>OY292332.1:9057819-11557819 GCA_958496145.1 Heliothis peltigera | reverse complement strand
CCTACAAATGGATGCAGGTTAAGAGGAATGTACCTAAACCTACTGGTAAGTTTCACTCATTGCAAATCTTATACACAAATACAACATTAGATCATAAGCAGATAAAATTATCATATTAGAAGCTCTTAGCACTTAGAAGCACTTAGGATCATCAATTGCAGCCGGTTTAATTTTAACAATTTAAGCTAACTAACTTAGTAACAATTTACATAATTGAGTATAGCACACACTGACAGATCATTTTTGTTAGTAGTAAATATCCTATTTATTCTCTAAGGCGTATGTTGATGATATTATCGTTGCTGTAGTTTCAATAATTTATCATTACCATTGCAGTTATGAACTTAGACCAGATTGTCTTTGAATCTACTTATGTAAAAATTTTCTAAATAGCTATTTTTTTAATTTGAATTGCCTTTACTAATCAACGAATTTATTCTACGTAATATAACTGTCAATCACTAGACTATTAACACTTTCAAAGCAGTTTACTGTTTTGATAATACTTAATTACTATTTGCTTTGGATTTGTAGTAGTTACAATCAACGCTTGGTTATTAAGGGAACATTTCAAATAAAATACACGGATACGAATCAGTCAATCAATTAAAATCAATAATTTTGTTTTGAAATTCATTTCTACATATTTGGTCAGAGATATTATTCAGTAAATTGACGAAAGAGACATAATTTTAGAAACAGTTTAAGCTGAGATAGAACTTTTCAAGAAATAATTAGATAGTAATTTAAAAGCTGAAGGAATAGAAACTGAACATAAAACAAAATAGTAAAAAGACTTTTAAAGACATGAAAACCTAAAACAAAAGAGAACACAACAAATATAAACAACAGTATTAAATTGATAACTAGACAGCTATAATAAGTGGCTCCACCTGCCATGTAGCTACGAACTGCCGTCACAACGGGTACATTAAGCGCCAATCATTTATAACCATAATTGACAAGCGACGCATCTCTTTCCTCTTATATAGTAGAGATATAACCCGAGATACGCGAACCGTGAAACTTTAAATTAACTTTTAGCGTTGAAACTAAATTTTCATTAGTATTTATTTATTTTGTTATATTAATAACATTGCTGTAAAAGGCATCGTTCCTTTACTCATTATGAGGTAGATTTTTAAAACATTTAGGATGTATTATGTATGTATGTAAGTACCTTTATTTTTTAATAGGTTTTCAATTTTTTTTTGTGTTTTTGCTGTAGTCTCGTATTCTAAAACAGTTATGCCCAAGCGTATCTAGAGTAGGCCTATACATATTTGGTGAGCTGTCTTGAGACAAAGTCCTAACATGTTCAGACATCGGACAATAAATAATACCTATAACTAAAAATTCATTCCAGTTTTGCTACCGTTACTGTTATTTAGTATTTTATTTTCTTGTTATGAATGGATGATACCACTTTGAACATAACTCCGTCATAATAAAATACTTTTTTTCTTAACACTTTTTCCTCAACTTTTTTGGTCTCAAACACTTGAAGTCTTCAAATGGTCTTCGCGCAAACGCTTCTAACTTACAGTAACTTAACGTCAGTATTGTGACGTAAGCTGTCAGTCTAACAGCCTCAGTTCAAGGGTTGTGACTCGACCTGCGTCTGACGTTACTGACGCGCAGAGCAAATAGTTTGACGTTCATCGCTTGTCAGTTGTCACGGTACAACACTATGGTGGGCGCAAGATGGACCAAACGAAAAAAAAAATCTGATGGTCACCGCAACCTTATGCACAGGTGTTTTTTAAATTCTTGTTTTAAGTACATTGGCTTCAGATTCGTTATATTTTCCTTGAAACTCACTTCGTTCCTAATTTGGTTTTCGTGATCTGATTCATATTCTTTTTAAATTATTTTGAAGTTCTTCACATGTCTGAAAAATTATTCATTAGGTAATCATCATAAATTAAGCAAGGGTTAAATGACACAAGTAACATTGCAAAAGCTTATATTATATGTAGATAATGAAACTTGGAATGGAAATACTAAATTACTTAATTAAAACAGATACAGCCAGTACTTTCTCCTACCGTCATAGTAAACTCATAGACAGGTTTCAGATGGTGCGTACCGATAGTGCGTTGCCAGTATGCGCCGGCACAGCGCCTATCTGTATTTGAAGCGACGCTTAGGATTAATACTAGAAAGTTATTTAATTGAAGAAAGATGTAATGTGTAAAATAAGGACAGGAAGGAAGATCACATAAAGAGTAATACATTAAATATAAAAGGAATGCTTTTGGCGAAAAAACTAAAATTACTCGCATGTTGGAAAATTCAGTTGATACCTATGATGAATTTGTTGTAAAAATGGAAAATATGAAAGATAAAACCATAATTAAATTGTTAACAATGGAAAATGAAAAAGATATGGTTGCTGCAAACACGTTGCCAAAGATTGCACCAACAGTAAGTGAAATATTAAAAAAGATAGTTTACATTGATATTTAAGTAACGAATGCTGTGAACGCACGCAATGTTATCGGGAACTTTTTGTAGTAATTAAAAGCTAGTCACGAGAACCAGAGCAGGATACTTCAGTTTCTTCTAAGTTTAGTTGATGTATTGTCGTCTTATGAGTAAAGCTAAGAGTAATATCATGTAATTTTGATTTATTTATTGTAAGAAACTTAGCACTTCACACAGATTCTATAACATTTTAGTAACTTCTTTTCATTACATATCTAAGTTTCAGGTTATCATCAAAAATTATGTGGTTCACATCACATCTTCAGTCTATCTGATACATCCAACCAATTTTTTTTTTCCTATTCAAATATATGTTTCCAATTTTTATATTTCCATGGCTACCTTTTGATGTTTTGATCCTTTTATCAAGTGCAAGAGACGTTGCTCTTCTGGCTTTATTTTTGGGACATGTCATATCTTGGCATGGTCATTGAGTTCTAATGAGGCCATTATTGGAGAACGCCTCCATAGCCATCATACCTGCCTTCTTTTTTCACCCAACATTATACAGATCTGTCCACTGTTCCGTAATAAAAACACAATATTCCATGTTCAAATCTCACGCAACAATTGCGCTCCACAAGAGCGTACAAGCCGCGTACAGAACACGCTTGCTATATGTTCCGCACGCGACTCGGTTTACATTTCGCCTAATCCTCGTGTTGGCTATCTGTGTTTGTTTGGGTGGCCACGCAACACGCACGGAAGGGTTTGGCGATATTATCCCGTTGAAGTTAATGAGAATATTTTGATTACGTAGTTGCTTCCTAGTTCTAAATTAGATTTATGATATCCGTCATTAGAATTCGCATTTTCGTATTATTTTCTGTCTTCAATAATCGCTCTTTTGTTATTCACGGCTCCACAAAGATTTCTCGAATTAATTACATAGTTCTTCCATCCATCGCCACTGACAGTCGTAATATTATCTAGCATTCAATCAATAATATCTAAATATTCTCTTCATACAGATTTTATATTTCAATCTCACACGGCAAAATTACCGGTGTGTATTTATTGTAGTATCAATAACTCAACAACCAACGTATAGAATTAAATTGTTCGCTCCAATTGCTCTTGTGACATTCGCAAATACAGCTCAATGTCGACATTTATTCGTCTCAAATATAAAAATTACACCGATGATTTGTTCTGATGCGATCAATTTCTTCTGCAAATATTTTCTAAGATTTTTTAATATGTTTACTTTGAATAAATATGTGGGAACTTATGGAATAAGTAATGAAAGTGAAGTCAAAGCTTTACGTTAGTTATATTTGTATGAAAACAAATATGTATCAGGATAATATGGAAACAAAGATCGTCAAACTTATATCAAAATGAGACAACATTGAAACCCGATAAAGTTCTATCTTGAGTGTGTCTGCAAAGATTTACAATAATATCCATGAATCCAATCTTTAGAGTGTAAAAATGCGCCGGAATGAAATTATCAGTTATATGTATGTATATGTATGAGTTTACGTCATTTTTATTACCTACTGTTGTATCAATGTCTATATCAGTAACAATTCCAACAGCAGACTTTAACGCATTTATTTCTACTTCCTTATCAGAATTATAATCCTCAAATAGAAATGAAACAATCTTATTAATTATATCACAGGGAGTTAAGTAAGGGATATTCTTGACTAACGAGTATAAAGTGAACAGTCAAGTAAACAAGAAACATTAAATATCAATTTACCCGCGTCCCCTAGCTGACCCTCGTGGACGGGCTAATTAGATTCTATATTTCTTATCAACCAACAAACAAATAAGTTCACAAAAAGGTTCTGCTTTGTAACATTGAATATTTACTGAAGCCAGCTGGTTTTGCAAGCTTAGTTATACATCTTGCAACGTTCAGTTATCGAAAGACCAGCATTTGCAATAAATTGGAAAATACTCATCATTTTGTCAACCAAACACCCAATTTAATCATGAGTACGGCTACTTATCCATCGATTATAAAACACATATCAATGCAGCATAATAACAACAAGATAAAACTCTAGAAGATGACCGTAATCCGCACGGCAATAAAGGACACATGTTTCTTCTCTAAAATGCCAGCAAACCAAAATACTGGCTGCCTGGTCATGATGAGTAGACAACGTTGTGCGATGCTCAATAAAGTAGAATTAACATTGTCGCGGCGTCACAAACACGCTGATGTATTACAGCTGGTATTAAATTGTATTGTGGTAATTTTATTAGCTGCTGCAGTGGCCAGTGTGACTAGGCTCTTTTATGGAATTTTTTGTTCTTCTTTTTTCGTAACTTATTTGCGTTGGCGGAAACTTTTCTGTTTAGTAAAATTGTAACTTTTGAAGTTGAAAACTATTGTTTTATCTTCAATCATACAAAATCGTTACATACCGACTGATTAGTGACCTTATTTCGTTTAACCTTAGAAAAAGATTAACAAAAAAAAATATCGGTACTTACTTTAATTGAAAGTCAAATAATCCTCATTACTTCTACCTTTTCACTAAATCGTAAAGGCAAAAACACGTACAAACAAACGACTACAAAAACACGCTAAAATTAGACCACACGTGAAGTCTGTAAGGCCGGAGTTAGATCTTATCTATTCCTCGGCACAATGCCAGCCCTGTGCCCAGATATCAAACCTCGCGGGATTACATCACACAACTTTAGCTTACCGACCCCTAACCAAAGCCACGCAAATATACACTCTATATCAACGGTATACGGATTCCATTGCAACAGGAGCTTCAGTAACACAGCAAAATTTAAAATTGCCAAGGAAAGGATAGGTATCTCACATTGTCATTTTCCGCTTGCAAGTCGACTGTCACATGACGTTTGGATCTTTGGAAATATAATTCATTGACAGCCAATTTTAAACTTTATTGACACACTGCCAAGGTTGATTTTATCTGTATATATTCTGGGTATTTTTATTTGCATTTCTGATGAATGCGTAAAGTAACTTTGTTGTGATTGGCAAAATCATTGATGTTCGTTCGAATCGGTTTAGGACGATGACGTAACAGGATTAGTCCCAAGGTTTGGAGCGTTTGTGATTATATCGGAGTGTTGGAAGAGTGTGTCGTGGTGGCCTAGTGGTTAAAGCACCAGCCTTTCGAGTATGAGAGTGCGGGTTCGATTCCAGGTCAGGCAAGTACCAATGTAACTTTTCTAAGTTATACGTACTTTCTAAGTTTATCTTGGACACCAATGACTGATTAAAGGTGAAGGAAAACATCTCGAGGAAACCTGGACTATAAAGTCTGAAATCACCAACCCGCAATGAGCAAGCGTGGTGATTAACGCTCAATCCTTCTCCGTGTGAGAGGAGGCCTGTGCCCAGCAGTGGGACATTAAAAGGCTGTGATGGATGATGGTTGGAAGAGCATTCCAACATTTGTGTTTATACATCCCTACCTTCTATTATATTGTAAATCCATCTACTACCTCGATAATAGCATAGAACCCGTGGATGCAGGGTTATGTAAAGAGTACCAGGAACGTTATTTTAGGCTGAATTATTTAGTTGTCAAACATATTAATAAGAATCATTACTCCTAATGGTAAATTGAAATCTTTCTGGAGAATAACAGGGTACCAACACTAATGGAAAATTGACATAAAAGAAAATCACAAACCACTCAAAAATCTCCGTCAGCCCAATGAATTTTAGTAAGTTAGCCGTAATAGCACTATTCCATGGCTTTCAAGTGGATGTCTGAACCATCAGATTGTTGGAGGAACGCCTCTGAAGGGGTTATTAGGAGTGAACTGGACTGAAAGTGGCTCGAAGTGGCATATTAAACGCGCCTTGCAAGTCACCTGCATTAGGCGAGACCAACCAGGCCCAATTTAGGGGCGACGAGCGATTACAACATTTGTTATTAGCGAACGTTTTGATTGATTGGGTGAAGACAGAAGTAATTACAGGATCAGACAGAGATCAGGACTATCTGAGGATTTATATTGCATGAAGTATTTTGCAAGAATCCAATATGCATCTAGTTTTTGACGTTTCATAAGAAACTGTAGTCTTCCAAGTTTAGGTCCTACTCCTTGAGGATATTTTTCCGGCACTGTTAGTTATTGCGAAACCTATGGAAGTTCAGTTCGATAACATTATACCGATTTTTGATATCCAGGTTCGTGTAATACAAAGTAAATTAAATGAGATTCATACAAAGTTTGAACTGAACTTACCACTTTCGAAAGTACATATGTACCTCTACTCGTAAGAAGTTTCAACATGTTTTCAAGATTTCCTTTAGAAAAGGTCAAGGTTCTAAGGTTATTAGCTGTACTTATTGCTATTTTTTCAATGATCAAAAACTAGTACTTATCTGTAAAAAAATATTTTCGCAATTTTCGCTACCTCTCCCATCCACGACCATGCTACAAAGTCGCTAAGCCCAGTAAACCGATTAGACCGGCGTCCACCGCGGGGAGACTATCGCACAATCTCACACGCGACAACCACCCCCCTTCCTCCCTACCCGCCGTCGCACCCCCTGCACCCCTCACCCCGTCACGTGACGCACTTTCCAATACCTTTGTCCTGGTAATGACCCCTTGACTTGTTTAATATCAATAAAAATATTTATGTAAGCAATGCTAAGATTGTCCTTAGATATGTTGTCTTTTTGGTGTAAATCAGCACTATTGGGGCTGTGAAGAGTGATATTGAGAAGTTAAAGTGAGAACCAAGATTTAATGAGTACCATTCCACCTGACTTTCATCGCCAATTTCGTGCCGAAGAATATAGAAAGCCTCATTGGCGAAGTAGTTAGTTTTCAAAAGAATGAAGAATGAATTAATAGAGATTGTAGCTGTGTATGCGCAAATGCTTGTGGACATTAATGTGTCCTGCGCTGCTGGATAATCTCCTTAGAGAATACGGCTACTACGACTATCGGTTTGGACGGCATTATTGCATATACGGTGATATAAATATTTCTCTAAATTGACATTTTACAACCGACTTTAAAAAAGGATGAAGTTCTCAATTGCAATATTCATTTCGTGCATTGTTATCTGGATCTGTAATTCTATAAAAAACAATCTAATAATTCAGACAGTATCTTAATCATGAACTTGATTAAGAAGCTTGTGGGAGGAAAAATCAGATTACTCTAAAACACCCCAATCTTGGAACTTAACAATAAGGTAACGGTATCACAAAATCCTACTTTCTAAATATTAATGAATGCCCGAAACATTTTAACCCACGTTAAACGAATAGATGCGAGATATGGGCGCATTCCACGAGATATCGTCCCATTGTCTTTGCTTTCTGATACATCCACCGGACCGACGGATAGATTAGCGTGCGTGGGACGAACGTAGCTATATTAATAATTTTATTTTCTGAATAAATTATTATCGATGATAGTTTTAGGGTTCCCCATGAAACAATTGACGATGAAGACTTAAAAAATATATTATCTTCTATTTATATAAAAATGAATCCCCATTTCCCTTGGTCACGGCATCACGCCTGAACGGCTGGACCGATTTCGCAAATTCTTTTTTTGTTCTGTTCGTTATTATCAGAAAAAGATTCGTATGAAAGAAAAAATTAAGGAAATTGCGCGGAAAATTAGAAAATTAACTTAATAAAATCAAAAATCTGCTCATTTATGGCGTCTAAGGCGGCACAAAGTTCGCCGGGTCAGCTAGTTTCAAATATTTTATCATGAAAGGTTAAAAAAACTTAACAAATTACAATGTCTTACGGGTTATAAAAGATATGGCCAGATATAGATGAGATTGACAACTAGAGGCGGTGAAGATCAAATGATTTTCAGTGATAAGTGGAAAATTGTGCTTGAGTAAAACGTGTTTTATGATTCATAAAAGGTTTTGCCGTCGGAATTAAACGGAACTAGGGGAAATAATTAATTACGATTGTAAAATACAGTCTTTTCATATTCATTGTTTTATACGATACTGTACTTTATTTCTGTCAACATGTTTTATATCTACTTTATTAACACGTTTTATTATTATATAAATTATTAAAAATTACCTATATTAATATTATAAACCTAATCCCCCTTATAATAAAATGCGTTTTTTTTTTTAAGTTTAGTGCTAGGTTTAGGCCATTAACTTTGTTTTAAAGACGATGTTTTATAATAAGGTGGAATGTGTTTGTTGGTTTGTCTGTTTGCTCTAATCTCAGTCTAGCAACTCTGATTTGAAAAAAAAACAGTTTTAGATAGCTCATTACTCGAGAAAGGCTATCTATAAGCTTTTTATCCGGGTGCGGGGAGTAGTTAACACGAGACGCAATGAAGCCGCTAATATAACTGGTGTTTTTGTCATATAAAACAGAATAAATTCCTAAAATCTATCCTGGCTCATTTAAGTGCAGTGGCTAGCAGGAAAATATTGGTACGGAACCCACAAAAGTAAATCTTACTGCAAAGCTTGAAGGCTGCCGTTGTTTCAATTTAATTAAGTACTACTTATCGGATCACTATATTCGAAGGATTATTGTTTAATAATAATGTCCGCTAATAGATATTTGTCCTCTGTAGACCTCACATTACTAAAGTATAGCTTATGTCTTTAGTCTCCTACACAAAGCACTTAAAGATTTTCTTATTTCTTAAAACGTAATTTAAATCATCTAACATAAGCATCTCATCATCATTGTTAAATAAATTGGTGGGTCCCGGCTGTCATTTGTACATCTTTGGCAGTCGTTACAGGTAGTTGAAAGCCAAAAAGTCTGACAACAGAAAGTCTTATCAAGAGGTAATAAGGTTGCCCAGGTAACTGGGTTGTGTAGGTCAGATAGGCAGTCACTCCATGTAAAACACTGATACTCAGCTGCATCCGGTTAAGACTGGAAGCCGACCCTAAAACAGCTAGGGAAAAGGCCAGGCAGATGATGATAACTACTTGCACAGTAAATTGAAATGTTTTTGAGGATCGTAAAGAAACATATACGGTAGGTTCTGCCTAACATAATTATTATCAGTAAAAAAAAACATCGTGACCAAAGCATACTATTTTCGTCATATCTTCAAATAAATTAAAATCAATTTAATCTTTTACAATTTGCGTCACAAGGATTAATTTCCGATATCGGTATCAGAGATGTGCCGATACAGTATATTGGACAGCTGTGTGCGACTGTCTCTGATTGTTTGGTCACTTTAGCGTGTTATATCTTATCGAAGGTCGGTTTTACAAGAACTACTTATAAGTAGATTAATTTCTTTAAAACTAATCGATTAGATTATTCACGTAACGTTCGGAAATAAAATCTGGTCTTTCCGCGGACGTGTCTGCACAAAATATCCAATCGTCGCCGATTTTACGTAAGGCATGAACCAATCTAATAATGTATAGCGAAACGAATATAATTCGTGTTTGTGGTATATAATTAAAGCATATGTTGTTTATGGAACTTTAATTTTAAATAAACGAATACGAAAAGGGCTAACTTTGGCGGTTTCAACTATCCTGGTGTAAATTAGTCAATGAAGTCGCATTGCCATACGATAAATTGATAGAAATATAGTAGGTATAGAGTGACAAAGAAACTGTTAGTCCTTAAAAACACTATTTTACATTCGCATTGAAAATTTTGTGGCCAGCGGTGTTACCCGCGTCCTGTTGAAGGTATGGAAAACAAGTAGCCCACAACCTTCCTCAATAAATGGGATATCTAACACTGAAATAAGCTTTCAAATCAGAACAAGTAGTTCCTCTGATTAGCGCATTAAAAACTAACAAGCAACTCCTCGGCTTTATATTGTTAGTATTGTGTCTGCTGACTTGTACACTATCACATTGTTGTTTGACTCATATTTGTATGACCTGCATGACAAATGCATTTTTATAATCATGATCACTATCTCTTAAATATGTACATATGTCTATGTGAGTTATAACACCTAAAAAATAGAAAAGATTATGAAAAATTATAGTTTATTTCCTAACAGGCAAGTCTTAAGGTAGTTTCAATTGGGTCAAAAATAAAACCTTTTGATATTCATTTGGTAAAGCATCGTAAAATAATGTCACCTTCATTTATCGTTTTGAAGGAAAAACTGTTAGATTTTTTTTTATTGATAATATAATTTTAGCAAAATAATTATACAGCTTGATTTCAATTCGTGACGTCATAGTTCTTATTTTCATACAAATTGCTTACTTAAAGACTAACCGTTTTTGACAGTACCATAAAAGAATTGGATTTGAATAGTTGTCAAGTTGGTACGATATTCAAACCCAAAAATCTGCTAATTAAATAACATAAAAAAATTCAGCTGAACTAAATGTCACCTGCTGGATATTAATCACGCTGAAAATAGCGAATAAACATAGAAAGATCCAAATAGCAACAACAATATACATCACAATAAAATTGCCTGCCGTTTATCTAATAGGCAACAACCACTTCAATATTTACTTGGAGAGATTATCAGCTAAGATTTGTGACGTCACGAAGAGTAGTCATCACACGTCGCCAATTGACATGTTGACTCAGATGAAGGCAAGGTTGTGACGTCATTCCTGTTATTTAAATAAGACAAAAGTTAAATGTATTCTACTTATCGATTGACGGTATCTTTCAGACGATTCTGTACTGAGATAGAGCTATTTTCGTCCGTAGTCAGTCGACTGGTTATTTTTCTTCCGAATAAAATCATTTATTTGTCGAAATGTGGTGGTACATAAGACGTTACCTACATTTATGTAAGTAAAGAACATTATATATTTCACCCTCACTATAGGGTATGCAAAATATGGTTACTTACTAAAAATTATTTTAATTGACTGGAAGTAAGAACATTAATACAATTCATGACATCCAATTGAATAAACACAACACACACAGTACAATTATTAGAACCGGCAAAGCACCAAATGGCTTGTGCTTTGGTTCAAAGAGTCTTTGAGATTGTAGAAGCTCTCCTGAATTGATGATGATGATGGCATCCAGGCCGATTGTCGGCTACGGCGGCCGTTCTCTCTTATGGAGATCAGCCAGCTGCGCAGGACATATTATAGTGCACAAGCATTCGCGCAGACACAGGTGCACTCTCTATTCCCTCACTCTCATAGTCCGATGGGACGGCAATCCGACACGACCGGAGAGAGATCTCCTGAATTAACAAGTGGTTAAGGCACTACAAGGACCAGAACCTGTTATACGGTAGATCAGTCTTTCCCTTAGGCAGAGAATTATATATTAAAGGTGCCATGTAGGCACAATTCTTCTTCAGACACTGATTTTCTTATGTAATTTTAACTTCTTCAAATAATAAAGCTACAAAGCACGAGCCTTAAAGCTAACTCTCTGCAGTTTGCTCGTTCATTTCAGATAATATTTAACACTAAGAATTTGATACCGTCCATCTTGGGTGCTAAATCTGACGATTTACTAGTGTTTGCAATTAATCGTTGCTATCATTAAGAGCTTGTTTGTATAAATACTTCATCGCTCAGTCATTCTCCTCTTTGTTTCAAAGCGTCATAATAAGAGGTCATTTCAAAATTAATCGCCATTACATGCTTTCTATAAATATATGTATAACTGTTTCACTTTTAAACACAAGCAAAGAATAATAAAAGTAACTTCCAAAAAAAAAACAAAACAACATTAGATAAAACAGAACCAAACAAAATAACGGCACATTTCCCTAACAATACTAACAATGAAGTCATCACGACGCCATCTTGTATGCACCAGAGTCGATCGATTAAGGCGGACCTCAATCGATCAAGGGCAGCACTATCAAGTGTTGCCTCAGTAATTTATTACATTTGGCTTAAGGCTTCCGGAGTCAGATGTTTTACACTGTCAACACTATAAATCAATTATAGTTTACATCTTATTTGGGTATCGGTGTTTGTGTGTCTGTCCGTCTGTGTCAACATGATACTGTTTAGGATTGTAGATGGCTTTGCTGTCTCTTTTTAGGAATGGAAAGGTGCAAATATTTTTGCTGTTTGACTAATGTGAAGATAGGTATTTTAAAAGCACATAGTGCAAGCACAATGCCAGACCCATAAAAATATTGTATAAAGATTACTTCTAAACGAAAATACTGATAATTAAGTAGATTTTAACTAAGAAATTCAATTTAATAACTGGCTCCATACTGCATATAACCTTAATAGTTATTTAACCAAACATAACACAAATAATCACAACTAGGTAACATAATACAATTTTTTTTAACACTGGCAATTTGACCCTCCCAAAAAGTTATATCGTAGCTCATCGTCTACTCTATCGAATACTTTGTAGGCAGAGCAAATACATACACATCCTGAACGCAATCCTGAGGGGATCTCTAATAGGGGAGATATATGAGGGCGTCCACTTTATACAATTCAATGGTATGGAACTATTACCAGAATGCATTTAATTTATGTATGTATGAAATGTATTTATGACGTAGGTACCTATATTATTAACTTATTTTATACATTAGCAGTGATGCATAGATATAGACAGATTTGTATGGGGCAATCTTGGGGTACTTTGATTAATGTAGAGCAGTCCTCAACTTAAGTTAGAGCTACCATCAAACTTTTGAAATATTTGTAAGCTGATTAATCCAAAGTACAATAAAATTAAACAAATACCTATTATAAAGATAAAGACTGCTGGTTTGCTTGAACGTACTGATGTCAGGGAATTACTAAACCGATTTAAAAAAGTTTTCTGTGTTAAAATGCTCATTTATCGAGAAAGGCTACATCTACATATACTGATGGGCGGATAGATCTACAGCAAGCGAGTGATACCACTGTTGGTAGTTAGTATGTACATCATTTCATTTCCATTTTGGTTTTCGTTTATGCAAAACACAAAATATTTTCAGTAGATATACCCTACCTACCTTAACCTAACATATTGATAAGTTTTAGAGTCTATAAGGCTTGTTATAATCAGCAAACTGAAGGTCCACGAACTCTCAGTTAATCTAATCAGGATCAACAAATTCGAGGGTTCGATCGCTTATCTGTCAAGATTTGCAATGCAAACAACTATAGAGATTTGCTCACAAAATTTACAACACTTGGAATATATCGCATTTATAAATACTTTTGACTCATGCAAGCTGAGATTTTGGTTTTATAGGCTTCCCATAATATTTTTGCATTATCGAATTCTGCAAATATTTGAATTCAACAAACCAGACGCAATACTTTAAGTGGAAGAACTTAAAAGTTTATATTTCAGGGAAATTGATATAAAGTGTACTCAAAGTACAAGGTACCAAAATAACTCACAAATTCGCTTCTAAAATTGTGAAGATTAACCCTTAAAGTAGTAAGATAATGGAGCTATAACATGCTTTCATTTTAAAACTTCTAGTTTTAAAGATCAACTGAATAAGCCATACATGATTTAGATTATAGTAATGCTTATTATTATTGATTTTTACTGTGTCTACTTTAAATCCTTAGGGATCGTAGAAAAAATAACTGATTTAGAAAGAAAACCAAGAGAATCTCAAATCTAATGTTTATGATATAGTTATTAATTTTATAGTTATCTTAGATGAATCGAAACTTTGGACAGACTCTATAGTCCATACATATACACCAAAAGGATGTTGTAAACATCCGGGACCTTAATGTGACGATGGGCCTAAGAAAACTGTGATAAGCAAAGAATACTCCAAAACGTTCTTAGTCATGATTAAAAGCAAATTCCACAATAGAGTGAAATCAATTGGCAGATGAGGTTGGAGGCTGCAGTGATTTGATAAGACTCCAAGATTAAAGACATATTGAGTACACATACCCACAGACAATAAATAGTTATATAGAGAAGTCGCAAACTACAACTTACTTGATAGCAAAGTCCACGCGCAAGACCAAATTTAAGAATATGATGCTCTTAGATCTTGTATACACACGCCAGCATGTCAAGCTAATACAATCTGTAAAATTTCCTTAATAGATTTTCAACTCATCATTTTCATCACAGAAGCATACGATTCGATTGGGAAAAATTCTTCCTTTCTTAGTCTATTTTATTTAGCTTTCTAGTATTTTACTGATGAAATCTGTCGTGATTGAATGCGGACTGTACTGGCACGAATTGAAACAATTTCAGGAACTGTAAATAATATCAATTTAAAATACCCCTGAATACTGTCTTATATTATCCATATCCATACAAAACAGGCGACGCCATAGCAAGAACCTAGCAATATGTAATCCTGAAGATAAAATATTTGTTATGCCATCTCACAAACAAGTGACGCTCAGCTCTAAGAACACAAATGCACTGATAACAGCGAATATTTTCTGAAACCACGTGTGTGTTATGTAATCGTGACGTCACTGTCTATGTGATAAACAATGGAGATTCAGCCACAACAGATTTGATTGCTTAGTTATCTGACTGGAAATAATGCACTGCTAGATACTTACTGGAATACTTAAGCTTAGTAAGAGCGATGAACCTCGCCTTTCCCCAAGCTATGTTGATACAGCTGAAGTGACGTGGAGCGACAGCCTATCTGACCTTCTGAAATCTGGAAAACCCGATACTCCAAGGTAAGACTGGTAATCAGACTTTCTGGCCTCTCCCTACCCCTAACATATAACACAGCCAAAGATATAGAAATTACTGCCGGGAATTACGAATTGAACGCGCCTTCCAAAACACGGAGGAACTCATCGTGACAAGATGGGACCCATCCATGGTCCGACCGCGCCAATCTTTGTTACTTAGCCATGAGGTCCCTCATACACATTGAGCGCCTTGTTTTGCCAACTAACTGTTTTCCGCGGTTCCACCCTCGTGCCATTGAAACTGATACCCGTACCGGGATAAAATATTGCCAGGGTAAATTTGAACTGTATCCAGGCATTTTTTCGCGAAGCAAAACCTGATTCCATGATTTATAAAATCAACACATCTATGTAGTGTTATATCAGCAAACAACAGATGATCTTAGATAACTATACGAAGGCTAGATAATGATCTACTAACAAAATATGTTTTAAACGGATTTACCGAAAATCTAGAAATCAAATCTTTATCGATAACAATGTATGAACGTGCCTACAGATAATGTTTCGTTCAGAAACGATATTTGTTGCGTATAGGTTTGTTGAGGGCACTTATACTCATAATAATAAATATTATTCGAAGTTTTAATCCTGTGTTTCTATATGTGTAATTAAAAGTTTTAAAACATTACTAAAACGACTCAATCACAAATGATAATAAAAATCTCAAAAAATGCAACTGCAACGAACTTTTAAAAAAAAATTGTAACATAAATGCTTCTAATATGGGTAATTTAAAATATTAATTATTTCCATTAATATAAAATATTTTTTTTGTGGCTAAGCAACAAGCGCACGCGTCGATTGATCATAAAATTAAGCAAAGCTTGGCATGGATGAGGAGGTCGAATAGGCAGTCGCTCCACGTAAAACACTGGTACTCAGCTGCATCCGGTTAAAACTGGAAGCCGACCCCAACATAGCTTGGGAAAAGGCTAGGCAGATGATGGTTTCAATTATTCTTGTACCGATAGGATTTGCTAAATATTTTTCATTTTTAAATTATTCCATTCCAAAATCATTTAGCTTGTTTACAATAAAATGTTTATCATTGTCAATGCTGGCACAAGGTTGGAATCACTTCTAATGCGGTTTATCTTACGACGGCGCAGATTTAAATGATAAGCTAATCTGCGATGGACGACATACACACCGTTTAGCCTGTAATATAGAGTAAGAAGTGTCCAAGATCTTATCACTACAGTATTGTGAAAATAAATCCTTTTCAGATAGGTAGTAAGATTTTAAAGTGCATTTACTTTAGAGTGCAGATTTTTTCGATCACTGTTGTTATTTATTATTTATCATTGTTTCGTAACGAGTGATCGAATAATCAAATGCTTAGGTGCGTAAAGTAAGTTTTTGGCTTAAAAACATAGAAGCAGATTCTTATTTTTTCTTAATGTGAATTACCAGGATTTCAAATAATTCAGGAATGCTAAACTAGTTTGTAACAAGGTGAGGAACTAGTCATCTTGTTCTCCATGGTGAGGAAACATTGTTTTGGCACGTGATATTTATTGAAACAAAAAAGTTGATTACTTAATTATTAATTTGTTTACTTGAGGTAAATTTTTAGCTCCCCATCAATTTACGAGTAGGTATGTTGTTGAATAAATTTTTTGATACAAAAATCCATTCCATAATAGCTAACATCCAGACTAGGTAAAGATGCATCATCCGATCGTAATTCATAAGCTGCCAAAGGTCACTTATCACGAAAATTAGCTTAACAAAGTGATTCACGGAATTGTGGAATTTAGGAAAATTCCATAATTTAAGAATTCAAACTGACGATGAAATACATTGTGACCTAGATATAAATAAATGACTTTTATCATAAACAACAATAAATTGACGTTATGGACTCGATTTCAATAAGTTACATTGCTACTTTTCTAAATTATATGTCACAAAATTTCTTACTACAAGTATATCTTGGACTTCAATGACTGATTAAAGATGAAGTAAAACATCTCAAAAAAACCTAGACTACAAAGTCTGAAATCACGAACCCGCATTGAGCAAGGGGTATGATTAACACTCAATACTTCTCAGAGTGCGAGAGGAGGCCTGTGCCTAGTACTGAGATGATAAAGAGGCTGATAATAAAGTTACATTTCATCTTATTTCAATAACCAATTCAACCCAAACGCTGATCTCTCAAGACATAAAACCTAGCAGACATATTGTTAGTAGCTACAGACCTACGAACTTGTTGGTTATTTATTTGCTAAATAACTAAATAAATACTACTTATAGTAGATAAGCCCTCCCCGGGAGGACTCGCGTCACTCCGCACGATTGATCGCCTCCCTCGGGACTTGTAGCTAGTACCCTCACAACGGTTTTTTTTTCTTTTTCTGTCTTTTTTTCCTCGAAAGGACATCCGGAAGTTCGTTATGTTATGAGTTTTTTTTTCTGTGGGAAACGGCCACGTTCATTTTTGTAGTTTTCCATGGGAAAATAACGTATTATTTTGTTTTTAATTAAGTTAGCTCTACTTAAGACAAACGCCTCTAAGGATTTTCTATTCTGAAATACATTTAGATAAAATGTATTTCAAAGAAAAATATATGATTAAGATGTGATTTGTAAAAGGTTTTATTGATCTACTAATCGATTACTTCAAGTATTTAAGTAATCAAATTCGTTTTAACTAATTATAAATGTCGCCCACACCCTATTGTGCCTAATAATATCTACGTATGATTCCATTTGGAGACGGCTACTGCTACAGCCTGTCTAAAATACTGTGCAAAATAATTTAATTTAATTTCATATATACAGTTTTTATTTAAATTCATTATTTAGTTTTCACACACAGTAAAAAATTAAATCTTTAATATTAAATATTGTTTTACGTGTTTTCAGCATCTTTCCAATTAAATCACTGACATATTTTATAAAAATATAAAAGAAAATAATAAACAAAAGCCCTAATTCATTAAAAAGCGACATTATCTCAGCCGTGTCGTCCCTAAAAATTAAAAGGTACATTTGTGCGCGTTGATGTCTAAAATTGCGGTGGTCTTAAGCAAATTTACCGAACAAATATTATTAGGGATTTTAGACGGAACCCCCCGGATGAGGGACTGACACCCCTGGATTTATCGACGATGCATTTGAGTAGATGTGTTGAAAAGGTGAATTATGCAATCATTGATTGATCAAAGCATTATCTGGGCTTGGGACGAAAAACTCGTACAATATTGTATGTAAGCTGTTTTGAACAGAACCACTTAATTTTTTACTTAAAAAAGCTCTGTAATGTAATGAAAGTAAATCCAAAACAAAATAAATTTATAGCAAATATCAATTCTGAAAGCACTTTAAACGCACTTAACATTATCATTTAAATAATTTAACATATTTTCTGATTTTCAGTGTCAATAGTTACTAATATTATAAATGCGAAAATTACTCTGTATGTAACGTTTTGACGTCAAAACAAGCGCACCGATTTAAATGATCATACACAGAACAAACGAAGCAGAGATCCCATGCACTGCAGTCGCGCTAGGCGACTACTAAACCAACGAGGCAGTTAAACAATTACTGCTGGTCAACGATTTACTATCTGTTTAAAATTTTTACTCGGTTTTAAATTAATATAGTTGCTGGAAAGTTCATTCCACCAATTCTTCATCCAAGCAATATGGTGAAGATCGGGGATTTTTGGGACTTGTATTTTATATAATTGCTGATTTTAAGCCTAAACTAAGAATAAATTACTTTTTATCTTTAATAAGAAGTTGTTCAAAGAAAATCTTAACCTAATACGTAAGTCCTCACCAACGTAAGCAAAAAATACCCACACATACACATTTCGCTAAAATATCTTAGCTAAGCCAAACAATTATTCGTTCGGAGCCCCAAGCACGTTAATAATTCCGTACTAGTAGCTCGCATTATGTGCCGCGACAGGCTATGACTGATCACCAACAACCCTGGCTCTGCTGCCACCGGTGAAAAAAAATGCCCGAATATAAAGCGGGAATTGCCCGAATTTCGATGACGAGCTTTTAGGAGTAATTCGGTGGAGGAATAGAAAAAAATATTCACATGAATAAGTTTCATACTTATTTAACAAAAGTAAGTTGAAAACCTTGGCATTTACACATACAACTTATATACATACTCTTATATGTAATGACACCAGCACCCGAAACTGTCAATTTTTTCCAATTAACTTTATGGTTCAAAGTGTGCTTGAGCGATAAAGTTGAAAATCTATTAAGGAAATTTGAAAGATTGGTAGCTTGATGTGCTGGCGCCTGTACAACGAATCTTATTTGATTGCCTCATGAAAACTGTATTCTGGTTCATCACCCCTTATTCCGATAGTACTTTGTATATATCATAAACCTATGATTGTTTTTAGTCTTGTTATTTAAACGTTTTTAGGATAAAAGACCTTTTATTAATAAACTAGAGCCATACCGTTTTGTAAGAAAGAAAGAAAGAAAGAAAAATCATTTAAACAACACATACGACATAAAAAAACAAACAAATAATAGACGTACTAAAGACAGCACAAGCTATGAAACTTAAAACAAACACGATGCATTTCATTTTCTAAAAGAAACTTTTCACACTTCCAATACAAAAAAGGGACATTGCCAACAGAATTAAATCGAACAGCCAATTACTAAACCATTCAATCATCGCAACGACAGCTGATTGCCAAAAGTCGTGTGCCATAAGCCCCACAGCAAACCAAACGATTATATTTTTAATAAAACCATAACTAAAACAAGATAAGCATTCCCCACTGAACAACAGAACAAACATACACGCCAATACACTTGATCCTGTAATCCTTTGCTCCTGTAATGTCGCCTTATCTGTAACTACGCCAGTATTTGGTGACGAGTTTTTTAATAAAATATTCCATGTACTTAGAAGGGAGTTATAGTGCTATGTAGCATTCATGGTTTAAACTTTACGACGTTCAGTGTTGTGTAACTAAGTTAAATACATATATCTTTCTAAGGGCCTGTTTCACCACCAACGAATAAGTTCCAGTTAGTTTATTTGGTAGATTATTTCATACAAATTCTGTTCCATACGAATTTATTTGGTAGATAGTGGCTATTCGGATAACGTAAATCTGGCCCTATAATAGGTAGGTATATCATGGACACTGTAACGGTGATGGAAAACTTTCTTTAGGAAACCTGGACTCTGAAATCTGAATTCGCCAATGTGCCTTGAGCCGGCGGCGTGGAGATTAACGCTTATTCTATTCTATATTTCTTCTCCTTAAGAGAGGCAGCATTCAGGGGGACAGTAAAAAAAGCTGTTGGTAATGATGGACTATTCTAAAAAACACAACAATATATTGTAAAGAGATAATACAATAGTGCAAGAATATTTGTAAGTAAATTATTACGAAATCGGGTTAACTTAAACAAGCCATATAATAGCTGCATTTAGGATTACTTCAGTTATGTTTTATGTTACATTAGTTAAGGGCATCTTAAAATTATTATTCGGAAGTACAAGCAATCGATCAGTGATGTTAACGGTAGCATTATACACGAGCCACTTGTCCTGACGCCGACATATAAGAAATGAATTCATCACCTCACGCCCACTTCATTAGTCCACCTGACATGAAACTTATCAAACTCAGCCACAATCTAACCGCTGAAACGGAACTGCAATGCATCATACCGACCAACAGACGTATCACATCGTGTCATCATAATAATTCCAACGAATCCTTCGCTACAGCCTTATTTATATTCCCTCACCTAATTTAATATGTATGATTTAATTAACCACTCGCATCTCCTGTCAACTCTGCAACGAATTGAAACGTCAGCTGCGTATTTTTTCCCTATAATACACACCCATTTTTCGGTAAAGAATTTAAGCAAACATGGCCGTGTAAAAGTTGAAAAAAAAAGTTTATTCGTGAACGCATCTGCCGTATTGTCCAATTTTCGACCAATCCCGACGTCTCCCGCACCCCTAGCTGTCAGTTGACTGTCAATTGTTTGAAACTCGAATGTTATTTTTTTCTGTTGGTAGGGCGTTGACGCGGCGGTACACAGCCAGTCGTGTAGTACAATTGAATTGATTGAATTACGGTTAATTTGGACCGCGGCGTGTCGTAATGGATTGCCACCCGCATTGTGTCCGGTAAATAAAGGGTACTCATAGATACATGCGTTACATTGTTTCCAATTGCTACTACTGTCTCAGCAACACATATTTTGGTCCAAGGAGAAGCTGCTCTATAGATAATTATTTTCAGTTTTTTAATTTCACATGCAATCTTGTCACATTCCTAATTGTTTTCTTTTGAGGGTGCAACTATAAGTTCCTTCTAATCGTAAGTGGGTAAACACATGGCCATCCAATTTTCGTCTTCCTTCATTCCACGTCCGTATATTCTCCGGATTTGCGTGCGGTTTTTGCACATACCTCCAGATATATTTCTGAGAAAGGTTTAGATAGTTGATTATAAAAGTGTCAAATGATAAAACCAAATATTATTTAACTCATTTATTACGCATAATCTAGTGTTTTTATATTTTTAATGCATAATTTTACAATTCTAGATAATAATATTTTATCGATTGTAAAATTTTATCAAATACTACAAATAAAGGCCTAAATGTTCGTCGTCATCGCCGCCGGGTACCATTGTAAATCGTTTTTTTTATATCAGCTACAAGAAGATAACTGAATTCAGGTGTTTCTCTATGCTATCTGAATATCCCAAGGCCCGTTTGCGCAATATTGTGCAATTCCAAAAAAACAACAATCAAAACTTAAGTTGGAAAAATGGTCAAGATTGTCTTGGATTGCATTAGGAAAGGTTCCGCATAATCATCACTACAGAAAACAAAGTTTTCGGTCTTTTAGTAGTTCTGTCTCTTCACACTGTTAGTTCAACTGTTAGCTCGTTATGTCTAATCCATTACACTGAATAATTAATAGAAAATACTTATAACACTGTTAATATTACGGAAATCCTCTTTCGCGCAATATTTCGATTTAGTTTTTACACTATATAATTTGTAGAATACACTCTATGCAAGATTTAATTAACAAAAAACGGGATACTCATCAATAGGCTTCCGTAAGCTTCGACTTCGGAACCCAAAAAATAATTTGATAAATTAAAATCTAAACACTACCCCGTTGCGCTAACCCGATTCTGGTTGTAGAAAAAACGCAAACAGTACTCGTACGCAAGCACGGCCGAGCAAACATTTGCTAGCGATCGAGTAATGGATTAGCGTTGTCGCGGGCAGCCAGCCCGGTGTAGTGTTACCGGCCGCTGGACAAACAACCACCGGCGGTGCCTTTGTGCCTGCTTGCGGTGACTGGGAGGCTTTCTGTTACACTGAGTTTAGTTTCGTTAACGAGGTTTTTCAGCGTCTTAGGAGCTGAGAAGTCTTAATTTTCCATACAGATGATAGACGCATCTTATTGGCCATCATGACTTGCCTTACCAGGGTTTGACATGAGCTTCTAAAGCTAAAAGTTGACAGCAACGCTAACTTTAACATATTGTAGGTGCTTCGCTAGAGAGAAGACTTCTAAGTACCTTAATCTACCTGCCCATCCAACTTTGTGGTGATCTTCTAATTCAGGCTGGGTTTAGCTAAATACCATAATAATTCATTCATCTGAGTCACATTCCATTAAAATAGTCTGGTACTAATGATGGTTGAGACTTTCCGATGTTCTATCTCTCATCTAAAAATTACCGTCTTCTAAAATATTTAGATGACTTCTTAAACGTTTTGTATTAAATCTCTTACGACCGATATCTGACAAATCAGCGCTGTACACGCTCCTCATCTGCGTCCTAAGCAATGCGGAAGTTTGGTCCACTGTCAATATTATCTCGAGCTTCGTGCTCGTATTTCGTCACGTCTGTTTGTGAAACAACAGTGTGAAACGATCCTTATAATATTTTAGTTCTTTTTTTGTGATACGCTCAGAATTGGCGATTTTGCGACGGCATTTTATGTATACAATAGAGGGCTGCTCCTCGGTTGATATTGGAAGTATTTTCACCAACAATGTCTACTTTCTCACATCCAAGTTCAAGTGTCAATCAAGCAAAAATGACCTAGCATAAAGTTGTGACACCAATTAAACCTTGCATACAAATATTTTGAGTCAAAACTTCACCAAAAATAACAAACTTGATCTCGAACTTACCACAGGCCTCCCGCATAGAGTTCCAACGCAAACTGTAGATAATGACGAGCGCAGGAAACGGCCGCATCTGGCCAGTTCGCTAGCTTAGCGTTGCGCAAACACACGGACAGACAAACACCCGGCGTTGTTTGATCTGCCATCGGGTTGCTGAGATGCAGGGACCGCTACTTCGACAGGTGTAGGTATATTTGGTGATCTATATTATATTTGAATCCGTGATTCAATGGTGATAGCAGTACCGCGAGTCAGAATATCAAACTTACCTACTAGATCTACAATACCAAATTATAGTAAGCGCTCATAAGGAAGGATTTTTGAGTAATTTTACCATTTGAAATGCTTTTGCTTCACAAGAAATAACGTGTATGTTGGTAGCAACTACAACCACCATGATTTTAAACTCTCTATAAAAACATGGGAAGCTTCACTCAATATTTAGAGCCAGTTTCACAATGTCCGAATAGCCATTATCTACAGAACAAATAACAAACAGAAATGGAACAGAATTTGACACAAAATGATCTACCAAATAAACTAACTGGAACTTATTCGTAGGTGGTAAAACATGACCTTGAAGTTACATCTTATCTTGTATACAGCTCTCTATAGTTCATATAGTTACACTATTCTAACTACACGTACAACACTGTTAATATAAAAGTATTTCCCAGTAATAACAACGTTAGACGTATCATCGTCGGCAAATATATTAATTTCTCCCCTTCCAACGTTGTTAATAAAGTAACGAGTGTCGAAAGGATTATCTGGACAAATGGACAGGACGGACGGACAGCGGACTGTTTGGGTTTCACCTATTAGTAGATATCTTGTCATTAGTTGTACGCCGACTGTTGATGAAGCTTTTATTTGTTATCTTCTAACTTATATTGTTGTATATTTCATTTTCTTTCTTATTTTAAGAATTAAGTAAGTTTATTAATAGCATATTTTCTTTAGGATTGCTATTTATATTTCAGTCATCGTCTCATCATCCACATTGTGACGAAGCATTCGGGTCATGGTCTTTGTTAAGAAAATACGAAATTTACTGAACTGATTTTAAGAACTGCAAACAATCTTCAGATTTGACAATTGAACCGCTCAAACCGTGCCAATCAATGTTTAATTAAACCACAAACATTTCTTAATTAATTAGCTTCAAGGAAGTCAATAAGCACAAGGCCATTGTACGAAATCAAAACTTTACATTTACTAAACAAATAGCGTCGTGTTTGTTTAATTTAAATTGCAAACAATTCGTACGTGATTTCGATAAACGCGTAGGACATAGAATCCAATCCTTCAGAGAACAAACAATGGTCATATTATATGTATTCTAACCGTACTGAATCTGTTTACTTTAGAACAATGTACGTCAAATCCAAGGTTTACCATGAAACGAGTATGGGCCACTCTTGCGCAGCGGGGCGTCGTCTTTGGGCTAATATTGAAATAATTTTTATCTCACTTCTTTTTTCTTCGGATGAATTAGAAAAAAGTGACACCTGTCATAAATGGACCCGAGAGGCTCCCACGAACTTTCTTTAGTACGTTTTAAAAGATTATCCTCAGCAATGAGACGTTTGGGTAAACAAACCTGTGACCGCAAACAACAAAAAAATCATGAATTTGAATGGAGCGGAAAAGGAAGAATGACAATGTTTACTAAAAATACTTGTTTCATTATGTTGCAAATCATTGCACCTTGTAAACAGAATTTCGAAAACTAGCATTCACAATGTCTTTGTACTTTGCTCACTTAAAAAGGACAAAGATGCCAGTATTATTATTGTGATAGCCAATCGAAATAAACATATATCACATTATCTTTATGCACTAAATATTGCATAAGACGAATACAAAAAAAAATACATTAGCACTTGTTTCATTACTAAAACCTGTTACCCATATGATAAGCCGTTCTTCATAGACGAAGAAGAAACATGATGTAAGTGAAATAAATTAATCAATCTACTTTTCCTTTGTTCCAGCTCCGAAGCTAATGATCCCTCCAACCGAGTTCGTCAGCCAGGGCGGCATCGGCAGCCCGCAGGAGGGCCTGCGCACTCCCACCAGCGGCCAGATGCTCGCCAACCCACTCCTCAACCTGAACAACACCGGCCGCACCAACTTCACTAACAAACAGCTGACAGAACTCGAGAAAGAATTCCATTTCAACAAGTATCTGACACGAGCGAGGAGAATAGAAATAGCATCAGCTCTACAGCTCAACGAAACACAAGTCAAGATTTGGTTCCAGAATAGGCGGATGAAGCAAAAAAAAAGGATCAAAGAGGGCCTCATTGTCGCCCCTGAAGTGACCCCAACGTCAACCTCCCAAGCCAGCGTCGTCGGCTCCAGTGAGAACAGCCGCGAGTCCAGCTAAATCGATTGTTTTCCAAGACGATTATAGAGTGAACTATTGTTTTATCGATTTCATGATCAAGTGGTTCTATAGTTTTGTTTATTACAAAATACCTGCTGACTTTCAGTTCGGAATAGTGGTTTACTGTTTTGTGTGTTTTTATCTTCCTTATTATTGTGTTTATTGAATTTGTGAATCGAACGTTTCTTTTGTAGCATTGTCCGTCGGATAATTCAATTTTATTACTTCGTAATAGCGGTAGGATGCTTGGTATTCCCTGCCAATTGACTAAAGAAAAATAAGCTGCAGTAAGACACTCTCTGGAAGCTTTCATAAAACTAGGTGCTGAAGATGAATGGAGAAACGTTGAAGATGATAAAGCAGTAGGATATTGTACAATTAAAGTTCGAATGAGAGTGTAAAAATATATATTTACGATTAATATTCTGCTTGTCCTGAATCGGGATAAGACCAGATTATACAATCTAATTAGTAACAATTATAAACAGCGGAGAGGAAACTTCATTGTATGAAAAGTAGATAGCGCGTAGATTGTTTTAATTGCAACATTGATTTGGAAAATGAAACTTAACTATATCAAAAGAGATTATTGTAATAATATAAAAGTTATAAAGGCTCAATTAACCTGATTAGTATAAAACAACGGATGTGTCAACATAATGAATTTTCTTAGATGTATATGTAAATTTCAAATTGCAAGCTAGATGTTACTTGTAAGATCAAGTGCTGTTTATCTAGATCGCTTTTAGAATCGTCCGTTATGACATACGTAAGAACAATATCATTAGTCTATTTGTATTTTTTTATTTATTTTTAAAGATACTTGATCCTTTATTTTTAGACCAAAGCTTGTTTTTTCTTTAACTTATTCTGTTGAGTCAGTGACATTATTGAATGAATGTTTTGATTCTTTATTTATTCTGCGTTGACTATATACTTTACCCTTCGATTTTGGATAATATCGATGTTTCTTTTATTTCCTTCCTTAAAAATATCTGTTAATTACTTTTAAAGACATTCATTGGTAATGTAATTGACTGCGATTTTCATGTGTAAACCTGCTTAAAATGTCCATTTGCGGAAGAGTTTGTTAGTTTAGTAATTGTTCATATTCAACATAGTTGAGAATACATAGATAATCATTTTAGCTACAGAGCTGTTTCAATCGAGCCTACGTGAGAAGTTAAAATAGTAAAATAGAATGAAATTGGATATTTTCTACAATTGTAACTTCTAACTTTCTGTCTATCAGTCTATACTTCTTGAATAAGTTTTCCATTAGAACGTTGACGATACTAGTCTTAATTTTGTAATTATATTGTGTACAAATCGTATAATGTATATAATAGTCGTGTGTTAGGTCCGTCTGAGTGTAAATTATGTATTAAGATAGCGACTACTACTTTATCATTAAATTAATTGTACCTATTTTCATTTCTTGAAGTTTTACTACCCTTAGTTTTAAGAATAGAAAGGATCCTACTTCTCACCATCAACCATGACCGGTCAGGTCTGGTCAGCCGCAAAACTTATACAGAATGATATCGGAGTAAACAGTTTTTACTTCATTCTAAGATTCCTTTCACTAAACCCTGAAGGTTTTAAGAAACTACCAGTTTATAGAATCAGACTATACATAGACAGCTATTAATCAACTTTGACAACTGCTAAGCAACGGTTGCTAAATGTTTTTCCTTTGTCCAATATATGACAATTATCTCTAGATCATTCTAGAACCCTCAGATTAATGAAGGACAATAGATGAAACCTTTATGCCATAAAAGCGTACTACCCAAAGTGACAGTTCCGACTCCTAACGACTCCTATCCACCCGACCAAATAAGAAAGGTACTTTTATAAGTGACACTAGCAACATGGGAAATCCTTTCAATTTAGTCGCATTATATCTTGTGTCATTGCCCGGGAAAAGACTTTCAGTTTTAAAAGAATTGTGATAAATTGTGGTGTGTTTGTGCCTCGTTTTTATATGGAGAAAGAAGGAAAGGGCAGGCAGATTGTCTTGCATTGTGCGCGATTGCAGATCACATTCCAGCACAAAGAAAACTCGGCCGAAAATATCAGTTTCAAGAAGTAAGTAAACAAACATGTTTTTTAAAGTAAATAAACCAGAAAATATAGTGGCATTAAGTTAAAATACTTCTCATAACTTGTATTACAATTCTGAGGTAATTTCATACATGTTAAAATGAAAATAAACACAAAAATCGCGAATTCAATGAATTCAATTTTGAGGTTACTAGTGTCGTGAAAACTGTTATGTTATCGACAGTTGATTAATTAATGTCGCTCATGCCCGAAACTTGACCTTTTATGTAAATCAATGTAACTTAACTAACTTATGTAATATTTAACTTATATCTTCAAGGTTTCCGAAAATTGAAGACATCCGTGTGCAACGCTTCCCTGTTACGGATCGGATGAGAATCAGCCCGAAAACCATTGGAGGATGTGCTCACGACACTTTAATCCATAAATTAAAGAATGTTTTTTTTTCATGTTTCGAGTTTTATTAAACCTCAATTATCATAAGAACATTAATCACTTTACATGATATGACTTAGATCAGATTCTCGAATAAACCTCATTGTTGCAGCGTCCCAGTAGCCACGTCTGATTTTCCTACTTCATTTATTTTTGTAACAATAAAAATACTCAAACAAATGAAGTATCTCGACTTAGCACACGAGGTTGTCGCCATGTGGAATGTCGACACAGCTATCATCGTGCCGATTGTCGTTACGGCCAATGGTCTAATGGCCAAGAGCCTCGACCAACATCTGAAGAGGCTCTCGTTAGGCAGATGGATCAAGGGACAGATTCAGAAGGCAGTACTCCTTGAAACGGCACGTATTGTGAGGAGGTTTCTGTCTCTGGGACCCTAAGCACCGGTAGCTTGGACCCTGTTCCCGATATCGGTGGTGACCTATTTTTTATATTTTTAAATGTTTTTATTTTTTTATATTAATATTTAAAAATGAAAAAAATATGTATAAAAATAAATAAATGACTCAAAATACCCAAGTCAGTGTAGGTAAACCTATAATATGAAGACCACGACTGACGACAAAAATATTTTATTATAAGCGGTTTAGCCATCTTCGAGCTATAAAATTCCGAGGAACTGAGCACCTCTTCTCTTTTTTCAAGTCAGTTGTTAAAGGTAGAAACGCATATAGCTATTTATTCATATTTTGGTTTTACTGTTGAAACTCAAATATTTTCTTTTGCTTAGCATGTTTTTAATTATCAAGTAACGTCGATATCGATTAAAACTGTTGGTACATTCCTGGGTGATAGCGTTTGACACTGATTTGTCAAACAGGGTTGTACGCGGATTGAAATTGACATCCTGACAAAAACATTGCCATCTTGTTTCTTCAAATACCGAGTTTTTACTTGCATAACCAGGATAGCAATACTTAGGTTCTTCCTGCTAAGTTACACTTCATCTATTGTCCTTCATTAATCTGAGCTAGAACCAAGACTGATCATACCATTCTGATTTCATCAACTTCAGCGACAAACCCTAGACGCCCAAGGCACATAGGCCCCTATTTGATGCAGTCCTTGCGAAGCGAAACACATTAGGTGCCTTTGAGATTTCAAGCCCATTCTCTGATGTGTCTCAGCCACAACTTGCCCTGCGGCCGACACGTTTTTTACTTAAAAAAAAGGTATATCTGTCGTCAGTTGTGCCTAGAAACATGTTTCAAATGATGAAACTGTTCATTTTTTCTACCAGTATCGCATTCATACAGGATGCCTACCTACGGCATAACATCTACCTGCGTGCCAAATTTCAGCCCGATCTGGCCAGTAGTTTGGGCTGTGCGTTGATAGATCACTATGTCAATCAGTCCCAACCTTTGAGTTACATGTATTTAGAGGAGACATTGAGGTACCTTAAGGAATAGGTACTAAATAAAAACACCCCTATTCATCTCACACGTATTGAGTTGAGCCTGCTTAGGCGATAGATACAAACTACACAATGATTCAGAGGAATTGTGCTTTGGATAAAATTAGACGTAGGTTTTCAGAAATAGGTCCGAAGATAAAATTTATATATTGATTAAACTAAGGTTAAATGCTTCTTACCATCTTATCATGAACATTGGTAACTATTATGTACAAGTAACAAACCACAATGAAATTGTAAACTGTTTGATAGAGCTATGTTTTTCGATATAAAAAGGTTCCTTCGGCATGACATGTATGACAAGCATCTACGGTAATTGTGAACCTTGCGATTTGGATATTGGAGGAAAGGTTTATAAATATTTTGAATGTATTTTGTCTTGATTATACACATAACACAAGTGAAATGAATCATTGATGAAACTGCTAGCGAACCTATAAAGAAAATACATGCAGCGCCATCTACGAGCAAGTACCTACACTCTGTAACTAGCGTAGGGCATCTTCGCTAAAGCGGGTAAGCACTAAGCACAACACTCAACTACGTTACTTTATTGTACTAACGGCAGCACATCAAGCTACCGAAACTGTAAAATTTTCCGAATCAACTTTAAACATGCTATAATACTTCAGCGATAAATTATAGTAGCTTGATGGGCTGGCGTCCGTACGTAAAATAAAACTACGAATTTGAAAGTAACGCTAATTTAATCTAATAAATCTTAAAAAATCTTCATCTTTAATTCATACTCCGGATTTATTACGAAGTGGATCAATTTAATTAATATATTATCAGCTCTTTAGTCTTTACAAAAATATTATTCGCAACATGAAGTCGCTAGCGACATCTAGTGTCAATCGTTCTAAAATTTACAGAATATTACGAACGTATTACTTCACACTCATATTGTAGATGGCGGTGGTGGATAACGAAAGTGGAAGAGATTTTGTTTTAGAAAGTCTTGTTAAAAAAACTGAAAGTTAGCTAAAACTTTATTTTTGAATAAACATCTCATTATCACGCTTACATTTAAACTAAACTACGAGCTAATAATTTCGTATTTGAGATCGTTTTCGTTCAATCTTTGGATAAGATTGGTGTTCTTGAACGCTGAACCCGGTGTCATCACTCCGCCGCTGTAAAAATATAGATTTATAAGTAACTACCCTATATTCTGGACGAAATTTGACTGTGTTAAGAGGACTCATTGGTCAGGAAGCTCGATGACAAAGCTTGCAGAATTATTATTGCTACATAGAAATGGATACCCACTTTTCTGGCATCTTAGGTCTCTCCTTGAGAAGCGTGACTGCAGACATGAGGAGTGCCGCTACTGCAGAACCGTAAGCGGGATTCGTACCAGTGACCTGCCAATAAAAATTCTACATGAATGGTTTTATTTTCTCTCCTACCAATAATTTTTCCATAACCATATTTTGTATTGGTCAGGACCACACTGTACAAATATTGTCAATATATTGTCATGTTTATTGCCGCTACACTGACCAGGCAATAAAAATATTTAACCTTCTCGTAACCATAAGAAAATACACCTAACCTTAGCCACAACTGTCTTCGTAGGCGGCGTTGTCTCCATATTGACACCCTCCTCCCAACCTTTCCCAACCAGCTCAAAAGTGAAATTCGTATTGTTCATGACATTCTCTGTCGGGCCTTCCTTCGTCACGTACCCTGAAGACCAGTACTTAGGATAGTTCAGCAAATAATTTCTCGTCCACTCAGCCTTTGCCATAACAAATAGTAGCGTGCCACTGCAGATGGTCAGGAGAGACCGTCCAAGGCTCCCACATTTGAAGTAGGCTTGGAACTGGATGGGACGCTGTTGTTCGTTTTGGTGTAGGAACCGCTGTGTCCTGTACACTACGGACTCGTCTGCGCCAGGAAAAGGGAGATACCACGTGCTGTCTTTCTTTTGAAGATTTCTGGAAGACACAGTAAGGGTATTTTACTTTACCTACCCGAACGGTAAAACAATTTTTGTATTGGAAGCAAGTAAGTAGGCTTACTTGAGTTTCACTTCAGGCTTCAACGGTGGCAAAGGTTCCGGGAACATAGCCTTCTTCAGCTGCGGTAGTTGGCTGTAGTCTGCTATACTGAAACCATATCCATAAGGAGTAAGTTGACGTGCTTACAAGCAGCTCTATTGGATCACGCAGGCGTACCTCATATTAAGCATAACTAACGAAAAGAATAGGATTATTTTTCAATAGATTGGTTATACCCATAAATGATAGACTCCCACGTGCCAAAGCCGATGACGCCTCGCTCCTTCGACTCCTCCGCTACGTCCGGCGGTAAATACATGCTCAGGTACGACTCTACTGAGTTTAATGTGCCTGCAAATAGACAACACTTTATGTATGTAATACTAGCCGATATCAATTCGAGGATCTGTAACCGCTGGCTGAGTATAGCAAGACTCCTACTAAGTCTCTTTGTGCCTCCCGTAGAACACGTAAAGCTGTTACTTGATTTCACTATAGACAAGTCCGAACTAACATTGGGCGTGGTACCGAGTCAAACATAATTGACAAAAAAGAAGAAATAACATATTATTTGTTACGTCATCGAGACTGTCATTGCTATATACTACAAACAAACCTTGAAAATTTTGTTTAACGAAATTGACGCCCATATCTGCTGGGATGCTGTCCCATCCACACGCACTGATCACGAACACGCCAGCCTCCCGTGCTCGCTCGTCGTAGCGAATCTGCATCAGCTCCATGAACTGGAAGGAAATACAGGAGAATATATTAACATAATGGGCGCTGATTACTGCTTGTGCTCTTGATAACTTGAAACTTTTAAATTTAGAGGCAAAGAATGATATGCTTTTGATTTTCTATGAAACAGCACCATTGTTAATATACCAGAACCTGTTACAACGTACGTCAAAAATTAACCCTTGAGTCTAGTAGTCACATAGTGCAACTGCTGTGCTGACAGAATCGCTTTGAGGGTTCTAAGAAACTTTAATGAAGCAGCCCAGATAGTCTGGAAATTGGTGATTGATACACCTCATACCGGAGGGGTGCTTTGACCACTAGGCCACCGCACATTAGGAATAGTAGGTAATTACCTGCGGTTCTCCACTGACATCGATATAGTGACACCTGCTCTCCACAGCAGCCTTGACAACAGGCTCTCCATACATGCGGTAAGGACCACAACAGTTGACGACCAGCTTCGTTTGAGCACACATCTCGTGGAGTGACGCCGCATCTCCTATGTCTGCTACTATCACTTTCACGTGTGATAGATCCTCACCTAGAAGATAAGAGTTTTGGAGTTTTGGTGATCAGTGTCAATCAGCCTATAGACTTCAACCAGAAACAGGCCTGTGTTTAGCATTGCACTAACAATTTATACTTTTCTTCGTGGATGCCAGTCGATAGCAGCGCACTTCCTAAGGTTTTTGGTCAGTAAATCTACCTAGGGGTGGCTCACACTTGTCAGTATACCCTGACTTAATACAGATAAGTTTTCCAATTGAGATTATTTTGTTTACATCAGCGATATCATCCACACAAGCATTTCTATCTTATGAAATGTCCATAGAGGACTGAAATGTCAATCCAAAAATACCACAGGAGTAGGCAGTTATTTATCTTTATTAAGGCGCAGGCCCACCGCAGCGCATGTTATGTACGGGTACGCATCGCATTTTAGCTGCGTGTATTAATTTGCTTGGCAATATGAGTCCACGACGGTATCCACGTAGGTATCTACACGAAAACCCATGACAGTGAAGGGTGGCACGCATGAGGAGGGTACGTATTTACCTACGTGCTACTGGAATCCACGGACACAACGTGTATGACTGAAAACTGTGTTGCGATAAGCGAGCTAGACATAGTCATGGGTCACATTCGTGTACCTACTCCAGTGGAAACGTAGACCCACGTCAACGTATTCTAGCACACATGTATCAATGACGTCAATTCATTCGGTAGCCTCACCGTGGGTTGCTGTGGATACAACGACATGCATTATCTTACAAAGCAACCTTAATAGGTACCACATGTAGCGTAGTCTCTTCTTGCGCCGCGTTGGGTCCACGCCTTTACTTACCATTGTTTACGTATACCCTGTTGTAACAGCGATCGATAGAGTCGTTTACTGGTGGTGCTATAAATGTACAGCCAAAGGTCAAACTCTAGAGATTATTATCATTGTGGCGTCCAACTTTTTTCAACGGATTTTAGTTGACGTAAAAATCGATGTTGACCATGGAAAGTACTGCTACGCATCAATTCGGAAATTTCAACTGTGTTATTTATCTAAGAAAAGGTCATAGTATAAGAGTAATAATTCTTAAACTGAAAATTATTTCAGTTTGCTGTCTAATTATTTTCATATGCAATGCTCACAGAAGTGTGATATGATGAGGACTCAAGCTGCTAAAATGAAAGACATCTCTCAGGAAATTCATCAAGTAGCTGAAGCCGACTACGCTTGAGCGTACTACATTATCTGCCGGGGCTTCGGGCTCGCACAAAAAGGGCAGAAGGAACAAAAGTACAACAATTTTATTTAGCAAAAACCTGACACTCCTTGCAGCTGCAACCGACAGCGGGAAGGGTCATTTGAAAATGTTCTTCAGAAAAAAAAAAGGTGACGTCATTACTCCCATAGAAACTTATGATGACATATAACAACCGCCATAAAAAATAACCACGAAATCAATAACAACACGACGAATATAAAAATATTAATTTCTGCATATAAATAAATATGTTTCTCATTATATTGTGATTGTGACAGACATTAATCATTCGGCTTATAAGGTTAGTATAAAATTGATACAAAAACGAAACCAGAAGAAATCTAAAACTTGTTTGCCTCACGTGTGAGCAGAAACCGATAAACGTGAGCTTGGGTCCGATAGATTTGGACCCAGGAAAAGATAATCCAAACACAAAACGAAAAAAAATAATGTGTGTTATTGTTTTGAAAATGTTTTCTATGTAACATGAATAATAGAGTCCAGACTGATTGTCGGCCATAGCGGCTATTCTCTCTTAAAAAGATCAGCGAGGTACACATGATGCATGACCTATATTATAGTGCACAAGCATTTTCTATTTTCAAGACACAGGTGTACTCTCAATTCCCTCCATGTTTGCTTCTAGCCCGATAGCTCGGCAATCCGACACGACGGAGTGAGATCAGGCACAGGACAGACATTAATGTGCAACTTCCTGATAACGGACTGCTTTCTTGAAAGTTTCAACGCAATTTCGGCTCGACCCAGTAATCGAACCCAAGACTGCGTGCTCAGCAGTCGCTACATACAACTATGTACCTACTAGACTAACGAGGCAGTTGGCGGGTTTTCTACGTATTTAATCCAGTAGTGGGCGAAACTAGTAGGTAGCCAATAAAGGTTATACAAGTACAGATATTGACTCACAATGAGATGTGTATATGTGATACACAATATAATAACATAATAACAGGTTCACATTTTAACCTTGCCCTTCGCACAAAGCATTTTTTAATTAATAACATGATGGCTAAAATAACATTGTTTTCTATGGTCAAGTAATTATCATACCTAGCTACTTATGATTAAGCAGCTTCCGTTTATCATTGCAAGATTACGGGTCATACCTACTGCAAATAGATTTAATGATGTTGTAATTACGGGCATTTATAATGATAAAAAAAATAGCTCTAGCTATCAGAGATTAAAAATTATGTCCAGTAACGATGATACACTTGTTTTAAATGTAGATACCTGACATGCAACTTTATGATTGATATACAGATTTGTTTGTTTTCTTGAAAAAATTAAGATTACTACTTAGTACCCCATAGACAATTTGACAAGAAATGGTTGCTTACGCTCGGGAGTATTCCCTTCTGTTTTTGTCTTTACGCCAAATTCATTTGGTACGAAAATTACATTAGAACATATGCGATCGATTTTTTTTTATTATGGTGATTCTTGAAATATTTCAAACTAATAAAAAATAATGCGTCGTAAGGATATAGTACATTTTTTTAGACCCAAGACAAATTCAAAGTCCTTAGGGTCTAGCAGCTATTAAAAAAAATTGCCGTCTCTCTTGGCAGCGAGTAAAGATCGAATATTTAAAAAATAATTAGTGTTATTGCAGACGAAAAAATTTTATTCGTTTTTTTTAAAAACACTTTTCGATACCTCTCACCTCTGATTTCTTTTCAGAATTTCTGCTCCAAGTGTTATTTTGTTAAAAACTTTTTGTAAAAGCTGCCAGTTCACAAATGGATATAATCCATGATTAACCAACCGGTTTTTTTGGCGACCTCGTCCTTCATGGCATGGAGCTTGTCTTTAGAGCGGCCAGCAACTCCCCAGGATCCTATGTCGTACTTCTTAGCCAGCTTCGCCATTTGGATGACAGCGTGCTTGCCTGTGAGGCCAGTTGCGCCGAAGATTATTAGGTCTATCCGCGGCACCTGAACAGGGATTTTCATAGATTGGAAACAAGTAATCTTTTTTTACTAATAGGTAACTGTTTTTTTTTTTAATTAAAGTACAGACACCTGCACATCGAACTACCCGAACTCTGTAAAATTTTCCCAATCAGCTTTGAAACATAAACATTCTTCAGTGATAAAGTAGAAAATATATTAAGGAAATTTGACTGTAGCTTGATGAATTGCCTTCTATGTATGTGAAATGGTATAATGATGATGAAGTTTAACAGGATTACTCCTAGGTCTTATCTTAATCAACTGATTATACGACCTATCGGTAATTTATACGTACCCACTGTCCATATGTATGTACCTACCTGTCTTTATATGTAGATATCTATACATCAAAAGCTATGAATTTTTAATGCACTTACTTCCATTGTTAGTGAGCTTTCGGCAATCGATTGACTTAAAAAAAAGAGAGTCTATAATCTTTATGCTTCGTTAAATAAGAACATTTACAACCGAAACACTGACACCAACTGTATAATAATTATATTTACTTTAATCCAAAACTAAATATCATAAACCGGAGTAAGAAATAAATACGAACTTTATTGATTAAAATAAACTAAAACGTATTCTACCGCGTCGCGCGTCATCGACGGCTCCAATACACACTGAACTACAATCCACAACAAAATAACATTAGGTACCTATCTAATGTTATTTTGTTGTGGATTATACCTAGTAGGTATTAATAACCTATTACACTATACATAGGCATTTATGTAGATGAGAGTTATTTGAAACAAGTTTGTCAAATTTAAATTAAAATCTTGGTACGGTCCGGTGGACTGGTTATCGTTGTAGATTTAATAGGTACAAACTTTTTATATAAATGTCCTATCAGTTTTTCTTCTAATATTTTCGTTACATAGGTACCATTAGTAACGTCCAACTGGGCATGGTTGTACACAACCCTAAACAAATGGTAGTAGCCAGTCACACTGTCAAGAAGTCCCTAGGTAAAAAGAGATTGTTCACCCTTGTGGAACACTTATTGATTTTAGGTAGATGTGGACATCATCAAGCTCTCGAAAAAGAGGTACATGTGTATTTCAAACGTGTCTTAGGACCTTTCGTTAAGATTTTCAAAATCCTTGCTAATATTATGAACGCTAAAGTTTGCATTTACGAGAAATCCCTGAACCGACTGATTTGATGCTCTTGGGAAAGATGGGATCTACGAAGCTGTTAAAGACAACTTTTTGAAAATGTTACCTAAATAGTATGGAAAAAATGTGAAACTGCTAGTACCTACCGTAGTATATTATATACTCTTTGGTACCTACCTAGCTAGTCTTTACTAACTATATTATAAAGAGGAAAAGCAAAGGAAAGGTTTGTGTGTTTCATATGAGTGTATTCAAATCTTGTCCTCCTCCGATATTATCCCTCGAGAGAAGATCCTCGGAGACGCATGTGAAACCTCAAGAAATAGCTAAATATTGTTTAATAATTCTGTAAATGAATAATTGGTTATAATTTACGAAAATTGCACGTAACGAATCGTGGTTTTGCTGACGTTTGACAGCGATTGTCAAGTTGTCAAAATGACATTGGCATGTCACTTTATCGCCGAAAGTTGGTCCGTGGCTGCATAACCTCACAAAAATACCAAAATTAATAAACAAAATGGAATTAAACGAAAGAATTCTTCACTTCTTAGAGAAGACTGATAAAGTAGATACTTTAAAGTTAGCTAATGAATTCAATGAGGACCACCAAAAAGTTGTGGGTGCAGTAAAAAGTTTGGAAGCTCTTGAGATGGTAGTGTCAGAAACTACGAAAAGTACGCGATGGGAGCTGACTGGAGAAGGTGAACTGGTTGCTGATAAAGGTAGTCATGAAGCTGTGTTGTACAACAGCATTACTGAAAACGGCGTACCTCAGGCTGAAGTTATGAAGGTACACTTCATACTATTCAAGTGAATGATGAAATACTGGAGATAGATCTTGTGGAGCGGGCTGATAAATTATTGCTAATTAGTATTATTTATATATTTATATATTATATATTATCAATAGCTTAAAATATTGCAGACTACAGTACAGTTGATTAAGATAACCCTATGACCACATAGTGTTGTTTTAAATCTGGCTTAAATTCTTATTATAAAACTTAATTCTGTGTACACAATAATTAGATACTAAGGATGCCAGCAGGTCAACCGGCATAAAAATCTGTTTGATCTTACCAATCGAATATTGACCATCCGGTATTGTGATAAAATTGAAAATCTATTAAAGATATTTGTCGGATTGATGTAAGATGATGTGCTGACGTTTGTACAAAATAATATACATATACATGTTGAACATTTCAAAATCATTGCAAATTATTAATTTCCCATTACATTTTGAGACTAACTCAACTTCTCCTGCTTTTTCAGACTGTCCCAAATGCTAAAGTCGGCTTCAGCAAAGCAATGTCATCTGGCTGGATATTCATAGACAAATCCGGGGGAGCACCACTCGTCAAGCGAAAAGTGGAAAGCATCAAGGACACCGTACAGGAACACTTGATCGAAATCAAAAAAGGCATTGACAATATTCCTGATAATGTCAGAAATGATTACAAGAAACGCAAGCTGCTCCAAGAAGTTACTATCAAGAGTTTTCTGTTATCAAAAGGACCGCAGTTTGCCACTACTATAAAGAAGTTGGAAACAGATTTGACAAGTGAAATGCTGTTAACGGGGGCATGGAAAACTTTGCAGTTCAAGCCATACAACTTTGATGCTTTAGGTAAGGAAGCAATTTTCTAGCTGGTGTACCATCCATAAACCTGAACATCACCAACCTGATTTTGGTTTGCTTTTTAAATTCCAAAAAAGGTATAATATTAACTGCTAGTATGTAATCAAACTATTAAATTAAATCTAAAGGTATAAGTAATCCACTTGCGAAGCTGTAAATAAAAGTCCCTAATTTAAATATTTTACAAGTTCAGTAGTGTAGTTCAGTGTAGTGTGTAAGGGTTGAACTACATCTGGCAGCACGGAATCGCATTTGTTCCGTCTGTGCTACCACGTGCTGCAGTATGCTGCCGCATGCGAACGCGCGCTGTCGAATTCCGCAGACGATGTTCCGATAACGATGATGAAGTGATCGGCGTTGAAAGGATGCGTTAGCATGCTAACGCGCGCTTCAGCGTTCCGGAGTCTCCCTGCCGACCATTGCATTTTGTCCGTGAAGCCGATCGCCTCGAGGATTCCGCCGCGTGCTATCGCATTATGCTTTCTGTCCCGGTCTAGCAAATGGCAGTTCTAAGCGACAGAAAGAGAAAGGGCGACGGAAACAGGCGATTCCGTGCTGCCAGATGTAGTTCAACCCTAAGTCATCTAAACCAAATTTTACACACTATTTATTTTATCTCAAGGTCATCTTAAAAAAATGTTTCTTTTCATATGTTTACATATAGCACAGGCAATAGACCATATTCTACAGCTTTAATTTTCGTTAACCAAGTGCAGACTTGTGACCAAGTGTATTTGGTTGCATCCTTAATCGTAATACCAATTTTTAACACAGGCCAACCCCCAGAATGTGGTCATCTGCACCCTCTACTGAAGGTTCGTTCCGAATTCAGAGAGATCTTCTTAGAAATGGGTTTCAATGAAATGCCAACAAATCAATACATTGAGAGCTCCTTCTGGAACTTTGATGCGCTGTTCCAACCGCAGCAGCATCCGGCAAGAGATGCTCATGATACATTCTTCATGTCCTCACCATCAAGTACAACGGAATTCCCAAAGGAGTATTTGGAACGGGTCAAGAAAGTTCATAGTGAAGGTGGATATGGATCCCAGGTAAGCTTGTCTTTCAAGGAAAAAATCAAGTGTTCAGTCATAGTGCAATTTTATGAAGTCTGCTACCCTCCCTACCCATTCCGTCAACCATCCCTCTCTCTCCCCTCCTCCTCCCCACCCCTCCCCTCCTTGATAACAAATAATGAATTTAAAATTCAAAGACAGCTTCCTTCAATTTCTATCCTCCTTGTTCCTTCGTTTTGCTGTCTGTAATAGGGTCAGTAGACCAGGCCTATATTAAAACGGTCACTATTATAATTGCCTTTTATAATATGTATTTTTAATTAACTTCACACATTCATGACCAGGGCTACAGATACGACTGGAAGATCGAGGAGGCACAAAAGAACTTGCTCCGTACGCACACCACGGCCGTCAGTGCGCGCATGCTCTACAAGCTGGCGCAGCAAAAGGAGTTCACTCCTCAGAAGTACTTCAGCATTGATAAGGTAATAGGGTAGTTGAAAATTTTATATTTTGAACAATATTTTATACAACACAAGGAACATTCTTCTGAAAGTAACATCATTTGGTTAATAATAATATTCGGACACGTTTCTCACACACGGCCGGTTAGCTCCATGGTAAGCTATTGATTAGCTTGTGTTATGTGTGGGTAATAATACAATTGAAAACTACATAGACTTTACACATGTATATTTATAAATACGTCATGTTATAACATCCAGATCACAGCCAACAAGCATGCTCTTCACCCAAATGTTAACAGAGCCGGGAAACGAACTCGGACCTTCAGCTCGGCAATCAAGGTGGTTACCATAACGAGGTCCTTAATAAATGGAGCACCAATTATTATTTTTGAGATTTCTAACATAAAGAGTGAAGGTCTCCTAATATTTGGTATTTAACATACCAACATTTTAACCACACTGAAACTTCGCAGGTGTTCCGTAACGAAACCCTGGATGCCACACATCTAGCCGAGTTCCACCAGGTGGAAGGAGTGATCGCAGACCGGGGCCTCGGCTTAGCAGACCTTATCAGTGTTCTGGATGCCTTTTTCAAACGACTGGGATTCGAAAAGCTGCAGTTCAAGCCAGCCTACAACCCTTACACCGAACCCAGTATGGAGATATTCGCTTATCATACTGGTGAGTTGGAAAAAAACTGGTTTGGGTAAACAATCATTAATAGTTAACATAAATAGAGGAAATGACGTACTGCTATTATTTAAATAATAATATATTATTCACTCCTGATAGCGAAAAATATATTTTTTTTCGTATAGCAAGTCATACCTGTCTTGTTTGTTCTCCTTCTGAATTGAATGGGACCTTGGGGCTAGCGGGGCATTGGCCCCGGGGCCCTTAAGCTTAGATGGGCCCCGAATCCTAAGCAGAAAATCTCATTACATCATTTTTAAACTATTTGTATATATTTTATTTACTTGATAAAACTCAACCAGTTTGGATTGACCCAATTGAAATTTGTCATCTTCACCATGACGCTAAATAACCTGTGTCTATTTCAGGGCTTGGAAAGTGGATCGAAATCGGCAATTCCGGCGTCTTCCGACCAGAAATGCTATTACCGATGGGTCTTCCCGAGGACGTAAATGTTATCGCCTGGGGTCTCTCGTTAGAACGACCAACTATGATCAAATATGGTCTGAACAACATTAGGGACCTGGTGGGCCCCAAAGTGGACCTACAGATGGTACAGAACAACCCTATATGTAGGCTTGATAAATAAATATTTATTTGCATTTAATAAACTTATTACCAAAATGTGAAGTTTTTTTTTAATTAAGAAATTTGGGAGGGAGCTGTTTATTTCCGCCATGTTGAAACGTCAAACATAAATGTGAGCCGAGCAGTATACCGGGATAGATAAATATTTAAAAAAAACTTTTATCTAACTTGCAATGTATGTATGTACGTATGTTACGATGGATTTTTTCAACTCGATTTTGAAGTAAATAGCTCCAATCGATTGACCGAAGTTTGGATGACGATGCCACGATATGTTATATGACTGCTAAATCCAATATGGCGGAAGTTATGTACTCTACATATCTATATTATAAATACACATTAACACCCAGACCACAGCCAACAAGAATGCCTATCACGAATCGAACGCCGGATCCTCAGCACGGCAGTCCGTCGTGGTTCCCATTGCGCCATCCTGGTCTTATAACCTCATTATATCCAATTTATAATGAAGTACATAGAAGCTTGTCGCGCAATCTAAGATTGACCCCGTATGAAATGTGTCGCGAGGTATCGGGTTACCCAGGTAACTGGGTTGAGGAGGTCAGACAGGCAGTCGCTCCACGTAAAACACTGCTACTCAGCTGTGAAGCTTAAGAATGGAAGCCGACCCCAACAGAAAAGACTAGGCAGATGATGAGATATCTAAGTAATTCCTTTTCGTCCTAAACGTTTGCCTGCGAGTCTGAATGCTTATAATTATAATTTGAAAATTGCGCATTAGGTACTACAAAATGCTTACGCATAAACAAACTACCCCGTGGGCAGCCGGGCAGGCAGCAATTATACCTATCATATATTCCTACAAGGGTTGGGCCAAACTCCACGTAAATCTGCCCCTACTTTGTTTAGCATTATTTTTTCTATTTCTATCATTAGTCAAGATAAGGTTTGACCACTAGCACAATAAAACCTTTTTCGAACGGCAGCCGAAAATCTAAAATTAAAATATAAAAACAATAAAGAAACAAAACATAAGCATGTTTTTCATTATAGTGTCCGTTTGTATAGCGCATTAGTGCAAATTTTTACTATTTTATTTTTGTTTGTTATATACAACTAAAAATGATACCTACAGTGAAAAACTTCTTGAAATTATGTTGTACAAATAATCAACTAACCCCGTTACGAATTTCCATAAGATATTATGAAATTCCGAAACACTTACAAGATGTTGCCTGCGAACCCAACCCGAGTTTCTACAGAATGGTGGAGTATTTTTACCACAATGCCGTCCGCGTTTGCGAACCGGCTCTGGTCGAGTACCTGACCAAACACTCGCACATGTCGGAGAAGAAGAGGAAGCAGAGGGTAGCTGGGATTTTGAAGGTAAAGTCATTAAATTGGTATGATCCCCTAACCTATCGACAAAATGGCGCTTGGACGGCGGTTTATTTGGTCAAATATTAATTTCTGTAATGTCATTCGAAAAAGCTCATAAGCTGAACAACAGCAGACTTCTAAAATAAAGTAAGACGAACTAAATTCGTGACGTTTGTTCGCGCATTTAACTGTCATTTACGAACTGATTTGAAAAAAAAAATTTAACGGTATGAAATGGTCATCGGGTCCCGGACCTTATGATGGACGCCTTGATAGATAGGAACAAGGCGGCGGCAGAGGTGGAGGTGTTCCCCACTAAGTCCACGTGGGACCAAGTCCTAGAATAATACCTGTGCTTATATTTCAGGTGATGGGCTCCTGTAACAGCTGTATTCAGATGGAATTCCCTCTGCAGCGTAAAAACGGCGAATACGAGATCATAAATGCGTATCGCTGTCAGCACAGTGTGCATCGCCTGCCCTGCAAAGGAGGTAAGCACAAGTACCTACCCGACTGCTCGAGGAATAAGAGGCTTATGTTTTGCGAAAGCAATAGTTTGGGATGTGGATCTGAGTGCCTACTTTCTCTTACTCACTGGTTTTCTTTGTTTAGGTATTAGATATTCCGATGAAGTGAACTTGGACGAGGTAAAGGCTTTAGCTTCCCTGATGACTTTCAAGTGTGCTTGCTCCAACATTCCATTTGGAGGAGCTAAGGGAGGTAAGTGCTGAAACTGATATTGTGCTGACATCTTACGTCATGAGCGCGCCTCCACGTGCGTCTTCCTGAATGGCATTATGTACTCCTCGTGATATTTATGCGCGTTACATCTTCCAGGTGTAGCCATCAACCCCAAGAAATTCTCTGTTGCTGAGCTACAGCGTATCACCAGGCGTTACACGTTGGAACTTGCTAAGAAGAACTATATCGGTAACTCTTTCTTACACTTTGCTTTGGAGACGTGATGCGATGACATGGCAATGATAAACTTAGCGCCATGAAGATGACAAGGGTCACTACCAGCCACACAAGCAAAATGCAAAATAGTAGTAGTGCGAAACATATCCCGCTAAGTTTTCTAAACTCCGCCCACCGTTCCACCATGCATGCCGGTTGGCCTCTTGTAGTCTGTGGTCTGAACCGGTTAAACCACGGAACAGAGAATGGTTAAACAATCATTTAAATAGAAACTCAAAGAAACTTTGTTTTCTATTTTTCAATATCAGAACTAATATTCTGATTCTTTATTGCAAAATTAAGATCTACAGAGCACGCCAATACATGCAAAGGATAACAACTAGTTTTCCGTGAATGTACCGTCCTAACTATATGCAATGCTAATTTCTGTCACAGGTGCCGGAATTGACGTACCCGCTCCTGATGTGAACACATCAGGCAGGGAAATGTCTTGGATTGTAGACACCTACATCAAAACCCTGGGTGAGATGACTCAATCATTTGTCTAAAATGACCATAAGTTTTCGTCACTTGAAGGTCATTTTCGCCTTTATTTTTGTTTCTCTTTTCTTTTCAATCGCATCTTCTGATAAATATTTACAAGGCCTTCGAATTTCCAAGGTTCCTTTTCCCTTCCAAACCTTTTGACCGCCACATCAAAAAAAGAAACACTTGCCCTCAGCGCCAGGCTAAGAATTCATCCTTATAGCTTTGAGTTCGGAATTATATCGATTAAAACTTACTCGTGCCGTAAGCTGTGCCGTGCTGGGCACTTTTTGGCTTGTCTCCTTGACTGTGGCGGTCTAAAAGTTAATAAGAATTACTTCTGAACTTAGTATTACTTACAAAGCAAGATGAAGTTCTAAGTCGAGTTGTTGCTGGGGAGTTTGTTGCGCCACTTCTTCTTCCCAGCAAAAACACATAGGAAGTGGTGAAGGATGGGCGTTCTGGGGGCAGTCTTTGTAATATTTGACGTTCAAATAGTGCTGTTTTACAGCCAAGTTTGAATAAATGATTTTGAGTTTAAGATCGATTATGTATCAGAGTTTGAGTCTTATAGAGGAAATTTAATCGCAGGCTACCAAGATCTGAACGCTGCCGCTTGCGTGACGGGCAAGCCGATCAATGGCGGCGGCATCCACGGCCGAGTGGAGGCGACCGGCCGCGGCGTGTTCATGACCATCAACTACTTCATTCACGACCCCTACTTCATGAAACTTGTCGATGTGCAGCCTGGCTTCAAGGTACGCGGAGGTTTCATCAGAAGGGATATTATATGTAGTACGCCAGCACATCAAGCTACGATCTGTCAAATTTCCTTAATCGATTTTCAACATTATTACTGAAGCACATGGTTCAAAATTCATTGGGAAAATTTGACAGCTTCGGGTAGTTTGATGTGCTAGCGTCTGTACCATGATATAAAAATTAAGTCTGGTCACCTGTTATCTACGTAATTCGGTTGAGCCATAGGCATCGTGGTTAATCATATTATCACTCCCCAGGGCAAGACTGCCATCATCCAGGGATTCGGAAATGTGGGCAGCTGGGCCGCTGTCTACCTTGCCAAGGAGGGGGTTAAGATTATCGGAGTGTGCGAGGTCGATACCAACTTCTCCAACCCTGAGGGCATCAACCCAGTGGTGAGTCAAATGATTACTTGTTTAAAAGCCTATTGTAATATATTATAATCTGATGTTCGAAAATAATGATTTGCCCTTCCATGCTCAATGTAAACGTAACTTCGAAGGTGCGATGGTGTGCTCACTCGTTCTGGTATCAAAAAGCAATGATTGTTTGCAGGAATTGATGAAATACATGGCGAAGAACAAAAAGAGTGCTAAGGGCTTCCCGGGTGGCAAGAGTTGCGGGCCCGAGCTTATGTACGAGAAGTGCGACATCCTTGTAGTGGCCGCTATGGAGAAAACCATTACCGCGGAAAATGCAGGCAAAATTAAAGCCAGGGTAAAGTACCTCTTATCCAGCACTATATATAGCTTCCCCTCGGTTCCTCCCGCACAAGCGTCCTGAGGAAACTTCTTCCTATATTCGGATAAAGGTAGCCACTGCTACTGTCAAGTTTATAAACTTAAATATAACCCGCCTAGGCAAAGCTAGTATAAGATCGGAATAATCGGAAACAAGTGATTGTTTTGTGTTCAGATCATAGCAGAAGGAGCAAACGGGCCGACGACCCCGTCCGCCGACGAGATTCTGCTGCAACATAAGATCCTGACACTTCCTGACCTGCTGGCCAACGCGGGTGGCGTCACCGTCTCCTACTTTGAATTCCTCAAGAACCTTAACCACGTCAGCTTTGGAAAGCTAAGCATCAAGTTCTGGAGGGATTCTAACACTGCACTTTTAGGTGATACTCGTGTCTAATTTATAATTACATTCTTTAATCAGAGAAGATTACGCATTAGCAGTTTACCCTCTCCGTTTCGTAAGACATTTGCCGAACATGCAACTTAGATTCCCAAACAGCTGACACATACTGTACATGCGCGACAGTTTTCAAGCGTAGAACGTGCGAAGAACAAAAGACACTACCATGCCGAAAAGGCGGTTGAGATTGGCATTTGAATCTATATAGCACTTTCGATGGTCGTAGTTGTATTGGGGGAAGCCTAGGTATGCCAGCAATTTGGGTCACACAAATGACACTTCATTCCACTCCCTAAAGTGCGGATTTAATGCACTTTGTTACTTTTGGTCCTGTACACTAAATGAAGATATTACATATGCATCAGATTCCGTGGAGAAGTCACTAAAGACAGCCAAGGTGGACGCGAAGGTGGCGCCTACCCCAGCGTTCGCATCCATGATGTCGGGAGCCAGCGAGAAACACATTGTTGGCACTGGACTCGAGTACTCTATGACAAACGCCTGCATGGTACGTGTTCCTCTACATAATTTGTTTCCTTCAACCCGTCTCAACCTCTACTTCCTTTCTCTTCTACAATATTTCCCGATAAAACACATGTTTCGTTCCAGAACGTGGCGGCAGCATCCAAAACCCACAACTTGGGCATCGACCTACGAACGGCCGCCTACATCACATCCATTGAGAAGATATTCGTGACATATGACGAGCACGGCCTAGCGTTCTAAGAGGTTAATATAGCTATAGTCTATGACAATAATAATATTTCAGTGCTTGAAATCAATCTGTGGTCAGTACCGGTTTTAACTTGATCACCATCACGTTTTAAGACATCATTGGATATTTCTCTTGACGTGGTCAAAGATACCTAAAGCCAAATCCTTTGCTTTACAAAATGCATCCACACTAGCGGACAAATGTTCCACGACATTATCGGCGACATGTGAAGTGAAGCCGGCTGATTTCGCCTGACAAATTGGCGACATGTCAAGTGAAGCCGGCTAATTTCGCCTGACAAGTTGGTGACAACGCGCGACTTATGACCGCAGCGACGTCAGACGAGGTCGTGCGACTGCGCGAAACTACGCCTGACATATCTGGCGACATCGCGCGAAACTACGCCTGACATATCTGGCGACATCGCGCGATTTGAGTTCGTTGCAACGTCTCAGTGGAAATCGTAAATCGAACGTACCGAAGTCCGGTAACGTCGCGCTACTACACCCAACGTCGCTGGCGACACGTGTTACACGACATTTGTCCCCTAGTGTTACGGCTGCTCTGAGACTGCTACTGGAATTACCTAAGTAGGTATTATATGAAATATTGTGTTACCAGGGCCAGCCGTCGTCAGTTGCGGAGGCCAGGCGACTATCGGAACTTCTTAACCACACTCCGCGTTGTCATTGTTAAATTGACTGGTAACTAAGTGGATTTTGTTGAACTAATGTTTGGGTGGTTGTGGTTTGTACAAAATTCTTTAAAATTTTGTGATAATGGTGTAATCAGTACATAAACCATAGTTTATTAATTTATAAGATTTTCTTGAATTTCTAATAAAACATTTCGAAATTATAATTGTTTTTTATTCCTAAAATAGGTATTTTTTTGCCGAACCGGCACGGTGTGTCATGGCAAAGGGTTTTAAAACCAATTAGTTTATTTTAAATCATATTTCAATTTATTTTAAATCATATTTCAATGAGTTTAAAATTTTTTACTAAATTTTGATACCACGATGCCGCGACGTGCCGCAGGATGATGCGGAATGGCGCTACACGCCGGGTGCGGCGGCATGACTTCTTTCTTTTAGCCCCCTTACGCACTAGCGGTTAACCGCGGGGGCGGATAACCGCGCGGCTAGCCGCTTATGATTGTACGCACTCAATATATGTATAGTAATTGCGCAGCGGGCGATTGCATCCATCGAAACTTATGGGTCACTTAGGGGTATGGTGATTGCTATCTAGTTGAAACAAGGTTGAAACTAGTGCAGCATTTCGGTGGAGCGCAGTCCGGTCGGTGCGCGGGGGCAATGGAGGGAGAAAACGCACTGGCACTGTTCTCTATGCGACACGACCAACTTATAACTTCGAATAGGTACACGCGGAGCAAAACTGATGGATGCCAGAATGGCTAGGCTTTCAGCAGAATGCCGCGGGATGCAGAGCCTGCTGTGCCATGCCGTGCCACGAAGTCAGTGAGCGCCGACCCTTAAGGTTTATATAAAATTGATTTATTATCAGTATCATCGCCGCGCCTCCGCCGGTTTGCGTTGCGCTAACACCATTAATTCCTCTAAACATTCTCATTTCGGCTGCATGCAGTTTTTTTTTACAACTTCGTAAAAACCTGTCATAGGACCTTACAAAAAAAATATGTTTATATTATATACATTTAATAATTTATAATGAGCAATATACATAATGGATTACGTCCTAGCATGTTCCCTGTTCTGTTTGTACCACGCCACAGTTTCGTGTATCGCGGTTTCGAACGGCGTGAACTTGAAGTCTTTGTACAGAGTCCTGAGTTTGGCGTTGGAGGCAGTCTTCTTGTATTGTCCGTCAGCCTTAGTAGTGTCGTACACGATCTCTCCGGGGAAGCCGTGCGCTTTCTTTATCATTTCCGCCACCGTACTTATTGTTACTTCGTCTGCCTCGTCCACTGGAACGTGAAAATTAATGAAAATACGTGATTTCTCGTGGTTTGTTACTTAACCACCGCACTGCATCTATCAAGGTTAAGAGCAGGTCCACATTAGGCGCTTCCAAACGCTTTGAAAACGCGCGTTTTAAAATCTATCCACGCTTGACACAGAGCCGACAGACCGATCTGTGATTGTGAACCCTCCTCCGTATGCCGGATGACACGTTGAATAGCGGCTCCTGGCTGTTATTTGTATATTTGGCAGAACAAACAAACAACCTCTTCTTACCACAGGTTATCGTGTTGCTGATCATCAGATTACTGTGTTTTGGAGGTCAGATACGCAGTTGCTCCATGTAAAACCCTGAGACTTGACTGCATCCAGTGTGAACAAACATAACGTACTTTGGAACATGTAAATGAAGTATGGGAGGATAATGCGTTTCAAGGATTTTTTTTTCAGCCTAAACAGGTACCTAAAGCCTTACAATAAGAAATTTGAAGGTAACTAATACCTGATAGGATGATAGGTTCCACACTGTCGTAGTTCCTGAGCACCCAAATGAAGAGTCGCGCCAAGTCCAGCGAGTAAATGAACTGACGTAGCGGCTTGCCGCTGCCCATCACTGTGAATGTTTGGTCACCTGAAATACACTCAGTATTAATTTATTATACAAAAAAAAAGGGCAAAAATAATAATCACACGCGCAAAAATTCACGAGCTCATTTCGTATAAACATCGCACCATGTTCCGTTTCCAAAAACCGTTATTTTTGTTAATGGTAGGGGAGCCCTAGACGGGATTTTGGGAGTAACTTGAGCGCGGATCATTAACATATGGGCATCCAGCTGAGTACAAAGTAAAGCTGGTAAGGGTCAGATGGATTAATTACGAGCTAAAGCCCCACTAGTAGCCCCACTACCATAGAGGTAGATTAATATATTTGACGTCAGTATCACACCTACAGTACCAATATTTGAGTTGCTCTAGTTTATGCAAGTAGCTGTTCATAAAAAAAAAAAAATTAAGCCTGTAGAAGCTTTCCCCGTCGCTGAAGGGGAAACAATGTCTTCTTATTCTTATTTTTAATTAATCAACAAATTCTCTAGAAATTCTCGAGTTCCTACCGATTTAGCATCCTCGTCTCCCCTACTTACTTACCGCTCTGCATAGCATCGTCCATCCTCCTGATAAGCGCGGGTATGACGTGGCTGGACTGCAGGTTGAAGTTGTCGTGCGGGCCGAACACGTTGCACGGGATGACTGACGTGAACGTGCAACCGTGCATCTCGTGGTAGCCTCTGAATGCAGTCGGAATTTTTTTTGTTATAGTGGGCTATAAATAAATATTATTTACACAAATTGAGCAAGCATTGTGATTAACGCTCAATTCCTTCTCAGTGTGAGGAGGCCTGTGCCCAGCTATGGGACAATAAAAAGGCTGATGATGATGATGAAATATTATTTTGATATAAAATTCTGTCAATTGAGCTTTAGGCAGTGACTGAAGACCAAACCAAAACCAAATGTTATAACAGGATTTTTTGAAGTGTCTTGGTTAGCTTCTACTGTCAATAAAACACAAACAAATCTTTACCTGAGAAATAATAAAAAAACTTCACTTTGAACAATTAGTCTTTGAGTCGTGACAGGCAGACAAGACTCTGAGACCCTAAGAAACTATTGTAGGCTTTGTAGAACTAGAGGACTCAGTATAACAGTGAACTTATTGATAAAATATTCGAACAGACAGATGATAGATAATACAATACCTGTTTAATACATCTATCATCCTTTTAGCATAGCTATAACCAAAGTTTGATGTGTGTGGAGGTCCATTGTGAACCTGAAATTTAAAAAAAAATCTTAGCCAGTTTAGATTATTTTACTACACATTATATAGACAATTACACATAACATAAGGGATCATTTTTATATACATCTGAAGCATGTGGCAATAGTAACTAATATTACAATATCTATACGAATTCCATTTGTTCAGGCTGATCTCGGAAATCGCAGGACCAATTATGACGGGACTTTTACAAGCAGACAGCTGATGTAAGAAGAAGTAACTATGGCTACATTTTATTTCGATTTGGTAATTTATAGCTTACTTTCACACAGGTGAAACCTCAGGAAAGAGATAGTTTTCAATTTTAGTTGTAAATAGTAATGTAATAAAATGTACAAATTACATTCATATTTTGGTAATCATAAGAATTCGGACTTACCATAGTCTCATCAATAGGATATGTGGTCTTATCAGGAAATATGCATGTTGATAAACATGACACCACCTTAGTGACTTTGTTTTTATAGCTGGCATTAAGTACATTGTCATTTATTGCCATATTCTCCCTCTGTAAAGAAACATTGACAGTTTTTTTAATGTAATTTAATTCGAAAATTTTCCAAATCAACTTTGAACCATAAAGCTACAGCGATAAAGTTGAAAATCTATTAAGGAAATTTGACAGATTGTAAGTACTGTAATTTATTGTTTTTATCCTTATTTACATTATAGACGTGTAGTATTGAATCTAGTGAATGACCCACTAAAATTATGACAATGAACCATTAAAATCACTTGAACCAAAACCCTTTTTCTTCTCCCTGGTTTTCCCAGACCATACCATAATCAAATAAAAAAGGTCCATTAACCTTTTGAATTAACATACTTACAAAAAAATCTAAATTATGTGCCATGTTGTGGAAGAGCCCTCCAACCATGGCGGCCAAGTGTATTACATGAGTGGGACGATGTCTCTCAAATAGTGCATCCGTTTGAGCCTTATCTCTGTAATTTATCACAAAGTCATGTTTTACATTGGCTTCCCTGCATAGGCACTTTACACCTATGCAAAATGGACTTGAGTGTTCTACTATAATTGAATCGATTTCAGCCTTGAGTGTCTATGTATTATCTATATCATGGTGGCTTAGTGGTACAAGTACAGGTCAGGCAAGTAGCAATGTAACCTTTTATAAGTTATTTATATGTACTTTCAAAGTACATCTTGGACACCAAAGACTGAGTTAAGGTAAAGATAACATTTTGAGGAACACTGGACCTTAAACTTTAAGGTCCAGTGTTCCTCAAAATGTTATCTTTTTGGTCTTTTTAACTTAAGACTTGATTAACGAATATTCCTTCTCTGTATCAGAAGAGGCCTGTGCCATGCAGTGGGACAGTAAAACAAAAATGATGGTGATGTATCATAGGACTGAAATATTAATTTTAATTTCTACTTGTTGAGTCAAGTAGAGGTTCGAGAGTGTAGCAAAGGGTGTGCAAGGCTTTTGGGACTTAAAAATTTTTCATGTAAAATGAAAATCTTACAAATGCCTAGTTTTTCATTTCCATTGTATAAATGCTACACTCTGACCGAAGTAGATGCATATATAGTGATTATAGATATGATACATTGTGTAAAGCGGTGCAAGTTGATATTCGGCTTACCTAAGGTCTCCATCTTTAGACCCACAGAAAATCCAGGTCTCATTTTTAACACTATCATTGTTTAGAGACTTTTCTTCTTCAATGATTATTTTTATCGCTTGACCGACAAGGCCGGACCCTCCGGTCACTAATACCACACGTCTCTCGTCACTCATCTGCAAATATCCATTATTTTGTAAATACAAACGCAGTTTTCGTTCTAATACTTTTCCTCTCGGTAATTCCTTTACTATGTCACTAGCGCTTCAATAACTAAATGTGTACTTACTTTTACTCTACGGTTATGATAAGAGAAAATAAGAAATTACAATATTATAGATAAGCTGTTATGTGGCACCAGTTCAAACAAATATTAGTTTTCGTGTTTGACATCAATTTGACATTACCTCAAACTTGACGTGTTTATTAATAAGTGTCATCTGTCATCCATCATTGATTGTTGGCGACAAACGTCAAAAATGTATTAATTGTCTATGCTGATTGAGAGGAGATTCTGATAGATGCTAATACTCTCTACTCCTTACTCGTTCAAATTATCTACAATGTCTCTTGTAGTTTGATAAATTCTTATCAATTATAGAATCCAGGCAATCTGGATTCGACATTAAAATTCTTGCTCCTCTAATTACTAACATTATGGTGTTTGGAAAATACATTTATGTCCACAATACTTTTTTTTGTTGCGATGCGAGACATTTTTTGCTTAGTAAGTTTATTGAAAAGAATAAGAAGCTGCTGGCTTGAAATAATAGCAGCTCCGGTCGATAACTTTAATGTTTAACAACGCTTTGCATGCTTGGTCCTTGGACCATCTTGTTTGACTTTGAAAATATTGCAATCTTGAAAACATTTCTTTATTTGTATTATTATAGGGCCGCAACTTAAGGTCGCGACTGATATTATAAGTATACGCAGTCATAGACAACCAGCACCACCATATTATATTCTGTTGCGATCGCTTTTTAAACCAACGGCTTACCTACTATGAAAAAGAAACTAAAAAAGTACGCGTTCTACTTTAAAAGATAAGATAGAATAGAACCAATAAAATACCCATAAAACTAATTGTTGAGATTATTTTGAATTGTGTCTGTAACAACTGCACTTTCAATGTGTCACTGCATTTTATTAGTAAACTCTAAAACAGAATTCATAGCACATTCTTCGCAATTTGCAGCAATACTAGCGAGTCGTTTTTTATGTAGCGGCGTGGGCACATTTTTATTCTGTTGTCTGTTCATCGTTAGCCTATCAGACAACTGAATTATTATAGTTTGAGGAATTCATTCTTTGCCTCTATAGTAGGCTTTAGTATTTAAACGAATGTTTATAATAATATGCTAACAATGTTGCACTGAATGTGTGTTGGTTGTTGACGACCCATGATTGTTTATTTTTAACAGGGGATTCCAAATTCAAAAACGTCGATGACTCACAAAAGTAAATTACAATATAGCAGCACTTTTTAAAAACAAAACTATTCTTGTCTATGCTAAAATACTGGTTAACGATTGGCCAGTAGATTCTCTACGAAGATTCGTTCTCGCTCCGAAAACGCCAAATACGCTTTCAAACCAAAATGGAGGATTTGTCGGTCGAGGTGTACGGTGATAATGGTGCTTATTATAAGGTTTGTAAATTGTGAAGTACGTTATAATTTCACACAACAAGTATTATTTTGATTAGTGTAATGTTTATTCAATTATTTCCAATGATCAGTACTTAGGTAATTCTTATACTTACAAAAATATTTTTCCGGGAAGATCATCACGGCTGGAATGGACGCCATGTCCGCCTGTCAGGGCGTGATTTTTCCATGTGTTGTAATAATTATGTTACTTTCTGTAATTTTAGCCACGATTCAGTACTAATGAAACTGGAACAACACGCTACGCAATTTAAAATTTGCGCATATACACTGAAATGACCTAGATATCTTATTTCTAGCGCATCACGAAGTTGGTGAATAGACGGAATGTTCTAAAATTCTCTTTATTTTTAGGCCATTGTCACCGACGTGCTCGACAACGAGGTTCTCGTAGCCTTTGAAAATGAGTAAGTATTGCAATTTATTGATACAAATATTTCTGAGATAAAATAGTGCGGGTATTTTTATTTACATTGATTGTTGCTTTGTAGCTGGCAGCCGGAGTCAAAGTTCCCGTTCTCGCGGGTGTTTCTACCACCGAAAGATACTGGCAAACACACAGAGTTTGTGGAAAAGCAAGAGGTGGAGGTATACGCGAGATCATCCAATGAGGACGAGGCATGTGGGTGGTGGACAGCAAATGTCAAGGTATTGAATTACATATATACCACTTTATTGGAGCACCCATCACAAATAAGTTAACATTTTTTTGTTCTACCCACAGTTTCATTTATAATTGCCTAATTATATAAAGATCCCCATTATATTTTCATTAGTTTTTAAAATAGTAAGCACAAATTATGTGCTTCATAACTTTCACTTTGAGTTACAAATCTGCATGCTTGTAAAATTGTCATAGCAATTAATAATACAAATATTTGCAGTATGTGTTATTCATAACTAAGGCTTACCCTCAAATTATGCTAAATATTCTGTCTGGCTGATTTAATTCCATTGTGCATAAACCTGATTCTTGGACCCTACAAATTATTTTGGCCAGATGCTAAGCAGCTCTGGCCTTTCTTTGTGTATTTTTTTACAGTGAATATATCACCAAAATTACTTGTTTTCTCTAAATTGAATAATGTATACCACAAAGGAGAAAATTCAACATATCATCAATACCAATAAGAATCCATAATCAACTCAAAATTCTATGTTTATCAGAGGTAAAAAAAAAAATACATAAATAAATTGTATAATACACAAGCCATATTAGTGCTCTCTATTTGAGGGTTTTGAAAGCCAGATCTATAAAAGTTTTGTCTATATGGCAGAACAAAAGAAAATTAATATTTTAGTAATTAAGTTTTATTGGACTACCTGACTACCTTAGACCCCTAACATGACATATGTGGGTCCCAAAATAAAGACAAAGTATAAATCAATATTATTTGGGTGTGATGACATGCAACTTTAGCACTATACCCTACTTTACTGCACTTTCACTCAGGCATAACATGCAGCATGCAAGTTGTAATTATGCTATGTTATAACTTATTGCTGAGTAATTTGGGTCTCTTTCTTGTCTATTTTACAATAGTTAGTTCACTTTCAGTATTTTTTGTGTCCTTATGTATAATCTATCCTGTCTTATTTACTACTACCTTTCCACAGCGGTCTGACCGTGTCCGGTTGGAAATACTCTTTTCAACCAGATGTTTCAGTGGCTTGTAGTCTTTTTCGATAAATGGGCTATCTATCACGGGAATAATACTTCTAACCAGTTCATTCGTTCCAGACAAAAAAAACCTGTTCAGCTTCATAATATTACTATAGGTTTCTCCAAATTTTGATTCAGTATTGCCTAATATTGTTTGTGCAATATACGGACTACTAAAACATTTATAATTTTTTACATTAAATAACAAAAAAAAAAAAAAATTGTTAGCACAGAAAACTATTTATTTTCGTTTTATATAAACAAATGACAACTTATAAATAAATGTCAACACAATAGACTCATAACAATACCTTGGCATCTAAAAACTAACTGTCCGCCAGACATTCCAAAAAATTATTGAAAAGGTATATTATAATGAGATATTTTTTATTAAATTATAGAATCATATTATGTATAGTGTCGTATAATGACGCATTGCGCATTTCTTAGCTAAATAAAATCAATAGTGCATATTCTGCCTCAATGCCGTCAGTATACTTCCGGGTATTTACGCATTTCTTATGCTATACCTCAACTTAATTGTTCGAAATGAGATCATTTTAAAATAATGTAAAAAATATCTTAAAATCAACTGTAGGTTCTAGCAAAATTTACTAACAATGGGTAATCAAACTATTTGGTATACATTTCTGCCTGGAAGATCTGGTATATGTTAATTACTATCTGCATACCCTCAATTGCAGAAGGTTGTCAACCAAATTCATTATTCTGTCTATCTCTTAATAAAAGTCTGTCTAAATTGGTTCAGCCATTTCGCTAGGAAAGCTTAGAACATTAAAGATTCATTTAGTAATTATTACTTATCCATAAAGCAGGTCAAGAACTGTTTCTACTACTTTAGCCATTGTACAGCTTCTTTATACTTACTAATCTATACTAGTATTTTAAAGTTTGAATTTGTCAGTCTAGTTTTTACTGACTGATAAAAAATCTTTACCCATAGAAAAAAAAAAAATCTTAAAAGTAGAGGTCCCTACAAAACTCATAATAAAGGAAATAAATCCCAAAAAACTTGTTAGAAATATAACCAACAAAAAAGTCCATCACAACACGTCTAACTTTTATAGTTTTGTCACTGACTACTTTTTTCATCTTTGTAAATTGTATGGAAATGCTGTTTGATATGGGCACATGAAGTGTATTTTAGTATTTATCCTTATCCACATAAATTTACGGTATATTCATGGTAGCTTTAGTATCTGCAGATAAGTTTTTGAAGTTTAATTTGGGAGATGTATATTAAACTCAACGCAGGCAAAACGGCATTTCGATATTGTCACAAATGACGCTCGGCGGCGCGCAACTATCATCCGCTACTGGCCGGTCCTGGCTCGATATATAAATCAAATACAACATATTTACCTTTTGGTTCTATTTTAAATGTGTATATTGAAAAGAAACTAAGTTTTGTTTCTATCTTAATGAAATAATGTCTTGCTCAAAATCTGCAAGTCCAATAATTATTATTAGTGAGTATTCGTGTCACAGCCATCTATTACTTGAAAATCTTCGTTGTTTCCAGATGATGAAGGGCGACTTTCTTGTGATTGAATATCTGGAATGGGACAAATACTACTCGGAGATAGTGCCAAGTGACCGTCTTAGAGTGAAGACACCCAAGACACCTATTGACAAAAACACTTTCCACAAGTTTGAAATACCCGTACCTGATGATCTCAAGGACTAGTAAGTATTTTATTACCATTTATGGGCTAACTACTATGAAACTACATGAAATTATTGAATAAAGAAAATGGTTTATTATGCCAGAAAAAAAATAATTTTCATACTAAATAACATGTAAAGCGATTCAGTCGTTTTGCTTTGAAAGCGTAACAAATGTACAGGCCTTATAATTGAAGATTTTAGAATATTTATAAGTAAGATTATTCAGGTTCAGCTTAAAAGAGGTCTATGGGACCTCCAAATTGCAGTAACAAATAGAATTGTTCCGTTAAAATTGGCGAGTATTATCAGTAAATGTTTACGCCAAGCATCCGGACTCTTAAGCCGCCTACACAGCGTCAAATATTCGCTCTGTCTCAAGTTCAAATTACTCAAGTGTGGGTCACTAGGTAAAGCACACAATTTGTCGGTAGTTCAATGGCTAATTACCGGCATGTGGGATTAAATTCGTAAATCTTATTCAAGGCTAAATAGGTAATAGGAAACGATGACGAAGGCATCATTTGTAATAGGACTGTGGAGTTCTTCGAGTCTTTTTGTGGCTAAGAAACGCGCAAGAGAGAGTTATAATAAGCGACTGATACTCCGTCTTGCTTAGTCTATCCTAGGAGTTATTTTTAATCTATTACAAGGGTTCTAGTAGGTAACAAATATCCTTCTTATGACCGTCTCAAGTGCGTTGGTGGGTACACGGAAAGTTGCGGTGTATTTAATGATAAAAGTATTAAAACAAAAATAAAACCATGGAATTTTGGTTTGGCATCATTGGCTGGATGTTTCGGAAATTGCGGGTCGTTTATTTTAGAGTTGTTAACCGTAATTTGTTTTTATTTTAAGAGTCATGTTTTATATTATTTTGCATTTAAAATCATTTACACTTTAAATCAATAATTTTACTTAGCAAAATATTTTTGCTGGAAATTCGATGTATTTTACTGTAATTGGCCATTTCGACTCAAATAGTATAATGGTTTAACTCTAGCCCTACCCTTGACTAAACAAAAACAAACTACTGTAATCAATTAGAAAGGGAGGGACTTTTGATTATACGCGTACATACACGTATATTTATTTACTTGGCGTATGTTATAATAAAACTAGAGTAGGTTTTCTCGACATTTCTAATTTATGTTATTTTTAATATCTTTATCTAGTGATTACCTGTGGTAACTTCTTTGTGCACCCGAATGAACAGCCTGCCTCGATAAATGGGCTAACACTGAAAACAGTTTTCAAATAAGACCAGTAGTCCCCTAGATTAGCGTGTTCAAACAAACAAACTCTTCAGCTTTATGATATTTAGAGAGTAGAGATATAGATAGAACTGAATATAACGATAGATGATAGTACATATAGATAAGGAAACAAAGATGAATGTGTCGGTAACGGTGTATGGTGTTCAGTGCGAAGGTGGAGAACGCGCACAAGGAGTTCCAGAAGGCGATCGGCGCGGCGCAGGTGCGGTACGTGGCCGAGCGCGGCGTGCTGGCCGTGCTGTCGCGCTGCGAGACCTCGCACAAGCGCGCGCAGATGCTGCAGGAGATGCACTTTAGGTACCCGCCACATCTAAACACCTAATAAACTAATTTCCAGGATTAATAAAACTAGCTTCATCTCCATCGATCAAGTCTTTGTCCGACTTATTGTGTTAGAGTCATCACTGAATGCGAATGTATGATTTTCTTTTTACGGAACGACTGTCTGTCAGACTTTCTTAACCCAGTTACCCTGCAACATGTTGCTAACTCTAAGACTGGTGGTTAAAATTTCTGGCTTCTCATTGACTAGAGAAGCGATTATCACAAGACACCGCGCACCACCGCGCCTAACAAAATCAAACCTACACGACCGCGCGCGGTGCGAATGTTTCAGAGAATTTCTTGACACTGATGACACAAATTTCAGTGAAATTGATATCCTGAATACCAAATTATCATCATTGCAAATAGTATTCATAATTGAAATATTTACTATTATTGTTTATGTATCCTTCATTAGCACTTATCTAGGATCTCATTTGTAGAGCTTCGTTTGAGGTCCTATTTGTTTGGGCAGCCGACTCACTGCCTTTACAAAATTGTGCACACATTAACATAAGCCACAGGGCCAACGGCTCTAAGATACGTGCCGATTTGGTAGTATTGGGCTTATTACATTACTTAATTTTGAAAATCTAAATGGGCAAATATTATTGAACATTCGCTCAAAGTGCAGTGCGGTAAAGGCTAAATGTTGTGAATCTAAGCAATGGAATTTCCTGTGGCTCTTATAAGGCTGGGAATAATTGGTGTATTTATTAGTTTCTTTGGTATCGTAATCCTATTTCCGAAAGCTGCACATTATGTGAACAGTTAGGACCATCGAATTTAATTTAATTTGTGTAACTAGTTTGTTAAACAGAAATATCAATTTATTTTGTAGTGTAAATGAGTTGCTAACAGTATTATTTTGATTTCAGGAATCTAACTCAAAAGCTGTTATTGATGAAAAAGACTGAAGAAGCAGCTAGACAGTTGGAATCCACCAAAATACATAATCAGGGCGGGTTAGTACACTATTTGTATATCATTTATTATCTTTTTCATAGTGTTAAGCAAAGTGTTTTTTTAGAAATACATGAGAAAAACTGCAGACAAGTAGTACAATATATGTAATTGCTTTACTTTAAGACAGTAGAGAGAATGAAGTAGTCGTGATTCTTTATGACATGTGATATGAATCATGTCAATCATCATCATCATCCCCTATCTTGCTAGTAGTCTTGCTTGTAGTGACTGGAGCAGACACACTATCAATTTGTTTATTATAAACATCCATCTTATTATAAAAGGATTTATATTAGTGAACTATGAATGCCAGTATATCCGCTATGTGATGGAAAACAGTGTTGTTAGTCTCGATAATATATGAGCAATTAAAAGTATCGTGATAAACTAAAATTTAATCTACTGACACACTTGCTTTCGTTATTCACAGATTGTGATGCGTCGCGCGATTGTGACGCTATCGCTTTCTCTCTCAACCGAATCACGTGACGAATGAGATTTTATAATTGCTCTTAACACCAGTAAAACGGCAATAACCCTTCTTGTTAGTTGGGTATTTCACAATTTGATAAACTCCTATGCTCAAAATGTGAAGTTTAATATGTAAAATGCTAACATAGGAAAATATTTTTGTTCACACGTATCAAGAGTTAAGGGGATTCCCCGTAATATATAGAACCGGCTATTTCTACGACTTCTTGATATCGTATTACCCTATGGTGCTTATCTGTTCCGGGACTATTAACATCCGCTAGCCATGTTGTGGAATTCCGTTTAAAATTTCGACATACATAGTTTGTAAACACAAAATTAGCTGTTAAAAATATTTTTTCACCCTATTTTCGGTAACACGATTTCCGCGTGCCGTAGTGACGCGTGCCGGCACGCATGCAACAAATTGAGACGGACGCATTCTTGCGTTGCGCGTACCCCAGTTAGTTCGATTGCGATCGTGTCGGATACTTTTATAAATTAAATGATGATGGAGTGCTCAAGAAAATGTTGCGTCAGGTAAAGTTTAAGCCAAGCGTTGCAAAATCACCATGGAGATTTAAATTTTCTCCGTTTAAAGAGATTTATATTGTCTGTTTACCTTTTTATGTAAACTGTTGCCTGAAGTGCAGTTCTTTTTGAAAAAAAAAATGTGCTTCTGTATTCTGGACAACAAGTCAACGGGGAAGTCACTGAGACTCGAACCCGGGACCTAGTCTACGGCAGTCGCGCGGACCATGACAGAGTTTTAATTAAAAAGAATACATCTTTTCCTTTAATGTATAAAAATATTTTTGTTTTATTTTTTTTTTATATTTTTTTTATAACATGCTCGATATTTTAAAATTAATATGGTTATTACAGGTACACGGACGAGTTCTCTGTGCGCGAGGACCTGATGGGTCTGGCGATCGGCACACACGGCGCCAACATCCAGCAGGCGCGCAAGGTGGCCGGCGTCACCAACATAGAGCTAGAGGAGGTCTCATGCACCTTCAAGATTTGTGGGGAGGTCAGTTCCATTCTGAGGCTAGGGCTTAAAAGCTACTTGTCTAATGCCCTGTATTTACGTATGTATAAACAAAGAGTGTTGTCTTACTGGTGAACAATAATTTTTAACGTTTATTCTATGAGGCTTATGTCAAAATACGACGTAAAACGAAAAGTCTTTTCTGTATAATTATGGAAAGGGGAACCGACCATAAGCCTTTTTCTTCATACCTCTATTCGGAACTTTTATAGTTTACGATTACTAAGGCAACTGAAAGCAGGAAAGAAGAGCCTGAAGTAATAAGTAGATGAGGTATGGGGTAAGGTGAGGTAATGTGTGGTGCCGGCAGTCTGCGGAGGCGGTGCGGTCGGCGCGCAGCCTGCTGGAGTACGCGGAGGAGTCGGTGAAGGTGCCGCGCGCGCTCGTCGGCAAGGTCATCGGCAAGAACGGCAAGGTCATACAGGAGATCGTCGACAAGAGCGGCGTCGTGCGCGTGAGTACACGCCTCTTCCTATGTACCTGTGGCGTCTGGCAGCCTGTTCGGACTTCTTATGTCTCAATATTTATCATTTTAAACAACAAGACACATTATTGAAAATCATAAATATTTGGCATTATAAAAAAATGGACAGGCTTTCAAATTCCAAAGCCGGACCGCTGTCGCGTGAGGCTAGTCAGTAGATGTCGCAGTGGTTAAGTGTAGTGAAGCAGTTGTTCTGCGCGCAGGTGAAGGTGGAGGGCGACAACGAGCCCCAGCCGTCCGCGCCGCGCGAGGAGGGCATGGTGCCCTTCGTGTTCGTGGGCACGCGCGAGAACATCGCCAACGCCAAGGTGCTGGTCGAGTACCACGTGGCGCACCTCAAGGTAACACCACCCCATTCTTATTTCGTAAATGCCCTAACCACAATTCTGTGCATGTATCGAATTTGCCCGATATACTTGTCAACCTTGTATAATAAACAGATGAGAGAAAAATCCGGGTTCATTTATTACTATTTACTAGCAGTTATTCAGGCCGATCTATGGTCGACCATATAAGGCAGCCGTTATTTGATAGTCGTGTAGTTAATTCTGAGATGGTCGGTTTTGGCAGGAGGTGGAGAAGCTGCGCGCGGAGAAGCTGGAGATCGACCAGCAGCTGCGCGTGGTGATGGGCGGCGGCAGCATGTCCTACCCGCCGCCGCGCGGCCAGCCCGCCTCGCGCGCGCGCCGCACCCGGCCCCCGCACCACCGCTACCCCACCGGTACGCCCGCTGGCTGCCACTTGCCTTATTGAGCGCACTTACTTCTCTGAGCTCTTCCATGAAATCAGATCAATTGCCGACCTATCCGACGGACGGCGGTGAACTTGCTGATAACAACCTGCCTGCTCATTTATTATTGGGATCATAAATATATCTAAAGAGATAATTTAAAGCCCATATTTGAATTATAAGATTTTTACCGGGTGGGAGCAGAATCGTTTATGGGTGTTTAACCTTTAGCCAACTTTGTTGTTTTAAATCGTTACTATTTACAATATTTGAAAATGAGTATTAAAATGGTAGTATTATGCGCGTGTTATTTGGGTAGAGTGAGGAGATGAAGAACAGTATGTTGATGTTGACAGCGGGCGGGCGGCGCATGACGCCGGAGCTGGGCGAGGACCGCAGCGAGAGCGCCGGCTACCGCGGGCGGGGCGGCCGCGCGCCGCGCACCAACCGCTCCAGCGACCGCGCCGACCGCGCCGACCGCCCCGACCGCGCTGACCGCCCCGACCGGCCCGACCGCGCCGACCGCCCTGACCGCGCCGACCGCGCCGACCGCCGCGTGCCGCTCGAGAACGGCCGCGCGCACGTAGCCGCGCCGCGCCAGCCGCGCCCGCCCGCACCCGTACGTACGCCGCCACCACAACCGCTACACGCAGCTTGACGCCGCGCCTCTTGTTGGCCTATGTTTTTTATTGGGAAACCGTCATGTCTCATAGTGAACTGAATTTCTAATAGCTAGCATCCTACTGTCCTTTTTTTTCAAAATTAACACCTTTATACTAATGTTATAATAGGGATGATATTCGAAAACTAATTTTAAAACAGCCTCCTAATTTTCTACTCCTTTTTGTTTATTAAAATCAACGATTTTAATCAACAAGTTTACAATTTAACTGCAGCTCATTTATTTCCCTTGATATTATGAAATAATAACGAACATAATATTTCCAGAGTGGCAGACGACGTGAGGACAGACGAAGGCAAACTGATGACGAAAGCAGCGTGCTGGACAGCCAGGACGTGTCCAGTGCAGATAGAGGTACGACTTAGTGGCGCTAACTGCTTACCCCTTGTCCTATGTGAGCGACTTGTAGCCACGCGATGCTTTGCGACCAATACTTCACGTGAAGTAGGCCACGATTCCATACAGCGAATACAGCTGTTGTCGACCTAATAATGATTACTGAAAATGTATGAATGAAACAATTGCATGCGCAAGGCATCAAATGGCTGATTTCAGAACAGCCAAGTTATTTGACTAGTGGGGTATTACTCGCGAAGCGAACACGTGAAGAAAATAGGTGTTTCCGATTTTAGACATATTTGAGTATGTTGTAGATAGATATCCATGTCTTCGTAATTTCAATATTTTTGCCCAAAAAATACCTGTTTAAAAGTTTAGTGAATTTACCCTACAAGATTTTTAATTTCATTTGTGACTACGGTCAGACTAAGTTACAAGCGAAAAAATATAACCTAATTTTTTTATTTGATAAATTGCGTGAGTATGAATTATTTAAATCCACAATTTTATGAGTTGATAGTCGACGTGCATGCCCACAGGCTAATCAAAATTTCTGATTCCCTTGATTCTCTAACCATATAATATTGTACAAAATATTGAAATTACTTTTCGAGGGTATGGATATCTACAACATAATCAAATATTAGTAAAATTGGAAATGAATTTTGTTCACCTGGCAGCTTTGCGTGGAATGCCCCGATGCTGTTATTTGACGAAAACTGTACTTGATAGATTCGTGTTACGTTTGCCATATTTGTCATTCACCTAGGACACCGCCATACTCTTGCAATGCGCACGATGCATCTCGTCAGATTTAGCCTATTAGCTGCACAGTAGACAAAGGCTTGTTGACGTATTTAGTCGGTCTTTTATATTATAGAAAAATATTAGTCAAGTATTTTATTTATAATGAAGATACAACTCGTTTAAATTTCGTGTGATGTGTCACACCCTTAGTCTAGAACTATTTATTAATAATATGAGTAATTATTTATTACTATTTATTAATAATATGAGTAATTATTTATTATTCAGTGAAAACAGGTGTGCTACATTTTATACAAAATTGTAGAATTGTATTTTTAACCCTGTCAACACGCCTGCTTTGTCTCTAACTAAACGTACTGCGCAGCTAAACAGCTACTTTAGGCTCGCCAAGATACGTCGTACGTATTGTACTTACACGGGCGCTCGACAAACTGCACCCTATGTATGGGTGGACTTGTTTGATGCCAGAATTGACTTAGTTAATATTGAAATTAATGACGAGAATTTACTTTGTAACAAAGGTGATTGTGAAAATTAACAGTATGATCGACGTATCTTGGCGATCCTGAAGTGAGCTGTATGGCTGCGCAGTAGACCTTTTAGGAACGAATAGTGTACTGCGCAGGTAATCAGTTTATTTTACGGTTGCCAAGATGCATTGGATGTACTGCGGACTCACTTTCACTTTTGTTCATGTTTCATTTAAAATAGATACCCACTTGAACCACTCTCCATATAAGATTAAATAAGTTGAAACATCGTGATGTCTCTATTAAATATTAGAAGTTGACAGAAACAGCATGATGTAATAGTTTTGCAGGTCAAACATAAAAGTAAGGTTTTCAAATTGTTGACAGAGATTGTTTCTTAGGGAGCGGTGGTGCAAGCCGGTTTACCAGAATTCTGGCGTCAGTTTAACAAAGTTAACATCTGCGCGTTTTACGGTTCTTATCCATTGCTGGCCGCTCTCCGGGTTGTGATACAATGTAGGTAGCGGGAAGCCTGCTGTGTTTATAATAATATTATAAAATATAAAGATATTCGTCTCGTTTAGAAACGAAGTCTTTGCAGCTACGTTATTGTCCTTAGATATTAATTAGTTAAAAGATTAATAGGCTTTTAATGTTTAAATAAAAATATTATCAGATTCCTTGCGTTTGAATTTAGTTGTTTAGATGTAGATTCGAAGTTAAATATAATTTATTTTTATTATTTTGTAACATGATCACATTATACTCTAGTCTTATCTCTTGTTTCGAATTTGATACTTCATTATGGGTTCATACAAACTTTATTTTAAATTATTGAATTAGAGAAACCAATGATGTTCGTTGCTGTTTATTGATGGAGAAACTTTATTTTTGGTAAATAAATTTATGAAAAAGAAAAACAGTTTGTCGACCGCCCATAACGTACACCGAGTTATTTACTTTATTTATAATAATTGGTATAGCAATCGAAATGCTATACCATTACGAAAAATCTGAAAATATTACTGAATGTGCTAGTTAAAATGTAGTTGTAGTGTTTTATATCTCGTAAGTGTATTTATACATTATAATACTATGGTTTTTTTTTCTGTGCACCCTGTTTACATTTTAATTAGTACATAATTTGTAGAAGGATGAATGGGAAGTTTTAGTTACATTTACTTGAGTAATTCGCGCGGGTCTCGTATTGTTGTTTTCTATATACAGTTGTGGCCATATATGTTATTAAGAACGAATTTAAGTTTCAGAGATATTCAATTTTTTTTTTACTTGGCCGTATTTTTGCATATTGTTTTCCTCTTCTAAGGCTTGGTTTATTTGAAGTAGTTGCATATGTTCTAAAATGCTTTACAGCATGAAACTGTTCTAGAGCATTAAAGCTGGTTTGCTATCTTCTTAAATGGCCACTTCCCTCGAAGTTTTAATATGACTTCTCATGTAGACTTATTACAATTTTATTTAATCCAATATTTAATAGGGAATTAACACCTATATATTGAAAACAATTATTAGAAGTTGAAACAACATTCAAAGTTATACGATAAAAGATACCCCTGTCTTTTATTCAAGTTTGAAGACTATTAAAATTATTCATTGTTCTTAATTATGTACCAGCCAGCAACAGTGGCACCTTTTTTTTCTTGGTATATTATCTAATGACCCCTGAGGGTGCAGCTGGAGCTGGGCATATCAGACGCTTTCTGACTAAAATCCACTGTGTTCTTTCTGGAGGTCCTATCTACGGTAACTTTTGCAAACAACCCGCAGCCCAGGCCTTGGCCCTACGGGGCCCCTTTGTAGGAGTACAACATACATTTGGATTCTACATTTATGGACTTAAAGTTTAATTGTTTTTTTATTAAATCAACTTAGTATACTGATAGCTAGCACATTCGCCATATTATACGATACTTCTTGTAGAAAATGTTGTATGTATTCGTAAAAACGTTCTGAATTATATGACCGCAACTGTATATGGACTGTATTTTCTGTTCTCGCTTTGCTAAGGTTTGGTCTCGGACGTACTTTAACTTCGGTGAGGGCTAACCGAACACGGCGTTCATGACTCGTCATCGTGTCCGTGGCGTCCGCGTTCTAGTTTCCTTAGCCATCGAACGCGATCCGACCGCGATCAGCTAGGAACGAGTAGAATTGAGACGTTCCATTCGTCCTGCGGGCGGGAGCAATGTAGGCACTTGGCATGTTGTCCAGAGTCGGCGACGTCCTCGGAGGCCGGCGCCGGGCCGACCGCGCATGCGCCGCGCCGCCGCCGCAGGAGGACAGGTACTCGCTAGCGCAGGGACCACCTCTACTACCCAACCGCCTCTATCTCTAAATGCATTCATTCACTAAATCCCCCAGCGAATTCTATTCAAAATGAGCAATATTACGATAAAACATTTTTGTGGGGTAGTCGGATAAGAACAAAAAGAATTTGCTGTGTTTGAGAATGAATGTATTAATTTTAAAGAATCGGTCATAGTAACGAGCTTGGGGAGGAAAATGAGAATAGTTGTACCTATTTACATTTTTTTAATAATCATACTGGGAATAATTTTTGGAGGCGATCGGGAACAACCCTCTGTACCGCCGCTATTGACGGTGGGAGTGTCGCCAACGAATTTAACTATATCAGTCACAACAACCACGCACACGTTTGAATACCACCACTGACACCTAAGGATTTGGTTCCGTGTGAATAACATGGTACTGTTCCGTTGCACCTACCATAACTAAATTATTGTTTAACAAAAATTAATAAATAAACATACAACTAACTTCATATATGACATCATAGTGCACAACCAACTAACTTGTAAGTAAATGCATGGTTAATAATTAATTTTATTTTGTGTGTATTGCAATTCAAAGGTTCTAGTCTTCTAGTTCACAGCTTCTAATATTTTAATGTAGTAGTCGTCGCATGATTTAGAACCGCTCGCCCACATGACGTAAGATTTTCAGATTTGAAACTCGGGCTCGATATGATCTCCATGCGTGCTTAGCACGTTTTCTATAAGCATGGAATATGACCGTGCAGTGATGTCGCACAAGGTTGGTGCAAAAAAACCTCAATGGTCTATTGTCTCTAGGGGATCGTGCCCCTACAAAAGAGTTAGTAGTCCGTAGTGGAGGTCGGGCAGCAGAGTGACGGTGGCGTGTTGCAGGAGGCGGGTGGAAGAACGGGCTGGGGGGCGAGGGCCGCGCGGGCGGGGCGGGCGGCGCGGGGGGCGAGGGCCGCGCGGCCAAGCGCCGCAGCCCGCTGGCCAAGGTGAAGGCCGAGCCGCTGCTGAACGGCACCGCGTAGGCGCTGGGCCGCCGGGCTGACCTCCCGCACTGGTCCCCGCCGCCGCCGGGGCCGTCACTAGACTTACTCGTATTATGCTTTTGTAAGAGATTCGTGATTTGTATTCCTGATTACTCGATATATGAAAATTAAAGATGTGTACGTCGCTCCCCGGACGATACGCGCCGATCGCGGCCTTTCGGTACCTTTATGGGAGATCGGACATAGCGCAGTACATACGTGTTCGTAGCCTGTACTCTGTGGTTATGTGATTTCCTATAAAATAAACATTTCTGTACATATTTTCAATCGTATTTTTATTTGTACGAATAGTTCGTTTCGTCGTCCTCCCTGTCTAAATTACAGAGTGTAGCGACATTACAAATTTTTACAATATACACATTACGATGTTGAAATACAATTAACACTTTATAAAAATAGTATGACTAGTTGGAATGTTATAATTAATACTTAAATTAATAATACTATAAACTCGAAAGGTACCTCGGTAGGGAAGGGGGCGGGATACATACATTTAGTTTGGTGTGACACTAAGAATTAAAAATTCTAATGTGATTCTGATGACACAGACCTATATTAACAAATATTTACAGATCTAGACTAAAATATCAGTCATAAACAGTACCGTGATATGCATTATTGCCGGGATATCACTAGGAAGTATTTACAAAGATATGACGTCAGGTAAGAGACAGGACCTACTAAAGTGAAGCGAAAAGAAATGGCATGTTCACAAAAGTAGAGGACATACAAAAAGGAGACAAAATATTAATAAAATGTAAGACAATTTTCTTTGACTACTTTTATGTAATTGTTCATTTACTAGTTTTGTGAACAAGCTTTCTAGTTTCATGGATATGACATCAATTTTTTACTTACCTACTGTTAGTAATTTGATATTTGTACACGATAACTTCCAAGAATACCTACTAGACATCAAAACTAAGATTCATTTCAGATTCAGTTCAGAGTTTTGTGACATTAAGTATTACGAATTGACTACAGCTATGTGTCCTCCCAAAATGTACTTTATTCTATTTGTTTTTTGAGCTAGTAATATAATGGTGGTCTATGCTATGTTTCCAATCTATTTTGCAAAAGAAAAAAATAATGAAAATGACAAAAAAAAATACCTAAATGATTACGTAGATTTCGTAGTCAATGTAAACGAAATTGACGAATACAGATACTGGAAAAGACTTCATTGTTTTCGTCCAGTTCTGTTAGTTCTATTTCACCCCAGATTATTAATGTACCTATGTATTAACAGTGTAGAAAACATAGAATGTTGATTTCAATAAAAATGTATGCTATGTGCAATACTAAATTAATAACCCAAGTCTTCTTCAAAATGGTTGTCTTTGTTTTAAGTACTTAGACTAAATAAGTATGTATGTAGTTATTCTTAGACAATTCATGGAAATCACACAGTTTATGATTGTTTGTTTCTATTCACTTCACATCGTTCGTTTCCTTTACGTAGTAGGTACTTTTGCTTGTACAAAATGATATGTGTCTACACTGTACAATAATTAGGCTTCAGTATATATAGTATTATATACTTAGGAATACTGTAATTCTTTCCTATTATAAACATACATTTGAAAAGTCACAATGGTGACTAATATGAAAAAGAAACATTGTTTTTGTAAATTCATTAACATTGTATACTTTTTAAGTAAACACTGAAGTCTTTAAGACCCAGATATAATTTTGATTCATGGCATAAAAATATATGCGTTTTTTACTGACCTGTTTGAGTTTTAATACCTTTATTACCTATAGATGGAACAGACGTCTACAGCAACACACTTTATATCAGAATATTAAGACAGTTGTTGTCATCGTACAGGCCTAGCCAAGCGTGTGGCTATCTCTTGAATACTGGACAAGACTGAAATGGAAGATTTCATAAATACTCTGTCCAAAAAGGTCACAGCAATTGAAATAAACTTGCTATTTTATCAATGGCCAAACGGTAAAATTTCGCAAAATGTTTTTCTGCAAGAGATCTCAGCACATAGGCCTGCTTGTTCAGTCCAATTACAATATAAAGCTGCGCCAACTGTCCACAGAATCTATTCCAAATTCACATTCCCATTTCAACCGCAACCATTAAATAGAAAGGCATTTGTAAACATTAATATTGATAGTACACTGATGGCCATGAAATGTAGCTACACGCTTGCCTATACCAGAAGAATTGTACAGAGCTGCTCAAACAAATGTGCCCAATTTAGTGGGCTTCTCCCCGGCAATAATGAGGTGGTGGCATTAGAGTAGTCGATGTTTGTCCTCGTGGCACGTCTCGAGGTCACTGTCCTCGGAGTCTGAGTGCGAGCAGTAGGAGGAGTCGCTCCAGTGCTGGAACTCCTCTTTGTGGTGCTCTAGCGCCATCAGCGATGGAAACAGGCTGTCGCAAGCGCTGCATCTGAAAAGTATGAATTCGGTTGTAAGTAAGAGCGTATAAGTCCGTTAGTCAGTTGTTCCTAGAACGATTATTAAGGCCCTGAAAGAATATGCTAGTCTCAAAATGACCTTATGTTTGGGTTCACGAGATCTTAGCATTCTGGAGCTTAGGTGCGTTATTACGACAGAGAACAAAATTGACAAGCTACCTGTAAAATCTAAGAAGCAACTAAAGTCGCTACGTGTTTGAGTAGAAAATGAGAAGAAAAAAATAAAACATTTAGTGCTAAAACAGTATACGATTTTTTTAAAATACTAACGTAAAGGGGAAAAAATCGTTTGGATTGACGAGTTTCGAAACTACCGATTTGGAAAATTATTTTTCTGTTAGGGAACCTAAGCTTTTAGGTTCCCTACTACCCGAAAGATGGCGCAAGAATAATGTAATAATTCTACGACAGATGCCTCTATGAGCGTCAAAAATAATCTTCATTAAAGGCAAGGAAAGGGTTGGACATGAATGGAAATCAAATCATTAGCCATAATGAAGTTTATTTTAATTTACATAGGTAAGATAAGATATAGGTTAGCTTACCCAAAATGTCGTTTCTTCTGTTGATGATCGCCCAGCTGCCGACGTGTTGGAAACGACCGGTCGCACACGTTGCAAGTTAAGGCTTCGTCTGAAAGTATAAGAATTTCAAGTTATCAGAAAAAAACATATTACAACCCTCGGCAGGTCTTCGACCCATACATCTCCAAAGTTTATAATAAGACAACAAAAATAACTGAGACCTCTTAATATTATATTCTTATTGTACATAAGAATAACAATATATGTAGGTACAGTCATCACCATAATATGCTTAGGGACAGTCGTTACAATGTAGTTGCTCCAAAAGTCTAGACGTTTAAAATGTCATAAAGTTAGGTTCACCCAACCCATACCCTCATGTCTAATTAACTTTGTACCTGTTTTAGTACCTTGACTGTCACCAACAATATGACGCTGATCGTACAACCAGGTAGATTTTACGACTAAGGATTAATTGAATTTCCATACATTAAAATGAATGGAAAAATCATCGGCAGTTATCGTTACTAACCTTAGGTATAGCATCAAAATACATTTCAATATCAATAGGCATATAGTTTTAAAAGACATTTTTTTACATGTAAATTATATGTAGGTATAATTTCTAAACTTACAAAATAATAAATTAATTATATTGATTACGTGTACAGAAAATTAGTAGGTAGGTTTACGGCTATACATTTACTATATTTTCCATGTGGTTATTTCGTTTGGGAGATTTAAATCTGGTTAAACATGTCTCCTTCACCTATGAATAACAAGTTAGTTTTCGTTTTTCAAGCAGTGTTACTTTCATGTAAGTACTAAGACATTAAACGTAGATAGATAAGTTCACAAAAACACACTTGGTGTCTCTATAGTAGGTAAGCCATTTGGTGTCTTACGCATGCGCCCAGTGTTTTGTTAATACTTACTACCATTGGACAAGCCTGGACAAGCAGAGCTACTTGACATGATCTGTACAAACAAATGGGCATGGAAAGTTAATTGATACGAACTATATCCACGTACTTACCTACCTTCTTCAAGTTTATTTTAAAATTCTTTATACAATACCAATGCTAGTGGGTACGTTTCTAAACTAATTAATCAATATGCGAATTTGTTATAAATACGCCAGCACATCAAGCCACTACAATCAGTCAAATTTCTTAGATTTTAACTTATGGCTCAAGCATATTCGGAGGTTCAAAGCTGATTCGGAATATTTGACAGTTTCGGTAGCTTGATGTGCTGGCTTCTGTAGAACCACTAGATGGAAACATTAGCAATCAGATAGACAGATTTTTTTTTTGGTATAGAACGTTACCTGTATCCAACCATACGCCCATAGATAAAACCTTTTATTTTTATAATATTACAGATGCGCCAATTTTATTTAATAATGTATGTATGTAGAGCCTATTTTTTAGTTTTTAGTAGTCTTTGCTGTGTATCGTGTTCTTTTCTGAGTCGAGCTCATGGAGAGCAATCTATATAAAGCTTAGTAAGAAGGAAGTAGGTAAGAATAACCATCAATCTACGATTTCGTAGCATCATCGTACTCGTATGTAAATGGAGAAAATGCCACAACACAGTTAGAAACGCCTAAATATCATTCATCATTGCCCTACGAGCAGGAAGTGTCTTCCCCTCCGAAGCTTCGCCGTCAAGCCATCCATGAGGATATATCAATAGAAAAACGCACACCTAAAACAGGATCTAAAGCAGAAATGGAGGCCTTCAGGTTATTCAATATACCTACTTATCTACAGTTATGTTGTGGTAAATCATTAGATCGTTAATTCCAGGTTCCGCGGTTTTCAATACGACTTTATTTATGTAATACATTTGAGAACTTATCCAGTCATAGATACCATACATTATCGGGTTTCCCAGGAACCTGGGCTGAGGAGGTCAGATAGGCAGTCGTTCCACGTAAATCAATGGCACCTACTCAGCTGGTTTAGACTGGAAGCCGACACAAACATAACTTGGGAAAAGACTAGGCAGAAGATGTTAACTGCCAAACTAAAATGTTAATTTGACAACTTACCTATTGTCTATTTTTTTAGTAGATGCAATTTTGTTTATAGGTACTTACTATTATTTTACAAGTTTATGTTAGGGCTGCTAAAAATGGGGCCGCATGAAGAAACCCTTAACCACCATAGAAGTTAGTTCCCGGGAGGAAATTGATCATGGAAATCTGTTGCTGGCTAGCGGACTAAAATTTTGATCTGAGAAAACGTCACGTTGACCACTCGATGCCCATGTCCCGTGGCAATTTATGATTCCCACATCCAGATAAAAACGGGAGGCGGGCGATGCTGTAGGAAACAGTTAGTATCTACCTAGTACCTGTAGTAAGTGGGTTTAATTTGTTCATAGATTCTCGCATGTACCGACGAAGACATATCGCCGGCGACGGACTACAATAGTTCATATCTCAGTAGAGGAACCGTGTGACTACATAGCGTTGCAGTGTTTGAGGGCCTTCCAGTGCGTTATTATTTTATTATAATACTATTATATTATAATTTTGTATGTCTTTTTCCGACCACGGGACTATAGAGTCCCGGATTTTTGGAAGGCGAACGTGGGGCCGAAGCCAACACGCTGAAGCCCTTTTAAGACAACTTTAATATTATGTAATGGTGACACAAAACCGACGATTATCCCTGTATACACTATGGAAATGTACCCAAAGACAACCCTCGGTTTGTGCTAAACTATTGCTAAGTATGGAAGAAAATCTACTTGGGTTATTGTGATGGGATGCTAGTGGACTAGGGAAGGGGAAACTATGGGGACTATGACCCCTGCCGATAACAATGTAATAAATACATGTAAAAATGGCAGGAGGAGACTCGCCAGCTCACTTACCGGGCCCCCGGGAACTAGTCGCTAAGTCGCAACAAGGGGGCAACGGGGACGTGAGCGGCTGAAGGGTGAGGTTGCCCCGGCCGGCTTTCTACCCAGATCACGCGCCTTAAAACCGGCATCAAGCCAGGGTCCAGCATCTCTGTGCCCACTCGCCACTTACCCGAGGCATTCACCCTCCGAGCATTGCTCTAGCGACTCCACACTGGACGGCCAATGAAGGCAAGCCAGAGGTGGGAGACCTATCCCCCCTCAGGGTTCACTCCGGCAAGCCGGAGGTGAGGGACAGTATCCTCTCCCTGGAGCACTCGGTACCCGCGGGGTCGCTACTCCCCGACATCCGCCTCAGATGCCCTGCGGGCTTATATTATAATATTATTATATAGCTTCCGCCGACGATAAATGGGCTATCCAATGCTCAAATAAATTTAAAAATTCGGTCCAGTCATTCTTGTCATAAGTGCGTTCAAACAAACAAGTAAACCTTTGTCATGTTAGTAATATGTACCTACATTTTATTAAGCTGGCGAAACAGATTTATAGATTGAAAAAAAATCCTGTGGTTGTGTTTACTTATGCTTTTAATTACTTAATTATTTTATTAGGACAGGAAGAGTATGCGCTCGAACAGTTTATAATAAGTATTTTACATTCAAGAATTACTGCATGTTGGTTTTCACCAATTGCAGAGAAAGGTATGAAGGTATGTGATGGTTTTATTATTATGGTAGGTACATACCTAAACCGTTTACTGGATAACAAATAATTAAACATACAACATCTTAGGTATCTACTTATATCAATAGAATTAATAAGAAAATGGTAAAAATATTTAGTTGGTAAACCAAACCAGGTAAGGTAGGTATTCATTGTTAGGTACCAGACGCCAGCAGGAACAGCTACCCGAATCTGTAAATGTATGTGTTACCAATCGAATATTACCCTTCCGGTATTGTGATAAGGTTGAAAATCTATTAAGGAAATTTGACAGATTGTATTAGCTTGGTGTGCTGACGTCTGCACCTACACATCGACGACTGACGATTGCCAAAGATATTCATATGAAAGCCGGGATCCATCAATTTTAACGTGCTTTCCAAACGGAGGAATTCGCCTGATGTATGAAATGCGTAGCTTAAGTACGAGGTAAATATTCTTATTCTTAATCGCCAATGTTCTGATAAGTTCTTTTTTGTAGCTTGGCAGGCCATACATATGGGGGATTGCCTTAAACTCAAACCAAACCCTGTAGTTTTCTGTAAGTTCAAACAAGTCTTTGTTTATTAAATTAGGTCCTCGGTTGATCAACCCTGCTCATACCTTCAATGTTTTATCGCATATTCCAGCAACTTTCTACATATACTTGCTCAGCACAATGAATTAGACCTATTTGCCGACGGATTGGTACACTTATATAATAAATTTAAATTAGTTCTAGATAAGGCCTTTCGTATTTTTGATGTTTATGATATACCTACAAATAAATAAATATAGGTACACAAATTCTTCTACAGCGCAACAATGGTGAAAAGTAGCTTTAAAAAATGTCTGTTTTCAGTTGAAAATGACAAGGATTCTGGAGTGATGAATGGCTACTATTTAGAAAATAAAAGTTACGAATGAAAACAGTATTGATAATTTTATTGACATGGCCGTATAATCATAATCACTTGACAGCCTTATTCGCAATTTATATAGGAAATAGATTTATTTTATCAAATCTCGTATGTATATAAATGTCCTGTATGTATGTACCTAATGATAACCGTCTACCTAATGATAAATTCGTCTGATACTCATTGATTGTCATTACCTACTTATGTCTTTACGACCAAAATACACAACTTTCGCGCACCCGGCTAATAAGAAGTAGGTAGTAATTCTTCAACGACATTACATAAGATTACATTTATGTGTGTGTTATTTGCACAGCTTCTAATATAAATTGTATTAAAGGCAAATTATTCTTGTGAATGTCATGTAATTTTGTATAGGGAGAATATTTGTAATAAGACTAATAATAAAAGGGCATTAATAATATAAACTTTAGAAAAGTCCCAAGTTTATTTGAATAAATCTTTTCACAAAAAATATTATTGTAACTAGATTTTTTATAAGTTTGAGCATAACATTATAATTTATACATTTTGACAGTTTCTTTTATAAATGCGATACAAATAAAAACTTGACTTTGATTTAAATTAATTAGGTATTTACCACATCCATAAGGCAAGATAACACTCTTACATAGTTTAAAATAAAAAATAACATTAATTTTATATGTATATCGAGAACACGAAAAACATTGAAAAATTTAAATTAGGAACGCAATATTTACGTGCAATCGGAATAGTGCAAAAATGATAACCTATAATAGTATAAGGGCCAGTTTCACAAGTTACGGATAGCCAATATCCACCAGATAAATTAAAAAATGAAACAGAATTTGTATAAAATTATCTGCCAGATAAACTATCTGGAAGTTATCACCAACCTGTGAAACCGGCCTTTAAACTCGTATTTTTAGCATGTCTTGAACAGCTGCTAATGTCTCGCTAATTTTGCTAACCAGTTCATTTTTTTAAGGGTAATGGAGTATATACATTGACCTATTGAACTGTTAGAATACGCGTTCGTTGACCTGATGCAATTGCCAACATGAGGCCAACATGCAATGAATTTTAAATTCATTATGCAAACATTCCTATACCTAGCTGCAATTAACTATGGTCATTATTCCATTTGTGTCGTTCGCTGCGGTTATTTTGAGCTACTTGATGCGTATCTTAAACACTAGACATAATTTAAATGATTTCATAAATTCAATTACAACTCTTACTAAAGCTCAAAGCAATGAAAAAGTCTTTCATAAGGCAAACATTTTCCAACTGGAGGAATGGAACTGGGGAATTTAATTCAAGCTTCATATAAAATTCAAAAACAACAGGACAGTATTCAATGATTCCCTGTTATCTTTAGTTTAGAATACATTAAAACCACGATTTATCTCCTATCAGTATAAAAATAACAATCTTATTTATTGATATCAAAACTTATATCAAAGTTATAATAGTTAATTGTTGCAGTCAGTGTTCATGTTATGTTATATTGGTAATGTATTTGATACGGATGACTTAAACATACTGCCGAAGAACCTCATGCCCGATGATCCTCCGGGGATGGAACCCATCATCATCCAAAGAAGTGCTACAACTTGTAAGACAGCACATACTATAGTCCACGGAGTGCTTTGTAAGTGAAGCGCACAGTACAATGTGGCTATGAGTGTCAGCATGTAGAGGGAGGTTGTGAGAGCTCTCTCTTTACTGAACATGGACTTCAGATGATTCCATGGGCCGTACAGAAAACTGAAACTGTTTTGAAAATATAATTAGAAACTAGCCGACAGTAATAAATTCAAAATTAAAATTTTAGATATTGACATGATTTGAAGCCAATTTAATTTTTACAGTTGCAAAGTTAAGCAAGATTGATGCATGAATATCATTCTACAATACATGTCTAAGTTGGTGACACCTTTGATATCTTACCTGATGATAAAGAACATGCTTCCTAATGTGAAGAGTAGTGCAAACTTCCGGGCTTGCAGTAGTAGTATAGGTATGTAGAGGAATGACAAAATAAAACATAGCACTCCAAAAAATAAACATATACCAAAGCCCATAAACCGCTGTGTTCGACTCTGAAAAAAATGATGTATACTTTTTAAATTATGTCTAAAATGAGGTTGAATAGGCTCTTATTGTCTATAGTTATTGTTGCTTTAGCACCAACAATAAAGTATTACTTAAACATAAATACAGCAACTTTAATGAATTACAAAGAGTGAGAGAGTGTGAGCTGATGCCAATGGAGTATGGAAGACGAAGAGAGTCTGCACTGACTCCAAATATGAATAAATTTGGGAAAGGATAGGGGAACAATCCAGACACAGCTATCTTCATAGTAAAAGAAATAAAATAATGTTTAGAGATTTCTTTGTTTTTAGAGCAAATTAATAAAAACATTTTTCATTACATTCATTCATTAAAAACATTTGAATAGCTTTGATGAGCTATTTGCCCAGAAGTTGTGGTTTTACTAATCTTGTACAAACTAAATGCATGACCTAATTTAAATAAGTGGTAGTATACAACAACATTACTAAAATAAATAGAAATATTTGTACAGCTGTTGATCTATATTACAATTGTTGTTATGGGTAGTGTTAGGTCTAATTATACTCAGGCCAGTTATAAAATGATGTAATTGATAGCTACGTTATTGTACAGTTTTGTACATATCACGCACAAAGACAGCTGAATGATTCATACACAAATTAATTAAACAAATTCATTACTTACCAAGGTGAAGTACTCTTTCTGTACATTTTCGAACCATGATGCGGTACTGTTGGTACTAGGGCTCTCATCCGTACTTCGTTGCATAAAACTAGGAGTAGAGAATGAAGGTAAACTGAAGTTGTAACTTCGACGACTTTCATTTTTCAGTAAATATTGATCCAAGTCTGTCTTCAAGTTCGCCATTTTAGGTTCAATCACTTTAGTCCTTCCAGCAAGTAGCACATAAAATAACAATTTGATCTATTTTGTTGTAGAATTATTCTACAAGGAAATAACAATAACACTGCCCACTTTTCGTTTGATGAGTAAAGCATAAAACGTCAAATCATATGACAACTTTGGCTACTGATAATACCACAGACAAAAATCCCGCTAGTGTTGCGCATGCTCCAAATAGGTATCGATTACCTTTTAGTCGGTTTTTATAGAAACGTATTAATTATTATAACTTTAGTAACTTTTTGGTACAGTAAACCTAATGTTTAGTGAAGAAACTTACCATAATCTGTATCATCGCTGAAATCATCATGTGCATGTCGACGAACGTTGTTATTATATCGGTCATGCGCGCACGGTGGGCACACTCCGCCGGTATCGCGTTCATCTAAATCGGTGCTGCTGGCATCTGACTCGGCTTCTGCTTCTTCAATGTGAACATCATCTGTCTGTCTGTTATCGAGCTTCTCGTTCGAAGACAACTGATTGTAATTCTTTCGCGGTGGTCTTGGCTCTGAAAATTAACGGAAAAGACAGCTTTATAATCAAAAGAAACCGTTTCATAATCAAGCTTTATATCAGCAACCGAATCAAATTATAAGTAATACATGTTAACCGAATTAATATCGGTAGGACGTCTTATACAAAATTATCATAATCGTTCTTCACCTAATCTCTCAAAATAAATGCGATGTAATATAAGGTGTGATCAAAACAAGTGTGCAATATGTATCATGTTTGTAATTATGGCTCTAGCACTCATGCCGGCGCCATTAACGGCGCGTACCTACCTCGATGTCGACAACTTAATAACTTATTTTATTAGCTAATTTACGCTGCTTGTTCGCTGTTGCTTCTCTGATTTATTTTCCAATTAGGTGCATAGTGCAATTTTAGCAAGATTGGACGCAACTTTCGCTGCGAACTTTGTACGTAAATAGTGTGATGCTTTTGTTTGTGAACTACGTTGGCGTGAACATGAATGTAATAACTTTATCAGTATTTTAGATAAATAAATAATAATTGTTTATTTGCAAATAGTTTGAAATCAATAATTTTAGATTTTACACGTCGAGACAGTTTTTAGAGGTCAGCTTTTCCTAACGCATATTCTTCCCTTAATGTCTCAAATGTACAATTTGTCCTTATGTGGGTATTTATGTGTCACAAGCAATAATAACATTTATTTTCTTTCTTTCTTTTTCTTTCTAACTGACTACATTGAGAAGAAGCACCGAAACAAACTCAAGGGTCATCGTTTCTTTAAAAATCCTGACATAAATATGATCATAGAATTTAATTTTCCCCTACTACCTATAGATTTTTTCCCTTAGACCCTTTAATTCTTTTTGGTAAATACAAACTTCTAATTTTCCATAAGGATGGCACAATAATCAATTGTTGTTAAAGACCGTTCGTTAAGACACGTGCCTACTTAGGCAAATGGGATATTCTGACCCAGCAAGCACGAGCCTTTGTTTTTTCAACCGTAAACCGAATACTGTGAAAATGCAAAAGCATTTTCAAATTGACAGTTTGACATAATCCCCCTTATTATAAAACGTGGTCTTAAAAATGTACCGCCTTTAGTGCTAGCTTTAAACCACCTTCTTGAACAAAGTTAATTCTTTTTAAAAAAGATCTGTAGTTTCAATAAATATTGTAATTAGTGATTATTTATTTACATTAATTATTATTAAATATATACACGCTTATAAAAAAACTTACGACTAATATAATAATATAAAACTAATAAATAGCGTCAAAAAACTCATCCTCATCGTTGCCACCCGGTAGTGTACCCAAAAGGCTGGCAGCATTGCCACGCTGGATGGCAATGCTTAATCGTTGTATTTATTAGTTTTATATTATTATATTAGTCGTAAGTTTTTTTATAAGCGTGTATATATTTAATAATAATTAATGTAAATAAATAATCACAAAGTTAATGGTCTAAATCTCGTACTAAAGCCGGCAATATGCTAAGTAGGAGTTACCTGTAACTAATTCCCAATTCGTAAGGTAAAAGTATAGTAAAGGTAAAAGTTTGGTAAATATGGCCTGATTAATTATTTTAACTTTAATGGCTATAAACTAAATGTACGGGAAAATATTTCGCATTAATTAAAAGTTTAAGTTAACTCAATAAAAACCAGTGATGGCCGTAATTTTATTACTCGTACACAGGATTTAAAAGGTTTTAATTTTAGTTAGAAAATTAATTTTGTTTCATACAACATATTAGTATTTTAAAATCTGTGGAAGGTATTACAAACTAGTTTTTGAATAATTGTAGGTAGTAGCCTGATGTGCTGGCGTCTGTACGTACCCAAATTTTTTTTTTTCATAATAATAATTATTGTAATTTTAAGATGAATAGGTAATTTGGTTTCAAAAAATCAGTTAGTAGTGTAAAATGATTTTGTTTTGATTGGATAGCTTGTTTCTCTTTACACCTGCTTTTATATCTTCTTATATGCCAGCTTCGAGGACGAGCCTCGAAATTATATTAAAAAAAAAAAATAGTTGAATAGAACATGCAGGTTTCTTAGTAAAAAGGACTAAAAAAGACGCCCCTCTATTTAGACAAAATTATTGGAATGAAGTAAATGATCCTATTATTCAATCATTAATCTGAGTATTCAATAGATAGTCAAAAAAGTTTGCCGAGCCAAATTGCCAGATGTCTCCTGTCACTATTAGGGCGTACGCCAAATTAAGTTTTATTCGATCCAATTCAAAAAAACCTCAGAATTAATACCCTGATTTAAAGGCTGTCATCATTGTAATATTGAAATAGTATTTGCGCAAGATTTTTGACTTGTGTAATTACGAGAACTGTCCATCTGCTCTAGTCTTGTGTCGGCACGAATTGTACAAAGGATTCTTTCTTGTGTCACTGTCACACCGGTCGAGATGGCTGACAGTCTGCAGCGCCAATTAAAAGTACAGTTTCATACAGAGAGTAAAATGGCTTATACCTACAGTTATACCTACAATTTGGGACTGTGTGCGATATGAAAAAGAATTTTAATTACGCAAGGAACTTCTGCAGGTAGGAATGCCAGCACATCAAGCTACTACAATCTGCAAAATGTCCTTAATAGAATTTTAAGTTTATCACTTCTGCATATGCATAAGTATTTAACCATAATAAGGACTATATGGTCCAAACAGTTTAAAACACACTTAGAAGAAAGCGTGGAGCGTTTCGTGCCTTTCGAGCGTAAGAGTAAAAAAAACATTTTGTAATTTTTAGTGCGTGGTAAACGCATGTTTTTAGTAAATTAATTTAGTCAAAGAAGTATTTTAACTACTCAAGGAACTTCGCCAAAGTAGGTAGTACAAAACTGTAAAATTTTCCCAATCAACTTTGAACCATATGCTTCAACGAAGAAGTTGAAAATCTTTTAACGAAAAAATTGAAAGATTTGTCTGTACAACCCACATAAGACCAATTTGCCAAACCAAAAACCCAACACCGCGGTAACTCACAGCAATAAAACAGGGCTTACAAATCTATAAAATAAATCCCCCATGACAGTATACTATCCCAAATTATTAGCAGGTTCTATCGACTTCGCTGGTCACTGGGGATCAGTAAATGTTCCCTGTCTAATTTATTGTGACGCGAGAAGGCGAGAGTGGACTAAAAAAATGTAGCTCGCACAAATTTTGGAAAACCTTTGGTATCTTTATCTTGTGACATAGGTATTGATGCTTCTTGTGTGGCAAAGAGACATTCTTGGTCATGTATGGATATCATGATTATAAGATACCATGCTCTGCACAGATAGAACTTGTATAAAAAACGGATTATCTAAATATAATCTATACATATAATAAAACAGTAAAAAATCCGTGTCTGTACAAATAATATATTGACAAAAATAATAACTGAGGGGGGTTTAGAAAAAGCAATAGAACACGAATCCGAAAAAAAAATTATGTCTGTTTGTCTGTTTGTCTGTATGTCTGTTTGTCTGTTTGTCTGTTTGTCTGTTTGTTTGTACGCGCTAATCTTCGGAACCACTGGACAGATTTGAATGATTCTTTTTTTGTTGTATAGGTGTTAGGTCGGGGCAACATATAGGCTATAAATTATCTTGGAAACTTAAACACCTGATGCAGAACAGCAACAGACCAGCTTAACTATAAGAGATAGAGAAATGCTGTCATAGCAAAAACTGTTCCACGTGATGAGCATTTTCTTCTGCGAGATAAAATTTGAAGATCTGGAACAGCTGTTTTGGACCTCCTAGAGCCCAGCTACACCATTACAGATATAGAAATGGCGTCTTAGCAAAAGTTGTTCAGCCTGATGAGCACTCGCTGTTGACGTATAAAAATTGAAGATCTAGAACACCTTCTATGGAACTCTAAGAGCCCAGCTACACCATCAAACATATAGAACTGACGTCTTAGAAAAAGTTGTTCGGTCTGATAGGCATTTCCGGTTGACTTATAAAAATCTAAGATCAGACACATTTGATGTGAAGAACCTCCCTTTTTTGAAGTCGGGTAAAAACAACATCAGCTGAAAGTACCTCAGCGCGGTGAAAGCTGTAACAGTTTAGGACTGCGTTTCGTATAGACGCCAGCACATCAAGTTACCCGAAACTGTAAATATTTTCCAATCAATTTTGAACCATATGCTTCAGCGATAAAGTTGAAATTCTATTTAGGAAATTTAACAGATTGGAAATTTTGACTTTGGTAGCTTAATGTGCTGCATCATTGAAGATTCCGGCCAAAACTCCCATTTTTTTATTTTATCGCATTAATATTCCTTCGCATTCACGTTATTTCAGTTTTTAATTTTCTTTTGATTTTTTTAATTGACACGGTAAGGCTACCGTGTGTGGCAGGCGCCAGGTTGTGCAATAGAGCAGACGTTTAGATTTTTAAGGATCAAGTATCTTCACAACAAAACTATAACTATGCTTACAAAAAGTTAAATTGTTTTCATTGTCCAAAGAAGCTAAGATTCATCGGATCATAAGATCCCTAGAATCCAACGAAGAGCTAATTTAAGTGTGGATAGGTTTGATGCTGTTCTAGGATATAAGGCTGCAACTCGCACCGTTGAAACCTTTTCGGATCGAGAATTACGCCTGCGTGTTCAGCGTATTTACGCTTCCACATGCAGTTCTCTATATAGAGACCAAAGAAGGGTATGTTGCGCCACTGACCGCTGGTTCGGAGAAACCAATTACCGATACAGAATTATGCTTGACTTCTCAGCGTATTCGCACATCTACTAACGCTTATGAAAGCAGTAATTAACCTAATGCACGACTAATTTCTGATCGAGATTATCATACATTGTCTAGAATGATGGCATCCAGGCCGATTGTCGGCTACGGCGGCCGTTCTCTTTTATGGATTTACAACTTTTTTATTTATTTATCAAATTAAAAAATTTATCAACCAGCTGCGCAGGACATTTATTATAGTGCTCAAGCATTCGCCCAGATACAGGTGCACTCTCTATTCCCTCACTCTCACAGTCCGATGGGACGGCAATCCGACATGACCGGAGAGAGATCAGGCGCAGGACTGAAATTTACGTGCTCTCCAATGCACGGGTGAATCAATCACCAACTTCCAGACTCAAAACTCACAAAGCGATTTCGACCCGTGAATCGAACCCGAAACCCCGTGCACAGCAGTCGCGCCTTGCGACTACTACATCAATGAGGCTGTTCAGAATAAGCACATAACGAAATATTCATAAGCAGTTAGAAAGTGGAAGAGACGTATAAAATTGAAGATCTGGAACAACTGTTATGGTATTCCAAGCGCCCAGCTACACTGTTAACTATTGGGATCGACGTTAACAAAATGTTGTTTTCCCGTCCCCGGACTCATAGAATTCGATATCAGACGTTTCAAATCTTCGATTTTGACGGCCTTGTAGTCGCTGGCATAAGCGACTGGATCCGCGTACGAAGTCGCGGGCAGAAGCTAGTGAAAAATATGTTATAGGATTTTTTTTTGTACGTTATACGTGTCCACCCACTGACTGTTCCACTAAACGATCCTGTTATTTGTGAATTAAGATCATCAAATGGGTATCACAGCACAGAAATATATATATCATTGTGTAATTGGATTCTAAATGTTGTAATAAATTCATCTAAACGGAAAACAAAAAGTTGGATTCGTTGTTAAAACATAATCAAATTAATTTTCGATAATATTCCGAATAATCGTTGCTCATTCGTATTTTGTGGAGTCATGCTTAGCTTACGTCATGCCAAGTGGATTTTCATTTTTAAAATGTTAACTCAAACTCATTTATTAAAATTAGGCTATTAAACCAGCATTTTTCGAACGTCCAACAAAAAGACAGACCCAAAAAATATCTAATTTTCTATTGCGGGCTAGTAGGCGAGAGAGTCGTTATACAAGTCATATTATATATGACTTGTATAACGACTCTCTCGGTACTGTTTTGAAAAATGAATAATAACAAACATTTTATCACCTATTCAGACAACTTGCAAACTTTAATATAGCATAGAATTTACGTTACCAGTTATCAAATTCGCTTCATATTCAAGTTGTAAGTGACACCTACGAGCGACAAAACCGCGACAAAATATCACGTGTAAACAACCTGCTATTTTTTCTGTTTCTTCTCTTCTGCGAATATAAAGAACACGCGACGTAAGCTAAATATGTCACCGCCACCAGTTGCCTGTAATCGAAGGAGGGAGTAGCGAACGATTTGAGCCGAAACTCCGAAAATATGGGGATATTAATTTCGCGTTCCGCGGGCTTCTGAGAAACTCTCGATTTAGGTAAACCAATTTGATATTGATCTAAAAGCCAATCCTCAAAGATCAAACTGAATTAGTCTAGTTAGGTTCAATTCTGTGAAGTATTTTGAGATGTAAAATTAATCTAGTCTGGCCTACAGATAGGTATAAAATCACTTTCACTAGCTTCGTGAAGGGATTTACTTCAGACAATTCAATTAAGAGTGCCGTTTATACCAATTAGCGTTAGAAATAAACAAATGAACACTTGAATTTTTTTAGGAAGTCTGGTTACTTAAACAGTTTATTCCAAAAACAGTATATTCACGGTCCGTCCCTATACAAGTTTAAGCTAGGGTTTTTTAAATTTGACTGTGCCTAGAATGACAGAATAACTGCTGTTCGGATATTTTTCCGATTTTAGAAGTAAGTACAATGTATGTTTTAATGTGTAATTTCATAGGAACGATCATAATTGTTACCTAATTTGAAAGTATGCTTCGCAATAGAAAGAAATTGGTCTCAAATAGACACTTAAAAAATGAAAAAAAAAAACATTGAAATTAAAACACAAAAAAGTTGGTTCTCTCAATGTTATTACAACTACCTAGTTTTTGACAAAGTCAAAGGTTCTTAAAACATAAATTTACTTAAAGTAGAATCTATAATACATTAAATAAAAGAAAAATTGCCAGCTTCATTTATTTTTGGTAATAGATAATTAACATTATTTTTACTTAATTACAACTTAAAGACACACTTAGAAAAACATTGATCGAAAAGCTTAATTTTAAGTTCTTTTACTTTGTAAGTAACTTAATTAAACAAATGCTAATTTTAGAGAAAATTAAACAGCTCATTACTTAGAATAAAAACAGTCAAAGTAAAATCTAATAATAACTTTTACTTTTGAACCGACTTCCAAAAAGGAGGTGGTTCTCATTATAAATTATAATTTAATATCGTTGGCTGTCCACTATAGTCATTCCAGTTTACATTTGGGTTGTCCATACATCGACCACGGCGGCTGTTCACGGTATCACGGATATCAGCCAGCTGCGCAGGACATATTGCAGAGCATAAGCATGTATGCAGACTCAGGTGCACTTTATTTCCTCACTCTCATAGCCTGATGGGTCGTCAATCCGACACGACCAGAGAAAATATGGGGCAGGACGGATATTCACGTGCAAATAGATTATTCTCCCTTACTAACAATTTATTCATCCTTGAAACTTGAAGGTTATTTAGTAGATATATCTAACACCAGCAGGCTTAGCATGGCAACCGTGGAAACAAGTTTTGTTTACCGGAGAATGGACATAATGACGGAAAAGTGACAGATTGACGTAAGATTTCTTTTGAAAAGTTTTGAAGAAATTTTTATTTTCTTCGATTGACATAAGGCTACAAGTGATTATATGCGAGTTGACAGGTCGCACCATGCTCAGGCAGAAGACATGTTGACATTGACAGAAAGAGCTTTGTCTTTTCTTGACAGAAAAGATATAGAATCACCATGCTAAGCCTGTAGCAATTCTATTGCAGTAAGACTAGTCTATGTAACGTTGTTATGCCGTCTGCCGTCAGATTGCTTACTTTAAAACACCGCCCACAACTTGCTTATATTTATTATATTTTCAACATGCAATAATATCGTTTGTAATTTAAGGGATCCATCCACGGATCGACGGAGCCATGCATTGCTTTACCTTATGATTGATCGACCCGTGCGGCTGGGCTGCTTTTGAGTTTTCACAAGTTGAGTCTTCATTCATCTTAGCTTTTTTGCCAACAGCATGTCAACGGCCCATACATTTAGGTCCATTATTTGTGCAAAGGTTTGGTGGTCTATCTTATGTAGGTACTGTATGCTCCTTCTGTTAGAGATTAAAAAGTTATCTTCTAAAATCATATCTTATCTCAATATAAATAATTCTTCTCTTCGCCTGTTAGTCAACTAAGTAAATGCTCCTACATGGCTACACTAGTTTGAATGCTTTGTTTGTATATTTCAATGGATTCCTGGATGGTCTGAAAATACAGTTGGCATCGGCAGGTTGTGTTGTTCTCGATGTAGTTTGCGCTGAGAAGTACAGCGGGACCGCTACGAATCCATATAAGCCTGTGATTCATTATTTATCCTAATCCACTACATAACTCCTAAAGTAAAATATGTTCATCAACTTCTCTACCTGACTGTACACTCGTGCCGACATTTAACCCATCAGTTACGTGGCACACACGGACGTTGCAGGGTTACAGTTTACGTCAGTTCATTGAACCCAGAACCAAGCAAAGCGTTTGGTTACACTATTGCTTTGGTAAACTGGGAGTTGACCGTCCACATTTAGAAATAAGATAAGATATAGATTGTAATAAAGGTGAACATCTTGTGAGGATAATTAAATCCTACTTTGAACTATGCCGGTAATATTACTTAGAGATAATATAACTCTGAATTCTTGGTATTGCTACACTTTATAAATTAATAGGTACTACAAGGCTCGGGAGATGAGCACTGATTACTAAATAGTTACTACGTAACAAATACTTCAGTAGACAACTTCCAGTAGGTATCTTCTGCTGTAAGTGCAATAATTCGCGATGCGAAATTGCGCCTACATTAACGGAACGAATTGATTATAAATAATAACTGCGTGTGATTCTCTTGCGAAAACCGGACTGCATTTGGTCCGCAAACACTCAGCCGGGCGCAAGGTTTAAGGAATAATAGCAGGGAAATACATAGTGACGGAAGCCTGCTCATAGTCAGCTCATCTTAATAATACTTATGTTGGTTTTCATTTACCATAGCTTTTTTGTCAACAGAAGGGACACCGAACGCGTCTCATACAGATAAGACGCTTGTTGAAGGAAGCTTCGCGATTTCATACTTAGTAAATCTAGATTTTTTCCACGAGGATTTCTCCAATCTTCATTATCATCTTCTCTAATTCAGAAGCATCAAGCATCCTTAAGGCTCTGTAGAGAGGTTCTAACAGTCAGGTCTGTAATAAGTATAAAATTTATCAAGTTTGATTTATACCAAACCATGTTTTGTAGACAAATATTTAAGTCCAAAATGAACAGAAAATCAGACAAAGCTATTTAACATAGGATTAACTTCGGTTGTTATACTTTTACGACTGTTATACATTAAGCTTTTCATAAATACGACTTTTAACGCTCAATTTAGAGCTTGTGTTTCAAATTTATTTTTTGTGAAACACTTTATTAGGTTTTGTTTCAATAAACTTTATGCTGCATAATGTTGATCCGAAATAAACCGCTTACAGCATTGTCTGGCTATTTACAACGCCTGTTTACGATTCGAATTTCAAAAACTATTGTTTCAACTTGTTTCAATATTTGTTCATTTGTTCAGGCAACTCCCAAAACCATCTAATTGAATTTTGACGCCGCTTTCACAGTTTGAAAACCCAGGGATCGAGTTAAAAAGTGCTGTACGAAATTGTGTATGTACTATGTACTCTAAATTGAAATGCGCGAACAAAAACAGTGATAAAGAGCTAAGTTTAACGAAAATTATTTAGATAAGCCATATTAATTTTTTTGAAGAAATAACGGTATAATGTTGGATAAGTCTTGCTAAAAATTTTGGTATTCTTGGCTTTTAAAAATAAAAATTATAATTAAAAATAATAATGTCATGTCGTACCATTTCTCCGTTGTATTTATAAGTTATGTGTCTTGCTTTCTCTCATGCTTTTTTGGGGTCGGCTTCCAGTCTTAACCAGATGCAGCTGAGTACCAGTGTTTTACGTATTTATAGGTAAAGGGAAAAGGATGAAAGAGATTTCAGTTTCTAAATCCTTCTTATAAATCAGAATCACAGTTTCATAAGGTCTGTACATTGCTAGGAGAAATTCTATTTTTAGGTAAGGTTATCCGCATATGTTGATATTAACATACCTATTAACTACTTTAAGCTTTTGTAATTAACAACTGTAACACTGATTAAGATAAAAAAAAAATCAATTTTGATAAAAAAGTTGACGTGATTTAATAAACAAATGATTTTCTTTTAAACGTGGGAGTTATCAAATGATATCATTAAGCTTTTCAATTTAGAAGCTACATGGGCGGCCGTCAAAAGAGAATCACCGGAGCGGAGAGCACGTAAAAGCAACTATGTTTTAAAAAGCAATCACGTAATGTACCTGAAACATCGTAAACCTTCCCCTGCGTCTATTTGTTACTCCACAAGGTTTAGTGTTTAGCGCTAAATCAATTTAGTTTAATGGCTATATACTGATGCTTGTCTTTTAGGGTTATTAAAAAAAATTGTGCAAAAAAATATTATAGGAGTAAGTTCCTTCATGAGAAAAATCATGCTAATTGCTCTCTTTTTGTTTGAAATATTAATTAGCTGTGTATTAATATACTAGCTGTTCTTGCGAAATTCGTACCCCGCCTTACATTCTATTCTTTCATTCTTGATTTTTTCCAGACATTTTTTTTCTCCCTACTTTAAGAAATATTCTAAAAAAACTATTCGTGAGATCGGTTCAGCTGCTCTCATGATAGAAAAATTCAGAAAAATAAAAATTAAATACTTTGAACTCTGATAAAAATAAATTAAAATTTGCCCTTGCGCTTCGCTTGCTGGTCTTGGCGGAGGTACTGCCATGCCCCCAGATATTTTATCTACTGCAGACAAATACGTCCAGTTCCACGAGTCCGACTACTGTCACACATATTGGGTATTATATAAAATAATATGTTGCTTTACAGAATATACATAGTAGTCAGAAGCCAGTCAGTCTAACGCCAGTCTAACTGGGTAACTGGGTTGAGGAGGTCAGATAGGCATTCGCTCCTTGTAAAGCACTGGTACTCAGCTGAATCCGGTTAGACACGAAGCCGACCCCAGCATAGTTGGGAAAAGGCTCAGGAGATGATGCTTTACAGAATACACATACAATATATGTATACTAACAGATTGTGTTGTGGAATATGATTAATTTCGTCCCCACCCAGTCATATGCTAATCACCGGTTTGTAGCTAAGGTAATTAAAGGGATGCATATAATCCGACTTATGACAAAGGGAGTTAATTTATTCTACTAATATGGTGTTATCATTATAGAGGCGAAAGTTTGTTACGATGTATGTATGTTTGTTACAGATTTCACGCGTAAACTACTGGATTGATGGAACGTGCGACAGACAGATTTACTGTCGTATTTCTAATATTAGTATGGATTAAACAAAACGTTGTCTGATTTTCATAAAATGTTGGAAATATCAAGGTTTAAAGGATCATAAACAAAAGCCAGCCAAAAACTATCTAAGCTCTGTCACAGATAACTTAAAATGAATGTCGCGTGTTGGCGCAGTAATTAGTTACGCCACAAATCTGTAACGAGCCCTCACGCCAGAAAAACATTCAACACAATTATATCATAAAGCGAGCACCCCTATAAACACTAATTCCTTTCCTGATTACCTCACTAACGTCCAACATAACGAGACTTAATTATACAATAAAAAACCAACCCTAGTGCCTTCATTTAAAACACAATATAAAGGTCGAGAGGTATCTTGTTAAAATGGTTTTAACACGGAGCGGTAATGAAGTCTTCTACTATTAAGCAATTGATGCCAAGGAATTTTCTACCTTTTGCCCCTGTGTTAAGGTTCTAAATAGCTTTGTCCGTGGTGAGGTAGGATTAATTAGAACGAAACAGCTCCTACGGCGGTCCTGCAGTCCTGGTAGCCGGAGACACGTCCAACTAATTGGAAAGAAACAAAAGATCCTTGATTTTAATTTAAATGAGAGGTGGTTTATTATTTGAAAATTGTTGAAACGTAAAGTGGGTTTCTAATTTTAGCATGAATATTATTCAAATCATTAATAACATTCCCCCGCTTTCACTTAAAGCTTAATGTAATTTACTTATTACATTATCAGCCTTTTTTATAGTTCCACTTCTGGGCATAGCCGTCCTCTCAGACACAAGGATTGAGCATTAATCACCACGCTTGCTCAATGCGGGTTGGTGATTTCAGACTTTACAGTCCAGGTTCAGTCCAGTCGTGATGGCCTAGTAGTCGTGGTGGCCTAGTGGTTAAAGCACCAGCCTTTCTAGTATAAGGGTGCGGGTTCGATTCCAGGTCAGGCAAGTACCAATGTAACTTTTCTAAGTTATACCTACGTACTTTCTAAGTTTATCTTGGACACGAATGACTGATTAAAGGTGAAGGAAAACATCTCGAGGAAACCTGAACTGAGCATTGAGCAAGCGTGGTGATTAACGCTCAATCCTTCTCCGTGGGAGAGGAGGCCTGTGCCCAGCAGTGGGAAAAAAAGCCTGTGATGATGATGAGTCCAGGTTTCCTTGAGATGTTTCAAGAAGCATCTTCGATCCAACCATACTTTTGATTTGCAATATATTATTAGGATAATATATAAATTCCATTACGATAAACACCATCCATCACTCACAAAATCCCATTCATAACTACAAGCAAGTCAAATCTCCTGTGAGCTATTCATAAAGGTTGCTCACACATTCTTCCCACCAGAAGGTGGCTGGCAACAAAAGGTGGTATAACTAAGATTGACACATCCGCGTGAAGCAGATTATTGCTCACCCCATCAATCACTAAGTTTATCCTCTAAGATACCGCGAGCTTATACATGTGTTTAACAAATACCGTTTGCCCTTCATAAAGTACCTCTTGATGATCTTAATGTAATCTGCGAAGAGCTTGTTCGGATACTTTGAGTAAGTAAATAAACGAAGCTGAAAACATATCTGTTATGTCATTTTAGATAAAAGGAATTTGTGTAGCACATATTTTGTATCTGATGTGATATTGTTGAGGGGTTTTATAAGGCTTTAATATTTTAAAGTTAGAGAATTTTCTCGAAGTGAATCAAAACTGTCGTTTGGAGATGTTAGGTTACTTTTTTAAGATATACTGGTTTTACTGGTTACTGGTTTTAAGATATACACATACATATATGTATACATATGCGTAACAGTTATAAAAAGGTTATGTTACACTCAGTTGCCTCGTAGACGTAGATGCAAAATATAATATGTAAATGTAGATGTAAAATATTTTTCTGCGTTCTTAGTTTAAAAATGTGCTATTTTATTTAGTTCAGGTAAGGTAATCTATGTGTAAATATACGACAGAACAACGAACAGTTGAAAAAAGGCTGATGATATATTTATGAAGGTCTAACAACAGCTGCTGAGTACAGTAGAGCTTATGTATGTTTTACTGTGTCTAAGACTTACTCAGTCGCCAAGTACAGTGTAACTAGCGTTCAAAAAAAAATAAATGATGACAACTTTGCAAATGTCATCGCACCACCTTGCTAGGCGACTTGCTTGGCAAACGCCAGCACATCAAGCTACCCGACACTGTAAAATTATGGTATCAACTGTGACCCATATGCTTCAGCGATAAAGTTGGAAATCTATTAAGGACGTTGGACAGATTGTAGTAGTTTGATGTGCTGGCATCTTTGCAGTCACACTGCGTTTGGCAATAGGTACACGCTATCCATTTCAAAATTGTGATAATAACACCAATAAATTCCCATCCGATACAGTATCGGGCGCTGGACTTTTACCAGTTAATTAAGGTAAAAAGAATTCAAGTAAAAAGAGTTATTTATGGACCAATACGGTACATGGATTGTCACTAACAGCCGCGTTGATATCATCGGTGCTTTTCCCTTGAGCTTTAAAATGCACGTTAATCTACTTTTTGCGCACACAAAATGGCGAATGTCGATGACCGAGCAATTACCATGCTTTTTAATGGAATAAAATAAACTAGGAGGCTACTGAAACTGTATTTAGGGTTACCGCGCACCTAGCTTCTGACTGTATGTCAATCTATATTACAAAAATGAATCCTTTTCTCCCTTGGTTACGCCATCACGTGTGAACGGGTGGGCCGATTTAAATAAAATTTGGTAGACACACAGTCTAGGGTCAGAGAAAGGACATAGGCTACTTTTTATTAGGATGTGGGAAGTATTTCTGGATGGAGGCGAGTAGAACAGTGTGGAAGAAAATTATATCTAAATCTGTTCAGCCGTTTACTGTCAAAGCGAAACGAACTTATACTCATATTTATAATACAAAAAAAAAAATTTTGATGTATAGTCCATTATTCTACATAGGTAACTGAATTATTGACCCACTTCCCAGCTTTTGTAAGCAACTCACGTACACCAATAAAATAAAATTTCATACATTTTTGCGAGAACTTTAGGAGTTCCCTTGATGCAAGGCTCACATAAAAACTAACGACACTACCTTTATATTTTATACTCATGAATGCCTCGTTGGTCTAGTAGTCGCATAGCACGACTGCTGTGCACGGGGTCGCGAGTTCGATTCCCAGGTCGGGCCGAAATCACTTTGTGGGTTTTTAGAAATTAGTGATTGACACACCCATGCATCGGAGAGTACGTAAATGTCAGTCTTGAGCCTGATTTCTCCCCGGTCGTGTCGGATTGCCATCCTATCGGGCTATGAGAGTGAGGGAATAGAGAGTACAGACACAATCTGCGGAAATGCTTGTGAACTATAACATATACTGCGTAGCTGGCTGATCTCCTTAGAAAGAACGGCCGCCGTAGCCAACAATCGGTCTGGACACCATCATTTTATATTACCTTATTGAATATTTCAGAATTAGTATCCTTTGTTTAAAAATACTTATGGTTTCTTTTTTCCTATTTTATCTTAAACAACATAGATGCTTGGTTTGTGGTAACAAACCATTTTCCGCCAATTCCTCAGAACAAAGTAGCCGATCTTTTTCCAAGTACGTATTTAATATTAATTGTTCTATTTAAGTTAAAACGATGTTTAACTGGTACCCATTCAGTATATATTCCAATATTACTTACAATTGTATAATCGTAGACTAGAATATTAATACGAAAATTTAACCTTTGTATATACTTGTGTACATAGCTACCTGTATTTGCGACTGAAGGCGAATTTCAGGTATAACGTGAATTTCCAAACACTTTACACTCGCATAAAATATTCACGTACATCTTAAAGGGCAAGGTGGAACAATGTGTGATTGACTACCGTTACGCCGCGACGTCCCCCACCCTCGACGTTCTATTTTGAAAAGTAACGGTAGTTCAATAATTTTATTGAACTGTCAAAAATTGACACTTCGTGACATTTGTATGAAAACGTGGACTATGACGTCACAGATTTTTGACATACTTATTTTCCATACTTGAAAAAAAAGCCATCAAATCGATAAACGAAAGTGATTTTATTTTAAGAAGCTTCATTTTGATCTAGTCAACTGCTCAATTATGATTCCAACCATGAGATGTAGGTATACATCTGACGCAGTCATTTGGTTGAGCTCGGGACTTAAAGGGCACCCTGTCTCCGAGATGGTCGGTTTGGGTTATTAGGTTTTAAACCACCCAGAAAAATGAAACCGCGCGGCTCCGTCGATTCCACTTTGGTAACTCCGACGACAAAAAGCGCCTTAGGAAATATCTTGCAAAAATTAATAACACTGACTAGTTGACGCCATTTTTTTAAATAAAAAGCTACTATTGTCGTTGTAGCAGGCGCTGAATCACTTCAATTACACGGCGGCTTCGTAGTCAAACGGCTAGCTGTTTAATTGAATAGCTATTTTTACCAGCTCCCATAAAATAAAAGTGCCCATATGTGGGGCATCAGACTCCCCTTTAAAAAGATAAATAACGAGGCTTTTCAAACTAAAATTGGCTTTCCTATAATTTTCAGTGAAGTCCGAAATACCATTCACCTAAGAAAAGATAATTACTTCCATTCATATTATCTTTTACATCCAAATTATCAGTGCTATATACATATACCTATCTACTGAAATGCCGTAAGTTATTTAAAAGTAAAATAGTAGTATCTCAAACATTCAAACCGACTTTCGAGTTCGTAATATGTTAGTCGCATCAAATATTCACACACAATGTTAAAGGGCACAGTGGAACAACGTACGATATACTTACAATATAAACTTCTATATACATATATATAAGCAAGTATAGTCAAGTTTACACGAGTTTCGGTTCAAATTCCTCTTTTATATATCTCGTTTATACTTTTTAGTGTTTCGTTGAAACGCTCAACTCTCCCCATCTCGTCGACAATGTAGTTTTATTTTTTCAACCGTCTCCTTTAATAGTTCGGAATTTTAAGCAGAATAATATTATATTTTGTTTTTGTATAACTTTGTTGAATTTGGGCTATATTTTACTCTTAAGCAAAGTTTGGTGTCGGTGCTGTTAGCGAAAATACTAAGGCTCTTTAATACTTTTCATGAGTCCTTAAAAAATCAGGTTTGCTTTTGAATCGCTGTCTTCGGAACAGTCTAGAGGGCCTATATATTGACGACCCCGTTGGTGCAATGGTAGCTATGCCGGAATGTCGAGGGTTCCGGGTTCAATTCTCGGTGCGGTCGACATTTGTATGATGAGCTTGGTGACGGGCTGTGTGTTATAATATTATGTATTTATAGACATGTACTCGTCTTGGCGGGGGGCACTACCGTGCCCCTAGATATGTGTGTGTGTGTATGCTGTTTCAGTTGTGTTGGCACTCATAACACAAGCTTGTCGATAGCTTGCCTTGGGGCTAATTGACCGTGTGTGAAAAGGTGTCCCGATTTCATTTAATTATTTATCCCAATAGCGTCAACTGACCCAGTCTTGCAGACTTAAAATGTTATAGTTAGTTTTACATACCCATAGGACTATCAAAGCTTTATTTATCTCCACACAATTGTAGAAAAGATAATATAAGTTTTTAACTCCTCTTATCCAGTCTTTTATGGACTCTTTACGCCTGTATCACAACCGAATTAGCATTTCATTGCTCTTTATCCGCCATATGGCATCAAGTTTTCGAATAAAACCTTAGGCCGTACGCCATGTTTGCCGTATTGCCGTTAACCTTAATAGCCGAACAGTGGACATTTGTAGATAGAGCCGATAAACGTCAATTGATAAAGCAGTTGAGGTACTATTTTATTACGATGTGGTGGATTCTAATCTCAATTCTTAATGGAATGGAAAACTTCACACATAAAATAAAAACAGATATCAAAAAACTTTGAAAGAGAAAAAAAAACAGTTGGTTGCTGCGTATATTTTGCCATAAACCTATAAGCCAGGTCCAAAGGTTTTTTTTCCTCTGTCAGTGTTTTTTGAAGTCAGTTTTTGCTATTTTTTTAAACTTATTTAACTTTAACCTTTAAAATTTATTTAACTATGCGTAAAGAAAAACGGAATACCATCTCCTTTTGGAAAGTTGGTTAAAAATAAATTCTGGTAATACGCCTGTAAGTTCCAGTGATAAGCTTGTTCAAACGAATAACTTCTCTTATTGGAGGAGCATTTTATTAATACCATTCAAAGTGACCCTCAGCAAAAACTAATAAGACAGTTAATGACAATAAAAGGCGCCTCTTCGATTACTTCATAAAACAACAACGTTTTTCCATTTGACATACGAGAAGCTTCGAAAAACTGAAGGCAAGTTTAATCAGCGCGAAGTACTCCCACCGGACCGATTCCAATCCACACCGGAGCGGCGGAGCGAAACTTAGGAAGGAAACTCAACCCTTCCGCTGCCGCCGATGGAACTCGCAAAAAGGTTTGCTCAACAACTTGTTTGTGAATCCTTTTTTCAGAAAGTTATTCGAGACGAAATTGGATGTTTGGGGGTTAGATTAGAACAGCGGTCGTTTGAGCGGCTCTTAAATTTGAATAGGGTGTTTCATGTTTCTTTTTAAATTTCCCTGAGTTATCTGTTTTGGTTATGAATTTAATTTGTTTGTTTTTTTTTTTGTAGGGGCACGTGTATTCGGTGAAATTAATAAGTTCTTGACATTTCCTCGTAGGGTCTTATTTTTGTAATAGCGCATGCCCGCGGTTTTATCCGCTTCCTGAAGAAACTAATACCCACACCCGGGTTAGAACATCTATTACCTACACACTTCACACACTCACCGCCGCGTTGTTCAAGTAGTCGCATGGCGCGACTGCTGATCTCCATAAAAGAGAACGACCGCCGTAGCCGACAATCGGCCTGGATGCCATCATCATTAGTGAGACTACTGAGGACAGATAAATTGACTGATCCAACGAAAACTGAGCGCACTCCGAAGTTAAGTTTCTATTATATGAGTTCTTAAAGCTGCATAAAATAGCACGGAAACCTAATATTAAAAAAAAAGTACTATTCAAAGCTTCCTCTAATTCAATATAACTAGAGCGGAATTGAAACTAGTGCCTCTCAATATGAAGGGCGAGGTACCATTTTTATATACTGATATTACTGCTAAGTTTCATTAAAATACTTTCAGTCATTTTTGTATGGAACAACCTACAAACACGTGTATCCATATATCCTTATTGTTTATAATAATAGTAGGATTTTGCCAAAGCTCTTCGTACGATTAGAAAGTGCGAATTGAAGGTGCACATTGCAAATTATATACCAGTATGAATGTGATAATTATAAATGCTCATCTCCTAAAATGATGATAAAAAATAAAAGCTTTTAAAATCTACAAATTTTGCTTGGTACACCGGTTTGACGGCTTTTTTTTTGGACCCACTATGTTCCTTCTGGATTTCCCTGTATGTCAGGGCCACGGAAACTCTTGCGAACAAGTGCCAGACCATGGCTCTAAGGATGAACGGCTTGATGCTTTGATTTCAATTATTAATTAATTAAATTAAAAGAGATTCACATGTTTAGGGAAAATGTAATAGGCTCAAAGGTATTAAGAGCCCAACTGCCTTGGGGCTGTTTGCTCGCACACTGACAGGTGAAACGAAAAACCTTTCTAGGAATTTGAGGTCAAACGCATACAAAATGTAATAAATACCAAAACATTTATTTACCTACTCGTCTTGGCTGTACTTTAATAACTTAGAAAGTCAAGCTCAAACCAATAGTTGCGGTGCCCGGACCGTTCCTTCGAGTAATGAGTTTTCCTTATATTTTTACAGGAAAATCACTCGTTGGAAACAAAGGTCGCGGCTGGAGAAATATAAGAGGGGAACAAAGCTCGTTTGTGCGCGATTGTACGCCAATATTATAAGAATAAACATTGTGTAATGTAATGTACTGGGTATATGTGGGTATTGCTTTGACATTTTTTTATTTGTTCGACCGTTATGTTAGAATAATAATGTTGTGAATGTACTCGCGTTTACTTGAGGCAAAAACTAGTATATAAACTATGAGTATGGACGTTTGAGCTGAATCTTTCAATAGAAACATGTGTTATTGGTTTATTGGTGATTTACTTAAAAATGAATCCTTATTTCCCTTGGTTACGCGATCACGCGTGAACGGTATAGTCTAGAGTCAGGTAAAGGACGTGGGCTACTTTTTATCTCGGTACAGGAACTGGTTCCCTCGTGCGCTGGGTAACAGCTAGTATATACCTAGATATAAATTTCTGTAAGTAAATAGCACAAATGAGAATATAACTTAATTAAAATCTCATTTTCGAAAAAGAAACAAGTCCATGCAGACATTGAATTTCCTTTGAACTTAAGATAAGTTAATCAAAACAAAATTCAAAGTAAATTAGGAATTTAATTGTGATTTCACGTTTAACAGAAATAGTATCTGCAGGCTAATATTAGATAACTCTCGCCAGTAAGGAACTAATTTACTTTCATAAGAACAAAGTATAAGAAAAACTAACACCAACCCGCATTGAGCAAGCGTGGTGATTAACGCTCAATCCTTCTCCGTGAGAGAGGAGGCCTGTGCCTAGCAGTGGGACGATAAAAAGGCTGTGATGATGATAAGAAAAACGATATCATGGCGGAGTAGTTTGTGTACCTGCGTGCTACGCTGTAGGTCCCCATAGTACCAGCTCTGAGCTGTGCTTAGTTACGGAATAGAAGACATTGTGTGAATGAGTGAGGAAAGACTAATATAATTAGCTTAAGGTTCTGTATCTCATTCGTAAAATCCCTGTAATTATGTATTAATTTTCGTATCTTTTTTTAAATTCAATCATTTATTCAAATTAGGTGGATAAATCAGCACTTTTCGAACGGCAAAATACAAAAGACCAAAACGCCCACCCTTCACTTCTTTCTATGTGTTTTCGCTGGGAAGAAGAAGTGGCGCAACAAACTCCCCAGCACCATATGTACATATGTCTGTCTGTTAGGTTTGAAGAACCAGATTTATACAAAAACAAGTCCAGTCTCAAATTATATGAGAAAGCAAAAAAAAAAACACATAATTATCACATGATAAACAATGAACAATACAAATACAAGTTGCGATGTTTCGATCGTATTAAACTTTTAGGCATTCGATTCCCAGAAAGTGTGATTTTAAAATCGCGTATTGCGAACCAAAAAATCTTTGTGCGCACTGACTGTAGACTTGTATTAACATTATGTAATTCTCAAATCTGTAGCATTACATTACACACAACGTTACACAGACGAACGCGAGAGAGGGAGCCATTTTTTGAACTCGCGAGGGAATTACGAAATTTTTAAATGAAGCATAAATCATAATTTGGGGTTGAAATACGATTTTGTTGAAGAGAAATATATTTCAGATGTACTGATTATGTAGAAAGTTCCATTAGGGTTACTAAAGTTATTATCTAAGGCCAAATGTATTATCACTTGAGAGTAACATTAACTTGGTTAAAGTTTTAAAATTTAAAATGCTAGACTTAAAAATGAGACTGTTAAACATTAAAATCAGAATTATTTATGGCGAAACATTTTAACAGAACGTTTAACGCGTGTTTAAAAAGTCCGATTACAAATCCTATTTAGGTAACGGTAATAGATATACATATGTACATGTAGAGTTAAACACTCCTTACATTTACATTTATGGCGCCCGTTTATCTTAAAAAACTCATTTATTTGCTGAAAGTTTTGCATAGAAATTTTAATTCGTATCATTATAAGATAAAAAAAGAAATCGGTTAAAAATAAATGAAGCTCTTTGCGTCTAGGCGAGTTTTGTAATACGTAAAGATAAACACTGTACCTATGAAACAATCTCTGCCTTATTGTTAAACACCGTTTTCTGTAATAACACTGAAAGTATTTTGAAACGTACATCGCATTGTAACTGTCGTACAAACGAGTAAACAGATCATCATTGCAATAATTATATTTGGTCACTTTTTATGTACGGAACTCTTTAACAACTTTCACAATGATATTGTGGTTTAATCAAATTATTTTGTTATTATTTTATTGTACTAAAAAAGAAATTTCTTCTTAAAGTGCCAGGGCCGTCGACAAATTGAAAAATGAAGTCATTAAAAATAGATACGAAAATTATTTATGGAACATCCACAAATACCTCCATAACATTGAAACATTAACAGTTTCATTTTATGAATATTGAATTATTAAAAAACACAATTATAAAAATAGGTAAACCTACTCAGATAAGTAGCAAAATCTGTTTTACAATTTAAGAATAATCTTTAGATTTTGAACTTTGTCAACAATGCATGCTAACCTTTGTCATTATCGTCACAGAACCATGAAGATAATAGACTCTTCAGTTCTCATTTTCACGTTCCTATTTCAGAGTTTTTTTCTTTGACGGAGATTGTAGTGCTTAGGGTTAGGACCGGTAGCCATCAGTTGGGAGGAATCTAAAACATCTTATTTCATTGTTAAAGAAAAACAGTGGCAAAGTGAGATCTAATTAACACTTTTCCTGACCGAACATCAAACCTAGAACGTTCTCAAAACAATTGTGATAAATAGAGCTATGAGAAACTAAGTCAGTTTAAACTTAATCCACCATATTATTAAACGTGATCTTAAAAAAGTACCGGCTTTAGTACTAGGCTTAACCCACCATGTAGAAAAAAGTTAATCGCCTAAATTTGGCAAGAAACCCGGTACTTTCTAAAACCATGTTTTATAACAAAGAGGGAAGTAGGTTCATAAAATCGTGATGAGTACCTCTTTCTTTTGAAGTCGGTTAAAATGGAGTCATAATTGTAAAACAGATCGTTCTATGAAAAATTGTATCTGTGACAGAGATGTTCATTATTTCGGGGTATTTGCGAATAAGGCTGTATTTTAAGTTAAAAGAAAAAGTCATTGCTATTTCTTGTTTCAAATATGATAAACATTACTTAAAAGGAACCAAAATATGCAGCCGCGGTAAAATTTTCGCTGCAGTTTTAATATCATGAATTCATTAAAAAAATGCACCCCTCTTCTTGTCAACGCGGTCTTATATAAGAATGTCATTTAAACTATGAAATAACGTGTCTCACCTGAAACATTTTCTTTATGAAACTTGTTTTATAATGAAAGAAATCTTATAAAAGTTTCACACTTTTCATCGTAACAGCTTTTGTAATTACCTCGCTGTACAAAGGCATTTAACTTGAAGGGTATTTATTATAACGGGATGTAGCTATGTTACTACTTCTTTCCCATAATTACGTACACGTGTATTTTTGCAGAACATTTTTTCCTTGTTTAATGTCGTGTATGCCTAGTGGTTAAAGAGCCAACCACTCAAGTATGAGTGAGTTCGATTCCAGGTCAGGTAAGTACCAATGCAACTTTTCTCAGTTTGTATGTACTTTATAAGTATATCTTGGACACCAATGACTGTGTTTCGGATGGCACGTTAAACTGTAGGTCCCGGCTGTCATTGAACATCCTTGGCAGTGGTTACGGGTTGTCAGAAGCCAGTAAGTCTGACGCCAGTCTAACCATGGGTATTGGGTTGCCCAGGTAACTGGGTTGGGGAGGTCAGAGAGGCAGTCGCTTCACGTAAAACACTGGTACTCAGCTGAATCCAGTTAGACTGGAAGCCGATCCCAACATAGTTGACCCCAACAAGATGATGAAACAAGACACAACATTCTGGGCAAGGTAAGTCCCTGGAGTGGGCAGGATTTTCCCTAATAAACACCTACGTCTAAGGTGGTGCATTTATGGAACTTTCCCCATGTCTTAATAAGTAATTATTACAAGGTATGTTGGCGACAGGCTAAGTGTCACTTACCCCCTTCTCCCCACTGTTCTCTAAGACACGTTATTTACCACGTGACCACAAAATAACATAATTATTATACGAGTAGTCTTGTTTACGAGAATCTATTGTTTTTGGGACGAAAAGATTCCGCTTAACACGGGCTTTGATACTGTAATCATGTCGTTTAGTGTGTAAAAAGAGCTCACAATTGTGGTAGGGAAGTTGTTTGTTGTTGTTTCGCTTTTAATATCAACTTGACATGGATCATTGATTCACAGCGCCATTGGATGGTGAGATATAGTAGTTGAGACTTTAGCTATGCTGCTAATTACGGGCATTAGTAATACAAAAAAATATAAAAACATATCAATTGTATTAATTGTATGATATTACCTAATCTTTTGCAAATCCCTTCTCATCCTATTTAGTATTTATATATAAACTCCTCGCTAGTTATAGACGCCTAATACTTCTATTGTCTGGTGGGTGTATTAGGTTTAGTTTTGTTACGAAATTTCTAGTCTATGCAATAGCTTGAAAATATAAACAACCATGAATTAATAAAATAAATATATATTAAAGTAGTCGCTATTTCGTCAATTTAAAAAAAAGACCAAAGATAACAAGTGTTTTCTAACAGTTTCAAGACAGTAGATATTTTAGTTTATTTTAGGCTCAAAAATTTAACAATGATGTTGAGACTACATTAGTACGTCCGTGACCCGGGGACGAAGGATAAAGAGTATAGCAGGGTTTTACGAATTTATTAACCTTTCAAGGATCGAAAGGTAAGGTGAGACAATAAATATTCAATTGTTTGCGGACGCAAGCGCCATACCTTTCCAATGAGTTTTATCGGGACCATAGACAACTTGAAAATTGAATAGATATTGAATGTTTTAGTGTGCCAGACATTTTTCAGTTTCTGACAAATGAAACTTATGCCAAGATCAAGTTGCTTCGTACACTGAATATTTGCTTACTCGCTAATTTGTACCAACTGCTAATTCATAGGATATCATTATCATCCTCCGGTCCAAATCCTATTTTTTTTTCTTCTTCCACATTCTTCTATCTGCAGGCTTAGCATCGCGATTGTATATCTATTCTGTCAAGGAAAGACAAAGCTCTTTCTGTCAATGTCAACATGTCTTCTGCCCGAGCATAGCGCGACCTGTCAACTCGCATATAATTACTTGTAGCCTTATGTCAATCGAAGAAAAGAAAAATTACTTCAAAAAATGACAAAAGAAATCTTACACCAATCTGTCACTTTTCTGTCATTATATCCAATCTCCGGTAGACAAAACTTGTTTCTACGGTTGCCATGCTAAGCCTGCTGCTGTCATCTCACAAGTAACATTATTTCAATATTCTCGCTATGTTCATCCACGTTCATCTTTAAAACCTTCCCCACAACATGATCGTCATTCCTCCGCATTACATGCCCATACCATGATAGCCCGGTTTCCACGTAGTTTTTTGGCTATCGGTCAATTCATAGATATCGACTGAATTTTTAATAATAAAAATATAAATACCAATGTGGTTAACGCTTCCTATTTTGTCAAGAAAAGACAAAGCTCTTTCTGTCAATGTTTATTATGATGAATAACTCATCAAATCAAATAATAATACCTACATGCCAGATAGGCATATGCATATAGGTGATATTTTGAGGGCTCAACTTTATTCCACACACATTTCACCTGACAGACAATCTATCCACATCCATTGCATTGTACACAGCGCATCCATAATTTGTGCACGCATACATGGTATGTCAGTTTACAAGCGACGCCCTGAAACGCGCTTTGTGACGTCACTATCCACGAATCTATAACAAGCCTGTGTAGTTCACTACAGGGATGTATTGGATACTGTTCAATTTCTACTTCATTATTGAGAATTAAGTAGAAATGGCGTGCACTTGCAGAGGCCTATGTCCAGCAGTGGACTGCGATAGGCTGATGATGAATGATGATGATGAAGTAGAAATTGAACAGCGGTGAAGTGTCATGCTGACTCTTGAGTCTGATGGATTTTGGGCCATGTTACAAAATTATATTATTTTCTATATTTTTGGGTGGTAGTACTCAACGACGAGTGTGTGGGTTCAATTCCAGGTCAGGCAAGTACCAATGGTGGGTTGCCCGGGTAACTGGGTTGAAGAGGTCAGACAGATAGTCGCTCCTTGTAAAACACTGGTACTCAGCTGAATCCGGTTAGACTGGAAGCCGACCCCAACATAGTAGGGAAAAGGCTCGGGAGATGATGAGATATACATATGTAAGGATGTGCTACTTACAGATAGAAAAAACTATGGAAGAGAGCGACGCATGGGGCTCCACTGACCTCGAATAAAATTGGGCAGGTCACTCTTACTCTGCGGGTCTGTTACGTTTTTACCACAAAGCTGCTGAACTGATTGCAATAAACGTAAGAAGAATAATATAGAAATAATTTATTATAGAAGTAATTCGCTATACACTTTTAAGATGCAAATAGAACCGCAAAGAAGAGCTTGTTTTGCGTATTTAACATGCTACCTGTGGACGTACAATACACTAATACGTTTGTAATTAAAAACTATACTATCTCTAATGAGCAATTACTTAGTGCATGGATAGTAAAATATGTAACTAGTTCAAAGAATTACAGTTCCGATGAGTTGTAAAAGTTTTTATTAACGTTAGGTATGTGAATTATCTACGGTACGGATACTAGCTAGTTTGCATTTAGTCACATTTTTATCAATTAAGACTAAAAATCTTTCTTATAAAATGGAATGGCCAACTAAAGACAGCTGGGGTTTTGGATCCGAAAAGCTTAGTACCGGGGCCGAAAATCTGCTATTGGCATGGCTATTGGAGTTTTGACAGAATTATAACTAACTAGCATAATTATTGATTTTTGAATTTAAAAATATCTGTTGCCAAAACTATGAAAATCATGCATTGTCGGTGATAAAACACTGACACAATAGCAATAACAGACTTGGGGCCCAGCGATAAGAAAGAAAGTAGGCTTATGTTAAAATGGTTTATAACGATGAAAGTAAGTATTTAGAACATTATAATAATGGCTTCAGTAGTTCCCATCTACTTATCTTTCAAAGTAATATTAAGTTAATCGATTGAGCTGCGAAACAAAATTAAATATTTTTTACAGCCGTTACAATCTGTCAACTTTATCACTGAAGCATATGGTTCAAAGTTGATTGAGAAAATTTGCTAGTTTCAGCTTCATGTGCTGGCGTCCGTACAGTGCCCTGTAGTCATCGACATCGTGTAGTGAGCAAATTCTACAAATGAATTATAATTAAGACATTATACATACTTTAATAACTAAGCGTAGTTCATAAAAACAGCTGTAACTGACTGCAGTCCGAGTAAAATAATTCTGCTTATTACACGTGTTTTCTGCAGCATTAATATTTCTCTTTGTCGTGCGTCAGGAAGCTGTTCCAGTACGTGGCTGCGCTATGCAAATAGATTGTTTGTCGCCGCCACGAGCGACACCTTGTCAGAATTACAAATTTCGATCTCCTTACAAATATTAATCCCAACCCGCTCAGTATGACGAGCATTTTGGACTGTTTTTGAAAGTTTTGATGAGTTACGCCAAGTTCTGATCTGAGGAACGCTAAAGGATAGGCTCGTTGTAAAATGATCATTTGCTTAATAAATTAAGATTTTGTCTAACTTTAGATTATTACTATAAAATTTAAAACAGATGTAATTAAAATTATAGTATACTAATATACGAACTTACAAATAATTGTGTTTTCGTATAGGTATTTCTTTTAAGTGCAGGTGCCAGCACATCAAGCTACTACAATCTGTCAAATATCCTGAATAGATTTTCAACTTTATCGTTGAAGCATATGGTTCAACGTTGACTGGGAAAATTGGTCGATTTCGGGTGGCTTAATGTGTCGGTCTGTAATTGATATAGTATTCATCCGTTTGTAAGGAAGTACGTATGTACTTATGTAAATGTAAATGCAAATAAAAATATATAATAGTTTAATGTAACTTGTAGCGGAAAGAGAAATATATGTACATTAATTCACTCAAAACTTGGAAGCACCTTATGTTTAATGAAAAACAAGTTTTATTGCGAGATTTTGCACAAAATTAAGGATAATTTTATAAAGTCAAATAACATTTAATAATTATGAACTTAATTCATAATATTTTCTACGAAATAAAACATACATATCTGACGTGTGTATCAACCTTTATGTAAAATTTCTGAGTATGCGTGAATACCGACTGAAAAGTTGAACATTCAACGACGAGCAATTATCTTGTTTTGGTAATTATTCTTATTAACCTACTGTTTCTTGTTGAGTGTCTACTTCAAAGTTGTTTGTGTGTCAATAATAAAACAGAAAATGGAAAATACTATATTCAATTTTATCTCTTCAAAAATACTTAGGGCCAGTTTCACAGGTTACGGATAGCCACTATCTACCAGATAAATTCAAAAATGGAACAGAATTTGTGTGAAATTATCTGTCAAATATACCTACAATGTATAACAACCGGTTAAACTGGCCCTTAAAGTTGTATGTAAAAACTATTTTGGTAAACTAAATATCACTTTTATATGCTTTCCTTGAGTTATATTGAAATTATACAAAGAAAATAAAAAAGGAAAATTTTGGTAAAATGCTTTTAGTCATTTTACATTTCGATGATGTTTAAATTCTACTGAACTCGATCAATATTAGTTACTTTCTCAAATACTGAAAATCAAACTCATTTAGAAATAAACGGAATAAAATAAAGTAATTATTTTTTAATTAAAGCCTGAGTGGAGAAGATTATTTTGAAAGTTACTTCCAAGTTGAGTTAATGACTCTGGAGTTGAAAAATATCTGTAATTAGGATTAACTTAATTTGTTTCTATCTTCATGAAATCCGCATTTTGGCTGTATCCGTATGTCTGTTAGACAAAACACTGACGCTTTGTACGCCCTCAATTAAAAGCTTCAATTGCATTGTCAACAAGTGAAAAAGTCACAGTTTTTTGGCTGCTGGATAATACAATTTATTTAGGCACTATGCAGAAATCAAATTCATAAACTTTCATAACTAAGGTTTTTAATTTAAGAACATTCTTATTATCAAAGAGTTAATTTAACGATATGTATTTAGTATGTTGTTCATTATCTAGGAGGAAAGTGTTGACAACGTCTCGCTAGCGCTTCCGTGGTCTACCTGTAGGCCGTCCATCCTCGGGGATCCATAGGGTCTTTTTCTCTCTGTTTTTTATCATTGGAACTTGGCCCACTTATCTGGGTGCATCTGACAGATTATATTAATAATTTACAGAAAAAAATCAGCATGAAAATCAAAATACGCCAACAGTAATGTTACCTCAAAAAATGTTCTAAGTTCACAATACCCACATAATAGTGTAGCTACACAGCTACACGGCAAGGGATGACTGTCAGACCATAGACAAATGAGTTGTTGCGGATAGTGATGTGTCACCGTCGACAATGCGATACAGAATCATCGACAAACTAATGACGAAGGCCATTGTTATGGGGACAAAGTAGCCGAGCCGTACAAAAGAAAACGCGAGTAATGTTTATAATGTATTATTATAATATCCTTAACCTTTGACAATTTGTCTACGTCGCTCGAATTTCCTACAGCCTTTAATAGAAGCCAAATTATATTAGATATTTATGTTGGGTATCCATGACATAATATAAACTTTCCATACTTGTATGTATGATATATTGATTATGGAATGATAATGCTTTGTAAAGTCGCCAGCACATCGAGCTACCAAATTCAACTTTGAACCAATACCGCTAATGTATAGACCATGGAGAAGTAAAGACTATCACATTGTCTATCACACTGCCTGCACATCAAGCTACTGAAACTGACTAATTTTCCCTATCAACTTTGAACCGTAATGTTCAGCGATAAAGTTGAATATCTATCAAAGAAACATGACAGAGACAGTAGTAGCTTGATGTGCTGGTATCTGTGCAATCATAATCAAAAGAGAGGTTTTTTTTTTATGTTTCATATTTTGCAAATAAAATACTTGTACATACATCATGTATGTATAAAATAAGTAAGTTTTATACAACAGAACGCGTCAATCAAGGGCGCAGTGGATCTCGCCGCCATCTTAGCGACAGGCTCGCGATGATTGGAGCTCGTCAATCATTCGCAGGCTCCAGCAACGTAAATAGGACACATATTATTACAATATTTCACGTATTTAGGTTACACATATTAAGTTGTTGTTTCCACAGAATGTGCTGAATAATTTAGATAAAATAGGGGTTAATCTACGATTCATTTAACACTCGTTTATTTGTATGTATTTATAATGTGAAGATACAAATGAGATTGATTAATTATATTTCAAAAAAATAGTTGTTAAGGAGAAGATAGGGCTATAAGCTGCTTGGTTACTCTTTTCTTTTAGTTTCTACGTATATACTTCACGTCGCTTGTGACCATTGCATGCAGAATCACATTAAGAAAACTAGAGATTTTCATATTACTATTCTTCTTTTCATATATAGATATTATCGGTCAGTTTCGCAGGTTACGGATAGCCACTATCTGCCAGATAAACTAAAAATGAAACAGAATTTGTATGATGTATTTATGTTTTTTTTTGTCCAGGTGCGGAAATTAGTTCACTTGGCCACATGTTTAAACGCGCGCCTAAAAATACATTATATTTTTATTCACAAAAAAAAAAAAAAAAATTTGTTGCTTTTTTATTTGTACTAATAAGTATATCAGAATTAGTGCATGTGGTTTTATAGTCTTAAATTTTATTTATGTTAAGAGCGCTTGCACCGAAAGTTGGCAACGTCGCAAATAGCTGTCAAATATTTACACGTTTTAATTAATTTGGCCATTTTACTATATGAAAGTAAGACATATGGTTCTGTAGCTCCTAAAACATTGAATAGGAATTGCAATTAAAACACTAAACACTAGTAGAAAAGGCACTTGGGAAGTTTCCAACTACGTTTTTTACATATAAAACTATATATATTTTACATATATTCTGTGTTACGATATTAATAATTGCATTCTCTATTAACTTTCTTAGTGCACTACAGAGCATTATTTTATGATTTCATAAAATAAAATTGAGAAATTAATTAAAACATGTAAATATCTGACAGCTATTTGCGACGTTGCCAGATTTTCGTACACGCGCCCTTAAGAACAGTTATACAATAAACTATGAAACTGTGTCTTAATAGGTGCAATAATATACATAGTTGTAGTATTTTCAAGTGCTACAAACTACTTTAATAGTCTACGTCGTAGCAGAGATACTACGGCGTAGCGTCCGTGCCAGCTACGTTTAGCTGTAGCAAGGTTACGAGGTATTCTTGTACAAATCATTTGTTGCTTTCATCATAGAATATTCAAAGCCTTTATTTCGTTACACTCTCTTTACATGGCCATATTAAATAGAATATTATCATAGTTGTAACTTTAATATTACGATATTATTTTAATGTTTGAATCAAAATAATTTCATAACATATTAAAAGCAATTGAAATGGTCTAATTTGTTAGGCGACAATATTGGAATAATCTATGTATATGTTATAGGAAAATAGAATGCAAGAGTATATCGAAATGAATTTATTGAATAACTTATACTTAATAAATAACTTTTTGAACAAAAAGTATGAATATACAAGAGGCACCAAGTATGAGGAAATATTACCAAGAAAATCTCTTCCCAAAACTTTGATAAACTAATAAATTATTTATCAGAGAAAATTATTGTCAAATTCCTAGTTCACTTCCTATGACTATAATAAAACACACACTAGTCTAAAAAATGAGTCCTACCGCCTGTATTGTAAAAGCTAAGTGATTAGATTGCCATCTCATTGATATGTCACTGTGATTACCACCTGACATAGCAAGACGAAGACAGAAAGTGATATACAATAAAAAAAAAACAATATGAAAAAAAAACCATTCCTCCTCTTATTTTCAAGAGCGTTTGTTAAATAAATACCTCGGCTTAGGCGCAGAGCCTTCTATTTAATTTATATTCGAAAACATTTTACTTGGTACTCCCCAAAGAGTTGGATGGAAGTGTTGTCTCGCTGGAGGATTTTATCTCGTGCCTTATAATGGATTTGGTCTCCGGGGCTATTTGATTGTAAGGAAGAATCGCCGTGGCCCCAGAACACGAAGTCTTACAGAAGGAACATAGTTGAGGTTTATTCTGTAACAGTAAAAAACGTCCTCCCACCTTTCCTATGTATTCTTTTGTTTCTTGCTATGTTATAATATTACAAGAGTGGTTTTTTTTTCTAAAATATACGTTATAGTGAATCATGTTATCATCATCTCCCGAGCCTTTTCCCAACTATGTTGGGGTCGGCTTCCAGTCTAACCGGTTTCGGCTGAGTACCAGTGTTTTACAAGGAGCGACTGCCTATCTGACCTCCTCAACCCAGTTACCTGGGCAACCCAATACCCCTTGGTTAGACTGGCGTCAGACTTACTGGCTTCTGACTACCCGTAACGACTGCCAAGGATGTTCAATGACAGCCGGGACCTACAGTTTTTAACGTGCCATCCGAAACACAGTCATTGGTGTCCAAGATATACTTAGAAAGTACATACAAACTTAGAAAAGTTGCATTGGTACTTGCCCGACCTGGAATCGAACCCACGCCCTCACACTTGAGAGGTTAGCTCTTTAACCACTAGGCCACCACGACATTTTTTTTAGTGAATCATGTTAATTATTGAAGGGGACTGAACCTGATTATCCTCAGGCGCTGGGTCTCGGGTCAGGTTGGTGCTGGCTGTGAACTCCTGCTACCCTTGGTGGAGTCTAGCGAAATTAAACTACCAGCTATGTCCGCAGCGAAAAGAAAACTGCCTTTATTTCACAAATAAACAAAAGTAGAAAGTATCAAAATTCAAATATAAAAGAATAAAAATAAATCTAAAAAGTCTAAAAGTATAAAAAGGTGCGTCGCGCACATTCCTCCCCCCTGAGTCAAGCACTCAGCTTCACCAGCTTCTTTAGGGGCCTCCGAAGCGTGCCTGCTGCAGTTGTGACGTCAGCCACTCTCACAATGCCATCACGGCCCGGATAAGTCGCTGAGATACGCCCTCTCGGCCAGGAGCCCCTCGGTAGGTTGCCGTCAGCCACCAGGACCAAATCGCCCACAGCCAACTCTGGGACTTGGCCTTGCCCTGGTCTGGGAATAAGGATCGGCAGGTATTCCTTGACCCAGCGCTGCCAGAAGTGGTCCGCCAAACGAACTGCTTTGCGCCAACCGCTTCTTGAAACCAGGTCGTGGTCTGATAGGGTTGCTGGAACAGGACGCCCCGACGAAGCTCCAAGGATGAAGTGGTTAGGAGTGAGCGCCTCTTCACTGCCGGGCTCAACAGAAACGTGCGTCAGGGGGCGGGAGTTAATAAGCGCCTCAGCTTCTGAGAGCACGGTCCGCAAGACCTCTTCCGTCGGTGCACGTTCAGTGAGGGTCACTTGAAGTGCTGTCTTGACGCTTCTCACGAGTCGCTCCCAAACTCCACCCATAAATGGCGCTGACGGGGGAATGAAGCGCCAGTTAATTTTTTCTACAGCGGCATACTCCATCGCTGCGTCCCCATATAGCGCGCGGAGCTCTCTTCTTGCTCCGACGAAAGCAGTGCCATTGTCTGACCAGATCTCTGAAGGCGTTCCTCTCCGAGCCACGAAGCGCCGAAGACACATAACTGCCGCATCCGTCGACAAACTGCTCACAACGTCCAAATGGATGGCACGGACTACTAGGCATGTGAAAAGCGCCACCCATCTCTTCTCTCGTCGCCGGCCAATGGTCACTTGAACTGGTCCGAAGTAATCTAGCCCGGTGAAAGTGAAAGGGCGTTTGTGGTGAGCTAAACGCGCCTCCGGTAGGTCTCCCGTGGGCGGTTGGAACTTCTCGGCTCTGCGTATGCGGCACAACTGGCAACGGAAGGCAACAGAGCGGACGACGTTTCTTAAGCCGAGCAGGTAAAATCCCTGGCGAAGCTCGTTGACCACGGTCTCTGTGTTAGCATGGGCGGCTCGGCGGTGGTAGTGATCCACTAGTAGTTGAACGGCAGGGTGCTTCCCATCGAGGACTATGGGGCTCTTTGTGGCTTCAGGCACCCCCGACACTGCAGTGATACGGCTGGATAGACGTAGGAGGCCCTCTTCATCCATAATCAGGGAAAGACGAAACAGTCGGCTGGTGCGAAGTATGGGCAGAGGTGGATGGCTGCTAAGACGCATCACCTCATCGGGAAATGAGTCTAGTTGTGCCTGGCGCAGAATGTGCGTCTCAGCCAGGCGCATATCGTCTGCTGACTCATTCGTTGGATGTGAAGAGCCAAGAGAGCTTGACGGCTGAAAGGAAAAGGTAAATATCCCCCCTCGCTCACGAACTAAATAATCAACATCTAACCCCCTTTGTGCTAATGAATGAAGTCTAATGCGCGTTAGATATTTATGAGCTCTACACGTAGCTCGTACCAGTCTCAGCCAAGAGCTAAAACGCTTAGGATCTGCTGAGACAGGCACAGACTTTTCGACACTACCAATAAGATGAACAAATGTAGGTCCCGGATTACTCTTCTCCTCATAGACGCCCGGGCACTCTGATGAACTACTAGGTTCATTAGGCCATTCAGAGGAAAGCAAGAAATCCGGACCAATGATCCAGCGCGACTCGGGAGACAACATAGTGCGCTTCATTCGAGTTGCTTCGTCAGCTACGTTTAATGTACTGGGCACCCATCGCCACTCACTAACACTGGTTATCTCCAGAATCTCGCCGACCCTATGCGATACAAATGGCTTGAATGAGCGTGCCTCACTCCGCAACTAACTCAACACAGTCATGGAGTCACACCAAAAGACTCTCCAACCAAAGCCTCCACGATGCACTATCCTCTGCTGAAAGTTCTTCATCCCAATCAAGACCCCTGCGCCAAGCATTTTGGAACATAATGCGACCAGTAACTACTATGGGCGCAAGAATACCGAGAGGGTCAAAGACTCGCATTAAGTGAGATAAAACTACACGCTTAGTGAACTTACCTGGCAGCACATTCTTTTTAATATTGAAACTTACGCAATCTATCACAGGCTGCCAAATGAGACCAAGCGTCCTTACAGATGGAGCTAAGTGACCTAAGTCAATATCTAGATGTGACTGACTTGTTGCCGGCATCTCCAATAATGCTTCTTTCGGTAATAACCTGAGAGCAGAGGCACTATTGGAAACCCAGCCACGCATCTCGAACCCACCTTTTTGGTGGACAGCGTGAATCTCAGCAATAAGTTTGGCTGCCTCATCCGCGCTATCAAGACTGACTATGCAATCATCCATATAGTGATCGAAAATGATTGCATGAGCCGCGTCCGGGTATCGTGCCTGATGCTCGGCTGCATTTTTGTTCTTAATATACATAGCCGTAAATGGGCTTGATGCAGCACCGAACATCATAGACGACATCCGATAGACACGCAGAGGTTCACGTGGGCTATCGCGCCACAAAAACCTTTGCGCATCGCGATCTTCAGCGCGAATTTTAATTTGCGGAAACATTTCGCGAATGTCCGCGGTTAAGCCAATTTTGCCCTCCCTGAATCGAAAAAGAATGCCCAACAACGGCTGAAGCAGGTCGGGACCCGACAATAACAAACTATTTAACGAAACGCTCTCGGACTTGGCTGCAGCGTCGTGCACAACTCGCAATTTGTTTGGCTTGTTTGGATTGACGACGCCAAAGTGCGGCAGATACCATAATATAGGCCCCGTGGGCACCTCTGGACACAGCTCGGCGTAGCCCTTCCGAACCATATCATGAATATTGGCACGATACCGCTCTGCATAATCAATATTTTTACCTAGCTTCTTCTCCAACCCTAGAAACCTAGATAAAGCGAGGTTGTAACTATTTGGTACCGATAAATCATCAGACTTCCAAATCAAACCTACCTCAAACCTACCACTAGGTAAGCGGCGTGCTGTGCGCTCAACAATCTGAACAGCACGTTCATCATCAGCATTGCGCGTCTCACGTTTTGAAATACCTATAGACTCGAGTTTGTACTGATCTTTAAGAAGCTGCTCTAATTCGGAACGGTCGCTCTGGCCTACGGTCGTGGACTCAAACAGCGTGGCGTGACTGACAACAATCTGAGTAGTCGAACTGTAACTAAAACCGAACAATACCCAACCTAATGCTGTACGAATTGCGACAGGCTGTGACTTAGAACCCTTGCGAGTGGCACTAGACACGGTGAGATGCCAATTGTCTATGCCAATAATCAGCGTCGGCTGAACCTCTCCGTAACAAAACTCTTCCGCAAGATCCGCAAGATACGAATATTTTGTAATGGCGTCCCTATTGACGAATTGAGACGACAACCCTAAGCCACTTATCGATCTAGCCCTACGAATAATATGACTGTCTTTCGCATGACGACCCTTAATATGGAAATCGACGTAACGCACCATTGCGTTTTTATTAAGACCCCCTATACAATCTACGTGAACGTGCCCTTCTGGCCCCGTAACACCTATCTTAGCCGCAACCTCCGCATCTATGAAAGTAGCGGTCGACCCGTCGTCTAACAAGGCGTAAGTATCGATACTACCAGACGGACCAGACACGGTCACAGCGACAACTTTCAGCAACGGGCGAAGATTCACTGCTCGCGCTGAGCTTTCGGCTGAAAACGATGTTGAAGCGTGGGTCAAGATCTCTTTCTCCCCTTTTTCAACAAGAGAAGCTACCGGCGTCGAGCTGAATGCAGAAGATGCAGAGCTCGCTGCAGACTGTGCCGAACTCTGCGCACAAGGAGCAGAGTTCGACGTCGATGGAGCAGAATCGTCATCCTCTTCCAAACCTACGTGAGCAGCAGCTGTGCGCTCAGGGTTAAGGTTGTGCAACAAACTATGGTGTCTGAATGTACAACCATCAATGTCGCACAAACTTTTTGCCGAACACAAACTTAATCTATGCCAACCTCCTTTGAGACATCTATGACAAATTCTTTTCTTTTTTATAAATTTCCATTTGTCATCTATTGACAATGAGATAAATTTGTCACAATGTGTCAAAGAATGCCCTTGCTGACAAAAAGTACATGAAATTTTTCCTGCTGCAGCCGTGGATGAACTATTTTTAGATCTTACTGAACGAGACTTCTCTTCATCAACGACTGCGTGCACCTTATCCCTGGCTCGGCTATTAGCCGCGGGTGTCGCACCCGGCGCAACAGTCGACTCAGGAAGAAGACCAAATCTAGACTGCAACTCGACTATATTGGCTAAGAAATCAGCGAACATCTCGAGTATGGGTACACCACTGGCCACGCGGCGACTGGCGTAGTCCACCCATTGCGCTCGTAACAGTGGAGAAATTTTAGAAATAACTGACTGAATAAGTTCTGGCGATGTTAGGTAGTGAGGCTGATCAAGTAACCTAATCGCTTCCACACAGTTACGAACACGACTAGCAAAAATAGCAAGATCTTTACCTTCACCAGCGACGCGCGGTAACGCGCGTATTGAAGCTGCCTCTTGAGCCACTATCAGCTCAGGGCGGCCGAAGCGCGTATCGAGCGCACGCAGCACTACGCCAGGCTCGCGCGCCGTCGCCAGCAGCATGATGACCGCTTCACGAGCGCATCCCTTCAGCGCTTTGTTTAACCTAGCTATATTTTCCACTGCCGAATGCGAATGCATCGTATCCAGAAAGGCTCTTTTGAAAGAAAGCCATTCTAGATGCGATTTTCCGTCAAAAACCGGCAGTTTAAAATCTCTATCTCTACGGTGGCAAGCGCCTTTATTGACATTATCTATAAGAGTACCTAAGGAGTTGAGAAGACGATCTGTATCACTGGAAAGATTAATGTTAGTTGGTTTTATAGGGGATACTTGGGTAACTAGGGGCGGCTGATGAGAACCGACCGGGTAAATCGGGGAAAACTCAGTTACTGGGTCGATTGGACCAGCCGGGTCGGCCTTAAGCGCTGTTTGCGATTTTTGCAGCCAGTCCTCAACGGAACGACTGACCCTAGAGCTACGGTGACTAGCGCCGGCCTCTATAGCCGCCAGTTCCGCGCGAAGTTCTAGGTCCGCTGCCTGGCGCTCTCGCGCAGCGGCTTCGCGTTCTCGCGCAGCGGCTTCGCGTTCTAAATCAGCCATGCGACGCGCATGCATAGCTTCTGCAGCTAACTTTTTGGCCACCATAGTAGCAGAAGAACGTTGAGAGGAAATACTCACCGGTCTCGACGGGGTCTGACTGCCAGTGACGGGCCTTGAAGGGGTCTGGGCTGCGGGGTGCGAGACGCTGGGGCCTGCTTGCTCCAGCTCGCTCTCCACAACGTTTCCTTCAACTCCCATCTTAGCACCCGCACGAGTTTGCACCATACTAACCAGTACTGCCGAAGGACCACGAAGGACCACGATGAAGGGGACTGAACCTGATTATCCTCAGGCGCTGGGTCTCGGGTCAGGTTGGTGCTGGCTGTGAACTCCTGCTACCCTTGGTGGAGTCTAGCGAAATTAAACTACCAGCTATGTCCGCAGCGAAAAGAAAACTGCCTTTATTTCACAAATAAACAAAAGTAGAAAGTATCAAAATTCAAATATAAAAGAATAAAAATAAATCTAAAAAGTCTAAAAGTATAAAAAGGTGCGTCGCGCACAATTATAATAAATATGTTTTGGTACTCATCATCATTCATCAGTGTTTATTAATGTCCTACTGTAGGGCATAGGCCTCTTCTCATATGGAGAAGGAATGAGAGGTAATCACCAACACTTGTTTAAAGCGATTTGGCGATTACTTCAAAGTTTTTTAAGATGCTTTCCTTCATCTTTATATTGGTGTTCAAAATAAACTTGGAAAGTTACATAGTCTTACGTTACCTGGAATCAAACTCGGACACTCGTATATGAAAGGCGAGTACTTGAACTTGTTAGGCTGTAACGACTTTTCATTACAAATCTAAATTGAGTTGTTAAGTCGTCTCAAGTTCTCGAATTTTTGCTATTGGATAACAAAAATTTATGATCGCTCACATTTCATTATTCAGGCTATATCCTAGGCTTCCTGCTTAGCTATTCATACCGTGTGCCGGGGTCACGGCACAAAATATACCTTATGTTATATTAAATTAGTTTGAAATTCCAACGTTTTCTGCCAAGAATCCGTGTCATCCTGACAATCTCAATATAACTGGCACTTGAGTGACGCCTTTGAGCTGCTGAATAATTTATTATCTAACGGTGTTTGTGACGTCACTAACACCAATGCCCCTGGTTAAGACAATACCATAGGCCCTGGTGCAGGTTTGTTGAGGGAAATACCGAAATATGGACTTTTTACTTTTTTAATATTATTATGAAATGTATTTGAATGCAAAGAAAACCAAGCATACATATATGATTATTACTGGTCTTATTTTTACTACTGGTAGTTTTATAATAAGCATTAGCTTTCTTATAGTTAAAATAACAGACTTTTTCAAGCGCGAAGTGCCACAGAGCGCAGTTGAAACTATGCAAAAGAGCTAGCATGAGATAAGACAATTTACAGTAGGTAATTATCTTAATTTTGACGACCCCGATGGCGCAATAGTTACCACGCTGGACTGCCGAGCTAAGGGTCCCGGGTTCGATTCCCGGCATGGTCGACATTTGTGTGATGAGCGTGATTGTTGGCTGTGGTCTGGGTGTTATGTATTTAAAAATGTATATGTATAAAGTATATATACATAGTTACCCATAACACAAGCTAATCAGTAGCTTCCCATGAGGCTAATCGACCGTGTGTAAAAATGGTGTCCCGATATATTAAAAAAAAAAACATCTTAGAATACTAGCGGTGTCATCCAATTTAAAACCGGCCCCTCTCATACTGTTTAAGAAAAAAATGGTATGTTCCACCTTAATTAAAGCTATAGAAATCCAACTATTGGACCAAACAAATTATCAATGCCAGAAAAATTACGACCCTTAAGTAGGCTATTTCGTTTTCCTTAAATTGTCGGCTCTTAATAAAAATGCGGGTATCAAGTCGAGAAGAAAAGTCTTTGATGTCGACAAATAACTGAATTAAGGTAATTTTCCTCACGATGCCATAAGCGAATGTCGTCGGCACAGGTGTGAGACTTACTTAATTTTATAAAACCTTGTTTGCCCTGGGCGAGGCTTTTACTAGAATTGTCTTTTGAATATATTTTTACGTAGCTTGGAGGCTTTGGACTTAATTCAAGTACAATAGGCTTTTATGAAAAACAGAACACGATAATATTTCTTAGAACACGCTTCAGTGAGCCTCACTGATAGAAAAATGCTTTGTAAAAAGTTTGTTATGAGCGTTTTACTAACTTTTGTCCACTGCTTGCGGCTAGACAGAGATTAATTTTACCAAGGGCCATTTCACAGGTTGGTGATAAGTTCCAGACAGTTTATCTGGCAGATAATTTCATACAAATTCTGTTCCATTTTTTAATTTATCTGTTAGATAGTGGCTATCGACAACCTGTGAAACTGACCCTGAACGTTTTATATCTGCACCTTAGCTATATGTTCAGTAGATAAATCACGCAAGACAGACTCCGGAAGATACAGAATTAAAGGGAAGATTTCAGTGAAATTTTATATGCATGCATGCAAAGAAGCATGTCTAGTTGTAGATAAATATGGAAATATGCTAATAATTATGATGACATGACCTGTGGCCATTCGAAAATGATTGATCAAGACAAGAACCTTACAACTTCTTATATCACAAAATACAACCGAATATCACGTGGTAAATCTAATTAAAGGACCTATTTAATTTGACCTTGACCTGAATATGACCCCAGCCTTACTTCCTTAATCTCAGCAAGACAATAAGCCAAACACAACGTGATCACATTAGCGGAATCAGCGCGGTTTAATCTGAGCTAAGTAAGGCAGCAGTAAGACAACACTCCGCCGCCCGTGTTTGCTCGCGTTGCCTGCGGCCCTTGCCGTAATTATATTTCGCTGGAGTATGCCCAATGTTTACTCTTCATATAATCAACATGGGGCTCCGATATTTGCTGTTAGTAGTCCCAAGACTGGATTAAAGACACTTTGGGACAAGTATTGTCTGTCACTTGTCAAATCTGGGTTGATTTTGTATAGGCTTTTGGTATTGTATAAACATTATTAACAAATTAATAATAATATGGAAAAGGGAGGCTTTTGTTTTGTAGTGAGACTCAACAGGCTATAATAAATATAAATAATCGATTCGAAAGTGAGTTTGCTTGTTACGATTTCATGCTAAAATTACTTAACATATTAAGACGCAATTCGGTTTAGAGATTAGTAATAATTGTAGTAATAGTAATTGTCAGGGACAATATTCAATAGTTATGCGCGTCCAAGACAGTTCCTTCAGGATAAGTTAGTGAAAACAAAAAGCAACTAGTAAGAATATTATGTGCACATTTTTGAGGTGCACACTATGGTCTCGTTAATATTTCCTGGTGCAGCGGTTCCAACTTCAACAAAGCGCAAACGACGCTGAAGTTTTTGATTCTTCGCTTCTAAGTAGTTTGGTAAAATGAAGATCTATCGATGTTGGAAAGTTCGTCTCAATAGAATTAGGTCGGACAATTAAATGCAACGTTCAAATTCTTGGAAGAGTGTATTTTTCAAATGAAATTTAAAATAATACCAGTCGCTCGTTAAAGTTTTACATAAGATGTTGTTGCTTTTGTTCAAAGAAAGAAAACAGAAATACTGTAGCCATTACGAGAACATAATTTGAAGTAAGTAAAAGCTGAACACAAAAATACCGTTAATTTACAGACGCCAGCACATCAAGCTACCCGAAACTGACAAATTTTCCCAATCAACTGTGAACTATATGCTTCAGCGATAAAGTTAAAAATCTATTATGGAAATATGACAGATGGTAGTAGTTTTCGTTTATTACATAGTAGACAACAAAAAACAAAACAAATCTTCACATTCTTCTTTATTTGGTGACCTTATTAGCTCTCGTTATTCTTAATTAGAGAAGTCACAGGATAATTAATGGATCTAATGAATAACTGCTTCTGGTACCAGAGACACCAAATGTTTCGCCGACTGCCGAGAACAGAAACCGAATTAATTGTTAATGTGTTTCGGAACAAAGAGAAATAACTTTACAAATACAAAACGAAAAGAGTTTTTAACTCGTAAATCTTCAGGCTGTATGAGTTACGACCTTTGCGTAATATCATCTTCGGTTTATGGCGCATAGTTTTTGAAAGTTGCTTCTGTCGAAGATTGAGCTGATTTTCTTTTATTGCTTTTCGGTAATTGCCTATGAAAGTTGGAAAACTTGTGAGAAATTCAGGGCAGGCATTTTATATAGGAATTTCAAAACCTCCATAAAACAGTTTTATTGGCTTGCATACGCTCCTACCTATATTGGGTATACATAATTAGGTCTAGAACAAAATTCTTTAATCAAGGACAATCGCTGACCCGTGGTACCGTGCCTGGCGTATTTGGTTTTTCCATGTAAAACAAAGTAAATACCTGATTTTTTTTATTAGGTTGTTCCCTTAATGGAAAGTGCTAAACACAACTTGTGAAATGAGCTAGGATTATACCTCGACGGTTATTTATGCTTTGCGGATAATAGTCAATATCAGATTCTCCAAGAAAACACTTAGGCTTGTGTAACCTTAAAATAGCTACATGAAATATTAATATAGTATCTCAGGTACAGTATCTTACATCAAACAAAATTAATAATGAGTTTTGCCTACACTCCGTATTTCTTAACGGGGGCATACTTAACTCGGCGACGTATTTAACGAGTCAAACATTAATAGATAATTAGTTTGTAATTCTTGTTATGCGTAGGTATCGACTGCCTTGATGGTCTAGTGGTCGCAAGCGTAACTCTCGTGCACGGGGTCTTGGGTTGATTAAGGTGTTGGCCCGAAATCACTTAGGGGTTTTAATAAACTTTCACAAGCAGCCAAGAGTTCTTAGTCATGCGTCAGAAAGCATGTAAATGTCGGTCCCGCGCCGATTTCTCTCCGGTCGTGTCGGATTGCCGTCCCATCGGACAATGAGAGTGAGTATGACCTTATAGGACTATGAGAGTGAGGAAACAGGTGCACCTATGTCTGTGCAAATGCGTGTGCACTATAATATGGCTTAGCTAGCTGAACTCATTAGGATTGAGCTGACGTGGTTTTTCGGCATTCGGTTATTCGGTCTGGCCGCCATTATGGTTGGCATCGACGTCTTACTTTAGTAGGTATTATAATATTCAAGATCTTTTTGAGAGAAAAGTTTTAGCAGAGTGGGACACTAGTTAGATTGAAACTGAAGCCTTGACAAAGTCGCTTGGATTGACCGAAGCGTAAGTCGGAAGGCCGGCCGGATATTCCGAGCATCTCTATAATCCTAAGTCCAGCTGAGAACTGTAATATTCCGAGTTGAATAATTAATACAAAAAAAGATTTGCAATTGTAGATAAAAAAAAAATCATATTTATAATAAAATTTAGAGTAGTATTCTCACAAAAATACCATACTTGCTATTAGATAAACAAATTACAATTAACAGATAGATAAATCGATTCAAGACGTTCGGTATAAAAGATTAGAGTTTAAAATTATTTTGGATTTTGTACAAAATGTTTTTTTCTTTATTATTGGTGATTGAATTTTCGACATCTGTTAGCACTGACAATTGTAATCTACACAAAACATACCGGTCGACAATATATTTCATCATTTTGCTAATTACAATCCCAAACATACATATACCTATTGACGCATAATTCTCATTATGTTATTCGTATTAATCATTAATTTGTATTACATTATTAGTGACACGCCAACGGGTGCTCACCACACGACGATGAAACATTCGCGTCGTCAACTTGTCAGACATCATGAAAGGAGACTCTGCGGCCACACGCGTCAGCGGTACAGAGAATATTCGTTATGACAAAATAATAACCGACTATTAGGGCCAGTTTCACCGGTTGCTGAATGAAGAATGAATGAAGTTCCAGATAATGTCATACAAATTCTGTTCCATTTTTGAATGTAGATAGTGGCTATCCGTAACCTGTGAAATTGGCCCTTAATGTTCAAAATGTCGTATAGCTGATTTGAACGCGGAAAAAATGATGATGTAATTTATTGGACATATGTACATATATAATGGTTTCCAAAGTTTTCTCTAAGGAGCCAGCTACGCATTACATTACATATTATAGTGTACAAGCATTTTCGCAGTGCACCTGTGGCACTTTCATCGTCCGCTGGGATGGAAATCCAACACAACCAGAGAGAGATGGACGAACAGCACATCAAGCTACTATACACAATCTGTCAAATTTCCTTCATAGATTTTCAACTTTATCGCTGAAGCATATGGTTCAAAGTTGATTGGGAAAATTTTAAAATTTCGGCTTAGAATAGCTTGATGTGCTGACTTCTGTACATATATGTATAATCTAGAATTACAATTATGTCATCTGGCCTTAACTATCCAACTGCTGCCTTTTACGACAGATTGATATTCCAGGCTGAAGATTAAAAACCTTAAAATTGATTGTAGAAAAAATATCATACGGTGAGACTACAGTTTGTTATGACACAAACTAAAATATGAACCAAAAGCTTTAATATAATTTTCATATTCACGCGCACAATGTTCATAAACAAAAGCATAACACTATTTACGTACAAAGTTCGCGGTGAAAGTTGCGTCCAATCTTGCTAAAGTTGCATTATGTAGGTACCTAATTGGAAAATAAATCAGAGAACCAACAGCGAACAAACAGCGTAAGTTATCTAATAAAATAAGGTATTAACAATGGGTGAGTACTCTGTAAAATTCGTGTCTTTTCCTACAAAAACTAGTTAAGTTCACATCAGTCTGCTTCTCCCTCTATTAGACTATACTGATGTGTTTATTTATGTTTTGTACAGCATAAAATATACTCGTTTAGTTTATTTTTATTATGCAAGTTCATATCAATATCACAGAACTCAATCCTGTGCTGCTACTGACTGAAATCCACTACGTTTCTTTCTGGAAGTCACTGTGTGCCAGGGTCACGGTAACTCTTGCGAACAATCTGAAGATTCGGCAGACCTTGGCTTTCAGGAGCCTCTCCGATGTTATAGACTCTTCGAGGAGCGTGTGGAGCAGAACGCGCCGCCGACACGGGCCTGTCGGCCTTAGATGAAATTTTTATGTCAAATACCTAACTTATAAATCACACGACGCGCGACGGTCAGTTCTTATCATTTACGAAAAACACCATTCAAACTTATCGTAGAGACATTTTTGCACAAAGAATTAATCAGTGATACATATTCTGCAAATTCAAAAATCGTGGTGGCCTAGTGGTTAAAGCACCAGCCTTACGAGTATGAAGGTGCAGGTTCGATTCCAGGTCAGGCAAGTACCAATGAAACTTTTCGAAGTTATACGTACTTTCTAAGTATATCTTGGACACCAATGACTAATTAAAGGTGGAGGAAAACATCTCGAGGAAACCTTATAGTCCAGGTCAAGTCTGAAATTACCAACACGCATTGAGCAAGTGATTATAGCTCAATCCTTCTCCGTGGGAGAGGAGACCTGTGCCCAGCAGTGGCACGATAAAAAAGGCTGTGATGATGATGACATATTCCGCATATGTATTAGTTGTGGCTGTCCATAATATTACTACCTACATATAATAGATACACGAATTCAAATCAATAAGCAGAAATGGGATGTATTATGTGGAAAGTAATTAGTGATATCATTATGTATCAATGGCGGATGCGTGACACGATTCGGAACAATCAAATAGAAATTAATCAACATGATTTGTGATCATTCGATGCTAATTGGGGATCGCTGTTAGAATAATTAGTGATGGTATCTAATAACATATCAACCTGCAACTCAGGACGCAGATATATACAAGTTTAGATACACTACAAACCGTCCAAATCGTGTGATATTAGTCAACATCTGTCTAGCCTTTTCCCAAGCTATGTTGGGGTCGGTTTCCAGTCTTAACCGGATGCAGCTGAATACTCATGTTCAACATGGGGCGACTGCCTATATGACCTCCTCAACCCAGTTACTTGAACAACCCAATACCCATTGTTAAGACTTCTTGTCAGACTTTCTGGCTTCTGACTACCCGTAACGACTGCCAAAAATGTACAAATGGCAGCCGGGATCAACCAACTCAAACTCAAACTCATTTATTCAAACTTGGCTGTAAAACAGCACTTTTTGAACGTCAAATATTACAAAAGACAGCCCCCAAAACGCCCACCCTTCACCACTTCCTATGTGTTTTTGCTGGGAAGAAGAAGTGGCGCAACAAACTCCCCAGCAACACATGTCTGTCTGTTGGTTTGAAGAACCTTTAAACAATATTTTTCATACACAATTTGTATGTAATTAAATAAAGAAATTTAAATACTTATGTAACACACGCCGGCTAACACTCAACCTTACACCTACATACCTTTATGTAACTCAAGCATTAAATATATTTCATAAAAATGTGCAGTAAATAAAACCAAAACTAAACAAACTAAATTTAGCGTGCCTTGCGAAACAAGGAGTCATGACAAGAAGACCGCGCCAAGCGTTGCTTAACCTTATGATCGATCGACCCGTGCGGCTGTTCCGAGCCACGAGTTCGATATCACAATATCTGTCAAACTGTACATTTATTCAGTTTACATAAGCTTTTAACAGAGCGAAATTATTTCACATATTTTGAATTCTAGCTTTATATAGCTTTTAAAGTTAAAATAAATAATAATGAAGGCCAAATTCTGGAATGTCGAGTGAATTTACAGGGAAATATAATATGTACATATAATGTTTACCATATTAGTACATATAATGTTTACAAATCAGAATAGCACACTTTTACCTTACGAATTTGAAATTGGAATACAGATTTTGAAAACGGAATTGCCATTCACAAAAAGCATTCAGTTTACTGTCGAAAAAGCAAGATTACAGTGTCCATGTTTTCTGTTTCAGAGTACAGGATTGTAATCGAATCTTTTGCCGCTTTGCGGACTAATCCGGAGACATCTGTACTTGTGGACTACCTAACTCGACGGACGTTTCAATTTGTTGCCTTTCCGATACTATATTATAAAGGAATTGTTTGAGAGCGTTTGAAAATTCTAGTGTGTGCCTTTCAGGAATGCTAGCTTTTTGTTTGAGCAATTCTACAGTATTTAGAAATAAAGTTTTTGAATGGAAAATCATCAATGACTCGTCCCTCTGTAGGTGCAGCTGAAAGGAGTGTCAGATTTTTATCGACCCACTATGTTCTCTCCGGAGGTCTTTGTGTACCAGGGCAGCAGAAACTCTTGCGACAAATCTTGTAGACCCGGTAGATAGAAAACCACTTCAGTAGCTAACATGTTCTATGCAACTCAATGATGAATAATTACTTAGGCTTATTGAGTTGTAAATTGATATGATTAAAGCATATTTTTTTTATTACTTCGTACATAATCTGCAGCTTAATGCTATTCTTTAAATATCAATAATCTTTCTCGCAATATATTATAATATATTGAACATTTTTACTGTAGTAACATTATTTACCCAACCAAGACATAATAATTATGTAAGTACGTAACAACATATTCCTCTTTCCCGTTTATTAAAGAGCTCTCCAACAGCGTTTTCCTCTAAATAAACACGTGCTCAAAGGCCCTGGAACGCGTCTTACTCCTCTGAGCGCTGAGCTTGCTCCGTTATTTACAATGCGAGGCAAACAAAACGTCTCGCCGTAATCGGTACGTGATCACTGATTACGCTCCGCCGGCCCTTCTATCTAATTGATCACATTGAAAGCTTTTATGTTTAATCCTTACGAATATTATGTAGAAACGCGAAAACAAATATGTCTGTCTGCAACGATTTTATGGTAAAAAATTTATGTCTGACTGAATGGAATCAATTTTTTTATGTACTTAGATTCTGGATGAAGTTCTAAAGGAATGTTGGTATTTAGGGCCGAGAGTGAAGGTATTCATGCCCCGATAGTGAAAGGAGAATCTATGTAGATCTGACGGTGTGGTGGAATCTGCCTGCCACGTTGGAGGTCGCGGGTTCCATTCCCGCATAAGTCAAACATTGGGTGTTCCTATGGATAATATATATAATAATAGATAATATTTACCAAATGAAAGTAAAAGTATGTTTATCAGCTATCTTGTACCCATAGGACAAGCTCTGCTTAGTTTGGGACTAGATGATTTGGTGTGAATGTGAGGAATACTATTATAATACAATTATATACTATCGAATACTATTATATTAGTCAACATTTATCCAAAAGTATATTTTAATCGAATTCAAACTAACCAAATTCAGTAATATCGCTCGAGAACAAATACATTAGTAGTTTCACATATGCAGCTCTGCATACTATTGAAGTAATGCATAAGACATCGAGTTTAGTTTCTCAGAAGTCCAAAGTTCCTACCGATCCAGCTGTATAATATTAGTACTACGTAGCATTCGAGTTGAGATTAGTTAGGCAGGTATGATAGTCTACCTCATGCAGGTATATTTTGGTATGTTTGTTTAGAGATTAATTTGAATCTAATAAAAAGTTAATAAAGAATTGAGTATTGAGTTTTTTTACATTAGTTCGATTCCCAAAATTCTTTTAGTAGCTATACAGCATGTAGCCATTTAGCTATGGCTTAAGGATAGTGCATAGTATAGAAATGTCACTTTTCATGTAACTAATAAGTAATTTTAATTTCATTTAAGACGTTGAATGCAATAATAAAATTACAACTGACAGCCAGGACCCACAGATTTAGCGTGCCTTCCGAAACACGGAGGAACTCGTCATGACAAGATGATTACCTATCGACGGACCGACCCCGCAAAGCGTAGCTTAATCTTATGATCGAAGGACCCGTGCGGCTGTTACTTAGCGACAAGCTTCTTTTATCATTGTTATTTCATTATGCAATCCTTTATTGATATTATTATTAAGTAGTGCTTAGAACCCTTCTTTAACGTCAGTCGAGTAAACATTAGCACCATTTCGGCTTCATGAAACCCTATTTTCCAATTCGTATTTATTCATTTCTTTTCTATTGTACAGCTGAGCGTGTTTTGTTTAAACAGTAGAAAATATATAGAGCTCGCGACCCGCTTCTAGCCCTTGTATTGGAAAGGCGTTTAAAGGTTCTTTCTCACTGGGGTACTTGAAATGTAACGTTATAGAAATTACTACCCGTTCTAAAGACTTACTTCATGCGGCCGGTTAAAATGTTGCTAAGTTATTACTTGTTATCTATGTATTATCAACTACTTGCCAATCAAATCTTTCGTTAAAATTGGTCCAGCCATTTCTCAAATTGGCCGGAACAAATAGAAGGACAGATAGAAATCATGAAATTTAAAGAAATGTAATTTTCGTTGTTATTACCAAATATATATATACATATACATAATATGTACATGTAGTAAAAAGCGGCTATTTCAATATTACAAACATTGAAATAAGTAAACATCAATTCGACGTGCCAATTTTTGGAAAATGCGAAATCTGAAACAGATTACCTTCCTATATATTCCAGCGTCCAATTTTGGAATATAAGACAACCCTGTAAAACATATTTAATCCCCCAATGTCCTACATCACAGTGGAGATACAATACTTTCAAACTAAACAGATATATTTGAAGTGAATGCTCTCCATTCAGGGCCAACACGTCTTGCAATAGCTATGTTGCAATCGGTACCTCACAATTGAATCTGCGATCGTTACATTGCAGGCGAATGCTCCCGTTGAAGGGACGCATTTATTTTCCGAGCTGGTTCACTTTGAGTGGTATATTTTCTTTTAAAGCATTGTTTGTTGAATCGGCTCTTGATCGCTACGTGAGCGCAAATAATTTAAAGCAAATTGTTAGCGTTTGGCATTATTTTTGTGCTGTTCGCTTTGGTATTAATGAATGTTTTTTAGAACGAAAAGCACGTTAAATTGGTCTGTTGTAGATCTTTAACAGTTGTTGCGAGTAGTCAGAAGCCAGAAAATTTGACAACCAGTCTTAACCAGGCGTATCTTGTTGCCAGGGTAATAGGGTTGTGGAAGACAGATAGGCAGTCGCTCCATTCAAAACACTGGTATTGGGCTGTATTCGATTAGACTAGAAGCCGACCCCAACATTGCATGGAAAAAAGGCAGATTTATAGATAGGATCATGGTCTTGGTTATTATGACCTTGCTACCCTAAACTGACAAATTTTCCCAATCAATTTTGAATCATATACGGTATAACGATAAAGTTGAAAACCTATTAAACGCAATTTGACATATTGTAATAGCTTGATGTGCTTGCGTCTGTATGTTGTCCTCGGCTTCTGTTTGCTATAATATGTATAAAGGTATGCTGAATGTAGCAACAGAATTCCGTGTAACGTCGATGAGTTTATCTGGTATCAAGTAATCACTGTTCTCAATCAAGGCTACCGGCTTGCAAGTGTTCGGCAATATGTACTCGAGTGATCACATTGATTGCGCACGCCATGTGTTTACTCCTACAAGTACATATGTACATGGCTAATTAACATTGGATTGTGGTTTATTTTGAGTAGAAATAATTTGTCTTTTCAGCAGGCTTAGCATGGCAATCGTAGAAACAAGTTTTGTTTGTAATGACAGAAAAGTGACAGATTGACGTAAGATTTCCTTTGACATTATTTGAAGAAATTTTTCTTTTCTTCGATCGACATAAATCTGCAAGTGATAATATTCGAGTTGACAGGTGGCGCCATGCTCGGGCAGAAGATATGTTGACATTGACAGAAAGAGCTTTGTCTTTTCTTGATAGAATAGATATAAAATCGCCATGCTAAGCCTGCAGGTGTTATTTCAGACTTTTTAGCGCGGACATGTTCAAACAGACATCTAATTCTTTATCAGCGTGAAAAAGTTCTCTTACAAAGATATAAGCAAAGGTGAAAAAATACTGTTTTTTTTATTTGAACCTAGTAAGTAATATGACACTTTGTTGTTAATTATCGGAGACTCAATTAGCTTATCTAAATCACTATAAAAATCCATAACTATATTTATCTATAGACTCAACTGGCTTAAATTATTCTCTCAAAAGCCACAGAAAAAGATTCTATTTTTTTTTTGTAAAAAACATAGGAACTTTCTCTTTTTTTTACAACAAAAAAAACAAACTGACTTCACAAAACACTTAATAGGAAAAAATACTTTTGCCATGGCTCTAGAAGTCGGCCTCTTGAGGCTGTTATATACTTTTGCCACCAACTTCTAGAGCCACAAAAATATACAGCCGAATTGAGAACCTCCTCCTTTTTTGGAAGTCGGTTGAAAATCGCTCTCTCTTATAGATTACAAGCGTTACAATCTCAAGTTTCATGTGTCAAGCGTCGCAAGCTGATTCTATTTGTTCGCGTACCGTCAAACACAGCTCGTGAATAAACAAGGTCTCCAACAAACAGTATTTCGCTAAATAAAAATAAATTATGCGAGATGAAATAGTATGCGAGATGTTGGAGCTGAATTGACCCTATATTTTTAAATGAATAGAGAAATAAGATGTCTTTTGAGAATAAAATTGAATTTTGTTCGGCTTGATTTTATTTCATGTACAGACGCCAGCAGGTCAACCTACCTGAAAATGTCAAATTTTACTATTTTATTTATTCACCTTCCGGCGGTGTTGCGATAAGGTTGAAAATCTATTAAAAAAATTAGCAGATTGAGGTAGGTTGACTTACGTCTGTGTTACGTAACTTAACACTTAGTACTTTGTACAGCACATCAAGCTAAAACAATCTGACAAAATTATCTTTATAAATTTTCAACTTTATCGCTGAAGAATGGTTCAAAGTTGGTTGAAAAAAATGTCAGTTTCGAGTAGCTTGACGTGCTGGCCTGTGTACATGAAATTCCATTTTGAAAATTTGAAAATGGGCCTGGATTCAGGCTACTCTCCCCGTTCGTTTGGGAGGGCTCGGTGTTCGCAAAATTTCAAGTATAAGTTTACCGGCCTTTATATCCTCCGTTCACGGTACTGAAATATTGACCAGGAAAATTTTACCTATCACATCGAATAGAAATGCGAATTTTTTTTTTTTGAAAATGCATCTAAAATTAAGACTACTAGACCCCGAAATAACCTCAAAGCGTATTTTATATGAAGAAGCATAAAACATGGAGTCACAGACTGTTTCACTACGAGACCCCAAAACCGCTGTGTTTTACAACGCTAATGACCAAAAAATATCCGAGCGTGTTTAACGAATCCTGAAAATATAAAAATGTATATTTTAAATCTGGCAACACAAAGAACTGCTCGTTACGTCAACTGATTATGACGTTACAATAATATTGTATTTCATTTTAAAATGGCGGGATTTTACTTAATGTTAAATGTTCATCTCGAATAAGCGTGTACTTATGATGCTTTTGAACCGACTTCAAAAAAGAGGAGGTTATCAATTCGACGGTTTTTTTTGTGTGTTTGTTACGCGATTGCTCCACCAATTGTGGATCGATTTTCAAATAAAGATCTTTCTTTTTGATAATAATTACTATTCTTCTACACAGATAGATGTTAAGTTTTTCTTTCGCAGAACAACAAAAGTTTTACACAAACAAACAACATTCTTAAATCAAATACATTTATAGAACTTCGAAATTACAAAAACAAACGCGAACTAATCTCGTGGGCCAATACTTGAACAAATCAGCTATTTGGCAAACTAAACTCATAGTTTAATTAGTTTTATGATCCCCGCAGAAGGATTATTGTGCCCTCAAGTATATTGAGCTCGAAATTGCGTATTAAGGCGATAGGCACCTGTCAATATCGTCTAGGGTTGCGGCTGGAGTGGATAAAGCGATAACCTTATGTTCTAGGTACAAAGGTATTTGATTATATTATCTTTGAGACCACGTGTGACTCGGCTTTCTCACAAATATGAGAGTAATTCTTGGAACCTGGACAAAACATATGCCCTTACTCAGAATTAGGACGTATACGTGACACGCTTTTATCTAAATTAGTTTAGTATTTCTAGCCTGCATACATAACAAATGGAAAATACAAACAGACAGAGCTTCTGAAATTCCATGAGAGAGGATATATGGGTTAATGTTGAAGAACATTTATAGTAAAAAAATCGCTTACAAACAAACACACATACTATAGCAGGTCAAACTGAGAAGCTCCTTTTTTTAGAAGTCGCTTATAAAAAGTATTAATTCATAATAAAAAATGTAGGTGACGTTTTTCTAAGACTTCAAAATAAAAAAGTACAAAATGTTCTGTCAAGCGAATTTAATGTAAGCTTCAATAACGACCGTTAAACTCATCACCTCGCTGTAGTTTCGCATAATGCTGTCATACCCTCAAGCACCCATTATTCGGCTAAAGAGCACGAACGAAGACATTTAATAACTGGGTCGGAAAATTCGACCTCGGAATTTGAAAAGGCGATTCCCGTCCCTCCGTGTGGGCGATTTAGGGACATTTTTTGAACAATGTCATTTGTTGACACGATGGGCTTTGTAGCCGAACAGATGTGCCGACAATCCAGTATTTGCATATTAAATATATTTTTTTTTTGTTAAACGACAGGAGAGAGACTTGTAATCATGGGATGTTTGAGAATTGACTTTCGAGTTTTAAATGGCTGGCTACAATATTATAAATACAGATTTATTATCGGACGGAATCGTAGTATACAGTTCAGTTATTCAGTGAGGAATTTATTACTATTCCGTCCGATTGTTTGGTTTTATACTAAACCTACATCCGATCATATTAGTTGACAGAAGTTGAAAAATAGAGTTTTGATATGTATAAACGTTTAAGACGTGATTTGTACAGAAGCCAGCACATCGAGCTATCGCACGAAACAATAAAATTTTAGCAATACTTTGAAAAATAATCTTGGGCGATAAAGTTAAAAATCCATTAAGGAAATTAAACAGATTGTAGTAGCTTGAGGTGCTGGCGTTTGTAAAATTATTAATTGAAGAATTAAGATCAGTAATAATATGCGTACGTCAAAACATAAAAGGCTTTGTTAGTAAGTGCACAAAAAATGCTGAAATACCCTTAAAATTCTAATGTCACTCGAAATAGTTACATATAAAAATAACGGACAGAAAAAAATCTTTGTAGTTCGGAATCCGGCAAATTATAGTACCTCTCATTGCCGTAAAGCATGATGTAACTACAGTACAGCTATGTGTGAAATTGGGAGCCGCTGACAATAAATGAATATATGTATGTATTAATACACAACAAGGTTGGTGAAGTTGTGTTGTATATATCTGTACAATAATTGTTGTAACGTCACAAGGAGAGAGATTAGAGCTGTATCTTATAACATGATTGCAAATTGCTCCTGTCTGTAGCAAATTATAATAGGTACATAATTATGTACATACATGTAGGCATATGTAGAATTTGAACAGTTATTCGATTGTCCTGCTGATATTATACATAAACATACTAATACCTACAAAACATAGCTTGTAGCCTTACGAGATATCACTTAAATATGAGTTAGTCAGTGATCTAACGCCAAGTGTCAGTTTTCTACCTCCGAGTGTCACGAATCTACCAACGAGTGTCACGGATGTACTGTCGAGTGTCAGTGATCTACCTCCGAGTGTCACGGATCTATCTTCGAGTGTCAGTGATCTACCAACGAGTGTCACGGGTCAACCTTCGAGTGTCACGGGTCTACCTGCGAGTATCACGGGTCTACGTTGGAGTGTCACGAATCTACCAACGAGTGTCACGGATGTACCGTCGAGTGTCACGGATGTACGGTCAAGTGTCAGTGATCTACCAACGAGTGTCACGGGTCAACCTTCGAGTGTCACGGGTCTACCTTCGAGTGTCACGGGTCTACCTTCGAGTGTCAGTGATCTACCTTCGAGTGTCACGAATCTACCAACGAGGTCTACCTTCGAGTGTCACGGGTCTACGTTGGAGTGTCACGAATCTACCAACGAGTGTCACGGATGTACCGTCGAGTGTCACGGGTGTACTGTCAAGTGTCAGTGATCTACCTTCGCCTGTCACAGGTCTACCTTCGAGTGTCAGTGATCTACCAACTAGTGTCACGGGTCAACCGTTGAGTGTCACGGATGTACTGTCAAGTGTCAGTGATCTACCAAAGAGTGTCACGGATGTACCGTCGAGTGTCATGGATGTTCTGTTAAGTGTCAGTGATCTACCAACGGGTATCACGGGTCTACCTTCGAGTGTCACGGGTCTACCTCCGAGTGTCACGGATCCACCAACGAGTGTCATGGGTCTACCTTCGAGTGTCGCGGGTCTACCGTCGAGTGTCAGTGATCTACCTCCGAGTGTCACGGATCTAACATCAAGTGTACCGGATGTACTGTCGAGTGTCAGTGATCTACCTCCGAGTGTCACGGATCTACCTTCGAGTGTCAGTGATCTACCAACGAGTGTCACGGGTCTACCTTCGAGTTTCACAAATCTACCATCAAGTGTCACGGATGTACTGTCAAGTATCAGTAATCTACCTTCGAGTGTCACGGATCTACCTTCGAGTGTCACGGGTTTACCTTCGAGTGTCACGGATGTACGGTCAAGTGTCAGTGATCTACCTCCGAGTGTCACGGATCTACCTTCGAGTGTCAGAGATCTACCTCCGAGTGTCACAGATCTACCATCAAGTGTCACAGATGTACTATCAAGTGTCAGTGATCTGCCTCCGAGTGTCACGGGTCTACGTTGGAGTGTCACGAATCTACCTCCGAGTGTCACGAATCTATCATCAAGTGTCACGGATGTACTGTCAAGTGTCAGTGATCTACCTTCGAGTGTCACGGATCTACCTTCGAGTGTCACGGGTTTGCCTTCGAGTGTCACGGGTCTACCTTCGAGTGTCACGAATTTACCATCAAGTGTCACGGATGTACGGTCAAGTGTCAGAGATCTACCTCCGAGTGTCACAGATCTACCATCAAGTGTCACAGATGTACTGTCAAGTGTCAGTGATCTACCTCCGAGTGTCACGAATCTACCAACGAGTGTCACGGATGTACGGTCAAGTGTCAGTGATCTACCAACGAGTGTCACGGGTCAACCTTCGAGTGTCACGGGTCTACCTTCGAGTGTCACGGGTCTACCTTCGAGTGTCAGTGATCTACCTTCGAGTGTCACGAATCTACCAACGAGGTCTACCTTCGAGTGTCACGGGTCTACGTTGGAGTGTCACGAATCTACCAACGAGTGTCACGGATGTACCGTCGAGTGTCACGGGTGTACTGTCAAGTTTCAGTGATCTACCAACGAGTGTCACGGGTCTACCAACGAGTGTCACGGGTCTACCTTCGAGTGTCACGAATCTACCAACGAGTGTCACGGATCTACCTTTGAGTGTCACGAATCTACCAACGAGTGTCACGAATCTACCAACGAGTGTCACGGATCTACCTTTGAGTGTCACGAATCTACCAACGAGTGTCACGGATCTACCTTCGAGTGTCACGGGTCTACCTTGGAGTGTCACGGGTCTACCTTGGAGTGTCACGGGTCTACCTTCGAGTGTCACGGATCCACCAACGAGTGTCACGGGTCTACCTTCGAGTGTCACGGGTGTCACGGGTCCAACTATTATGTAATTTGTTTTTTTTTATTCCTTCACTCCCATATAGCGGGCCTGCTTGAAGAAATTTCTTCAAAATTAAGCACTACCAAACCAGATTGTTATTTTTTTGTTCATATCTCATTAATTGAGCACATAAACATTAAATTAAATAAATAACATACATACATTGCAAGTTACATAAAAGCTTTTAATAAAAGATACATATCATAACCCTGTTTTTTCCCCACCCTCATGCGATGCATTTTTTAAGTTTTATTTTAGAAGTAGTGACTCAATTTTATTGGAATTGAGTTAGGTACAGTACCACTCAACAGTATGTGAAGAACTTGTTCGGAAGCACTTCTCTAAAGAAAACAACCAGAGGTCAATGTCTTACCTTTCCTTTCTAGTTGAGTAATTTATATTGAGTACCCACTGCCCACGTACCTATTCTATACTATAGTAAAACTTCTTTTCGTGGTAATTCATCAAATGGGGAGCTTTCGCTGAGGGTGCAGCTAAAGGGAGTGTAGACTCATACTGACTAAAGCCCACTAAGTTCCTTCTAGAGGTCTTTGCGTGTCCAGGCCACAGTAACTCTTGCGAGCAACCTAGGTCCCTCGGTGCCCCTCCGATTACTATAGTAAATCGTGAACTAGCTTTGTATCACAGTTTTACGTTTCAAGCAAAAATTAAGAACCTTTCATTTCAAGTCATTACCATAGAACAACAATACTCATGAGGTCATTACGTAGCACTAACTTACAGAAATATAATTTGACAGCAATATGGCTGCTGCTTTTTACTGTCAAATGTCAGAAGTCCTTGTTTTAAGATCTAAAATTTCCTCTTAAAATGAAAATAATCGCGGCAAATAACTACCAACTAGTCCATCAATAAACTCCTATAAAAATATCGTTAGGAAAACAATACAGGCGCTCCGAGCTGTGCTCCAAGTTTTCTCGATATTTCGTAAACAATTGATCGTGAGTGCCGAGTATTCTATTAGCTCGCTTTGTTCTATGCCCGGCGGACCGTGGCTGAGTGAAAAACGGGGAATCTCAATAACCCGCCTCTGTTTTTAACCTCTATATAATAATACAAGTATGCAAAAATAACTAGATTTCGCCAGCGGTTGCATTTGCGTTCCGTGAAAACTACTTTGCGCACTAGAAAAAAAGGTAGAAAAGCCTTCGGCGATAATTGAGCTATCTAACACTCAACGAATTTTCCAAATCGGACGAGTAGTTCCTGAGATTGGGGCGTTAAAGCAAACAATTCTTCAGTTTTATAATACTAGTATAGATATATTTAATATTAGACATTATAAATAGGAAAGTAAATTTGTTTATTTGTAATCGCTGTAAGACGGGTGAACCGATTGATATGAAATTTAGCATAAAACCCTAGAACTACATATATAGGCTACAATGTACCTGCAGAGATGTGATAAAACAGCAATTAAAAATTTATAAAATTTATATTTTTAAACTATAATTTATCAAATCTGAGAATTTTTACTGTTATATTTATTGTACTAAGAATATTGTACAATTGTACTCTATTCATCCAAGTTTTTAATTACCCGATAACTAAAGTGGATCTCTAATTGGCTTTTACAAACAATCAGAATACTACACTACCCCATTAATCTTTATTGATGTAAAATATCATTGTTTCTCTCCAATTTTCCAATTGAGTACACAATCAAATAACAATACCATTCATTATCGAAGAGATCTAGAACAACTAAAGACACTTAGTCAGGCCGTATTCACAAACAATTAGAACTTAACCACGTATACAACATAAAGTTTGACAAACTCATTGGAAGTTGCATCACTACTCTCAAATTGAGTTTAGTCGTAAATTGGACAACGGAATGAAAATACGAAACCATGACTCCCTTCAGGACAGTACAGCGGAGGGATACAGAAGGCGAAGCAAGAAAGTATTTCGAAAATTTTCGTACTAGTACAGACGCCAGCACATCAGGCTACAACAATCTGTCAAGTTTCCTTAATGGATTTTCAACTTTATCGCTGAAGCATAAAGTTCAAAGTTGATTGGGAAAATTTTTAAGGTTTCGGGTAGCCTGATGTGCTGGCGTCTGTATTTTATGTTGGATATTTGTAATATCTTTGGCAACATTAAATTTATTTTAATATATTTTTTAGTGTGGCAATACCCCTTCCATCTTGTGTAATACGGCGAATAGACCTGATTTATTTTACCCGTCGTTTTATTTATAAGACGTGAAGTTCCCAGCACCAGCATACCAGCGCCTACCACCTATACACTGTTGCACACTTTACCTTATCAAATATAATGTGACCTGATAGAGAAGCAAGGAGATGGTACAGACTTCAGCAAATTAAGCTACTACAATCTGTAATTTTTTTTTAATGGATTTTCAACGTTATCACTGATGCATATGGTTCAAAGTACATTGGAAAAAAATTACCTAGCGCGCATTCACACGAATAGATTTCGTCGCGTGTTCGCGTATGCGCGTGACAAAATCCATTACGACGCGCGATATATTCGTATTCCGAGCGGCAAAAAACAGTCGCGCGGTTTAAGTCGTCATCGCTCGAACCGAGCGTTATCGCGCGAAGAAACTGAGCGGAAAAGCGGATGGGCTGTAAAATGTACAGCACGAAACGGCTGAATTTATTTCTATGACAGTGAGAGCCGACCTAAAAATACAGACCGAATTGAGAACCTCCTTCATTTTCTGAAGTCGGTTTAAAATAAAAAAAAAAACACATGGTACGACAATATTAAAAGTACCCGTGCGGCACGACTGCGTTCGCTAAGACTGTTGTCAGACTTGGCTTCTGACTACCCTTATGACCGCCAAAGATCTTCCAATAACAAGAATTGGGATCCAAGGGATTGGATTTGGGAGGAACTCGTGAAAATCTATCCAAGAACCGACCGAACCAAACGTTGCTTAACCCTTATTATCTACCCGTGAAGCTACTTGTTAGCTCCTGACGAGAACTGTATATCTTATCTAAAATGGTAAGGTACTGTGGAAACCTATCTTCTTCTCGTAAAGATAAAGGCTTCCAGGTACCGCATTTGGGATCTTGATTAATTGAAACTATTAATATTTAATTTCAAGCTGTATTCTTTATTTGGAAGCTGACGGGCGACTTAGTGTCAAACGAAAGACTAACTACCTTATTCTTAAAACTATTCTAAATTTAATTGATGTTCCGGCCTGTTACAAAATATAATGTAAGATGTAATGAGGTTACATCTCTACAGTATAAACATAGGAATTTGTTGAATGCATTCTCAGATGCATTTCTATAGGATATGTCTGGGATGTCCAAAGGTACACGGAGCTGTTGGTTATTTGACTCCTCAAATCCAATTACCGGACGATACGGATATTCTGAGGATGCACCGTATTCTATGTCGGACTGGTTACAGGGAAGTGTATGTAGATTGGCAGATACGTATATACGTATGCTTACGTGAGTTCTTGAATACAGTGTTCATATTACTCGTACATTTTCCAAACGGTTTATCAAAAACTTTTACTGTATTCAAAATAAATAGTTTTTGCTGTTAAGCGATGATAGAATTCTCTATAGAATGTTTTTGTTATTGATAAAATAATAGGTTGTGCTCTAAAATAATTGTGCGTGTTAAATAACTTTTATCGCAATACATTTTTCGAATAAATTTCTCGCTTGAAGCTTTGATAGAAATGAATAGAATAATCGTCTATTTGCTCACAATGTAAGTACCATAACAATACCGATGTTTAAAAAAATACCGTTAAATACTACCGTAGTACGTAGTTCGCTAAAGTTACCGTGGCCCTGGCACAGCAACCTCCAGAACGAACATAGTGGGCTTTAAGTAAGAGTCTAACACTCCCTCCAGCTTCTACAAATTAAAATATTCATCCGCGAATAAACCTACGATTGTCTCATCTTTTTTCTCAATTTGGAAGTAAGACATTTCATATTTCAAATAAAACAATTCACAAATTGCCTTCAGGAATTTGAAAGAACAAATTCATTCATTTCAGAAAGCAATTAAAGTTATGTCGAATGGATAAATGGATGAGTGACGTTCAGCGAGCGGGCATCCAATTTTGCAAGTAAAGCTGAATAATTCTTCAATATTTTAATTCTGGTTTTAAGAAATAATTATTCTTTTTACTTATAAATATTGAAAATATCATATAATTTTGAAAATCATTTAATAATTATTTTTCTGCGTCAACAAAAGTAGCAGATATAGTTGAAAAAAATACAATACATGTTCAGAACGAAGGACAGTGGATGAGATAGTTACACATGAATGAATTCATGTAATTTCAGCAATTGTAGATTCGCCCTGCCTCGCCTATTTCACACCTATTATCACAAAGAATAAGCCTTCTGTAGCGAATACTGAATAGAAAGCCCCCAGAGGTCCCTCCGGATTGTGCGCCTCAAAGTTTCCTCCGGGAAAGTTTAGATATAATGACATTCTGACGCCCTGAGGGACCAATCAGACTGTTGCTCAAGCGTTTCGGGGGAAACGGTGCGGAATTAATGTATTGGCGTTTCTACGGCTTAATCTTTGACGAGTTTTGTCGAGAAAGTACCAATATAGAGGGTGTTCGAGCAGGTATGTGTTGAGCGATTTTCAACCCTATGTTAAGTGCATACTTTTTATGTTCTAGTTTATATTGAGTACGTTTGTGGCAGGCAGTGTGTATTTTTTTTGAGTGTTTATATGAGGTATTTGTTATGTTTTAAGAAGCCAGACTTATAAATCCAGAGATACCTTTCTACAATCGTAAACGTTAAGTATTTGCAAGGAGCATGCAATGATCCTGAAGTAGCCCCAGCTAGATTTTCATGAATGTGAACTTCTTGTCAAGCTATGTACTACTTACCTAACATCGAGTAGGTAAACTTTTTTTTTTCTTTTTAACTACTGAAAAAGTTACCACCGTACCTGCAAAGAAAACATTTATTAATTCATTGAAAAAAAACAATATCCTCGATTTAAAGTGGCTTGTGAAATACATAATTGTAAGATTTTTATTGTTTTAAATATTAACATTGATTTAAATTTTACTGTTTGTGTCTTCTCTGCCTTCAAAACCAGTGTAACATTTTTACTTTTATAAAAACAGCGCAATTCTCTTTGTACCTTCAAGCGTAAAGATAAAAGTAATCTCTACAAGATTTTTTACAAAAATCTTTCTTTGTAAACTTCAAAAAAGATTTTTTCTTAATATTTTCTAAAGGAAACTTAAAATTTCTTAAATGTTGAGTCGCGCGAGACAGCTGAATAGCCAGACGTCGACTAACGATGTTTTAAAATGTCTCATTTTGAATTTTAATAAAGAAATTATTTTTTAACCGAGACTGCTTGCACTAAGTACATTTAAAACTAACTTTTTAAGAAACTCGATCCCTTTGTAATTTTAGATATTATTAATGATGATAAAATATTCTGAAAAAAGGCAAAAATTATGAACTACTTTTCCTTCTTTGAAGATTAATCCTGCAGTATACAATGGAGAGCAAAATGAACGCTGCTTTACTATATAAAAAGGGAGTTTTAAAAAAATACCAGCTTTAGGGCTAGATTTAAACCATCATCTTGAACAAAGTTAATGATCCAAACAAAGCAAAAGACCGGGTTAAGTCTTTTTAAAAACACGTTTTTTAATAATACTTATATATACATACATACATACCGCAGGCATAAACATCCATTTTCCTAAGTATTAGTATCTTATTAAATGCTGTTTCTACCAGAAAAAATATGGGAAGGTACTAATACAGACCTAGCCTACCCGAACCTGTAAATTTTTACCAATCGAATATTAACTTTCCGGTATTGTGATAAGGTTGAAAATCTATAAAAGCAATTTGACATATTGAGGTAGTTTGATGTGCTGGCGTTTGTACATTACGCAACTCCCACGTTACATACCCGCACCTCGTGTTTTTAATAAAGCCATTACAGCGGCCAGGATAAATTGATTAAAATTTTACCTTTACTCACATTTTATTATGTGGTATGTGCGGGCGTATCGAATGCCCTTGGGTAGTTATTTTTTTGGGTTTTACAACCACAAAATTAATATTCAGATTCTTGAGGAATAAATTCTCGATTCTGTACGTAGAAAGGCAAAAAGTTTTACTTCGTTATATTTTTAGCTTGTTTTTTGACATGCCTTAAAAAATGTTTTAACTGAACAAATGACATGTTTGAAGATAAGAAGAGATAAGAACCGAACTATAGTTATTTAATTGTCGTTTTCATAAAATGAAGCTTGATAAAGCAGAAACTCACAGTCACAAGTCAGTCCTTTTTATTTTAAGAAGTATCTATAGTATTATATAGGAGAAAAATACTCATCAACTTTGTCTAGCCGTAAAAAAACGAGTTGACTGACAAAATGGGAGAAATTACGACGTCTTTTAGAAGGCTAATAAGTCATCTTCGTCTATCTGAAAATATTTAAAGTAGAAATATTAAGCTGTAAAAATATTCGGTGTGATTTATTCTCAATCGTCTTGGTATTTTTGCGAACTTTTGATTATATACATATTATTATGAGATACTAACTCTTTTTCACGGCTTGACCTGCGACTTGGGAGAATTCCCTATACGTTGGAATTTTCACAGACAATGTATCTCTGTTGCCTGAAAACAATGGTGAGTTTTATAGGTACGCAATGGTACCTTTTGTGTGCGATTATATGTATCTTGCACTTAACTTAATTTTTTTTAACATCAGTAAAAAATCTTAAAAAAGTCGTGGTGGCCTAGTGGTTAAAGCACCAGCGTTTCGAGTATGAGGGTGCGGGTTCGATTCCAGGTCAGGCAAGTACTAATGTAACTTTTCTAAGTTATACGTACTTTCTAAGTTTATCTTGGACACCAATGACTGATTAAAGGTGAAAGAAAACATCTCGAGGAAACCTGGACTATAAAGTCTGAAATCACCAACCCGTATTCAGCAAGCGTGGTGATTAACGCTCAATCCTTCTCCGTGGGAGAGGAGGCCTGTGCCCAGCAGTGGGACAATCAAAAAAGGCTGTGATGATGATGATGAAAAATTCTTAGAGGTAGGTAACGAATGTTGAAATCGCGACTTACATTAACGAAAACGGTTTCTCAACCATGGAAAATAAGTTAAGTTTTCGACGAAAGAGGTCGATGCTCGCGATATGTCTTTACGTGACAACTGCAGGGGTGGAAGGGGGGGAAAGTGTCTATTGTCTCCAACTCACGTGAATCAGATGATCGACTATTTCGGGGGATACCGGCTATTGTTTTTTTTAAATTGCGATCGTGCTTTGGTTTCCTATGACGTTGTCTGACCTTCGCGTAGTCTTGTTGGGACCTATGAAGGTACTATGTCCAAATATATGTGTGCTTGTACCAGCGATGTCGCTCCCTCCCTGAAAGAACTTCTTCCTGCACTATTATAAAAAGTAGGTTTTATGTTATTCTGATGTTTTTACGTGAAAGAATAACAAACCTCCATCCATCCATGCTTACTAACGTTCGCGTTTGTAATATAAGTAGGTTGACTATACATAATATACCTATTATTGAAGGATATTTAACTATTCCATTTCAAACTAAAAGTGTATTTATCCTGATACTCGTACAAACTACTGACAGTTAAAAGGTTCTAAGCGATAGTTAACTAGAATTGCTCATTGAAGTATAAGTGTAGAATCGATTTCCTCAACTCAAAGTGATGTTGAAACGTAAACTTCGTCTCGAAAACAAACACAGCCGTTATCTTTCACATACTGAAGCAACTAGTTCCCACTAACTTGCACTAAACTATACTAACAGCACCTAATAACTAACATTTCGGTTAAATAAATCACCCTTCCTCCCTCCTCTGTAGTATATTTTCATCTAAAACCCTCACTTAATTAAAGTTACAGCAGTAATATTTTCGTCACTACGACACCGGTTTGAGCCGGTATGAACCGCTTTGAACCAATTGAAACTGCCTGTAACTGGTGCGAACCGGAATCGAGCGGCGTTTTAATTAAACTTCATGTCAAAATATTGCAATGGCGGCCTTTATTAGGCTTTTGTATCAGTATCGTGTCAGATGGACAGCGGGTGTGCTGGACGTTTTGTTTGGGTAGTGGAGAAAATTTATTATAATAGCTTGCGATTTATTCCGAAGTTATTTCGAACTGAAATGTTATGTTGATCATTTTAGGGTTCCGTATTTAAATTTGAATTTTCGATAAGTAGGCATTGTCTTTAGTACTTATCCTAATTTAGTTTAGAAATAACTTGTGACAGCTAAAAAGTAAATGGTCAAATTTTACATATTATCAAAGTTAAAAAGTAGTTTCAGGTACTTGATTGACCGCTAACATCAGAAAGCAAATTTTAGCCCAATATATTCTCACTGAGTGCATAATCATACACCCGTTGAATATACATTTAAGTATGAAATATAAACAGAATTGCGAATCACAAGTCGTCAATATTTCAATGGATAAATAAAGAATAAGAATACCCGTAATAATTTCAAACAAAGCTCATCGCATTTCTATTTTACACTAAATAGTTCGTAGCTTCTTTTACAAAAACCTTTTTGCATAAAATTAATTTTGGTCAGTAATTTCCTAATTACACGCGACACCACGACACTACACAAAACCCGACAATGAGTTGACATAATATTAATATTAGTCAAAGCTTTGCTTACAGTGATAGAAGGTGCCTAGTAATGTACATATGTATAGTGTATGTTGGGCTAAGCATACTGGGTTATTAATTTTACACTGCGGTGGTGTCATTTATTTCCTCTTATTTGCCAATCATGTAGCAGTAATTAATTTCAGGTCGGTAGTAAAAGTTCAATGTGTTGTTTCAATGTGCTATGACGGATTGCTCTATTTTAAGCAACATTATAATTCTGTACTACTCCGAACACCTGGATAAAAACTTTACTTTCTTGGTAAATAGGTTATCTAACACTGTTTCTTTTTTTTCATAATATCATGGTCTAACAATCATATTTCTTTTTTATTTTCAGGTCCTGTTTTATATCCTCTTAATATTTTTTTATTCAACGCATATAGTTTAGGTTAATTAAAAGCGGGCAATGTAATTACACTCACAAATACTCTTTTTTTACTCCCCCATTGTTAACTTAAACTAGTTTAACCATAAAAACAATATCCTTCTAACCGAAAAGGAACATTTAAACAACCTTCATAATATATCCATAATATCCTGCGCTGATCTACTGGAGTTGTAATATCAGTATCGTTCGAAGTTATAACAGGTATCAGAATGTATTATACGCCGTATCTTCGCAAAGTACCTGCGGTTTGCGCCTCACGGCCGCGGCGGGTCGTTAGGTGAATTTGTGGTTCTCTGCAAAGCCGAATTTTGCGCCTTTAAAGGCAAGGTTCTTCTAAGTTTTGTGTGAGCTTCTTATCTCACTATGAAATATTAAATAAAGTATTCTTTCTTTATTATTTTACTACTATATAAGATTGTTTTAATATGACATTTTGAAAAAATATTTTTAGAATATATTTTTTTATCTTTTATCGTAATAGGTAAATTACAAAATGTAATACATTAATTTCAGTTTTAAATAAATTTGTTTGGATAAAATCAATCAAGCATCTTTTTTTATATAGCGGATTATTTGAAATTCTGACTCAACCTTACAGTAGACAAACAAACAAACCCATTTGCTTGATATATTTGTACACCGCTGATACAATTTGTCACCCTCCGATCACGATAGCAGAAGACGATCCATTTCCTACGGTTGTAAACTATTTACTCGTGGTCGGATATCATTCAGTTCAATCTCCGTCGATTGCCGATCTACGTGATCAAATCGCCCCTCGGATATTCCATTTGGAGTCTTATCAAAACGTACGAAGATTGCAAATGGAGCCTTGGAAATAACTTCGTAAAAACGAGATTGTGATTAAACGTAAGGCCATTTTCACCAACAATATAATAAGTTCTATTAGGAAGAAAATTGTTTGTTTATCATAAATTAAAACCGTATTAGTCGATGATTATTATAAGGTTACAAGTTTTTCTAAAATAAGATTTTGTGGCTTGTTTCACTAGCTACGAATAAGTTCCAGTCAGTTTATTTGGTAGATAATTTCATAAAAATTCTGTTAAATTTTTTGTTTTATTAGGTAGAAAGTGGCTATTCGCACATCGTGAAACCGGCCCTTAGTAAGCCATTTTTTAATGTAAACAACTGTAGGTGGTATTGGATCTAATCGATTATTTTCATGGTGAACATGGCTATAGTGAATAGTCATTAATTATTTCTGTATATTTGAAACCGTATCAAACATGTTTATATATGTATTTATAAGGATTTATCTTGAAATGACTTCTGCGTTGCGTGTTCAAAGTTTGATTCCCTCAAGGAGCAAATTTGTACGATCTATTTGGAGTTCCAAATGTTTGTTTGAAAAAGTTTATTTTTATTGTTTAATATTTATTCCCCGTGCGTCTCCTAGACGTGTTTGATTTCCTTGAGACTTAGGTTTATGTTATAAATACATAAATGTTTCTACTGGAGCTTAGTTAATTAAAGGCATTTTTTTTATTTTCTGATATTCCTATACGCAAAATATTCGCAGAAATTTGCCAATGCAAAAATATGAGTATAAAAATTTCCTACAACATAAACAAACATACGAAATATAAACCCTCTTTCTTTGAAATCAGGTAAACTTCTGCATCTTTACTTCTTTCACCATCCCCCGTTTTCAATGACATGGCGTATTTAATCCGTGCTCATCTGAATATCCTGATAGCAAACCATTACTGAAGGTGTTCAGAAATAAGTGCGCAGTCACGATCGCGTCGCGCATAAGAAATGAACCTGAAACTCAAATCATACGCTTCAAATTTCATGTAAATATTGTAGTTATGTGACAAACTAATCCCACGAAAACATCAAATGTAAAAGGAAGCCAAGTCTCTCTATGTCATACTCTTGTATACTATAATTACAGGCAGTAATTATCGTTGTTTCAGTAGATAGTGCGTGTTTTGTTTTGATTTGGTCATGATAACTAAGACTAAATTTTATACTCACTTTTTATTTGTAAAGTTTCATAACTCGTTTTTTAAGCTAGTCTTGTAAGCTATTATTCGGTTATTTACTGAAATCGTAAAACTATAGCTATTTATGATTAAAATGGCTATAAGTCCTTTATAATATATATGCTACACAAAGTACCTCATAGGGTCATATAAAGGCTTTATATAAACCTATTTAATTTATTCACAACAATTTAATCATTCAAATAAGGTACTAAACTAAACCAATTTATTAAAAGAGATAAGCCCAAAAAAATGTGAAAATAGGAACGTAATATCGTCGTCTCGGATACTCACTTACATTTTATATCTCACGCGCAGAGCACGAAATTGACTCACACATGCGTACAATCTTTTTATTTTGCCCGGCGTAAATAATCCCACTGGATCTTTTTACACAAAGACTGCGTATACACAGGTGTATGTACTACTTATATTATAAGAGCCAAAGTTGGTCACTGATGAATGTGTGTATGTGTTACGATTTCACAAAAAAACTCGTTAGTGAATCTGGGTGAAATATGGCAAAGACCCACACCGTGTGAATAACCCACACGGTGGGTTAGCCTCAAGGTGGGCTATTTATTAGCTTATGTAATTGCCTAAGAAGCCGAAAATCGATCTCAGTGGCGTGCACTTGGAGAGGCCTATGTCCAGCAGTGGACTGCGATAGGCTGATGATGATGATGATTGCCTACACAACTGATAAATTACATATACCTACCTACACATATGTATTATAACGCCCAGACCACAGCTAACAATCATGCTCATCACACATATGTCGATCGTACCGGGAATCGAACCGGGAACCCTCAGTACGGCAGTCTGGCGTGGTTACCATTGCGCCAGCGAGGTTGCCAAATCGTGAAAGGATCTACATTTATTTTGGCACTTCTTTATACACATAATTAATAGACACGTCTTATAATGTTCTATTTGCAAAAACAAATGAATTTCTCTACATACTTTTTATCTTATTTTTAAAATCTTGTCATACTTGAAAACACAGACGAAATCGAAGTTAAGCGCTAGTCCTTCACAGCTGGGTGTGAAATCTGATGTAACACGAGAGCTTGAACAGAGCCGATGTTTTCAGCGAAGGGGCGACACTATAACAAAAGCTTTGTGTGCCAGACGGCTGATCCGATATTTGGCACAAAGGGAACCGTTTAAAACGAGGGTATCAAGCAAAAATTCCAATTATTTACACGCTCACCCAAGGACTTCGCCCGACGATAATTCTGTTACGGAGTTACGTGATTTATGCGATTTAGATTTTGAGACGATTATACATATAGCTATTGTATATGTACGAGTATATCTGTGCACCCTTTTAGCTATTGGAATTTTCCACATGCGATGTTCACTAACTCGTAACACTCTGGATTTGTGGGACTTCAATACAGTTACAATGTAGATGCATTTTTAACCGACATCTGCTTATCAGCCCGCTGTATGATCAAAACTGCAGGGATCCAAAAGGATTGAATGCCTGCCGGGGCTGCGTGTTGTTCGCAAGAGTTACTTCAGTCCTGGCATACAAAGACCACCGGAAAAAAGAAACAAAAGTCAAAAATATATTAGTCAATAAAGCTCTGATACTCCCACCACTCATTTGAAAAAATCCCATTCACAAAAAAGCTCACGGTGATGCCGGGATCAAAATATTATAATCAATATGTTTGTCTGTATAAGATTTGTTTACTAAATACTGGATAAATTTACACACATGGACATTTTTGTGGAAGAAGGAGTCATTATATACATTTACAAATTTCACATTCTTTACAACATTAGAAAACACGATAAAACAATGGCAGATGAGAACATGAGGCTCTATTGGTGTCTATATATTAGAATGTTAATACATTGCTCCATTTACTCCGTCTGGACGTCGATTCTAAGCTCAATTAAGTTGGAAACGGCTTCTAGTCTCGTGGAAAGTTCTAGAGCCATGTAACCTCCCTTAACAATCAATTACCCTCGAAGCAAAAAGTGTTCCTAATTACATTCTATCTTAGTTTTGTTTAGGGCAGACGATGTGCTCAATAAGAGCCGATAAACTTGGTCGTATCTCTCGGGATCAAATCAACGGTCACGGGTGTATGTTGTACGTTTCTGGTTATCTTCAGAAATTTGGAGAAGGCACACTTCATTTGCAGCCAGTATTAAGGCATTGAGTCTTTTCGATATAGTTTATATTATAAGCTTAAACTGTACTTTGTTGTATGAAGTAGATGCAGAAAAATAATTGATGATACGTCGGACGTGTTTATACTTTTAATATACTGGCTTTCGCCGGCGATTTCACTAGTATCCCGTATAAATTACCCCGTGCACTCGATTTATTACCTCGATGAACTAAAATATTTTTTCAAACCGGTCGTTCCTTAAATAAGCGCGTTCAAATAAACAAACAAGCATTTATTTGCACCTCTACTATTAGTATAGATTAAATAAGTTACGACGTACATTGAATGGTAATGATTGAAAAAGGAACAAGAAAAATAATGACCTAGGTATATTTTTCTTATTTTTCTAAAAACCTCTCATCTACGTTGGCAATCATCTAAATACTTGAAACGATATTTATAAGCGAAGAGACATCTTCGCCCGATATCATTAAATCTCGTTTTTCCGCAAAAGATAAGGCTGAGGAGTTAGGTATAAGTTCCTTATCAATAAGGACGAACTGATTGCTATCAACTGAACACAAAAGCTTAAAAACTCCTTACTGTCATACTTGTATTAAAGGAAACTTTCCTAATGTATCGGGTACAATATGAAACTCCGCTTTTATTTTGCGATTAATATAAGTATCTTGTCCCACGCAGAAACATTATCTAGCTAAAAGTTAAACATTTAACTTTAATGGGAAATGGGACAAAGTTTCTGGAAGGAATTTAGAATTTTACCATACATAACCAAATGTGATATACTTCTGTAATAAGTTAAGAGAACCTTCCAATATCCTACATATATGCTGAGTCTAAATTCATTATTAATTCTAATATTTCATAATTGGCAACATCGGCAAAAAAATTGGTAATCTCTCCAAACCTGCCTTTTAACATGAACGAGTAGTACGAGAGCAAACGAGGAAAATGTAAATTAGGGTAATTTTCTTAAGCCAATACATCGCTCGAGTACTCTCTGATTGATTGAGTATTTACCATAAGCTCCATATTTGGCAAACTTTATTTTTTTCGTCTTAATAAAATAACCGACATCACGATGTAAATTAACTTTGTACCAAAAATACGATTTGTTTTTTTTTCGTACATTTTTTTTGGGTATTGCCCATTCCAAATTCGTCATAAAGCAAAACCGTTGCGATAATAAAGGCGACTCCCGTCGCAAAAGCAATCAATTTCATTTACTAATAAAAACCGTAAATAAAAAAGAATAACTCATCTCGAAAACATCAACGAAAAATTCTCGCGTAACGCAATAACCGTATATCACAATATTACACGAGCTGCGACGAAATACCCAGGGAATATCCGAACGTAGCTCGACGCGGGAAAAATACGTATAAAAAGCAATCACGCCGCTATCGCTGGTCGTAGATTGATTTCATTAGTTGCCTATATCGGAAGAGCTCCGTAGGTGGCTGAGTGATAAAATGCCTTTGCCGCCACATGCTTGGAATATCTCGGCCTATTTAAAAATAAAGAACGCGCGGGAATTTTGACGCTGTCAAAGAGTTTGAATGTCACCTTACGTTCTGCGTTTAAATAAGGAACGCATTTTTATGGGTTTTTTAATATTTTGGTGGAAAAATATCATTATTTGTATGCTTTGCGTGTCCTTTACAATAAAACTGCTTTTAAAAGTTTAGTATTAGAATCAGACAAAGTTAATCTACGTGATTCCATTCTATTTTCAGCAAATACAAAACTTAGGTATAGAAATAACATTTCTGTTTGTATCAAGTTACTCGTAGCTATCGACAACCTATCAACGAATTCAATCATACACAATACGATTTCATTCTAAACTTTTTCAATTTTTATTTCATTTGAAAAATATCTTTTATTGAACCATTTATTCACTGGATATCACAAGAGGTGCGTAAATATTGCATTTGAGAATAAAAAGATATTTCAATGTAAACGATTTATTTATGAATCGAATAATATTATGTGTTCGAGTATGTATTGCAAAAAAATCACAATATGTTGCAATGAATTAAACGTAGCGGATTATGTGTGTTAAAAGGTTTTTTGTAGACCGTACTCAACTACTATTTTATTAAGATTGCTGATCGTTAGTTTTTTTTATTATTATTTTGTCCGTGGATGGGTGACCAACTTGTCATGACGAGTTCCTCCGTGTATCAGAAGGCACGCTAAATTGGTGGGTCCCGGCTGTCGGCCGACCAGTCTTAACAAGGTGCCTGGGGTTGCCCAGGTAACGGGGTTGAGAAGTTCTGTAAACTTATAAGTAAACTTAATTTAAAATTATTTAGAAAAGTTTCTTTATTGGAAATTGTTGTGAAGTGCAATAGTTTAGAAGCTTTCATTTAACTTTTGTATTATTGTCTGTAGTTTAGCAAAAGAAAAATAAAATAAATAAACGATCGGTGTGCTTTATAAAATAATAGTAGACAGTGTACGGTGTACAAAATAACCTTATCACATACATAATCCACTGTAATTACTTTGTTTTAAAAAGTGGTTATTTTTGTCGCAGTAGACAAATCAAGCAGTGATCTTTTTAAAATATTTTATTTCTTACTCTACAACCTTTTACTCATTTTTTCAGTGTAAGAGAGCAGCGTGAAGACGACCAAAAAACCTTATCATCATCCTCCTGCCCCTATAAACTTCCTCTTATATTATACTCATTCCTTACTCTATCCATTCGCGTAACACAACACATTCCTCTTAACATTCTCATCTCTGCTGCAGTTGTCTTTCATTCGTTACTTTTGTGGGCCAGCACTCTGAACCATACAGGTCAGAAAAAAAAACCTTATAACACAAATCACAATCCACTGCATTTACCTTATTTCAAAAAAAGGTTTTTTTTGCAGTAAATTAAGCACTGATATTTAAATATTTTATATCTCACTCTAAACCTTCTTACTCCTTTTTCCAGTATAAAGCCGTGAAGTAAGTTATTAGTAGTAGAGATACTTTTATTTTTATTTCTAATGTAAATCTTCTTATTATACACTAGCTGTCCCCAGCGGTTTCACCCGCATCTTTGGTTACTGCTCCGCTCCCGTGTGTCTTAGCGTGATGGTATATAGCCTATAGCCTTCCTCGATAAATAGGCTATCTAACACTGAAAGATTTTTTCAAATCGAACCAGTAGTTTCGGAGATTAGCGCGCTCAAACAAACAAACAAACTCTTCAGCTTTATAATATTAGATTTATCACTCTATTATTTAGACACAAATTCCATTTCAAGGCTCCATCTTTAAAACACCATTTATTTTGCGGCTAGTACAAAGTATATTATTCTGTTGTATGTTCGTTTTAATTGAGAGCTCGTTGCGACCATTCCAGGGCTGTTGACACGAGCACCCGTGAGTGCGGTCTTGTATTGCTCAATTTAGTTTCACACCTTCTAAATTTGGAATTATTTGGTTTCAGATTAAAAAACGCTAATTATGGTTACAAATATGCGAAAGTCATTTTGTTCGAAAGATCTAATTGTATACAAAGAAGCTATTCCTTTTTTTCAGTGCGAAATGATCAAATGATTCCGCTATGGGTTCAGCTGCAGAAAGTTTTAGACTTAAAAACCGTTAAACCGTTTTTTTATAAAACTTGGTGTAGAATAAAATTTATAATTAGTTCTATCATAAAGCGAGTGTAACCACGGGAAACGGCAAGTCATAATATCAATTTATAAACTCGAAGTATAAGACTGTGTGTAGTCTGGTATCTTCACTTATTTAATTAAGTCTTTGAACGGCATTCTGCCGCCGGTCATCGATTTCATTACGTCTGCAATGTCGTGTTCAAAGCGATAATTAGATTTTTTATACATATATGTATGTACATACTTATGTACTTACAAACACGTTTTGTAAAAGTCCCACGAATATAACTCTTATAGCCGTTTTCTTAGTGTTAATTTTTGACTGCCTCGTTGGACTGCTGTGCACGGGGTCTCGGTTCGGTTCCCTGGTCGGGCCCAATCGCTTTGTGGGTTTTGAAAAACTTTCATAAAGCAGCCCGGAGTCTGGAAGTTGGTGATTGATACACAGGCATCGGAGAGCACGTAAATGTCGGTCTCTCTCTCCGGTCTTGTCGGATTGCCGTCCCATCGGAGTATGAAAGTAAGGGAATAGAGAGTGCACCTGTATGTACGCGAATGCTTGTGCACTATAATAAGTCCTGCGCAGTTGATTGATCTCCTTAAAAAAAGAAAACGGCCGCCGTATCCGACAGTCAGCCTGGACGTCATCATCATTATAAATTTTGTCGTTTAGCCACCGATAGAGGTGCTCAAAAACTGATAATTAATTACGTGTTCTATGCCAAGTAATCAAGTTTTTGATGCTACAGCCAAAAGAAACCAACTTCATCATTAGAGACTTTCTTTCCAGAAAATTCTCATTAAAAACTTCCCCACTTCATTAACTGTCACGTGCATCAAAAACCGCTCCGTCCGCCAACATCACCGGCTCAATTACATAAATGTTGACTTTACGTTTCGCATCCGGCTGTCGAGTGTCTATTTACACTTACGGTGAGCGAATACGGCCGTATTATCCGGCACGCTTCAGGCAGCCGGATGAGACGACTACCGGTCGCTATTTACTCTCATCCGGCTTGCCCGTCCATTTTCGCTGCCGTTACGGTTAATACTTGCGTTCAGGTTGAACATCGAGAGATATTTTGTAATAGTTATCGGTACTATCTATCAATGTCGATAGACCTTTTCCTTTAATGAAATGGAACAGAATTACTATTGCCAGAAGACTATATCATTCAGCATGAAATGGTTCACTTCCATAAATTTCTACTAAGAAATTACACTCACATAGCTGGATAGTTTGTTCGTTTGCTTGAACGCGATTGTCTCTGGAACTACAGAACCAATTTGAAAAATTCTTACAGTGTTCGATAGCTATTTGATTGAAGAAACTATATATTATGGAGAAGAAGTTTCAATGAGTCGCGGATGCAACCTCAGATGAAAGCTAGTAATTTTGTTGCTGACCCCCGGGATGTGATTGCAATAAATGACTATGTATTAAACTAAAATTAGAGAAAAAATAATTTTTGAAGCTATATAAAATATAAATTAATTTATTATCCTAGAAAATCATCATCAGTCTTTTTATCGTCTCACACACGCTGAGAAATCACCATGCTCGGTCAATGCGGGTCGATGATTTTAGACTGTATAGTCCCGGTTTCCTCGAGTTGTTTTCTTTAACCTTTATGAAATATAATTTAAAAAAATGGGGATCGCACACAACATATTACTAGAGTTATGTACATACATACTTATGTAATCTATGTAGGTATATGAAGCAATTTATCCTGTACATTCTTGAGCTACCTTCAAAGTGATTGATCTAAGTAGCTCAGTGAGTTTTTTCTTAAGAAATTGTTTTCTGCTCGCCGGTCAATCAATGTCGAAGTTAACTAAGTAGGTGGATTACGTCAAAAAGATCAGCAGTCAGGTTCTACCAGTCCAATATAAGCCAGGATAAACCGAATAATTTAAATTACCGTTTCCCGTTGGCGCAATGGTGACACGCCGAACTGCCAAGCTGAGGCGCGGGTCCCGGGTTCGATTCCCGGTACAGTCGACATTTGTGTGATGAGCATGCTTGTTGGCTGTGGTCTGGGTGATATAATATTATTTAAAAAATATATGTTTAAAGTATAGTAAGTATACAAGGTAATTAGTAGCTTGGGGTTTGTGAAAAAGGTGGCCCGTTATTTACCCGCTCTCTGATTTGACAACTTAACGGACGCGGGTTAGAAGTAGTGGATATCTGTCTCTAGGGTCCTACATATGTATATCCATACAGTTCAAATGAACAATCTGAATTTAGCTAAAAATATTAGCTAAGAATTTTAACGTCGGTATTGGGGTTTGCAAATATCGTTTGAGTGAAATACATACATATAATATGTTAATCACGTCTATCAGTATGTATATAAAATCACAATTTTATCGCACCTAAGTGCTAAATACGTAAGTGCTTAGTGGAGTCCATACATGACCAGTACCTTGGCCAAAGAATTGACATCCAACATGGCAATGCGGCCAGTCTTTTAGGCGGATTAACCTTAAATTTATAAAATAAGTTGAAACATTTTTAAAAATTGGAGTAATATATTAACTTTTCAAAGAGAACAACAAAGGTTGACAAATACATAAGGCAAATTGAATTGTAGGCAGTTACTTTTGGTCTAGTCCACTTCCCATCAATCTTTTATTCCCAGCACTTTCCCCGAAACAGTAACAATACCCACCCTCACTCACGTATCCATGAAAGACTCTGCCAAATTTCAATTAGTACGGATTGAAAAACAAATAGAAAAAGAATACGAAACATCATCAGTTTTCAAAGGAGGAAATTAAATGGCTCCCGGTAAACTTAGGTAGGTATTTATTTCGGCGAAAATTAAACGCCGCTTAGGCGAGTTCAAAGAGAGATCTGGTAACAAATTTGAAATGTCTGCCAACGAATTGAGAATCTTTATTTAATAGTGGTCGGATAACGGCTGTGGGGGATAAAGACTGATGCCTATGCTCCCAGTCAATCTCAAGGTTGACCGAGTTTGAATTTAAGCTTGGTAAAAGTAGCTTCTTAAGTCTCCGTTACCTGCCTAAGAGATTTTCTTTGGAAGTTTGAACGGGTTTTAAGTTTTAAGCCTTTCCGTAAAGCCAAATTGGATCAATGAGATTGAGTTTTTTTTCAGTTGACAAGGGAATATTTTTGGGTTCCGCAAAGCGAAGATAAGTGTACCATGGCTGGATTTTGTCCTACAAATATAAAAACCCAGAATGTGAAGTGAGAGTTGAGACTAATATATATATTTTTTTTTCGGTATATTTAACAAGCAGTTGATTGCAAAGCATACTTTATCATTCGAATGAAATAATTAAGCCACTGTTTTGGGTAAACAGTCGGGAACTTATATACTCAAGCACTAAAGTTTTTCGTGCATTCTAAGCTTCTAATTAAATTTAACATAATCTATGCTATTTCTTGTCTCTTTGAATAGCCAAAAAGTAAATCAACTGTTAAAAAAAAGTGAGAACGAAAATTAACAATCAAGCTACGTAAGGCCCTCCAGCTCTAGATTGAGGTCTTAAAAAAACGAAAGAAAGTATTCAGCTGAAAAAATAATGAAACATTTTATATAAGAATGGGGCGGTATTCGCCGTTTTTGCAAAAACTCTTTACACTAGCAACGGAGAAAATGTTCGTAATAAAAACATAATAAGCCTGGAAGGGTCGTGATACATACGCGGACGACGCGGCGCGCATATCTCATAGTAAGACCAATAAATAACTCTAGTGGCAGACTTATTGAGATATACCGGTATTTTGGGCCGTTTGGAAATAACTTTCTATTTGTAAACCGCTGTTTGTGACGATAAACAAATGTGAGTTCTTTCACTACGCCACAAACTTAATTGATCAAAGAAAAAGACATGTCCAATTAATAACCTCCTCTGTTTTGGGAAGTCGGTTAAAAATAATCTAATACATATATTATAAGCTGAAGAGTATATTTGTTTGTTTGCTTGAAAGCGCTAATTAATGTCAGTAGCAATAAGTCCATAATAAAAGTTATTTCAGTATTAGATCCCCGTTATCGAGGAACGCTTTAGGCTTTTTGCGCGGAATGGTTCCCGAGGAACGGGGATGATTCGCAGACGGCAGCTAGTAAATTAGAAGCATATATGTATCTGTCTGAATCATTGAAACCTATTTGATTTCAGTTCATCTTAATCAGTCGAGTGTAACCAGACATAGGAGTTTCCTTAGTAGTACAGACGCCAGCACATCACGCTACTACAAACTATCTAATTTCCTTAATAGATTTTCAACTTTATCGCCGAAGCAAATGGTTAAAAGTTGATTGGGAAAATTGACATAATGAATTGACATATTTTATTTTTCTTTACTTCATGGTAAATCTGTGAAGTCTTAAATTTCAGATCCGCTAAATTACGTGTTAACCTGTTGTCTCAAGGTGAGATGATAAGATATAGGATTTTGGTAACTGATCCGGTTAAACTTCACATGGAATAGAAGACATGTGTGGGCGAGTATTAAATATCCATACACTAATCTATACTAATATTATAAAGCTGAATAGTTTGTTTGTGTGTTTGTTTGAACGCGCTAATCTCAGGAACTACTGGTTCGATTTGAAAAATTCTTTCAGTGTTAGATAGCCCTTTTATCGCATCATTATACCATCACGCTAAGACACACGGGAGCGGAGCAGTAACCAAAGATGCGGGTGAAATCGCTGAGGACAGCATATGTATGTATATAGGTATAGACGTGAAAACTTCAGTCGATCGATTTAAGGTTAAGCAACGCTTGGCGCGTGGATGATAGACCATCTTGTCATGATGAGTTCCTTCGTGTTTCGGAATACTCCTTAAATAGATGGGTGCCGGCTGACATTTGGGCAACGTTGGGAGTCGTTAGCCAGAAACCCAAAAGTCTAAAAACCTATACCAACTGGGTTGAGGAGGTCAGATAGGCAGTCGCGTCCACGTAAAACAAATGGTTTAAACAATAGAATCATGTTACTCCGCGTTTTTACGTTAACCCGAAATCTACTAGCGCAATTGAATTTATAGAACAAAGTGTCTGTCTGTTGGCATTTAGATATTATCTTGATGGTGAAATAAAAGGGTTATATTAGTTTGCCAAGTGGAATTTTTAAAAGGATTCTTGATCAATGTCAATATATAAGCTTGGAAAAAAATTGTAGGTTAGACTTCTAGAGTGGTATATCTCACCAACTCCTACACCATCTGATCCATCACTCAAAAACCCGTTTGCCCAAATGAGTTCTCAGTTCATCGGTAATCAACTTCATACTAATTTGCAGAACTAATTATACGCTCTATGTTAGCAACTTTGGTATTTGAAATTTTCGTATTCTATTATGATAATTTTCATAGTTTTGCGGCTTCGAAACTGACCCGGATGATATCGCCTCAAATCCCCGGATCTGTTTGTGGAATACCCGAACGTATAAATTTAGGTTATAACCATTAGAAATTAACTATTAGAGTAAACTTTATAATTCTGATTGAAAGATAGACAAACATACCAAACCATTTTTTCGATACTTTTCTCTAGATTTTTTCACTGATCTCAATAATGCCAAGGTATTGATATATACATAGATATATAAGATAGATGGATAAAATATTTATTGAGCCTAAAAAAGACACAAGGATATTGACAAAGTGAGGAAAAAAAGATCATTAACAATACAAAACATTAAAATATTATTATAACGATGCTGTATTATTATAACGATGCCATACACATGTAGGACATACTACGGTATGTCCTACATGTGTACCGAATGAGAGTCCAGCAGGCTTAGCATGGCGATTCTATGTCTATTCCATCAAGAAAAGACAAAGCTCTTTCTGTCAATGTCAACATATCTCCTGCCCGAGCATGGCGCGACCTATCAACTCGCATATAATCACTTGTAGACTTATGTCGATCGAAGAAAAGAAAAAAAATCTTCAAAAAATGACAAAAGAAATCTTACGTCAATCTGTAACTTTTCTGTCATTGTGTCCATTCTCCAATAGACAAAACTTGTTTCTACGGTTGCCATGCATAGCCTGCTGCTCAGCATGTGTCAGGCAGAATACCAGACGCTGGTATTCTACTGGATTGCTAATTGATGATGTGTCTATCGGGTCAGAATGATTGGATCAATTTAATAAGTTTTCATTACATTTACGTTCACATTTTGAGATCGGTGTGCATTTAAATGATGCATGTGTAGCGTATCGGCCGACGATAAGCCGATAATCCGCGAGATGAATTGCCGGGAACTGAGCGAAGCCGCAGGATAAACGATACCTAGCGGATGTTGTTACTTTGTTTTTATTATCACATTTATACAGGATGTTGCATAAAAGTATAGGTATCCGATTTTTACTTTCTCCTTTTATATGTTCCTGAAGTTTTCATGTTGCCATAAACTAAAATTTAAAGGTTACGCGGTAGTAAAAGATAGATATAAAATCACGTCAGTTTTCCAAAGGAATTTGGTACAGGGACGATCAAGACCCACATTTTATATGAGACGACCCCTTTGGCGCAATGGTAACGACGCCGGACTGCTGAAAGGTCCCGGTTTCGATTCCTGGCAAATTCGTCATTTTTGCGATGAACACGTTTGTTGGCTGTTGGTGTTATAATATTATGTATTCACAAATATATGTATGTGTAAAGTAAATGTAGTTTATCAGATGTGTTGGCACCCATAACACAAGCTAATTAATAGCTTAGGTACTTTGGGGCTAACCATTATGTGAAAAAGTGTCCCGATATAAAAAAAAAATATCATATACATATGTATATCTAAGAGTCACATTAGGAGATTCCATTGCTATCAGCCGAGCACGAATATAACTTATACATAATGTTACAAAAAAATTCAAAATTTAGCTAACAATACTTAAAAACTGTCCAAGGAAATGATACAAGGTAAGTAAGGGTTCAATTCCCTGAACGCTCAACACAGTCCTAGATGAAAAAACACACTGTATGAAAATCGATACATCTGTTATTACTTAGCAAACTCGATAGCATATTTACACGTATTTTTCACCGGGCTGTGTACAGTTTCAGAATAATTACTTAGCCCCAATCAGTAATACATCAAATAACACTACACATACGTAGGTAGGTATTATGCCTATGTTTGTGGCGAATTCTCGTTAGCGAGATAGCTCGAAATATCGGTTTCAACAGGATCACTAACAAGATTGTTCTTGTGGCTATAGTGTCTACATATATATTATTGTTTTAATGAAACACAAGTAAATAATATCAGTTAGGTTTTTTTATTATTATGATATACTTTGACAAGTAACATTATCGCTTCTACAAAACGCGCTTCGCATTAAGAGGGGTGTTAAATGATATTTATTTTGCAAATAAGTTGAAATCAACACTTTTACACGTCAATACTTTTTTTTCAAAACGTGATGAGGTCGGCATTTCCTAACTGACTGCCTTGAGAAGAAACGCCGAGACAAGCTCAAGGGTCATAGTCTACATTATCGTCACGACATAAAAATACAAGTTTGAATGGACCTTGTAGTAACTTTGACAACTTTACGTGTATGTCTGTTTGTCTACTTGTGTTTGTCATAGGTCTTAAACGAACCTATTTGGGTGCAGTTTTTCATTTTAACTTCATGAATGACATGGTATCTTCATTCATATTTACTAACTTTTTATATAGAAAACAATATAAAAAGTTTGTGAAAGTCTAATTAAAGATCATGCAAATCCATGGAACATTACTACTACTCTAAACCAATACAAAACATTTCCTGGAATAACTAACCTTAAGTTACACAAACAGAGAGACTTTCAAACGTTACTGGAATCCTAGAATCAACCTAATTACACCCGAAGCCTTAGTGACCAAGGATTTGGCGGCCCGATCGTCATGTTACGTCAATCAGTCTCTAGTGGCGACTCGACAAACATACAAACACACACACACACGTTGTCATCCATAATTGGTTTAACTCGCCACTTGACGCGTGACGTCAGCGACGTCAACAACTTTATTATTCATCGGGTAACGTGACGTCGAAGATTGTGTTTTGTTTTGTCATTCCAGTTTATTGTTCTTGCGCGTGAAGATGTAAGGAGGAAATTGTTTTTCATGGTATAAGAGAGAGAAATATATTATATGAGTTTCTGAATTAGCTTTTTTTTTCATGGCTTTCTGTTGCGTAATGTGGGACAGAAAGGAGGCCTAGATTTTTGGCTACAGATTTTATTTCATTATAATACTCCTGACACATTCACGCAACGCCATCTAGGCCCAAACTAAGCAGAGCTTTGACTATGGGTACTAGACATTTTTTTTCCATACATATTACATACATACATATTATACTAAGGTTTGTTTGTATTACACATAGACACAAATTCAAACTCAAACTCAAACTCAAAATCATTTATTCAAACTTGGCTGTAAAACAGCACTTTTTGAACGTCAAATATTACAAAAGACAGCCCCCAAAACGCCCACCCTTCACCACTTCCTATGTGTTTTTGCTGGGAAGAAGAAGTGGCGCAACAAACTCCCCAGCAACACATGTCTGTCTGTTGGTTTGAGGAACCTTTAAACAATATTTTTCATACACAATTTGTATGTAATTAAATAAAGAAATTTAAATACTTATGTAACACACGCCGGCTAACACTCAACCTTACACCTACATACCTTTATGTAACTATACATACTATGTAACTAAAATGTTTGACTTATGCGAGAATCGAACCCGCGACCTCCGGCATGGCAGATCCTTTTACTACTATACTGTACACCAAAAAAATGTCCTGCGAATGGACAGAGTTACTGGAGTATTTGAATATTAGTAAGAACTAAGAACACATTAACTAACAGCGCAATGGTTATAATGTGAAATCATCATTGAAAACATAATCTCACGTTCTGATCAATATACCTAATATATTTCATTTGAAATTAAATTTTGATTTGAGATTTTACATCTAACAGTTTGAGCTGAGAAATTTCTAGAAACTTTGGTCATTAGACCTCTTTAGTGGCGTCGCTCGGGGTGGAACAGTAGGCGGGAAGCGATAAGCGAACTTTGGGATTCAGCCAGCAACTTTACCTGGCTTGGAATAATCTAAGCAGATTACCGTATGTTGTACCGTATGCTATTGTATCTATGCAATAGATATGACACATTGTCTCATGCACGCTACTAGAGGGTGCTGTCAAACTCTGACGGGGCTGCGGGTTGTTTGCCCCTGTCTGGAGGCCTTAAATTCTAGACATCCACAGGGATTGATTGCGAGATGCCATTCAAAAAAAAAGGCTGTGGGTTGTTCGCAAGAGTTACCGCGGCCCTGGCATACAGGAACCTCCAGAAGGAACTAGACGGCCTGCAGATGAGACAGCTTGCACTTGAACTTAGTGAATTTGTGAGCCCGTGAAAGTAAGTTACATTCTTATGGTACTCAAGTTAACATATCCAGAAAGATCCAAGCAACACCAAAATAATCGTGGTTTTTGGGAATTCATTAATTATCCAGAGCGATTGCCAGCCACGGCGACCGTTCTCTCTAAGGAGATCAACTAGCTACGCAGGATATATTATAGTGCACAAGCACTCACGTATGTAGATACAAATGCAGTTCTGGCTCCAACACGACCGAAAAGAGATGAGGCTCTGAACCGACATTTACGTGCTCTCCAATTACAAATACATTAAAAATGTCTAAATATACAGCATCAAATAAAATGGGAAGCCATGCACTCTTTAACCAGGAAAGTGCTTTGAACTTTGCAACGCTAAAGGATAAAAAAAGCTAACAAAAGGAATGAAATATTCATAAAATATCAACGTTACATACTCTGCGGTATTCAGTTACAGACCCTGCATAATTTGTAAAAGATAATACAACACAATTTTAACAATAACATCCCATAACGCCTGTTTTCCTCAAAGTGATTGACAGAGGCACTTATAAATATGCATGTATTTTTTCATTTATATTTTTGAACCCAAAATGTTTGAACCGGATATTTTATAGGCATTCGGAAGTTATACATATTTCACGTATCCAAATATTATTTCTGGATAGTGAAAAATAAATAAGAAAGTTTCCAAATAAAATCCTATTAAAGATATGATATATGTATATTTCTTCTTTTTCCTAATACCAACCACCATACCCAGTAATCGGCGACTGAGTATTTAAGTAATAATGAGCTATTGCATAGCTCTCCAGCTTCTTTAAGCTGTCCCCACCGGGTCCATATTGTTTCTTTATAAAAATGTACCACCTTATAACATATGGAATGCTGATAAAGAATTGAGTATTCAGTAAGTCACACAAAAAATATACATAAGCTGTACTAAACTCAGTAGCTATTGGGAGACCTTAAAAATAAACAAATAGATATGGAAGAACGCCGGTAATAAATGCTAGTCTTACATATGACGGAATCCATAGTTCTATTATGTTTTAAATGACGAGTTTAACCTCCGTACAGTGCGCGGCCTGGCACTATCTATGCAGATATACAGCCCGTCTGCGGTTGTGCTAGGTACAAACTTAACCATACATTGAAAACCTGTCGGTGATTGAAACGGCTTTATTTAGTTTAAATGCAGTCGCTTTTCAAGGTCTTTTAAATAGTTTTCTTGTCGTCGTGACTCTTATATGTACATAGTTGGGGAACAAAATTTGTTTTGTAGCAATTTTTCACTTTAAAAGAAAAAGTTATTCTTTCTCTGGTGTAACAGGCTCCTCTCGTTTGTTGATTTCCTCCTGACTAAATGTTGGTCTATCTTTGTTTATAGCTCTCATAAGCTCAGCATCTCTCTTCAAGAACATACTTATGTCAGATTTGTGACATTTCCTTGTAAAAGTTATTGATTAGATTGAAAACAACATTTTAATCTCAAATCTTGTCTTGTCATAGAATAACACGCACCCAAATGTTGGTTTTTATTGGTTGTTTGTCAAACAAGTGTATTTTTTTTATAACTATTTGGAACCATCATCACCATCAGCCTTTTTGTGCCACTGTAGAGCACCGGCCTCTTCTCATATGGACAAGGAATGGGCGTTAACCACCACGCTTCATCAAGGCGGATTTGCGATTTCAGAATTTATAGTTGAAAGAGACTAGTATTTGATAAGTTTACTATCAGTCTTTCTTTCGTGGGAAATCGCTGAGGGAGCAGCAGCACGCTTAGCATGGCGATTCTATATCTATTCTATCAAGAAAAGACAAAGCTCTTTCTGTCAATGTCAACATGTCTTCTGCCCGAGCATGGCACGACCTGTCAACTCGCATATAATCACTTGTAAACTTATGTCGGTCGAAGAAAAGGATAATTTCTTCAAAAAATGTCAAAAGAAATCTTACGCCAATCTATCACTTATCTGTCATTATGTCCATTCTCCGGTAAACAAAACTTGTGTCTACGGTTGCCATGCTAAGCCGTCAGACTGTTACTGACTAAAATCCGTCATGGTCCTTGTGTAGGTGTCTGTCTGCCCGGGCCACGGTAACTCTTGCGAACAACCCGGAACCCGTCAGGTCGCGACAATTCCTATATATCATGTTGAATACATTTACTGATGTATCTGTCTATTATTCGTCGTTAATCGCCAACTATGACACCTAATCCTAATCTGATTATTTCAGCCTCGAGTTTCAGCTACTTTGAAATCAAATAACGCCTGAAGCTAATACATTAATTAAATATTGCCGTTACATTTTTAATTTACCAACTAACTTTTGTTCAAATGAATTTCTTTTTCGATTTTTTTGTAAAAAAAACTTTTAAACAAAGTTAGAGTTCGTTTCTCTCTGTTTTAAGGTTATTTTATAGTTTGATTATAATTTCAACTTCTTATCTTTTTTTGATTATATTGAGGTCAGATTTCTATACCTGCATGTATCTAGAAGCATTAATGAGCTATAATTTCTTCTTCATACATAAATAATAAGTCATACAAAAAGACAGTGAATTTAGCTTCTATAAAAATTGAATTTTTTTTTCATATTTTACACATCAACCATCATTAGAAACTCGAGTAGCAATTTTGCCTTAAAATTGTCATCACCCTAATTTTACACACGGTTTGTATATTGACGATCCATGATTAGGGTTACGAGACCCTATTACCGTTAGTTCGATTCCCGTGTGAGTCTGCGAGTCTCCGAGACGTAAGTACTTATACAATTTAGATTTAAACCTAACGGAGCGAGAGTCCCCTAGCGCTAGCTATCTGATTAGATAATTTCTGATTACTTTGAACCCCAGCGGTATCGATGTGGGCCTTATTATAAGTTTCTATATATGTTTACTCTGTGTAACTAAATTGTGTCACCTGCAATTTCTAATTCGCTTGTGTGCCAAATTCACTCACGAAAGCAAATAATTTATAACTCACTAGCTTCCGCCAGCGGTTTCACCCGCTTTCTGAGGGAAGTACTTTCCATACCCGGATAAAAAGTAGCCTATATGTTATTCTGATGTATAAGCTATATTGTGGTAAAGTTTCATTCGAATCCATTCAGTAGTTTTTACGTGAAAGAGTAACAAACATCCATACATCCATACTTACAAACTCGCCTTTATAATAGTAGTATGATTCAACGGACTATCACATACAATTTACATGTAATATGTAAGGTTCAGTAATATTTATAAAAATAAATATTTAATATCATATTTCATAACTCTCAAAAGAATAATAAGTTGCTCGAGTAGATTTTACCAAACAAGATTATTTAGAAGCTAGCAACATTTGAAAAATGGGGAAAAACATGGGAAAAATTCTACGGGGAGTCGTCGATTACAACGGTAAAAGGGATATAGCTAGAGTAAATATGGAGGTCTAGGTGTGTACTTTGAAGAAAAGTCTTACAAATATATATGTACATAATATATTTATATAGCGATGTAGGTTGATAAGACTACCCCGACTTGCTAGGGCCATGCATAGTATGTACTTGCAAGATAACGCAGTTCGGAGTAATCGGAGTAAAATAATCGAGAAAATCTGTCGAAAAAACTTAACGTCGAAAGTAAAATGTATAGACTTTATTCATAGCCTACACCAGCAACAAAACTACGTACCTGCCATTTGCAGTTTTGACAGTAAAACAAGCCAATCCTAATCGGCTTTTACCGAGTAATTTCCCGATATGCGTCCAGCTTAAACCAATCCGATTTCAGTCATTTCTCGATCCATACAATAGTCGATCAAATCATCGATTGTCCTTCAAACATGATTATCTAATAGGAAAAATAGGTCGCAAACATAAGATTAACTCCTCAAAATAATAAATTAAAGTGATTAACATCAAAGATAAAGCTAAGGAAACGTGTTAAGCCTACATTAGCGTGATGCGTAACGTGTAACTCGTTATTCGTAACCGTGACTCGGTATAATCGTTACGAGTACGTGCCGAGACATAATCGAATCACTTCTAACGTACTTATAACTGTCGACTCGATCTTGTTAAGCTCGTTCATTTCGACGCTTATTTTCATTGTATTTTAATCAGTTTTTGAAATGTGGATCATTATGTTAACGTTGCTTTGATTTGCCTTCTTTTATTTTCTGTTTTCTTTTCTTTCTGTGCCTTTAGGCGTTTCTTTTGTCGGCCCATTAATTGGAGATCGCGTTCAATTCGTAAAATATCACCAATATTATTTTTACGACATGTTTTTCGTCTGTTATATCTTGGCTTTGGTTTTTGTAGCTTTATATTGGCAAAATAATTTATTTCAGTTATTGCTAATTTGGCTGAGAATGTAGTTCTAAAATTTTTAAGTGTATACTTAGATGATCTGCTGGCTCAGCATGGCAACCGTAGAAACAAGTTTTGTCTACCGGAGAATGGAAATAATGACAGAAAAGTGACAGATTGACGTAAGATTTTTTTTGTCATTTTTGAAGAAATTTTTCTTTTGTTCGATCGACGTAAGTTTACTCAACTGATTATATGCGAGTTGACAGGTCACGCCATGCTCGGGCAGAAGACATGTTGACATTGATGGCTTTGTCTTTTGTTGATAAAATAGACATAGAATCGCAATGCAAAACTTGCTGATGTTATTAGCGACATCCCAAAGTAGGTATATAAATTGAATCTTCCTAAGAAGCACTCTTTGACCTTTTAAACACGAAAGTTAATTCATTGAGACGTTTACAAAAGCTTGTTATTACGAGCTAGGAGCTCACTAATATTGTAAACTTCTCTTTATCGGATTTCAAACGGTTGGAGGCCATAGCTCTTGTTAGGAAAATCCTGCTAGAGCGAAAGTTTATTAAACTAGATTTAGTGTTAAGCTATTTTTCGAAGGGACTATCCGCATCCCAGTTTTCTGTCTTGATAAAAAAAATCAATTAAATCGGAGCATGGGTTTTCTCACAAAAACATAAGTGGCAGACATACGAGGAGTTATTTTTGACTTGGTTAATAATGCGTATTAAGCCCAGTATGTATTCCAAATTAAAAGAGAAGGAAAGAGAATCTAATGTCTATGTCCTTCAAATCAGTGGCATCATTATATAATATTAATGATTATATTCTTTAACAATAAATAATACCAGATGCATGTCATCAGATGCCAGTAGGAAATCTGATCGAGTCCCGAGGACGAAGTCGTCTTTTGATCGCATTGCATCGATAAAACAGCTACGCTCTCGCTAAATCAATTTATTCACATGTATGCAATATTGCTATTGGCTGTTACTATGCAGCATTTGATTGCATAGAGGAGCTCACTCAGCCATATTACACGGTCTGTATGCACCAGTGTACTTTAGAAAAACCTACTGGGATTCAAAAAACCTTTTTTAATAGAATAAAAGTGTTCTATCCGTCATTGTAAAGATAAAAAGCAATGAAAATATGCAAATCTATATTCTCAATTGAATGTTAATGAGTGTGTCCCTCAGGATAGAATATTAGGGCCTTTTTTTACTACGTGCATGATTCATATTCAGCATTCTTCTCTCATACTCCTCCGCTTCTGGCGGTGAAGGCGATCTATTGTTGTTCTAATTGCTATGATTCCGCTTAAACCTTCCTCACGCACAGCACCTGACTTCGCGGTGGTCCGTGATGTTTTGTGTGAATCGTCTTAAATCAAAGTCGCGTTTGTCTCTTTGTATAATCTTGATAGTCTATAAAACCATAGAAGTTATGACTATAGAATAAATCTTTTAGAAAAAAATATTCTTTTTAAATATAACAAAGTATGTAAGCAGAAATCGTGACACTGTAGTATATATCAAAGGATTTTCCCCAAAATAAAACGTGATATTATATTTTATTTATCTTTTAGTTGTACAAGTCATGTTGTGATAAGACGGGAGGTAGAATTAATGTGGCGTGTTATCTCACCGTCCTCCATTTTGTCGTCCGCTTTGAACTAACTTATCATGGGCATCTTTATGTAAAGGAGCTTTCAGAGTTTCTCGAGATTGCGTAACTTTGTGTTGAACAGAGTTTTCTAGGTCATTGTCAGGTAGAAGGAAAAGTCGCGAATAATCTTGCGATCGTCTTCTTACACCTGGTGATGAAAATGAAAATATTTGTCAGTTTAGTTTTCAATGTTCTTTTTTGGATTCTTGAGCACTGTCAAAGTGTTCAATAATATTTTAACCAAGTGCTAACGTTTATTTATATAGATCACTTTCCTTTGTACGAGTAATATCGTGAATGTAAGATCATCCAAGCAAGATGGCATTCAGATCGAGATAGACCAATATTTCTCAGGCTGCAAAAACGAATTATACCACAGGTTCAGAAAAATCGTTCGGAAATTACCATACTGATTTATGGGAAAGATGCGAGCACATCAGGCTACCCGAAGTTGTCAAATATTCCCAATAAAATTTGAGCCATATGCTTAAACGATACAGTTAAAAATATATTAAGGAAATTTGACAGATTGTAGTAGCTTGACTTGCTGAGTACCTTTAAGTATTATTTTCTTAAATTGAACGTTTTGTTTTGTTTAGTCATTCTCATTTCCTTTCATAAATTGGAAAGCCTTTTGCCGCAAAGCATTTTGCCGTCCCACCATTTCTTTGATAACTAAAACAAATAGATTTAAATTCTCATTTCAAGGTTATGATGGTCGAGTTGTTGGCTTTAAATAATTTAAATTGTTCATCTTTTATGTATTTCAATTTGCGAGAGCTCTTGAATATCTTGAATACTTGTAATAACATGAATTAATTACGTTGTTATTGATGTATTTGTTGAATTATTATCGTGTTTCCACTCGAGTTACGAACTTCACGGCTTTACTTGTACTAGAAGGCAGAAATGGACATTTTGTATTAGTTCCTAAAACATCAGCTGAATGCGTAAAAAGCTAAGCTAGCTTCATTCATTCACAAGGTATTGTTCGAAATGATAATTAAACTTAACATAACTAGGGATTGAAATTATCCCTACAGCATGTAGGTAGGGACTATTTTACAATCGACTTACACCTTAATTTAAGTCTTTAACTATTCTGCCGGGGCTGCTGGTTATTTGCAAGATTTACCGTGGCCCTAGCACATAGGGACCTCCAGAAGGAACAGAGTAGGAATTAGTCAATAAGAGTCTGATACTCCCTCCAGCCGGCTTAGCATGGCGATTTTATATCTATTCTGTCAAGAAAAGACAAAGCTCTTTCTGTCAATGTTAACATGTCTTCTGCCCGAGTATGGCGCGACCTGTCAACTCACATATAATTACTTGCAGCCTTATGTCAATAGAAGAAAAGAAAAATTTCTTCAAAAAATGTCAAAGGAAATCTTACGTCAATCTGTCACTTTTCTGTCATTATATCCAATCTCCGGTAAACAAAACTTGTTTCTACGGTTGCCATGCTAAGCCTGCAGGTGCACCTACAGTGTGAGGGATAATTTGATGTTGTTCTACAAAAAAAAATCTTTTGTCATTTTTTTTTTTTACTTTCAACTTCATCTATACTAATCAATAGATATCATTAATGTTTAAATTAAATTGAAAAACTTGACCACATATGATACAAATAAATATTATACCCCAAACAAACAATAGCGCAGGTATCTAATAAAATTGTAAAGCGTATGTTGGACAGCTTGGCTGGGCGCTTTAAAATTCTATGATATAACGAAAGAGATCATACAATAAGTTTTCATACAAAGAACTTCGAAAATCTCAATCTATACTAGTGTTATAAGGCCGTATAGTTTGTATGTTTATTTGTTTACTTAACGCGCTAATCTCAGGTACTACTAGACCGATTAGAAAAAAAAGTTCAGTAGTAGATAGCCCATTTATCGATTTTATAATTACCCCTGGTGGAAGGTTGTAGGGATGGTAATCTTAAAGGTAAAAATCTAGGTAAAACAGTCTTCCTAAACTCGGTACTAAACATATAATATTATCATTTATTAAACTAAGGGACTCTAAGACCTTATTTTTTTTACAATAGATATTGTATTAAAAATAATAAAGTATATAATTTATATTAACTTCAATACCGATTTTATAAGCTGAATCCCAGTTGGGTGCCAATTTCAAAACTCTTTCGAAAGATCCGTAAGGGTCGATGATTAAATAAATATTATCATTTTCTGAGCGAAAAATAAGGAAAAAACTAAAATGTAATAATTGAAACCCTTTTTTCAAAGCAAGGGAAAAGATAAGCGGTGAGGTATTAATACTAAAGATAGGCCGTGAATTCGAAGGTAGAAAGCTAAGCGGTTCAACCTTTATCTTTATTTTATGTTTTGTTTTAGAGCAAAAAGCTCAAAATTATTTTCTATTTAAGCCTGAAATAGTGTACCATGTAGATTGATACTTAACAATGCAATGAATGAAATGATAAGTATTTTTATTATGAGGTCATTACAAAAATTGCAACAGATTAAATTTTTGGTTTACGTTCTTTGTACGATAAAATATATATCTATTTGGAAGAACACATTTTGTTTCCACAAATTATATCGTAAAGACAGTTTAAAAAACGACGAGATAATATAATTTTTAGCTTGTGTGCGTGCGCGCTTGCGTTCATATTTGTGTGTGGTATTGTAGCTCAGGAACGTATAAATTGATTTTGATTTCGCTTATTTTCTCCATCTTCATTTCTCTCTTATGTACGGACGCCAGCACATCCAACTACTAAATTTTGTCAATTTTCTGGAACTAAAGCATATGGTTCAAAGTTGATTAGGAAAATTCTAAAGTTCCGGGTAGCTTGATTTGCTGGCGTCTGTACATGAAAATTAAATCCAACAAGTAAAAATCAAACATTCAATGCCTTAATCATAAAACATTATACATTTTAAACAAGACTCTTACAAGACCTAGTTTTATTAAGCTTAGTACAAACTTGTGGAAATTTCGAGAAGTTTCGGCGGCTATTCTCGAAGTACCAAACTATCTAAGTTTTAACATAAGTATGGCCGGTTTAACGTCTTACAAACTTGGACAGTTCCGATGCTCTTTTGCTGTGAAACATTAACAAGCCTTGTATTACTATGCATACTCATCATCATCATCTTCATCATCACAGCCTTTATATCGTCCCACTGCTGGGCACAGGCTTCTTCTCCCACGGAGAAGGATAGAGCGTTAATCACCACGCTTGCTCAATGCTGGTTGGTGATTTCGGACTTTTTAGTCCAGGTTTCCCAGGTCAAGGAGATGTTTTCCTTCACCTTTAATCACTCATTGGTGTCCAAAATAAACTTAGAAAGTACATATAACTTAGAAAAGTTTCATTGGTACTTGCCTGACCTGGTATCGAACCCGCACCCTCATACTTGAAAGGCACTAGGCCACCACGACTTCGCATACTATATTTTTCGAATGTCTTGAAGGTAATAATCATAACAAATTTAATCAAACATTTAAGATACTGACAAAGTTTTTCAATCAAATAACTTATGAACCCACCATTATACACACTTCTGTAACAACCTGTAGATAAAACCGCTTCAAAGGCCTCCCATAAACTTCAAATCTTTTATCTAAGAACATCAAAGCCTGATGGCATCAAAGATAAAAACATCGAACTTTCTAGAACTTCAAAAACGTACATTTTCTTATCAATTCTTGCTGCAAACATGTATAAGAACATCGTGGTCTAATAAATCCAGCATAAAGCGCTTTACACCGCTGTAGGATATCGGGAAAGCCACTTACTATGGCTTACATAACTGAGTGCATTTGGCGAGCCTCGCTGCAGCAAAATGTGGATGCGGTTTTAATAGGGCTGCAACAAAATATTGAAATTGAAAATTCTCCAGTTTTCTTTTACGTATTCATGAATGTTGAAATCGTTTCTAAAAGGATCATGTTGCAGCTGGTACTGTGTTTAATGTACGAGAAAAATCTGGTATCATTGAATAAAAATGTGTCTGTTAAAATTTCTTTCACTATTTTCTCAGATAGCTTTTCATATTTATTTTATACGCGTATTATTTTTACGAGCAAGAAAATGAAATATTCGACAATCTGAGCATCGCGTAGAAAAATATGATATCTCAATAAATATTGGGACGTTATTTAAATAGGCATAAGTGGGAACCCTGTCGTATCGTGGGTGTCTATAGGGCTGGCAACGTGCAACAATTAACAGAATGCATTAACGTTATCTGTCTGAGCAATTAACTTGCACACATCATATATTATTACGTTTATATTGAGCCATTTGGCAGATTTTATTAGTAACAACGCAATATTTTTAAATAAAAAAAACAAAAGCGACTTATATTAGCGTATATCTATAAAATGATTGACAATAGATTCAGTACTAACATAAATCAGTGGACAAGTGGAACTAGCATCACATCTACAGGTTAGGTTTCCGTGTCAAACATTTATACGTATTATATGTAAGAAATGGTTCTTTTATAGGAAACGTTTGAGCATCAACTTTGAATAATATAGAATAGCGTTACCTGCTTTTTAAAACGGAGTAAGTATGATCTTTGATTAAAGGTTTGAAGGTCAGAAATACTATAGGCCACAGTTTCATTATTTAGTTTTGTGCAGGGCGCAAAAGGTTCTCAGGATACGCGCAGTTGTGGACTGTCAACCATCTAAATGATAGGGATGGAACTGAAGTCATAGAAATACAACCAAAAGAAGTGGCTAGGATTAGACTGAACAACTCTTTGGAACACAGTGAAGGAGATCAGCTTTTAAATAGTGATCACAAGTGTAGCGGCAAATATAAGAGTTAGCCTAGCCTAGCAGTTTTGAATCTCAGTTCCCAGCATATTTTAATCTTCACATTAAGTACGGACACCTACAATTTTATTCTGAAAGTGGTGTTATAGATTCAATGAGGAATGTATTTCTTCTATACTATTTAGATGCTAATCTAAGGGCGTGGTGATATGTTCAGCCAAAGTCTCATTTAACATAGTAACTTAACTCTCTGAACTTTTTACCTATTCTCGGAACGATTGAAAGCCATTTTTTCCGAATTCGTTTAAATATTACATGAATAATTCATGAAATCTCAGAGTTTTCAAGGAATAAAGAAGCGCTGTCTACTGTATATATATACAGCTATATATAGCTGACTATAGGATATATGCTACTTGTTTTACTGTGTTTCAGTTAACTGTTAGACGAAATTTTTAAACAGATGTTGATTTTTCCCAACTATGTTGGGGTAGACTTCCAGTCTAACCCGATGCAGCTAATTACTAGTGTGCCACATGGATCGACAGACTATCTGACCTGGACAACCCAATACACTTAGGTAAGACTAGTCAGACTTTCTGCCTTCTAGCCGTAATGATTGCCAAATATGTATGTTTAAATGACAGTCGGGATCCACCGATCTAACGTGCCTTCTGAAAAAAGGAGGAACTCGTCTCGAGCTTAACCTAATAATCAATCGATCATTGCGGCTATCAGAATAAAAATACTAGAAAAAAATCACCCGTCTTTGCTTTTGGCATCCTTCAAACTCCGACTTTGCATGTTAAGAGTATACGTTCCGTTTTACTCGATTTTCTCTCGCAAGCCGCAGTTGGCGTTATACTGAATTATGAAAGGCTTTCCTTGTTACGTTCCGTTTTTATAACAAGTTTGTATCTTGCGGCCCTGTGGTCTGTCGACCGAGCGGACTGTTTTAGGATTTGTGGCTTTGTAGGTGTTTTGTGGTTTTTGGCCGACTAATTTTCGGGGATGATGCCGTGTGTGGATTAGGAGCGCCTAATTTTGTTGGGTGGAGTATTTTTAATGCTTTTGTATTAACCGAATATGAGAGAAGAATATTAAAGCCATAATAACCTTTGTGAAAGAGAAAAATAAAAAAGTTTATTATTATTTATTATAATGAGATAGTTAAGTTTAAGACGGCTGGCAGGAGCTGGATGCGAGAAGCCGAAAATCGATCTCAGTGGCGTGCACTTGGAGAGGCCTATATCCAGCAGTGGACTGCGATAGGCTGATGATGATGATGATGATGATGATGAAATAATAGTTAGAACCGATCTCTTGTTTTTTGCCCTACGATGTCAAAAATATAATTTTAATATCACAAATCCAATATATACAAACTTATAAACAAACTTTATAACCACAAACTTTAAAAACTCGAATGTCAAACTTTATACCAATAAGAAGTATTTTTTTTTTCATTTATTTATTTTTAAACACATTGATTATATTTTTAAATATTAATATAAAAAAAAAAAAAACATTTAAAAATATAAAAAACAGTTAGCCACCGATATCGGGAACAGGGTCCAAGCTACCGGTGGTTAGGGTCCCAGAGACAGAAACCTCCTCACAATACGTGCCGTTTCAAGGAGTACTGCCTTCTGAATCAGTCCCTTGATCCAGCCGTCTAACGAGAGCCTCTTCAGATGTTGATCGAGGCTCTTGGCTATTAGACCATTGGCCGTAACGACGATCGGCACGATGATAGCCGTGTCGACATCCCACATGGCAACAACCTCGTGTGCTAAATCAAGATACTTAATTTGTTTCTCTTTCTCAGCTTTCACGAGGTTCTCGTCATGTGGTACGGTAACATCGATTATCATCGTGCGGCGCGTTAATCGATCTATCACCACTATATCAGGCTTATTGGCTACAATAGTCCTGTCAGTGATGATAGATCGATCCCAGTACAACGTGACATGGTCATTTTCGAGAACTGGGTCGGGCGCATACCTGTAGTACGGTACCTCAAGATCCACAAGTTTGTACTGCAGAGCAAGCTGCTGGTGTATAATCTTGGCCACTTGGTTATGCCTGTGCAAGTATTCGCCGTTAGCTAAACGAGAACAACCAGATATGATATGTCTGATAGACTCACCCGGATGGTGACATGCCCGACATATGTCAACCGTCCCGTCTTTCATTATATATCTCCGGTAGTTATTCGTTAAGATAACTTCGTCCATAATTGCACAGATAGAACCTTCGGTTTCTCCAAACAGATCACCGAAGCGTAGCCAAGACACGGACGCTTTGAAGTCTACATCGGGACCATGTAGAGCCCCGAAAAAGCGTCCGTGTAGCTGCTTGCTTTGCCATACCTCCTTGCGATCATTGGTAGTTAGTACCACAGGTTTGCGCCAGTTCTCATTAGCCAACGATAGCGGGGTGAGCCCTTTGTCCACTGCTACCACATCTCGATGCATACTCACGTCGTTTTTAGTGAAGTATTCCCTTAGATTATACACCTCACGGTTGTGGAGTGTCTTAGCATTTAAAAAGCCTCGTCCTCCACATTTCCGTGGGATGTACAATCTCATCACCGACGATCGTGGGTGATGCATTCGTTCTGCGGTTAGCAGTGACCGGACTCTCCTATCCAGGGTGTCTAATTCAGTTTGAGTCCACTTGAGTATGCCGAAGGAGTACATCAAGACCGGCATGACCCAACCATTAAAGGCACGGACCTTGTTGCCGCCCGATAAGGAACTTTTAAGAACCTTATTCAGACGGCCAAAGAAACGCTCCCGTAATGATTGTTTCATGTCAGCAACATTGATGCCTAACCCCTCCGCCATACCCAGGTATTTGTATGTATCATTTGCGGAGAGTGATCTCAGATTTATAGAGTCTGAGAGTTGTACTCCCTCAGATTCTACAATTCCTCCTCGCTTTACATGCATGACTGCACATTTGTCCACACTGAACTCCATCCTGATGGAGCTACTAAAGGTTTCAGTGACCTTTAGTAGTTTCATTTATTATTATCTACTTCCAAACGCCATATGTACTGACGCCAGCACATCAAGCTACCCGAAACTGCTACATTTTCCCAATTAACTTTGAATCATATGCTTCAGAGATAAAGTTGTACAGATTGTAGTAGCTTGATGTACCTGAGCTTCAGAAATATTGTTGCTTTTGCTCGACTAGACGGGGATCATATGTCTTCGCTTTCAATATACAAAACAGAGTGTTTCACCCACATTTGAGTGAAGCTCACATTTGTTCCCCAGTCGCGAGTCAAGTGGACTTACAAGTATGTGCGAACTTTCCAGACGCCATTTATATAGGTCTGTAGTATTCTCTGTAACAGCACTTTTATATCAAAAGTAATATTATTGATATTGGTATTAGATGATGTTTGTTTTAAAAGTTTCTTATGATATACAGTTGTTTATGTTCATTCATATCTATTAAGTTTTCTAAAGGTTAAATATATTTGTCTGTAATAATAATAAGATACCTAAGAAGATCAGCTACCTCTGCTGGGGTTGTTTGCAAGAGTTACCGTAGTCCTGGCATGCAGGGACCTCCAGAAGGAACATAGTGGGTTTTAGTCAGTAAGGAGCATATTATAGTGCACAAGCATTTGCGCAGATACAGGTGCAGTCTCTATTCCCTCACTCTCATAGTCCGATGGGACGGCAATCCGACACGACCGGAGAGAGATCAGATGCAGGACCGACAATTACGAGCTCTGCGTTGCACGGGTGAATAAATCACAGACTCCGGGCTGCTTTATGAAATGAAAGTTTCTCAAAACCCACAAAGCGATTTCGGCCCGACCCGGGAATCCCGTTCACAGCAGTTGCGCCTTGCGACTACTAGACCAACGAGGCAGTCATTTTAAAATTATACTATTAACTATTATTAATTACTATTCTTCTATTATTTTATTAACTGTGCAATGAAGAAGAATGTATAGCATACAATTGTGAAGCAGGGAAATATAACAATAACGTGAAATTTGAAGTTGGTGTTGTTGAGCGAACAATGTTGATTGATGCGCCCTCAGGACTTGTCTGATGCTCTCAAAGCTACACATCTTGTTTACCTCACTCGCTTCTGTATTTCAAGTCAGAACTTTTGAGTGATATAATTTTGTTTTTACTTTTCATTTACCTTTAATAAGTCAGCATACTTTTAGTTTTTTTTTTAATGAGCCGTTTTTTTTGGCGTTAAGACTGGATGCTTTTTTTTTATCGGGGGGAAATCCTCATGGACCCCAAGCAGAGTACACTCTGCTTGGGGAGAGGCGGTGTGTGCCGGACTCTTACCGGCTAAAACCACCCCGGTGTCTCCACGTGCGCTCGGGGCTACGGGAATCCGAATTCTTCCGCAGCCCCGCACTAATGCTGGCCTCGCCTCCAGCCGGGCCTCGCCTCCTGAAGACTGGAAGCTTACCCCAACATAGCTTGTGAAAAGGCTAGGCAGATGATGACAGGCTTTACAGGCTATGAAGGCCTTAATACCCCATCAATAAATGATTGTGTTATTTTCCAATGTTTGCTCATTAAAGTCTAACACGAATGGACGCAGTGACCCGCGCTTTATAATTGGTTGTGCATTGTGTTAAAGCAACAACACCGTTTAATTAATTGGTTCATGCATTATTTACTGGCCGCCTGAGGCTTGGCTGAATGCCAAAATAATAATTAGTAGGTACACTTGTTTTTGAACAAACAAAACATGCTTTGTGTAAGGCCTTGCAGGTATATGGCAAGGGAGATGTGAAATGTCATCATCTGCTTAGACTTTTTCCCAAGCAATGTTGGGGTCGGCTTCCAGTCTTCACCAGATGCAGCTGTGTAACAGTGTTTTACGTGGAGCGATTGCATGTCTAACCTCCTCAACCCAGTTACCTGGGAAATCCGATACCCCTTAGTAAGACTGGTTTTCTAGAAGTAACGATTGCCAAAGATGTACAAATGGCAGCCGGGACTCACCAATTTAACGTGCCTTCTTTAACACGGAGCAATTCGTCATGACAAAATGGTCACCAGTCCACGGAGCGAACGCACCAAGCGTTGCTTAACCTTATGATTGATATGCCCGTGCGGCTTTTACCTAACCACAAGCTCCTCAGATAAGACATTTCGTCGGATAGATAAGCCAAGCAATCTTCTTCGCCTTAACATGTATGCACCTAAGAGTGTTTTCACACGAGCGAATGTTTCCGCGCGTATGCACTCGGTTTGGTCTTAAGCCCAGCTCTTAAGGCGCGGTAAAAACTCTGTCGCGCGTGTTCAGACGTCTCATCGCTTGTACATATAGTTGTCAATTGTTTAGACTCCCATTTGTAGCACGAAAAAGTGTGATTATAATTATTTACTTTGAAAGTGTACGTAACAGAATTTCCTCGAGTCGGTCGTGATAACAGCCTTGGATAACAACTTAACATGCCAAATTTAAGTAAGATTCAAATAGGGCATCTAAAAGGGAGGAGTATGGTGTGACATTATAATAAATTGTAAACTTATCATCTCTCGAGTCTTTTTCCCAACTATGTTGGGGTCGGCTTCCAGTCTAACCGGTTTCGACTGAGTACCAGTGTTTTACAAGGAGCGACTGCCTATCTGACCTCCTCAACCCAGTTACCTGGGCAACCCAATACCCCTTGGTTAGACTGGCGTCAGACTTACTGGCTTCTGACTACCCGTAACGACTGCCAAGGATGTTCAATGACAGCCGGGACCTACAGTTTAACGTGCCATCCGAAACACAGTCATTGGTGTCCAAGGTATACTTAGAAAGTACATACAAACTTAGAAAAGTTGATTGGTACTTGCCCGACCTAGAATCGAACCCACGCCCTCACACTTGAGAGGTTGGCTCTCTACGACGGCCACCACGACGACAATAAATTGTAAACTTATAAACTTATAAACACCAATAATGCAATATCGACGCGATTTGGAAAACGCAATCCAATCCTGTTCGCAGAATCTTGAGATAGCTTGTCTACATGTATTCGTAAATATGTATTTTAAAACAATTTTTATTTTTATATAAACAAAACACACACCATACCAATATATTACATTGACAGACACGCAGTGTTTATCTTTCTATTAAAAAGCTTTTTTCGCTTTATGATCAAATATAATTTAACTTTTATTTTTTTGATTACTCTAGTCTCTAGAGTTTAATTTGTTCTGTGTTAATAAATTATTCTATTGACACAAATATATTGTACTTAGACAAACATAGACACGAACAAAAATACCTACATATGTATATTGAAGTGTAGGTGCTGTATGCTTTTTTTCAAGCGTTTTTTGCTTCGAAATTTATTTTTTATGCTCCTATTCACATAGTTTTCTTTTTATAAAGAGACTACATAAGCATCTATCTTGTCCAGACCTAATTTTATCCCTTTCTTGTGGCGTCCAGACGGATTGCCGGCCACTACACCCGCTCCTAAACAAGACATATTAGAAAGCACAAGCACTTGCGCAAACACAGGTGCACTCTCTATTCCCTCACTCTCATAGTCCGATGGGACGGCAATCCGACACGACCGGAGAGAGATCAGGCGCAAGACCGATATATATTTACGTCTTCGGTGACTCAATCACCAACTTCCAGGCGCCAGGCCGCTTTATGAAAGTTTCTTAAAAACCAAAAAGCGATTTCGGTGCGCGAGAGCGATTAGTCAAGTGTGGTCAAGATTAAATTGCTTCCAAAAAAGCAAGTATTTGCTGGAATGAGAACTTAAAAAGTCCTTTTCCTTTAGACTTGAGACATTGGCCACTTAACTCTTGGCCATGGCATGATCATCCCCATTAACATAATATATCCCCTTTAACATTCTTAGAAGATGGCAGGGAGAAAGAGGAGTGTCATATTTCTTCAGGAATAACACAGCTACGGCATAATCAGTATTTAACGAACTTCGCTGAGAGCACGAACATAATTTCTTCCTAAGCGAAATCCAACGAAAAAATATAGATACTACGTTACATTTTATGGAATTTATTACGAGTCGCTAAGCCAAGCCAGGTTTCTTTGGGACAATATTTTTTCTTAATTTAGAACTTATTCCTTTCTAGATATTTTCAAGCTATCGTAGCCTATATGAAGTATTTCATACTTGCTTTATGAGCATACAATTTTAGCAATGTGTGTTCCTAGTATCTAATATTTCTCCGTCAAAAAATAAACTAAATGAATAGAGTTTTTGCATATTTTTGGAAGTAACGCAAAGTAGTCGTGGTGGCCTAGTAGTTAAAGCACCAGCCCATCAAGTATAAGAGTGCGGGTTCGATTCCAGGTTAGGCAAGTACCAATGTAACTTTTCTAAGTTGAATGTAATCCAATGACTGATTAAAGGTGAAAGAAAACATTTCGAGGAAACCTGGACTATAAAGTCTGAAATCACCAACCCGGATTGAGCAAGCGTGGTGATTAACGCTCAATCCTTCTCTGTGGTAGAGGAGGCCTGTGCCCAGCAGTGGGACGATAAAATGGCTGTGATGATGATGAATGGAAGTAACGATATGTGAAGCAAAATAAATAAATGTATTGTTTTAATTTTAAAAAGGTTACTATGATACAACGATAGTCAATAATGCACTACAATACTCAGCCTCTTGAATGAAGTTTTATATAACTCAATAATAATATTGAATCATAAAACTTATTGGATAATGGATAAATAAAACGATAATATGAAACTTCAGTCTGTAAACTCAATTGAAATAATGATCAACAATAGAAATCGAAGTACAATGAAGCAGAATAATGTGATGTACAAATAATTTCACACTGCAAGGGCGAAATGATTTTTCAAATGACCCATCCAAGTCTATGTCAATTTGTTGAAAATTTGATTCCGACTCTAGTCGCAGACAAAAATAGATTTTATTACTTGTAAAATTGGGTTCATATTCAGTCTGGCTGAACATAACAGAATTGAGATCATAAAATACTTTTTATTCATCAAAATGACAAAGAATACGGCCAGTTAAAGCCTATACAAAAAATTGGTTCGTACAATTGAGTGGTTTTATTCCAAATTAGGCCTTACCGTGTGGAGATAAGGTCGGGATTTTTTTTGGATGTAGTGGGGTTTGTTCTTTTAATGTGACATTATAATAAATTGTTTATTTGTTGTGTCGCCTGGCTGTAGGGATACGTTACAATGCCGCATTGTTGTATCACATATAGTACTGTTATGTATCTCTTTTATGAACACTCCATTTGGACCTACAACAAAGTTTTGGTCATATAAAAATGAGTTTGCATTTTTAATTTGTTATGGTACGCCAACAGCATTGCATATCATAATATAAAATGAATATATTAACAATATAATTGAGGTCAAAAAATACATTAAAATTGGTGTATCCATTTTTGAGATTTTTGAAAATAACCGTATTAACACTCGTGTCCGGTTAGACAAAATAACTTGTTTGTAAAGATGGATATAAGAAGTATCGTAACGTTAACCGACGCTCGGCATAAAGTGGTGGAAACACAAACACGTAGAGGGCTCTAGAACTCTATGTAGAGACTGCTCTACGTAGAGCCTGTAGCTGTACGTAGCGATGTAGAGACTATCATAAGAGTTCGTAAGTTTATGCACCTGCTACTATGTAGAGATTTTAGGTTCGACCAGTTACTTTACTTGTGCAAGTGTGATACCTATGAGTTATTTTAGACTAGCTGCTGCCCGCGACGTCGTCCGCGCGGGCATTAGGTGATTAAACATCCCCCCCCCCTCCGTACCTATATGTATATGTAATATGTAGCCTATATGTAGCCTATATGTACCCGAGCTCTTAGTTATATTCATGCCAAATTTGTTGCAAATCCATGCAGTACTTTTTGAGATTATCCCGGACATACATACAGACAAACAAACAAAAAATCAAAAAAACATATTTTTGGATAGGTCACGCCCTAATTATTCTTTTAAAAAAATATTCAATGTACAGTTTTGAGTTTTCTACGATTTTATTATATGTGCATATTATACATGGCAATTGTCTATTAATGGAGAGCGGAATAATTAAGTAAGTTAATATGTCAATTATCATCGCTATAGTATTCATTTTGATTGTCATATTACAAACATAGCTATGTTGATGGTTTTACTAACATACACATCAAAATATAAGCTGGACAAAGAGTATGACTATTAAAAAAAAAATAAGCTAAAACCATCTTCTGATGACTTTTCTCGAACATTTAAGTGGAGCAAATTATAGAACTGAAAGATAATAAAAATCTAATACCATTGGACACAGTATCAGGCAACAATTATTGTTATTTAAAACGTCAATATTATAAAAAAACACGCAAACAAACAATTTATGAAGCCTAATTCATCGTTTAAATAAGTAAAAGCCATTCCCAAGAGAATGTGGCAAAGTAACAAATAATCACTCGGCGTTTCTGACGTCACTCGTTGATTGCTTAGCCTTCAGACCTGAATAGGTTCCTTTTTTAGATTTTCTTCGACGATCGTGACATTCATTTATTTATTTACATACTAGTTATGACTCGCAGCTTTGTCCTCACCTTTAATATTATTGTTTCATCGATCAACAAACCAATCTACATTGAGCAAGCGTGGTGATTAACGCTCAATCCTTCTCTATATGAAAAGAGGGTTGTACCCAGCAGTGGGGCGATAAAAAGGCTGATAATGATGATGGATCCTCCCTCTGAATATTATATTATATATAATAATAACCAATTTATTTCAGCCTATAAGTCCATTAACAAAAACACATTTTAATGTTACATAACATACATAAAACACACATGTAATGGAAAAACACAATACACAAACACGAACGTTGACTGTCCTATAGAACATCATATATATGCATCATAGTAAAAGGGGTTAAGATGACTGAATTATGTTGAAACCATTTCGTGCCTCTAGATAAAAACTGGCCTCAATCCTCCCAAAAACTTTTAATCTGTCTCCTAAACACAGCCGAGTAATAAAATTACGACACGAAAAATCTGACAATTTAGCTCACCAAACTCTTCAATTCGACAGTTACATAATAAACAATGCTTGGTTCGAAGCTCCAGTAAGATAAACATCAAAACGTTTGCAACAACATACATTACCTCTTTGCTTCAAAGCGAGGATATACATATGTGGCTACAAAATTATCATAATCACCCTAGCGGGTCGGGTTATTTACAAAAAGTTCAATATTTGTATAAAGTCTTAATTTAAATTTAAAACTTTTAATTTATGAACAATGCAAGCCTTCATGTGCTATTAATGCACTCAGAAAAATGTGTAAAAGAGAAATTTAAAACGACTAATATAACAAATGTAAATATCAACGTTTTGATCTACTTATAGTATTATCTTTTATTTAATCATTGATATGATTATATGTATCAAATGTAATGTAGTAGCTTGACCACAGATAATATAATACAAGCGTAGTTTGGCAACATATTTTTATAGGTAAATCTTTTGAATATTCCGAAAGCTGATAATTTCCCAATTAGCGCAAACATTAGTCTCATCATCGGGTTAGCTTTCAGTCTTAAACCGAATGCAGCTGAGTACCAGTGATTTACATGGAGTGACTGACCTCCTCAACACAGTTACCTGGACAACCCGATACCCCTTGGCAAGACTAGTTATCAAACTTTCTGTCTCCTGAGTACCCGTAATGACTGCCAAAAATTGCCATAGCGTGCCTTCCGAAACACGGTCTCTCTAAAAAAATTACTAGGGAGCTATGATACGAACTAACACCATAAATGCATAATAGACAAACGGACTAACTTTCAGATGGAAATTATAGTAAAAGTGAGAATTTTCAGGACACTAAACTTTTTCAGTTCATTAGTATTAGCGTGGGCTGTCGTCCCACGCCTCCGTGAATACAGAGGTTGTGTTAAGTCTTGTTAGGACCATCCAGTGGGAAATACGACCAGTGATTAGCGTATGGATTTGGGTACCGTAAACCTCTGTAATGGCGTCCAGATCGATTGCCGACCACGGCGGCCGTTCTCTCTAAGTAAATCAGCCAGCTACGTAGGATATGCTATAGTGCATAAGCATTTGCGCAGACACAGGTGCACTCTCTTTTCCCTTACTCTCATAGTCCGATAGGACGCCAATCCGACACGATCGGAGAGAATCCAGATTCAGGACCGACATTTGCGTGCTCTCCGATGCACGGGTGTATCAATCACCAACGTCCAGACTTCGGGCTGCATTATGAAAGTCTGATTGAAACATAGAAATAGAAGAGTTGCAACAAACTCCCCAGCAATACAAAACTCCCCAGACATGTGTTGCTGTGGAGTTTGTAGCATCACTTCTTCTTCGCAGCGAGAACACATAAGAAGTGGTGAAGAGTGGGCGTTATGGGGGCTGTCTTTTGTTTTGACATTTAAAAAGTGCTGATTTATCAGCCTAATTTGAATAAACGAGTTTGAGTTTCATACGAAGCGTTTTAGGGGATGTCTTTTGTAAAATTGACCTGCCGATTTTGAGCCTACTTTGAATAAATTACTCTTAACTTTATCTTATCTTTTACAGCCTACTTGATATAAGAAAAGTAGTCTTTCACTCCGAAACGATAAGTCCTCAGAATGCAGATGAATCCGCAAAATACAACTAGTATATCAACATCCAGAGCTAATTTAATGATAGCAATGTGTGGACGCACACCTAACTAACTGGAAGCCTCAAAGAGATTTTTTAATTACTAATTACTCCGTTATCCGAGCACTTCCATATAACAGTAACAAAGCTTTAGCAGTATGTAATTAGAATTTGTGTTAATTTTAATTCTATGGTTAGAATTCTGCGAAGAGAAAATATAGGAAACATATTTATTTAGTTTAGTTTCTTTAAGTTCTTTAAATAGCATAGAATCATCATCTCCCGAGCCTTTTACCAACTGCATATATTGGGGTCGGCTTCCAGACTAACCGGATTTAGCTGAGCACCAGTATTTTACAAGGAGCGACTGCCTATCTGACCTCCTCAACCCAGTTACCCGGGCAACCCAATAGCCCTTGGTTAGACTGGCGTCAGACTTAGGCTTCTGACTAACCCGTAACGACTGCCAAGGATGTTCAATGACAGCCGGGACCTACAGTTTAACGTGCCATCCGAAACACAGTCATTGGTGTCAAAGATATACTTAGAAAGTACATACAAACTTAGAAAAGTTGCTGCTTGAATGACCTGGAATCGAACCCACGCCCTGATACTTGAGAGGTTGGCTCTTTAACCACTAGGCCACCACGATATAGAATACTGTGGGAAAATAGCACATAAAAAGCAAAATAGAACAAGAGAAATATAAAAAAAGTTTTTTTCCCACTGAGCACAAAAAATAAATACGAACTACGAAATCTTAAGCTGAAATAATGTCGTCCGGCTATTTGGACCACAATCGCGAGTGTTCGTGTCTGTGTTAAGTGCCCTGCTAATGACAGACTGTGCCTTTTTGTGCCTTTTGTGGCAAATGTTACAACTTGTAGGCTGAGTCATTGCCACTTAACATTTTAAGCTTCAAGAGTTATTTATTTCGAAGATCTCAGAAAGTTTTTGTGACAGGCGTGCTTACAAATAAGCCATAAGTTCTACATTACCAAATTGTCTAAACGGGTTTTAAAAGCTATATTATTGCCACGTTGTATAAAAAATAATCAGCCGTTTGAGCGTGAAGAAGGGACAAACTTGCGCCTACTAGTTAGGTAGATTATATAGTTACATATACAAAAAAATACATATATAAATAGGTTCTCTTTCATTCTACTATAGATTTTTCTCTCTTAAATCTTATTGTAAATAAAAACTTGTGTAGCTAAAAACGATGAGCACACAAATGGAAAAACATAAACATTCTTATAATGCACGGTTACTAGCGAATTAACCATTTACGATACATCAGAACATAATATTGCCATATTAAGTATTAATGGAATAACAAATTACACTAAAATCATCCTCATTTATAAATATGTCAGAATATAATGAGTTCTAACATTTACAAATAACATACAGCTCATTATATTACTACACGCTACATTTCTCGTAGTATTTGTGCTACGAGTGCTACGACCTACGCCGTAGTCGCTACGAGATATGCTACGTGCCTACTACTGTTACTTGTAAAACGATGCCACAGTGTAAAAATAAACAGTTATTCAACTCAACAAAACTTTTGTTCAGGAGTGAAGGTCTTATCGTTAAGTTGATGACGATAATAATGATGAATTACCGTAGCGCCTTGCTTTTTCTTTTTTTTCTTGCGAAGTCATTAAATGTCATAAAATTTCGCTGAGGGTGCAGCTGGTGGGAGAGTCCGACTTTACTGACTAAAACCCACTATATTCCGTCTGATGATCTTCGTATGTCAGAAATGAAATTGCGCTCGAGAAATGTATATAAAATCATCATCATCTCCCGAGCCTTTTCCCAACTACGTTGGGTCGGCTTCCAATCTAACCGGATTCAGCTGAGTACCAGTGTTTTATAAGGAGTACCTGCCTATCTGACCTCCTCAACCCAGTTACCCGGGCAACCCAGTACCCCTTGGTTAGTCTGGTGTCAGATTTACTGGCTTCTGACTACCCGTAACGACTGCCAAGGATGTTTAATGACAGCCGGGACCTACAGTTTAACGTGCCATCCGAAACACAGTCATTGGTGTCCAAGATATACTTAGAAAGTACATACAAACTTAGAAAAGTTGCATTGGTACTTGCCCGACCTGGAATCAAACCCATGCCCTCACACTTGAGAGGTTGGCTCTTTAACCGCTAGGCCACCACGACTTTCGAAATGTATATAAAATATATTTATTAATTCGTGTGTTGTTTACACAGCTAATTAAGGATACGAACAGGGCCGCGACTAATTAATAAAGCACATTTATTTTCCTTTTTTATATGAAGTGGCATCGTATCAAATATCGTAAATAACAGCGTGACACGTGGGTCGTGTGTCTTGACCTTGACCTCAGACCTCAGAGACCTTGACCTTGTGTCGTGACTGTGAGTAATGGCAATGATTACAACGATTATATTAGTATTGCGTGTTGAGACACACTAAGTTAAATTGTTACATGCTAAAAATATGAATCTTTAAGTGATTGACTGGGGTAATACTTATTTTTATACGTGGTTAAACATCTTTATTTACTTTTTTTTATTTCGTGATATCATATTTTGACAGTCCTTAAGATACACCTTCATTTTTTTTCTCACTTTGTCAATATCATTGTGTTTTTGTTTGGCCTGAATAATTATATTATATATCTATCTTACTAAAATCCTTTAAGATAATCTCGATTTAAAAATCTTTTTTTTTTAAGTAGGTATTGCTTTCTGCATCGAAGATGTACTATGTATAAATGATGAATTCAATGATTGAACTAGAGTAAATTTGAATAAATACACCAATTTCAAATAAATACCATACAAAAAATGGAAAATTATAGTTTGAGGCAAACAATGACTAGTCCGTTACTAAATGACTACACTGCATTTAACTACGAATACTCGCGTTATTGACTACGAATTAACGCTACGGTGCTACGACGCTACGAAATAGTGCTACGTCTCGTAGCAAAATCGATATTTCGTACGATTGTCGATTGGCTGATTTTCGTAATTTATTTTATTCTTAAGTATTCAGAATTTCAAACACGTTCAAAGGCAAATTTACGATTGGTATAAATTATATTTTAAAAATTAACTATTCAATATTTTCAAAGTTTTTAATAAATCAAATAAAATGCTTTAATTAGTTTACATACTCTTTTTTTGATACTGTTTATGGTGTAGATAATGACGTTGAGACCAATTGTCGGTCACGGCGGCTATTCTCTCATCTCAAAGAAGATCGAACAGCGTTCACGAAGACACAGTTACTCTTTATTATTGTCCGATGGGACGTCGATCCCACTCGACTAGAGAGATAAAGTCTGTTATCTTCAATTACATACCTGAAACAAAAGGAAAGCATTATCAATAAGATTATTTGCGTTGACAGTCAACATAACAATATGTCGTTACCAAGTATTACAAGTAACTTTTTAGGGTTCCGTACCCAAAGGGTAAAACGGAACCCTATTGCTTTCGCTCCTCTGTCCATCCGTCCGTCCGTCCGTCTGTGACCAGGCTGTATCTCATGAACCGTGATAGATAGTTAGAATAAAATAAATATTTTGGGGGGCTCCCGTACAATAAACATGATTTTTTTGTTAATTTTTGCTCGATATCGATAACGGCAACATTTAGATGCTTAAAATATTCAAGGAATATGGAATGTATTACTTACTTTAAAAATAAGTAATTTTATTAAAATTAAATTAATATTTGAGGGGGGCTCCCATACAACAAACATGATTTTTTGCTCCTTTTATAAATAATGGTACGGAACCCTTCGTGTGCGAGTCCGACTCGCATTTGGCCGGTTTTTTTAATCTGTTTTCAATAAAAATGTTGGCGGCCTATTCGTTAAAGAGCCAACCTTTCAAGTATGAAGGCGTCGGATCGATTCCAGGTCGAGCAAGTACCAATACAGCTTTTCTAACTTAATATATACTTTTTAACTATGTATGTATATCTTGGACACCAATGACTGTATTTCGGATGGCACGTTAAACTGTAGGTCCCGGCTGTTATTGAACATCCTTGACTGTCGTTACAGGTAGTCAGAAGCCAATAAGTCTGACGCCAGTCTAACCAACGGGTATTGGGTCGCCCGGGTAACTTGGGTTGAAAAGGTCAGATAGGATAGGCAGTCGCTCCTTGTAAAACACTGGTACTCAGCTTAATCCGGTTAGACTAGAAGCCGACCCCAACATAGTTGGGATAAGGCTCGGGAGATGATGTTTTCAATAGAAGCGTAAAGTTGACATTCGGCACTATGACGCGTTACATCTGGTCTACTCTAGCAAACAGTAATTTGCTTGCGAACTTGCGAATTCATAAAATGTCTGGGAAAATGAAACCCTTGTGCACGAACACATACTAGGGGTGGACTCGCGCCAACACGTAAACATTTTCGCGAACAATGTTAGTGGAATCTTGCCATAACACATTCAGTTCAAATTCTTAAGAAAGTTAATAGCCAACGTCGTCAAATGTTTCATAAAATCAATCACTTTTAACTTGCGTAGAAAAAATTTAAACTCACTGTCTCAAGGTCACGATTTTGACCTTGACCTTGTAACCATAGAGCGTCGATATGGGAGGTTTCGCGGTTATAAATTAGCATCGCTATTGATATCTACACTAATATTATAAAGTTTTAACGTGTGTTTGTTTGTTTGAACGCAATAATGTCAGCAGCTATTTAACTGTTTTTTTTTTTTAATATTTCAGTGTTAGATAGCCTATGTAAGGAGGAAGACTAAAGGTTACTTTTTATCCGGGTGTGCGGAGTAGTTCCCACGGACGCAGGTGATATCGCTGACCAGACCTTACTTATGGTACAAATAGGAATGTGATTTTCGTTTGATTGTACCGTTTTTACGATGAAACGACGCTTATCAATCGAGATAAAAAATAGTAAAGAGATATATCAGCATCATCCTGCAGGCTTAGCATGGCGATTCCATGTCTATTCTATCAAGAAAAGACAAAGTTCTCTCTGTCAATGTCAACATGTCTTCTGCCCAATTTCTTTTTAAGTGTCAAAAGGAATATTACGTCAATCTGCCACTTTTCCGTCATTATATCCATTCTGCGGTAGACAAAACTTGTTTCTACGGTTGCCTGCTGAAAACATTGATTGTAAAAGTAGAAGGAAGAAGTTTTCTGGGGAAGCGAATGAAGCCAGGGGAAAAGTAAGTACATCTATAATGTGAGAGCATTGGAGATAACGACGCGAAGTGATCCTATTACATGCGGGCTCGTTATTTTCCTATACGATAATGATAAAACATGTAACGTAGAATTTTGTCACATATCGCGATATAAGAATACTAGCAATTTGCCGCGGTTTCGATTACTTCTAGGGAACTACTTAATGTCGGTAAACACAATTTCATTATCATTTCGGATACCTAAACGGTATGGCTGCAAAGAGTAACACTTATGTGATGACGTCATTGAGAAGTATAGGAGAAGAAGACATGCTCCACCAACCCCAAATAAACTTCTTGGTTGATGATGAGTTTGTGTTGTATTTTGTGCCCAAGTATCCCGAGCTGCCGTCATCTCACAAGTTAGATTCTTTCTAGCCATATCAACTTTCACGCAATCCATCCATCGTTTCTTTGGTCGTCCCCTTCCTCTATATCCATCCACATTCATGTTCAAGACCTTCCTCACCAGATAATCCTCATTTCTTCGCATTGCATGCCCATACCATGCTAGCCGGTTCCCACGTAGTTTTTCGGTTACCGGTGCCACTTTTAAACTTCCTCTTATATGCTCATTTCTTACTCCATCTATTCGCGTAACACCACACATTCCTCTTAACATTCTTACCTAGACCCTATCATGAGGGATTTTAATATGGGCAGGAACATGATGCTTATAGGTTTTTTTGCCCTCTGAGCCATACTCTTGCATTTATTCTCAAAATTTTTTTGACTATGCATTGTGATATATTTCAAATTGTCCACTAGATTTTCAACCGTGTCATCTTGTATGAAGTGCATGCATACAAATATATACTCGTAAATATGTATATCTGTGTGTTCAGACTGAAAGCACACTGTGAATCTTTCAAAGGATTGGATATACAGCTTGTGTTCTCTCACAGGGTGTTTCAAAATGTGATCCACTACAGTGAACGTCTCTGTCCTTTTGTATACCTTTGCAACTTGCAAGGCAGTATTTATGCTTTATAAATATACTTGCTTATCTTGCTTATTTTCTTCTCGTATATGTATTTCAATATTACCCATTTCACTGTAATATACTAAGTCTTGATAACTAAGCAATGTCAAAGTCACAATGTCGGCCTTCGGCCCAACCCGGGAATCGAACTCCTGAATCCGTACTCAGACTAGGTACTAGACCAACATGGCAGTAACGAGCTGTAAGTATAAATTATAAGTGTTTGAACAAATACTTATACTGTCTTGAGTACCTAATGAAAATTATTAAATATAGTGCGAATAAGTCTCCTAAATTACCATATCGTTATTAATTTCAAGTTGGAATCCAATTATGTGCTGATCATTTCAATTCGAGAGAACATGAGAATATGCAAAATTTTCAGACAGGGTTTAATTAGACATTTTTATGTCGAACAATTTATTTAAGTCTGAACCGAGGTCTTCGGTTAAGTATTCTCAAGAACGCTAACTCAGATCTACGGCTCCCTTGCTAAGTTGGTAAAATATTGACCTTTTTATCGGAGAAAGTTGTTCCGTTAATGGGTTTCGGGATAGCATAGCAGATAACTACATACTTCAATACTCAATTCTTTATCAGCATTCCATATGTAATAAAGGTGGTAAATTTTAATAAAGAAACATTACGGACCCGGTTGAGCACAGCTTAAAGAAGTTAGAGAGCTATGCAATAGCTCCTTATTACTTAAATCAATTGTAACATATTATATAGATATTTGACATAAGTCCTTTCATTGATCAATTTTGTTAATCTTATTCACATCTGTAAAAATGAACAAACAAAACTTAAAACTTCTACTGTAGGTTCTAAGGAATGCCACTGTCTGTATCGTCACCTCAGCCTTTGGACGCTCACTGCTAAACATGCGTCCCTGTTGATTTCTAAAAGAACCAGTTAGGAACGACGGCGCTGCCATCATGCTGCTCTCTTTCGGACTACTAGCCCATAGCTCACTCAGTTATTCTTTGTTTAACAAGACTTCACGAAAGAGATACAAGACATGCGTTCATGTATCGCAATCACAGACACACAATCCACAGAATAAGTAATCAATATTTTCATTAATAGTCGAGTAACAATCGTTACGGGTAGTCAGAAGCCAGGAAGTCTGACAAACAGTCTTATCATAAGTATATCGGGTTGACCAGGTTACTGGGTTGAGGAGGTCAGATAGCTCCACGTAAATCACTGGTGCCCAGCTAAATCCAGTTAAGACTGGAAGCCGACCCCAACACAGCTTAGGAAAAGCTAGCCTTTTGCAGATGCATTTATTAACCTCTGAACAATTTCTCAGTTCTGCCAAATGTTCACAAAATGTGTTTCTATAAAAACAATAACTGTATTTATCTACAACACAGACGTTTCAGTGAGATTGACCGTAAAAAAGGTCAGCGCGCACTTATATTTTACTGAAGGTCTGTAATAGATTTCTTTCTAAACAGCTGTTTCTCGCGGTTTTGCCCGTGTCCCGGGGGATTCTTTTCCCGTACTCGAATAAAATATTTATGTCTCCCAGGAATAGTGTGGTAGTTGTAATTTTTCAAATGGGTGCTGAAGTTTCGCTGGGTTTTCAATGCAAACAAACATACATTTTTTTATAATATTATAAATTTCTTACTCTTAGAAATACAATATGATAGAGGAAATAAATTAATTCATGTATATATGTTCAGTGGTATTTACGAAGGTGGACTGTTTTTATACAGAATATTGTAAAACGCGAGCTAATGCTAAAATACTGCGTATACTTTCGATTTTCCCTGTCAAATTATTTAAATGTTAACTAATTGATAGAATTTGACTAACATTCTATAGATGAGGGTAGAAGATCATGACAACGAACAAGGTCAGGTACGTTTTAATTTCGAAGTGTAAAAATTCCATACTACCATGACACCCCAAGTGAAACTCACGCGAAAATAAAATATTAGCTTAGTAATATATTGCACACACTTCGTAAGCAAACGTTGACAACTCCACGCTGTTGGTTCAGTCAACTATATGAAATGGTACCGAGGACATGTTTTCATTTCATTCTGCAACGTTAAAGGGGGAAAGAAATACAACTAGAATTCACTTTGTAAGTTGGAACAAAGTTAGGACGTATTCATTTGTATTTAAATATAAATATGTACTTATATATATGATTTAAATATATGTTATAAATAAACTCTTTTTATTTTTACTTTAATAAAATAAAGATAATGTATAAAAATAACAAAATAAAAAATAAGATTTATAAAATAAAAATCTGTCTCAGGCCTGATTTTAAGGTATCTCGTATCTAAGGGAATATCGCAGGGGCTCCGTAGAACCGAGGCAAATTATGTTCCTTCGGGGAGGTCCCTGTGTGCCAGGGACGCGGTAACTCTTGCAATCAAACCGCAGCCCACATTATGGCCAGGGTCTGCCTGGGCTGCGGATTGTTCGCAAAAGTTACCGTGGCCCCGGCACACAGGGACCTCCAGAAGTAACATAGTGGGTTTAGTCAGCAAGAGTCTGATATTCCCTCTAGCCGCACCCACAGCAGGAGGGATCATTTGATGATATCCCACAAAAAAAAACTTTTCGCTAAATGTATTGACCGCTCAATACCCATAAATATTAACATTGCACTCGATATACAAGAGCTGAAATTTCATTTGTTGTTTCTTTAACAAACTTTTATCTCGAAGACCATAGTCACTTGTTTTATAAAAGAAAACCTGTGAAAGTTAGTAATAAAAGGAAACCGAAATCCTTAATTTAAATAGACACACAATTTGTTCGTGACCAGACATTAACACCCTCCGTGCCAACACATAATTACCTTTTTATTTTATCCTCGCAATGGGCCAGAGTTAAAGGTTCGTTTTTAAGAAAGGATAGCTGAAAAAATCGTATTTAGGGCCTGTTTCACCACCGTCGAATAAGTTCCAGATAGTAATAAAATTTCTCTGGTATAATTTCATACAAATTCTGATTCATTTTTTTATTTATCTGACAGATAGTGGCTATCCGTAACCGGCGAAACTGGCCCTTAATCTTTCGTACTTAAAAGATTTATCAAAAATTAAGAACAAGCAGTTTCTCGCGGAGACTCGTGTCCTGAGAAAATTTTTCTTATACCCGGATAAAATATATATACATAGCCTATGTTTACAGGGGACAGTGTAGATTCTCAAACGTGAAATAATTTTTAAAATCGGTAAATTAGTTTTGAAGCCTATACAGTTCCAACAAACAAACAGGAAAACAAATCTTTTCTCTTTATAATATTAGTATAGACTAGCTACGTAGCACGGTTTCGCTCGCGGTGGAACCTTTTCCCGTAAAAAGATAAAATATAGCCTATGACAATCACAAATAATGTATCTTTTTAAAAGTAAAATATTTTCAAAATCAGTTCACTGGATCAAGAGATTACCTCCCACAACTGCTCAAGCTCACTAATGACTATCTCGTTATGTTATATTGGTATATGTATGTATAGATATAGTATAGAATAATGATTAATTGCAAAACATTATAAAGTCCATCAGACTGTTAATTAGAATATATTTAGACCATAAATTCACATAAATATTCGCCGCTGACATATTTCAAAGAAACTTATTCAAATCGACCATATTCACCTTTTTATTGTTTCAAAGCCATTAATATCAATTAACTTTATAATGAAGAAGTATTTCGATTAGTTTAATTATTATTTACATGTACATAGTTTGAAAGAAGTTTTTTTAGTTCCAAAAGTTGAAAATAATAAAATGAAATTTTGTTTTTAATATTTTCTACTTTATCGCAAACTTCACCAAAATTCGACAGATTGTAGTAGCTTGATGTGCTGGTGTCTGTACATAATGAAATTATTTTTAACGATATTGTCCAGCTAAAGAGTTTGTGTTTCACGTAATGCTAATCTGAGATCAATAACTGCTCTGTGAAACTGGTCATATTTGAAAAAATATTTCATCATTATACATGCATAGTTCATACGCGCCTCGGAACGCGAACGAAACTGCGGGAGACAGCCAATGATAATAATAATAACCAAATCATATTAACCAGGACAAAAGTCACTCAACACACAATAACTGCCTAGTCCGGGAATTCAATCTAGAACTACTCGAAGTTGGTACAATGGTAATAAATTGGAAAAAAACATTACTTTATTTATTTATTTAATCCTTTATGTACACAATAAGACAAGAAGTAGTAAGAACAATCAAGTACAAAGGCACAGCTTATTTCCTTCAGCAGTCGGTTAAAAAACACTTTTAATAATGCGATAAGCTACAAAGAGTTATAAGACTAACTTTAAGACCTTTATTAATAATAGCTTTCATATTATTATTCAAATGAAAAAGGTTTTTCTGTCTGCATTGTTTTTGAATTAAAATTAATTGGATTTTAATAAGTTGTTGATTAAAATCAATAATCGACACAAAAAGCTAATAAAAACTTTGTATATAGTACCTACGAGTATATTAATGATAGCTTATCCAACTGAACTAAAATGTACAGGTTATTAGGGTAATACAGGTCAAGGTCACCAACTTTTGTTTCTTCCTGACCCGTACCCAAGTTATTTGTGGTCGGCGCAATATGTTTTCCGCTTCCATTCCTCTCTGTCAGCCATCGTACCAACATCTACTGCCTTTTTATCCTCATGATCTTTCAGGCAATCAGTCCATCTTTTCTTTGGTCTACCTCCGCCTCTCCACCTATCCAGCTTCGTATTAACAGACTGTTCTTTCTGTCACTGGCGCTACTTTCAGAATACTGATATACATATTCTTCGCTTTTTCCATACTGGTTACCATGTTTTTTTTTGTGGAAAATCTTCAAATGTTAGGAGGAGGAATGAGGGTATGTCATACTCTTACTGCCTAAATCCCACTATGTTCCTGCTGGAGATCCCTGTGTACCAGGGCCACGATAACTTTTGTGGATAACCCGCAGCCCCGACAGAATTCATACTAACTACCTCACTCAACATTCTAATTTCTGCTAAATTGACTCGTTACCTAGGTACACGAAACGAGAGATATTAGCCACAATATCAACAGATGCGGGAGAAGCTGCTTGAAATAACTAGTTTGTGAGTAATTCAATGGCGGTAACCCCTTTATCTCCATAGAGATATTCACTGGTCCAGAACGCGAAGGATGGGTGTGGGTTCGGCGGAAAAATGCGCGAAGGGTTCAATAAATCGAGATAACTCTACGGGACCATAATAATATGATGTAGATAAGATTCCTCTGTTAAGTAATAATAGCATTAAGTAACAAGACCTTTTCAATTCACCTATTAACTTGATCTTATTGTCTGTCTGTCCGCTAAAAACTTAAAAACTGAACCGCTCAGCTTTCATGACCAAGATGACCCAGGCCCCATATGAAGAGGAACCATGGCCGCCAGACCTTATATCTCACTAATGAAACTAAAATAAAGTGAAATCCTCCTCCTCCTTTTTTGAAGTCGGTTAAAAAAAATAAGTTCGGATGTTAAATGTTTGCTTACTCGCCAATTTGCGATGCTTATTCACAGATGTCAACTGAATTTATAGAAATGAAAATATGAGTGTTGTTAGCATATTCCAAACAGGAAATCCAATTAGGAAATAAAGCATAGTAGGTATATTTTCAAGGATGGTCTTTATTTAATTTCTTAGTTTTCGATGCTCCTCTGATGGAAGGTAATTTTGACAGTCCATTCGGGTAGGTAATCAGTATGCTAACAGCCAGTAACTGTGTTGTGGATGCCAGACGATCAGTCCACATAAATTACTGGGTTTTAACTAAGCCTACCCTAACGATGGTATTTAAGTAGGAACGAAATCATTGTAATTTCAAATCTGAAAATCTATACAAAAAAAAACTGTCTCGTGGCTAAGTAACAACCGCACGGGTCGATCGATCATAAGGTTAAGCAACGGTTGGCGCGGTCGGTCTGTGGATTGGTGACTATCTTGTCATGACGAGTTCCTCCGTGTTTCTGATGGCACGTTTAATTGGTGGGTCCCGGCTGTCGTTTGTACATCTTTGGCAGTCGTTACAGGCAGTCAGAAGCCAGAAAGTCTGACAACCAGTCTTACCAAGGTGTATCGGGTTGCCCAGGTAACTGGGTTAAGGAGGTCAGACAGGCAAAACACTGATACTCAGCTCCATCCGGTTAAGACTGGAAGCTGACCCCAACATAGCTTGGGAAAAGGCTAGGCAGATGAAATTAAAAAAAAACTGCTTATCCGAGTTTAAAAAAACTTTGGCTTCTGTCTACACTTGAGGATACAGAAGATAATATACTAAGAACACGTTTAAACGAATAAATAAAATATGAAGACGTCTCGCTTGACGATTCAAGCGCAACTTTGTACAAGTAGGTCACAGCTGTTACTTTAGGTAGCGGCGTATGAGTACTCAGTACACGATATATTATAGAACTGGGGTGCGATAATTGAAGATATATAGCGATTGATCAACAGACGTCACATTCACAGTCCAGATATTCCAACTTCTATCTGCGAAAAAAATCCTAATGAGCTAAAATTTTGTATACACCCTTATAAGAGCGTTGTTATGAAGATGAGTAACAAAGGTCACAAAAATCCATATACGAAAACCTTTTTTTTGTGTATATTTTGTCTGTTTGTGCGTTTGTTCCAGTTGATCTTCAATAATGGCTGAACCTGCTTTCGACGGGACTTTCTATGACAGATAGTGTAAAAAACAGTAAGTACACGAAGTTACTTTTTATTCAGGTGCGAGGAGTTGTTCCTATTGGACGCTGGCGAAACCGCAGGATCAGTTAGTGTGGGTTATGAATAATAATATATCAGGAACACCTTTTCCACTCACGATCGGTTAGCTCGAAGGCAAGCCATTAATTAGCTTGTGTCATCGTCGTCACAACTAATAAACTGCATCATTATACTTTACATCACATACAAATTTATAAATACATATTATAACACTCAGACAACAGCCAACAAGCATGCTCATCACACAAATGTCGACTGTAACTGAGAATCGAACCCGGGACCCTCGGCTCGGCAGTCCGTTACCGTCGTGGTTACCATTGCGGCAACGAGTTCATCAAATAAACGAATGACCTTAATATTTTTCTAGCCACTATTAACGCAAATCACGCGCCCTTTCACACAGAAAATAAAAATCAGTACCTACTGACATAAAACTGTAGCTGCGGCGCGTATTTCTTGTACATCAGACGTCTGAAGGTAATCCGGGCGCTTAGTCCGGCCGGCCTCGCCGTCTCCTGATAAATTTACCGAGGCTCACCACTTGATACCACAAATGTATTTGGTTTTACGAACTTCAGAAGGCTTAAGTGCGATCTCGGAACAGATGTTTTTAAGTTGCCCTTTCTATACCTATGTGGTGCTACATATGTTGACTATCAGTTAAAACTTAGGTACTGTCTAGCTAGACGGACTAAGGGTCTGTTTCACCATCCTACAAATTAGTTCCAGTTAGTATATTTGGTCGATAATTTCATGCAAAATCTGTTCCATTTTTTTATTTATTCGGAAGATAGTGGCTTTCGGCTAACTCTTATTAATATGTACCCTATATCACATAATGAAGTTCATAGTATAGTTCTTAAATTATGTACGATTGTCATATAATTATTTAATCTGTATACATATGTATAAAGACAGTCCTCCACAGACTTCCGCAGTTTTCATTCATTTCATATTCGACAAAAAAAACCTCAAGATTTAGTTTTTTTTTTCAGTAATTCAGTACATTCCCGCATAAGGAAAAACGGTAGCCAGAAAAAAAGTCTGTACTTATCCCAAGTTTCATAAAAACAAACAAACATCCAAACCAACGAACTTTCAATATTATTAAGAATCTTGCCCATTAGCCCTAGTCCTTGATAGTAAAGTCTTGCTAATCTTCTGGCAATTCCGCCGCACGCTATTAGCGATAAATAACACCTCCGTACAACTGATACGGTCACGTAGACCTCCCATACATTGTGTCATTACATACATCGTCTAAAAACTACGACATCACCGTTGATAGCGTGGCTTTTGAACCATTCGGCAATTAACTTGGGGATCTCATAAAGGACGTGCTCTTTATGTCTTAATATCTTGTGTAATTATGATAATTATGTATTTACGTACTAGCTTCTGCCAGCGGTTTTACTCGCTTCCCGCACCCGGATAAAAAGTAGCCTATATGTTATTCTGATGTATAAGCAATATTACTTCCAGGTTTCAACAAAATCCGTTCAGCCGTTTGGGCGTGAAGAGGTAACAAACATATTGTGATTGTAGGGTTTTTGTGTTTTCGTTTAATGTACATATTCTAATTGATATTTAATCTTGGAATGATAAGACAGCCTCGTTGGTCTAGTAGTCGCATAGTACAAATCTGAAGAGGCTGCTTTTTTGGTTAAACCTCTGGACCACGATTCGAAAAAACCTTTCATTGTTAGACAACCAATTTATTGGTGAAGACTTTATCCAGTTGTAGGTTTAACATACGGATAGCCGTGGAGAAGAACTAGTCCATCCATTATATGGTAATTTAATAAATACTATGTACGTTTAAAAAACACTTTAGTCTACTTTTACCTGATGTTACAGAGTAAAATGTAATTTGAGCCGCAGGTGGGCAAACCGCATGTCACTCTGTTTTAGTACTCTGTAGTAACTTACTCTGTTTTCACGAGCTATAAATCGAGTACAGTCAACATAAAAGTTTTGTATACGAATCACAAAATATTGTATTATTGTGAAACAGATTATTTGTCTAGTGACGATGATAAACATATAAACTTTTATTTCGGCCAACGATTAAGCATTGCCATACAACGTGGCAATGCTGCCAGCCTTTTGGGTACACTCCCGGCGGGCAGCGATGAGGAAGAATTTTTTGACGCAATTTATTAATAAGGTTTTTTTTTACTTGTATATATTAATTTATATTTTATTTGTAAATACATTTATGTGAATAAAAACAAACAATATTTATGTGAATAATAGTAAATAAAGTATAAACATATACATAGACTGATTTTATCATTGATATTTTGATTTTATCATTTTTATTTTTATCATTGATTTTATTATTGATATACCTACTTGTTGTAATTTTCGGCCTAGAGGTAGACCACGGAAGTGCTGGCGAGACGATTGAGACACTTTCCTCGCTGATTGGCCGTTGCACGCTTCACATAGAGACAGATGGAAGACTTTGGACGAGATCTTTGCCCAGCAGTGGGACAGCATAGGCAAAGGAAAAAAAATCAGCAGCAAAAAAAATATTATACCTGGTGTAAATTAATTTTCACAGGCTTAAAATCATTTTTTGTTATTGCTGACTGTACTAACTTACAGGTGTATGAATTTTGTAAGATTTTACTCTGAGTGTGGTACTTGAGGCCTCATTTTGGAACTTTTATATTTGTTTTATTAATGCTCTGTTGGTATACGTACATATATAAAGTTGGTAATAAATTGTTTATTAGAATCCTACAAATCTATGCTAATTTTATAAAGCTGGAGAGTTTGAAAGCGCTAATCTGAGGAATTTTCCGAACGGATTTGAAAAATTCTTTCAGTGTTACATAGATCGTTTATCGAGGAAGATTATATTACATATTGTTATATACAGGCTACTATTTTATACTCACGGGACGAAGCTGAAGCCGCTGTCGGACACTAGTAAAAATATACGAATGAAAATAATTTATTAACTATCCATGAGAATATGACGACCCCGATGGCGCAATGGTTACCACACCGGACTGCCGTGCTAAGGGTCCCGGGTTCGATTCCCGGCATGGTCGACATTTGCGTGATGAGCATGCTTGTTGGCTGTGGTCTGGGTGTTATAATATTATGTATTTATAATTAATATTAATATAATTATGTGTAAAATATATGTAGGTACTTTATCAGTTGTGTTGGCACCCAAGCTTATCTATTATCTATAATATTGTCCCGATATATTATTACTAAAGTTTGTGTATAGATTAAAATCATCCATTTTACATCCCTCGTATACAATACTCGAATGAAATAATAAGCAACTTTTTCCCAAGACTCTTCTTTTGATTATTAGAAACGGAATAAAATGCTCGTGCATCATTAAAAGTATTATTTTAAGACAAAGTGACTTAAATAACACATAACATAATTCCTTAACTCATTCTAAATTCATTAAGCCTTTCATTTCATAATCCACATTCGCGTAATACTCGTATAAACAAAAAGCGAACTCGAGTCGAAATATTTCAAGCTATGCGGTTCTCACTTAGAGAGGAGCTCGCACGAACTTCACGACTTATGAATATATTTTCTACTTGTTAGTCAAAGGTACACCTCATTACTTCTGAAACGCCTTCACCTTATTAGACTGGAAATTCTTTTGCTCATTTGTTTTTCAATGGTCGCCATTTTATTCATGTTTTTCAAACGAAATTTTTCGCTGATGTGTTTGTGTGTGTGCAGTTTTGAAATTACATACATATATGGAAATCCTACTTGACCGATTTGTTACGCTTGGGTTTTGTTTTAATTGAATCCTGCCGGGACTGCAAGGGCTCAGAAGGAACAAAAGTGGATTTTAGTCAGTAAAAGCCTGACACTCTCTCCATACCGTGCAGCAAGGCTTAGCATGGCAACCGTAGAAACAAGTTATGTTTATCGGAGAATGGACATAATGAAAGAAAAGTGACAGATTGACGTAAGATTTCTTTTGACATTTTTTGAAGTAATTTTTCTTTTCTTCGATCGACATAAGGCTACGAGTGATTATATGCGAGTTGACAGGTCGCGCCATGCTCGGGCAGAAGGCATGTTGATATTGACAGAAAGAGCTTTGCCTTTTCTTGACAGAATAGATATAGAATCGCCATGCTAAGCCTGCTGGTGGCGTCACATGTGTGCATGTCAATGAGCAAGTTTTTCCCAAGACTATCTTCTTTTGGTTATTAGATACAAACTAAAAAATGCTCGTGCATCATTAAAAGTATTATTTCAAAAACAAAGTGACTAAAATAACACATAACATAATTCCTTAACTCATTCTAAATTCATTAAGCCTTTCATTTCATAATCCACATTCGCGTAATACTCGTATAAACAAAAAGCGAACTCGAGTCGAAATATTTCAAGCTATGCGGTTCTCACTTGGAGAGGAGCTCGCACGAACTTCACGACTTATGAATATATTTTCTACTTGTTAGTCAAAGGTACACCTCATTACTTCTGAAACGCCTTCACCTTATTAGACTGGAAATTCTTTTGCTCATTTGTTTTTCAATGGTCGCCTATTTATTCATGTTTTTCAAACGAAATTTTTCGCTGATGTTTTTGTGTGTGTGCAGTTTTGAAATTACATACATATATGGAAATTCTACTTGACCGATTTGTTACGCTTGGTTATTTTATTTTGTTCTTACGGCGTGGGCTTTTAAGAGAGCGTGCACCAAAAGTTGGCAACGTCGCTAATAGCTGTCAGATATTTACATGTTTTAATTAATTTCTCAATTTTATTTTATGAAAACATAAAATAATGCTCTGAAGTGCACTAAGAAAGTTAATAGAGAATGCAATTATTAATATCGTAACACCGAATATATAGTTTTATATGTAAAAAACGTATTTGGAAACTTTCCAAGTGGCTTTTTTACAAGTAAAACGTTTAAAACATCAAATTTTGTGTTTTAATTGCAATTCCTATTCAATTAATGGGATAATTTTCGACTGTAACAATTTCAAAATATAATTAATAAATAATTTTCAACCTTAATATTCCGCTGTTTGAATACAGAAAGGATATTATACATTGAAGATATGTTCCAAATCGTGTAGGTAATATAGTATAGCATACCCACATTAAGCAAGTTGTAATTGTATCTCTAATCCCACCCCAGCTATGTACAGACGCCAGCAGATCAACCTACCCGAATCTGTAAAATTTTTCCAATCGAATATTAACTTTCTGGTATTGTGATAAGGTTGAAAATCTATTACATCGCCTGTACAAAATAAAAGCTCATTGTAACAAAAGGCTTTATTCAAATATCTCGTGGACTGAATATTCTCGACGAGGCACCTACTCTAAGGTTTTCCCGGGTAAAACAACACGCAGCCATACTTGAAACCAACTCCGGAACACTCGTTACGCTGAAGCGTTCGTTCGCTTATGGCCCGGTAATACCGGATCCGGGAAATCTTATCCGGGCTTGAGGTCTATCAGATGTAGAAGAAACATTTATAGGGGATATAAATGTGTTTAAAATCGGTTGCGGCATTAAGAATTGTTTTCTAATGGCTGAAATTAATAACCTATCTATCCACTGTTTTGTTTACTAAATATTGAATTGTTACATTAGCCCCATATAATTTGTGTCAAATTCCTATCTTTAGTAAGCAAAACAACGGATAGATAGGTTATTAATTTCGGCCGTTAATCTATAATCTAAATCTATGAAAAAGTTACTAACCTTATATACTAATACTATAGTTTAACAGTTATTTTGTTCGTCTATTTGCTTAAACGTGCTCATCTCAGGCATTGCTGCAAAATTTGAAAACTATGTATTTCAATATTAGATAGAATATTTGTCGAGAAAGGCAATAGGCTATTTGTCCGTATACACACACACACACACAACATAAGTTTAACTGATTGGTAACTTTTCATCCAGATTCGTCTCATTCACTAGTTAAATAAAGTATAAAAGTGTTTATAAAGTGTCACCCAAAAAATAGCTTAGGCAAGGGTCCCAATTTATCCAAGGGACCCCCTTCCGTTGCACGCCCTGTTGAATTTTCAACAGGTTCTACTAGTGATGGGCAATTCCGGGAACAAAGGGTTGTAGTTCCCGCAAGTCCCGTGAGAGGGCGCTGTATGTTTCAATTTCATAAATATTCAAGAAGCCACATTACGGATATTGGCCATTTAAGTTATTTATTGAAGCACCGCCCTAGTTCAGGCTGTTAGCATGGACATCGACGAACCAAATCTCATTTGTGATATTTATTTGATTACTGAAAGAGCATACCTTCCGACTTTTATTATTATAAAAATAAATACCGACCGAGTAGTGAACCTCCTATTTTTAAAGTTAGTTAAAATGGCAATATAGGTGGTAACCTTTTTGTTTATCATGCTAATGTATTATTACAAAGTGGTGGATATAATTCATAAATAATTTAGAAATCAAACTGAAGTTAAGATTATAATCAAATAGAAGTCGTCTACGTCTGTATACTAATCATCTACCTCATCCACCTAGGCTTTTTCGAAGCTATGTGGAGTCGGCTTCAGTCTAATCGGACGCAGCTGAATACCAGTGTTTAACATGGAAGTCGTTTCAGCTACCTGATCTCCTCAACTCAATGTAGGTAAATTTAGGCTAGGCTGTCAGTCTTTCTTTTTGTTTCCCGTAACGACTGCCAAGATGTACTGTATTTTTTTTTTATACTGGGTACTCGCAGTTAAGCCTAGGAGGCTGTTTACTGCTTAACCGGACTAGGAGGTGTACTGACAGCCGTGACCCACCAATTTAACGTGCCTTCCGAAACACGGAAGAACTTGTCATAATCAAAGGGTCACAACGCATGAAGGTATACAGGATGCATATACAATACTGAGAAATGAGACAGGGTGATCAAATTATAGTAAAATGTACTCGAAAAAGAAAAAATCCCCAGACATTTGAAACACGTCTTGACATCTAGATAGGCATAGCACACACTATTGTTAGCGCGACGTGAGCTCTAACTTCCTTTGGAGTCGTGAGGTCTGGTTCCACTGCTCTCCGGTGTGTGTTCTCTTTATTTGTAGTTTTTTTTTTATCCTAGACGCAGAACAATGGGACGCAGAAAAAACTGCACTAATTTTAGTAAATACTGTCAAAGTATTTACTAAAATTAGTGCAGTTTTTTCGAGAATTCACTCTTTAGTATGTACTGATCTTTTATTTTTAAATATGTTCCCGATTTCTTTGGATTCTGGCATTGTACATGTTTCCATTGATTATATCAGATGACTCCAACATTGAGCTGTTGGATGCGTAATATTTTGGCAGGATGTTTATACCGTCTTTTGTTATTAATTTTTATATTTTTGTATTTGCGATTTTTCATATTTTGCTTAGCACAGCAGTACTCAAGTCTCATAAAACAAATAATTTACACCAAATTTAATAAACACCCGATTTAAGTGCAAGAATTATATACAAAAACGCTTTAAGTTTACATTGTCGCCCGACTCGGTCCTCAGAGGTTACATCGCAATCTGCTCACAGCCTGGCCATCGATAAAGGACTCGCTGATTTACGTGCTCGGGACCGTCCGAGGGACAGCATCCCTAGTCCCTCAAGAGACTGGCAACTTTTTTATACAATTTCAAATCATCTGAAGAACGTGCATCTATCCCGCGAACCTGGCACACAAAGACAACCAGAACATGTGGGTTTTAGTCAATAAGAGTCTGACAATCCCTCTAGCGCCCTGCGCCATTAGCGGGAGGGAATCATTTGATGATGTGCGTCTATATGTGAATAGAGTTGAAACAATTGTAAATACAACATTTGTACTAGCCGCTAAAACTAACTATTTTGTTGAAAGAATAAACAATTTGGATTGAATTCGTGGATGATAGTTTGACAGGCCAACAGAGGAATGGAATCAGAAAACATATTGCGCAGGCCACAAATATTTTGGGTACAAGTTATCATCATCTCCCGAGCCTTTTCCCAACTATGTTGGGGTCGGCTTCCAGTCTAACCGGTTTCGGCTGAGTACCAGTGTTTTACAAGGAGCGACTGCCTATCTGACCTCCTCAACCCAGTTACCTGGGCAACCCAATACCCCTTGGTTAGACTGGCGTCAGACTTAATGGCTTCTGACTACCCGTAACGACTGCCAAGGATTTTCAATGACAGCCGGGACCTACAGTGTAACGTGCCATCCGAAACACAGTCATTGGTGTCCAAGATATATTTAGAAAGTACATACAAACTTAGAAAAGTTGCATTGGTACTTGCCCGACCTGGAATCGAACCCACGCCCTCACACTTGAGAGGTTGGCTCTTTAACCACTAGGCCACCACGAATTTAATACAGAAAATGCCAAGCTCACTCATTAAAATCTTTTTCCTGAGTTTTTCTACTCTTCATAATTAAAAGATAACAAAGTAATTTCCCGTGCATGAACACAATACCGACATGGAGCGTTGTTACTAAACTCTCGAGAGCAAGTTGTTCAACTATTAATTTCACTATAGGGAAGATAGCGAACAAGTGCAACTAGCGCACATGTTATGTAGAATTTCCACTAAGTGCAAGGAAAATAATGATCCTTTATAATGACTACATTACAAGTTGTCCCAAAAGGGCTTCAGCGTGTTGGCGTCGGAACCACGTTCGCCTCCCAAAAGTCCGAGACTAGTATATCTCTCTATATCATCATCTCCCAAGCCTTTTCCCAACTATGTTGGGGCCGGCTTCCAGTCTAACCGGATTCAGCAGAGTACCAGTGTTTTACAAGGAGCGGCTACATTTATAATAATTAATTGCACTTTCCGTGTCTTGTTTTGTAATTTAATAAATTAATTCGTCTGCCGTTTGCCTCTGTTTGTTGGTTTGCGATAAACTCAAAAACTATTAGTGTATATACGTGCAGTTTTCAGGTAGAAGGATTTATCGTTACTAATATTATAAATACGAAAGCAACTCTGTCTGTTGGTCTGTCTGTCACGCTTTTACAGCTAAACTACTGAACCGATTTAAATAGATTTGGTAGACATATAGTCTAGTCTAATAAAGGACATAGGCAGTATCTCGGGGAACAGCTAGTGAGGAATATATGTTAACACTTAAGCATAATCATCATCATCACAGCCTTTTTATTGTCCCACTGCTGGGCACAGGCCTCCTCTCCCACGGAGAAGGATTGAGCGTTAATCACCACGCTTGCTCAATGCGGGTTGGTGATTTCAGACTTTATAGTTCACCTTCACCTTAAATCAGTCATTGGTGTCCAAGATAAACTTAGAAAGTACTTATAACTTTGAAAAGGTACAATTGGTACTTGCCTGACCTGGAATTGAACCCGCACCCTCATACTCGAAAGGCTGGTGCTTTTATCACTAGGCTACCACAACTTGACGAGCATAATATGCTTTGATATTTCAATTTGTTACAGGTACTAATAGTAGAAGAGTCCTCACCAATATTGTGTCTCCAGAAAAAAAAAAAAGGAAAAAAATCCAATTGCTGTTAATAAATCTAACAAAGTGCCAACAAGAACTTAGAACATTCGCTGACCTTTTTAAACTTGAAAACTTTTTCTTTTCACTCCTGTGTGCGATTGTACCCGCGATTTGCGGATACCTTTGTCACCTGTAACAGACAACTTTTGCTTTGTACGAACAAAATTTATCAGAACTTCGGAACAACGTCCATTTTTCAGATTTCAACAAATGACTGTTCTGACTTTTATTTAAGGTTTGTTTGATGGCAGTGTTTTGAGAGTAGATCAAATTGAGTTTGATAACCAAGTTTCAGTATTTACTTGAATGTGTTTAGTTAACTTGCTGATTATTATTGTTCACTTTATGTTATTTTTAAGGATTTAGAATTCTTAATTAGTTCATATTTGTGTTTCTTTTGTTTTCGAAATTCTTTTGTAGTTATTTTTGGCCTTGATTATCCTGCAATATTATCCTTGCTTGTTCAGGCGCCAGCTCATCATGCTACTGCAATCTGTCAAATTCCCGATCTCGATCATCGAATCATCGATCTTCAACTTTCAACGTTCAAAGTGGAATGGGAAAATTTTACAGTTTCAGCTAGCTTGATGTGTATCTTGTCTATTTAACCTCCACAACCCAGTTACCTGGGCAACCCGATACCTCTTGATAAGACTGGTTGCCAGACGTTCTGGCTTCTGACTACCCCTAACAACCGCCAAAGATGTACAAATGAATGCCAACCAATTTAAAGTGCCTTCTGAAAGAAAGACGTAGAAACTCGCCAAAACAAGATGGTCACCCATCCAAGGACTGACCGCGCCAAACATTGCTTAACCTAACGATCGATCGACCCGCGTGGCTGTGACTTAGCCACGAGCTCCTCAGCTTGATGTCTGTACCATACCTGTATGTACGACAGGTACCTGTATGTACCTGTACCATGATATTTATGATTCCGATCGTCCGTGCCTCAAAGCGTTCTATATTAAATGTCCGGCTTTGATGTTGGTTCGTAGAAATAAAATACGTTTCGCCAACAGTCTAATATGCTCGGGGGAACTGTTTGATGAGCCTTTTTTTTGTGCGATTCTTTTTATCTTTTTGTATCGTTACAAAGCAATTAACGTATTAATTTTAAATTTCCATTGAATATTAGTCGTTTAATAAAAACGGTAATGAAATGACAAAGACTTTGTTATGAAAAGACAGAATTTACTGCCAGCACATCAAGCTCCCTATATTGTCAAATTTTCCTAAACAACTTTGAACTATATGCTTCAGCGATAAAGTTGAAAATCTATTAGGGAAATTTAACAGATTATAGTAGCTTGATGTGCTGTCCTGTGTACTATACCTACAAGGAAAAATTTCAAATATGATATAAAAAAAAAAACATTTTAAAAAGAAACCACTCAATACAATCAACCGGCTGACTACCCAATCTCAGGTGAATTTTCCCAAAAAGCTTAACTTCGCAGTATTACAATCCCTACGACTTCATTTCACACAAAAATTAATCTCAATAATATTTTACTGTCAACATTAGCATATAAATGAATCGGTGCAAATAAATTGTGCTTACCAACCGCGGTTTATCAATAAGGGGAAGGGATGATACGAAAAGGTTCTTAGGGCAAATCCATTTCTCATAAGTGTGCTTATACAACCGTGGTCCGTCGTTACGGTAAGTTTGTTTTGCTTTTAAACGTGAACATGATATATGGCGGATAGGTGACATAGGAATGAATACCGCCAGACGGCCCCACGTCCCAGCAATGTTTTGGTAATCAGGTGAGCTACATGGAATAAATAATAAGATTCTTAGATAAAGTTGGCTTTATAAAGGAATAATGGTAATTTAATTTGTCTTACATTTTCGTCAAACGTTACCAATTATGAATATAATATAATATTTGTTTCTATATTAAAGAAAAGACATGAATAACAAACTGGAAAATAATAATGATGAGATTTTAATCAACCGTCTTTTAATATTGCGAATAATTTACCATCCTTTTAGAGACTACAAAACTTCTAATATAACTGCATAAACATAGGCAACCATGACGAACTACCTGGTGCACCTTCCACCTTCATAGTTTTTCAATCTAACCTCTAACCTCTGGAAACTACTCTACTTAATCCAGAAAACCCGACGCCAAGACCAATATCGTCACAGCACAGCAAAGTACTTAATTAGCAAACTTCGCGTCGAATGGTTTATTCTGTAGGTGCACCCTCCCACTACTTGCGCCACGATTCGTCGAGCACGTCCGAATGGTTGACCTCCTATCATCTATCTTTTAATTAGTACGTTTCATTGGACTTTTGTGCTCTAAATTTTCGTATTGCTTTATTTGTATTGGTTGATAGATGACTTTGATAAGGGTATCAGGCATTGTTTAAAATCAATCAATTAGTGCCGAAAGAGAAATCAAGCTCACTTATTTGAAAACTGATTTAAGGACTATTAAGCAAAATATGATTTTAATATCTCCGTTATCAAAAGTAAAAAACTTTTGAATGAATGAATATTGCTCGTCTGTAGACCATTCAAGAACTATAAGTTTATTTTCAAAATCGTTTCTCTTGTCTAATTCAATGAAATCATTTTGAGTTTAAATTAGCGCTTCTTACAGAAGCTTTGGGGTTTAAATAAGCTTAATTTTAGTCGTATTAAAGTTACGAGAACAATTAAAATTTTTACCATAACTATTTGGCTATGATATACGTTTATTTTAGCCTGAACTTATATAGTATACATATAAATATATAACATATAAATAAATATATAACATATAAATATATATAATATAGTATATATATAAATATACAACTTTTTTCGGTTTTTAAAATGCTGACCTCGGGACATTATTTTCTCTATCATGTATAAAAATCGAGCATGCAACCCCATGCAACCCACACTCATGTAACTAATTGCTAACAGTTACATCACCTAGTTACATGGCTATATTTGTAAAAAATGTATCTTTACTTTGTCTAACATAAATAGTAAATAAAAAAAAAACAAATTCATTACTTGATTCATTTCTACTACGGTAAACACTACTATTATTCCATTTAACTAAAGAAATTTCTTATAATGGTTTCTATAACATTTGATTGATATCAAACAAAGGCCTGTGTACTCGTAATAAAACTTCAGAATATCAATGGGCCCAAAGAACAGGATCAAACTTCACGGATTTGAATTAATTCTGTTTGAGTTTCGGAATTATTTAATGTTCTGAATAATTCCCATTTAGGCTTAGCGGCGAATGGATTGATCACAATATTATTTCAAATTTCCATTAAGTTTAAAATATGACCAAACGTGAAAGGAACTTTGAACTCAAATTCGTTTATTCAAATTACGAAGAATTAAAGAAGAAGCACTCCCGCTCATACTATTTGATAGGCTTTGTACGTGAATTGCGCTTTTATGTTTATGACGAAACCTTAAAGAGGTTGTAACTAGCTTAACTGTATCCAGCTCAATACCAGTATTTTGTATAGTAGACTCTCGGTTTGGATGGCCATCTCTTCCCTAACCAGTCCAATACACCTGCAGACTCAGCGTGACAATCGTAGAAACAAGTTTTGTCTACCGGAGAATGGTCATAATGACAGATTTCTTTTGACACGTAGAAAATATTTTTTTCTTTTCTTCGACCGACATACAAGCTACACAACTACCGTCTACAAGTGATTATATGCGAGTTGAGAGGTCGCGCCATGCTCGGGCAGAAGACATGTTGACATTGACAGAAAGAGCTTTGTCTTTTCTTGATAGAATAGATAATTGCCATGCTAAGCATGCTGTAATTTAACACCAACACCTATAACTGCCCTTCGGAGGGAGATACGGCAGCCGCGTGTGACTGACAGTATGGAAAGTATTTTCTGATGTTTGTCATCGGCGCGTGGCTGTTGCGTGCCTCGGGAACGTTTTCACACATTCCCAGACTATTGTCGCATTGGCAGCGCGCGGTTGTCCCGAGCCACCTCTGTTCGTTGTTTTAATTGTATAAAAACAATTATCAAAATATTTAATCAATACTTTCGAATCTAACCAACATAAGAGTCCACTGTTATCTAAACACAAATTTAAATTAAAACAATAAGAAAAGTCCTTAAGATTCAAAAGTCATCCGTGGGTATTGTTCCGCATTAGAACCCAAATTAATATCATAATAGACTCGTGGTGGAAATTATGTGATAAGAGGCCCGCAGGGACCCTCCAATTATATGATAACAGTTTTATAAAGAGATCTGTTCACTATGAATCTGATTATGTAGCACAAAATTGACGGAATGTAGGCAGGAACAATGTTCTTATAAAGTATGCGCTAGTAACACTTTTAGCTATGTATATTAATAAAAAAATCAGTAGTCTTAAATTATTTATTTATTAAATAATTAATTCATCTATCAAATAAATTATTTATTAAATATTAGTATTTCCAAAAGATTAAGGAACACCATACCCATTAAACACAAATTCTACCTTCAACCTTCTACCACCCCGATGGCGCAATTACCACGCCGGTCTGCCAAACTGAGGGTCTCGGGTTTGATTCCCGGCACGGTCGACATTTGTATGATGAGCATGCTTATTGGCTGTGGTCTGGGTGATATAATATGTATTTATAAATACATATGTGTAAATGTAAGTATGTGTAGTTTATCAGTTGGCACCCATAACACAAGCACATCGATAGCTTACCATGGGGCTAAACGACCGTGTGTGAAGGTGTCCCGATGTATTACATAAAAACCTATAACTTCAACAAAATAAACAAATGAACAATAAAAACTAACTCTACTGAGGTTAAAACTCTGAAAGAATTCATCGAATTGATAAAAAACTGATCACAATACAACTCCATCTCCGAATTATCGAGCCCCATCAGTTCTGTGGATGTAACATTTGTGCGTCCTGACCCGAAATAATCCTCGGCATCAGAAAGTATCGACTGTTGGCGAACTTTTTATAGAAAAACTTTAGTTTATCTTATTATGGAGCGCTTAGCCTTTTGTTAACAGATGGGACTCCATAATATAGTGTTGTACCCACTGGGAATTGGTAACAAAAAACTTTTAATGAATTAGTTATTCGGACGCCAGCACCTCAAGCTACTACAATCTGTCAAATTTCCTCAATAGTTTTTAAACTTTATCGCGAAAGGAATAGGTAAAAGTTGATTGAGAAAATTTTACAGTTTCCTGTAGCTCGATGTGCTGGCGTCTGTACAATACATTTATGTATAATTAAGTCATACCCTACCCGCGTCGGCGTGAAAGGGATGGGACTCTCGTGCCCGCGTTTCCTGACCGATGTCTCCAAGAGATTTAGATCCCACTTTGCATAAAGAATACCCCTATTCAGATTTCTAAGTGAATCCTCTGATAGGGTAAACCCTGCTAGGCTTTGCCTTTTCAAACCGTATTTTCTGTTGAATTATAAGTAAGTGAGAGTGTTTAACACATATTTTCTTTAGCTGTATTTGAGTCGTCTTTGCTTTTTGCTTGATTCTCCATTCTAACTAATAATTTCTTTCAAATAACTGTAATCTCGACGATCACCAGGTAACCTTGGTAACAATAAGAGTGGGTGAATAGAGGTGAAGAAGAATGAAGAGTTTGTTTGCTTGAACGCCCTAATCTCAGGAACTTTTGGACCAATATAAAATCAAACTGTTAGACAACACATTTATCGAGGAAGGTAGGCTTTTCATCTGAATGCTTGGGGTTTATTCCACTGGACGCAGGTGAAACCGTTAGCAGAAGCCAGTAGGTTGCCCAGGCCCAGGCCTTGCTAGCACAATGAATGGAGGAAAATAATTAGTGAAAATAAACGTATAGTATACGATACATGAGCCTCCCTTAACAATGCGTGGACGGATCGATACGCAATTTGGGGCTAAAATCATTTGTTGGGAGCAACCCATGGGAAGGGACTACGGCTGACCACTGACACGGAAAATAAACAATAACAGGAATGGAAACAATTTAAAGGAAAAGCAGTTATTACATGGCTGTGAAAAATATGGAGGGTCGCATTTGGTGTTTTATACTTCTTGAAAAATTTAAAACATGGAGCTACGCATAATAGAAGAAGCTAGCGACCATACCAGATGGCGTAATAGTTATTGTACCTGTCTGCCACGCTAGAGGTCGTGGGTTCGATTAAATCAGTATCAACGACAATATCTTTCTCGGAAATGTATTCCCTTGGTTACATAAATCAAGGTTAGCGGTCGCAAACAGTTGTTTCGCGATCGTACGTCAACAGTTGCGCTGAATGGCATCGTACGGGAGCGTTTCATGTGAAATGTAGATATTGTTAGTTTTCTAAAGTAAAGCTTGTCAATTTATGACGTAGATTTTTCATGAGTTCAAATGTAGATCGCTTTCGTGTTTCAGAAGGCACGTTAAATTAGTGGGTCCCGGCTGTCATCTGAACATATTAGGCAGTCGTAACGGGTAGTCAGAAGCTTGTCTGACAACCAGCCTTAGCAAAGGTTACCCGAATTATTGAAAGACTGGAGGTGATTAGACTGGAAGTGGATTCTGAACATAGGGAAAAGGCTAGGCAGATAAACCTCACAATACGCTATATGTGATCTGTGCTCATAAAACCTGTACCATACTCTTTATGTGTATTCCTGTACCCTACTTGCACAAATATGTTTTTCAAATATGTTAAAACCGAATAAAATTTCAACGCCTCCAGAAATTTAATCAGATTTGGAAGTCGTCAACGTCAGAATAGGTATTATACTTGCATACATGCCCCTTTGAAGCAGGACAGGGATTAAATTCACAAGCTATTATATTAATCTGTAATTTATAATTAAGAGATTTCGACCCAAAGGCTAATTACATACTAACTTATGAATAGAGATGCTTTATATCCGACCCACGTTTATAACTCATACGTTAACAAAGGTGTTGAAATAAGAACATTTCATTTACCGGAGTATTTCTAAATCGAATCTGTTTGATGTTGGATGTAAGCCGAAACCTCACCTGGTTTCGGCCTAAGAGTAAACTATTTTTGATTGAAAATTTTGCTTGCTGTGACTGAAAGCGATTATTGTAATAGACTACATAATATTGATCTGAAACCCAGAATGTGTTTTGTAACATGATTTTAGAAATAAACTAAAATTACATACATATATTTTAGCACCTAGGATTTACCTTACCAAATCTTATCTAAATGTAATAAACAACAGTTTAAACACCATAAGAATGCTTTGATATTAAAAAAAAATAGAATATTTTAAATAATCAATGGTTTTTTTAAGCTTTGGTTTCGGCATCCGTTCACAAATTCTAGTATCGAAACCCAAGTTTCGGCCTCTGAGAAATATGTCCCCTCCCTACTCTAGTTAAATTAGGTTGGCAGACGGCGTGGCGTGGCTAACCCTTGTTGTCTCAATGTAGACGAGGGTCACATTATTGCTAGGCACCGAATACCCTACACATCCTTATGGACGTGTTTAAATGGGGCACGCTGAAACATGTTTAATGGTTTAATCTGAATTAATGGAGAATTTGCGTACCATTTTTTTCTGTGTTGTGATAATCTGATAATCTTACGCAGTAATGTCGCATGCATTAATATTAACCATAACTTATACTTTATTGCAGCTTTTGCCCGTATATTTACCGAGTTAAAATAGGTGTAGTTTTTTACTAATTTCCTTTTGATGATTTTTGTTAGCGTGCTTAAAGTAGCACCCACCTCCAGCTAGAACTATCGGATACTTCTGCATTTAAAACCAATTGGTCCTGCAATCGTATAGGTACTTGGCAATGTTTTCGTTTGAACAATGTTTACTTAACAATACGATCACGTACAATGAACATAATTCAGAGAACAACATCAAAATTAGTTTACAAATGGAGCAGCAATTATCATTTTTGATACAGGTGTAATGAAGAGTGGGTATTCAGCTATCTCTGTTGCACATGCGCAATTTTATAGCGGTGACGTCCCATGAGTTCTTTCCTCGTTTTTCGTCAATTTCCCCTTCTCCTGGATTTTAAATATTCTATTAAGTACTTATTTCCTAACAGATACGAATTTTCAGTTTTATGTCTGTGTGTGTGTGTGTGTGTTACTTCACTTTTTAATTAAAACAATATTATAGGGTACTTGACAACCAATCAAATTCATTACTTTTATTTAACTGACAAAAACTGGTTACTTTCTATGCAATTTGTATGAAAGTTATAATTATGACGTCACAATTTTTTCACATCAAGACATATACTTATTTTACTTAAAATATCAATAAAAAAATCCAATAGCTTTTCCTTCAAAACGATAAATGAAAGTAATATTATTTTAAGATTCTGATTCTGCGTTACCAAATTAATATCTTATAGGATATTATTTTTGACCTGGTGAACTACCCAATTTGGTTAGCTACCCTTACAGTTTTAACACTACATTCGATTTCTAGAAGAATATAGGAGCAAATACGTGACAAAAGATCGAAGTACGCTCGGGAACAGCCGACGGACTCACTAATTCAATTGAATTCGACAAACTTCTTCATACAATTTTAGTTTTATTTTTATTTGTTACGTGACGCGGATTTATGAGACCTCGGTCTGTGGGGCTACATCTATGTAGATCTAGATCTCGTAAGGTTACACAGAAGCGTTGGCCAGTAATATTAGAAAAGCCCAGCTATGCCTATAGCGTCCTCAATAAATGGACTATCTAAAACTGAAAGAATTTATCAAATTGGACAAAGTTGCTGCGATATGAGTTTTAAAGCAAACAAACTTTTTAGCTTTATAATATAAGAATTTTGTTTAAAGGCGCTATTCTCAAGAATTACTGGTCCGATTTGAAAAACTATTTCAATATTATCCCATTTATCGAGGAATGCTATAAGATCCTCCTTGGATTACAGGTTTCCCTGGGCTGCGGGTTGTTCGCAAGAGTTACCCTGGTACACAGAAACCTCCAGAAGGAACATAGTGGGCTTTAGTGGGTAAGATTCTGACACTCCCTCCAGCTGCACCCTCGGGATTTGAAGAGTTCCCATGAAAAAAAGACTAAGCTACTTACTCTCTTTATTAGAATGCGTAACGGGAGTGAAACAGCTGGCGAGAACTAATTCTTAGATATGTAATAAAACCTTTTATCCAGGTAAAGCATAACTGCGTCTTTTCCTCAGATATGTACAACGCCAGCACATCAAGCTACTACAATCTGTCAAATTTCCCTAATAGATTTTTAACTTTATTACAAACTTTATTGGGTATATCTGACAGTTTCGGGTAGCTTGATGTGCTGGCGTCTGTACGTTCCTTATACTGACCATGAATATGAATTGATGACATAATAAAATTATAACGCTGGTAATAATATTTTACTAGGGTACAAAAATTCGCATATCCGCGCTAATGTTTTATAGCACAATTTACCCGTCGTATTATGCCATCCATAGTATTATCATTATCTGCCTATTTTTATCAGGTACTTGCATTCAAGTCTGTTTCAATAATAATAAGTATGTGGAAGTTCCACTCAAATACTCAATGGTTTTTAAGATTTTTAATGAAATAATCGTAACAACAGCCTATTATAATAATTTTATACACAACGTTCAAGTTCAAGAAAAATAAAAAACACAGAACTTTAAGACTTGAACAAAGTCAGTAGAAAATACTTTGACATAATAAAAGAAGAAAAAAAAAGTGTTTAATTGCGTAACTGGCAACTTATCTGACATCAACTTAGTTAAAATATCAAAAAACCGTTCCATATTTGAATTTCCCGCTCGTCGTCCTGTTGCCAAAGCATCTTAGCAAAGCATTTAATAAACTTTCGTAAAAGAGTCTCTATAACAAAAAGGTTTAATAAATGGTTTAATACGATTAAAGTTTTTTTTTATTTTATTTAAATACATACTCATATTTTTTACTTGCTATACCTAACGTTGTTAATAATTAGATTTATTTATTGCGACTGTAATAAACGTATTTAATCAAACTAAATTCAGAAATAGAATTCAAATTCCTTCTATTAAGCATAATATACCAAAGGAATTTAATCTGGCACAAAAACCTTCTAAGTTTAGAACACCCAAAATAGCTGCGAGGAATCCTTTGGCCCTTTCTTCTAAAATCCATTTACCGTTCTGCAATATTCCGACGGCGTTCGAAGTGTCTTCTCGTGTTTCAATTACCCACATATATGTGCACATTGGCTTCCACCAGCGATCTCGTGGGAACTACTCCCTACAACCGGATAAAAAGCATTTAACCCAGCCGTATAAATGGGCTAACTAACAGTCTAATTATTTTTAAAATTGATCCAATAGTTCCTGAGATTACCTCGTTCAAAAAAACTAACTCTTCGGGTTTTCTCTATATGTATACTGTTACAGGGTCAAACCCTTGAATAGTGCTAATATTATGAATGCGAATATAACGGACTACAACGCAATCACGCTTAATTGGTTAAATTGAGATGACATTTATATGTCCCTATAGAGACAGACTTACGCCACAATTTATCCGCGTACAAAAGTGAGTGTGGGTGAAATATGCACAACATTCAATCACCATGTAGTCTTTATACTTGACTGCCTTATTGGTCTTCGTGACTGACAGTTGTTCACGGGTTCTCGGATTTGATTCCGTGTTCAGGCTGAAATCGCTTTGTGGGTTTTGAGAAATTTTCATAAAGCAGCCCGCAGTCTGGAAGTTGGTTATTGATACACTCGTGCATCACGAGAGCACGTAAATGTCGATCCTGTCGGACTATGAGAGTGAGGGCGTAGAGAGTGCAGCTGTATTTGCGCGAATGCTAGTGCACTGTAATATGTCCTGCACAGCTGATCTCCTTTGAGAGAACGGTCGCCGTAGCCGACAATCGGTCTGGAAGACTGGACACTATGTAACTGGAAACTCCTTATGTCCCAATCATTAAAATCAAATAACCATACAAATAAAATTATCCCTACTAATAGTGAGTTTGCTTGTTATAAGGAGTGATGTGGAGTTTGATGAGAATAGAAATAGATCGCCGCACGTGGTTACGTAGACTAGAAGAACTAGTTCAGTAGTAATAGTAGATTCTAGTGAATAATAACTCGTTCTAATTTGAGACACACAAGTCCTTTAACTATATAAGTAAGATTCATTTACATAACAAACAAAGGCGACCTAAGTCAGTAATCGAATAACGCGCGCTAGACAATATAATTCAGTTTAATCTCGTTAGATGTCGGTCGCTCGCCGATATTTATCACAATTACAACTTCGCGTTCACCCTATGCAGAACAAACAGAAGTCTCACTGGCCATCAATACCGGATGACCCTCGAAGTTTGGACCAAATCAAATAGGCCAGCGTCCATTTCCGAAATTATTGACCGATGACTTTTTACTACCTACCTTATTTTGGTGATCGTCATCATCTGCCTAGCCTATTTCCCATGCGATGTTAGGGTCGGCTTCCAGTCTTAACCGGACGCACCTGAGTACCAGTGTTTTACAAGGAGCGACTACCTATCTGACCTCCTCAACCATGTTAGCATGACAAACCGTTGGAACCCTTGGTAGACTTGGGAAAACTGGTTGTCAGACTTTCTGGCTTCTGAAAACTTTGGCGGTCCTTACGGGTGTAAGGACCGCCAAAGTTTTACAAATGACTACCTAATTATAGTATTTTTCATTGTGTTCGAAAATATACTATCAGTGTAATATTTGTCAGGACTCGTAGAACCTTAAAGGAGATTGTTTGAATATCTGCGAAATTGTCACTTTTTGCGCAAACGCAGTCATGCTAGCAGTGAACTCGCGCTGTCGGTGACGCGTTAATGAACAATGTATTCACGTAACTTTTTAAATCAAACGGTGCAAAGTTCATGTGCATCGCTTGTCATACCACACTATCGTCAATTAAATAATCAACAACAAAAAAATATAATTTCACTGTTTTTGTAGTCGCGATACAAAGATGCTACTTAAAATATCAGAAACGTTCTGTCGACATAAAGACATCATAATTTTTTTTTTCATGCATTCATAAAACAAAAGCCTACCCAAAAAACATATTTAAGTTCTGTTTCGAGTCGAACTTCTAAACTATACCTTGATATACCATAGTCACTTAAACTTGTGCGATGACCTGAAAAACAGACGAAGTTTCTCTTAACTTCCCTTTATGTACAATGTTGTTCCCATCAAGATATTGTGATAGATTTAACCTGATTTAACTTTAATTTCCCACATAGTGAAACTAACTAACTAGTTCTTATGAGAAAAGTTCTTATTTAATTCAAGGTGGCAAACTTTATGGTTAGTGCAGGTGAACCATAGTAAAGATTATGTTAGTCTTTTTTTTTAATCTCAATTTTCTATAAATCGCGTTACAGCAATAATATTGCCAACAAGATCACTTAGTTTAATTATTAAGGAGACCGACATTCCGGAGAGAGATCAGGCGCAGGATCGACATTTACGTGCTCTCCGAAGCACGGGTGAATCAAACACCAACTTCCAGACTCCAGGCTGCTTTATGAAAATTTCTCAAAACCCACAAAGCGATTTCGGCCCGACCCGGGTATAGAACCCGAGCCCCGTGCGCAGCAGTCACGCCTTGCGAGTACTAGACCAACGAGGCAGTCATACCGACATATCAACCAAATTAATATCTTAAATTCAAGCATATTACCTGCAGTTCAAAAATATAGCTACATGCTCTTTTCAAAATGTGGAAAGTGACATTGAAACAGTGCTCGCAAATTGACTACAAAATTATAAAAAAGAATCAGCTGAAACCTGTCTGGGCTTCTTTGAATAAAAGAGTAGACTCCGCTGTAAAAAAAAATGTAATTTTACAAAATTTCGTAGGTATATCAAGAAAACTTTCATATTAAAGTTTTATTCTAAAATCTATATTGAATTCATTAAAATGGTTTCAAGCAAAGTTGAGCCCTTTGAAGTTTACGTTCTGAGTTTTCATTTAAAGGTTTTGGGTGAACGGGCTTTGTTGAAGAATTCTAGTAACATTACACAAGCCTACTGCTGGAGAAACTTTGTAGATCACGCTACTACAATTAAACAGAAATATCATCCAATATTACAAATAATTTGACGTCACATCGCGATTACTTGGAAAACAATTTAGGATGTGTTGGATTGCCGAACCATCAGGCTAGCGTGAGTGCGGCTGTTACTCAGCTCGTGCTGTGTACTCTTAGTAAATATGTACTGTAGTTAACTCTTAATGAGATAACTTTTATAAAACCCCAAGTGGCGTATTAGCTGTACTGAAGAGCGGAAATTGTGCCAACTCTAAAAAAATACTTAAGCCGACTCGGGGTTTCACAATTTCCGAAAACATTATATAAACAAGAAGTTTTGTAGTCGTTAGCCGCAATTTTTCTTTTAAATGTCTTGTGACAGCCCTGAAGTTTTTTCTTAAGATATATTTTATTCATCTCGTTTGTGAGTTGCTAATGGGTCACTTTTGTATATAGTAGTATAATATTATATACATATAGTACAGGGCAACGTACAACGAAAAACTTAAGGGATTGGATGTCATTTTGAAAGTGAGGGCGTTTACGATTCCCCGCGGGGTGGCGCTTCACCTTACCTGACCTTTTTATATCGACACCTACTAACCGTTACGTAGATTTGACCTCGCAACCGAAGGTAGGTAACAAACATCAAAATTCACCTTGTTTTATGAAGATGTGTTCCGAAACCGAAAGGTTTATTCGCAAGGGAAATGCACAACATTTTTGAGTTGCTCTTTTAACTAAAGGATGAGGCGCCAGCACATCAGGCTACTACAATCTGTCAATTTTTCCTAATCGACTTTGCACCATATTATGTTTCAGCCATAAAGTTGAAAATGCTGGCCTGCTGGTACTTATGAAAGCAGACTTATAGCTACAATCAACGTATCCTTTCGAAGACCTAGTCCCCGTTCCCGAAAAAAAAAGAAGGTGACTTATTATATCCATACGAAACTCCAAAGCAGTTCAGTCGCATATTACCTTTAGCTACTATCAGCGTTTTCGCCCTCGTGCCGTGGGAACAAATTCACAGACCCGGGTAAAAAGTAGCATTCCGCAATACATGGGTTTTCTACCACTAAAAGAATTTTTCAAATCGGACCAGATCCTGAGATTAGTGCTATATAAATTCCTGAGTTAGGACTCTGGGTGCAGAGTTTCATTCGCATGTTATAATGAATGTTTTATCTAGACTTTATTTAGACTTTTTATTTTAAATCTTGCATACCAGTCATTTTTTTTGTCTCAAATATGTCTTAACGTGCCTAACCTTTTCAGAGTCGCGCAGTCAGCGCTCATCGAGTGTATCGTTCAACGACGAACCGCTCTCCAGTTCAACAGCCTCCCATCGAAGGGCTAGCATCCATCTAAAATGGCTGCTGCGAAGTTATTTAAGACTACCCATTTCTTCCGGTTACACCCGCGTTCACAAGAAAATACTTTTAGTATCCGAATAAAAATTTTATCAAAATCGGTCCAGCCGTTTTTATAGTTGTACTAAGCTACCCTGTGTAAGCTACCCTGAAAATTTCAGCTTGCTAGCCTATCGGGAAGTGCCTCAAAATTAAGATGCAAAAATCCAACCAGAACTACAAAAACAAACAAGAAAGTGAGTGAATAAAAACGTGGAAATAAAATAAAGCGTGATTACGACTATTATTGATCCACAGATACCCTCCTAAAATCTCGCAAACCTTCCCACTTCAACTATACCCTTAATTGCATATAATTTTTATAACCAAACAAAAAATACTAACATACACATAAACCACCTTATTGTAAAACCCGGTCTTTAAAAAGTACCAACTTTAGTACCTACTGGGTTTAAACCTACGTCTCGGACAAAGTTAATGGTCTTAATCTAGTGCTAAACCAGGTACTTTTTAAAACCACGGTTTTTTTTAAAAGGGGGAAAGAGCTTGTTTGCTTGAACATGCTTATCTCAGGAACTACTGAATCTATTTGAAAAGTTGTTGGATAACACATTTATCGAAGATGCTACTTGTTATACAAGTGCGAGTCACGCGGACCGCGGGTGAAACCGCTTGCGGAAGCTAGTTCATAACCATGCCGCTTGCGGTTTGTTAATAAAAACTATTTTGTATATCAACAAGCTTTTGCTCGCAGGTTCGCTCACGTTTTAACTTTCATCCCCTATTATAAACCCTTAGGGGTGGAATTTATCAAAATTCTTTCTTAGGGGATGCTTCATAGTAGCTTTATGCATGCAAAGTCTCAGCCCGAGCGGTTTAAATTTGACAAAGTTGCATAAAAACTTTCATCCCCTATTTTATCCCCTCGGGGATGGCATGCCAAATTTCAGAACGATCTGGGCAGTGCTTTGGGCTGTGCGTTTATAGATCACTGTCAGTCAGTCAGTCAGTCACCTTTGAGTTGTATATGTATATTATTTAGATAGAAAAAAGATTCTTAATGAAACTTGGACTTTTAACGCTCATCCCTTCTCTGTATGAACAGACTAAAGTACACACCAACAGGAACTTTTTAAAATCTAATGGCTATGGAATAGCTGCCAAAAGCGAGAAAAACCAATGAAAAACAAATGTCCTAAAGACTAAACTGCTAACTTAAAGCTAGTTAAAAAAACATACAGGAAAACATCAAAACAATAAAAAAATAGAGTAATCAGTCCCCGACGGTAGTAAAAAAATAAAAAGAACTCAGTTATTTCAAATACATCATGCTTTTATGAGTACATAGTAGGTACATAAACATGTTCCAGTGTAGTAACTACATACCTGTTTTCGCATTATTATTGTTGTTAGTCCCTGTCGCCTGGCTGAACAGCGAAGCGCCGGTGAGCCGGGCACGACGAAGAATCCACCACATCTTGACCCGATAATTACTAAAAAATACCACTAAAAAACTTCTTTCACCGACAATATTACGCGAATATATTCAAAGTCAGTCTGTCTAAAAATACTTAAAAAATAATTATTTCACAGCTAAACTAGGGTCCGACAAAGAATTATGTTTAACCGTTTTTTATGTTTGACATAGATAAGGAATTGAATGATTTCCTTCAGTTTCAGTTACGAATTACTACCTATCGTGATCGTATCAACACGTATCGGGTTGCGAGGAGGTCGGGACACCCTGTCCGCGTGACTTCTCGCGCGGGACTGCTCGTCTGCCATGACATTTCCAAACATAGGCATGCGCAGTACCTAGCCACGATCCACGGTCTGGTCTAACAGGTGAATTTGTTAAAGGTTTCATTAACAAAAACATTCTTACAAATCTCGAGAGTATATATATTTAGTAATAAATTCTGTAAGTAGTTTTAGTGTAAATAAATTTTCTGCTATCCGAAAAAAAATAATACAAGATAGATATAATATAGTAGAAGTGGATGATAAAATTGCGAGATGCAATGCATTGGGAGTAGTAGTACCGAGGTAAAATTTAGTTCGGGTCCAAGACCCTCAGGTACGGGACTCGAACTCGTGATATGCAGCGCCGCAGCCGATGCAATCGACCATCGTCATTCATGTCGACATCAGACTTTTGAGCGCTTCTGTACCTGCTGATATTGCGCAGTTTAACTACACGCGACAACAGCAAACCCAAAGAACTCGATATGCAGGAATTATCAAACACGGATTTTTTCTTCGTTCGAACTAGTATTTCTTAAAATTAACGCGTTCAACCAATTAAACAAAGAAACTATACCAAACAAAACAAAAAATAAGTCTTTAGCGTCTATATCTTGAATGCGCGGCAAAAAATCTGTCGTTCATGACATCACGTTAATGCACATTATTACAAGAGTAGGCGTAGTCGACCAAAGCGCTATCTGCACTAACTTTTAAATGTGTTTTTTTTGTAGTGGGATAGCCTAAAAATATAGCGCATTTATTAAAAAAAAAGGAAAGGAAAGATAGTGTTAAAGAAGGTATAGAGAGATACATATTTGATTGTTCTGGAAAGTTCCTATTAATTATGGTAATATTATGTTGTTTTCGGAAGCCGGCACAATGTGTCATTAAGTATTTGAATGAAAGTTTGAATACGTGACGCACGTGTTAACGTTCAGTCGCGCACTGGTTTTAGAAAACGGAAACAAGCGGAAACAAAGTGGGTGGGAAGGTGAGATAAGGACGTGACACATTACACAGGATAGTTGGCGAATTACGGTAAATTAAAATGAACGAACAAAGTTCAGTTGAATGGGACATAATAATTGATGTGAACTCGTTTTCTAGAACCTCGTTATTTTGTTCACCATGTCTACAACGTAGCATTTGCATACCTATTTATGCTCAGATAAATGAAATACAAAATGTCTTTTATTAATCTGCTGTACAGGTTGGCCAAAAAGAGTGTGGAAAAATTGAGCGGGAGATGTAAATAAAAAACAATAATTAAAAAAATAAGAACTGTTCGTTGCGGAATAAATTGGAGAAAAGTGGAAATACCACGACGTAATGAGTTTTTGATACAGAAACTTTTAGGTATATGTAGCATAGATCATAGAGTAGTCCTCTCTAATATTATTTTTAACCTCATTTATTGAGATTTGTTTTCTTTGTTTAATTTGCAGTGCCTGAACTAAAGCAGTTAAAGTACTGTTATAAAAAAATGGGAAAAAAAATTTGAAGCAGACAACAAACTTCACACACACATTCCCCCAGACTTTTGTCGAAGTATTTGCATAAATATCAAATATGTATTAATTGTTCAATACTTATTGCTTCCCAAAACTAGGTATATACTAGTATTTTAAATAGACAAAACGACAGCAGACTTTGACTTCAAGCAAATTAAGAAAAATATTTCATATGGCAACTCCAAGTGCTTAATGGTGGGATTCCCAATTCCAGTGTGCTCTTTTCAAGTGTCAGATGGAAGAATACGACAATTTGAAATAAAACAAAAAATCTGCATCGTCCAAGTTCACTTTTCTGTTGGAAGTGTCAGGAGAAGCCACGAATTTGAGATTGTGAAACTATTTCACTTCTAAAAGGTAATAAAATTAATATTTGGTTAGACTTGTATACGCGTAGTGATGTTGGTATTTCATTGTTTTATTTCGAAAATGATTTCGGGCGTGGTCACTTTCTCCTGGAAGCTGCATGCTTATCACGATTACAGACGTATGTATGTATAATAAAACATATTGATTAATAAATACTAGCTAATTTTATGAATACGTTAGGTTTTATGTTATGTTAAACTCATGTATCATATAAATCAGCACTTTTCGAACGTGAAAATAAAAGGCAGCCCCCAAAACGCCCACCCTTCACCACTTCCTATGTGTTTTTGCTGGAAAGAAGAAGTGGCGCAACAAACTCCCCAGTAACACATGTCTGTGCGTTGGTTTGATGTAACAGTGACACACTGAAATGTTCGTAATATTTTCGGCTTTTGCTAGGAAACTAAAAAGAATCATAAAATCATAATCATAAAAGGTAATCTATTTGCAACTCACAGTCAGTTAGACCTTCCAAAGTCAGGAAGACATGCCAGTTCTATTATGTGAAATGCCTATTTCCTAAAGCTTATTTTTATTTATTGAAATCTTTAATTGTTGTCATCTTATTTTGCTACAAATATTTTGCATTTGTTGGTATATGTACCTACTAATTAGTTATTTTATAAATACATATTATTATTGATAGACAATATTTAAATTTTTTCTAATTACTATAGACTGTCTTTTCAGTCTGAAGTTTACCAGACGGGCTGGTAAGTAGATAATTTTGTTCCTATAACTTCTAATATGCACCTGACGAGGTAATTTCAGAATCACCAACTTTATTTTGGATATCCTGTACCTACATATACCAACCTCATCTCGTTTTTTTATAAAAAAAATTGTTGACATGTAAAAGTGTTGATTACAACATATTTGCAAAATAAATATCATTTATTTCAAAAGCAACTGAGTTGTGAACTTCAGATTTAAATAGAAATATTTTAGTAATTGAATTAATTACTCTTTTATAATTTTCAAACAATATTTTCAGATACAATCATAAGAAGTGCAGTTGACCTATAGCTGAGTGTTTGGAACTGACCACATTGCTGTATAAGGTATGTTTTAAGGTAGTCAATATTTAAGTATAAACTTTAGTTGAATATTGCATTGTTAGGAAAATATGATTGGTATTAATTTTTTCAACCATTCTCATATTACAAAAATATGTTTTTGTTTAGATAATTCAGTGTATTTCTGTTATGTACAAATACTTATTTTTATATGTAGACAGCAAAAATATTAAAAAATCTAATGAAATAGTTGTGGTGGCCTAGTGGTTAAAGCACCAGCCTCTCGAGTATGAGGGTGCGGGTTCGATTCCAGGTCAGGCAAGCAGCAATGTAACTTTTTAAAAATTATATGTACTTTCTAAGTTTATCTTGGACACCAATGACTGATTAAAGGTGAAGGAAAACATCTCGAGGAAATCTGGACTGTAAAGTCTGAAATCACCAACCCGCATTGAGCAAGTGTGGTGATTAATGTTGATGAATGAAATAGTTACCTATTTGCTAAATTTAAGAATCTCTGTTGCAGTCCTCGTTTATACGTTTTCAACCAAGTAATATATCACAATGAATGTTATTTATGAATTATTTTTTTATTGTTTGCACCTATATCTGTAACTAACCAAAAGTTAAAAAAAAAAATTGTTTGAAAGGGTCTTCCCAAATTGTTGTCCCATTGTAAAAGGTTCAGGATCTGATAATGGAAACCTTTTGAAATCAATCGCAACAATTGAAAATTTTATTTATGCCAGGTAGTGGGAAACTACTACGGATTTCTACATCATTGGTGATGATTGATGGTTTAGGAACCTATTTAGCTTTAATTAAAATTTAATAAATATGACTATACTATAATAAATACATATAGTAATTTAACGAATATTTGCTAAAATAAAATTGAAATGTCTGTTTCTAATATTGGTGAAATACCAAAAATAATTGAGAAAATAGATTCTTCTATTAAGTATTATCTTCGGAATCACTAATAATTACGGACTACCAACGAATAGCTAAACGAACTATACTTCTTGTTTCGCAGATATCTAATAAAATTACCTGTGAAGACAATGACCGACCTAAACAAATGGAAAAATGCGTTATCCCCCAATTACGAAACCAATGTCGACAAATTATATCCTTATTCTGAATTACCTTACGAAAGAGATTATGCGGTCATCAAGATACCATTTTGTACTGAAGATCTGATAGAACACGTCGATTACTTTGGTGAAGGAAGAGCGGACACCAGCAAAGGCACCGTAGGATTTAGTAATTGCTACAATGTTAATTACCAATACACTTTAGTTCAAGAAGGCCCAGATGCTGGCAGAAAGATACCTAACAGAATACCACTTACTACTAATATACTTCTTAGGCATCACTTTAGATGCCAAGTTACAGTGGGGCCCACACATAGAAAAAGTTATCGAAAAAGCTCAGTTCGGCAGCCTACGCGGTTAGAAAGATCCGTTACTTGACGGATGTAGATACAGCTCGTTTAGTTTATTTTAGTTATTTTCATAGTGTGATGTCATACGGTATTCTTCTGTGGGGGAATGCCGCTGATATTCAAACAATTTTTGTTCTGCAGAAGCGAGCTATTCGAGCAATTTATAAACTCAGCCCCAGACACTCACTCAGAGAAATGTTTAAAGATATTAAAATTATGACTGTTCCGTGTCAGTACATTTATGAAAATTTATTGTATGTACATAAAAACCCACATATGTTTAAAAAATATAGTGATATTCATAGTATAAATACAAGAAATAAACACAGACTAGTAGCTCCAGCTACCAGGCTCCAGAAGATAAATGGCTCCTTTAAGTGCCAATGTGTACGCTTTTATAATAAAATTCCCAGCCATATTCAAGATCTGAGTCTTAATAAATTCAAATTGTTTGTTAAGCAGTCGTTGTTATGCAAGGCTTATTATTCAGTTAAAGACTATCTAGGAGATAAAAAGGCTTGGGAGTAAGCTGTTCCAAGAAAAAAAAAAAAAACTACAAATGCTACTGTTGTTTCCATATGTTCCCAACGAGTAACACCCTCAAATGTCACACTGTTACTCGATGGGATTTTTTTCTGAAAAAATTCCCAACCGGTCACACTACCAGTCACACTGTTACTCGATGGGAACACACTGTTACAGAACTTAATGAAAATAAGAATTAAATCGGTTTTTTAAATTTTTATTAAAATCAACAAAATAACAACATTGGTAAATACAGTTACTTAATTACGGACGAAGTTCAAATTAACATTAGAAATTAGAACTGATAATTGTTGTAAAATGTGATGATTTACTCTGATATATTATATAAAGCTGATTGTATTTAGGTACCTCCCCCCCCCTTATTACGTGGGACTTAAATATAGATGGCGAGATGTGGGTGTAATATTACACCTCTGCCTACCCCTTCGGGGATACAGGCGTGAGTCTATGTATGTATGTATGTATTTAGGTATTGTAATTTTATTTAATTATTTAAGAATAAAACGTTCAAAGGAGAATCGCCAGCAATATGACGAATAAATGTTTTTAAAGTAAAAACCGATTTAATTCTTCTTTTCATTAACTACTGTAATATTGTGACTGGTTGGGAAATTACTAATAAGAAGTTCCCATCGAGTAACAGTGTGACTGGTTGGGAAATTAGTAATAAAAAGTTCCCATCGAGTAACAGTGTGACTGGTTGGGAATTTTTTCAGAAAAAAATCCCATCGAGTAACAGTGTGACATTTGAGGGTGTTACTCGTTGGGAACAAATGGTTGTTTCCTAATTTTATTGAAAAAAATTATCGACATGTTACAATTCTATTGGATAATCCCCATAGTTTTTTTTTTTATATTTTATTTATTTATTTGCTATATATTGCTGACATGTAAACCTACTGTTAAAGTAGATGCTCTTTCTTTTTTTTTTTGTGAGTGTGTGAACAATGTGGGTTTTTCATTAAGTTTTTTTTTTTTTTTCTTTAGAGTATAATTCTGTCTGACAGTTTGAGTACTATAAGTGGCCTACCCAAATGTCCTTTCTGCTGTTATGTTCGTCGGATTGTTGAGCTCCTATGTTACTGTTGAGTTCAACGAAGACCGACAAATGCGTACCAGCTGATTGGACAGGTCCACTCAAACTTGTATGACACTTTCTTCAAAAGGTCATTTCAGACACAAGCCTACATTGCTCATCCATACTTTAGTATGTAATTTATTTTTATGTCTGGACTTTAAAAGAGACTATGACCCTTGAGTTTGTTTCGGCGTTTCTTCTCAAGGCAGTCAGTTAGGAAATGCCGACCTCATCTCGTTATTTTATAAAAAATGTGTTGACGTGTAAAAGTGTTGATTTCAACCTATTTGCAAAATAAATATCATTTATCATTTATCATTTACCAATTTCGCCCGACACTGAAGAAACTCGCAAATACATTAAAGATAATTCTGTCATAACTGTAACCGTTTCAGTTCCAAATTTTGATTTGACAAAAGCTGTTGCTCAAGATATCGCTCGGATAGTGAATGGCCGTAAAGGTAAAGTTATTATTTACGGAGATTATAAAGACTCAGAAAATGAATTGATTAAAGAAGAGCTGAAGATAGAAAAACAGTTGATCTACTGTCCCATCTACACTTTACCAGATAACCTCAAATTAACTTTTTGTAATACATTATACAAAGTTTTTTTGAGTATGAACGAAATGAAAAATCAGCTTTATAGAAACATCGCAAAGAGTAACATCGAAGCTGCTGTTATTCTCACTGAATGTTTGAATAACTCTTACTCCGGAAATGCTATACGCGACGTCGTTACTAAACTAATTACGAATAAAATTAGTAGTGTCATTGTGTATGCTTACAAATTATGGAATAATAATTCTAAAGATGTTGTTTCAAAACATTTTCCAAAGGTTTTTCAACAGATATTCAACGGTGACTGCATGGTCATTGTCAATAAACAAAATAATCAAGCACTTGTTCTGGAACCAAGTACAAAATTGGCCCGATGTGACAGCCAAAGCAAATCAACAAAGACATTAGTATGGAAGATAATTCCGGAATGGGATGACAGTGAAGCGAATGTAGTATTCAAACCGTACAACGTTGATGCTAATCTGTTTTTAAACAAGTCTTCTGGGGATGGAGATGGCGTGAAAGGGGAAGCACGAGCTTCTCAAGACCAAGCTGACAAATTTATCTTGGAGCCTTCAATGATAAATGGCCAAGTTGCTTTTACCATCTATAGTTGCGAGCAGGACAAGTCGTTGGAATTGCCCGTTGATATAGATTCTGCCGGAGACAATGCTGTTTTGTGGCAAAAAGCTGCTGCCAATGAAGACTATGACCGGGCCAGGTGGATTTTAGCGGCTTGCGATAAAAAAGATTCGGACAGTCTTTCTGAAGTGGATGACGATTCGGATTAATGTACCTAAGCGATAAACTGTTACTACGCGTTATGTTTATTATTGATTCATATGTTACAATTGCCTATTAAGTATAAAAAGGTTTTGATTATAAAAAGAAGTGATTAATTTTTTTTATTATTATACCGTCTCAATAGTCTTGAGCATTAAAATAAAAATGTCATTTTATTTGGAAACGTTTGTTTTATTGAACATGGCCACCACCGATCTCTCGATCCAAAAAACAGGTAGGTATCAGGTACCTATCCTTTTAACCGTTACCAGTTTCAGCTGCGTAGTATGGGTGTGCATTGCTCCAGCATTACAATTTGAAGTAACAGACGACAGACGCATGGAGTGTGACGTCTCGTCCTTTTGTTAAACTTGATTATTGACGATTTTAAAGTAACTTCGTACTATTATTGGCTATTTGGCAGCATCGCATTATTTGAGTGCCCTCCTATTTGAGAAACTAGTATTAGCTGACCGCTAAATTTGTAACAAGACCATATAAAGCGAATCCAAGACAAACTGGTTTTGTATAGCTTGATGTGTAGCCGTGTGTACACTTCAAAACTTGGTTAAAAAGGTTTTTTGCAAGAGTTATTGCGACTCTGGCACACAAAGGACTCAAGAAGGAACTAAAGTCAGTAAAAGTGGCACTCCCTCCAGCTGCATCCACAGCGGATAATATCCTTATTTACAAAACAGTATTCCAGATGTACCAATGTTCCAACCAACCCATTCGCAAAAAAGCTGTCATTAAAAAGGTAAAGTTAAACTGTCTCTATCTACAATTAAATAAATAAAAGCTTCAATACCACCGCTCATGCTCTCCGCACACAGCGGAATTAAATTAATTGTCTGTGGACCGCCTAAAAGAAAGCTTACAACTTTTTATCATAAAACATTTATTAAAAATTACCTTCATTTCATTTTATTTAAATAAAATTATACAATACAATAAACTATTAAACTTACAAAAATATAATGAACAAAAACACATCAAGCAGACGCTGAAGAAACAGTCTTAATTTGAATATTACATGCCATGATACAAATTGGTGATATACATAGGTACAGCGAGACATTAGCAATGTAGGTACAGCCAGAGACGGATTGACCATAGATCAAGAGTAGCCGCTGAATTTGGAAATTGAAATAATTAAAAAGGTATCCATGTGCTAATTAAAAAAAATGTGTTATTGAAATATACCTATAATTACTTAGGTACAGACGGCAGCACATCAAGCTACTGCAATCTGTCAAATTTCCTTAATAGATTTTCAACTTTATCGCTGAAAACATATGTAGGTATGGTTAGAACATTGAGTTGACAGTTTCGTAGCTTGATTTGCTGGCGTCTGTACATCAAGCTAGTAAATAATCATGCCATTTGATATCACGGCATGCGAGTCATTATTGTGGCCAAAGGCAAGTTAGGTCTTGGCAACTCGGAATTTACAATTAAAAGAATTTAAAGAAACAAAGATTGACAGTATTATCAACGTTAACGTCTTGATTTGTTGATGATAGGCAGTACGTCCGAAAATCTCTCTTAGCCAGATGTACCGGCTTTTTGAGCAGCTAGCTCTTTGAGCTTCGCGTTCTCGGCAACCAACGCCTGCACCCTCTGTTCATATTTCTGTCTCAATTCCTGTCGAAATAATTTGAGGTTAGGCAAGCAGTTTAGTTAAATACTAATAAATGCCCTCGCATCCCACAGGCGGATACAAAATAACCTATATTTTAATCTGATATACCTGTAAGCTATATTAGTTTGGAATTGGCTAGAAAAAGTAAGATACTATATTGACTGAAGATGGATAAGAGTTAACATTGAGATACTACCACTGCTACTATGTACTACTTTATAGTTTCTTAAAGGTCTATCCAAACTCTCACGATTGTATTAATAGCAGGGTTGCACCATGTGTAACAATAACCAAACCATAACCAGCCGTCAAATCGCCTATTTAGCCCATTGGCCTCCAGTTGGTATATGTAGTTACATGGTGCAACCCACCCGAAGAGTGAATCAATACCTGCTTGATCAACTTAAAATAATGAATCCATAAAACTCGGCAACTTAACCAGTTCATTATAGATAATTTTTGCTACAGATACCAGCACATCAAGCTACCTGAAACTGTAATTTTTTCCCAAGGAATTTGACAGATTGTAGTAGTAGTTTGATATGCTGGCGTCTGTACTGTACCATTTCTTGATTTGTCGGGTTATACAATGAAATGAGATTTACTCGATCTGTAGGTACATATTACCTATTGAGACTTGGTAGTATACCTATAGTCCTTGTCAAATAAGTTTGCCGCTCCGAACTTTGCTATGAGTGGCTTTTTTCTATATTTGAGAAAGTCTGCGGATTCCTCATTGAAAAAACTAATAACTTTGACAATTAATATTTGTTTTATAAACTATCAGAGTTATTATAGACACAAAACTAATTTCAATAACAAACCTTGAATATAGCGAGTTGTGTTTCATATTCCTTCTTCAAGTCATCGTTAAGAGTAGTGCTGGTCTGAGCTCGTTGTAACACTAATCCATATCTGTCTTTCTCCGCCTTAAACCTAGCTTCCATTGCCACTAGACGGTCCTGAAACAATTTACAAAAGGGAACATAAAAAATGAACGCAGATTTATCTGAGCCGAACAGACTTCATAAGACGTCGAAGAATATAATAATATTCCTCACATCACACATTTACACGTCATCTCGAGGAGCTCGTGGCTAAGTAAAAGCCCCACGGGTCGATCGATCATAAGGTTAAGCAAAGCTTAGCGTCGTCGGTCCGTGGATGGGTGACTATCTTGTCATGACTACTTCCTCCGTGTTTCGGAAGGCATGCTAACTTGGTTGGTCCCGGCTGTCATTTTTGTACATCTTTGGCAGTCGTCAGAAAATCTGAGAACCAGTCTTACCAAGGAGTATCAGGTTGCTGAGGTGACTGGGTTGAGGAGGTCGGTCAAGCAGTCGCTCCAAGTAAAACACTGGTACTCAGATACATCCGTAAGACTGGAAACTGACTCCAATACAGCTTGAGAAAAGGCTAGGCAGATGATGCTTCACACAACGTCACCTAGTCCCAAAACTAAGCTATGAAATACATAAGTGTTATACACAGAAACACTCAGATTAAATGAAACCTATGTTAATGCACACAAATCCTAGAATTAGTTTAGTTCGGAGCTTTTGGCTTCCTTAAATATGCACTTTACTAGCTTTCCCCCCGCGGCGGGCGGAAGAACTTCCTTCATCTGGATAAAACATATCCAATAAGGTATTCTGATACGAGGGATATAACTGCCAAGTTTTATCAAAATCCAACCCGAAGTTTTGACGATTATCTTGTCCCGGGCAACTTCTTATCGTATTCGAATATAGGTAACCCGGAGATTTTTCAAATTATTTCATTCGTTTCGGAACCTATTTAATGCAAACATAAAAAAATAACAAATCTTTTTACAATATTAGTACAAATGAAAAACCTTTAAATATTAGTTTCCGTCGCCACTTACCTCCATAGCTTTAACTTCAGAGTTCCTTATTTCTAAAAGATCTTTAGTAATCACGTTGATATCCTTCAGGGACTGTACTTGCGTTGTCAAAGCCTCTATTTGAAGTTCTTGATTCTTCACCATCTTAGTCTTGTCGAAGATCATGCCACGCGCTTTGCTGAGCAACTGAAATAATACAAGATTTAAGTTGGTATGTTTCTTTGGTCTATAGCAGTCTTTACCGGTAGTCAGAAGCCATAAAATCTGAAAACCAGTAGCTACTAAGTTGTTGGGTTGCCCAGGTACTGGTTTGAGAAGGTGATATAGGCAATCGTTTTATGTAAAACACTGATACTAAGCTGCATTCGTTTATACTCGACCGTAACATAGTTGGAAAAAGTTTTGGCAGCAATTCAACTCATATGTTAAAGCCAAGACTGACAATTTATTATAGGTAGGTATTCATCATCTCCCAAGCCTTTTCCCAACTATGTTGGGGTCGGCTATAGGTAGGTATTATTATCCACAAACCTCCTCGTGCTGTTGTTTAATATTTTCAATCATCTCGTGGTTCTTGCCGGTTGGTTTGGACAACGCCGCTTGCAGTTCCGTCTCCAAGTTATGTACCCTCGCTTTGAGAAGATCGATTTCTTCTTCACGGACCTGTATATATTTTTATAATTAAATGGGAAGTAATTGCGCAGTTTAGGTCAAGAAACTACATACCAATATTTGAGCATAAGTGGGTGGATGTTGATAAAATAAAATTGGCTATCACGATCGATATAGGTAGACCTAATAGGTCACAAAGCGTCTCAACCAAATCATTCTAACGATACGATCTCATACAGATAAGATAAAGATAAAAAGTCATTTATTCAAAGTAGGCTGAAAATCAGCACTTTTCGAAGGTCAATTCTACAAAAGACAGCCCCAAAAACGCCCGCCCTTCACCACTTCCTATGTGTTATCGCTGGGAAGAAGAAATGGTGGAACAAACTCCTCAGCAACACAATTCTGTCCTCCTCCAATCTCAGGAATATGGCAATGGCATGTCAGTATGTATGTATGTAAACTACCCTCCCAGGGCCGTTTAAGTTCAAAATATAAAAGGGAAAAAACAAAAATTTTAACTTGAAGTACCTTAAGCTCCAGTTTAAATCCATCTTCCGTCCTCTCGGTTTTGACTTTCTCAAGTTCTTCAATCTTTTTCAATAGTGCTTGTTCCCTTTGTTGCCAGTCGCCCTGTGGCCATTAAATGGAATGACATAAAAATTCATACTCACGTAATAGAAATAATAAGAACATTTAAGAAGTTATGATGACTTACGTTCTCTTTTACATTATTCTGGTTAACCTCGTTACTTCCAGGCTTGTTGTCGTCTATTTTTTCAGCAGGTCTGTTTTCGGTAACATCTTGTTTCACCTCCGTCGTTGCTTCGGCCTTTATATCAACTGAGCTCGCTTCAACCTGATAAACATGTATTTTACGGTATAAAACAGTTAAAACTCTCCTATATCCTTACTCTGGTTAAAACCTACTTGAAATTTACATAAAGTTACAGCCAAATCGTAATGTTACTGCGAAAGTGTAACAGACAGCTGTTACATGCTTTTCGAAGCCGAGATTCTAGAAGAATAAGTCTAGATAATTTCCTTTGAGCGTAGATTAGATGCCATTTGATTGTTTGAAAGTTCATCTCAATCAGGTTTACACATGGAATCTGATTAAATTTTTAATTGTATAAAACGTCGCCTATTTACACTTGAAACACGGTCACTGTATTTTCATCCCACTTTTTGATTAGGTTGATGAAATGGACATAAAAGACGAAAAATCTGGAATCGACTAACGATTTTATTGCTTTCAGCACTAACTGGCACTGGACTAGGTTGTGCGGCACCTTCCCCACCTCCTGTCTCGCCAGACTCAATCAATTGGCTCTGGGCTGGATCTGCCTGAAAACAAAAGTAACAGGTTTAGCAGAAACACTGCAATGTCGTCCGGACTCCTTATTTGTAACGAATATAACATCGTTTTAATTTAAGTCCCTACATTACCCTATATTAAAAATGATCTATCATAAGGCGGAGAAAAACTCTGGTCAAAACTTTGGGTTGGTCCGTAGATGACCATCTTATCATGAGTTATTCCGTATTTCGGAAAGCACCTTAAATCGTTACTGCTGTCCTTTTCACATCATACATGTTCGTTACTGGTAGTTAAAAGCCAGAAAGCCTGAAAACGAGACTTACCAAGGGTATAAGCTTTGTGTGTTGCCAAGGTTACTGGGTTGAAGAGATCGGACAGGCAGTCACTTCATATAAAACACTGGTTGGTACTCAGGCGACTCCAACATAGTTGGAAAATGACTAGGCAGATGATTGTGTACCTACTACCTACTACAAATCCTCAGGCTTTACAGGTCGCATGCCAATTATCTGATGTTCAAAATAAAATTAAAGCAAAATGCCATGAATATATTATCAGGCGTAAATTCAGTGAAAAATGTACGCTCATCAATAGCTCCTACTTAACTAATTTTATTTAGAACGTGCCCCGCTTGGCTTTCGCAATAGGTAATTTAATGTTTTTTCTTGCGACCCGCCCCGGCTTCGCACGTGGACAAATGATTTGGGTAAGCCTAATGCCGCGGATCTATGCAAGGATTCGTGGCGTTTCTACACACGACTGGTGTACACTACGTCAGCGCTGCACAAGATTTTTATCTCTGACCCAGCGATTTTTGTGGACAGTCATGGAATGGTGGTCTCTCAATTAAAATAACATCTACTACGCCGCCCATCAACCTATAAAGCCGACTCCAAGATACATCAACCGTACTGTTAATGGATAGTCAGTTACACCACCTTCAAACAGCCTATCGGTGTTGCAAGTTTATTCAAAATAATAGTCCCCGCTCGCTCCGTAGTTACGTACTAATAGGTAGGGGAATTTTCAAGAAGCAGTTGGCCGGCATGGGCACGAGCGGCAAACGCATTTCATCTGTTATCCTTTATTGAGAAACCCAAGCGAGCGGAGTAGGTAGTTTCGATAAGATGCTTAAAACTTATGAAGTGTAGGTAGGCAGGCACTTACTTCTAACCAGCCAAATAGAGATCAAAAATGTCAGTTCCGATACAAAGATTTCATCCAGCAAAATGGTCAAATAATGTGTACCTACCTACAGCCTAAAGATGTGCAAATGCATAAAGTAGGTATTATTGGTAGGTACCTATGATCTACGTGACGAATGTTTGTACAGGTTATGAAAACCGCAAGCTAATAATGCTTACTAAAACGGTCTAGTTTTAAACACGAAGCTAAATTAAATAAATAACTCCAAAACGCAACACACTACTATTACTAGCATAATGATAAAGCAAAATTAAAGACCTACCTATGTTTATGCTTTTTCGCATGGCGGTAAGTTATGAGTCGAATTACCTTTGCTGTTTCTTCGTAACCACGTACCCTAGTCCAAATAGATCTCATTATCGATCCCTAGCAACGCATTCAACTAGCAATGGTTACGTTATTAAATATTATTCCCTTCAAGATTTATTATATATCAAAATAACACATTCAAGAGGCAGTTCTAACAAAGACGAACACAAAATATACATTTGAGTACTGACAAGCATCGTCAATATTAAAGGAAACAGTAAAAAGTTTAACTCACCATTCTGTATGATTTTTAAACTTTTGATTTGACTTAACACAAGCAAAGGATTGCGTACATATGCCGACAAAATGAACAATACTATGTTTAAAACTTGAAGGTCTATTTTTGGGAGTGCAGACGCACTGATATAAAAATAGAAAATATAGAGCGTCCGTCGTCATGAAATCCGTAGGTATAACTTTTCCGCGCGAGTTTTAACTACATTATTTCACAACGACATAGGTACATAAATTTGTAGATTTCTGAGTAACAAACTCCATCCTTCTAGCAATAGGGTCTTCTAGAATAGCCAGTGTTTTCATCAATGCATCAGCTGCATGTATTTTTTATTTCTTGGAAACTAACTATTAAACTCACAATATAACTTTACATGTAGAAAATTCACCCAGAAGTGCGGTACGACATACTTAACATTTATATTAAATAAACTAGGTATTTACCTATTATTTGCAACAAAAGCCGCAATAGCGAGTATCTTTGTTGATTGAAGTGGAACGTGAAGTATTTTGTATCTTGTCCGTCCGATTCCTCCTTGTTTTCAATAACCTGTAGAATAACCTTTAACAAACATGCACAGCATTACATTGCCAATAGTTCATTAGTTTATTTTAAAGCTAAGAAATCCCGTGCTCCAGAGGTCAAAAATAACGAAACGTATATTTTTTTCTATTTTTTTACTATCTTTAATTTGACATTTGACAGTGACAAGCAATTGACAGTAATTAATGCAAATAAAATTGCTAAAAGTGAAAGAAAAACAACGGATCGATGTTCTTGTTCAAAGCAGAGGAGTGTTTATCACTATTATTTTGCTTACATACAAAATTTTTGTAACTGAAAACATCTATTCTACACAAAGAAAGAAGCTAAAAGTTGCGCTCATATAATTCCAGTAATCGTATAAACGGTAAAACTTGTTTATTGTTGTAGTAAAATAATACTAGGTATTTATTTCATATCAATAGGTTCGTTAACTGTTTCAGGAAATCAAAATGACTTCGGAGAAGAATGCCCAAGTGGGGCAAGCGCGTGAAGCTTTTCAAATGATGTATCAGATATCACAACTACTCTGCACAGGTCTGGATGCAGATACTCTGTCAATCTGCATACGACTGTGTGAACTAGGCGTTGATCCTGAAGTTTTAGCCCACGTTATCAAAGAAATCAGAAAAATGGGTGATAATGCTGCCCAAAACAGGCCAGTTAATTTACAACCATAAAACTATACCTTTATTTTTACATTTCAAAATTTTCATCAGATTTACTGCCCCAATATAATGCTTTAAAATAATTAACTATTTTTGTACACCATTGTATTTGGAAGATGGCTTCTTCATTTAGAATAATGAAACCTTGTGTTAAAATAAGGTCTAAGTATGGTTGTATAAGTTATTCAGTTGGCATGGACAAGGAATTGTTACAGTCCTAAAAGTAAAGGTTTAGAAGTACCCGGCATCATTGTGGGAGGAAGTAAGCATATGTTGGTCACCAGCACTGTAAGGAATATTGCTTGTCTGAGCTGGACTTTAAGATTAATTGAAAATGTATAATATGAATTCAAAACATTGTTTAATAATAATTATCTGTATGTAATTTAGATTACATTCATTAAGTGAGGCTTTCTAAATTTTCTAATTGATATTATATGACCAATACAGATATTTTAGAACTGATTTATTCTTGTAATAAAAAATCTTACAACTTTCATAAGGTGAATGTTTTGACATGAATCTCAAGCAATATTTATACCAGTTAAATTGATAACTAAATTTAGGTTTCTACTTGTCCTCAAAAAATAATTAATTGAATTAATCACTTATATTATTTTGTGAACTAACAAAAATAGATCTAGAAGGTTGTAACTCAGTAGAAAGTAACTTCAATGATTGTGATGTCCCAACTTATTGTAAGTGTCAACTTTTCATGCCCCAAAATTATTATAATTCATGTGTTATATCTAACATGTAAATATGTTTAATGTTTTAATTTAGTTAGATTGAACCAAATAAAACAACAATATCAAAAAAAAAGTCTTTATTTTTTAATAAATTCTATATTCAGGATACATTTCAAGGAAAATTACCTGCATATATTATAACAATTTTTACAACTAATTTGAAGTTGGCGCAAATAATCTTCACAATTAGCCAGTAACAAACTGATGGTGCGGCCACCTAACTTTATGGGAACAAATAATTAAGTAGGGGCGACTTAAGCAGGTAATATTCTGTGAAATACCAAAGTAATAATGATAAATTAGGGTTGCATTGTGCTCTGCAGGAACAAAATATTGTTATTGAAATGTAATAACAAATGGGTATAAAACAAAACCAGCTTGAGTGAAATTATAAACAATCAGTACAGGACTGAAAATATCACAGATGCAAATAATTCACTCATAAAAAAAACTAAAAGTGATTCTAAAACCTGGTTAATGATACGATGCCGAGATGGCAAGAGATTTGTTTACAATTTGGATTGTACAGCCAGCTTCAGTAGGAAGAAGTACAGTTTATCAAAATTATTACTAATAAATTAAAAGTAATTTTTACCATTCAAAATTAAATCAACAGACAGAAGTCTAGGTATATTCAAGGTCAAGAGTTAATTGTCTACTGTGCTTAATTTTATGAGCAAAGACCAAACCAGGCTGCACAATCGCAACAATAATATACTTAACACCTAAACTACTGGAACGATTGACTCTGTGCTTGTCCTTGGTTACCTAAAACTGTTGGGTCCTCAAATATGGGCTGTTGTGGTTTAAACTGTTCAGCAGTGATCCTCGAGAACATTATACCTATGCCTTCTATTAATGCCAGTAGGATACCACCAACCAGAGCACTACCAGCCATTGCAGGAACACCTAAAATTACACAATATTATTAATTAATGAAAGATTCTCTGCCATCCTAATCACTACATAGTATAAAACAAAGTCGCTTTCTCTGTCCCTATGTCCCTTTGTATGCTTAAATCTTTGAAACTACGCAACGGATTTTGATGCGGTTTTTTTTAATAGACAGAGTGATTCAAGAGGAAGGTTTATATGTATAATTTTAGTATCAGCATTGCACCCATGCGAAGCCGGGGCGGGTCGCTAGTACTATTATAAAGGCGAAAGTTTGTAAGTATGGATGTATGGATGTATGGATGTTTGTTACTCTTTCACGTAAAAACTACTGAATGGATTTGAATGAAACTTTACCAGAATATAGCTTATACATCAGAATAACATATAGGCTACTTTTTATCCGGGTATGGAAAGTACTTCCCTCAGAAAGCGGGTGAAACCGCTGGCGGAAGCTAGTATATAATAAATTGGTATCTTGATTATGATTCAAGCATCAAATACTGTGCCCAATGCTTCCCTCACATATTGTTCATTTAAAGTATGAAATAATCACCATTCCTAGCTGCAAGTATTCCGCCAGTGAGCGCTCCACTCATAATAGAATTCCAAGGGTCCTCCTTCTGCCTCAAGTATACTAATGAGCAATCAATTGTCGAGAACATGCCTCCCCACACGGCAAAGTTGCCGCCCACGATAGGGGAGCGCTCTTTCAGGGCAGCTAAACTTCCAAGCTGTAAAAATCAGAGTTATAAAAGTCTGTTTGAGAGAAAGATTTCATGGCATGATAGACACAAGTCCTGACAAGCTGAGGATGATGAAGTACAGTTCTTGTCGTAAACTAGCCAGAGGCACATTAATAATATGGGAGCTCATGTTCGCCAAAATCGTATTTTGATCGGACTGAGCTCTATACAAGTAATATTAACCAACCATTTGTAGTAACCATTCATCTAAAACATATACATACCATTTTTCTACTGAACCCCACGGGGGCATTCCTGAAACCCTTTATCGAATGGAATATGCCACCGCCTATGGCTCCCATGATAAAGGCACCACCAGAATCATCAAGGATACGCCAGGGGCAAGGTTCTCTTGTGTATTCATCCATGACTTGTGTTTATTGATTTATCGGTCCTAGAATGAAATGTTAGGTAAGAAAGATAACCTAAAATATGAAATCAAAATCACACTTCAATAATATGGAATCTATGTATATACGCACTGCTCAGATGTTAAGTTTTGTGTTTTATTTACACTAGAACACACAATTTCTTAGTAATTTTAGGTTTCTAAATTTGTCACGATTGTTGCACCATGGTTCTCGCTCACGTTCTTTATCTATCAATTTTTTTATTAATCAAGGACTCTTAATTTTCGAACGCAGATTACGAACTTAAATCGACTAAAGTAATATTGATACTCCTCTTTTAGTAAGCCATAAGCAATATGTTTTTGGTTTTTGTATGCAGCGACATGTGAAATGTCAATTTGGTGTCAACGTCAATATCTGAGCAAAATACTGCTGTCTAGAAAATCAATAAAAAATATATTTTAGTTATTGTTTACATATTAATGAATAATAATTGTCTCGTAACGTAAACCATCGACGCAAGAAAATGACCATCTACAATTTATACATTTTCGACCGATATGGCACGCTGCTATATTATGGCGAATGGAACAGGACTAAACAATCAGGAATGTCTAGAGAGGAGGTATGTGGCTTGTTTCAAGCAAACAATTCAGGGTTTATTAAGAACTCCTTGAAATTTACAAACCGAAATTTACATTAAACACTACAATGATTAATTTTCTATATTTTATAACTTCGTCCTGATACTGTAAATGACTTAAAGCAGCAGCTCTTCAGTTTTATTTCTCCACAAGCGAATGTGAATCTGCCAGCTAATATTTTCTTGAATAATTTTCAGGAGGGCAAATTGATGTATGGGATGCTGTTCTCAATAAAATCATTTGTTGCCAAAATATCTCCCCTGGATCCAAAAGAAGGTTTCATGAATTATAAAACCTCAAAGTATACGCTGCACTGTCTTGAAACTCCATCAGGTTTAAAATTTGTTATGAACACAGATAATCAAGCTCAAGGGGTCAGAGAGCTATTAAAGAAGATTTATGGTGAAATTTATGTCAAATATGCTGTACGGAATCCTCTTTGTGGGATTGGAGAACCCATCACAAGTGAACTATTTAAAAATAAATTAGATGCTTTTGTCAAACAAACTCCCATACATGTTAGAGCATCATAAAAGACTTTTATAACATTGTAAATGAATATCTATGGGTAGTACTACAATACTAATCAAATATCTTCAATAATGAATGAATAAATGTTTATTACATTCCATCAAGTGGAAGTGAAAAACTTAAGCTCATCATAATTTACATTGCTGTATTAATATAACTATGTATTTTTCTGTTTAACTGCAAAAGTTTTTTTAATTCAAATGTTAAAGTTATTGTAATGCATATTATTATAGTAAACAAATTTAATATTATCTAATAATACTTAAATAAATAAGGAGGACCATTTGAATTGAAAAAGCTTTTGAAGTTAAACAAAAACATCTAAAAATGTATGACTTATTGTGATGAGGCATAAGCTGATGATAATTTAGGTAAAACAAAAAAACTTTCATTATTTGAATGTGATAAGTGTAATACCACCCTAAAATAAATTATAATTTTTTTTTTTTTTTTTTAATTAGCCTGTACTGTCCCACTGCTGGGCAAAGGCCTCCCCCATATCCCTCCACTCATCTCTATCGCAAGCTTTACGTGGCCAGTCTTCGAGGAACCGGTCCAAATCGTCTCTCCAGCGCTTCCTCGGTCTTCCTCTCGATCTTCTGCCATCATCTGGGTTCCAATTCGTGGTAATCCTAGCCCACTTATCAGGGTGCATTCGACAGGTGTGACCCGCCCAATACCACTTCAACTTTGCAGACTTATTGCCCACGTCGACTATGCCCGTCTTAGACCGGATTAAGGTGTTGCGTATCCGATCACTGAGCCTAATGTTCAGCAAGCTGCGCTCCATGCTCCTTTAAATTATAATTTAGTTAAGTTATATTGTATTTGTAAAAAAATGTATACCTACCTAAAAAAATAATACATTAAATAATACTTTTGTTTGTTTTTGTCAATAAAATTTTAAAATGTTCTATTAAATTGCAATGGTTTCTATTAATAAATTGTTCAATGTATACTACAATGCGCCAAGTCTTGCTCTCTTCTTGAACTCTTAAGTTCAAATGTGTCTAAAAACTTTGTAATACAATAAATATTATTATATAGAGAACCACTTGAATTGAAAGTGTAGTTTAATTTTCCATGTAAGTCAGAACAAATACGGACAAAAATAAATAATTACTAAAAACGTATAATTTGCCAAATTAACAAGAATATTTCAGGGCCATAGAGATAATAATTTGACATGGGCGTTTTATTGATTTTGACAGATGTCAAAATTGAAGCTCTAGACGCGAATGAACGGCAGACCGCGGATGCAAACAAAACAAACGGTTTGAAAGTGTGATTTTGATCGTCGCCTTATTATACCTTAGCTTCAAAAGTTTGAATAGTGAATATTGCTGATGCGAATCATATAATGGCTCCTGATGGTTCTATATTTTGTTGACTGTGATGAGTGAGACGGACGACACCGATGTTCTCCTGCTGATACCACCCAATTTCTTCTTGGTGCAAAGCTCTAGCTCTGAAGATTCCTTGTTAGAATCTTCTAGAACTGTCGTTCATAAGCCCACATCTTGCACTGCGCAAGTCCTCGGAAAATTAGTAAATCAAGTTCATACATTGGAATCGAGGTTAGAAAGTTTAGAGTTAAACAGTGATGTTTCTAGTCTCGGCACTATAAGAAGGCCCAAAACGTGGGACACCACCGATAGCATTGATAGTCGCAGTTTGGACCGCAAAAGTTTCACATTTCCCCGCCGACGTAGAAGGAAAGCTGCAAAGAAACTAAGAAACCGTGATTTGTCTCTGACTAGTTTAGATTCTGCCAGCACACGAGAGAAAACGATACCACCTTTGAAATTAAATGAATTCGAGCATTTGCACAGCAAACCCTCAGAAATTATTAATGACTTACAAAGTATGGATGGTGATATAAGCAGTATAGTATCAACCCCAAGTAAAAAAAATGATAAACTACTTTTACATGAAATAGATGAATTTCTTACTAAAGTTGAAAACTATGAGAGTCCTGATACAAAATACAAGGACCATGAGTCTGCAGTCAGTCCAGAAAATGTAATTAAGGCTACAGGAGATTACATAGCGCAGAAACTAGATTCTAACAGCAACCTAGAGGAGGTCAAGCTGCCCAGTGGCAGGGTTGTATCCAGTAATGTTCTAGATAAATATATTTACTTAGTGAAAAACAACTCACCATCAACAAGAGCAGATAAGCCTTACTGTTCACTGAACTACAAGGGTAACAATGACGAACCCAGCACCAGTCAAGTTGAGAGCACATCCAAGGTGTCTTCAGAAACATCCAAACAGGAGACTAGAACTGCCAGTATGAGGAAGCTGAACTTTTCTGATAAAGATGTGCAGCCAACATCAACACCTAAGAGACCACAATCAAGCTACCTGGATACCTTCAGGCCTTCATCAAATAAAATATATGACAGAGCATCAAAAGTGCTTGAGCAGTACAAGTCTCAGAGCTACAGCAGGAATACCCAGGGGTCCATGACAGACAGCTACCTGTCTCCCAAGAAAGAAGAGTTCAAAATGCCGCAAATGAGACCTTATTGTCCTGATAATAAGGATGGGGTGAAACTCAGCTCTATGCAGAATAAATACTTGGAGTCCATAGATACTGATTTGTTGAGTTTAAGTGAACTGTGGGGGGAGAGGGGGGATCGAGGAGAAAGAATTGACAGTGTCAAACTGGAAGAAGAACGGCTTAAGAGAGAGGTACATAGTTTGAAAGTACTATCAGTATTAAGAGAATGTTCTTAGAGTTAAAACTTAGTTAACAATTGGAAAGTGAAAAGTAACTTTCCTATTGCCATATAATTTTCATTACTCTTAGAGCTTCTTTAGGATAAATACATAGTCTTTCATAATATTATGGATATAACTAATAAACATCCTTTTTTCCTCAGCACTGTGAATCAATGATACAACAACTGCAAAAAAAGATTTTGGAACAACAGCAGAAGTTGGCAGTGGCTGTAAAAGTGGATCGGGCTAAGGATGCAGCTATTGGTAAACTCAGAGAAGCCTGGCTGAAACTCACTGGTAACTTAGACAAAGCAGAAGAAAGGCATCGTGGAGCACTCGATAAGATGGTCAGAGAAGTGGAGAACTTTAGGATGGTAGCTGATGATGCTCAAAAGGTATGTTGTAGATTGTTTCTTAAAATTTCTTATGATACATTTTGCCAAGTCAGTTAGTTTAGTCAGTCAGTCAGTTAGATTATGAATGTGTCATTATCATAGAAACCAAGCTTTTCAATGTTTATTCCCATCTATGACGTCACATGTGCGATTTAGTGTTGAGAAATTTCTTGGATGGATTGTGAATCTTTAAGAAAAGAGCATACTCTTTTTTGAGAGGCCAGCAACGCACTTGAGATTCCTAGTATTGTTGTTCTTCACTTCTAGTACTGTAGGTGTCCATAGGCAGTGTTAGTCGCGTTCTTACCATAAGACCAGCTCTAGTTTGATTTATAAAAAAAAATGTTTTACAAATTTTCAGAAAACCAGTCACTTTGAAGCGGAGCTGTACAAAACGTTAGACCTTGCACATGATTATCAGGAGAAGTGCAAACAATTAACCGCAGAAAAAAAACAACTTGAAGAGGCATTGCATAAGATTACAGCCGAAAAAGACGATGTTATTACCAGAAAAGATAAAGAAATTGAAGTTATGAAAGAAAACTGCGAAACAGTTATGAGATTAAATAAACAGTCGACGGATTGTGTCAAAAATTTAGAAGATGCTTTGGATAAGGTTTGTGCACACATTTACTTAATCGTTTGTGATTCTGATGATAAATGAAGGGCCTATCTTTTGTAAAGTTAACCTTCAAAAAGTGCTGATTCAGCCTACACTCAATAAATGACATTTTTTATCTTAATGAAACTTGGAATGAACGAACATTTTCGCAAAGGTCAATAGCGCTCCACAACTATATTGCCGAGCGCAATAGAGCAAAAAACTTTGGCGGGTACTATATCTATAATCGTGACCAGGATCGCAGGTTCCATTTATCTCCCTACTAAATAAGATCTAAATTAGCTTCATTGTTTTTTGATTTTTGCCTACATTTTTTTTTTAGGAAAAACAAAGACATAACGAGACCAACATGAAGATAAGCGAATTGAACTGTAAGATTCAGTCTATACAGGAGGCGATGATACTTGTTGAACAAGAGCGCGACTTGCTTAAAGACAAGGTGAACGAGGAACGGGCACGGAACAACATTTTGGAAAGGCAGTTGGGAGACGAACACAATCATGCCGCTGACCTCATGAAACGATGTGTAAGCAATACTTTGAATTCAGTTGTTTTTTCTTAGGTAAATAGAGAAGCAGAGTAAATTCCTCAAATATACTTACTAGGTGTTGCCCACATTTTAAGCTATGATAATGTTTGTATTGTTCTTATATATTGTCAACTTCCTGAATGGAAAGTGATAGGAGTTTAGGATTCCTAGCATATGTAGTTTCTGAGATGTCTTTATTTCGCCTTTATTTATAACTAGCGACCCGCCCCGGCTTCGCACGGGTGCAATGCTGATACTAAATAAAAACTCGTAGGGTTCAGCCTGCGTTTGCAATGTAAGCGGAAAAATTGTAATTATTTACGACATCACATTAGAAACCTAAAAAATAACAGTACTTCTCCACTATTTAATGGATGTTATTATACTTATAAACCTTCCTCTTGAATCACTCTATCTATTAAAAAAAACCGCATCAAAATCCTTTGCGTAGTTTCAAAGATTTAAGCATACAAAGGGATATAGGGACAGAGAAAGCGACTTTGTTTTATACTATGTAGTGATGTGTAGTGATGATGTCATTTAAGTATAAACATAACTACTATGATACATTAAAACAGGACAACTTGGAGGTCGAACTGAAGACAGTTCGTAAACACTTAGAGCTACAGAAATCGGAGCTAAAGTGCCACTATCAGAAGCAGTTGGAAGATGCCGTGTTAGGCAAGCTTCAGGAGTTTCAGCATCAGCTCGATGCCGCCGAGCGCGACATGGAAGCCGAGGCTAAGACTAAGGAGAATGTCCTCATCGATACCTACAATAAACAGATCACCAGGATTGAAGAACAGTGCGTATTTTTTTACTTGAAGTTGTTTAAATAGGGCTTTGCGGGATTGCCATTCTCATAAGAGAGTGAGCGTTAATCTTTTGATCGCCACGTCAAAAAAAGAAAGACATGCCCTCAGCGCCAACCTAAGAATTAATAGATAAATAACAACAATATATAAGTGAGTTCGGAATTGTATCGATTAAAACTGACCGTGGCGTGCTGAGCACTTTTTGGCTTGTCATCTATAGGTACGTGACAGTGGCGGTCAAAAGGTTAATAACCACGCTTGCTCAATGCGGGTTGGTGATTTGAGACTTAATAGTCCAGGTTTTCTCGAGATGTTTTTCTTGGATTGAGTCCCGCCATTGAGGTGTTGATTCTTAACTGCGGCGGTATTCGTCGCTAGACACTTTATCTTCACGATTTTAAAATATTGTGAATTGGTCATTTAAACTCCTTTCTGGTTTTACCGTCGATATTAACCGAGCAAAACATTGCTGTGTATCATGACTCAATCAATCAAATCAATGCTGATGATTTCAGACATAAACTAGAAGTGAATCTTTTGGAAGAGAAACAGCGAGAAGAGATCAAACTGTACAGGCTGCAGCTTGCGCAGGCTAGCGAGAAGATTGGCCTGCTCGAGGTAAGGCATTTACATTTACATCGCGCTATTGATAAGTCCATTTGGGGTCAATAAAAACTTTATTTTCAATCTCAAAACAAAAATGTCTTGAAATATAGTGTTTCACCTCTTACCTAAAATCAGTTTTCGTGTTTTTCATAACAATTTTTCGTATGGTGCGACGACAGCTGGAATGTAGCTATCACAAGCTTCGTCTGTTGATACATCCTGATAATAGACATAATAGAAATCAACTTGGCGCCGCAGCCGCAGGCTAACGCGCTCAGTAGTGATCAGCCGCGATGCATTCCTGATAAGCCTCGGATTTTCGGACATTGTTTACAGCATTCGTTTTGAGAAATGGACCACGAAGTCGTAAATAATTCTACCACGCTTCTTAATACACGAACTGGTGTATAATGACCGTCAATCGCATTTAACTTATTGACAGCCACGTCAAAAAAATTAAGACGTGCCCTCAGCGCCAAGCTAAGAATTCATCCATAAATAAATACCTACAATATGGTAGTAAGTTCGGAATTATATCCATCAAAACTGACTATTAATTTTGAACTTTAATAATCTGTCATGTAATCATGACAGTGGCGTGCTGGGCACTTTTAAGCATGTATACGTGACGGTGACGATGTATGTGTTGTTGTGGCGTGTGTACAGAGCAAGCTGGAGTCGTTCCGGCGGCGGCGCGGCGCGCTGGCGGCACAGCTGCACGGCGTCATGCAGGCGCAGTGGCGCCAGGCGCTCCGACTGCTCACCGGCTCCGCCGCACACCACTCCCGTCTGTATACACTCACACACATAACTACATAATACTCATACACACACACGATATATCAGGCACAGCTTTAGATTTTGGAAAAAAAATCTATATTTCAAATTATTATTTTCATCATAGCCTTCTTTATTGTCCCACTGCAGGCACAGAGCTCTTCTTATACAGAGATACATATCTTTGAATTGAATTGTATATTTCTACACCAACAAGGAAACTATTTTTACATAAAACAGAAACAAATGACTATATTATTCTAGCTGAGGATTAATCTTTTTTTTATAGTGGCATCACCAGTACCGGACTACGGCAAGGTGCCGCCGCTGACGTTACCTGACCGAGGTCTGGTGCGATCGGACGGCCGGACGGATGTCCGGGCGGACGGGCGGTCGGATGACAAATTGAGTTTTGAAGGTCTCACGGACACTGAGCTACAACAGTATGTTAAACTGGTAACTGTAAACACTTTTTTTATTTTTTTTATTGATTAATATTTTAAGATGATTAAATAAGTATAAATTTTGAACTTAATTTGATTTGACATTTAAAAAGTTTTATAGAATATTTTATAAGAGAAGAAAACAGAAAGAAGAATAGTATTGCACCTAAACAGGATGTTACATGCAAAATAATTTCAAAATATTATGGCCATAACTAATTATCCAAAATTTTGATTCCAGAATAAAGGATGAATCGGATCAATTAAGTCCATGTTTTTTTACTGGTTAATATTTTTCTCATATCAGTATTGTCCATACATACGTCCATCTGCATCATAGGGCCATTCTTTATAGGATAACAAATTACAATAATGATATAAGAGCGACAGTTTGTTTGTGTGTATGTTTGTTACTAATTGATTTGCATCGTCGTCTAAATCAAAATAAAAAATCGAATTCCTTCAGAAAGCGGGTGTAAACGCTGGCGGAAGCTAGTAATATTAGCAATTGTTTGTTATAGCTTTTGACCAAGCCACCGAATTTGGACGGCAGCGGTGATGTACTTGCGGCGGAGTTACACCGAGACCTCAGTGAGGAGCCCACCAGCGACCGGCCCGACGGCGACACGCGCGACACTCACGACTCGCACGACACTCACGACAAACGCGATAAACGACGCGCCAACAAGCCGCCGTGGAAGGCCTAGCACGAACATAAGCTAAGTACCGTCTGTCATCATCATCACAGCCTTCATCGTCCCACTGCTGGGCACAGGCCTCCTCTCTCACGGAGAAGGATTGAGCGTTAATCGTCAATTCAATTAAAATAAAGAATTCGTGAACAAGAAATCTCAAATACAAAGGGTAAGCTCAGCGACCTTTGTAATTCTCTGATATACGCATTATTTTGATTTGTTGTCGCAACAGTTACTTACATAGATTTTACTGTTCAAGTATTTTGATAAGGTAAAATATTTTTTCCTCTCTGAATTAGACTATTACATAGTAATTGCGCAGCAGTCAAAATACACGAACAAAGCAGAGAAGCAAAAAAAAGCGGTCTTCACACTTAATTATATACGTCAGTACATCAAGCTACTACAATCTGTCAATTTCCTTAATATATTTTCAACTTTATGGCTGAAACAAACGATTCAAAGTTAAACTTCAAAACATAAAAAGAAAGCCGTGCCCTCAGCGCCAAGTTCAGAACTCATCCATAAATAAATACCTACAATATAGGAGTGAATCCGGAATTGTATCCATTAAAAATGACTGCTAATTTTTAACTTTATTAGTCTGTCATTTAGTCGTGACCGTGGCGTGCTGGGCACTTTTTAACTTGTCATCTATACGTGACTGTGACTGTCAAAAGATTAATTTGGGCAATTTGTCAGTTTCGGGTAGCTTAATGTGCTGGCGTCTGTACTCTTGTACTGTAAATATAGCCTAAAGTTAGAATAATATCGTTTTATTTTATGAATTTATTCCAATAAATTATACATTATAATAAAAAGTTGTGTGATAAATTTATAGTGGTACAAAAATATTCACAGGGACAAATGCATCTATTTTTAGGAATTACTTAATATAATAAAATGTATTCAAATTTTAACGATGGATGAAATGATACATCATATATCTCCTCTTTCCGTAAAATCGATACATATAAGATCTAACAATAATGCTAAGGATCAGGTTTACTACATGTGTACAAAACTGCACGAAAAAACTGACAACATTATTTTTAAATTTGACATTTGCATGTGTCAATTTAGTCTATGAGATTATAAAATGGACAGGGGTCAAGGATCAAGCGCCTTCATAGAGAATGGTGAAATTTAATAAAATAAATGTTGTTTTCATGTCTTTTTTGTGGTAAACATGATCCTTATGCACTAGATGACCTGTAAAAATATAGTGCACTAGTATTGTTAAACCTTTATATGCCTCATAACTGTTATTTTAATTACCTAAATAATGTTTCTTGTTTCTGCATTATCGCCATAGAAAAACGGCAAGAGGTTGTCTGTAATGTACAAATACTCTCACTAATTAACAAATATTGTTTGTGTTCGTAAAATAAGTGTTGTCCTCCCATATTCCGCCTAGGAGATTGCTAGTGTTGCCAGATTATATTGTCAGTTCCCACCGACATACACTTTCTCAATCTAAGTTGGACCTAAGTTTTCAGAATGCTCATGACTCTAAGTAAGTTTTTGGTATGTAGTTTTTTAAGATTCTTTGTATGTATATCTATTATAAAAAATACTGTATTTATACACTTTAAAGTAAGGTATGGTATATATAATTTTGTAATAAATATTGTTATGATGTTACGACATTCCCGATTGCACTCCATATTTTAAATGTTGATATAATAAATTATATTTTTTATGTAATTGTTTTATTTTGTGCACCACTCCTTTATATTTCCTGACTGATCACATTATACTTTACATCTAGACTTAACTTCATAATCTAAGAGTGAGATTATCATCCTTAATGACCGCCACGTCAAAAGGCGTGCCCTCAGCGCCATGCTAAGAATTCATCCATAAATACCTACAATATAGTAGTGAGTTCGCAATCTTTATTGGTATTCTAATGAAAAGTTATTATTTACAAATAATTACAATGAAATACGATGAATTCTTAGCTTGGCGCTGAGGGCACGTCTTTATTTTTTTAACGTGGCGGTCAAAAGGTTAATAGGTACTTGTAATAAAACCAAACTTATGTAACGATTATTTATTTATGAAGGTAAATGCGATTTAAAAATATATTCCAATTTAATTATGATGGCATCATGATCTTTATACAACACTAAATGTACACTTATTACATAAAAAAAAACAATACTTCATTCACATAAAGCAAGAGCTTACGAAAATAATTTTGTTTATTCTTTTAAAATAAAAGAAAACACAGCCTAAAATATACATTTTTTTAAGTATATTTAAATATAGAGAGAGATATATTATATAACTTAGGTTCGCGTATCTGTTGGTGATATATCTGATGTATAAAGGGTTGATTAACAAGTGAGATATATGTAAGTTAGGCAAGAAGGCAGGTTCGAAAAAATATGTCTCATGTTCGAAACAACATTTATTTTAGGTCTTATGCGAATGTAGTATTCATGCCCATTTGATCAATATAAACAAAAAATTGATTTGTCAAAAGTCTTGCTATTAAATTGAAATAATGCAAAGTATAATTTATATATTAATTAAAATAAAAAACCTAGGGAGTATATTAATTAAACTAATTAGAAAATCTAGGGGTCTTGATTTGTAATTCAACAAGACATATTGCACCCGAGTTTACAAAATGTCATCTATAGTACATTGCAAATGGAATTTGAATTTTAAAAAGATATTAAGTTAGTTTTATATCAAACAAACCTAAGAGGATACTAAAAGTCATAAAATTTACAAATTAAATAGCAATAATTTTTTACACCTTGCATTATGTACCTTAAAGTAAAGCAATAAGAACTATTTTACAATCACCGTTTGTTTGCGATACATACAAATTAAATGTAAATTTTAATATCAATAAGTTTCGATTAAAAAAAGTTTTTGACTGATGCGCCTCTATTTAAGACAAAACGTGTTATCAGACAGATGTCTTCTAATATTTTGTTTTGAAATCAAAATATTTTATTATCGACAGTAGATAAATTGTATAAGTTGCCACTACAAAATTATAGTCAAAATATTAATATACTTTCCACTGCTAATATTTGTTAACCAAAACCTTTATTATTGTATACTAAGAATGTGATGATTCTTTGTAACTTATAATCACTAAATTATTTTATTAATTTATTTATTCAGAGTTATCAACATTTGATATAAGGATGATTAATATCACGCTTACCCTAAAAGAACTGGTGGTCACTGAATATTTGTATAACGTGCGACTAAAATTTAGTAGAGCAAGCTCCGCGATTTTATTTATAGTCGTCATTCAGCTAATGACTATTTTATACTAGAAACTGTAAAATTAGCCTGCACAAAATAGCTACTCACACTTCTCGATATACATAGATATTTTTAAAATAGAGCGACCAACTTTTGAGACCCCATAAAAAAAAATTGCACTAACATTTATCGAACTAAAGATATTTTTCATACATTCACATACTTTGTGAGTTCTATTTTCAAATAATTCTACATAATGTGTCTGTTACTGTTTACTAAATAATTTTAAATTTTATTAAATTTAAAAAGAAAACCATGTTGCATTAATGACTGTCCCATTATTCAGTTTTCTGTAGGTATAATAATATAATATCTTCTGTCTGATTGAATATAAGGTTTACTGCCGTTTTTCACAGCTCTAGAAACTTCTTAATGATAATTTGGCTTTCATTATTAATGTCTAGCTAAGCTGTTAACAGCAGAGTTGAATATTTTAGTCGAAATCGATTTATGTAACAACTTATTTACATTTAATCTCGAAGTGTGCTATCAAAAGCGATAGTGGATACAAAAAAATATTTTTCGCAGGTCCAGTGTAATTTTCATGCAACAACAAATAATAGAAAACAAAAATTATAAGGACGCGTTCGCATTTAATTTTGGCCACTGATTTACATTTAAAAGCATCGTGACTTTCCCCTTTTTTTCTAGTGGGGAATCATCAAATGACCCCTCCAGCTGTGGGTGCAGCTGGAGGGAGTGTCAGATTTACTGACTAAAACCCACTATGTTCCTTCTTGAGGTCCCTGTGTGCCAGGGCCACGGTAACTCTTGCGAACAACCTGTAGCCCCGGCGGCAAGGCTGCCCTTGTGAAGATTTTTTTCCCTGTCTCTATATATCATTCATGCAACGATAAATTACTGTCACGACTTGAGAAGGCGCTTTTCAGTTAGCTGGGCGATTTCGTGCGACGACCAATACATTTCATGATGTCTCCATTCTAGCCCCGGCGGCAAGGCTGCCCTTGTGAAGATTTTTTTCCCTGTCTCTATATATCATTCATGCAACGATAAATTACTGTCACGACTTGAGAAGGCGCTTTTCAGTTAGCTGGGCGATTTCGTGCGACGACCAATACATTTCATGATGTCTCCATTCTTTGTAAATACACTATATTGTCTGTCAATTCCACAATTGAATTACGTTGACCGATAGTCGATATTGTGATTTCATCATTATATTATATATTACAATATCGGTCAAGTGCGAGTTGGACTCGCGGAACAATCGATTCTTGTTCCGTATAGTAATTTGCCATGATAATGTTAATCTGATTCTTTGAATATGATAATTGGCAAGCTAAATATTATTATTCTATTAATCCATTATACAGGCAGAGTGGACTAAGTAGGATCACATTTTTAGGGGACCTTAAGATTGTTCCCAACATTTTTTCAGCTGATAAGATCCCAAAAATTTGGCAAATTAACCTGTCAATTCTCAGAAGTATCTCGCTTATAGAATAGCGCTTTGCTTAGTATCCATCGACATTCAGAAATCCTGGCTCTGAATGTAGCAGTAGCTGATGCATCATGCGACGTGGGCGAGGTGCTGCCTCAGGCGAGGGCGGAGGCGGGCAGCGAGCTGTGCTTGGGCTTGGCTTTGTGCACGAACACCTTGATGCAGCCGTTGAAATCCGCGCTCACCAGCACGTGGCCTGTCTGCGAGGATGCCACCATGCCGCCTTCTGCACCCTTCTGTAATATAAAAATAAATATTTTACCGTAAGATTATAGTACTATAAGATATATAATCTATCTCGCGAGATTGTAACCTGTCGAAAGATTGTATAACTCAAAGTACGCCTTGGCACGGGCCATATGCAGTTCAACCAATCAGCGCGAGGTGTTTTCGGTTTCACAATTTGACGGTTTCACAGTCTCGCTAGATTATAATCCAACGGTAAATTTACAATTTTACGGTAACATACAGAGTAAACAAAAGAGAAATAGTTAAACCTTTGGGTTAAGAATTTTCATTAATAACGTGACCGATTTGGACAAAACCTAAAATATAAAAAAAAAAAACTGTTCTATGTCGCAGTCACTCAGACAAAAATATTTCCGCATTTCTTACCAAACAAACTCTTCAGATTTATAAACCGGTATACATAAATGTGACTCACCACTTCATCTTTGTCATCAGCATCGTTGTTCGCAAGTTTAGCCTCTTCCTCCCTTTCGCATATCATGCGGATCATATGGTCGGGATTGGGCGCGAACACCGCACAAGTCACCAACGCGTTGTGCGCCTTTATCCCCTCCCAAAAGTCGTTCCTATCCCTCCTCACTGACGTGAACTTAGAGTAATCGTGATACGTCTTCCAAATGTAGATGCACTGGTTTTCAGATCCGCTAACTATGTATTTTCCGTCATGGGAAAATGACGCCTTGATTTGGCTGGAGACGTTGACATAACCTTTGTATTTACAAGAAAGGTTTAAGTCCCTCAAGTCGTATAGTCGAATCCTGCTGTCGTTTGAAGTGACGAGGATTTTATCGTCATTCGGCATTGGTTCGATGCCGGAAATCTTTCGGCCAGTAGAGTTTTTCCCCCTAGTCGATCGTACGTCGATCTGTGTATGGTATTTGAGCTGGTCGGTCGTGTAGAATATGCAGCGACCATCGTATGTGCCTACGACGGCGAATTTGCCATTTTGGCAGAAATTTGCGGCTGTTATCAGCTTTGTTTTGCCGTCTACTTCGTTCCATACTGCGACCTGGGAGGTAGAAACTTTGTGGGTTAGATTAAGGAAAAACGTTCAAAATATAGGAAGTTATTACATGAACTAAATACATACTACTAGTGTTACTTACGTAGTATATTTTTAACCTTGATGCATTATCGATATAGACGAACCAGAACCCTATTTTATTTTTAGCAAATATAAGGTACTACTGAACCCGTACCTTCTTATCAGGAATATTCCAGAGCCTCAGCTTTCCATCCAGGCTCCCAGACAGGAAGTACCGATCGTCCCTCGGGTGGAACACGATGGCGGTGACGAAGTCAATGTGTTGGAAGGTGCAGAGGCACTCCCCGCGCGAGATGTGCCACAGGCGGACGGTCTTGTCCATGGAGCTGGAGAGGATGAAGTAGTTCTTGGACCAGGAGACGTCCAGCAGGTCGGACGAGTGGCCGGCGTAGACGCAGAAGGGCGCGGCGCAGAAGGGCGCGGCGGGCGGCGCAGGCGCAGGCCCCGCGCCCGCCGCAGACGACAGCGACTCCTGCGACGGCGTCGGGGACGACTTCTGCTCCAAGTTGTATTTCGTGCGCATGTCCTGAGGAAATAAAAGGAAGACGATGATAAGGATATTAGCATGAAGAATCAAATGTATCGGTAGCCGTGTACGACAAGAGTACCTGGAACATGTGGTAGGCGTCGCGCGTGACCCACACCCGCAGCAGCTTGTCCTGGCCGGCGGTGGCCAGCAGGCGGCCGCACACGCTGAACTTGCAGCACCATACTGCGCCACAGTGAGCTGAGCCCATCTCCTGTTAAAACAGAGTTTGTATAGACGCCTCCACTTCAAGCTATTACAGATTTTCAACTTTATCGCTGAAGCATATGGTTCAAAGTTGATTGCAAAAAATTTACAGTCTAGGGCAGCTTGATGTGCGGGCGTGTGCGACCCACCGACCACCCGCAGTCACCCGCTTCCTTACCCCAAAACTTTTGTTTAAAGTTGTGAGTTGCCGACAAAATTTTAAAGGTGCTAAACTCAAGAGTAATGCAGTGCCATCTACAATTCAAAAAAATTACACCACTTATATTAATAAATGTAAAAATCTGCAGATTCTGATGTTAGTTCCTCATTCACGCTATAACGGCTGAACAAATATTGATGAAACTTGAATGGAAGTATAGTCTATACATCAGAATAACATATAGGCTACTTTTAATAAATGTTCGAAAAGTAGTACCCTCGCGATGCGGTTGGAAGCTGGTTTAAAATATTCGTATAACTTTTACGTGCGTGTGTACATATACATACAATAATGTAGCGACACTACATACATCACCCTCTAGTTCAACATGGAAGTACTAACTGTGACAATCCTGCATCACACAAGCAAAGTTTTCAACGTCATTCAACATATATCGAACCCGACAAGAACTGTCGGGACAGTAGCCCGCCAGACAAACCACCCGTCTGTTCGGTGGATCCTCCGTTTACTGTGGGATATGAAGACCTTTATTCTCTAAGACTTCTCAGCCCCAAAATAATATTGTAACATTCTCACCTGAACATGTCTAACACAGCCATCGAAGTCATAAGGACCTTTGTGGGAATTGGACGCCTTGAGCTTAATGTTATGTTCCCCTCTGACGTCATCGGCTATGTCGGCCACGTCCTCTTTGTGGCGAGCGTGGGACACCTCCTGAGCTAACGATTTGGCCGCGTCAACTGTCTTCTTCACTGTACTGCCGAAGAAACGCTTCAACCTGGAGAGGATTTTATCATTAGGGTATTTGTTTCTACCTTTAAAATAAAGTCGTGGTGGCCTAGTGGCTGAAGAACTTGCTTCTCAATACAGACGCCAGCACATCAAGCTACTACAACCTGTCAGTCCTTAATAGATTTACAACTTTATCGCCGAAGCGTATACATAGTTCAAAGTTGATTGGGTATATTTGACAGTTTCGAGTAGCTTGATGTGCTGACGTCTGCGTTTCAAAGTTGAATGTACTTTCAAAGCATATCTTAGACACCAATGGCCGAGTTAGGGAAACATCTCGAGGAATCCTGGACATGGACTTCTAAACGGTCATTCCTTTTTTTCCATTTTTTCCCCAGCTGTGGGTGCAGCTGGAGTGTCACACTATAACTGACTAAAATGTTCCTTCTGGAAATCCCTGTGTGCCAGGGCCACGGTAACTCTTGCGAACAACCCGCAGCCCAGGCAGACATAATACACCCCCCTCTGATAATATAATCCTCTGATAATATAATCATAATATAATCCCAAATGATTCTTAGCACTGCTGTGTCGAAGAATTGCGCCATTTTCACATTATGTTTTTCAAATTCATTCTATTTCATATTTAGAAACGATATTACATTTCTGTGCTTTGGACAAACTTCATGTGTAACGTATCTTTAAGTATTGCCATATGTGAAGCATATTTCTTTAAGATTTCTTAAAACACTCGAATTATTTAAAACCCATTTGTTAAAATACACTCCTTAAAACAACAAAATATGCATTTTAAATCGCTTATTGTTATAGTAATATTATGATCAAGCCAATTAACTTGTAAGTACCAAAACAATCACAAAGCATATTTATAACGTACAACACTGGTTTCTTTTTAATCTGTCTTTTAAAATCGCTTAATTTTTCTATTAGTGAAACAAATGCTGGAATCTGTTCAGTAGTTCCAGAGGTTGCCCAGAACATACACACAATCTATATATAGGGTGTAACAAAACTAGTGCACATATTTTTACAGGTTATCTAGAACATGCTAAGGATGGTGTTTACCACGAAAAAAGTCATGAAAACAACAACATATTTTATAAAATTTATCATCTCAGTCGCCAAATTGTACGCATAACGCCGGTCTCTGTGAAGGCGCTCGGTCGTTGACCTCTTGGTCATTCAACTTTTTTTGTGGTGAACATGATCCTTAGCATTTACTAGATGACCTGTAAAAATATCGTGCACTAGTTTTGTAACACACTATATAATATTAGTTTAGAATGTTAGTCGCCAAACTGTCACCTGAAGTTCATATCGTGTGTCAATTTCTTGTTGATGTTGTCCTGCGAATGGCTTTTTACCAGTGTCGGTGACATCCTAAAGTTGGAGACGATTTGTATTATATTTCATTCTGTTCTTAAATATATGTGATTACTTTTCGATCCGTTTACATCTCTATTATGTACTACATACATACAAAATGTTCCTTGGTAGGGTTTTAAGCACTTAATCCTATGCATTAAGGATTTTTTGCCTGCAATTTTTATGGACAGCGCCATCTATGCAGTTGCTTTTATCAGTTACCAGGATTATTTTAACAAGGGCCGTTTATTTTAACAAGGTTTTTCAATATACAGCCATTTTTTTTATCACATGTGTCAGGTTGAAGTATCTTATAAAAATAACTTACCCGAATATCGAAAATAGATAGTATTTACTATAAAAATACCTATAAATAATGACTAAAGCAGACTAAATATTCATTTCTGAAATCAATAAACAACTTGCACTATTTCATAAGTTGTATGAATATTAACTTATACACTTACTTTTCAGTCTTCCTCTTAATCCCAGTAGTCTGTCTGTCTGTGGACTCTCGCTTCATCTCCTTAGCTTCGTCCTCGGCGCCGCCTGCGCATACACTCTCGCTTTCTTCATCAGTTTCCCTGAATAACAGTAGGGATACCATCAAACTTAAATGTCAGTATAACGCGCAAGTACAAACACCAGTGCATCAACCTACCTTAATCTGCCAAATTACTCTAATACATTTTCAACCTTATCACAGTACCGAAAGGTTAATATTTGATTGAAAAATTAATTTAATTAGTAAAATTTAACAGATTTGGGTAGGTTGTCCTGCTGGCGTCTGTACATACTCAATATGCATATTTATTAATAAAAAAAAACCGTTTATGCTACGATTGTTTTAACAAGTGTGATGAGTTTTAAAGAAAACTTGGTTGAATAAACAAAATAAGGCGTGTATGTGTTCTGAATATTAATCAATCAATTGAACTCATACACTAAAACGATACCTTACTCAATTAATTATTATAACAACACCGACATTTTGACATATTGGCTCAATTATATAGTAATCTACAAGTAGTACGCACGTTGCTGCCAACTTGCGTTTGCGCAGTTTGCGTCGAGAAAACAAAACGTCATAAACGCAGTCGTCATTTATTTGTCACTATGGCAACACTATGAACGCTGTTCCAATTGATTGAACGCAAGCTATAGGCAAAGCATCGTTTTAGTGTACGTAGAATTGTTTTAGTTATCTGGCATTACAATGCTTCAACAATTTTGAACTGTATTGCAATGCGTGTAAAGTGGATATTTCTTTAGCAAATGTGCTTCAATTGTGTTCATTAGTATATAATAATAACGGCGATCACTGTCACATTGCTCGCTTTGTTAGTCCTTCTTAAAAAATGTGCAGAATTCGTTTCGTTTATTTAAATTTACGTGTATCATAAGCAATATTTCACACTTTCACACTGATATAATGGCAATACTGGCATGAATTTAGCTACGTATGGTAACACCAAACTTTAATACTAAGATGGCACAGGCATACATCTTTAAAATAAAATATAGTGATTAGTTTAATAAATACAAGTTTATTATAATTTGTTAAATCTTCAAATTCATATTAATTTTTTTAGACTCCGTTATCCTTTAGGAGAAAAAGTATTAAATTTATAAAAGGTGACCCAATAAAAATACTCTGAGGTTAAAAAACTCGATCACACTGTATATTATACGGAAAAGTATTTGATCATCCAAATACTGATAAATGCCAGTTATTTTATCAAAATTAATTTGAAATTAATGGTAACTCCACAGAATCTTCAAGCGCAAAAAAGTATGACAGTCCAAGCTATAAACTCAATTAAGATTGCCAGACTTTTTTAATTTTGATATCGCTTCTTGCAGTTCAGCCTAGGAGGCCGTGTACTGCTTAACCGAACTTTAAGGGCCCTAATTACAAAAAAATAGACAGACGTTTGACATGTGTTTAAAATAATTTCGCATACATTTTTTTTCTTTAAACACTTGTCAAACGTCTGTTTAACGTTCTTGTAACTAACATAAACTTTGTTTTCCCTTAGATTTTTATATCTTATCCACCTCTTTTATATTAGTTTTACTTAGTGCACGTTAGCACCTTTTGGGCACGTTGAATAAGTCAACGTTTTTTTTTAAATAAAATCTTTTTAAATAAAAAATCACTATTCATAAGCACCTATAGTGCCTTCAAATTAATAAGCAAAGTAACAATCGAAATATCGATGATACCACACAATATTAAATAAACTATCATATTTTTTAGTCTGGCAACCCTAGATGCAAGCGGGCAACTTTAAGCAGTCACAAAAACTTCGATAATAATGAAATAATCAACCTAGTCGCTAGACTGAGGTTAGACGAGTGTTCTGACATCCACGTCAGATTAAGAGTGGACAGACGCCGACGCCATGACAGCTTGCTTTTGCCGTCAAGTCTGAAAATTACATTTCTGATTTCCATTTCGTTGCGTTGAAGTGCTAAATTATATTGAACTATTTACCTACGAAGAAAAGTAAGATTTTTTTTTCCTTTAACTAATTATATATATCTATGGAATATATGGATTCAACGACAAGTTATCCTAATTATGGTTCTTTGTAGTGCTTGGTGGTTTACAGTCGTGACAACATAAAACTTAAAAATTAAGATCAAGTATGGCGGAGTATGATCTATTGTTTTTTAATGGTGGTGACACAAGAATGCCTATGGAAATATATGATCATGTGATATAAGCTTGTACAACATAGTTATGTATGAGCTCTTTCCAGCCATGGAGAGCGTTCTCCATGGAGTTGCACTCTCAATCCTCTCACTGTCATTGTCCCATTGAACGACAATCCGACATGACCGCACAGATCAGACGCAGTAAATGTATCACGGATGTTGACATATAAGGGGGTCTTAGGGGATGACCGGACCCCTCCTATTCGTATCTAGCTTACTTGTTGCGCGCCTCTTGTAGAAAACGCTCCACACCAAAACTATTGGTGTGGAGCGTATCCGTCTGTATTTGTGTGTTATACTCGTAGTCGCAGGCATTGTTTCATTTGTAAATGATATACTCAACAGGGGCCTGATGCTGCTAATTTAATATTGTGTCAATTGAAACTTAATTGGATCTTAATAGCAATTTTTACCTTACCGGGTATTCTGTTACTAATTTACGACCAATGGTCTACGTTTGAAATGCCACTGGTACGCAAAACGTTTATTAAAAACAATATAATATATCATTCATCACTTAGCTTTTGGTAGAATTAGAATAGCAACACCGATAACCATTGAACTAAGACTCACATAACAATTCAATTACGACTTTATTGAGATTGAAAACAAAATTTTTCGGAATGCCCTATTTGTCTCAATCGACATGGAGTCGTGATTGAGTATCAGTTGAATATCAATTGCGTGTTCTTTAAACTAAATTAGCAGCATTAGGCCCCTGGAGTTAGGGCTCTGGTTTGTCTGTCAAAGCTATAGCTACGTCCGTGAAATGTATGTCGTGTATGGTGTATGGTGGGCGATGTATGTTACCTGGTGTTCTCGTCGTTGGCGCGGCCGATGTACTCGGAGGTGAGGCGCATGATGTGCAGGCTGAGCGGGTTGATGCACTGCGGCAGCTTGTGTTCCGCCACGCTCAGCGGCACGCGTTCTCCTAGATGGGAAACATCAACTGTATATCATCGGTATGAGTTAGTACTAAACGTTATTTTTAAACATTAAATAAATTTAAAGGGAGCCTAGATTAGATACAAAATTTCATAATAAGTTTTTGGGTATGTGTAGTTTTACAATCAAAAGTTTGGAACAATGGTTTAGAAAATAGAAGCTATTTGTTGTAAGTGTTATTTTAAAATATGAAACGTATACCTTAAAATATTAGTTATGGCTGTGATGAAGTTTAAAATTGTATTTATATAAGACTCAATGATGTAGTTTGTTTAATTTTTTAAGGGTTGTAAAAGTGGTATACATTGTAAAAGTATAAATATTTGTTGTTTTGATGAGAGATAATTGTTTTTTTTTTATATACAAAATAGTACTTTCGTTGGTATAAAATATTCTTATTCCGAGTTAAGTGGTTTTATAATTATGGCTCAGATTGTTTTGTTTAGTGGATACCACTATACGGGTTGAGACGGATTAATATTTCGGTTCAAATAACAACATTCTATTGTATGTTTAAAAGCCTCTCCACTTTGGTGTAGTCTGGGCCTATTTGTTGGACTGGGGTGCGATACGGCAGTGTGAAGTAGTGGTATGTACAGACCGGTGTCGAGGTTGAGCACGGTGACCTGCTCGAGGATCTCGATGTCGGAGAGCTGGTGGCCCGAGCGCGTGCGCGTGCGCAGCGGCGCGCCCGCCTCGTCCCCCAGCGAGCGCCGCCGCCCGCACAGCGACCCGCTCGTGCTGCGTCTGCACACCCCACACGTCACTCCCACACACCTTGCCTTGTTCGGTACCTAGCTGGGTACTCACTTAGCAGCGTAGCACGTAACGTATCAGATACAGTATCATGAGTACGCAGGTACGAGCCCGCTGCGAGCCGCTCGCGCGTGGACGGTGTCGCGACCGCTTGTGCAGTGAATACGTACGCGCGAGCTTCAAAGGAACTTAAGTAATTCCTGAAATGTCCACTAATCTCTTGAGACTTCATATCCATTACTAAATTGTTAGAACGATTTCTATCTTTGAAAATTTCACTTTGCCGAAATCGACGTGCGTTTTTACGTTACGTTTTTCACTGCTAAGTGAGTACCTACCCAGCTTATGATACATATTAGTAGTTAAATTCTAGTTATTCACCTAAACGAGCTCAAAACGAGAGAGTGAACATTCTCGAAAGAAAATTTGTTTTTAAAGAAATCAGAAATTTTGGAATAAACCATAACAGACGACCGTATCTTGCGCCTACGCTTACACAACCCCACTTCCTACGTTCCCCGTCAACCGCGGACCATGTGAGCGTCACATACGAATTTGCCAAACTATAATACAATGGACCCGCTATAATTCAAACAAGGGTAGATATTATAATTAAAAATATAAGGTGCTATAAAAGTATCTACCACGTTCTTGATGAAAGGTAGTATTATGTTTATTGATTACAATAATAAAGAAATTTTGTATCCTGGAATAACATTGACTTTACTTTGCATAACGTGGTCCAAAATGAATACGTAATAATTTATGTATGATAAAAAAAAGACAAATATTCTCTAATTTATCTTCATTATTGTAATCAATAAACACAACACTACCTCTCATTAAAGCCGTGACAGATATTTGTATGTCACCTTGTATATAAATAAGTTTAAGGACCAGTTTCACAGGTTGCTGATAAGTTCCAGATAGTTTATCTGTCAGATAATTTCATACAAATTGTGTTCCATTTTTTAATTTATCTGGCAGTAGATAGTGTGTATCCGTAGCCTGTGAATCAAGCCGTGAATAGTGTGTACCGTACCTGGCACAGGGTCGCGCGGGCGGCGCGGCGCGGCCCTCGCTGTGCGTGCGCACGCTGCGGCACGCGCACTCCTCTGCGGACAACAGCCAACCGTTGTACTAACGATATAACTCTACTAAACAATAGGGATGCGGACTAGGTCATAAATAAAATACGTTATCATATTCATTTTGTAAAGCATCTTAAAATAATGTCAGTTTTATTTATCGTTTTAAACCGAAAACTGTTTTTATTTTTTTATTGGTAATATAATCGAAATAAGTATACGGATTGATGTGAAAAATCTGTGACGTCATATGTAGTTTTTTCATACAAATTTCATAGAGAGTAACCTTTTTGACAGTTTTGAATTTGACTAGTTGTCCGCATCCCTATTATGTATAGACTAGCTGTCCGCAGCGGTTTCACCCGCATCTTTGGTTGCTGCTCCGCTCCCGTGTGTCGCTGCGTGATGGTATATAGCCTATAGCCTTCCTCGATAAATAGGCTATCTAACACTGAAAGAATTTTTCAAATCGAACCAGTAGTTTCGGAGATTAGAGCGTTCAAACAAACTCTTCAGCTTTATAATATTAGTATAGATAAGCACCTGAGCAACCTAAGCACTCTATGGAACAGATGACAGACGAACGGACGGATGAACGGATAGCGGAGTGTTTATTATAAAAATTAATGATTTTTTTACCTTTCATTGTTCAGTTTTATCGTCTTACCTTTGTATTTGTTCTCCGTGGCTGCGAGGATGGAGAGATCGGACGACCGCTCGCTGGTTCGCGACTCGTGCAAACTCAGCGAGCCTCTGTCACTTGCTGCCAAACAGTAGAAAGAATGCTCAGAATTGTTCCTTCTCAATTTTTTTACGTAATGAATTGGTAAAAATCTAAAATATTAACAGAAATATAGCTCGTACTCTGGGTACCAAAATTATAGCTCTACTATACTGAAATATCCCCCGCAACCCTAGTACTGCGACTACCAAGCTGCAGGTTGTTCGTAAGAGTTACCGCGACCTTGGCACACAGGGACCTCCAGAAGGAACATAGTGGGTTTTAGTTAGTAAGAGTCTGACACTCCAGCTGCGTCCTCAGTGGGAGGCGTCATTTCACAATTTTCCCAATAAAAAAAGCCCTGTTACCCTTAATGCTCTAAAAGCCACAAAATATATCAGCGTCCCGTGGGAACTTTTTAACGAAACCGAATAAAAAGTAGCCTTTTTCCTCAACTGACATGGAATGAATAGAAATGGCCTATCTAATACTGAGACTTCTTCCAATCGCCCCAGTACTTCCTGAAATTAGCGTAGATATTAAAAGAAACCCTTTCGCTTAGTCATCATCTCCCGAGCCTTTTCTCAACTATGTTGGGGTCGGCTTCTAGTCTAACCGGATTCAGCTGAGTACCAGTGTTTTACAAGGAGCGACTACCTTTTCACTTAGTAAGGAGTAATTTTTTTGATTTCTATATTAGTAACAAAAATATTTGTACAGACGCCATCACATCAAGCTCCTTCAACTTTATCGCTGAAAAACATGGTTCAAAGTTGATGATAAAAAAAAAATGTCAGTTTCGGGTAGCTTGATGTGCTGGCAAAAATGTGTACGTACAAAATTTTTAAATAAAAGTGTCTGTACAAAAATGTTAAATATAAAAGCATACGCACCATATTTAGAATGTGATAGCTCGAGCGAGTCTTGAAACTCTCTGGTCAAAGACTCTATGGTGCTGGCCGGGCTTGGCAGTGCCATAGACTGGTTTACTGCACTCGGCGGCGGCGGCTGGATGTAAACAGTAAATTTTAGATAAAAATAGACGTGATTTTACGAAAATTTATCTGAATGTAATAAGAGAAGAAAAACAGAGAAAGAAAGAGAAAGCTTTATTAACTTATCTCCGTGACAGGCAAGGTCTTTATCGTGAGACAATTACGTCCCAGTTCCTTACCTCAACGACTAAAGAATCGAGTTGTGGTTTGTCAGGGCGGCGCGCGATGTATCGATACTCGTCCGTATCTGTCGTGCACACGCTCAGATTGTCGCCGTCAGTCATCGATAGCGACTGCGAACCGTGTAGTTTGTCTGTCAACATTATACGAATTTAATTTCAGACCAGGGACAAAAATTGTAAAGAGCGTATTTGTTGAATATTTAACCTGAATAGGCGCGTTGAAATTTGCACTTAGGGAATAAGTGTATATACAGCACAAAAAAAAGTCGATTGCCTATGTCTTATTCGTGAAAATTTCAATTTATTGTGGAATGAGTAATTCGGAAGTAATCTTTGTTATATTATATCTAGTTAATATATGTATAGCTGACGCTGACTGCTACGATGGCGCCGGCCGCGCGGCTGTGCTGCAGGCTGTATGTGTCGATACGTACTGCGCTTGCGACGTCGCGGCGGCGCGACGGGCCCGGCGGGCGGCGCGCAGGAGCCGCTGACTGCTACGATGGCGCCGGCCGCGCGGCTGTGCTGCAGGCTGTATGTGTCGATACGTACTGCGCTTGCGACGTCGCGGCGGCGCGACGGGCCCGGCGGGCGGCGCGCAGGAGCCGCTGACTGCTACGATGGCGCCGGCCGCGCGGCTGTGCTTCAGGCTGTTCGCCTTCGTGCTGGCGATCACGTCGGGCTCGGCCATCGCCAGCACTACGCAGACAGTATTAGAGACCGATCAATTAGTACGTTAACTCGCAGCAGACGTTGCAATCAAATGTGGAAATGAGACAGCTTACATAACCTTCTCTCTTGGTCTTACACTTGCTTATACACTGTAAATGTGTTTTTTCCACTTACCGTTCTGAGTTCTAGCATCGGGCGCGAGTTGTTCGTCGGATATAGTGGAGGGCTCTCTCGACGACACCGATGGTACCGCCGCGGTATCACGGATATTCGCTGTAAAGAAACAATTCTATTTAATACTATATTTTTTTCAACCTCTAAAGCTCAAATTGCATGCAGACCATATCCAACCGTTCTTTCCTTAATCAATGGGGGATATTCTGTTGTGAATGTGTTATGGGTTTGATGATGATGATAAACACACTTACAGTGAGACTCCGATGCGCCGCTGAGTATCCTGCCGATCCTGCCGAGTGACGTCATACTCTGCAGACTCATTGTGTCGTGTGCTATTATCCTGTAAGGATACCAGTATTATCATATCACCATCACTCAAGACCTCGTGGTTTGGTAAAACTGTTTGTGTCCTAGCCTGCCCAATGTTCAAGCTAACTCCGTAAAAAAAAACTTATTGAACTGAATTCAGGCAATTTCGTTTGAAATACGAGAAGAGTTACTTTCGGATATAATCTATACTTCTATACAAATATTATAAAGATAAGGAGTTGATTTTTGTTGCAGCTTGATCTGAAAAAATATTGAAATTTAAATTGGAATATAGGGCTACTCTCAATCTGGGTGTGTGAAATTGTTTATATGTGACACGGGAGCAACCTCTGACGGAAGCTAGGTTGAGGAATTTCTAGCTGATCCTCCATGAGACTAATTGTTAGCACCACAGCCAAATAATTTGACCTATATAAAGGTTTATTTTAATTTAAAAAAAATCATAAAAATAATTTATTATGAACCTTTACACAAAAAAAAATAATATAATGCTCTTGAAATATAATGTTCCTACAATCAGGCAATTGTCACTTACTTGAATGGGTGTTCAGATGTGAATGTCTGCTGGTCAACTGACCCGGTGGCGTCAATAACTCCCTCATCCTCCTCTTCTGTTTGCATGCAGCGTCGCAACTCCTGGAACCTTCTCCGCCCTTGGACCACCTAGCAATTTAAGTATGAGGACTTACTTTTATCTGGATTCCAAATAAAATATACATAAGTATGTGGAGCCATGTTCATATATGTATATGTCATCGGTAGCATGGAAAAATAAACCTTAATATACATATGTATCTAAGTTCTAAATGAATATATTGCAAAATGAAGTATATTATGCCTGAAAATATTTTCCAAATAGAAAATGAAACCAACTGAATTTCTTTTTTATATTTTATTTTTACTAAAAATGAGTATATAAAAAAATACTTGACTTACACTTTTCACTGTAGTTCTGTCATCTTCTATGGCTGCAGCTTCTGTCGCTTGTGAGCTTGTAGTTCCTACAACTGAGGGTGCTGACTCGGTCTTTGCCACCAATGGTTTGTCCTTCTCGGGAGCATCCCCACTTTCCGACACACTTATATTCTTGCATAGTGAAGATCTTCTGAAAGGAATTTTAATCCCCATAGAGAACTTGTTATATTATGTCTGTAGGTTAACATAATGTTCTTAATAGCAGCTCCACAGTCTCAAAGATACACAACACTATAAACTCTTGAGAATTTTATTCATTTTAATATCTTATCTAACAATGTAATAAAAATAATAAATGTTTTGATTGGATTCTAAAAACATGTACACTTGTTTAGTCTGCTAACATAAATATGTATGTGAAAACATTGTCTGTTCATCGATAAGTGTAACAAATTCATGATTAATATGTAAACCATCAACTTATTGGCTAATCATGATGTGGTCTATTAACTTATTGTTCTAGTCTAACGACCGAGTCTCGCACCGATGGATCACCATTTTTTGTTTGCTTTTAGTAGTCGCTAGCGCCAAGGACGCATATCAATAGAATATTGAAACATCTGTTCGAATTATACGATCATATTTTAAAATAGACAACCGCCGTCGTAAACACAGCAATATCATGTACTCTTATAATCCCTGATCCATCGAGTATAATCTAAAAAGCTCTATGCTACACAAAGTATAATAAATGTTGAATGAAATGAGTAATTGGTAACGTTTTCACCACTTACTTAGAACCTTTAATAGGTGTGAACTCTTCAGCATCGTAAAACTCCTCGGAATCACTACTGTCTACCATTGTGAACCGGAAAGGAGTAGCAGCACACACAAACCACAATTTAACGTAAAAATTGTTACATTATCAACAACTGAAATGTTATTTTTTTATAGAAACTACGAAAGTTAGAACCCAAATCATTCAACACATTTGACAGTTTTGACACTAATGTAAATTTTTATGACAACTGACAATATAAAGACATTGACAAGTTTTCCGACTGACAGCTGAAAACTTGCCAGCTGTTCTGTTTGCATAACAGAGGCATAACACATTGGCAACTCAAGACACTTTTCAAAACATAGAAGCCGCGCGCTTTTTAAAAAAGCACCAGGAACGATGGTAACCGCGACTGTACCTATTTAAAAACTGACTCCTAAAAATGAGTTGTGTCTCATTTTTTTTAACACGCTTTTATTAGCTTGGGTTGTATGTATGTAACGGAATCTTTGAGCCCGATTTTCACCGATTTCTAAACATCTGATTAACTTGAAACTTTGCATATACCTCAAGGACCGATGACAATGCAATAATTCGTTAACAATTTTCCATTATCCTCGTTAGGGACGCCAGGATAAATGTTTATTATTTTCATGTACCTCTATGAGAGTGAAAGGGACAAAGCTAGTATGCGATCTGCGCATGACTGATGTCTCGAATAGCCGGCAGACTCTTTATCGAAAGAGTATAGAGTAAGAGCAGTCTTGCAGGTGATGTAGAGGCTGTTTTTCAGGATTTACTTCAGTTAAAGCATAAATTTAATTCCATTTTAGTAGTTTAGAACTCAAACTTACAAAATGAGAATTATTTATTTCTGACAAGACAGACTGACAACTGACAACTTCCAAATTTCATTCCATAGCTCCACAGATAAAAATCATAGACAAGCACTCTCTCCGCCTCCTTGGGTCTCCCATCTTAGAACAATCTTTTTCCTCATTTATAACCGAAAAAATTGAACATTTTAATCACATTTCGGAACGACTACAACAAATTAGTCTTAGTGGCCTAGTGATTAAAGCACCAGCCTTTTGAGTAAGAAGGTGCGGGTTCGATTCTAGGTCAGGCAAGTACCAATGTAACTTTTCTAAGTTAAACGTATTTTCAAAGTGTAACTTGGACACCTGATTAAAACGTGAAGGAAAACATCTCGAGGAAACCTGGGCTATAAAGTCTGACATCACCAACCCGCATTGAGCAAGCGTGGTGATTAACGCTCAATCCTTGTGCTCAGCAGTGGGACGATAAAAAGGCTGTGATGATGATGATGACGACAACAAATTGATATGCATTCGGCCATCACAATTATTCGATTCTGCTGTTTTGGTCCTAAATTTTCATACTTTCTCCGTTCTTCTCATCTCTGGAAACATAGTGACCTTTTAGACTAAGTTGACAAAATTATTCGCCATACCCCCAGTTCCATTCTTAATGTTGCCCTGGACGACCAAGCTTGGCTGCAAGCTACATTGCCCATCCGTATGGGAGGTCTCGGCGTCCGCAAAATTACGAGTATTAGTTTACCGGCTTTCATATCCTCGGTTCACGGTGCTGAGAAGTTAACCAGGAAAATCCTAGCTCAAACACTGGTTGATTTTAAGATACCGTACTTAGCCGAGGCTATGGATGCCTTCGGGCGCCGACTTGACGTGTTATGCGGACAACACGCTAGTCACAGCCCGGGGGAGCTCGCACAAGGAAGCGACGTTGATAGCCACGGCTGCGGTGTCACAGGTGGTGAACTGCATCCGGCGTCTGGGCCTGGAGTTAGCTCTGAACAAGTCGGAGGCCATAGTGTTTCATGGCCCCGGACGTGCGCCGGCGCCGGGATCGCCCAACCTGATGGGTGCAGCGGGCGCGCTTTTAACGTTGCTTCCCAATTTGAGGGGCCCGAGCGCCGCCTGTATGCGGTTGTAATTGGGAATCGTGCGATCCAAAGCCCTGTATGGGGCCCCTGTGTGGGCGCTGGACTTGACAGCCAGTATTCTCGCCATTCTGCGCAAATCGCAGAGGGCGATGGCCGTCAAAGTCGTCAGCGGGTATCGCACGATCTCATTCGGGGTGGCTTGCGTCCTGGCCGGATCCCCGCTCTGGGACCTAGGGGCGAAAGTACTCGCGTCATTATATCGATGGCGCGAGGAAGAGAGGGCACGGGGCTCGGGCTCGGTGCAGCGACAGATCGCTGCTGCTGCGTGCTGTCGGGGCACGGTTGCTTCGGTAAGTACCTGTGCCGCATAGACAGTGAGCCGAACGCTCGGTGCCACCACTGCGTTCATTGCGGGGAGGACACGGCGCAACACACGCTCGCCGTGTGTGTGGCTTGGGAGGAGCAGCGCCGTGTCCTCACATACGAGGTAGGAGTCGACCTGTCGCTGCCGGCCGTGGTGCGGAAGATGGTCGGTAGAGCAGAGTCGTGGGACGCGGTGGTGTCCTTCTGCGAGGACGTGATGTCGCAGAAGGAATCTGCGGAACGGGAGAGGGAGATCACGACTCCCTTCCGCGGCCGCAGAAGGCGCACCGGGCGCAGGAGAAGTGCGGACAACGCCCTTTTCCGCCCCCCATAAACGGGTCCCGTAATAAAGTAAGTAACCCGGGATAAATTAATAGAAACGGCAATCACTCCTGCTGAGCGAGCGCGCTTACTTGCTGTGAGTAGATGGGAGTCGGCGCTTTGGCTTCAGACACTACCGTCGTCAAACATTGGCACCATGCTTGACGACACCACTTTCCGCCTTGCTACCTGTTTACGTTTAGAAGCTCCTTGTTTATCTCCTCATAGCTGCCACTGTGGTGAAGCTGTAACCAGCTTCGGACACCACGGCCTGTCGTGCAGCCGCAGCGCGGGCCGTATTGCACGGCATGCAAATATCAATGACATCATTCGTCGCGCTCTTGTCTTCATCGGGGTCCCTGCCGTACTAGAACCTAATGGCTTAATTGGCACGCGACGATGGTAAGAGACCAGACGGCATGTCGTTATTTCTTGGAAGATGGGTAGGCCTTTAGTGTGGAACGCGACTTGTGTTGATAATCTTGCGCCAACCCATCTTGAACTAAAATTGGTCAAAAGTCGAAATAAAGTGTAAATATTAAAATAAAAAAAATCACTGAAACGCATAAAATGCAAAAAAAAAAAAAAAAAAAAAAAAAAAAAAAAAAAAGTCGAAATCCAAGTAACGAAAATCAATTATGACACTTGAAACTACAACACAAAAATCGTACTAAAAAGTATAAAATAAATGTTAGTTTTAAAAAACGTAAAAAAACACGCTTTTGTAGAAAATCGAACTAAAAACTTAAAAATAAAATTATAGTTTAAAAAAAAACTAATAAAACACGCTTTTGTAGAAAATCGAACTAAAAACTTAAAAATAACAAAGAGTTTATATTACCGTAGCAGATAGTTAAACAATCAATCATAATGAATTACATCAAAATACAGTGAAAAGCGTGGGGTGCATTTCACTACATTTCCATATTATGTCAAGCACCCCACGCATTTCACTGTATTTTGATGTAATTCATTATGATTGATTGTTTAACTATCTGCTACGGTAATATAAACTCTTTGTTATTTTTAAGTTTTTAGTTCGATTTTCTACAAAAGCGTGTTTTATTAGTTTTTTTTTAAACTATAATTTTATTTTATAACTAACAGTGAAATACGAATAGCTGTCACATAATCTGATAGATCTATCGAATTAATACAAATACCTTCATTCATATAAACCAACTCTTCAGCTTGATATACTTGATGTATACATGATATATACTTGATATATACTTGATATATAGGTACTTGATATATACTTGATATATACTATATACTTCAAGCCATATTTATGTCTTAGATAGACTGAATACCTGGAATACCTGGAATCTAACTGAGGTGTTTTAATCACGAGGCAACCACGACGTATGAGAACGTTTGCGTCAGGATGGCTGGACCAAGTGAAATTTTGGAAGTTGGCTATTATACCAAGTTTTGTACTTTTATTGGCTGATCGAAAAAATATAAGAAAAACATTGTTGTGGTACCAATTAGGTACCTGTTAAATATTAACGAAAAGTTGAAGACGTTATAACGCCTACAACTAGGTGAAACCGGTTTGGTCCAGCCATTCTGACGTCAGAATGGCTGGGCACTTTCAAGTAATGGTTTTCCATTTTTAGCGAGGTGCAAATTATTTGATATCTGGTACCAAATAGTACAAAATAGGTACTAAAACTTTTTATAGCTCAAACTTCCAAAATCTCTCTTGGTCCAGCCATCCTGATGCAGACGTGAACATACCTATGTGTGTGAGAACCTAACATTCCAACAAAATATTAAAAAAAACATACAACGTAGCCTCGTTGTATGGTAAATCTGGGTTATTTATAGGTACGCTGACCCGAAGTGCAGACAAGATTTCTCTCTATTTCCTCTTCATAATAAGACCGTTCGGGACCCATTGTTTGAGCATAGTTATCGACCCCAAAGAAGCCTTCAAGGTTTCAAAAACGATTCCAATGTTATAGAAATCAGGATTCTCCAAAAATCTGAATTTGTAACCATTACGTCATTAAGGCCTCGTTTACGGAGACGCGGGTTGTCCCGCGTCGAGTGTGGCGTGGCGTCTCGCGGCGCGTCGGACGTTTCTTCTGTTTACGGTGGGGCGGCGCGTGAAGCGGCACGCATCATCGCACGCGTAAACACAAACATATGATAACTAGTGGTTTCGTTTATGAAGGAGCGGGGCATACGGATTAGTGGTTTACGGCGATGCGCCCGCCGCGTAGTCCGCAGCGGCGCACGCGGCGTCGTCCGCTGCGGCGCCCGCTGCGGCTACCGCACCCGCACCTCTCCTTCCCCTTCCTTGCCGCGTCCTTCGCGGCGTCAACCGTCGCTTTAATCCGCCGCGTCCAACGCGGCGTCACCCGTCGCTTCATCCGCTGCGTCCTTCGCGGCGTCGCCCGTCGCTTCATCCGCCGCGTCCTACGCGGCGTTGCCCGTCTCATGCGACGCTACAATTCAAACAAACGCGAGCAAAAACGCTTCTCCTTGAACGCTCCATACATCGGCGTATGGCCTCGTTTACGGAGACGCGGGGCGTCCCGCGTCGCGTGTGGCGTGGCGTCTCGCGGCGCGTCGGACGTTTCTTCTGTTTACGGTGGGGCGGCGCGTGAAGCGGCACGCATCATCGCACGCGTAAACACAAACATATGATAACTAGTGGTTTCGTTTATGAAGGAGCGGGGCATATGGATTAGTGGTTTACGGCGATGCGCCCGCCGCGTAGTCCGCAGCGGCGCACGCGGCGTCGTCCGCTGCGGCGCCCGCTGCGGCTACCGCACCCGCACCTCTCCTTCCCCTTCCTCCCTCCTTCGCGGCGTCAACCGTCGCTTTAATCCGCCGCGTCCTACGCGGCGTCACCCGTCGCTTCATCCGCTGCGTCCTTCGCGGCGTCGCCCGTCGCTTCATCCGCCGCGTCCTACGCGGCGTTGCCCGTCTCATGCGACGCTACAATTCAAACAAACGCGAGCAAAAACGCTTCTCCTTGAACGCTCCATACATCGGCGTATGTTTGTGTTACCGGCGGCCCGCTTCGCGCACCGCGCCGCCTGACGCGTCGCGTCTCCTTAAACGAGGCCTAAGTTCAGGTAGGAAAATAGTCATTAAGAGAGGTCAGGTATTATCTATACATATAATAAAACAGTAAAAAAGCCGTGTCTGTACATTTAATATATTGATAAAAATAATTACTGAGGGGGGTTTAGAAACAGCAATAGAACACGAATCAAAAAAAAAATTGTGTCTGTTTGTCTGTATGTCTGTTTGTCTGTATGTCTGTTTGTTTGTACGCGCTAATCTTCGGAACTACTGGACAGATTTGAATGATTCTTTTTTTGTTGTATAGGTGTTAGGTCGGGGCAACATATAGGCTATAAATTATCTTGGCAATTTGAACACCTGATGCAGAACAGCAACAGATCAGCTTAACTATAAGAGATAGAGTAATGCTGCCATAGCAAAAACTGTTCCACGTGATGAGCATTTTCTGCTGCGAGATAAAATTTGAAGATCTAGAACACCTGTTATGGAACTCTAAGAGCCCAGCTACACCATCAAACATATAGGACTGATGTCTTAGCAAAAGTTGTTCGGTTTGATAGGCATTTCCGGTTGACTTATAAAAATCTAAGATCAGACACATCTGAAGAACCTCTCTTTTTTGAAGTCGGTTAAAAGAACATAAGCTGAAAGTACCACAGCGCGGTGAAGGCCGTAACAGTTTACGACTGATTTTCGATGACCATGGTATAGACGCCAGCACATCAAGTTACCCGAAACAGTAAATATTTTCCAATCAACTTTGACAATATGCTTTAGAGATAAAGTTGAAATTCTATTTAGGAAATTTGACAGATTGTAGTAGCTTGATGTGCTGCATCATTGAAGACTTCTGGCCAAAACTCCCATTTTTTTTTATTCTATCGCATTAATATTCCTTCGGACTTACGTTATTTCAGTTTTTAATTTACTTTTCCATTTATCTCCGTGACACGGTAGCCTACCAGGTAGTGCAGGAGAGCAGACACTTAGATTTTTATGGATCAAGTATCTTCACAACAAAACGATAACTATGCTTAGAAAAAGGTTAAATTGTTTCCATTATTCCAAGAAGCTAAGACATTAAGGATCATACGAACCTTATAATCCAACGAAGAGCTAATTTAAGTCGAGAGAGGCTTGATGCTTTTCGAGAACATCAGGCTGCAACTCGCACCATTGAAATCTTTTGGGATCGAGAAGCACGCTTACGTTTTCAGCGTATTTACGCATCTAAATCCAGGTCTCTAGACACGAAAGAAGAATGTGATGCGCCACTGACCGCTGATCCTGAACGTCTTGCATTGCCTCGCAAATCTTAGACGTTCTCGGAAAGAGAATCACGCTTGACTTCTCAGCGTATCTACGCATCTGCTTCTAAGTGACTAGAGACAAGTAAGCGACAATTTGCCGATACAGAATCATGCTTGACTCCTATAAACCTAATACGCGACTAATTGCTGATCGAAATTTTACGTTGTCCAGAATGATGTTGAACGAAATATTCATAATCAGTTTCAACTGTTGTGGAATTCCAGGCGCCCAGCTACATTATAGCATCTATGAATGTCGTTTTAACAAAACCGTTCAATTTGAGGCATACCAAAAATGAAAGAACTGAAGCGTCTCGAATCATCTCGCGCATCATGTTGTTTTCCCGTCCCCGGGCTCTTAGAATTCGATATCAGACGTTCCAAATCTTCGATTTTGACAGCCCTGTAGTCGCTGGCATAAGCGACTGGATCCGCGTACGAAGTCGCGGGCAGAAGCTAGTGACTAATATTTTTTTTATTTCTCAAAAGTTTCGTTAGCATTTAATGGTTTTCCCTGAACCTACTCGAGTCATCAAACTGTATTGCTTTAACAATTATCTGTGTTTTCATATGCTTTATCACAAGAAAGGAAGGGATATTCGATTGGCAAAATTGGTCAGATTGGTCAGATTCGGGTAGCTTGACCTGCTGTCTATACTTTAATGGTAAACAGGGTTAAACAAAGTCACTTTCACATTAATATATTTGAAAAGATACTTACAATGGAACAAAATTGTAAACACTTGACACCTTTTTTAAATGGCCTCATTTTGAATTCCCGTATGAGTATTGTTCCCGTTACGGTCGCCGCATACACCACCAGGACGAACTCGAATGACAGGCATTTTCATCCTTGCCGCTGAGGTCATTTGACACCTGAGATCCTGAAGGCATTGGCCTAACGGGAAGGTCGTCTTTGCAACTAGATTACAGCACGTTTTATGAAAATATGCTTCCATATTTAAACCTTTTTTTACTATAAATTAATTGAGTTATTTTAAATAAAAAAATAAACTTTTCTAATAATCTATAATTTAAGAGCAGGTGGCGAATAAGCATTAACTGATTTAGGGCCAGTTTCTCCGGTTACGGATAGCCACTAACTACCAGATAAATTTAAAAATGGAAATAATCTATCCAGAACTTATCCGTAATCGGTGATAACTGGCCCTTAGTGATTAAAGATCAGCTCTCTACAAAAAACAGCAAACTCTTTTTATTTTATTTCAGGACTTCTAAAGGCGATTTCATATTTAATTTTTTTAATCAATTAAATATAACTACTTCTCTTTGTGATTTAATATAATGGACAGCGCGTCCATGCGAAAACACCTACATAAAAAAGCTTTTTTGTAGATACTCAATACTTAGGTTTGAAGGTGTAGCTGTAAGTAGATATATTAATTAGTTTTTTGTTCTAACTTTTTGGCGGTGCGACATTCTTAATTAATGAGCTCAATGTCAATAGAACTTTATTCCGGTGTGTAGGGAAAAAGAGAATTCTAGAAGCTTCGGCTTATTCTAGACTTTTCCCTTAACTTGAAACATCTTAGATTACCTATACCTCAATTGTAAAGAACTGCATTAAACTATTTAATACGTAGATCTATATTATGTCCCTAAGCTTGCTTGAACGCAAAGTTTAAAATAATAAATCGTGCATAAGTTATTCAATACGGCCACAATAAAGAACTTAGGTACTTAAAATAGTCTTGGAACACTAGGTAAATGTCTTATCACTAAAATCGATATCTGTCCATGAAGTCATGAACATGAGTAGATACTAGAATATGGGTACAGACGCCAGCACATCAAGCTACCCGAAACTGACAGACAACAGACAATTTTGAGCCATGTCTTTGGGCGATAAACTTGAAAGTCTATTAAGGAAATATGACAGATTGTAGTAACTTGATGTGCTGGCATCTGTACGTGAATTAGGACGAATATCTTGACTGTGGGAAATAATTGTTAGATAGAGCTAAGAAATGGGTTACATCGTGACTGTTAAAAAGATATCGTTTAAGAGTTAGCCTTAGTTCTTTTCTTCAGTAATTTAATTCTATAAAGGATAATATGATGCGCCGCAGGTGCCTCAGGGGGGCTTTTTTCTAAACAAAAAACCCTTTCAACGTAGACCATCATATCTTTTGGTAACAAGTCCTTCAGAAGGAATTGTATGAAGGATTCCTTCGTGCAGGATTTTGCACATACCGCGGGCGGGGTTTCGTGGAGATCTTATGGATTCGGTTCTCACCAACTAAAAAGATCATGAAAAGCCGGAAAACCAACTTTACCAATTACTTAATTTATTTACTTTTATTTTTGATCTAAACTTAAATCATTTTGATACTTTAGAACACTTTTAGAAGAGCTGTGATTTTTTTTATATTATGTCCTGTTCTATCAAAACAGATCTGAATCAGGCAGCCCAAAGTGGATCAACTTAGCTGAAAATAATAATCTGTTCCAAAAAAAAAGGAAAGCAGGTAGAATAGTAGTAGCAGAAATAACTAAATATCACAGAGCTTTTAAGTCTGAAAAATATAGCTTATGTAGTAAATAGCTGCCTTTACTAGATTACTTTGGACAATGTTAACACAACTGAAGGAAAAATTAAACACAATCCACGGCTGCCCATTGGTTGGGGGGAGATCAGGCTGTTTTGTCCTCGACATGCGTCATGCATTCGACGCTACTATAAAATACTTGACCTCCCTACTCTCGCAATTAATCGCTCCCCAAGCCGGCAGTGACTGCACGCATCGCGTTGTGTTCCAAAATTTATTAGTTCAAAAACGTAAGTTATTTTTTTTTTCTATTTAGTGTGCCATAGTGTGAAGAAGTTTCTTTTGTTTTTTTTTTCTTCAGTTTTACCGGATTTCATTTCGTGTCCCAAACTAGTCGTGGTGATGATTACATAGAATGTTTGAAACATATTTCATTACAAAAAAATCTCAACAGTGATTGAAAAGCTACTTAGTTAGTTTCAAAAAAATAATTTATATTTAACTTCTAGAAACTTTAAAACTTTTAGAAACTTTAAATCCATATAGTTTTAGAAGCCGGATCTTACGTTAATAATTATTATAGTCGCGTCTATTTTTGCTACTGACTAACTTCTAGAATATTCATGCATTCGTAACTCTTTCAGTAGAAAACAATTTAAACAAAAATAATAATTATTGTTAGGTTAGATAAGGTTAAAAACTGTTTTTATTTTCATATTTTGCTTGCCGAATGGAAAATTATGGCTGATCTGTTTTAAGAATATTTGTAACCCATATTTGTAAAAACAAATATTCTATTCTATTCATTCCAGTAGCGCATTACAACAAATAAAATATATGTTTAAAACATATAATGTCCTTCTGTAATAAATCTACTTACTACGTATCTACAAAGATTTAACAGTAAAAACAAAAAACGATTTGAACTTGTTCTATAAATAAATATCATTCACCTCCCACTCGATATAATTTCTACTCGCAATTTCCACAGCAAAGTAACTATTTCGTAATAATTTTGGTCGTACACGCAAATGTGAAATTGGGCATTGCTTAAAACAAAAGTGTATATCAGTGAAAGGTGAACATGAAACTAGTCCAATTGGTCGATACGACGGACAAGAAACGGTTAACTGAATCACTTCCCACGTTAAAATCAAAGAGTATAGCTACTGGTTAAAATGTAAATTAATACAAAAAATAAGTAGAGAAATTAGTTTACCTGGCTTGAGATAGCAAACATTCTACATTTGAGTTCAAAATGAGCGTTTGTGTTACCATAGAGATATGATAGATGAGATAGCTATAAAACCTTATTTATTTTGCATTGTTTGGTTTGATTAAATATTTTGTAAAGCTTGTTACATAAGAACCGCAAAAAAAGATAAATACAAGAATACTTTATTACATTAACTTAAAATCTTTGACTATACAAATATCGATATGAGTTTTACATGATTCTTATCTACTAATGACCCAATAGTATTACCTACCTACGATTAATGGTATTACATCGTCATCGTAGATAATCGCCCCGTATATTTATTAATGTTTGTTCAACAATTGTCTCACATTTTAATCTTTGTACATTATCATAAACAGTAGGAACATAAACAGATAATGTGAAAAGGTATTATCGCATTATTGTATTGCATACTAATTGTTTCCCCCAATTTCACTCGCACCCTGAGCACTCGGAAAAATATCCTATCTCCTTGGTAATAGACTAAGCTTAAAAAACACGGATAATGGGTATCCTCTACTTTTGATTTAGTTTTTAATCCGTATATTGCAGACGAGAGTAATACCAGGCATTTTCGTGTCACGCAACTATCTGAAGTCACGATGACGTGATTTTAAAATTTCCGAAATCGACGCATATAAAATAGTGTTAATTGATCCAATGTGAAAGTCTATGCTCAGCTTTCATTGCATGGCCGCAGATATTGCATTTGCATTTCGAAAGATACCTACGTGTCTTAGACTAATAAAATACTTAAGAGGTTTCATTTATTGTTACTGTATAGTATTTTATTGTTACTAATTCAGGCTACAAATGTGTCGTGTAGCCACAAAAAAAAACTTAACAAAAAAATATATTTTCGCGCCTTTACAAGTTTTCGTCATAGTAGTAAAATTGTATTAAGTATAATTTTCATGGAAATTTAAGAACTTTGTAAATATGTTAAATGTAGGAAAAAAGCTATTTTCTATAGATAGGCAATATACTTGTATGCGCATATAAATATTAAATTTCCACATAGGTAGCTTTACACAGCAGTTACCTATCGTGTTAACTGAAAATTGTGAAACGTTACAATTACTTAGTTTCGATTATTCCTTTCATACTTAATGAGTTCATTTTATAAACAAAAAAAATCAAGGCATTTTAATGGAAAAAGATCAAATGACCCTTCCCGCTGAGGGTGCAACTGGAGATAGTGTCAGACTTTTATTGACTAAACCTTAACCCATTGGTTCCTTCTGGAGCCCTTCGTGTGCCAGAGCCTGTAACTTTGCGAACAATCAAGCAACATCAGCGGGCATGGTACTTGGGCAACTTTGGTAAATAAGTACGAAGGATATGAAAACCTTTTTGGGTGATAAAAGGCTGTTCGTAGGTACCATAGACTTGACAATCAATTTCAATAAATTTTTACTGTGACATTGAAACTTGAAACTGATGGTTTTATCAAAAATTGATTTGCAAATTACGTTGACAAAAGTATCTTCCATTGTGTTATTTCTATCGTGACTAAGATCGTGACAATCCTTGAAAAAAAATGTCTGGGGAAGCAGTCAACATATCCGGGTAAAATCACTTACATATTTCGAAGGAACTTCGAGAAATAAAAAGTAGCCTTTGCCTATTCGTTGTTCTGATTCTGATGTACCTATGGGAGCTATATTACCTACTGCCAAGTATCATCAAAATTCGTTCAACACCTTGTTTTTGTATGATACAGTAACAAAATTAGATTTTGAGATTAGATTCACCCTAACAAAAGTAGATCAACAAAATACTTAGAACCGTGCCCGCTTCGTTGAAATGCTGTACAAATACCACATGAAAAGAAGGAACCGACGGAAAAACCCAGTAAAATATTTGACTTAGTCATTTCACTAATTGTCCGTGTGACCTTAAAAGGTTTTTATGCTGTCCAACTGTCATACCCGTTCAATTAACCTGACCTTACCTATTGTCACAACATTCTATACAGTTGGAGAATTGTTTGATTAGTTTCCGCCCTCCTTGGTTACCATTCACCGTCACCTTCATTTTTTAAGGCTTTACGTACCTTTTTCATTCTTCTGTCAATACCGGTGGTACAAAAACCCCCAACTACGGAAGGCATCGCTCTTGAAATCAACTATGCATCGAATAATCAAGGCTTATTTTCCCGTCAGTTCAATCACCATCTTCTGTTTTATTTGCCCATCTTGGATGTTCTTCCGTCTTAATTAATTCGCAGCAATGCAGCTATCTATAAAGATACCTACATCTGTTATACTTACAGGAGATACATTTTTATATCGTGCAACAGTAATTTTAATATGAATTGAATGAGTTATCAATTATCATTCTTAGCGTAGGTATGACATAATATCGCTGTATAGGTATGTACAAATAAACTTGGGATTTTCCCAAGGTCATGAATGTGATCAAACAGCTTGTATTGTATGCTGTATTCATTAATAACCGATAGTCTAGACATACCTCCATATTTTTTGGTGTTCCATATATATTTTTCTTAGATTGATTTTTTACTACCCACTGGGTGGGTAAGGGTACTAGCTACTACTAATTTAGCTAGGTAGGTAGGTACTTCTTATGTCTTGTTTCCAATAAAATAATAAATGTACTAGGTCTTAAACGCTGGCGCATATTTATAAACTAGGATATTTCGTAACTAGGATTTCCTGCGCTTTTTAACGATTTCTTTTATTTTGGCCGTCATTACACCTAAATCGTAGCAATTGGGACTAGATTATCGTGTCTTAACATTTTTATTTATTTCTTTAAAACCTTAAACTATCCTTACAGGGTTTACCCTAATGCGACAGCTAGGAACTTAGACTACACAAGAATTATTTACACACACAAAAACACAAAATCTAGGTACCTACATTATTTACAAAAATGACTTTTCCTGGGAATTACTACAGCGAGAAATCTTCGCATATTCTAGAGAGATCGATATCACTACGGTGGTGTAAGGACTAAGATGCACAATCATACCCCCCGTATTAACCGAGTCATGATTGTAATTTTTATTGAGTCACCATTACAGAATGATCTTTGCCACGTAAGCGTACGTTTTTACAGTCATCATTACGTTTTTTTTTTGTGGAGTCATCACGCAAAATGACAAAACTAACAAAAATAATATTGTCATCTCATGTGTTATCTCATTTACCTCCTAGCCTTATACGCGACGCAGGAGATAATGTTAAATAATAAAATTGTTTTAAACAATTATTAGTTTTATACCTACAGCAAATTTATCTCGTGGAGATATGTATATGCAACACTATCTTCAATGTAAATAAATTATTTTATCTTCAAGTTACCTACATTTAAAGTATTTCAATTGCACTTGTAAATAAAGATAAATTTTTAATAAACACAATGAAATCACTTTAATAAAGTGTAGGTACGATAGCAGCGCGGTTCAGTAAAATAGGAGAAACATGATTTAAGAATTCTGGGAACAGAATAAGGAACATTTAGCACAGATTGCTAAATAGTCGAATTTAATTACGGTAACGTCGTTAAATACAGGCTATTTTACGAACTGATAAAAAATTGTATCATACGTTTAGTTTATATCCATCTTCATTCCGGATCTCATAGTTTGAGACAGCTGTCTTTTCGCTAGAACGAAGGAGTATCTTTTTTATATTATGAACTTTTTGTTCTTTCCAGCGATATGCCCATCGATCTGTACTACGTGCCGGGCTCCGCCCCCTGCCGCGCCGTGCTCCTCACAGCGAAGGCCCTCAACTTGAACCTAAACCTTAAGTTGGTAGACCTGCACCATGGTGAACATCTCAAGCCAGAGTACATTAAGGTGAGTTTTTAAAAATCTTCAATATCATTTTGAGCAGTGTGGTTGTGCGATTATTGTGAGTTACCATGCCTCTGGAAGGAGGAACATCGATGTCCTTTAGGCAAGATTTTTTTTTAAACTATCGTTGCCCCTGCAGAGCGAAGATTCATTTGAGAATTTCCCCATCATGATTATATGCATACATGCACGTTTATATCAAACTTCTCGAAGTTTCGATAATATCATCGTTATGATTTTTTTGATTGCGTAAACCTTACTAATTAGTTAGTTACTGACCGGTAATCGCCACTTTTTATTTACTAAACAAAACATGTATTATTTATAACATAATTTGTGGTCAGGATTGAGGAAAATTTGTGTAAGCAGATATCCTTAATTGGCAAACTCAAAGGCTAGAAATAACAAACAATATTTCCTGTTTCTGTTGCTATATTGATAGGTTAACTGACAAATTAAGTAGATACAAAAGCTATTTGTTTGTAAGCGTATCACCTATAGGTACCTAAATGTTTAAAAGATACTTTTTTACACAGGTGTACATTCATCCACATATGAAGAGACTTTTTAAAAGTCTATGTCCCTGTGTGTGTTAGGACGCTCCAAAAGAATAATCCTACTTGAGTGTGTTTGAGAATAAAAAGTTTGATTACCTATCTATTTAAATCGAAGTGGTTGATAAAATAATTTCAAGTACCTTTTCAAAATGTGAGTAAAATTCGAGAAATAGATTTTCTCACTTAAATTCTTTTAATTTTCGACGATTTCTGTCGGGCTAAATGTCGCTTGTAGTTACAATGCAACTACACCAGCTTATTATCTGATAAGATTATGTACTACACAGATATGACAGAGAATCCTACCTACCCATAGAGGTAAATGCTCCCACTAGCTACGAGCACTCGATTTCAAACACTCATTGAATATTTCCAAATCTAGAACAGAATGCTAGGAACCCATGGCAGCCGGCCAGCGTTTCCTATCGTGGTACAAATCTAAATCACGACTAACAACCTGTATTCAACTCTATCAATTGAAGTCTTAGGTTCATAATACCTTATAAGCATTTGAAGGTCGCACAGACAGTCAGTGATGTAATTTTGCTGCAGGAATTTAGGTTCATTGAACCTTTTTGAGGACACTGTTCGTTTCCAATGTACTGAATACGGTATTGTTAGTGAAGATGTAACAAATATTTGTTTTTAGTATTATCAGTCATTACAGAGATAGGCAGGTATAAAGGCAACTTAGATTTAACCGTCGCAGTAATTAATAATAAATTCAAATTGAATGTTACTTAGCAGACGTTTTTGCGAGGGTTAATTTGATTTCATTTATAGGACACACCATATTTATGAATCGCAATAAGTTAAACTTACATGCATAAGTAAGCATGAAGTCATAGCAGCTGAATATTTTCACATGGGAAATGTATTATATTATTTTTTTCTTCTTTAAGTGCACATAACCTCTTTAATTGACTAGGTATTTTAATTCAACTGCTGTATGGCCAATGCCAGTTGCATAAGCACTAACCTTTCCTTGAGAGATCACATAATTAGTGAGTACCTACCTACGTACCTATATGCGTGTATGTCCCTTCTACTTTTTGACATACCATCAAAATCTGCCTTATGACCGATACCAGATGCATAAGCACTAATCTAACCTTGAGAGACCCCGTAATTACTGAGTACCTACGTATCTATATGCGTGTATGTCCCTTCTACTATTTGACATACCATCAAAGTTATAAGGCAGATATTAAATAACTTGCGAAGCGTTGGCTACCTTCCTGCGGCAATGGGAACGAAACCGGTTTCCCAACGTATTATTACGTTGGAACAAAGATTGTTTCAAATGACTTTGGAACAGGTAAGCTCGGTTTCGGACGTTGTAAATTTTGGTGAGAACCAGTTTTCTGAAAAAACACCAGGCAAAACCTAAAAGGAGAAGTCAATTTTATGATTATTATCTCGGAGTTTTGAGAGATTTGAGAAACATAAAAAGGCGTTGACTAGAATTTCAGGTACCTACCTATCTAATGAAACAAGTTATTTCGGTTTCTACGAAAGTGTAGGCTTTTTAAGCACAATTTCACGATGAATGAATTAGTTTGGATAAAAAAGGGAGTATTGTTTTTGATGCAGAATTTTGGAAGTCAGTAGAGGCACACACGTGTTTCTTCGACCTTTTATCTCCGAAATAGGTCCAAGTCTCAAAACTAAGATGAAATGTATAAAAATATGTTTATTTTCGCTTGCTTATTCTCGTACTAGGTCTGCAAAATCTATGCCAAATAGATGGATGCTTAAACAGAAAGTCAACCAGTCATTTTTTATCCTCCCGACACTATCACAAACTATCGATATTAAGATGTCTAATCAATCCCTCTCTCCTCAGCTAAACCCCCAACACACAGTCCCCACGCTAGTGGACGACGGTTTCTCAATCTGGGAGTCGCGAGCGATCATCACTTACCTGGTGAACAAATACGCTAAGGGCAGCGGCCTGTACCCAGAGGAACCCAAGGCGAGGGCCCTGGTAGACCAACGCCTGTACTTCGACATCGGAACTCTGTATCAGAGATTCGCTGATTACTTCGTGAGTATTTTGTTTATTCTAATACATATTCAAAAGCACCCCTTAAGGGGTTATAGAGATGCTTAAATTTGGGTCTTTGTGATGCTTGAGTATTTTTCTGATGACGATTTGCAGTTGATGTAAAAATGTCAGTTCAACTAAATGATGTCTATAAGATTCGGTGAAAATTTTCTTTGAAGATACTACCGTTAAAATCATTTAAAAACATCATGATGTCTCATTTAATCGATGAACAAAGCTCTCATACAGAACGATGTTATTTATGACTCAAAAAAAAGCAGTCGCGCAGGTGAGCCTGAGTTTTAAACGTTATAGGCCCTAACCTATTCTGTATTTCCAGTACCCACAAGTGTTCGGTGGCGCGCCCGCAGACAAGGAAAAGCTAGCCAAGATCGAAGATGCTCTTCAGCTCCTCAACACATTCCTGGAAGGCCAGAAGTTCTGTGCCGGCCCCAACCTGACGATCGCTGACCTGAGTCTTATCGCCAGCGTGTCCAGCTTCGAAGCGTCTGATGTCGACTTCAAGAAGTACCCTAATGTTAAGAGGTAATATACTCGTCTTACTTCTGTGCTTTGTGGGAAATCCCATTCGTTTTATGGTAGTGACGTCAGTACGATAATGAGGAAAACTGTCTCAGGTTTCTTCTGTAGACCGATTTCCAATGAGCAATTAATAAGAGGATACGGTAAAAATTTTGAGTTGTCCCTTGAATAGAATAAAATCCTTTGAAAATAAAAGAAACAAAGTTCTTCATTTTTATCTAGCTGACGTCAATCCTATAGAATAAATAAGAACTCATACTAATTGGCATACAGTTAGGTCCTATTTGAGAAGGCACAAAAATTAATCACGGTTGCTCAGATTTTGAGCAAGTTCAGTTCAGGTGCATCTCAGACTTTTTAAGTCAAGGTTTCCTCATAGTAAAGTAAGGCACACATGTTGTGTCCATAACGCAGGATACCGTGACGAGACTGCTCGGCGCCAGACCACGACTTGCTATTACGTGGTATAATATTACGTAGTACAATGTGAAACACCATTTGTATATAGACTGGTCTTCATGCTTAGTTCATATAATTATGAGTGACTCAGAAAAATATCATTACAACTTACTACTGTACTGTATTTTGTTCGTTTGCACTGACCCGTTGGTCGTAGTGGTCCACAAAAAAATCTCTTTGTGGGTTTAGATGACTTTCACATTGCGACGCGGAGTCTATTGACTATTGGCTGTGTAGCCCCCACGCTTGGAAGGGCACGTAAACCCGGCTGTCCCCGAAGGCTAGCAGTTGTAGTTACCTACAATTCAGAGGCCGTCTGGTGGTTTTGAGAAAATCTCATTCTAGGGCTTGTTAGACGATTACACTTGCAGCTCACTTGATAAGACGTCTTTGTTCGGTTACCTTAACGCGACATCAACAAAAAATTAAAAATGTTTTCTTGGAAAAAATCCTAACATAACAATTTAATTGCAGATGGTATGAAACAGTGAAGACATCAGCGCCCGGCTACCAAGAGGCCAACGAGAAAGGTTTGGACGCCTTCAAAGGTCTCGTCAACAGTATGATGAAGAAGTAACTCAAGCATCCTGAAGCTCACTCCATTCGTTTATACAGATGACAAGAAACCAACGGAGCTCAACAAACACTCATATTTTCAACAGAGTTCTTTTTGAGACTTCGAACTACGTCCAGACTTAAATAAATATTTTTATACGCTTAAATATTCTGGCTCCTGTGATCGGAATTTTGTCGGGAAAACTGAAAATGTTTGTATTTTTAGTTTTTGTTAAAAGAATGGAGTAGTCCTTTCTGATACACAGTATACAATGCTGTCACTTTCACAAATTGTTTTCTCAAGTTACACCGTTTTACATTCTGAATTTATTTAAGAATAGGTTATAAGGCACGAATAAAAGTTTAAATATATAAAAAAAAATGTTTTATTTCGATAACATTTTCGTACAAAAATGCGAGTATTGTAACTATCTACGAGTAATTGTAGAATCCTTCACGTACCATCTTTACAATATGTGTCTAAATATAGTAGTAATTGATGCACTTACAATTCAGTTTTAGCTTTTACCTGTGCTACCATGTCTTTGAACGCTTTAAGGCCAGGTTCATTTGCTTCCTGGTATCCTGGGGCAGTTGCTTTGACCAGCTCGAACCACCTGTTTAAAAATAAAGATTAATGTCAAGATAAATAGATGGAAACGGATACCATTGTAACGTACATTAAGAAACCCTGCACTTCACGGAGGCGCAAGTAGCTGTCCACCAGTCCACCCGCGACTCGGGTAGGTGTAATTCGGCCGAAACGTCGGGAGAAAAGAGGTATCGTATACCTTTGTAATACCATCGCGAGTAGGTAAGACCCGTTCGTTTTGTAAAATAAACGTACATAATACATACGTCTATATGAAGGTCTAGAGATATAGGTATGCTAAATTCGTTTCTTGTACTTCAGCGTATCTATTAGTATTCATTAACAACTTACTTCTCCACATTGGGGTATTCCTTCAAGCTAATACCAGCGGCGTCGATGGTGGACACTGACGCCACGAGAGTAAGGTCTGCCAAGGTGAGCTTGTCACCAGCAGCGTACTTTTGCCCTTCGAGGAATGTGTTGAAGAACTGCAGAGCTTCCTCCAGCTTTTTAAGTAGAGCTTCATCTGCTTTCGCTCCGCCGAAGACTTGAGGATACTGAAACCAGGAAAGCAATCCATGATTAAGCTGTTTAAAAAAAAATGCGTTAAAGACGGCTTAAAGGCCAGCGTCTAGTAGGTAAATTATGTTCGCAATATTAGTGGCATAGTATAAAGAAATATACTATGATTATAACGCGGATTGGGAAGAAGATAACCTACTTCCCTTTTCTTTATACTATGTTAGTGGTTTTGAGTGTTCTAACTCTTTGGCAAAAGGTAGGCTACCTTGGGGAACACGATTAGGTATCTGATTTTTAGTGTAAGTTTGCCATCTTTTTTGCAAATACCAATATCGTTCTTAGTATGAATTTCTACCCTAATCCTTGACTATTTTTTTGGAGATAATCACAGAATTGAACAGTATTAGCTACTTACAAAGTAGTTCCCAAATCTTGGATACAATGTTCCCAAGTCAAAGTCTAGTCTCTGGTCGATGATCGCCCTGGCTTTCGGGTCGGTCGGGTACAAATCATTGTTCTCGCCGCCATATTTGTTCACCAAGTATTTGCTGATGGTTCTAGACTCCCATAGAGAGAAGTCGCCGTCGACCAGTGTGGGCACGGTGTGTTGAGGATTCAGCTGAAAGTCAATATATAGTAGATTCTTATTATACCATTTATGGGTTTGTGGAGTTTACCAGCTTCTGGGAAATGGCCTATAATAAGTTAACCAGAATTCAATTAATAGCGCATTCAAAATAGTTCATCAGGTTCTTAACTTCTTCTTACGTCTTGTCAAATTTCTTTATAGCTAAACTAGCTGTCCCTAGCGGTTTCACCCGCATCTTTGGTTTCTGCTCCGCTCCCGTGTGTCTTAGCGTGATGGTAAATAGCCTATAGCCTTCCTCGATAAATGGGCTATCTAACACTGAAAGATTTTTTTTAAATCGAACCATTAGTTTCAGAGATTTGCGCGTTCAAACAAACAAACTCTTCAGCTTTATAATATTAGTACCTACCTATAGATTATATGGTTCAAAGTTGATTGGGAAAATTTTATCTACAGTTTTGTGTTGGCATCTGTACTTGGTGAAAAAAAAAGCTCTTACCTTCAGGAACTCTGGTGTAAGGTGTTCACCATTTCTTAAGTTTAAGATGTTAAGATTAAGATGGACGTCGAGAGCAGCGGCTACCAGCAGAACCAGGCGACACGGAGACGACCCAGGAGTGTAATACAAGTCTACGGACATGGTGGATTGTTCTGTGCAAGGGAAAACAATATAGTTTTAACCACCACACCAAAAAAAGGAAAGACGTGCCCTGAGCGCCATGACATGAATTCATCAATTAGGTAATACCTACAAATATAGTACCTACCTAGTGAGTTCGGAATTATATCGAATTAAATCTGAGTACAATTTTTGAACTTTAAAAGTCTGTTATGTGGTCGTGACCGTGGCGTGCTGGGCACTTTTTGGCTTGTCATCTATTTGTGACTGTAGCAGTCAAAGTGAGTCAAAGGGTTAATAAAACACGCTGACAAGCATGATATGCCACTTTTATCTTTACTGGAGGGTCTGTTTGTTAAATAATCATTTTATTTTTAGCTGACTGCAGGCTGATAAGGGATATATTCGGAGCAAGTCATCGTTCTGATGTCATGAGATGGAAATTAGGTCTCCTATTATGAAGTAGAGGTTGTTATGCTGAAAGAATTCTCGCTTTCTTAACAATTTTAGTAAACTAATGTTTTATGTTTGACTCTCAAAAAGTATGCTTTTATTTGAAAGGGTCAATAAAATTAGAAGCAAGTTGTGTTATAACAGCCACAAATATTTTTGAAGCCGGCTTGCATACTGCAAGCTGCATTTTACAGAGTATATAAGACCTGTCGGAGTTAACGAGGCCCTAGCCAAAAAAAGGGTAAGTAAGTTAAGTAGTTAGGTATCAGTAGGTGTTAAAAGCAGACATTCTTATTTTAACATAGGTACCTCTAAGTAGGTAAGAAATAGGTAATAAAAGTTTATTTTCTTTCTTTCAAATACCTATAGAAAAATAATTTTCAAATTAAAAGCTAAGATGATAAAACACAATTCAATTACTTAACGTTGTTAATGTTATTATCACTTACCTATCGTGCACTGTGTTCGTTGTTAACAGAGAAAATAATACTAAAACCGGCTAGCCTTGGACTCGGTGTTATTAGCCTTATAACCCAACCGAGTTTAGAAGACCCTCGATAATGCCTTCAAACTTGAATAAACGAATCATGTATCGCGTCGTGTACAGAGCCATAGGGCGCTTTATGACGGACTGCAAATGGGAAGAACTGATAATTTCGTCGGTTTATCATACGGTGTTGACTGTTTTGTTTATTACATCAAGTACACGTATGTTTATGATATAATTATGGTGCAATTTATTGCACTTATCTTTTTTAGCTAATTATGAGTTTTGTGTTCCAAAATAAATGCATAATAGACTCCAAAAAGAACAAAGGTGGGTTTTAGTCTGTACCCCCTTATTAAAAAAAATGCTGGTTTAAAAAATACCGGTTTTATTGCTGGGCTTGCACAATACCTATGTTGAAGATGGTGTTTTAAACCTATAAGACCATATTTTATAATAAGGTAGCAGGTGTATGTCTGAGTTCTGACACTCCCTCTCGTTGCAGCTGGAGTGTTAATTATTCTGATGACTATGACAAAAAAAATATAAAAAGTCTGAACATAAGACCTGTATGCAAGCTTCCTTAGCCTGCGATTTCACCCACATTACGGCAGATGTATGTACTCCCATCCCAACACCCAATACAAGTAGCATCATAATCGTCGGAAAATAGCAAACGCATTTTCGCATTTACAGTTAGTTGGGATTGGCAACGATAAGGAAGTAACCCTTGATGTGATTACATAGAGTACTAACACACTCTAAAAGTAGTTAGGAAAAAGAAACACCGAGAAATTTACATTATATTTTATTATCTTTGTCTTTAATAAAGTAATTACAGGTAGGCACTAAAAAAATAATCATGCATATTGAAGACCATAATACAATAACATATTTCTTAGATACAACAAACACCGCATCCTCTCTTGAGAAATAAAACGGCCAGAGGCCTTAGTGCCGATGGTCAGACATGGCCGCCCTTACGTGAGTGAGTGCGGCCGGCGGCGGAGGGCAGTGACAGCAAGCGCGTACAGACTAGCGCCGGCAACACCCGCGCCCAAACGTTAACTTCAACATGACGCCAAAATAAACAATAAAAGCTTCAATAAAATGTACATGTCACGCCGTTTCCATAGAAGGCACGTATTCGTAAAAGAAAAAAGGTATCCCTTTTAAAAAAGCTATCTCGATACTTAGTAAAAACTACCAGCTATAGTGTATTACAAAACAATTAGACATACTTTAATTATGAAGCTATGATTTGTGTGCTATTAAACAGTGAACTTTACGCGAATTCCGTTTGCCAGCCCAATTATTGCTCATTTTATAAGGAATTTAAGCCTAATACTATGGAAAAAACACATAAATTATAACGGCTTTTAGTAACTTTTCATTATTATTTATTTGACTAAATAAATAATAGCATATAACATGAATTATCTAATAACGAAAAATATGGTTTACCCCTAAATAAAAAAAGATAAATTCAGGTATAAATTACACAGTTACAGTGTGTCTAGCGCCAAAATTAATAAACTCGGGTGCTTTCTATAACCGAAGCATAGTTCCTTTACTAAGTTGTGTTATATTGAATCGTCTCTTCACGTTACGATATTATTATATATTTTTTTTACTTTATTCGTTCGGACACTAAATATCAATAATTACACAAAGCTATCTACATGAGCCACTCTTAACCGTTTTTGTGTTAGTGCTGCCAGACATCAAATACATATCGTGCCATAGACAACTTATGGCAAACTTCGTGGTTATAAGATTTCATCTCTAGTGTTAGACAGTATATTTTGGTTCTGGCAACTTAGTTATTATGTTGGTAAACACCATTGTCTGGGAATGATTCGTAATGATTGCATTTATATCTCCAGCCGCATCTCTCTTTCCGGCTCCGACGTAAACTGGACTTTCTGAAAAGATATTTACAATAAGTGTTAAATAAAAATAAATCTTCTATATCAACTTGTACTGTGCAGATAACTGAATGAATTAGCGACTACTGGGAGTTTCATAAGACGGTCTACTCGACTATAAAAAATAGTTTTGACATGATTCTATAATGTTCGAATTTTAAAGAATGATACCAGGGTAAATATCATTTCAATTAAAATAAACTTACAATATGTTCAGCGCGACTACTGGCAACACTGTTTGCGCACGTTGTCGGTGTGCGAGGGCCGCACGTCCGTGGGCTCGGCGTCGGGCCGGATCACGTCGCCCTCCGGCGGGTCGCGCATCTGCTTCTGAGATACGATCCTGTAGATTTCTGTGAAATAAAACAACCATAACATTACACCTTTTAAATCACAGTTCCTTTGAGATTTATACTAACTCTGACATAATATAAATGTAAGTCTATGCAACGAAAAGAAACATTTTGATGCTCTGTTCACGGATAGAGTGCCCGAACAGTTTTAATAAAGAAACTATGATCTCCTCCAGTGTGAAGCTCCAGCTTAAAGTAAAGTTTAAGTTCCTTTTAGTCCTGGAAGAAGTTAGATATAATTTTTCATGTTCACTGCCACCACAAATCCGAACTGAATTTCGTAAATTTTCTGTTTCTTCAACTGTAATGTGACAGTGAACATTGAACTTTGTATCTGATATATTCTTTATTTCGTTTAGGCATACCTAGTGTCTCTAGTCATTGACAAAAACTTATGATTATCAAATTATCATTTCTTTGATCTTTACATTTATCATTTAGGTAATGATTAAAGTAAAATGAATAATCCTGATAAGGAATAAATTACATCAACCTTATAAAGGATTCCATTCTATTGAGATTTCCTAAAGCCTAAACGACATATACAAGTATGCCACGGACAAGATACAAAACGAACTTCTTTGTTTTGGTCAGTAATTAAAACATTTCATATCTATAATACTGATATCATAAATATGAAGAGTTGTTTTGCTTGGACGCCCTTATCTCAGGAACTACTGGACCTATTTAAAAAATTATCTCATTGTTAGATAGCCCATTTATCAAGGAAGGCTATAGACGTTTTAACCGGTTGCGTTCTACTACGTACAATTTTCATAAATACGTCAAATTAAGTTCCATTATCCGCAGACAACCATAATAAAGTACCATATTATAATCTATCATTTGACCTTACTACCGTATCGAGTGAAATGACCCCAAAATAGTTGACATTGTTATTGAGGCGGACGGGTCTAAATATAGCCTATGACCGGTGTCGCGACGCCCCAAACTGACGGACGTTGACATTTACGTCCACTACACACGCGTTGACCAAGTATAGAGGAATATAATATAGACAACACTTAACATTACCATCGCTAAAATAGTATACAATATGGAATTTAATTTTGGTATTTTTTTGGGTTTAGAAACATAATGCTACATTCCAAAATGGGCCATATCCTCAGAGGCCTAAGAAGAATAAGGGCTTAAAGATGAAATCCCCTTTTTGTGTCTAGACTTCACCAAATATTTTAATACATATTTCAATTCAATAAAGTGAAGAAAGTTACTGAGTCTAGACACTAAGCTAATTACCGATGGTGTTACGGCTTTATCAACAAAATCCCAATAAGAGGTGTAAACTTGTACTCTGTCTTCTCCCGAGGCCTTGGTGGAGAATGGGAGACAAATAAAATCTGATACGAATAGAATTGCAACGATTTCAGACATCACTTAAGTATTTCACGATAGTGAATTTTCCTTTAATTATTGTTATTTTAGTAGCTTATCTAGTTCTTTACTCTATCTATGGCGCCTGTACTATGCCACTTCAGATAATGAAGAGATCGTAAAAACTGTAACCTCGCATTAACAATAAGTTAATTAAGAAAGTAGTTGAGAGTTAACGAGTATAATTACCAGTTAGAATGTTCTGGAATGCAGGCTCGACGTTAGTTGAATCGAGAGCGGATGTTTCAATAAAACTAAGACCATTCCTTTCCGCGAATGCCTTGGCCTCTTCTGTTGGGATGGATCTGAAAATGCGAAAGGAAACTGTATTTTTATAAATTCTTCAATATAATATGAGATACCATAACAAGTAAATCAAAATGACCCAAGTCACACTTGTTTCTAGAAGCATGAAACAGTAACAAATGAATCACGAGGGCGTTTTCTAGCATGTCATGAAAGTTTCAAAAACAGTCTATGTTTAATTTATCGAAGATGTCACATAGGCAGTAGCTCCATGTAAAACTCGGACACTAATCTACATAAAGTTAAGACTGGACGTCATTTTGGAAAAAGACCTAGGCAGATGATGATAACTAACCTGAGGTGCCTGAGATCGCTCTTGTTACCAACAAGCATGATCAGTATATTCTGATCGGCGTGATCGCGCAGCTCGCGCAGCCACCGCTCGACGTTCTCGTAGGACAGATGTTTGGCTATGTCGTAGACCAAGAGCGCGCCGACCGCGCCGCGGTAGTAAGCTGACGTGATCGCACGGTACCTTTCCTGGCCGGCCGTGTCCCATATCTGGGCTTTTATGGTTTTGCCGTCCACCTGCGGACAAGATATTAAATTATAAGTAAGGGGTTCTTAAATAGACGACTTACTTAATTTAGGTACGGTTTCTATTGAGGCAGGATGGTGAGCTTTTATTGTGGTCTATGATAGATTTTAAATTATAAAGAGTTTTACAACTAATAATTCAGCCCATTAGCTTCTTTGTACACATGGATCTTACAGATGAAATGTATCTAAGTTTGACGATTACTTAGGCTTCTAGGCGCCACGGGAAACATTTTCTTTAAACTGTATTAATCAGGATCTTGGTAAAATAGAGATATAAATAAAAACTGAAGGCTCTGAAAGTAACTTCGAATTCATTCCAGGTAAAATTTGGATTTACCTTCAACAAGAACGCAAAGGTCGATTTCATCGGAAACAAACATGTTATCAAGATTTTGCAAAGCTCAGAACTGTATTAAAAGTAAACTGTAATACATCAAACAGCTTTTGGTATTTAGCTTAGTTCTTCAAAATAGCGGAAATATTCGTTTAATATCGATTTCGCGTAAAACGTTAACGTTTCAATAGAAAATGACAAAGGAATCATAAAAGTGCAAAACTTCTTTATTTCGTCCATATTTTTATGGGGTTTTCGTACACAGGGTGTGTTCTGGTTAGTGACAACAATAAAGTGCTAGGGCAGGTCGATACCCCATGCCTCCATGCCAACACCTTAGCGACCCCATTTATTCGCCGATCATTATATTTATATAGGAACATTTCAACGAAAGCCATTGAACTCGGCCTTCGTTTTCTTGATTTTCAGTGTAGTTTGTAACATAGTTATGGATGTAATGATTAGTAGTCTTTTTTATAGCATAAATTAAAACAAACTGGTATAATCATGTTACATTTTCCCTAATTTAGCCTACATTTCAACACAAATATTTAATTTGGATTACTTTTGATTTTATACAATGTGCTGAATAAAGTTTATGACAATACAGTACAGTAGTACAATACAGTTGTCGGAATTGACAACATAACAATTGAAATTCAAAATTATGAAAATAATTAATGTCCAAAAAACGGTTTTAAGTGCACCGTATTAAAAGAAGCTTTCTTTAAGTTTCGATTAATTAGAGTAAATAAAATTTGCATTCATACATGATATTAGTTTAATTCGATCAATAGCGAGTCCACATAACGGCACTCCGTATGAGGGTCACTAGTTTGGCGGTGTACGTGTTACCGGTATGGTGACGTCACAATCTATGATTAAGTACTGTTTTGGTGCAGATCCTGTCAGGAAATTAATTATGCAAATCAAATGTAATATGAAACACAGTTATGAATTCCTTATTTGGATGAGTAGTCTACTATTTGTCATTGCTTGGATTAATGTAAAATTTGAGTTTTCAAGATTGATCCAAACTTGGCTGGAAAACAGCTTTCGAAGGTCAAAAATTACTAAAATGCTCCACCTTCACTATTTCCAACGTGTTAAAATTAAAAACTTGATATCTGCGTCGAAATTCTTTTAATTATAATGTAAGCAATACTAAGGTCGAGATGATAAAGTTGATAATTTCGGTCTAATGCTACACGGTGTGGTTATAAAATTAAAAATAACTTAGGAAGACGTACTCCTAACAGCTTATCTAACATCTCTATTAGAAATAAAGAAAGTTAATAATGTTCTCACGTCTTCTCATTACATTATTTACGGAGATTGACATGAAATTACTACGTCTAATGACGTCAAATGTGTGTGTGTGTGTGTAACTACAGTTGGTTGGTAGTGATACGCTGCGCGTGTACTAATATAAACATAGCTTTAATCAAATATGAGTCAGTCAATATTATAGGTAGGTAGGTATTTGATTTATTTATGTATTTTTACATAAATTACGCATTGTTCCGGCTGCCATTTGAATTTAAACCTCAAAAATAATAACGTTATTTCCTTGTACGCAAATGATGAGTTCTTAGCAGTAATAATAAAAAGGCCTGAACCGACTGCCCAGCCGTTCACGCGATCTCAAATATTATTATATGCTACTGCCTCTAATTACGTTAAAAACCGAAATAAAAGATACTGCGCAATATACAAATCACAGTTTCAAATTACACACGTCGTATCTAGTGAATAGAAACTTAAAAAGAGTCGTATAGATAGTGCTGTAAGTTCAGTTTTATGAATAAGTAATGAATGACTAGCATTTAGAATTCGTCTTGCACGAAGGCTATTTCCAAAGAAACTATTTGCAGATATTAGTTTCACTTCTACAGATTGAAATAGAAATCGATAAATATTCTAAACACTACTTTAGAAAATTGGTTTCTTCATTAGTAATGGAACATATTGCGCATTTGAAACAGGTTTTATATACATTTCGTTAATTCGGTAACATTAAGTTCTGTATGTTAGTACCGTGGTTCTAAATAAAGGCTTAAATAGAAGTAACAGTTTCATTTCATACACAACATATACATATAAATCTCGGCCTTTGACACAAAGGTGTCGTGAGGTAAGCCGATTATACATAAGAAGGTTATCGATAAAAGAATCGATTTCATGAGTGAAAAAAGTGTTTAACTGGCTAAGATACAACGAAGCTTAGACATAGCAATTACTTGGGTAAATCACACTAAACGTGAAATCACGTTGTTGCACTCATTATTAAAGTTTTAATTGATTTTGTATCATCGATACATTAAAGTGATTTCTTATGAATCATTTGAAACATATGTACATGACGCACCAATTAGTGATTTGGTTTACGTCCGCCTTAAGACAACACCTGAAGGCCAGACACAGATAGTGTACATAAGTGTAGGCAATATTAAGCAAATGTTCCTACTTTTATTACATGGATGAAGTTATACAGGACCCATCTCACACATTCTTCACGCCAAACCCTCAGGCCCGACTTGACCATGATGGCAAAATCAATAATTCCTCCACATGCAGACAACTACAAACGGCCTAGTAAAAATAACTATTTAAAACTGTAATATCAGATGCATTGTACTATAGTATGGTATGTTTATGGTCTAGACATGGAAGACACGTCATAATACATAAATGCATGGCTACGCGATTGATCGGGGCAATGAGCATTACCATTGCGGTCGCTATCAAATGTTGATAACTGTATAGAAGATTAAAAATGGAATATTTTAATTCGTTGACAGGTTTAAAGTATTGGGGAATAATACTGATATAATTTATGATAGAAACACCGATCCTAATACGTATAGATTAAGACGTATTCTGTAAAACGCTAGGGGGCTTACTACAAAAAAGTTAAACAGAAGTTTGACAAATGTGTTTAAAATAATTTTGTATGCAATTTTTTCTTTAAACACTTGTCAAACGTCAAACTTTTTTGTAGTATGGCCCTAGAACTTCTTACTATAACTAAATGTTACAATGTCGGACGCTTTTTACTCTGGTATAGGAAGATGAAATGGTACACTGTATTCAAATTGCAGATCATATTTTTTGACCGAGCGAAGAAGCGAGTTAGTTAGTATTGTACAGACTTAAGTATTTCATCTGGATTCACTATACTCCTCGCAATACACCACAAGAAATTGAAAATGTTCTCCTCCCCAGCAACTAGCACAGAATTAGTCCCTTATCTATAATTTGACTCAATTGAAATTTAATACAATCAATTGAACATAATTGGTGTTCAAATTTACCAATTAATTGACTGACTTACTTTGATTTGCTATCAATGGATAACCAAATGATTAATTGAAATAATTATATTATGTAAGGCTAAAAAATAGTATTAGATTATTAACTAGTAAATTAGATAACTTTCAATAATCTAATTGATATATCTGGTATATGAAACCTCCATTGCAAAAAGGTAAATAATATGAGTTGTTATAATTTTATGTGAGGGTACCGCCGAGTGTAGCAATATCTAAATAGGAACATTGAAGAACATTGAACAGGATTGCTGTAAAGTCCTAAATGCTAGCTCAACTTCTAGTTAAATAAATCTCAATTTAATTTAGATAAAATGTGTAAATTCTAAGTCGACTAAGAAAAACTGTATTATGATTGCTATAAATATTCTATCATGTCAAATAATAAATTCCTTGTCAGAACAGGTTATTGTTTGCAAACTAAATATGTATATTCTAGAAATAAATTTTCAGAGAAAATATATTATAAAAACCATCTTAATTTGTGAATATAAATGGAATGCACGGGCCACATTTGATAAAAATATTCACATGGGTTACATGAATTCTGAATTATTCATCATTACCCCTCCAAAAATGATATCTTAGTGAAGTGAGTTAGAAAGTAAAAGATCTTTGTTGTTGAATTCACTTGTGGGCGAACAATGGATATGATTTTTTCATACATTTGTGAATGTGTTGGCGTGAACTCAATAAAGACTCTTAATTTTATTATGATCGCATAATAGGCAGTATCTATCACTTTCTAGCCGTTGTTAAATTAAATTTTGAACATTTCATTGAAAAACAATTTAATCTAGATAATATGATAAATTGTCGTAAAACTACAAATATAAAAATATTAAATGAGGTAACTGTTTAAATTTTTTATAGGAACAAAGTTTTTTTTTTATTTGCATAAAATTTATAGGTACAATGAGTATAGAATTCCTCTATTTTTGCCTTTATTTAAACAGGAAATAATACTCTGGGTTTTCCTTTTTTCCAGGAATTTATCCACTATCCATGTATTGCAACAAAATTTATTGACCAAAATGACAGAACTATCACATAGTCATACAATTTATTGATTATATTTTGATATAAGATGAGAAGTGGCCTACTATTCTCACAGTGGTTGTACTTTATTTTAACTGTTCAAACAACTAAGCAAATAGTCATTGGACCACCCATTGACACACAAAGATACACACACAACCAAATTGATTTAAAAATTCAGATCTGTTTTCATAACTTTTAAGTCACATAGACCAGTTATTACAAAAAATATTAGCTAAATATCCTCATATTTGTTCAAATGTATGCAGAACAAAAAATAATTTCTTTGTCTATATAATTTGTATACATTTCTGCAATTAATGTGTGATTCTATAAAACCCACTGAAACCCATGTGAATAACATGCAAAACAGGTTTCCAATAACCCTAAAAACACATAGTAAACAAAAGGCATAAAGAGGTTTCTCTGCTAACAATAGTAGCAGGTCATTAACATGTAGTTAACATAAGCTTGTGATACAAAACAAAAAATGTATTTACCTCTATACTTCTTGTTGCGAATTCCACGCCAATTGTGGATTTAGACTCTAAGTTAAATTCATTTCTAGTGAAACGTGATAGCAGACTGCTTTTACCGACCCCAGAATCACCTATTAGAACAACTGAAACAAAGAAACACCAAATATTACCAAATGCCAGTTACTCACGAAAAACTCGTTAATATCCACATTCTACTGCCAGAAACGTAACAGTTTATGATTAGATCATACGTGAGCTGGAAGGTGACTCACGAGCAACGAAAATTTACGAGAAATCGATCGATGTGACTCAATCAGCTGATGTGATACTAACTTGATTGTTTCTCACCAAAACCTACTTAAACACTAATTGAAAGTGATCTTACACCTTAATCACTTCATTTTAAGGGTATTATAATACAAAACCAAGAGGTAAATCATATCAATCACTTTTTCCTACGTCACTGGGAGATGAAACAATGGTTTTGGGAAGATACATATCGAAACGAAATATCTCTCTATATATAACAATAGGGCTGTTAAATTATGCGCTCCAGAATAGAATAACGTTACCTTTAAACAAATAATCGTATTCGTCCTCTCTTGTGCCCATTTTGATTAATCTAGAGCTCTCTTCTAATCGACGTCAGTCAGAATCGGTCAGCTATAAAACGTCAAGATGAAACGTAAACAAAAATAACTGGAGACACAAATATCACAGTTTTTATAAACACTACACAGTTTCTGGAATATCACTTTTAGGTAAAGATTAATTAGATTTATACTGGTTTCAAACTATTAAAATCCTAAATTGTCATCGGGACAAAATGGCGGATTGTTTTACGCCCCTCTTGGGTGCGTTCGAAACTTAGTGTAAATAAATAACAGATACAGATTAAAGGAAGCTTTCTTTAGGTATGTAAATTATTTTCACAGATTTTTTATTATACTTAAATTGTCATGTATGATTATTTATCAGGAAATGTTATAAAGAATTTCGAAGTTTACATTTGTAGTGTTAAACTACTCTTACTTAATTTTGTTTTAGTTTCAAAACTACTGTTCCTAATTATCTATGATTAGCCTTTTTTATCGTAGTGGTATGATGAAACTGCCTATTTATAATGTAATGTAACAGTCGTTGGCAACTGGAGTCTCTAGAGTATATGAATTATTTTATAGAAACTGATTAAAATCTTAAAACCCAAAGAAGAATTCATTTATAAGTTTCGGAACGCACTTTGAATTTGACGGAAACTCGCGTGACAGATTTGGTGCCAACATATACAATACGTTCACAAATAAGAAAATAGTTTGTATGCCGGTTTTTCATCAGAATTATTTATGCATAGACTTTAATTACAGTAGTGGATTTAATTATTATTATATAAAATTTTACTAATAAAATAAAGGTGTCTGTCAGTCATCCCGACTTTCATGCCTAATGCGGAAATAGTCAAAGGCTACTTTTTATCCGGGTGCGGGAAGTAGTTCCCTTGGAACGCGTTGGAATCCCGTGGTTCCAACAGCTTTTTAAATTCTATAACTAGCTTCCGCTAGTGGTAGTGCACTCGTTCTGAAGATCCTACCAGGATTAAAACACAGCCTATGACCTCGATAAATGGGCTCTGAAATAATAAAAAATAACATCCATAGTTCCTGAGATTAGCTAACAAATGCTTCAGTTTTATAAGAGTATAGACTAAAATTTTAAAATAATACTTTCAAAAATAAAGGCTCAAGTCGTGAGAATATTGCAATAGGAATGGTCCTGAAAGATTTATAGTTAGTTCCACAGCAGTCATAAACAGAAAGGCTTTCCTCAGAAGTTCTGGACATGATTTAGTAGAGACAAAAGCAAAACTTTAGTGGATCTTTGTCTAAGCGTCTTCAAATGGGTAATACATATTTTAAGAAAATACTATTCCTCAATTAATTATTTATTTTATTTTTACACATATCTCTATCACTATTATCTACAGAATTTCTTAAAATTACGCTGTAGCGGCGACCGCTTCTCCTTCATCGTCGCTGTCATCTTGTACCTCTTTAGCTAATGTTTTGTCGACATACACGAACGGATCAATTTTTAGTTTCTCTGGAGACGGCGGACTGACAATCACGCACCTACGAAAACAAAGGGTTACCAGCATATAAAAAATATGAAATTTGACTACATTAAGAAATAATTTTTCTTATGAGTAATGAGTTTAGAAAGTTTGAAGACAACTGATTCCTGATTCGTTACTTATATTATAACGCTAAAGACTTTGAAAAGGGTTGTTGCTAGAAAAGGCTAGATGATACGTAGTTGTAACATTCGTATTTCGTATTGTTACCTAGTAATGAAAAGTCCATCGCGTTTCGGGCGCGCCGACTGCACATCCTTCAGCAAGGCTTCTATGTTCTCTGCTACTTGTTTCGGATCCATATTTAACTGAAGGAAAATGGAAAATTAAGAGAAAAGTTGGTAACACAAAGAATAGGGAAGCGGACAACTAGTAAAATTCAATACTTTTATAGAACTGTCAAAAACGGTTAATCTCTATGAAATTTGTATAAAAACACCACATATTATGACGTCACAGATTTTTCACACCAATCCGTATACTTATTTCGATTATATTACCAATAAAAAAATAAAAACACTTTTCGGTTCAAAACGATAAATTAAACTGACATTATTTGAAGATGCTTTACAAAATGAATATGATAAAGTTTTTTATTTATGACCTAGTCCGCATCCCAATTGCTAGACATAAAGTAGTTCATGGAATTACCCCTATGTAAATAGCACAAATAAGTGTAGTTGAAGTCTCTGTCTTAAACTGATTTCTAGGAAGCTACAGCTTTTTATAATCACGTGAATCACAAGCTTAGCAGAGTTCACAACCCCCTATATTCTTCACATCCATTTTATTGGGCAGACAGCATCAAATAACGTTCATGGCAATATTTTATTTAAATTTACAGATTACTTCTAGCCTAAACTTCATTAGTGGTAGCAACAAGAAGACTGGTAACCATTTAAAAACAACGAAGGTAATTAAGGTTTAATTGAAAACGAGGGAGACTTCGTCACTCACCCTTCCAACAGGCACTTCAACAAATCCATAGTTGTCTTGATGTTCATCCTTCAACACCCTGTACTGCACGCCTCCAGAGAACTTCCTCACCAGATCTTTGAGGTTGGGGTCTAGCGTGCCCGCGCGGACGTTGGGGAACCTTCTCTTCATAAGTCCGCGGATTGGTACCAAGTCTGTGAGAACATTGGGGTGGGCTAGCACATAGTCGTAGTCTCCTAGCTTTATTTGACCTTCCTGTGAAAATAATGGTTTTAAGTATGTGAGAGGGCTTTCAAATACCGTCATGTTATTCAAGTAGGTAGACGTTCAGTTGACAGTTTGGCACATTCCGCGTGGCAAAAATCTTCATGCGTACACTAAGTATGGTTTTGTTCGACATTGCTGGAACCGATCATTCCGATGTTGTTTAGGCTCGCGGTTAACGGTCGTAGGGATACGAAGCGCGAGTCGCCGCGCGTGAAAATCTTGTGCAAACTCCGTGAGTTGTGCCCTATGTCCTTGCACAGCTGGCTGATGCATCCTTATGAATAGCCACCCTCCCAGTCAAAAACGGGACGGCATTATTTATTCTATTCTAGCTGCTCACTCAAGGTAATTAAGTTAACAAGTTGAAATATTTTACGTACAGAAATAAGTAATAGCGCGTGCCTAGATGCCATGACCAGGATCAAAATTACGCAAGTTTTAAAGACCTAAGTATGACTAGACCGGCAGCGAGAAGCGACTTTGCTTAATACTGTGTAGTGACGGTACAACTGACCTGAATCTTCTTGATAATATCCGATCCGCCGGCTGTGGTGGCTCCAGCATCCATGGCTTCTTTGATGAGCTCCGAGCCCTTGCAGAAAGCTAGGATAGAGCGCTCTTCGTCTCGAGGGAACAGGTGGGGTAGAAGCGAGAGTCGAGTGAAACTGTCCATGAAGCGATTCTGTTCATTAGAAGGATATAAATTTAAAAATAAATTTAAGTCTCTTGGAGCCTCAGTCACTGCATATCAAGTCTTCGATTTATGCTGCTTAACACACACGTCCCACTATTTGCAACCATGCACGCATCTACAGCTGTTCTTTATGTTTTGTAAGTTTTCAGAGCTTTTTTTTTGTCCATTTTGAAATAAAACCTAAATGTTAAATTCCCATACAGTAAAGCGCAGGTCACACCGCCAGCTGGCGGGCGGGCTAAGATAGCGAAGCTAGCGAATCGCGGGCGAACGAGGTGTCGAATTATGTGAAGAGGTGAAACGATGTTCGCCCGCCTAACCCGTCCGCAAGCCAGCTGGCGGTGTGGCCCGCGCTTAAGAAATATTGTACATGTACCCTTACTGTAGTGGAGTTGTATTTAAGTATAAAATTCAGTATTTTGTATTTTTTAAACATAGGTAGGTACAAAGAAAACATCAAACCTTTTTTGCAGCAGCCATGTTGAACTCAATCTGTGCAAATACATAAGCATCAGGTACATTGTACATTGTAGGGTGATGGGTTTGCTGATGTGCCCGGACGGCATCCTCCGCAGTGTAGACAACCCAGCGGTAGTACTTTAACGGGTACACATTGTCTTTTGATAACGGCTTGAATGTGTCATCTAAGTGCTTGCTGACATTTGTCTTTACGCCCCTGGAACACACAGATGTAGATTAGAATAAGAGTTCATAAATCAGATTTCATCAATAATTTTTAAAGGATTTTCAAAATATTATTTAACAATAAATTTTCAGAATTAAATTATTTTATTTATGTACATAGAGAAAGCAAAATTCCTTATTAATTTTATATACAGTGAAAGGGAATGATTAAATAAATATTACTAAATAATATTACTTAACATAGATTTCTTTTCTTCACCCAAATTGCAAATAAACACATCCAAAAATGTTTATGTCTATTTTACTTACTTGTCCTTCCCCCTCTGGTTGTGAGGAATGAAGCCTACTTTGGTGACCTCAACCTTGACCTTCTTAGCGCGAGCCTTCTCCCTGGTACCCTTACGAGCAGCATAAGTTACAGTAGCGGTGTGCAGGGACCTCTGTAAATAAGAATATAAATATTACGAATAAGAAGTTGTATACTCAGAATTCTGTTGCAAGGGTGAGGGTTCTTAAGCAGTTTTAGGAAGATGTCTTTGGTTTGAATGTGTCTGAGAACATCATTTGTTTGAAATATTTATTTTCATAGAGGGTTAAGACCAGGTTTATCTAGGAATGTTACTGGTTTGTTTGTAAATGTTTGACGCTGGTTATTACAAAATGTGGTAATAAAGATCTAAATTTACTTACCAAATTAGTAGAGTTTGTATAAAGCGATAAAGTATTTGTGAACATGGAACCTGTAAAAATACATAAATTTATTTTTATAAAATATATTTATACAACAAAAATGATGTAAATAATACAACAAACTTACGGAACAGAGTTCCAGTCATGGTTACGATATATTTGATGTTTATTTGATTGAAAATAATATTTTTTTATTTTGAATAGGTACTTTGGTGAGGTTATCCAGAGACAAACACAGATGACAGTTTTATTTTTTTTATTTTATGTCAATCAAACTTCGACCTTTCTTACTAGTTCAAAAATATGAATCCCATTAATTTCAAATAGTGTGTTTTTGTGTCTTGCTCATAAATATAAATAACCTAAAAGTTACTACAAGATGAATAAAACAAATCAACAAACCCGATAATTATATACATTGTCTATGTATTGTGTTTGTAACGGAATCAGTGTTCCCCTTATTGAGTTCCACTAAATCAGGTAAATTTTAAAAATATAATTAATATCCCTCACTTTACTAATCAGTGGCGGATTTACCAATAGGCCAAGTAGGCCAGTGCCTAGGGCGGCAGATTTCGAGGGGCGGCAAATTTAGATTTTTACAGATAAAAAAAAAATACATATATATATAGATACAGAGCGGCGAAAATGGCCCTCCACGAGGCCATTCTCCGGGCCAAAGACGCGGCCAACGCGGAGATGCTGGGGACTCTGGACAGAGATCCGTGGGGTCGCCCTTACAAAATGGTGCGAGGTAAACTCCGCACTTGGGCACACCCGCTGACACAGAGTCTCCGGCCCTAGTTAGTGGAGGAGGTGGTGAGCGCTCTGTTCCCTACGCGCGGGGAACATTCCCCGCCGCCTATGGCTCCGCAACTTGCGATGCCAGATGTGGACCACGAGACCGACGATGACGTCCCCGAAGTGACCGGGGTGGACCTGAGAGCGGCGGTAGCCAGGCTGAAAGCCAAAAAAAACCGCCCCAGGGCCCGACGGCCTGCCTGGAAAGGCCTGGGCCCTGGCCTTGGAGGCTCTCGGGCCTCGACTGGAGGGGCTCCTAAGCGCATGTTTGGAGAGGGGCCAGTTCCCACTTCGTTGGAAGACGGGGAAGCTGGTCCTCATACGGAAGCCAGGGCGCCCTGCGGACTCTCCGCCCGCATACCGGTTTTGGTGTCAACACCAGTTTAGTTTCCGCAGGGGGCGCTCAACGGTGGAAGCCATCATGCGCGTGAGGGCCTTCACGACGGGGGATGCGGTGTCCCGAGGTAGGGTCGTCTTGGCGGTGTCTCTCGACATCGCCAATGCCTTCAACACCCTGCCTTGAAGTAGCATAGGGGAAGCACTCCGGTATCACCGGGTGCCAACCTACCTCCGTCGAGTAGTCGGGGCCTATTTATCGGACAGGTCCGTAATTCACCCCGGTCACAATGGGGTATGGAACCGGCGAGAAATGTCGTGCGGTGTTCCGCAGGGATCGGTTCTGGGGCCGCTCCTGTGGAACATCGGCTACGACTGGGTGCTGCGTACAGACCTCCCCGACGGCGTCAGCATAGTGTGTTACGCTGATGACACACTGGTGCTGGCGCAGAGGGGGTCGCATCAGGCGGCGGCCGACGTAATGAGGTGCGGGGTTGCGATGGTGATTGAGAGGATCCGGCAACTGGGACTCGAGGTCGCCTTGCACAAGTCCGAGGTCATGTGCTTTCATGGGTCTCGGAATAAGCCACCCTCGGGCTCCCAGGTATTGGTGGGAGGGATTCACATGGGTGTCGAGTTGACGATGAAGTACCTGGGACTCGTCCTCGACAGCCGGTGGAACTTCGTCGAGCATTTCTGACGTTTGGGCCCTAAACTGGAGAGGGCAGGGGCTGCATTCAAGCGGCTCTTGCCCAACCTGGGGGGCCCAAATGCCTCCTGCCGGAGACTCTACGCGGGAGTGGTGCGGTCCATGGTCCTTTACGGGGTGCCGGTGTGGGCGCGCTCAATGCGCTTGCGAGCCGTCCACCACCTGAACGTCCCACAGAGGGTCATAACCCAGAGGCTTGTGCGGGGGTACCGCACTATCTCCCGCGAGGCAGCGGGTCTCCTTGCCGGACTGCCACCGTGGGATCTGGAGGCGAGGGTCCTCTCGCGCCTGTACGACTGGCGCGAGGAGGCACTGCGTCGGGGGGAGTCCCCGTTGTTGCGGCAAATCGCTGCGCAGCGGGCAGTCCTCCGACGCGATCTCATGGTGGAGTGGAGAGATCGCCTCACGTAACCCCGTGCAGGGCACGCCACTATTGTGGCCCATCGCCGGGTGTCGAGGGATGACTCCCGACCACCGTAGGCGCGGGTCTGTGGGCGGTGAGTGTGGGTAGCTCATCGTCCGTACGTCTAAGGACGACAGACCCGTGTCGGCGGCGCGTTCTGTTCCACGCGCTCTTCGAAGAGATGTCAGCAACATAGGACCCCTTAGGGCCAGGGTCTGCTTGGGCTGCGGGTTGTTCGTAAGAGATACCGTGGCCCGGGCACACAAGGACCTACCGAAGGTTTTGGTGGTTTTAGTCAGTAAAAGTGTGACACTCCCTCCGGCTGCACCCTCAGCGGGAAGGGTCATTTGATGATTTCACACAAAAAGCTATCCCAGTGGCAAGTACAGTAGATTAACTTACGTACTACCAATTATGTTTTGAGAAATTATTAAATGATTGGTATGGTACTGATGGGACGGGTATGGTACTGATTATAATAACGTTTAAAGAAAAAGTACGTTATTTTTCCCTTAAAATATGAGCCTTGTGAGGAAGTTTCGGTTTCGTTTTCGGCCAAAACAGACACCGTTGCCGAAATTCTTTTTCGGTTTCGGTTTCGGTCGGATACTAAAACTAACGTATTGAATTTCAAGTCAGTAGGGGCGGCAAAAAATTAATGGCCTACTAGCTTTTTTTTTATTATATTTATTTTCTTATTGACATGTAAACCTACTGTTTAAAGTAGATGCATTTTATTTTGTGAGTGCGTGAACAATGTGGGTTTACTTTTTGTTTTTATTTACTTTTATGTTTAAGAATTTAATTATGTCTGACAGTTTGAATATTATAAGTGGCCTACCCAAATGTCTTTTTTGCTGGTATGTTCGTGGGATTGTTGAGCTCCTATGTTACTGTTGAGTTCAACGAAGACCGACAAATGCTTAACAGCTGACTGGACAGGTCCATTCAAACTTGTATGACACTTTCCTCAAAAGGTCATTTCAGACACAAGCCTACATTGCTCATCCATACTTAAGTATGTAATCTCTTTTTATGTCTGGACTCTAAAAGAGACTGTGACCCTTGAGTTTGTTTCGGCGTTTCTTCTCAAGGTAGTCAGTTAGGAAATGCCGACCTCATCTCGTTCTTTATTTTAAAAAAATGTGTTGACGTGTAAAAGTGTTGATTTCAACCTATTTGCAAAATAAATATCATTTATCATTTATCATTTATCATTTAGCGGCAAATTTGTAAATCCGCCACTGTTACTAATTAATTACTTTCTTTCTATATTAAGATTCTCCGAGTTTCAAATTCTTTCTAATTTCAAATGAAGTCTTCTTGAAACCAATTTTGGCTATTGAACTAGGAAATGAGTAAAAAATTAAAAAAAAGATGACATTAGCAGGGAAAAATAATGTTTTGTAGTGGTAACATTTGCTAACAAAACTTTCAAAACATTCGCGTAACTTGGATCGCGGACTGATTGCAGTCGTTAGTTTTATTTAGAACTTAAAACGTAATGGATATGTATTAAACTAATAAGATTAATTAGTTTATTAAACAAATAGGTGTGAAAAGTAACGATGGAGAAAGTAAACTTCAGTTTACTTGCGATATCACTTTGTGTTTTACTGTGGGGTGTGGCCGGTCAGTATGAATGGCAAATACGCGATGCTTTTGATGAAATTCGAGGAAAAGTTGACAAGATAAATGCAGATAACTGCTTCATAACACATCTAGATGATTTGTATTTGCCAGAAGATTCAGTTTCCCACCATCCAGATGTGAAAGAAATCAACATAAACCCAGTGTTTCCAAATCGTACGGCGATGTTGCATTTACACAACATGGCTATGAACCGAGCGTTTTTCTGGAGTTACATTCTGCAGTCGCGGTTCATTCGGCCGGCTATTAACGACACTTACGACCCTGGTATGATGTACTTCTTCCTCTCATCAGTGGCTGATGTATCGGCGAACCCGTACATAAACGCTAGTTCGATATATTTCTCTCCGAACATGTCATACACATCATCATACAGAGGATTCTTCAATAAAACCATGCCTAGGTTCGCGCCAAGAGCTTTCAGGGCTGACGATTTTAATGATCCTGTTCATTTGCAAAAGATATCTACGATGAACACTTTCCATGTTGAAGATTTGGGTGCTTTTGACCCTGAGAGCCTGTCTAAGGATTATACGTCTGAGTTCTATAGGATTAACGAGTGGTACAAGAAGTGGCTGCCAGACAGAGTTGAGAAGCGTCATGACACTAAGACGACATATCAGGTGGAGATCAGATATGCTAATAATACCAATGAGACCTTCACCTTCCACGGACCACCTGGCAATGATGAGGTTTGTATGCATTTATTTTTAACCGACTTCCAAAAAAAGGAGGAGGTTCTCAATTCGGCCGGTATGTTTTTTTTTTTTTTTTTTTTTTAATGTGTGTACACCGATTACTCCGAGGTTTCTAGTCCGATTTGTGTAATTCTTTTTTTGTTCGATGCAGTATACTTGCCATTTGGTCCCATAAAAATTTCATCCAATTTGGTTCAGTACTTTTTATTTTATGAGCATTTGTTTGATTTATGTGGACGATGTGTATGTGGATGATGTTATAACGGGCCGGTTAATGAGAATTTCCTACAAACTTGAGTTATGATAGCTATTATAGAAGGTATGGAGTGTATAAATGGATGACGAAAACAAATTTTGGACCTGATACTAAAAAGATAAAAATAATTTTTTTTTACAAATAAATACAGTATTACACAGTTGCAACTTCTTGACACCGACTTCTAGAGCGATGTACTTAAAAGCTTTTTTTTCACTTTTCAGTGTTTTTGAAGTCGGTTTTATTTTTGTTATTAAGTTTAATAACCCAGTATGTGTACTGGAAAGCAAGTTTTCGAAGGTTAGATTATTTCTATAACTTCTTCAAATACAGTCGTAAATACAGGCATGGGTTCTTGCTCAAAATACTATAGAAACTGATTTATTTGCGTAGTTTGTTCCTAGATATTTGGTTTACAGTAGTATTATGGTTGAAACCATATTATATCTAATCTATTGGTTTTCTACTAATTGTCATTACCTGCCTATTGTTAAAAACTATTGTATGAATAGTTTATAATGTATTATATAATGTATATAAACTATTCATATTGTTTTAATACGAAAACTGAAAAAAACTCATAAAATGAAATAAGAATTTATGAAACTTTATTTTTCTAGCCTTAAATTCAGTTATAAAGATAATTCTTAAGTCAATATCTATTTTTCTAATCTCACAGGATGTAGCAACAGCCTCCGGATATTTCACTATCATTCTAACAAACTGGTCTTCCGCTTGATCCAAAAATTGACAACTTAAATAATTAATCCATTAAAATTGGTTATCTTTTAATGCAGACAGGATGTTCTGATTAGAATATCATCATTCAAAATAAGAATCAAAAATACTTTTGATAAGTGAAAAGCTCAGCTGTTATAAATATCTAAATAATTTTAATCTATCTTCCTTGTGGTAATAAAAAAAATGATTATTTTTGTCCTGAATTTGATAATCCTACAAAAATATATTTACAAACAACCACATTAATATGTATCCAATACCCTTTGACCTTTTTAAATAGAACTATTATAAGTTTTAATAAAGCTTCAATAGATACATGATCTTCGTCGGATAATTGAAATCTATACTAAATAATAATAAACTGAAGACTTTGTTTGCACTTACCTAAAGAACTACTGAACTGGTATTAAAAATTCTTTCACTGTTAGGTAAACAATTTATTGAGAAAAGCTATAAGCTACTTTTTATGTGGTCCATTCAGTAGTTCCATGGCAACCGGGTGAAACAGCTGGCGGAAGCTGGTAATTAAATAAATGCGATTATAATGTTCACTTAACTTTGTTACAGAATCCAGGCCCAGTGAACTGGACTCGTCCCTACTTTGACTGCGGCAGATTGAACAAGTGGCTGGTAGCGGCCGTGTCGCCCGTAGCCGACATATACCCTCGCCACACGCAGTTCAGACATATTGAATACCCCACGTAAGTTTTCGTAGTTTGTTTGCTTGAGCAATAATAGGCTTACGACAGGGATCGATTGTTTTAGATTCGCAAATCAAATAGTACCCGTAAATTTTTATAAAAAAAATCTAAGATAAAACGTCGGGAGTTGAGCTTGTGACGTCACGTTCAAGTAAAATTAGTACCTAAAAGTGACGTTACACGAAATGGCAATGTGTCGTATCTTCGTCATTGTTAGTATGTGGGAGAAACTGAAAAATACGTGTCCAATGTTTAAGGCCAAATTAGAAGACTGATATATTTTTTCCCAATTGCTATTGCAAATTGAACTCTATTCTTATAGATATACAGAGCTTCTCCTACAATGGTGCCTTCTGCTAAAATATCAGTTCACTACATATTTCTTTAGAGAAGAAGTACAATATCATGTTCTGTTATTCAGGTACACGGCAGCAGTTGTGATGGAGTTGGATTACGACAGGATAGACATCAACCAGTGTCCGCCGAGTTTGGGCAACGATCGCCCCAATAGGTTTGCATCGACGGCACGCTGCAAAGAATCTACTGAGGTGAGTTTTCCAGGAACATTGAAAATGTATGTTATGACCAATTTAGATGGAATTAAGAAGATATGTCCAACAAGATGGACAGACGACCTTATAAAGGTAGCTGGAAGACGATGGATGCAGGTTGCTTTCAACCGGTATATGTGGAGATCTAAAGGGGAGGCCTATGTTCAGCAGTGGACGTCCTATGGCTGAGATTATGATGATGATAAGAAAATTTAAGTTTTTTGGCTCTTTTAATACATTCTTTGCGTGTTTTGTAATAGCAAACACGCAATAAACAGGTGAATAAGACATAGCTTGTAGACCAAACAATGCCATGTAGAATGTATGTTATGGATGACAAACAGGCCGTGTACGCCGTGCGGTGTGTTTATAGCACCGCATGTGTGAATGTGTAAAGACAACTTTTGTCGTTTGACATCATTATGGTTCAAAGTTGATTGTGTGAAATTTCACAGTTTCGGGTAGCTTGATGTGCTGGCGTCTGTGCCCCCCATCTGTAAAATCGTTATAAAAAGGTGGAATTTGAATAGAATATGGTCTTATTATTTCTGTTTGTCTTGTTTTTTTTTTTAATTTTTAATTTTTAATGCTATAAATGTGAAAACAATTGTTTCTCTGTTTATTGTGTTGAAACGTCAAAACTACTGAAACGATTTTAATGGAATTTGGTACACGGATAGTCTAATAACAACAGTATATGTATTATCTACGTATTATCTGTGACAAAATGCAGTAACGTCAATTGAGTCTGAGAAAAAGTAGCCGAAAGTAGTTCCATTTGCAAAGCATAGAGAACAGCTAGTGATATTATGACGTGATGGTCAGTGCGAGCCTCTCCACGGCTGGGGCTTCCGTCGCGGCGGCTACCAGTGCCGCTGCGCGCCGGGCTACCGCCTGCCGCGCCTCGTGCGCCGCCCCTACCTCGGCGAGATCATCGAGCGCGCCACCGCCGACCAGTACTATAACAACTTCGATTGTAAGAAGATCGGATGTAAGTACCGTTTCCTGTACACTTTTGTTTTTTAAAATGGCAGTTAAAAGGGCCAAATCATTAACCAAAATAAGTACAACGTTAAGGAAAATGTTACTTGATTTGTTCATAATAAAATGTTTCTTCTACCTATATTGGAAAATGAATGGAAATTGAATGTATACATTCTTACAAAGATAAATGTGATTTTTTTTAAGGATGGATGTATATTGGTATTTATTTATGTAGCTATGTTACTCTTTCACGGAAAAAGTTGTTGAATGGATGATATATCAGATTAACGTATAGGCTATTTATCCATGTGCAGGAAGTAGTTACCTCTTAGATAGAAAATGTCTGGCCATTTCTAAAATTGTCCCCATTAAAAAAAAACAGTCAACAAAAAATTTGTCTTTCCGTTTATTTAACTGTATTTCCATTTATTTAACTGTATTTCCATTTATTTAACTGTATTTCCATTTATTTAACTGTATTTCCATTTATTTAACTGTATTTCCATTTATTTAACTGTATTTCCATTTATTTAACTGTATTTCCATTTATTTAACTGTCTTTCCATTTATTTAACTGTATTTCCATGTATTTAACTGTCTTTCCATTTATTTATTTTCTAAATGTGTAGGGATCCAGAGGCTGCCAGTGCAGTGGGAGCGCGCCCACCCGTTCCTGCGCGCGATATACATGGACCGGCACTACGAGTACGTGAACGCCACGCCCGGGCCCGCCGCGCTGCACACCGAGCGCGTCAACCTATACGAAGTGCTCAACTTCATCCGAGGGGTGCAGCCTGGGAACTGTTCCAAGTTAGTATTTGCTATCAGGACTCGTCAAACGACTTTGCCGTTCCAAAATGTCCTACTAGTGAATTCACGCTAGTCGAAATAGCACTGTTAATCGCCTTATTTGCTGAACAAGTCAACGTGTATGAAGTGTTCAACTTTTTTGTGGAGTTTTTAGAGGAATAAGTGGGCCTGCTGGAAGTGATTTCTTAAGAAATATGCAGTGCCTCTGTACCTGATTTTTATATTATTACTTAAGTATCTCCTAAACTGAGTACAGACACTAGCACATCAAGCTACTGCAATATGTCAAATTTTTGAACTTTATTGCTGAAGCATATGTCTCGTTGCGCGCGTGACACTGCACGGACGCGATATGGCATCGACGAGTGACGTAATAGATCAAAGGTCAAAGACCTCGAATATTGTAAAATGCGTGAACTGTAACATAATTATAAATGAAGTGCTTGCGTTCTTGGACAATGTACTGGGTTTTATGGATGAACAGAGTATACATCAACTATGCACAACCGCTTTTTCGGCAGAAGACATAGTCAAAGCTAAATCGCTGATATTTGATGCAATACCTACAGCAAAGAAGATGCCCGTACGCCGAAAAGAAGGTAAGAAAAAAATGATAAGAGACCTCGAAGATATAATATGTCTGCTAAAAACAACAGATCAGGAGTTATTTCCAATATTTGTTGCAAAAGAACTTCATAAGATACCACCGGTTACATTTGATCATGTGGATGTAACGCGACTACTAAAAGACATGTTAAAGCTACAAAACCAAGTCGACTCACTAGCAAAAAATGTCGTTACCACAGAAAAATTTGATCTACTAAAACAAGAAGTTGATAACATGAAGAATGCCTCATTGTTGAACAACTTTGACGCTGATGTAAACATTAATCGAGGAAGAGGAGCCTGCTTGATGGATAGTCCCATGGATAGCGGACCCGTAGGTCTATATTATGTGCCTATAAAAACATCGGAATTGTCAGCTGATTCTTTTGTTAACGACCGGCAGACGGCGCGGGCGGTGAGTCATTCTTCAATGACATCGGCAAATAGTGAAGGTGATTTTGTCTCTTTTCTACATACGAAAATAAATGTGACAGACAATCAAGGACACATGACACGAGCGAGCACTCACAGAGGTGCGAATGAGAGCAAAGACCACTGCAGCCAAAGACACAGAGATCTTGTTGGTGTGAGAGAGACAGTGTATGAAGCAACAAGTGATGAAGCGCCGCGGACAACTAGCGAAGTTCCGAACAAACCGGTTTGCAAGTCGGCTTTATGCGCGCTCGCAGGAGACATGCAGGCGGACATCGGTAGTCGTTCGAATGATGTCACGGTGGAGCGATCGTCGCACGTTAATTCGCAATGTACTAAGGATGGTAGTATGTGTATGAAGAACTTGACTGTTAGTGACCAAACGGTAGGTGAAAAGTGTTCGGAGTGGATTGTAGTGCGAAATAAAAAGTCTAAGCCCTATAAATTGATTGGGCAGAAGGGACGTGCGGTTATAGAACCTGAGGTTAAATTTAAAGCAGCTGATGTTAAAGTACCCTTGTTTATTAGTAATGTTAGTAAAGAAACGAGTGAACAAGATATTATTAACTATATAAAAGAAAAAACTAAGGAAAGTGTGTCTCTAAAAATTATACATATGAAAAAATCTAAAGATTACAATGCCTATAAGTTGTTTGTTTCGAAAAGTAAATTAAGTATGTTTTTAAATGACGAGTTATGGCCAGAAGGCATAACCTTTAGACGTTTCTTGCGATTCTTGTTTGAACGTAAGAAAGATGAAGATGTACCTAGTAAACAAACTGAATATGAGTAGTGATAACAACAATAGTAAAACCAATAAGTATTGCAAGTTAACGAGTTTTAATTGCAAGTCAGTTAAAAGATCAATTGATAGTATTAGAGATATTTGTAAACTATCCGATATAGTAGCCCTTCAAGAGACGTGGCTTCTCCCCCAGGACATTCCATTTCTAGGCACAATACATAATGATTTTGAGTATACAGGGAAGTCAGCTGTAGATACGTCGACAAGGTTGTTGACTGGAAGGCCATTTGGGGGAGTGGCTATTCTTTGGAGGAAGGGTATTTTTGAAGCAATTTCGATAATAGAATGCACAAGTACTCGTCTAACGGCAATTAAGGCAACAGTGAAGGGACGATCGATTGTTGTTATATCTGTTTATATGCCCGTGGAATTGCTCGAAAATCTGCCTATTTTCACGGAGGTCTTGGGTGAGATCAGTGCAGTTGTTGAGAGCTGTGATGTTGAAACCGCATTTATCCTAGGTGACTTTAATGCGCACCCGAATGAATTGTTTTTTAAAGAACTTTGTAATTTCTGCACTGACCAATCCTGGATATGTGCTGATATCGAAAAATTAGGTTGTCTCACGAGTAACTACACCTTCATAAGTGAAGCTCACGGTTGTAGAAGATGGTTAGACCACTGTGTGGTTACTGCGTCAGCTTGGCGGACTGTTATTAGTGTTAACATTGATGAGGATGTGTATATGTCAGATCATTTACCATTAACTATAAATTGTGACTTAGATGTTATAAAGTCGAAACTGTCATCACACGGTGCTGCACGGTGCAAGGTCACTTGGGGTGAACGAGATGACTCTCAAATTACTGAATACAGGAATATGTGTAATAATAAACTTCGTGACATAGATTTTCCCCAAGAGCTTGCGGAGTGCAGCCGTGGGGTATGCAGTAACGCTGAGCATAAATTGGTTTTGGATAGTCTTTACAACAAAATTATCCAAACATTGCGTGAAGCTGCCGAGCATAGCAGTAAGAGAAAAACCTTTGAAAAGTCGCGTAGGATTCCTTGTAAATGTAAATGTGGTTGGAATGATTATGTCAGGGACGCTTATCGGGAGGCCAGGTTATTGTTTAGAATCTGGGTTAGTAATAAGCGGCCGAGGACTGGATCTAGCTATGAAAATATGCGTGAGGCTAGGAAAATATTTAAGAGTCGTGTGAAATGGTGCCAGAGAAATTTAGACAAAATTAAAATGGACAATATTGCAAAACAAAGAGCAACAAAAAATTTTAGTAAATTTTGGAAAGCTACTCGGAAGCTAGATATCAGGCCTGGCTTGCCGGTAAGTGTGGGTGAGAAAAATGATCCAAAAGATATAGCTAATATGTTCATGGAACACTTCAGAGTGCATTCTCCTCTGGGTCCCTCAGTGACGGTTTTTGATGCTGAGTCAGATCATGTATCTGGAAACAACCTTTTGTACTTTACATCCAAACAAATAAGATCGGTTATCAAAAACATGAACAGAGGAAAATCTCCGGGTCATGATGGACTCAGCATCGAACACTTCAAACATGCAGGTATTCATCTACCCCGAGTCCTCTCTTTGTTATTTACTTTGTGTATTGGTCACTCGTACCTACCAACCGATCTAATGAAAACGATTGTCGTGCCAATAATTAAGAACAAAACAGGAGATATCTCTGACAGGGGAAATTACCGCCCAATTTCTCTTGCTACTACTGCGGCTAAAATACTGGACAGTTTACTTGACTCATGTTTAAAAAATCACGTACAGCTTCACGATGCTCAGTTTGGCTTTCAACCCAAACTTTCAACTGAAACTGCAATATTGGCTCTCAAGAATACTGTCCAGTATTACACAGACCGCAAAACTCCGGTATATGCCTGTTTCCTGGATCTCTCCAAGGCCTTCGACCTTGTGTCATATGATGTGCTTTGGAGAAAGCTGGGGGACAGAAATGTGCCAAGCGAACTCCTCAGGCTATTGCAGTACTGGTATGCTAACCAAACAAATAATGTAAAGTGGTCAAACAAGCTATCAGACACATATAGGCTAGAATGCGGTGTAAGGCAGGGAGGGCTAACGTCTCCGAGGCTTTTTAATGTCTATATAAATGACCTCATAGACGAGCTCAGTAGCATGCGTGTTGGCTGTTCGGTTGGTGGAGTAAACATCAACAGCATCAGCTATGCAGACGATATGGTGCTGCTGGGCCCGACTCCAGGTTCTATTGCATTAATGCTGAAAGTTTGCGAGAAATATGCAGCTAAGCATGGTCTCGTGTACAATGCAAAAAAATGCGAGTACATGGTTTTTAAGGCCGCCGGTAAATGCCCTGATCATGTACCCATTTTTACCATGAATGGCATGAAAATAAAAAGAACAGATAGCTTCAGATATCTCGGGCATATACTTACAGACGACCTTAAAGACAATGCAGACGTTGAAAGGGAGCGTAGGGCACTGGCGGTACGAGGTAATATGTTGGCACGTAGATTTCACCGTTGTACCGATCAGGTTAAAATTACGCTGTTTAAAGCGTACTGTCAGGGTCTATACACGGGGGGTCTATGGATCGGTTGTACAAAAAGATCGCTGGATGCCTTGCGTGTACAATATAATAATATCTTTAGGATGATGTTGGGACTACCCCGCTTCTGTAGTGCGTCGGAAATGTTTGCGGAAAATCGAACCGATGACTTTTACGCCTTAATAAGAAAGAAAACGGCATCAATAATAACTAGGACTCGGGCTAGTAACAACAGCATCCTAAAAACAGTTGCGGAGAATCTGTACTCTCCTATCTTTAGGCACTTTGTAAAGTTGGTAGTGAGGATAGCGTGATGGTCAATTTGTGTTATTTTAGTTGTGTTTATATCTACTAACAATAATTATAAGTTGTGTTTTTACTAACAAAATGGACTGTATATTGTCTGATAAATAAAGATTATTATTATTATTTTGTATGTCTTTTTCCGACCACGGGACTATAGAGTCCCGGATTTTTGGAAGGCGAACGTGGGGCCGAAGCCAACACGCTTAAGCCCTTTTAAGACAACTTTAATATTATGTAATGGTGACACAAAACCGACGATTATCCCTGTATACACTATGGAAATGTACCCAAGGACAACCCCCGGTTTGTGCTAAACTATTGCTAAGTATGGAAGAAAATCTACTTGGGTTATTGTGATGGGATGCTAGTGGACTAGGGAAGGGAAAACTATGGGAACTATGGCCCCTGCCGATAACAATGTAATAAATACATGTAAAAATGGCAGGAGGAGACTCGCCAGCTCACTTACCGGGCCCCCGGGAACTAGTCGCTAAGTCGCAACAAGGGGGCAACGGGGACGTGAGCGGCTGAAGGGTGAGGTTGCCCCGGCCGGCTTTCTACCCAGATCACGCGCCTTAAAACCGTTATTATTATTTTGTATGTCTTTTTCCGACCACGGGACTATAGAGTCCCGGATTTTTGGAAGGCGAACGTGGGGCCGAAGCCAACACGCTGAAGCCCTTTTAAGACAACTTTAATATTATGTAATGGTGACACAAAACCGACGATTATCCCTGTATACACTATGGAAATGTACCCAAGGACAACCCCCGGTTTGTGCTAAACTATTGCTAAGTATGGAAGAAAATCTACTTGGGTTATTGTGATGGGATGCTAGTGGAATAGGGAAGAGAAAACTATGGGGACTATGACCCCTGCCGATAACAATGTAATAAATACATGTAAAAATGGCAGGAGGAGACTCGCCAGCTCACTTACCGGGCCCCCGGGAACTAGTCGCTAAGTCGCAACAAGGGGGCAACGGGGATTATTATTATTACTTTGTATGTCTTTTTCCGACCACGGGACTATAGAGTCCCGGATTTTTGGAAGGCGAACGTGGGGCCGAAGCCAACACGCTGAAGCCCTTTTAAGACAACTTTAATATTATGTAATGGTGACACAAAACCGACGATTATCCCTGTATACACTATGGAAATGTACCCAAGGACAACCCCCGGTTTGTGCTAAACTATTGCTAAGTATGGAAGAAAATCTACTTGGGTTATTGTGATGGAATGCTAGTGGACTAGGGAAGGGAAAACTATGGGGACTATGGCCCCTGCCGATAACAATGTAATAAATACATGTAAAAATGGCAGGAGGAGACTCGCCAGCTCACTTACCGGGCCCCCGGGAACTAGTCGCTAAGACGCAACAAGGGGGCAACGGGGACGTGAACGGCTGAAGGGTGAGGTTGCCCCGGCCGGCTTTCTACCCAGATCACGCGCCTTAAAACCGGCATCAAGCCAGGGTCCAGCATCTCTGTGCCCACTCGCCACTTACCCGAGGCATTCACCCTCCGAGCATTGCTCTAGCGACTCCACTCTGGACGGCCAATGAAGGCAAGCCAGAGGTGGGAGACCTGTCCCCCCTCAGGGTTCACTCCGGCGAGCCGGAGATGAGGGACAGTATCCTCTCCCTGGAGCACTCGGTACCCGCGGGGTCGCTACTCCCCGACATCCGCCTCAGATGCCCTGCGGGCTTATTATTATTATTATTATATGATTCAAAGTTTATTGGAAAAAAATTGTCAGTTTTGTGCTGTCGTCTATACCTACAAAAACCATTGACAAATAAATATAGCCTACCAACTGATCTAAGTGAATACATACTCGTGGTAACAGACCTACTAATACATAGACAAGCCATGACTGCACAGAAAAGTCCCCATCATCACCTTTTTGTGCACTACTCAAGGGTTTTCTAAATCATATTTTTTCCGTTCAGATACAACCCATCGGATTTATTCCTCAACGGCGACATTGCTTACGGACATGAAGAACAGTTCGAAAATCAAGCGAAAATGGCCGTTCGACTGGCTAATTTTATCAGTGCATTTTTACAGGTAAGATTATTGGTCTATTCAGAGTAGCTTTATATTAATTTTGTAAGGACCATAATTACTCAAGACTCCTATATGTAAGTTGTATTTTTTGCTGACGTTACATTCCATTGAAACAGGTGTCGGACCCTACGGAAGTGTTCAGCGGTAACCGCGTGGCAGATAAGCCTCTCACTGAAGATCAAATGATAGGAGAAACCCTCGCTATTGTACTTGGAGACTCCAAGATATGGTCTGCCGGTAAGTTGCTTAAATCATTAATAATTCGATAGTAGTTAATTTTAAACCTTTTGACCGCCACAGTCACGTATAAATGATAGGCCAAATAGTGCCCAGCACGCCACGGTCACGACTATATGACAGACTATTCATCATCATCCTCCTGCCCTTATCCCAAGTTTTATTTGAGTCGGCACAGCATGTTTTTATCTTCCACGCTCTTCTATCTGCCGTCATCTCACAAGTTATCTTCTTTCTAGCCATATCAACTTTCACGCAATCCACCCATCGTTTCTTTGGTCGTCGTCGTCTCAACCTAAGCATACATGACAGACTATTAAAGTACAAAATTAATATTCAGTTTCAATCGATATAATTTCAAACTCACTATATTTTAGGTATTGATGGATCAATTCTTAGCTTGGCGGTGACGGCATGTCTTTTTTCATTGACTTGGCGATCGAAAGGTTAACCTACTTCAAGAAAAGGAGGTATTTCTTTATGTGCTGATATGAATATATCTGCTATGATACTATGACAATTTATTGGTCAGCTACCTATTTATTGGTTTTGTTATTAAATAACTTTAATCAATTTTTTGCAGTTATATATGTATATTGTTTAGGTTCCTGCCTCCTTAATGTTATTGATTGGTCACCAAAAATATTTTTTTAATTATCTTTAAATTATCTCGATTTTTTCGTAATTTAATTGTTTCTAGGTACATACTGGGACAGAAATAAGTTCACCAACAGAACATTCTTCGCGCCATTCGCCTACAAGACTGAGTTGAACACCAGGAAGTACAAGCTGGAAGACCTGGCACGATTGAATAAGACTTGTAAGTCATATACTTTAAACAACTTTAAAGAAATCTGACCAATTATATTTCAACAGTCAAACTACATACTTTCCATTGAGCTATCAAGTGCATGCGTGCGCGAAGGGATGCTTCGCGCTTGCGCGGTAAAGCCGGACATAGACGCTACTGTCTACGAGGAGGAGGACAAGTCTACCTGGGCAGGCGTACCTGCACAGGTAGACCGTAGCTTGTATGACCGGTTTAAGGGACGCCGCGCATGCGTTGAATACCTGTTAATTTTTTTTAACACTTATTGTATTTCCAGTTGTGTTTACTAAATATTAAGAGTTATTCAGGAGTAGTAATAAGATTCAGTCACAAACCAAATTGTTTAATGGCGGCAAAACAAAAGCATAAAGTAATTGTCTATTACCCATAGACACCACATTTCCGAGGCAAAGACACGTAAGTCAGGGCTGAAAAAAACGTGCCTTTCACACATACATTCACACATGTGTGACGCAAATACAGCGTTTTCATGTTCATAGCTGGTTTTGTCCTTGGAATTATATGACTGTCGTTTATTGCGTCTTTGTTTCTTTCTTCTTTCATTGTTAAAATATCCAAAAAAATGTTAAAATAATTAAACAATCTAATTCACAGCTGAAGTCTACACCCAGAAACCGTGGTTCAGTTTCCTAAAACAACGTTGGTCCACCAACTTCGACAGTCTAGAGCAGTTCTTCCTAAAAATGAAGATCAGGGATGATGAGTTAGGAAAGTACTTGAAGAAATATGAAAGATTCCCCACTTACTATCGGGCAGCTAATCTTAAACATGGACATTGGACAAGGCCCTATTATGATTGCGATGGACATGTTAAGCAGTGGGTTATTACGTATGCAGCGCCATTTTTCGGATGGGACAGTGTTAAAGTGAAGTTGGAGTTCAAGTAAGTGTGAAAATCCCTTTGTAATCACCAATTAATATGGTTAAAATTTGCTCAAACAGAAATCTACCTTTTTTAAGCGTACCTTTTTTTACTGATATTAGATCTCATATTGTGAGATTAATTTATTCAAAACATACTGAATGGCTAAAAACAATATACTTTTAAAGACAGTATTTTTATCCGACTGCCAAGAATGGTGAATGTTTTGTTTGTGAATTATTTCCTAGTAAGTTTTGAAAAAATCAAGCGTATTTTTCGTATATTTTTTCTTCTCCAAATAATGTATAAAAACATGCATCATTTTCCTAAATTAAGCATAAATTGCTTTGATCATTTACAGAGGCGTGGTAGCGGTAACAATGGCTCTAATGTCGTTGGATATCAACCAATGTCCCGACAAATATTACGTGCCCAACGCTTTCAAAGGCACAGATAAGTGCGACAGGAGTTCCTCATACGTAAGTGACTTTTTATATTACCAGTGTTATCAGTTTATTATCCATGTATATTCATACTCTTATTCTTTATTGCATTCCATAATGTACATACGGTGGAAAATAATAAAATTATTGTTACGTTTATGGATCATATCATATATCATAGCAAGTTATACATACGTGAATATTAAATATAAAACTTTGAATGAAAATAAAATTCGTCCAATAAAGACCTATTCAACAAACTGGTATCGCAGGTACGAAAAAGCTGACAACATTTATTGTAAATTTGACATTTGCATATGTCAATTAAGTCTACGAGATAAAAAAAACTGACTTTAAGAGACATTATTTTCTTCATATTTCTATGACTTATTTTTGCTATTTTTCACTTGTAGTTTTACACCCAAAATTATGAGTTTGTTTCAACTCGTCCCTAGTTTCAACACTCCTATAATAGTAATTAAGTTTTGATGTTTATCAGGGTTAATATTTCTCTTACGGCTTTAAGGGTATTTTTAAACACCCTGTATACAATTCGGCTGAGTTAATACGAGTTCCAACTACATAATAAAAAAAATTGAGTTCCTACTTGTTTGTTACCTTCATTAAATTTTTTAAGCTTATATCACTATCCGGATGTTAGATAATATTTTAGTCTAGCATCCTCTGTATCCCGGGTAAACCAGATTGTCTTATCATTCCAACCAGTTATATGCCGCAAGCAGATTTTTAATGACAACCAAATAGGGTAGTTGACAACTAGTCAAATTCATAACTTTTATTGAAATGTCAAAAACGGTTACTTTGTATGTGTATGAAATTAAGAATTATGACTAATATTATGAATTATGAATAAAGAAAAAATTATGACGTCATATTTAAAAAAAAAACAAATAGTTTTTCCTTCAAAAAGTCACATTATTTTAAAATGCTGTACCAAATTAATACAAATAATTTTGGAAATGAAGAAAAATTCATTGTTTTTTGAAAAACTATAGCATAAAAATTCCTGTCACATTTTTTCATACAAATCCAATTCTATTTAATCTCACCATTAAAATCCCTATTTCAGTGCGTCCCAATCCTAGGCCGTGGTTTCGAAGCCGGTGGATACAAATGCGAATGTCTCCAAGGATACGAATACCCATTCGAAGATCCCATCACGTACTACGACGGCCAAATTGTTGAAGCTGAGTTCCAAAACATTATTGCAGACAAGGAGACAAGGATAGACATGTTTAAATGCAGGTTGGCCGGTGCAGCTTCTATACAAAGCAGTTTAGTAGTCTTAATAGGTGTTCTGTGCCTTCTTTTTAAGCTGAGATAGATTTCCTATACCATAAAGGCAGTTTTTTTTAGTTTCCGATAAGAATTAAACTTTTAATTTTAAAATTATATGAAGTTAAGGGCCAGTTTCTCAGGTTACAGATAGCCACTATCTACCAGATAAATTAAAAAATGGATCAGAATTTGTATGCAATTATCTGCCAAACTATTTGGAACTTATAAGCAACCTGTGTAACTGGCCCTAAATAGTCTACATAGCAATGTAACTTGAATTGTAAGAGATATACTGATTTAGTTAAAACCAGTGTACTGTGTATTAAATCACTTGAACATATCATTTAGGGCCCTGCACAAAAAACATACATAATGTAAGATATATACTTTTTTCAGTAAACAACTATGATAGGACAAATATATACTTACTATAAAAGAGAATGTTTGCGACATATCAATATTGTATTTTAATATTCAAGACAAAACATAGGATAAAGTTGTGGAACTGAAACAGACAGATCCGATTTAATATTTTAACTGTATAGTTATTAAATATACTTCTGATAGACTAGATAATACAATGTTCTAGCTCTTTTTTCTTAATGGAATCAATTAATTCTAAGTTAGCGTTGTTAATCTACTAAAAACATTTCTAAAGATTAGCCTGGTACGTGAAATAAACTGCAATGCTCAATTTGTAATTTAGGTATCATCAAATGTATATTTCGAAAGTCTACATTTTTTTATTTAATTGAGTTTCCCAGGAGAAGTCTTGATTCTCCTTATACAAATCTTAATATGGCGGCAATGTTCAGTATTGCCAGAAGAAAAATGAATTACATACAATTTACCGCATACCTAACTCCACTCTTAATGAATCCTCCTTTCTTGTCAAATTTATGTTCGCAAAATAAAATTACACGGTACATTGCTGTATGCTATCTTTGGTAATCAAGACTTGATTGTTTGTCAAACCTACGTTTAGGTTATTTGGCATAGAGCTAGATAGAGCTAGCATCTTCGCAATACCACTTGCCTACACGATTTATTATGAATCTCGCATTTATAGAGCTTTTATATATGTAGTAGTATCTTTAACCTTTTGACTGCTACGTCAAAAAAAGAAAGACGTGCCCACAGCCTCAAAATAAGAATTCATCCATAAAGATGTACAATACAGTAGTGATTTCGGAATTATATCGATAAAAACTGACTATTAATTTTTTACTTTAAAAGTCTGTCATGTAGTCGTGACTGTGGCGTGCTGGGCAGTTTTTGGCTATTGCGGTCAAAAGATTAAATATTCTTATGTCTTTTTATATTCTTTTAATTTTTTTATTAACGACATTATTAATTTGATATTAATACACATGATATTTTACTTAATTTTGCACATGTTTTGTGTAATACAAATATGAAGCCGTCCATTTTAGACTGTATTTTTACGAGTTTTATAGCCACATATTGTAAGATTTATATATTTAGACTTAAGTATAGTATTATATTATGTAGTAGTATTAGAACTGATATAGTTAAACAATAAATATAATCGAATGTAGTAATATGCACAAGTCTGTTAATTACAAAAAAAAGGTTTTATAAGCAATAACTTTGTGTAGATTTGTAAATTACTGTTGTTGATCAATAATGTTTTGCAATCTCAATAACTATTGATGAAATTTATATAAACAGTCATCATGAACTTTACATTATTACTTAGACTAGTTTTTTTTTTTTTCGTATATTTGATTATCTGTATTTTTACCACTGGTATTGATATTATTTTGAAGTGTGCAAAATGTGTGTTCTAACAAAATATGAGTGTTTTGTTTCTGTTTCATACAGAAAGAGCTACCTATCTAATGGCTGCTAGGTAAAGACGCCAGCACATCAAACCACCCGAAACTCTATTCAAGCAACTTTGAATCACATGCTTTAGTGATAAAGTTGAAAATCTATTAAGTAAAATTTGATTGATTGTTATGTGCTGGCGTCTGTACATAATTTAAGGTACCAAAGAATGCTGGTAGCACCAAGCAGCCCTATATGATTTTTGTTTATGTAAATATCTAGTTAAAAAGTTGCGTATAACTTTTATTTGCCTTATTTTTAACATTCCATTATTAGCGAACCCTATTGCAATGTTAGAGTACCCTCCATTAAAAGTGCCTTTTTGTAATATTTGTAATAAAGCCATTAAAAAAATCGGTTCTTTTATTTTTTATGTCATTTAACGGGATACCTATTATACAGTTTATTTTTCTCGCATTATAACCGTTATTTTATAGTTATTGATAATTTTGAAATTGGCGCCACGGGCGCCACAATCTTGTCTCGAACTCGTTCAGAAACACTAGTCGATTTCAAATGTGTTCTTCTTGGTTTAATTTGGTCTGAATATCTGAAATAAAATACGGTGCTGATAGTCCTTTTTTCTTTAATGTACTCAGACTCACAGTGATCGTTTTAATTTAAGTTAGTGCTACACATACATTCTAAAATCCAGTCCGTTTAAACTGGGCAAACTGTACCTTATCAGTCATGCTAGAGAAGTTTGAATAATTATCAGCTTATCAATTTGACAGTGACATTGGGTAGAAATCTCAGAAGAGTAGCAAATACTCTTGTTTGTTGGTTGTGAAATAGAAGTAACGAGGCTATTTATTTTAATTTGTTTATATTATACGAAAAAGCTAAAGAAATATCGGGTAAGTATTTGATATCATTACGTTTTAAGTTATATTATGGAAGTTTTACATAGAGAGGTTAACCTTGACATACAATAAATAAAAGATATCACACGATGATCTATTAATTGTCTACATTAATGTCACTACAACCTTGCCATGATAAAAACCATTGTTGTTCTTTATTGTTAAGATCTAGAAATCTTGTGAAGGCAGAGACTGGGTTGGTATGTCACCTGTACTAATTGTACTAAACAGCCAATTATAGAAAAAAAAAAACATAATATAACTGTCCCGCTTTTTTATTAACTGTAACTGGAAGTCTAGAACATAACTGCACCCTTGAAATGTTAATTTTTTAATTCTTAAAATTATTTAAATATATCATGATGACTTGACCAATTTGCTAGGCTCTCAGCTTGGAGAGATTTTATACTCAGAGTAGAATAACCTTCATCATAAGGCACAGGAATGTTATTCACAATGCTTGCTCAATAGAGTAGGCTTAAGTCAGCATATTAGCTTGTGAGATACTTTCCTATAAGAAAAATTGTTTCACACTTTTTTTTTTCAGATATCATGAGTGCTATAGTTGGAAACATGTTAAAACAGCTGAAAAGCCAAGAGTTCAGGCAGTATTTAATGAGGTAAAGTTTTATTATAACTATTTAAGTACTGGAAAATAGCTTGGTCTCTTTATAACAATACTAGCTGTCCCCAGCTGTTTCACCCGCATCTTTGGTTACTGCTCCGCTCCCGTGTGTCTTAGCGTGATGGTATATAGCCTATAGCCTTCATCGATAAATGGGCTATCTAACACTGAAAGAATTTTTCAAATCGAACCAGTAGTTTCAGAGATTATAGCGTTCAAACAAACAAACAAACTCTTCAGCTTTATAATATTAGTATAGATTATTTTTCTCATATCAATCTGGTCATAAATTAAAGTCAGAAATCAAAATGCCAATTAGTTTTAAGTATAAGTAAGCAAAATAAAATACAAGTAATAAGTTATGAATAAGTTTTTTTACTTTCAGCACCCATTTCTGGGGTCCTGTAGCCAATTGGGGGATACCTCTAGCAGCTCTCGCAGATATACAAAAAGACCCCAGCTTTATTAGTGGCAAAATGACACTTGGTAAGCTAAAATAAAAAAAAACCTTGCTAAAATAATAAAAGAATTCTTTCTTACTTACCTCTTATCAAGAGTTAAGATGTAGCCCTGACATTGGGTATTGACAATATTATCTAAAATGATTTGTAGTTATTTAGATAAATGATGATAGAAAGTATCTCAGATTGCTGGGCTATAAATGATTTGCATTTTTATATCTAGTTCTCAAGTGATACTTTAATCTAAAGTGTATACCTAATAAAGATATAACTTGTTATCTCTCAATACTATAAAAAGTTACGACAGGTGTACCTAAAATGTGTATAATCAGCTCAACTCAACCCTTATAAAACATCACAATAGTTGCACAGTTCCAAAATAAAAACTGGCAAGAAATGGGAATACTATGGATTGGATACTCACTCCTATGACCAACGGGATAGTTAGTATAATTAGCAAAAAAATATACTTGACACATGGTATTGCTCTTTGTCTATAGAAAAAAAGTTGTGGGTACTCTTTCTTAGTATGCATACAAATTACAATAGGTAGTGCAGTAAATGGCCTTCTACATTATCTAATCCAACCGCCGACAGAGGTCACCTTGGTTTTGTGTAAAAATCTACCGTGTAGACGTTGGTCGGCCGACCAGATGTGGGCGGAGCCAAACGACTTTGGACGACCTTGGTCGGGAGCGCATCGCAGCAGGCCGCGTTCGAGTACGGCCCCAACCATGCAGAAAGCTGTCGGCCGACGGGAGACGCGACCAAGGTCACATCTGTCGGCGTTCGGTTTGGATCGTGTTGAGCGCGTTTTAAGAGCAAAGCTGCAACGACGGTTTCTTTTCCAGCCCTATCGCTATACTCGCTGATGTTCATGCGGTTCGCATGGAAGGTGCAGCCACGCAACATGCTCCTCTTCGCATGCCACTTCACCAATGAGTTCGCTCAACTCACACAGGGAGCGCGCTTTATCAACTACCACTATCTTCAAGACAAGAAGGACACTCAAGCAATCAAGCCCGCCATTGTAAAGGCCAGTGAACCAGTTGCTTCTTAAGAAACTAGAATTTTATGATATTTCTATGTAGTAAAATTCGGGACTATTCCCGTGCAGTGTATGTCCAGTTCCTATAAAAAGAAACGATTATTGTAGTTACCGATGGTCGTTCTTTTGATATTTAGCCTTATAGAAGAAGTAACCGCCTGTATGCAAAACGAATCTTTTTACGAAAACGGGCTAAATGTGTAAATGTGTGTGTAATTTGGAATGGGAATTCGTGGACGGAATTTCGAGGAACTAGGTTTTAGAACAAATAAGCACGCGATGGTTTCCACTCTAAGACGTCGTCATTATAAATATATATATATTTGATGTGATAATACTAATTTATACTATTAGGAAAGACTATAGCGAAGATTGTATGACATCTAACAAATAAGTTACCATGTTAAATTGTGTTAATTAACCTAAGTTAATTAATTCTAAGAGCCAAGTAGACATATAAGCTGCGACGGCAGGCTTATTGGAGTTGCTCTTCGCGGAATTATCGGCGATAAACGGGTTAACTATACATATATTAATTACCATATCTTAAAGATATATTTTTTAAGAATTATTTATGAACCATAAACTAGATAGAAACACCTACTGTTATTTAAAGGCAAAAATATTTAGGGCGCGTTTCACACTGTCCGAATAGATATCTACTGAATAAATTCAAAAATGGAACAGAATTTGTATGAAATATATATTCTAAAAAAAAAATTAACTACCTGGAACATATTCGTAGGTGGTGAAACCGGCCCTTACAGGGAAAATATATTATCTATCACTATACAGGGGTATATTTTACAATATTTACTGTTAATTTTATCATGTTAATATAAATTGTTGATATGTTTTAAGTGATTTTTATTTATTTCTTGCGGCAGCGTATTCACCCGCGTCCCCTGGGAACTACTCCGTGCACCTGGATAAAAAGTACCATATAAACTTCCTCGATAAATGGAATCTTTAACATTGAAAGAATTTTTCAAATCGGTCAAGTACCTGCTTACCGAGAATACCGCGTTCAAGCAAACAAACAATATTAGGTACATATAGAGTATTATTTTTTTCTTGTCCCAGACCAGGAAAATACGACACGGATTATTTTCCTGATCTGGGTTAAAAATAATGCCAGGCCGAGAAATGAACGCAAAACCAATTACACAGACATTCCATCAATAAACTGAAAAGAGGCTTAAACTTAATTTACAGTTATTTATCAGAGAATAACAAATACACATAATGCCAGCTAAGCCTTATATAGTCAAAAGAATATTTTATCACAATCTTGCGCGTGCCGATAACGGATTCCTCGAAGTTTTTACGTCAACTATAGGAGCCCTTAGAGCATGAGCAACTCCTGTTTTGAAAGGACTAAAAAGGTGAAAAAAAACAACTTTCTATTGGATGAGAATTCATTTATTACGACAGCATCCCATCTGGGTTGGAATTAATGCATGCATACAAGTTTCGTATACGTAAGCGCACGGATACAAAATTCCAACGATTTATAAAATTATAACATGGCATACACTAAAGGATATCAAGACATTACCAATACTCTTATTTACCCCTCCGTTTTCCCCAATTGCATTGCTCTAAGACGCAGCGTGTGGCTAACGCGAATTTCGCCATCAGCGCTATTTTATAAATGCATAATTTTAGGGCCTCCAACGGTAACAATGGTATCATTTAGGCATTGGTCATTTAAAAGAGGTACCTACTGACAACATTGATATTTACCACAATGACAAAATACGGAACCGTTTAAATGCTAATGTTTTAGAACCAGTCTTCATCCTTTAGGTACAAATTTTTTGGCCGTTTTCTTTTATTTGTTTTCAACGGGAGCGTCATAATAAACGAATTCTATTTTTTTAATAAAAAAAAAGTACGAAACAATATTTTGTTACAATTGCAGACTTGAATTACTTAATCATAATGTAGTTGCTTATATGATCAATGTGATCTATATCGCCTTAATATAGTTGTGATATATAAATCGGGAACCCTGCGTGAGTTGCGCGCATTCGTTAGTGAAATGGCAGGCAAAGAGCAGCAAGTTGCGAGGCTTTACCCGCAACGAAAACCTCATGAAGCATAGAGAATATATGGCGAGAGCTGAAACAAGGATTATAATATGAGTACTTAATGATCACTTTCGAGCCTAACCGACAAATGGATGCGTAGTAGCTCACGGCCAAGCTGATGTTTCCACTTGTAGACAAGACCGTTTTTGGCGCTGGGAAGTAATGTAATGTATACCCACTAAAAATACCCAACAGCACTCCGACCTCGTCTGAGTTGAGGGGGCCTGGGAGTCCAGCATCCAGTCCCCCAGCGGCGAACAAGTAAGTCGCCTACATTAGGATCGACCTAAGTCCATTGCACAAGATGCTAAAAAATCCTATTTAAAATTGCTAATTCTGAGACATTCGTGAACGGTCATTACCCAATGTCATTTTGCCGCTGATAAAGCTGTGATGTTTCTGTGTGTCAGCAATCGCAGCTACTGGGAACGACCAATTACACACAGGGCCCCAGAAGTGAGTACTGAAAAGAAGAACAAAAATTTATATTAATTAAGAACAACAGACTTAGGAATTATTCACACTTACTCAGTTATCTTATTTTATCTTACTATCTAAATCGTATCTCTCTTTTACTCAACCACGTTTAAATTAAGCAGTTAGTTACCCACCTCATTAAATAGGACCTGAACTCCTTGCTTTTTAGCTGTTGTATTAACCTCTTGAAGAACGTCATTTTGTTCTGTTATTTATGGCTAAAATAAAAAAATACGTTATTTAATATCGGGATTTACATTTTTTTGCTATAGACTGTGCTATGTAGATATGTCCCTGGTGGAGTTTGGTCACAACAGGGATCGGTGCTGAAAGTAAGTTTGGGAGAGGCCCGCGTCTTGTAATGGATTTCCGCGGCGCGGCGGGTTGAAGATGATAGTCCCCGTTTTTTCTTATTTTACGTAACTGCCGAATAGTTTTCATATCGAAGGAAGGTACAAGATATTTTTCGAAATACGTACATTTATTTTGCAAAGATAAATTACTAGTTTTCCAGAATCGACGTGGCCCGTTCCAGTATGTTTTTTTACAATAAGATTTTGTAAATTATTTAAATTTCTACATGAATTTTTTATTGTTATGTACTTCTTTTAATTTTTTATTTTGACTGATTATTTGACTTTTTATTTATTTTTTATTCTGCTGTCATAAATGTGAATATTTCTGCTGACACCTACAAGTCAAAGAGGATTTACTACTTTACTACCTTCTTGTAAATATATGTAGACCCACCGAGCAATCTGTTTAGACCAGCACGAGCGCTGTATTAGCTTTGATCTGATGTCGCCATTAAAATACATTAACCGAAAACAGGAGTCTAATGCCCATGGGTACTAAGAGCTCCTTATTGGAGAAGCCTCTATTGCCTACGGACCCCAACGGTTACTTCGGCCCTGCTGCCAGATAACGGTGTCAAATTTATCAATCTTCCTAAAATATATGGGCAGCCGGTATTGGTATCGACTACAGGACCTAGGTAGTTACTTGGGCCACAGTACGAGTAAAAACAGCCGTCACCTCTTGTTTATACGGGTCCCTGAGCATTGATCATCACATGACGACGCCAGTAAATCAATATATCAAATTTCCTTAAAATATTTTCAACTTTATCGCTGAAGTATAAGGTTCAAAGTTGATTGGAAAATTAGGCACTTTCGGGCAGCTTGTGTACCTATGTGCTGGCTTCTGTATGTACAACGACGGTTGCGTGGCTAACGAGTCAGTCCTAAGATTTGTACTAAATAATTCGGCAGAAGACAAACAAGAAAAAGCTCAAAAAATAAAAAGGCACAAGTTACTTTATTACTAAAAAACGTAGTTACATGTTGAGTTCAGAGATAACATCAGACTATAAAATAAAACAAGTATTTTTTATGTTTTATTAAAAAAAAAAAACATCGCTTAGTCCTGGAAACTACGTAATGATACAGGGAAGTTTATTCATTACTAAAATTTAAGTAAAAAATAAATGTTTTACATTACATTCTAGTTTTTAAACTGATCATGTCATCGCTTAACCGGGTGTAGGGAGGTCTTAAGTATCTACCCCGATAAGGCGATAACATGAAAACTTTATTATAAACCTGTTTTAGCTATTACTAAGTCTTACTTGTACCATTGCGCACTAAATTGGGACTCCTATATACTAAAGACATCGTTCCGTCTCTATTGAGTTCAAACCATGGAAAGAGACAGCATGATGTATTTAGAATATTGGCGATAAAAATGTAACATTGGCGCTAGCGCATAGAAAGTCCCTCTTTGAGGCTATCCGAAAGGATTTCCCCCTGATAAAAGAGGTTTCATTTCTTTGATAAACTTGTTTTCATATTCCGGTCTGAACAAGAATTTATTATCTAATTGGTGAAAAATATATTCTCACAAATATTTTTAAATTTAGATGAATTTCGTTCCCAATTTTAATACGTAGGTTTTTTAACAAAGAAACTTTAGCTATAATCTGAAGCAGTTAATAGCAAAGAGTATTTGCTTTGTTATCTCGGTTTAACAATCGTCTCGTAGTAATAAAGATTTGTCTGAAAGTAATCTTGTGTAGATATCTTGATTTCACACTGTTCACACGTCATTATTAAAGTCTTTACATTTCCATACTATTCAGTGTTGATATTGTAGGTAGTGTGGTTCATCAGGTAAGCTGGGAAAAAATAATGGCAACATTTAATTATGTCTTAGGTTAGTCCTTGATTAGAGATAAAATGTAAAACCATTTGCCTGAGTAAATAAGATAAATTAAAAAATAAATTGGAACGAGGGACTGAATTTGTCACATTTTGTATAAATATTTATTAGCCTAAAAGAACATTTTCGTATTCCTATATTTTTAAACAGCTTGTGTAGGTACCTAATTCTATCATTTTTACTAACACATGTGCCCGACTGTTATCAACAAATCATTTATCGTGTTTATATCTATATTTTTCAATCTTATCTCTCTTGAGATGAAAGGTACAATCTACGTATAGTTGGTTACAGAGGAATACCTTGTACGTACTTGCTAGCCAGTATGAGGAGGTTCCTAATATAAACGAGTGCTGCAATCAACCCAAAGTAGACTCCGATGTATATTATCATATACGAAATGACGAGCATGCGGAAAAATCCCATGCTGCGCCCGGAACACACATTTTCGGCCTTCCCATATTTTACATATAAGCATTATTAAAGGGTTTTGCCATTTTTTTGGGCTATATCTTTTACATTTTTAATTAATCAATTGGTATTTTCCATTATTTTAAAATAAAACTGTCTTTTAATTTGCAAAATTGATGGTAGTATGACAAGTGACAGCCTGTTTAGTTTTAAAATTGCCGCCAAATATTCGTCAGGAAATTGAATGCGACCACAGATAAGTAATTGCGAATAGAATCGTCACGCGCTAAATATGCGACAATATAATCAAAGCTTGTCATATTTGATGCTGGTGCATTTTTGGTTCCGTTATATCTATTAACAGGAGTGCGAACGCATAATTTCTCAAGTGTTTGCATGCCGGTGATAAAAAATTGTCACGTTGAACTGGGATACTGGGCATACTGTACCTTATCAGTCAGTAAGCGACTTCCGTCCGATTTTTATCAATTCAGTATTTTAGTCAGTGACAGTGACATTGGCAAGGAATCAGGAAGGGCAACGAAACGATTTGAATAAAAATAAAACTCGATTAATAAATTAGAAAGATATAAAGAAAATAGGTAAGCATTTTATTTATTACGTAAACAAGGTGGCGACTGCTTTATTCGTGTTATATGTAGCTTATTCATTGCATAACCTTGAAAAAGCACGAGAGAATGATTCCAATGATTAATTTAAATTTCAATTAGGAAGCATAAAACACGTTGTTCGTGTTTTACAACACAATATAGGTATTTATATTTTAGAAAATAGTGAAATAAACAGGAATTAAAAAAAAATCATCGCCTTCTTATTTAATTTTAATAAAAGTAGAATGGATCTTGGAAATGTACTTGAAAGTAGACTACAAGAAACGTACAACGTAGTTATATACATCAGCTTTTTTACTGTCCACTGCACAGGCCTTGTGTAGTCCACAATATGGGTTGCTCATTAAAAATTTCATAGTCCAGGTTTCCTTGGATGTTTTTCATCACCTTGGATGCGTTTAATCAGTCACTAGCGTCCAAGACATACTTAGAAAGTACATATAACTAAGAAAAGTTACATTGGTACATGTCTGACCTCGATTTGAACCTGTACACTCGTACTTGAGAGGCTTGTGTTTTGATCACTATGTCACCATGACTGGTCTATGCCAAGCACAGCTGTTTATATACATAATGTTTAAATACAAACTAGCTTACCAGAAACCATTGTGTCCTTTGAATCTGCAGCTGTGAATGTCAACGAGATGATGGTTTGTGTATGTGTATATTGTATCTCCACATTAAATACCAACAGTGGCTAAAGCATGAGACTAATAAATGAACCATTTTGCTACTAAATTAACTATCAATATATTAAAGTTCTTTAATTTTTTTATTATTTTCAGCCAAAATGAGTGCAATGTTAGGAAACTTATTGAAACAGCTGAAAAGCAAGGAGTTTAGGCAATATTTAATGAGGTGAGGTTTCACTTACTTTTCACGTATAATCTAAAAAACTCTTTAGCACTAAAATATAAATAGTTTGGAATTGTACTTCAGACTGATGCAGGTCCTCATAATATTTAATATGTATTGGTCAGTCTTACATTAGTGACGCATTATGTGGTGCTCACATCTAAATAGTGTTTGAATTCTATATTTTTATGAATGAACCTAATATACTTCAAGGTAAACTCGTAATTTAGCATTATCTTAAAGAACTATCTGTTAAACACAGAAGCATTTGTGTTTACTCCATAGTATGTGTAAAGTTTCATTTAAAATTGACTCTAAGCTTCTACTATTTGTTTTTTCAGCACCCATTTCTGGGGTCCTGTAGCCAATTGGGGAATACCTCTAGCAGCACTCGCAGATATACAAAAAGACCCCAGCTTTATTAGTGGCAAAATGACACTCGGTAAGTTACCACAATTTTATTGTAACAAAAATGACCAGAAATACTATATGTACTGTACTATCCTAATATCCTAATACTATTATAAAGGCGAAAGTTTGTAAGTATGGATGTATGGATGTATAGATGTATGGATGTATGGATGTATGGATGTTTGTTACTCTTTCACGTAAAAACTACTGAATGGATTTGAATGAAACTTTACCACAATATAGCTTATACATCAGAATAACATATAGGCTACTTTTTATCCGGGTATGGAAAGTATTTCCCTTAGAAAGCGGGTGAAACCGCTGGCGGAAGCTAGTATAATATAATAGTCAGTATCTATTCTATATTTGTTTGTTAACTAGTAATATCTGTTACATTATGTAAATGTTATGTAATTCAACAGATAACATGTAATCATAGTAATGACCAATCATGTTCTTATGATCTTTATTATCTTATATCGTCCGTCGTAGTAAGTAGTAAAGTAATAACCATGACACAATTTTATTTAAAAAATATTTTTGTACTCTGAGACTTAGGGAGTACAGCAAGGTTAATTTCTAAGTATCTGTAATGTTTGAATAATTAACTTAAGTTTAATCAAAAACATTAATTTATGCTTAAAAAACCTTCCTTCAAGATCACTCCGGACCATATTCCTTGTCCTAAACAAAACAAAACATGCTAATGCCACAGTGCTTAAGAAAGTCTAATATGCTATCATTACTGTCATATTTTTTCTATAGCGTCTCTAACGGCCTCTCCAGATGGGGAGAGTTTCTCGTCTCGAAGATACTATAATTGAAGGAATATAAAACATTTCCTTCATCTAAACAGTCATCTCGCCCGTTGGCATGGGCGACAGGCGGCGAGTCATTTCGCTAAAGTCATATGTGTCATATACGAATCTCGCTGGCAACATTTTAGTTCTTGCCTGAATGTAAACATTTTGTTACGATTATGTAAAGATAAAAAGATAAAGATAAGATAAAAAGTCATTTATTCAAAGTAGGCTGAAACTCAGCACTTTTCGAAGGTCAATTCTACAAAAGACAGCCCAAAAACGCCCGCCCTTCACCACTTCCTATGTGATTATTGCTTGACTTAGTCGTAGAGACATTCTCGTGCCGAAATGTGCGAAAAACTCCCATCTAAATGGGTCTTAACCCACACACAAGCAATCCAAGTGATTTTTTTAATTGTATTTCCAGCTCTGTCACTGTACTCGCTGATGTTCATGCGGTTCGCGTGGAAGGTGCAGCCACGCAACATGCTCCTATTCGCCTGCCACGTCACCAACGAGGCTGCACAACTTACACAGGGAGCTCGATTCATCAACTACCACTATCTCCAAGATAGGAAAAATGACCCAAAGCCCTCTCCCATCGCTCAGGCAGCTCCGATTGCGCCTGCCAGTCCAATTCCCCAGGCCAGTAAACCAGTTGCCTCCTAAACTTTAGTAGGATTTTAAAATGGGTACTAATCACTCATAGTGAGTGGTTTAGATATAGATAGACAATTTCAAGGAAAAGATTATGGATTATTTTTAATTTAGCATTGGATAGGTGAATCTTTTTGACAGTTTTTTAAAATGTCAAATACAGACAAGTTGTGTTTTTTGTGCAGCTCAATAATAATTATAAAAGATTTATGGGAAACTCCGAAACGCGTTTTTTAGACAAAAGTGTGCATAGATTTAATTTCTTTGATAACGAACTTTATTAGCCTGGTTTTAAACAGTAGCTAATACTGATTTATATATATGTAGTTTATCTATTTCGATTACGAGATTAAACTTATCCAAATCACACATTTTATTAGATATCAAAATGTATGTAGTTATTTGTAGTGTAGATAATTATGGAAACATTTATGTATGTATAATAGTAGTTTTTATCGAATTTTAGGGCTTTTTGTAATTTGAGTAAATACTCAAAAACATTTCATAGACAATTTGGACTTTTTAAGTTGTAGCGATTTTTTTGTCTCACGTAGTAAAATTGACACTGATATAGTAACATTTGTGAGATTCTGCGCACATTTTACTGAAAATCTAAATAAACATATTTCGCTGATAATAATAGGCCATTAGACAAACTATAATAAATTAATATTAATAATGTTAAAAACTCGGTCAGAAGAACAGTAGCTCAATTTCTCTTTGTCATTTAAAGGAATATCAGATAAATAAATATTGTTACAATTATCATGGTCAAGCTGAATTGATGAACGATGGTTACAAATATGGCAGTGACTATACTTAAGACGCCAGCACATCAAGCTAACCGAAATTGTAAAAGTTTCCCATTCAACTTTTAACAATATGCTTCAGCGATAAAGTTGGAAAATATATTTTGACATATTGTAGCTTAATGTGCTGGCAGCTGTACCTTCTGTTTTAGTAAGTTTAACTAAGATCTTATAATGTTATTATTGTTACCACAAAAGGACCTTGCCTTAAAAATATGTTTGGTATACGAAAGAGTTTTTTGAATTTCGAATTATTTACAAATAATGTGTTATCTGTTGTTATAATCTTATATGATAAAAAAAATGCCTGTTTGCCTAATTATGGTAGGAAAACTCGAATAAAACTGCCTTGATAATATATCGTAGAAAAATCATGGCATATGCTGTGTGTTTCTACATATATCCCAGTATACAGGCCAGTGCTCATGACGTAATGAATCGACGCCATATTGTCGATTCGATACTAATGGCCAGTTTCACAATGTCCGAATAGCCTCTATCTACCGAATAAATTCAAAATTGGAACAGAATTTGTATAAAATTATCTACCAAATAAACTAACTGGAACTTATTCGTAGGTGGTGAAAAGGATTTAAATATACTGGCCAGTGTCATAAATTGGCGCCATATTGAAAGTAAACGGAATTAAATACCTTCTTACTGTTTTAATAAGAAAGTATATTATGTAAATTTTCCCGTTTGATGATACATCTCACCGGTACCATATTGTCGAATTTATGATGTCATGAGCTCTGGCCAGAATACTGAGGAATATTTCCGAACACGCGTGATTTATGATATGTTGAGGCACATTCAGCCTTATATTGTAGAAATAAGTAAGTAGGTTGTACAAATGTAGAATATAATGTTATCATTATACAAGGGTATATTTTTTTAAATATTTATTGTGAATTTTATTATGATATTATTATACTTGTTGAACTTTTTTTAGTTTTATTTATTTTAAAATACTCTCCCAATATTGTTGTGATTTATAAATAAATATTATGATCAAAATTTCAACAGCCTCTTTTCGTCGCTGTAATTTTAGTCGGGAAAGTAGTCTTTGGAAGCATGTCGAGATGAACCGGTTCAGCAATTTTTAGCTTAAATGCGAAATAAACTTATTATCGCATAAGGGTTGAACTACATCTGGCAGCAATTCGCTATTTCTCTTTCCGTTGCTTAGAACTGCCATTTGCTTTGATTTTTTTGTACCAGGACACTTACGACAATTATTGGTCGGGAAAATACTATCTTTCCTACTTATCTTTGTGCAACTTCCTGGATAAAATAAACTAGTTTTTTTTTAATGGGATCGCTGTGGGTGTTTCAGACTTTTACTGACTAAAGCACTAAAATCCTTTTGAAGGCCCTTGTATGCAATGGCCAAGGTTATTTTTGAGAGCAATCCCGCATCCTCGGCAGGGAATGGCCCTACGCCCCCCCAGGGGGACCCCTTCTGTGTTGCTGACATCTCTTCGAGGAGCGCACGGAATAGAACGCGCCGCCGACACGGGCCTGTCGTCCTTAGACGTACGGACGATGTGCCACTCAAAACAGGTCGGGAGTCATCCCTCGCCACCCTGCGCTAGTGGTGTCGACCAGTACTAGCTCTGTCGCCTCCTTCGGTTATATTCATTAAACTTTAATGATCATGGTGATAAATTGCTTATAATTGAAAGATCCTAGTTACGTCAGATTCAAGTATCTATATAATACGTGTACGTAGTATCTCTAAGTACATGACAGATAGAGAGATCTCATTATTAAAACTACATCTGAACAAAGTTCTAATCCAATAAAGTTTTAATGATAACAGCGAACTTTACGTAGGTAACGATAGCAAAAAAACTCAAGTAGTTTTGTAGTTACGACAAAATTGTCCTAAATTATAAGAAGTAAGCACCTCGCACAATAAATTCACAATATACCTATTTACCTATTAAATTTTATAAAACATGTTCTTAAAAAGTACCGGCTTTAGTACTATATTTAGAACATTAACATTTGTTCAAGAAGATGGTTTAAAGCTAGCACGAAAGGCGGTAATTGCTTTAAAAAAAATAAAGTAACGATTTAATAAAATCACGTATAATAAAGAGGCTAGGGTTTAGTTTTTTATGTCAGCGGTAATAGCGGGAACGACTTGACTAATTCAGTAAACATAAAGCTAAGATAGCCTTTATCTAGGTACTTATTTATGTATAGATACTTACAATGCGAAGTTGCGGAAACAAAATGAAGTCTAGTATACCTTCTTAAAAAATCTCCTTAACTAACCGACAGGCTAACTAAATTATCTAGTTAACCATCTAAATAGCTGACTATAAACTTGCTCACCGTACCCCATATGCCGTGGGTATATGTCGGGCAGCGTTTACTCGACACAATAGCCGGCGTTTAGAAGCGGTAACAATGACGCTCCTTCATTGTCCCCGCAAGTGTCGGAGAATGCGCCGCGTCCTATTTCAGGTCGCTATCACTTAATATGATGAAGTGGATGCTATGCAAATACTTAGCTTTGTTCTGGAAGCTTCTGTTAAAACGGATTTAACGGTTTAGTTTCAGCTTGAAACTGGAATCGAAATAAAATTAGTATTTTTTGTCTGTATGCCACTTTTAACAAGTTACTATATACTTTCTAAATATATCTTGGACACAAATGACTGATAAATGGAGAAGGAAAATATTTCAAGGAAACCTGCAATATAAACTTTAAAATCACCAATCCACGTTGAGCAAGCGTAGCTATTAACGCAGAACACTCAATTCTTCTCTGAGAGGAGTATTGTGCCCAGCAGTGGGGAGATATAGGCAGGGCCGTCTTTAAACTATTTGAGGCCCTGGGCACATTAGGATCATGGGGCCCCTATGACATATAAAGTAAACACTATTTAGTTATAATAGATAAAGAAAGCAGACAAACAACAGGGATAGGAAATTTTATTTCGTTGTATTGTGAGGCATCTGTCTAGTAAAGTATTATAATATCTTTGGTATTACGTTCGATTACGATTATACGATTTGGTAATCTGGCAGGAACTAGGGGGCCCCATTCGAACGCGGGGCCCTGGGCAAGTGCTCAGAGTGCCCAGTGGGAAAGAGGGGCCTGGATATAGGCAGATGATGTATGGAATTTTGTTGCTGACCGATTCGTAGCAGTAAATTGAGCCAACTGTACATTGTTTGTTTGCACTATATCATATCGGCAATATATTGGATATTTAAATACCTACATATCGTTTGAATCAATAAGCCCGAGCTAGATTAACAGACGAAACCACAAATTCGCTGCACGCGCGGCTCGGTGCTGTCAACAAGTTTCATGAATACTTACATTTTGTGTATAGATCTCGTATAAATTACTGACTGTTTTTTCTGGTATTGATATATAGTGGTCAGAGTTTTACAATGCCTAAAAACTGCAGTTATTTAATGTAAATAACAAGTGGGTAACTCCGTGTTACACCGTGGTACATAGGGAAGAACGTTTAAATATTATCATGGGGTTCATAGAAAACGACTCCTGCTGAGGGTGCAGCTGGACTGAGTGTCCGATTCTTACTGACTAAAACCCACTATGTTCCTACTTCGAAGTCTTGTATGCCAAGGCCGCGGTAACTCTTGCGAACAACCTGCAGATGCTTGTCACAGTTTGTGCCTTCTTTTAATAAGAAGTGCTTGCCTAAAGCGAGAAGCTTATTTGCGTTATATATGTAATTTTCTTTCGAGAGTAAATAAAAGCAACATCAAGACTAAAATACTCCGAGAAAGCTGTAGTACATAAATAATAAAAAAATATCTAAATAAGTATCTTTAAGTTAACATACCTTTAAATGAAAGTACACAAAAGTGCAAGAATTGCAAAAAACACTACAGACACCCACTTAGCTTAATATACATAGGTACTCTTTGGCTTAACCAAAGCAAAGCAAACTACTTTAATCTAGGTAGGTACAGACCATAACGAAATGCTTATCCGTGTCCGGACTATTTGCTTGCACCTTCTTTTTGTGACACTTAAAATGGCGTCGTGGTACAAGGCAACCTGGGCGGAGAGATACCTACGTGTGTTTTAATTAAAACTAAATTGTGTTCCCGCTAATGGTCGGATGCACTGTACAAACCGAGTTAGTTACTCTAATTTTGGTTGACAATGGATGCAATAGAATTTGTGGTTTTGTACTCACATGTAGGTAGGTATGTAGGTAACTAGTAAATAACATGTGGTGTTGGTTAGGGCTGCATTGTTTGGTCCCGGAATTTAGTTTTTGTTGTTCGATTCACAGAACAAATAAGAGGTAGTAGTGGTTTAATTGAAGAGGGGTTTAATATAATATGTACAACGCTCAGCAGGCGCATTTATTTCTACGAAGTAGCAACTAAGACAAAAATTGTTACGGACTTCTTATAATATGGAAGAACTTTTTGAATTGAAAATATTCAATGATATTTATCTCTAGACATTACTATTATTATTTCTTCCTACTGTTATTGTATGTATTGAAATATAGGTTTTTAGACTGTCTAATTCGCCTCATCCAGCGATCAATGGCCTGCAAAATCCAATCGCTCCCATCTACATTACCACACGAAAACTATTTCTATGACAAACGGCTTTATATGATCGCTATTACGCGCAGGAAGGAAGGATAACACTGAAATTTGTTCAAGCAGTCTTGGATACGTTTCAAATGTAAATAAGTCGGAAAAACAGCGATAAACTGCCATCGTTTGCGTGCCATCGTATCATTTCGAATGCAGTAAACAAACATATTAGACTCCCATTATGCCGCCCCTATATTTCTATGTAATTTTTTCACACACTGCCTATCAAGAATTGCTGTCTTTGAGTGGTTCGGCAATGTAATGAAACCTTTTTCGCTGAATAATATTTTTCAGGTTCTGTGAACCTGGTTGGGGATAAAGAAAAACAAAGAAATAAAATCGTAATAATATTAGGCTGGAGGCTGCGGAATAGTGTATCAAAATTATTTTTTGAGATGTTAAACTTGATATATTTGGTTATTTCGGCTTACCGCTTCGAGGCAGAGGGAGGCTCGAATAGTGAAAATAATAACACATATTCAAAAATTCTAGCGTTCTATAAAGGTCAATAGGCACATTACTTAGCACTGGCCACAGAAAAATAAAGAAATTCAATTCTGTTTTATTTGAACCCACACTGTTCCCAGTTCCTAATTATTTTGTGTTTTATTTAACGTCTCGTGTGTTAGTGATACTACATACTTCCAAAGAAGATTCTTTCTACAGTCCAGCGGAAGCACTGAAATCCAAGCCAGCATTAACGACAATAGCATTCCAATAAGAAAGCACAACTTACAAAGAGCTAGCGGGCCGCATGCCAGTTTAAAACATTTCTTTTTCCGTAGCGTAACTTATTCGTCTACTAAATAAAGTCACACACGTTCACACTCGATTGAATCTCAAGTGAGAGTTTGTGAACGCACCCGACCCGTCGTTTCCGGACGAGGCGCCGCCGTGACGCCGTCCGGTTCCGACTTAGCGGCAACATGGCGGAGCGCGCGAAAAGAAAAAGATGGCGTCCATAGTCCATTCCCATTACCGGCAGTTCTAGTGTGTTAGTTATTGCCTTTCATTTGTTTATATGTCGCGTTTGAACACTAAATAGCAGGGATTCATGGGCTGGAGAACTCGTGTCTCTATTCGAGTGGGTGATGAGGAAAAATTGCGTAATACGTTAAAGATGTCTGGTGATCTATATTAATTTTTCGAAGTCTAACTGAAAGGAAGAACAAGACATTCGGGGGAGGGTTGCTAAGATTTTATCAAACGTTGCCGGAGTTTTTTACCCATGCTTCGAGACTACATCTGGGTAAACTAAGTCATGTCATATTTAAAAAAAAAAAATATTATCAATAAACCTCTTTTGATATATATTTGTATTGGATGAATAAGTCTGAGACTTTATGTTTGGGCCGAAGAGTAAATAGAGTTTATGATCTGTAAGTTAGACATAAAACTTAGGAGCACTCCTTATAGGAAAAGTTCGCTAGTTAAGGCGTTACTTCCAGTAAATAAGTTTTTTTATTTTACTATAATTATTGTTTGTGGATTCTAACATGTTTTAGTACCTTTACGGAATATACGGTGGGATGGTTTAATAAAATGTCCAAAGAATGCAGTTTACTTCAATGCTCCTTATGAATATCATATTATAAACTTTTTAATTACCAGATTTTTGCGCCAACGTAAAGTAACAATCTCGCGTGTATACAGTTAATGACTAATTTATAAATAAAAACTAATAAATGATATCATGTGTGAATAATAATTAGGTACAGACGCCAACACATCAAGCTACCCGAAACTGTCGAATTTTCCCAATCAAGTTTGAACCATATGCGTCAGCGATAAAGATGAAAATGTATTTATAAAATTGTAGAAGCTTCGTTAAACTAAATAAAATTGCCCGATTCAAGCTTCATTTTCAGAGTTCAAACACAAGATGGCAGCACACGCCACGTGGGCTTTATTGAATTATTGAACACGAATCAACCGTACCATGCTTAATCTGTCTTTTGTCGTCGACGGAAATTGCCCGGAGACTGGTGATGTTGCCAGTTCGCCTTTGTCATCGTCCCTAATACCTGTTTAGGTTGGTTTTGTGCTAAAACTTTGAATTCAGTGCACAGTTGGACTAGGCAGTCCTGTGTTACTAGTCGTTATCTTTGGAATAATGTTCTATGCTCTAACTGTGGGGTTGATATGGTGCTATAGGTATGTAGCTTAAACCGAGTTAGTGGGTATGGTAAAATGAGCTCAAATAGAGCGAGGAGCATTTTAAACAAGGAAATAAAAAGTCACTCATACAGAGAGCATTAGGTCACTAGCAGGAGCACTAGGTAGGTAGGTGCTTGGAGGCCTTAACTTCTAGGCTCCGGGGTAGATCGGTTAATCAGTACACAGCCTCACAGGACCGTCTTTCACCTATTATAGGCCCTGGGTATATTAGGATCCTCCAGTGAGGCCTCAATGACCAATGATTTTAAAAAGCCGTTATGACATGTGATACTGTTTTTACTAGACATTTAAATAAAAGCAAAGACAAACAAACACAAAAAGCCGACTAAAAGTAGAGTGTAGGGTAGATAACAGTATGAACTCAAAAAGTGAAAATTGTGACGACCAAGTGAGGGTAGTTAAAAAACCCTGCGCTTCACGAAGAGGCCGCTAGCTGTCATCAGTCCACCCGTGACCTCGATCGGTGTAATTCGGCCGAAACGTCGGGAGAAAAGAGGTTTAGTATACCTTTATAATTACATAAATCGCAAGTAAGAACCGTTTGTAAAAAAAAAGTGTACAAGACGAAAAAGTTTAACAACCGATAGTCGGTAAGCATTTGTTAAGACTGATTTTCAGGTGAGAGTAGATTAGGTATCGGTTATCGTTTGGTAATGGAGTAGGGACTAGATTAAGGGCCCCAATTCATCGCAGGCCTCTGGGTACGTTCCCAGTGTGTTCAGTGCAAGATAGGGGCTTGACCATTTAGGCTGAACAGCGTGATGCCATAAAAAAAAACAAGAATTGTGCAGGAGAATTTAAGGTATTCTCGTGCGCTTAAAAATCAATGTCTTTTTATTCAATAAACACAGAGTAGTAACTCTTATTTGATATTTCTCCCAACTACGATTGTGTAAGGTATGCCAAATCGGATTCCAGGTAGCTCTATTGTTTTTACAAAGAGTGTAGGTAGGTATTCGTTTATTTTTTTATTACAGAAGCAGATACACAATGCAAACAAATACCAACTGGTTTATTCAGTTTTCAAAGCCAGACAAAACTAAAAATTCCTAACTCAGAAAAGAATTCTCGGATGTATACAGAAGCTAACAATCTCAACAAAATCCAACTCCACTTGAGCAATGAAGCGTATTTGTCAAACTTGTACAGTCACAGCAATAAAGCAACACCGAACAATTTCTATTTGTACCGACCTAATTGATCAAACAGCGAAACAGATAAAAGAAGAAAAAAAAATGTTATTTTCCGCTTCTTTATTCCGTCATCCGCGTCTAGACGAAATCGTAATCCGGCAATCCTACGGACCGGCAACAATTGCGGATAGTCGATTTCCCACCGGGCATAAATTTTGATCAAGATATAAAATTGTCGATACATCAGCCGCCACTCTAATTGGTTCGAGTCCGTCGTCTCGAACAAAAAACGCGCCTCTAATTGGCGATGGATGAATTTCGTTATTTAGTCTCTTGGGCTGATTTCCATTTTCATTTACGTCGGCCGGCTTATTTTTGTAATCCATCATTCCGAACTGAAGATACCGTGGAGATATTTCATTTTGAGATCTTACGTTTTTTATCAATTGTCATAATATTTTACTTCAAATAACATAAGGAATTAAAAAATCATGTAAAAAGTTAAGTTACCTACGCTTTTGCACGAATTTTACTCTGGTAGGTTACTGAAAACATACATAGTATGAAATAAATTAACTCGAGGAGTTGCGTGATCCAATATAACTTTTTACAAGCGAACAGTGCAAGTGCCAATGTTTTATATCAAAACTAATAGATACACGTATCGTATCTACAATTACTGATTAGTTATTATTACCCAACATATTTTTACGGGATCATCTGGAACCATAATAAATTCTAATCACATTCCATTACACGAGAAAATTGATTCACCGCTATCTTTCTTTCGAACAAAAGCCGCTCAATTAGTTAATATTATCCCCGATTTGTTCGCCATTATCGACAAATGGCGGGCAAACTGTCACAATTACCGCTGTTACCGTCAATAGGCACACTGGGAATGTGTGATGTGAGAAATTTCCGGCAATTATCGCGAGGCTGGCATCCCTGGGGGCTGCTTCCATTGCTGCTGAAACCGCTGCGCTGTCACGAGTGGTTTGGTAATAGTTGGTGCTCAATCGTTCGAGCTTTTTTGATTTTTGAAAAGTGTTAGTGACCTAAATATATTTTTTTTAACGTTCCCATGACCATTTTTGACAATATTATGTGGTTTTGCAGTTTTTACACACACACATATATATATCTGTGCTTGGTATGGGCCGTCCATTAATTAAGCAAGATAATAAAATTTTTCGTATTTCAAAAGCGAGTGTCATTGGATGTACAGACGCCAGCACATCAAGCTACTAATGTCTGTCAAACCTTAATAGATTTTCAACTTTATCGCTGAAGTATATGGTTCACAGTTTCGGAAGCTTGATGTGCTGGCGCCTGTACATTGTTAAACTTAGGTACAACAGACTGTACTTCCTGCATATATGCCTTTGTATATAGCTATTTAGCGAGGATGCGCTATTCAGAATCGTATTAAGGGATTATAAGGCCGGCCTTTGACCACTGTCATTGAATGAGCCTGTCGCTAATACTAATTAAGCGCTGGGATGAATTGAAAATCCATGATTAACCTAATATTTACTTGGACAAGAATCTCGAAAGATTCTGAATAAAGCCATCATCATCATCAGCCTCTTTACTGTACCACTGCTGGGCACAGGCCTCTCACACTGAGAAGGATTGAGCGTTAATCACTACGCTTGCTCCATGCGGGTTGCTTATTTCAGACTTTATAGACCAGGTTTCCTTCCTTTCCTTTAATTAGTCATTGGTGTCTAAGATATACTTCGAAAAATTGCATTGGTACTTGCCTGACCTGGAATCGAACCCGCCTTTCAAGTGTCACCTCTAGGCCACCACGACTTATAAAAGTTTAAAACGTTCCATCACTACAAAGTATTTCGCATGACAGAACAATAAAATTCTACGTAATAAAAAAAAAAACTAAAAAACAAGAACATACAATTTTAGCAAAACCCATGGTAGATATGGATGTGGTTGGGTTTGAACATCAAAGTGAAACGGAGCGTTTTGGCTTTTGACATGTCCGTCATGTTTTTTTTTTGCCCGCATTTTTGCCAGTGAGTGCACTGTGGGTCTATCGCTGACCACGTGAGCAGGGAATTTATTAACTGACTAGTTCCCGTAGCGGTTTTAATCGCGTCCCGTCGGAACTACTCATCCGGATAAAAAAAACGCATTTAGGGCCAGTTTCACAGGTTACGGATAAACACTATCTACCAGATAAATTCAAAAATGAAACAGAATTTGTATGAAATTATCTGCCAGATTAACTATCTGGAACTTATCAGCAACATGTGAAACTGGCCCTTAGACTTTCGCATTAAATGAGGCAACGAATTTTTGTTTTTTTAATCAATTCTGTAGTTCCTAAAAAAGCAAAAATAGTCAGCTTTATATTTAAGTAACTTGAAGTGAACAAATACGTAGACGCCAGCACATCAAGTTACTACAATATTTTCAACTTAATCGCTGAAGCATATGGTTCAAAGCTGATTGGGAAAATTTCAACAGTTTCGGGTATCGGGTAACCTGATGCGCTGGCCCTGGCCTCGCCTCTGTACACCTGATTCAATATTCTATTCACACTTTTACGATATATGCTGCTCTGTTTTACATGTTTATAAATAAACCAATATTGTTTTTTAATGCAGCAAACACTTTTTGCTTGTTTGTAAGTAAAAAAATCTGATAATGACATTAAAAAAACCGGAGACTTTTCTATTATATACATCTACATTTTTTTTTGTAGCAGTCATCGTCACTGGGTCCAAGTCGTAGGCGAGTCTACAGCACAGCTCAATGCGAAGATTCATAGCCTCTAATTTGTGCTGCCATGCAGTATACAGTCTCTAATCCATTCAATTCCTCGGTTAGCATAAAGCCTGGGTGTCCACTAATTGTCTTCTTGACAGTTAGTTGCCTTGTTGATGTCAACCATGGACTCTTTAGGGTTATTGCACGGCTATCTCGTTTGTCTAGTGGTCGCCGAGCGCGACTGCTGTGCCCGTGCACGGTCTGACACGGGTTTGGGTCCAATTCCCGGGTCGGGCCGAAATCGCTTTGTGGGTAACTTAAGTAACTTTCATAAAGCAGCCCGAAGTCTGGAAGGTGGGAGAGATACACTCGTGTATCGGAAAGCTCGTGAACGTCGACTCTTTGACTGATCTCTCATTGGTCTTGTAAAATTGCCTACCCATTGGATTATAAGAGTGAGGGAATAGACAGTATGTAAATAACTCTTAATAACAGTAATTTAATTTACACCTAAAAGTTTGTAAAATCACTTGAAAAATGTCAATATAAAAAGAAATCTTCTGGCAAATTTCCGACATTAAAAAGGGAAGTATAAAAATACCAAACATCGTCATCTGCACAAACTTCCACTCCCAAACGCAAACCTTTTTTTTTAATTACCTACCACTAATTTTATTCTCGGCAGCGGTAACTCGCAGACTGCCAGATTGATTTAATTCCATTTTAATTCTGGTCTGAAGCGCTGCTCTCCACTAACAAAGTTAAGCTTCTTGCCTTTGGATGGATAAACCATGGATTTGAAGCGAGGAAGTCTGCACTGCAGTGCAGTTTGTCGGTGGCTTACGTGATTTTTCGAATCTGCTATAAATTGTTTTGTAACTATTTGTTTGCGGTTTTCTATGCGGGGAGCACGGTCAGTTATTGGCTACAGAACATGTTTTTTGGTTTTGTAAATACAATTATGTTGAAAAGCAGTTAATTATTATGAGCTCTGCAACAAAATTTATTTAATAGATCGAATTCAGTTATTAACAAAATTGAATTATTATCAATAAGTGTTTTTAATTCCAATTCATTGTCCCGATTATGAATTTTATACTCCATTATCAGAGTAAATAAATAAATCATGCCTGGAACCGCACTATCGTTGGTAAATTTAATTGGAGTAAACAAAATGTTATTAAACATATTTTCAGCATGGATCTTCCAGGAAGGATTTGTGAATATAAAATCGATATATCTTTTGTAAAGGTGAACGAAAACCAAATACAGAAGGCATGCGAGCAATATTCTCGGACTATATTTAGCGGGTAGTCGGCAATCGGACGTTTTTTGCTGGGAATTCTTTTCAGAACACGGCAAGAGAGAATACTGGCAGCTTTGAAAAATTCTCGTGGGTTCCCCGATAGAGCACACACCTAGTTAGAGTTCGATGCTCGAAAAACGACTTTTTGATATATCGTACGACTTTTTTTCTATTCATTGCTGTACCTATGTAGTACCGGCACAAATGCAGCAGATTCCATGCTGCTTTTTGTTACATTATCGAGTTATTTTCTTGTTTAGCTTCTCGATAGAAAAACGGAACGATGAATTTTTGTCTATCAGATATTGCTAAAGCTCATTTATAAACATCGATCTTGTCAATATTGGTCTTCTGTGGAATAAAGGCTACTTCCAATGACATTTATTAATTAGGCATATCATATCAAATAGTCCAGTTTAAGCTTCCATTCCATTCCATTCTATCTGCAGTCTTTCAAAGATCTTAACTAAACTTAACTAGTCAACATATATGTAGGTACTTACGTAACTACTATATTATTATCCCAATTTATTTATAACTACAAAGATAAAACATTTGTCTAATTGTAAATATTCGATTAACGTGTTTGATATTCGTTGGTGCGTAGAAATTTGTTCCAAATTGCGTGTTTATGATATGCCCACTGAATCAATTAATAATTTTGTTGATCAATTACTGTGTGAACTCGCACTTCACTCATCTAGCGTTCAAATATAAATTCCAGATGCATAGACACTCGGCGGATCACACACTCCCACTCTCAAGTTTCGGTGCGCAAATCAATGTTCCTGCAACAAAGTGTCTCGAGGCGTCGTGTGATACTACCACGCGCATGAAGGGTAAGTTTTATTATTTAAACTGCAGAGTTTGAACTATTTGTTCAATTGGTTACTGTAATATACAATGTTTGCCTAGCCTTTTCCCATTATGTTGGGTACGGCCTCTAGTCTAACGGGATTCAGCTGAGTACGTACCAGTATTTTACATTTAGCGACTGCCTATCTGACCACCTCAATCCGCTTACTTGAGCAACTCAAAACCACTTGATAAGACTGGTTGTCAGACATTCTGCCTTCTGACTATCTGTAAAGAGTACTAAAAATGGTCAAATGACAGCCGGGACCCAGTGACTTAACGTGCCTTCCGAAATACGCCAGCACATCAACCTACCTCAATCTGTCAAATTTATAATATCGGAAGGTTCTCGATTTGTAAAACTTGACAGATTCGGGTAGGTTAACCTGCTGGCTTCCGTACCTATCCTTTATTACCATGCCCATAACGTGAATGTTTTAATCGCATGGATCAATTAAAATGTATCGGGCTACCCTCTCAGAGCGCTCATAGTAGGGGCATTTAACTGCATTGCAATCACTAGACTCTAATAACGTGTCTATTTCCGTTGCACTGATGAAAGCACCCAAACGGATTTCTGAACGCGACCTCTTTACGCTCGCTAACTTGTTTATGGTACTCCATTCAACCTCTTTGTATCCGAGACTCTTTTGAGAAAATATTTAGCGGGAAGAGCGCTAATGGCGGACGTTTTGGCGCCAATTCGGTGGAACGATCGCTGTGTTACTTTTTTATATAGGAATTCGAATTTGTGTGTTGAAATAATTTCGGGGTTGTTTTCATTAGTTTATTTTCATCGAATATATTAGGTAATTGTAATTTTTTTTAAATTATCTTTTTAACAAAGAACGAGCCTTGAGGCTTTTTGAGCAAGACAAATCCAACTTTTGCGTGAAGCCTTTCACAAATAGTCACGTCTGTGTGGATAAGTGGGCAAGATTAGAGGGAGTATACAGGCGAACTATACATACACTGTGTTAATATAAATGTACGCAAATTACGATAAAGTTATCATAAAGAAATGGAACTTAATACCAGCGAACAAAGTTTATTATGCATTCCTATTTAAACTGTGACTTATTACGTTTTAAACACTGGGAAGTTACCGAAGACGTTCAGGGGAACAGCTCGAAGTAGCGACAAATCACATTTCACAGTAGCCTAGGGTTGTCACCAATTTACCGAGGACCGTCTGTGGTTACGTAAATAAGACCTTTTGAACGACCCAACGTGCCAACACTAAGTTTATGTGGACTTAGATGCTTTTGGCTTTAAGCTGATATCGATATAATGTTCGGGAGTATAAATTGGCAGCCCTAGTTTGTGTTCTGTAGAGATTTGATGCCTTCAAGATGTGTGGAGAGGTTTGACGAGAATTTGATGGTGTCGATATATATCTGTAGTCTAGGATGCGGCTGTCGTGTGAATTTTGGGGTTGATGTGCTCACTTCGAAGGCATAGTTTATCAGTTTTGATATTTCCAAACAAAAGATTTATTTCATAACATGTGGGAACTTTTTTATTAAAATGTTAACACCCGAAAAAAGAGAATAAGTATAATTTTATTTACGTTGGTTCAGTAAATTGACTGCTACAATATTCAACGAAGTACAAAAATATAGATGCGACCTGATATAACTCCGGTTGAATTTACTTAAAACATGTGTGTTTTAAGTATTCTCCTATCCTATTCGAATATTTAAGTATCGATAAAAATAAAGTAATACACGAACCTAATTCTGGAAAATAACATCGATGTATCGGATCTCGTATCGATAATAATTGTATAATTCGATAGTGTGTCGATATCTGTTTGCTCGCGGCCACCTCTGACCCGTCAGTGTTGCCAATTAGCACGCTCGGATTTGTTTACCAGTTCTCTTGGTACGGATATTTAATAAATATTTTATTTGCTTAACAAGCGTGTTTTTATGTAGCAATACTTGGAGTTTAAGTGAGGAATTTAGTGCGATGGAATATGGAAATTGCTTAATTTTTTTTAATTATTAATATAATATATCGGGACACCTTTTCACACTCGGTCGGTTAGCCTTACAGTAAGCTATTTATTAGCTTGTGGTATGGATGGTAACACAACTTAAAAACTACAAATACTTTACACATATGTTTATAAATACACCAAGACCACAGCCAACATGCATGCTCAAGACATAAATGTCGACTGTACCGGGTATCGAACCCGGCTCGGCAGTCCGGCGTGCTTACTATTGCGCCAACGGGTTCGTCAAATGTTTTCCATTACGGATGTAAGATAGAATATACAAGTAATTATATAAGAAGAAATTTATTATATATTTTATAACGCAGGCAGGTGATATTATGGAAAGAAGTTAGTAATAAGTATAGTTAACAAACCAGAGACACTCCACCGAGTATTATTATTTTTTTCATTTTAAACTTCTTTGTAATTTGAGGTGTTACACGGGCCGCGTGACCTTTTGTTTTCCTTCCGTTTTCCTTCCCTTTCTCTTTAATTGCGCCTACCGAGCGGAACTCGACGAATTATTGAAAAAGTTGGCATTGTTATTAAGCTACCTTACGTATAGACTGCTTCGTTGCTCTAGTAGCTGCATAGCGCTACTGCTGTACACAGAGTCGCGAGTTCGATGTTCGAGTCAGGCCTAAATCACTTCTGCTGGTTGTTCGCAAGCGTTGCCTGCCGCCCTGGCACACAAAGACCCCCAGAAAGAACATAGCGTGTTTTAGTCAGTAAGAGTGACATATCGTGCAGCTGCACAAGGAGCCGTTGTTTGATGAAGTTCCAAGAAAAAAGCTGAAATCGGTTTTTGGATTTAAATAAACTTTCACAAAGCAGACCGGAGTCTGGAAGTTAGTGATGCCTATAAGATTAAGGGAATATATAGTGCACATGTGTTCGCGCAAATACTTGAGCACTATAGCATGTCCTGCGCAGCTGCCTGTTCTCTATAAAGATATCGGCATTCGCCAGCAGGGGTAGACTTGTACTGTTATCAAACAATAATAAGTACCTACCTACATATTTTCTATTATAAATGGATTTGATAGCATCACTACTGAACTTATTAAAAGTATGTGTAGGACGGGGTATATCACTGTTAAGTTTCATCAAAATCCATTCAGTAGTTTTTACGTGAAAGAGTAACAAACATACATACCATCACCAACTTTCTTGTTTATAATATCAGAAGGATTTCAGAAGTTTAATGTGTCGCTCGTTTGCGTTGTAGGGAGGCGTAGTAGCACGGAGTCCTCATCGCTTGCGTTTCACCTTACCGCTAGGTAACATTCGCGCGAATCGTAAGGAATACAACTTTAGCCATTACGCAAACCCCTGTTCCGTGCCGTATGAGCCAGTCACAAGCGACAGCGAGGCGATTCACAGTAAAAAAGAAATATACCTTTCATAATGATCAGCCTTTTTATCGTCCCACTGCTGGGCACAGGGTGAATGATTGAGCGTTAATCACCACACTTGCTTTGCCGGCTTTGGTTGGCACCTTTAAAAACTACTAACTGAGAATTATTACTTATTTTTTTAAGTATGTACGTGTAAGTAAAAATTCATTCAATGAACGCTTATTTTTTTTAAATTTCAAATACTTATCTTAATTTAATTAAATCAGTTCAATTGCAGACATAACCGATATTTATTTTTTGAAAAATAAAAAACATACTAGTAGATGAACCTTAGTCGTCATTAATATCTGAGGGCACGGTAGTGCCCCAGCCAAGTCTCAAGCAAAACGGGCACGGCCGTACCATCTTTTCCCGAAGCGATTCGCGGCTGTTTCTACCCCCCTATATCTTCGATGTGGACAAAGTCAACTTTTACTTGGCTGGCTTTTTGCACAGAAAGATTTAATGCCACGGTGCTTATGAATTGGACCACCCACTAATGACGCTTTCAAACTGGGGTTGCGATTTTAGAGCAAAAATCTAAATGCATTATTAAAATGAATTTGTTACTTCAGGAACTCGTTTATAGGTACCGGTTATTGTTAAATAAGTTGCCACATTAAAAATAAAGATTTTCTTAAAACTTAGTGTGTACGTAAAGTTGGTCATTTCTTTTCATTTTTTTCCTTTTGTTAGCTGCTGTTCTGTGAAAGTTGCCCGGTTTATTGTAGAGGACTTATTTGTTTAAGAACTCATTATATACAAGTAAAGAATAAGTTTCACTTCTGTTTTTTTGTTTAGTTTATTACTAGACGCTGTTTGCCAGAAAGATGGAGAACCAAGCCAGAAATATTGGATGAATATTTTGACAACGAAATGTTGTTGTCAAAAACAATAAAAGTCTTTCTCAAATAAAAAAAAATACTTTTTCTTCCATGATATATTTTAAAATATAAAAATTGTAAAGATTTATCTATTTAGATTCGATCTTATAACTTCATAATGTAGAGACTATTTACAAGGCTAAAGTAAAAAAATGGGTTCTGTGGGGACACAAAAGACTAGTTGTATACAATTTAGGTACAGGTCAGCTGCGCAATATTGCAAAAAATATGAAAGAAAAACGTCAATCGGAAGTTTTGCACTTTAAAACAAAAGCATGAATAAAGTTGAAATGTATCACAATTTGAGGGCACATAATCGTTCCTATTATCTAGAGATTTCGCCAAAATTCCGCAGACTTTATAGAAAGTGTTAATTTCTAAGCAAAAGGGAGAAATATCCAATGCCCAAAGTTGTTTGCAAGTTTTACGGGGCAATATTGCAAGCGGGAACGTTTATTTTGGCGTTTTTATAAATAAAAATTTCTTGCATGTAAAACGTTTAGTTTTTGGGGACATAATTGCCTTGCTTAAGTAAAAACAAAGTTCAGAATCTTATATCTGACTTCAAATAAAGTCAAAATCTGCAGACTTTTGAATGGTCAACTAAATTCGTTAATATTTAATAGACCTTCATTCACTTGAAAAAGTGAAATAAATACTTCTGACATCTACGTATCTTATGAAAATAGGTATAATGAATTGCTGACTGCATTCATGTAGGTATTATGTAGAAAAGTTCCAACTAATGAGCTACTTGGGTTATATACATATACAAAGAACATATTTTGGAAATTGCACCACCTACTTATACAGTCATATTGCAATAGTAAGTTCATAATATTTATGACGTTTAATTAATTTAAATATTAAGGAGCTTCGTGGCTAACTAAAAGCCACACGAGTCGATCGATCCTAAGGTTGCACCTAACGTAAGCAACGCTTGGCGCGGTCGGTCCGAGTAGGTCCGATAGGCAGTCTCTCCACGTAAAACACTGAACAATTGAAACTCATCTGGTTTAGACTGGAAGCCGACCCCAACACAGCTTGAGAAAAGGCTAGGCAGATGCTGATGAATTAATTTAAATATTATTAATTATTACTACTTAATATATTTTTTATTAATTAAAGAAAACTCAGAAGCAGCAAATTTAATGCTGTGTTTATAGAAACATTTTCCGTAGAACTTTCTAGGAAGTCACGTACCGCATCTGGGCGCCCGAACCAACTTTACAAATGCTTATGTTTTGATAACTCTCAGTTAATTTTTAATGTAAATATCATTACCGTGGTCTCTTGACGAGATTCATTCCCCGTTTGGTTTGCTTTTGAATATTAACTCAGAATTTTCATTATGGATTTTATATTGTAAGTAATTGTGTTTAGTGTGAGAAAAGTATTGTTATTTCAATTAGTTACTTGATTAGTTAATTCATTAGCTTTATTGAACGGTCAAAAAAGTTACTTTTTATGCAATTTGTATGAAAAAACACAAAGGTTTTGTTTCGTTTAGATTATTCAATAAAAAATTGGAAACTATTTTCGGTTTAAAACGATAAATTAAACTGTCATTATTTAAATTTTAAAGATAAAGGATTTTATATTTGCCATAATCATCATCTCACTTATAGGTGTTGGTCGTAATTCAAAGGTAAGCCTTATGACTTACTAAGATCTATACTTAAAAACTGGAAATATATTCCAAGGTTCCAAAAAATAAGCAAAGATACAACTTACAAGTATGTGATTACAAAATAAGATTGTAAACCCTTCATAAAACCATCCTAATTGAGATTCCTTTCTCGTATCAACAAGCGAATAGATCCGACTCCTTGATACACACTTAACTACAAAGAAAACATGCTTAAAAAGAATAGTTCAACTTAAATTGGACATCCCTACAAAGTCTGAATGAACCGTTGTAGTGAGGGCTCCAGGGTTACCACAAAGAATTCTACCCTAATTACTGGAGTAACTAATGTTCAATTTGTCTTAAGTTTTAGTGTCCCAAAGGTGCCAGAGTTTGGTACATATAAAGAATAATAAAACAGACAGTTATGCCGACTTTTCATAGGTTTTTTTTGGGGTAAAAAATGGCGTACAGTTGGCAATTTCCTTGGGAGCAGGTGTAATACGAGGCACAGTCGTAAAATTTAATTAGCGAAAATTATTTGAGATTATAAGGATTTTTCTAATTAGCATTCGGGGCTATGACTACTTTGCACGCCTACTTAGATAGGGTAGCTTAGCTTTTTGTACGGTTCTGCAGGTGTCTGTAAATACAGAACCGTTTGAATTAAATATTGCCTGCGTAATTTATCCAAATTCAACTAGAAAATAATCCTAAATCGTACAGCCCGTCCATCAAGCCACTAAAATCTGTCAAATTTCTTTAATAGATTTTCAACTTTATCACTGAAACATATGGTTCCAACCTAATTGGAAAAACTTTACAGTTTTAGGTAGCTTGATGTGCTGGCGTCTGTATTTTCAGGAGTATTTCTTGTTTTGAAATCAGATTAATTTTAATATTGTTTATTGGCAGACAATACTTCAATAGTAATCCAATATTTAATTATCAACAAGCCAGAACCACGGCTGACGTGCGGCTACGTTGCGTTATCGTCCGGCGCACGGACGTTCACTTGTTTCCATACAAAACCTGCTGCAAGGCAACCGCACCATCACGAATCGTCCGATTTCAAAAGAACCTTAATAGCGCGAACTCACTTAAAAATATCACTGGAACTATGCTCTACTGAAAATTGACCAACTCGCTCGACAGGAGGTGAACCTATTGTCAACGATTGGGTACAATTCCTGGTTGCTATTGACTAAAAACTACATGGAAAAAGCCCTTGATATATGTATCTGCACGATATTGAAGGGATATAAAATATAAATATAATTATGTATTTTCAATCGTCGACTGAAATTTTATGAACTGTTTAGTCTCACAATTTAGTTTATCTTCAAAAATGTTTGAGTCTAGATTAATATTACTAATGAAGAAATCCTTATCCAGACAAAAAGGCGGATAATGAAGTTCAGTACAAACTCCTAGATTTTTTTTTAAATAGCTACTAACGGTTTCAAGGGAACATTGGTTTAGAATAGGTAAAACGTACGAACAAGGCAGCTATGTTATATAAAGATACATTTTATTCGGACGCTAAAAGTTGTACTTTAGACATTTCAAGCACTTGTTCGACACAAGTTACACGAGCGTTATATCGCAAACAACGAGCATGAGGTTCACCTAGGGCACCTTAGAGCAGTGAACCTACAAGAACCGACACTAGCAAAAACGCGCGGGGTGCGAGGTAACACAACAAATAGTGATACCTCAGTCATACATTTTCGATCGTATCGTATTGTATCGTAGTTACGCATACACATGACAAGATTGACAAAAACATAACCAGAAATAGGGTATTTGACTGTGTTTGATTTTGTACATTTTTTTTAACAAAACAAATAAACACACGCACAAGGAACATTTTTCTGAAAACAGCGTCAAAATTGGTTGATAAATGGAGCAGCAATCAATATTTTTTATATTCGTATGATGAATAGTGGGATCATAGTGGGGACATCTTGCTATCTCTTTTGCACATGCGTGATCAAATAGCGTTGACGTCACAAGCTTGTATGTGCATCCTTTTTCTGTTATTTAATTGTTTGACTTTTGAAAGGTTTATAAATCACTTATTTCTCAACGGATTCCAAAAATTATTTCTGTTTTTGGTTTTGTAAACTGTTACTTTTTATATGAGTAATTAAAAAAAAATTGTCAAATACCCTATTTTACGCACACATGTACAGACGCCAACACGACGACTAAATTAGCAATAGATTTTCAACTTTATCACTAAAGCACATTGTTCAAAGTTGATTGAGAAGAGTCAGTTTCGTCATCTGTACAAACTCTAGAACATCAAGCTACCCGAAACTGTAAATTTTTCTCAAACAACTTTGAACCATAAGCTTCAGTGATAACGTTGAAAATCGTTTATATGTAGAAATATGTCAGATTGTAGCAGCTTGATGTGAAGGCGTCTGTACATACGAGCGTGACGCTATGAGCGTCGCTCAGAGAGGAAATCATTGCAATGTCACCTCCAGTCGGTTACATGCTATAAGCGGGGCACACACAAAGCTGCGTGCTTTGTTTTACACAATGTTTGAACTAATTAAACTGGTGGCGAAGTACTAGCTTAGTTCTGAGAACTGACTGAGCGACGGCATACATTAAATATCTTCCTACGTATGCTAGTTTTGCTGTGGCAACACCTATTTTGCCACAGATATGAAAATAATTACTTCATTGAGGTAATAATGCTCTTTTTGGAAACTAGTGTCGATGTACAGACGAGCTTCCACAATCTGTCTTTACTTAATAGATTTTCAACTTTATCGCTGAAGCATACATAAGCTTCAATTATATTTAATTCGGATTAGCATATTGTTCGCAGAGCAGATGGCCGATGGGTTTGAAAAGTGCTGGAGTGGAGAATACGGATTAGCAAGCGCAGCGTAGGACGTCTACCAACAAGATGGACAGACGACCTTATAAAGGCCGCAGTAAGACAGTTTCGGGTAGCCTGATGAGCCAAAAGTACAATAGAGGAGGAAGTCACATAAAAACTACTGCAGAATCAGTTTGGTACTCTAAAACAAATCTAAAACTCATTCGGATGCAACGGCTAACACAAGCGTGTTTAGGTTAGTTGAGCTCCAACTGTTAGCGGGAACTTGCACTTTAACTGTTGTCGATGAGTTCAACGTGACTTGGATAATTATAATGGAATTTTAATTTAGCAAATGAGTTAACATCGTTAAAAGCCAGCTTTAACTATTGACGGGTATTCTGTGAAACTTATACTCGTATGTATAGGTACAACTGCAGGCTCAGCATGGCAACCGTAGAAACAAGTTTTGTTTACCGGAGAATGGAAATAGTGGCAGCTAAGTGACAGATTGACGTAAAATTTCTTTTGATACGTAGAAAAGATTTTTTTCATTTCTTCGATCGACAGAGTCTACAAATCACCAATTTCCAGGCTCCGGGCTGCTGTATGAAAGTTTCTCAAAACCCACAAAGCGATTTCGGCCTGACCCGGGAATCGAACCCGAGACCCCGCACACAGCAGTCACGCTATGCAACTACAACAACAAAAAAATGTAAATATGAACAAGTTGTCACCACGCCTCAAGTGTATGACAACGAATCTTACCTATTTACTGCATAAAATTAAATCATCATAGCTATATTTTAGTGTTGTTTAATTACGATGCATCTACTACATAATATAATACCGAGTTAAAACTAATTTGATACAAGAAAACAGTATTTTCTTGTCCTTAAGATAATTTATTTCCATCACGGATCTCTAAAAAATGAACAAGGAGCTTGTAAGTTAGTCTCTAATGAACTTCCTTAACAAGCTAGCTTGACTTTAAGTTAATTTGTGACTGATTTTTACTTAATATTTTTTCATAATTTGAAACCAATATGATTGCTGAACCAACTGAACAAAGAAAGACTCCAGACTAAGTACTGCAGGACAGATACAAAACAATACGCTTACGATGTCTTGCAATAACCTCTTCCCAGTGTGTATCGTTCGCAATTTTCTGCACCTGCGATACTCTATTTGTATTTGTTTGTAGGTAAGGAACGCGTTTCAAATACTTTGGAAAAATATGTTTTAAAAAGTTCGATATAATTAGGAATAGAACTGGTTTCATGAGAAGATTTAAACTAGATTTGGTATACATAATGATCGAAAATAGCACCACTTAAGAATAAAAGACACAGTCTCATAGATACAATTTCTTCGAACCAAGAAAAAAAAACAAACCAAAAATAAATACACATTTAATATTCATTGTTTAAATTTTGTAACAAGAAAACGCGAAGCTGGTTTTATTCCCAACATCTTTATGCAAGTCAAAACATTTCAAAATATAAGCGAAAAGTTGGGAGCGAAAACAATACATCCTTGGACCCTTATTCATATTCAATGGAGATCCACTGTGGCTGAAGCATCGTTGGAACTTTAGTAGATAACCCACAAGTTTATTTGTTGCCACAAAATAAGCGGAATGTACTGGAATTATGAATATTTTTCTGTAACCTAAAGTAGGTTAGGTTAAATTAAGTTGTTTCGGAATTTGGGATCATAATTGCCGAATACTTTGGAACACGTGTAGGTACTAGATTTACCACTTTTTTTTAGTGAGAAATCAGCAAATGAGAGGATCAGAAAGGGTTTTGGAGAGTTAAGGAAAAACTATAGGGTGCAGATGGAGGGTGTGTCAGATTGATTGACTGAGACTAGATTTACTGAAAAACCACAAATTTCAAGGGTTTTTTGGAAACAAGTATTTTTTATGAGTAGTTAAAGGTCTTCCTAGGTCTTTAACACGTTTCAGGGTAGTCTAACAGGCAGTCTCTTCATTTTGAACAATGGCACTTAGTTGCATCTTGTGGCACTGAAAGTCGACTCAGACATAATAAGAAAAAAGTTTAGGCAGATGAAACACTTAATTTTGCAGATTTTGAAAACCTTCACTTGGGGAGCATGCTCAAGATAAAGGGGGAAGCTACTGGAATGACTTCAGTAAGCTAAAGTTTAGTTGTCTAGTAAAGTGATATAAGTTTACAGGCGCTGCGCTGAGTACGGATAGCCTCATTTTCCTTGTAAAGCGAAATTAAATGTGAGAGCTGAACTCACGTGGTTAATTCTACAGTATTTATATATAATACCTGAGGAAAGCCTTTTATAATCTATATTTGGTTAAATACAGATAGAAATGATAGATGCCTAGCGTCGGGACGTGATTCAACGCGACGAATATAACCGATTACATCGCGAAAACTCCTGAAATCACATTCGGTTTCGGTCGTAGTTTCGGCAAGTTTGCCGCCAAAAACGAAACTAAAAGGAACGAAACTCGTTTTTCTGCCGAAACTCCACCGAAAGGGAAACCGAAACCGAGCATTCGATCGGAAGCTAGAATTCTATTTTGGTAAAATAATCTACTGCGTTATTAGAATTTTACAGAAATATTTTTCTTTGAAAAGATTTACTGTCCACGACCCGACCTTGTCACGATTAATCGTACGGCATAAAACTCTTCCGAAGTTATTTATATCGCGAGGGCAATTGAAAGTATTCGGGATAAAAAGGCGGAGGCTGCAATATTCGCGGTATTGGCCAAGTTTTCCCATATTTTCGTCATGCACAGGCTTCTTTACATTAAGCAGTGTTGCCAACTTCTGTTCAAGTTTTACGGAATAGTCATTTGTACGATTGGTCGATGCCATCAAAAATAAAGTTTATTTTATGTAATGGACGATCCAAACTGATTTTTAGCAGATATGTAAATATATTTAGCAGACAGAAGAGATTAGAAATATTGATTTCCAGGACTGACTTAAAAAAGTAGGCAATTATGGATCACGGCCCTTAAAAAAAAAAATAGTTTTTCTATATTTGTTGGGGAGTTGGTTGCACCACTTCTTCTTCCCAGCAAATACACATAGGAAGTGGTAAGGGTGGGCGTTTTGGGAGCAATCTTTTGTAATTTTTGATGTTCTAAAAGAGCTGTTTTGCAGTCAAATTTTTGAGTTTGAGTCTATAAAATAGAAAAATGTTCAATATTGCCCGATTCATTGCGCAGGTCTTTGAGAACCATCATCCCCAAAAGTACAATAATTGAACATCCCATTGCAGTGTACAGAAATGTTTCGATAGAGCTTGAACTTATTTACGATAGCGGCAGATTGTGCGCCAAATTTATCGACATGTTATCGATACATTGCGAGTAATCGCTCGCTGTGACTCCGAAGTACGCAATGAGAATCAGATAAAGAAATTGGGAAAATATAAGTATACTTTTTTGACAAATGCGACAAATGTTCAGGATAAGAAATCTTGTATTTTAAATGCAATTTTCTTAGCTGTGTGTGGAAAATTATCGTCTGTAATGATTATCGATATGGATAAGTTGTATTATTCAAGCAGATTATTCAACTTACCTTACTGATCGTTTATCGTTTTAATATTCTTCGACCTCCAAAATACAAAGACAAGAAAACTTTCCACGGTAACGTTTATAAACTGCAAACCTACATTTAACCCTGTGCGCGTATTTTCCGAAAGAAAGGCCGCAAAATGTGTGAGCTAGGGAAAATTTTCCACCGGATGGGAGCATTTTGAAAGAAAAATGCTTGTTGCATTCTCGAAGTAAGGTAAGAGATGATAGTGCTGGGAACGTGTGACGTTAGACTCGTTAATATTCTTGGTGTATGTGCTTAATATTGAATGAAAGTTTTATAGTGGTGAAGTTTGTGAAGGGAGGAATAGGGAGCGCTTTTATTTCTGTCTATTGCATTCGTTGGTCACTCATTTTATTTTGATCCAGTTTAAAACATATAAAAATAGTGTTTTAAAAAAAAGTATAGACGGCGGCACACCAAGCTACTACAGTTTGCCAAATTTCCTTAATAGATTTTCAATCTTATCGCTGAAGCATATAGCAATATAAAGTTGATTGGGAAACTTTTACTTATTCCATTAGGTTGACCTGAGCTGCCGCCTGTGTATTACAAAATACTTTTTACAGATATTCAATAATCATCAGGTTTCATATATAAAATGAATTACATATTAATCGACTTTGGACTATCGACTACTGTCCCCTCACTAAAGCACCTCAAACTGCATTGAGTTCGCCGCTCTATATAGGTTTTGTTTCCGTTTTTAGTGTTATGCAGAGAAATTTGTGTTCACTTAATTAAATTCCAGTGTTTAGTCTACCCTTGCAGCCAGGAGTTTGGGTTGGCTTCCAATAAACATGTGTAGGTGGATGTACGAATATTCGGCCACAGCTGGTTGAGCTGGAAGCCGCTAATACTTTGGCAAAGGTTAGGGAGACACATAATATTTGTGAACCTAGTAGCTTTCACATAGTGTGACCCACTTGCTTGTAAGTAGGTTTTTACCTAGTTTAATATTTAACGTTAGTTAGCTGATAATTCATGATAGTCTTTAATGTTTTTAAGTTATCAAATAGTAGTTATGGATATAAGGTCACACACATTCTTTGTATGTTAAAAACTAGGTGATTGGCTGAAGCATAGAATTGAAGAATTGTTCGCGTTTAAAATCGTGACGGTTATATTTGCATGCAAAATGATTAGTATATTATGTAGTGTATAACAATCGCAACGGATAATCATAAGCCTGAAGGTCTTTATCAAAGAGAATAATATTTTCATCTTTATCATTTTAAATAGTGTAAGTATATCGCTTACATAAACAGAAACTGAAAGAAAGCTTTGGATTGTAGAAGAGGTTTTTGTTAAGTTTTTTGATAGAAGGGAATCTTAATGGGTCAAAGGAATAAGGCATATCTAAAACTGTCTGAAAGAAAATGCTTATTAGACAGTGATAACAAGATTAAGGCAATAAATTAGGTAAAACACGATATTTAAAGACTCAAAATAGGAAGTCAAATAAAATATAACTATATTAAAATAACAAACGACAGTTCCAACAATTAGCTTCGAGCCTGTAATCACTAACCGCTGGTTAGTAATTAGTTTCTGTGGAATTTAAACTGCTACATAAATGTTTATAAAGCAGTCGAGTGTGGCGGCCTCTAGCGGTTTAACGCAGTACTAAACGTATGAGCTTAGTTTATGCTGTGGGGCTAATCAGCGGATAGTTCCCTGTTAATGTACTTGTTTTAGTAATTATTTGTTCGGGTAATATACTGCATAGCCCGAGGGGTGTTCCACATTTTTGAGCAGGTATTTTAGATTTGGTTATGGCCACGTGGTTCATCAACTCGCCTCACAAACACGAGTGTATAGAGAGTATTTTCTATCGTAATTGTATCACATTTCATTGCAAGACACTGTTTAAAATATGTGCCAGTGCTTACATGTATTGTGAAAGTAAGCTAAAGCCTATTTATCGATACAAGATTTCGAAGTCAGCTACAGAGCCACACCTATGGTTACTAGAATTCACGCATGACACTTCAGCAAGGTAATATTTTTTTGGTCCGGCTTCCCTTTCTTGAAATCTCAACCTGCGGCACTGGTGTATGGGTTTGATTTTTTGCTCAGTAGTCTACGTTCTTAAGTTATATCTTTCTAAGTCTATCTTAGACACCAACGACTGCATAAAGATGAAGAAAAACTTCTTGACGAATCCAGCACCTAAAAAAGTATGAAATCGTCGATCCGCCTTTCGCAAGCTTGGCTATTAAGCATGATGGTGAGAAGCAATTTTCTTTAGGTTTTCGGGTAAGCCTGGTGAATTGTAGGTACCTAGGAGTAATACATAGAACATAAAAATGGAATACAACTTTACGGGTTGTACTGTGTATTTACCGCACAATATTCCTAATAACATAAATTATATTTGGTTATCGATAACAATATATTGTAAATCAATTCACAATTACCCTGTTTAGGCAGTTATGCTAATTATTTCGTGATTATTGCATGATCTGTGTAAATGCGTACTGATTTTGTTCACTCATTGATTTAACTATATTGTAAAACACACTGACAGACCGTCGGCTGATAGTTGGCTTGATAGGCGACTAACAATTTATTTTGAAAATTATCGTTATTCTTTTTAGTCGAAACCTTTTTAGTCGGCCTGATTCCGGCCGGATACCTGATCATTGTAATGTGCGTACTCCCATTCATCTTCATACTAATTTAGAAGCGTGATCAAACTACATATCATTGTCCGAATAAAAGCTTTCCGTGTGCGGGGCTCTAAGTATTGGTTAGTACATACCTACTGTGAATAATTATATGGATTTAAAATTGTCTATCTCCTTTATACTCAGTTGCTATGTTTTTTATTACAAAGGCAAATACCTAATTATGTATATTATAAACGTGACTGTGAGTTTGTTTGTCACACTTTTTCGGTACACGATCATGCTGATGCGAGTCCCTCAGAACGCAGTAGAAAGTGCTAGAAACGACTAGAATGTTCATATTTCTATTCTGTAGACAAATAAATATAACAAAACTGCAGATTCTAGATCTTTCTCAATATATTGTAATATCTAAAACAAATGAGTCAATCGCTCGTCGAAACGTTCCCTTTCTACGGTCAATTTGGGATCCAATTACATCCAGCTTAGTGGGAAAAAATCCTGGGTAATCCCTATCCCTAGACGTGGAACAATTCACGAGAGAAATGCCATATGCAGGAGTGCTCTATTGTAAAATATATTAACTTATGTCAACAGACATGGGGTGGCTCATTTTGCACTTCAATTGTCTTTTTTTTAAGATACGAAATGCAGGTTAAGAATTCATTCTAAGTAAGTGCTACTTAGTCTTAGCTGTAACAGTATTGAAACTAACTTAAAATTACTGTAAAATTGTTACGTTAAAAAACAATCTAATAAGACTCTTGTCGTCAAATGAGCTTAATATGTACTTTAATTTATGTAGGTAATATGCATATTCTAAGAAGTAGTAGAAGTAAGTAAGATTTTTAAATCATAATGTTCTTATATTCATGGTGGCCTATTAGTAGCATCCGTCTCACAAGTGGGGATTCGATTCCAGGCCATGCAAGTGACAATGCAACTTTTAAGTTATATTAACTTTTTAAAACATATCTGTTGATTACATGTAGATGTTATCAAAATGGCAAAATTAAAGTTTTTTTCTATATAGTATGTCTTATCTATGGTAATTACTTTGTAAAAGTCATCGTTCAATAAATACTCACTCCGCACTGAATAACCAAACGTGTTTTACTTTAGAATATCTTGGACATCAATGATTGAATAAAGATAAAGGAAAACATCTCGAGGAAACCTGGACTATAAAGTCTAAAACACCAACCCGCATTGAGCAAGTGTGGTGATTGACGCTCAATCCTTCTCCGTGTGCGAGGAGGCTTGATAAAAAACGACTAATCATGATGATGATGATGATAATATGCTACTGTTATTCTTCTCCGCTACAGCGTACAGTTTAGCCAGCGCTGTCCAGGACCGGGCTTGAGATTCGTCCGCTGAGTCCGGCATCAAAACACAATCATCCGTCCCGAAAGGATTAACATCACTCCCGCCCAACTATATGGCGTTTTGTTCTCTGAATTATTTATTATCTACGTGTGTGTTTTTATGTTTTTTACTTATTTATTTAACACTTTATGAGATAAGAAAACAAAAGAACCTTCAAACTTAGTGCTATAATAAGAAACGTGCAAATATATAAGTATGTGGGAAAAATCGCAATTGTCCAAGAATGTCTCAGCTGCACTTGAAATGTTTTGAAAACTGTTGAGCTATTGTATACGGAAATAAAATTTATACAGAAACTATTGTTTTGGCTATGTAGGGTGTAAATAAACATTTAAAAACTGTTTAATTTACAGGTAATGTATAGATAATAATCTATGCATATAAAAATGAATCCTTATTTCCCTTGGTCACGCCATCGCGCGAGAACGGCTGGACCGATTTAAATAAGATTTGATAGGCACATAGTCTAGAGTCAGGTAAAGGAAATAGACTACGTTTTATCCGTGTTCGGAAGTAGTTCCTTCGGGCGGCGAAAGCTAGTAATACTATAGTAATTGACACCTAGATTCAATGCAATCCAATGGTCCACATACCCCTCTAAAAATTGGTTACACTACAAAATAACGATTACGTAAACACGCATAAACCCTAAGAACTATGTGTGCATCGTACAGACAAGCAGACAGCCGACTTATTTGTTCCGCCACGGAAACGAACCTACAACACGTACTTCACATTAAAGGCAATTTATTCCACACTGCACTGCGCCATTGTAACGTTGAAGGAGCATACTAAATAGATCAGCGACCACTTTCATGACAGGTTAGGCTGCGTGTCCACTGCAAGAAAAATATCTGGGTCTATGACATCATCTGCCTAGCGTTTTCCCAAGCAGTGTCGAGGTCGGCTTACAGTCTTAACCGGAGAGCTGAGTACCAGTGTTTTACGTACAGACAGCTCTGTCGACACTGCACAAGATAACAATTTTGTCTATATTCTTCTCATGTACAGATGCCAGCACATGAAGCTACCCGAAACTGTTAAATTTTCCCAATCAAAAAACCATATGCTTTAGCAATAAAGTTCAAAATCTATTAAGGAAATTTGACAGATTGACATAGCTTGATGTGCTGGCTATACCATGACTACTTTCATATTATCTTTAGCTGACACTACACATCAAATTTCTTGCTATGGATACGCGGCCCTACTACTATGATATAAAAACACTTTATAAGGACATGATTGGTAAGAATATCTCTAGAACCATGACCACTTAAACAGGCTAAGATCAATTACGATCACACCAAGAATTGAAGTAATCTTCTTTGCGGTGCAGAAGGGTACAACATCATCCACATTAAAATAGATTCATCCGTTTGGGCAGTTCGATGCCACACAAAAAAACGATCTGTCAAACTAAGTCACCATCAACTCCTTACTTTTTCTGTAAGGGCATAAAAATCAGCTCTTCACCTACATTTTCCACTCAAAATCATAGACTTTAAAATCGATAGACCCGTAATGAAGCAGAAGGCATCGGCGTTGCGAACAAATAGTCCGCTTGGCACCTCTCCAAGCAATTAAGCCATCGCACTGACGGATGCGAGGGGGATTCCGCTGCACCTCATTACTGCTTAGCTACCTTCTTTACTTGTTACCGTTTATTAGAAAAGAAGATAATATTAGTAGCTTTTTAATAATAGAACTGGTTTACGTAGTGTATGAAAACGAGTGCTTATTTACTTTATGATATACCTAACTAAATTCCGTCAGCAGTTTTATCTGCGTTTTTGATCCGGGAACCAATCCGCGGTCCCAGTTAAAAATGAACTAAAAAGTGTTAAAATCTATGTAACAGACCTACAGAAATTCTACGTCTCTCACTGTCTTAAAACGCTTTATTTATATTCCTCGTCTTCTGCATTCAAGTGACGCGAGACCTCTTTCGAACAATCGCACAGAACAAGCAATACCTATACGAAAACTTAAATAAGTGTTATAACCATAATAGTTAAAATTTTCAACTTCAGGTTAAAATACTTTGAACTGTAGCAACACCAATTTTCAATATAACTCACAACAAAATCCATTTGCAAGCGCTAGTCAAGTTTCTCAGTTAAGTGAACAATGCCGGTGTATTTCTTGCTGCCGGCATCGCGTTTGTTACCTATGAATAGTTCACTGTGTACTGTGTATTAGTTAGTGGTTCAAGCTTCTACTAGGTGTAGTGTAGTTTGAACTCTTGTCTTGTGAAAATAGAGAGTTTATATCGATAAACCATTGATCAAGACCTGTGATGATCACTGTTTTTTTTTTATGATTTTGATCATTTATCCATGGACCTCGTCCCTAATTAAAAGCCCCACGGGTCGATTGATCATAAGGTCAAGCAACGCTTGGTCGGTCTGTGGATGGGTGACCATCTGGTCAAGACGAGTTCCTCCGTGTTTCGGAAGGCACGCTAACTTCGTGGATCCCGGCTGATATTTGTAGACCAGAAGACAGAAAGTCGGACCGGTCTTACGAATTATACACGAAACAATTGAACTTGTAAGTAATTACTGAAAAAAATAATCTAAAGCAATTAAAAAAAAAAACAAAGCAATGATTTTCATATAGGTGCAAACTAAGGTTTCGTCAGTAACTTGTGTTATGAGAGAATTGTGAAAAATACAATTCTCTATCGTTCAATCTACAGCGAACTTTTTTATTATCACTAAGAAACAATACAACTAACTTATTTACCAGTACCACGTAAAACATACACCACAAAGGTTCAACTCTATTCCTAAAAAAACAATGAGAAAATGTTTCGTGCCCACAGCTGGCGATCCGAAGATGTCCACTTGTAAGACATGGGGGGAACAAACAACAGTGTCCATAAACAATATAAATAAACCCGCAACAGAAAATACTGGCCACACAGAGGAAAAACTTTCGGGACAAAATAAAAAACATTCAATTGTAGACGGTTTTTATTTGTTGGGAATTAAATGGACAGTGGTTGGAATTACAAATAAGATTATTTTTTATTAAACAAGAAACACAGTTAGATGCTGCTAAACGTCTATAGCAAGTAAAAATATGTCAATTTTTTTAGTGGGGTTCACATTCGTAAAAATAGCTGGGTATAATTTGAGAAAGGACACAGTGTGTGACTAGAACAAAAATGTAAAATTTTAGGGTAAAAATGGTCAATGTGGCTAGTACAAAAATGTTAAGGGTAAAAACTGACAACTATTTTTGTTCGTAAAACTGATAACTAAACATATTCGTATTTACTTTGTAAAGTTTAGGGTTTACGTCGTTTTCTCTATGACCGTTTACAGCAACAGTTACCCGGATTTACGATGATGATATTTTGAGCTTACACTTCACAACAGTAGGTCACCTCACTCGTGACTAACGAACAACGAACGGCATGAATTGGTTTTTATAAACTCTGAAAAAACACATAAAACCTTTGACTAAAAACAATTGAAAGATGTAACAGAAAAAAAAACACAAAAATTTTATCTATACTCTGACTCAATGTTCTGTTTTCAAATTTGAAATATGTAAAAATGAATGTGTTTTTTTAATCCGATAACATAAACACTAAATCCTTTGTTTTCAGTAAAAGATTTATGTAACTTCCGAAATGTGTTATAAAATACGGTATTGGCTTTGCTGTTTCAACATTTTAACATAGCGGCTTGTGTTTTTTTCGTTTTATACATTTTCCATACAACTGAATTTATCCCACTAACATTTTAAAGGCCAAAGTAAGAGAGTGTATATGTTTGTTAAGTCTTCACGCCTAAGCGGCTGAACGTATGTACTTTGAAACTAAGTCATAATAATATAGCTTATACATCAGAATAACATATAAGCTCTTTAGCCGGGTGCCTAAAGTAGTTCCTTCAGGAAACGGGTGAAACCACTAGCAAAAGCTATTTATCACATAATAGGTACATAAAATCATCATTTAACAACCATAAGCCTCCATTGAGGCAGTATGGTGATAAACTTTCGGCACATACACTCTATGTGTATAATAAGGTCAAACTAAATTATTTTAAATAGCACAGTTTGATCCCCTTCGACGGATGTTATTACACTAGCTTTTATTTTCAATTAAAAAGAACTGAATTTTAATCAGTTCGGATACACTCACAGATCCAACTTTTAACCTTTAACAACTTTATTTAGTGAAAACATTTTAAGACGTATCTAATAAAACGCTATAATTCATCTTAGCCAGTATGTATGACGGCGCGGATTTCGCCCGCCACTATTTTAAATCGCGCGACATTTTAAATTGGTTTCGCAGGAGTTCGCGCGTCAAGCGAACGGCGACGTCGCGTCACCGAGGGCTGAAAATTGTTCCCCAAGTTTTATTGTTTAATTGAAATCACCGTCTTTGTTCAACGAACAATTTCTTGGATTTAATTATTTGTTGGGGTTTTTTTAATGTTCTGTTGAGAAATTGTAGAGGTGGGTTTTGTTGCAATGAATAGTTTTATGTTTTTCACTATTTCCCAAACTTAATCTTCAAATACAAATACAAAATAGTTTATTTCATTAACTACGTAGATACAATAAGACAGTGATTGGATCCTCTTTTAAGCTTGTACTAGAAGACTTTGCTCTTCTTCTGTAATCTCAAAACACATTAAGCATAATTCTATATTTAATCGAATTACTTGCACAATATTTGAGTGACGTACTCGTGCATACCTTCAAAGCTTCAGGCCATCAAAGCATATGATTCAGTAAGAGGGAGACAGCTAATCAGGTGGAAAGTACAGAGATTTCACTTCGACTGATATTTGTGGTGCGATGCCTGTTGGAGGGTTAAATCCTCCTGCTTGCGAATTTGCAAAAGGTGAGTGATGGTCTTTGGAGGGTTAAAACGATTTTAAAGCTCGCTGTATTGATGTCAATTGCTGTTTAATGTGTCTCTGCTTAACTTATTACGATAAATATAGGTGGTGTATTGATGAAAGACGTCATGATCTTTATATTAATGTAACGATAAAGATTAACAGTACTTTAAAAGTACTGTTATTTTATTTTAAAAAGGATTTTATAAAGGATTGAAAGAAAAAGTAGAAAATGATTTTAAAAGCACTAAAAAGTGAAAACATTTTTTTTTAAGTTTTATTTCAATCATTTCACGAAGTATATTCTTTTGCTAGTAACGCGATATGAAGTAGCTAGAATATGACCCGTAAACAGTTTTTAAAATGACCAACTTTTAGGAGCATTTGTATGCGTCATAAGACGTGGGCGTTTTAGCCAACTAATGATTAAGCCTATCCATGTTTTTTTCATTATCAAGGTCTAGTTAATTTGAAACGAGAGCGTTTCAAATTTTGGATTAAGACCCTGTATTATGCCCGCTAATTTAAGTAGATAAGAATAAAACCTATACCACCAATCGTGATTCCTGTTTTTCCTCTCGAATGTCTGAACTATCAGTTCATTGTATCGATGAAATACCTTAATGGATTCCACGTAAATTGATATCAATCGGTATGGATGGGGGACAAAAATAATTGCATTTAATTTGTGCACCCGTTGTTGCCAAATTACTCGGTTCTCGATCCGAAATTCGCTTTCAAAGTACCCTTTACGGGAGATAATGAATATTTGATATCGCGCTCGCATTGGCTTGTGGCTCCGTCGATGTTAGAAGTTAGTTTTTGTAGGGCTTTGGATGCGCTTGATAGAGCTCACTATATAAAATATATTAGAAAACTAATGGAGTAATACTAATAAATAATGGCGTCCAGACACCTTGTCGGTCACAGCAGCTGCTCTCCGTCCAATTTCCTTATTAAATGTTCAACTTTATCGCTGAAGGATATGGTTCAAAGCTGATTGAGAAAATTTTACAGTTTCGGGTAGCTTGATGTGCTGGCGTCTGTACTAATGTTTAAAATACGTAGGCACTCTCCCAGGCCCAAGGAGGCTTTGCTGTTAAAAAAAGTCTGCATTTGTCTTATAATATCTTTTTTTTCTAATAAATGCCACATCACAAAACACTACGCTCGCAGTTAGATCGCGATTCGCGTTCCGGTTTACGTAAGTAATTATTTTGGAAATCCGCCAAATAATAACAGAACCTATGGCTAGAGGTGCTCCCAGATTTGGCAGTATATCCTACGGCTACATCATATTTTGTATCTTCGTTTGCATTGAAAATATAAATCAATTTTGTTCGATTGAAGTGGAAGTAGGACAGTTATTATATCTGTACAAGCTGAGCCAGCAAAAGCTATTTTGCCAAAATACTACATCATAAAAATATCTAAAAAAATTAAAATAATAAGTAGGGGGAATCGTATTTAGGGGTAGGTATAACGAACAAAGATGGTAGTCCGACTCGGGGATCATGAACACAAAATTTAACGAAATTCAGTCGAACAATTTTGGAGGAGTTTGATTTATAAAAACCGTAACACGAGAATTTTAGATAAAAGATTTTAAAGCTTAAGTTTGTTATGTAGGATAATCTCCGCCTCTGGTCCGATTAAACTACATATTGTTTGTTAAAGAATATTATGGAGGCTATAGGTTAATGTTACTATTAAGATGTAGTTTCCAAGATAAGTGGGCGAAAACGTGGGTACAAGCCACATAAAAGAAATATAGAAATACATATAATGTAAGTACGTTCTAAGCATATTTTTTATAGTGCATTCAAAATATATCACACTGGCTGAGTGAGAGGGTTTTTGTGAATAATGCAAATCCGATCAAAAAGTTCTTCTGCATTTAAAATTCTGTAATTTTCTGTCCTTTTTCGAACATAGTGCTTAGGCTTTTTTAGTTTTGTTCCTGCCCTGAACTACATTGTCGTCGGAGAACTTTTTCATCTATTTCTCGTTTATTCTACTAAATAGCTGCACTCGAAAAGAAATACATTTATTTTTCTTAATCTTAGCCATAGATCTACCACGTATTATCATAAATAGTCACACAAAAAAACCCTTATTCCCTTAATACGTTTTTTTACAATAAAATACACATCACACAAACACTTCTTATAAGTCTATAAAAAAAATAAAGAGCAAATAAAACATTTCATTCAATCATCACTTTTACGAATACTAAAGAAGTTTCTAGCTTCTAGTTTTTTTATAGTGTAGCAAACTGTACGTTTGTTACGGCTATAAAACCTATGGAACGTAAAAGTAAGGGCAGACCGAGTTTAGTAAGAACATGCAATAAGTCAAGCTTTAGGGGCGAGTCACACTTGGCCGTTAATACGGATTATTGGAAAAATATTGTGTAAGTTTGGTAATATTGAGTTTTTATGTTGCCCATGCGTTAGGCAAATATAATATGTAGTTTGTTGTATTATATTGAAAGGCTGGTTTTACAGCTATGCAGGAGACCCGCAAACTCAAACTCAAACTCAAAATCATTTATTCAAACTTGGCTGTTTGGCGTTGGCGGGTTCTACTCGTACTTGGTCGCGCGCGCGACAATCGCGTCAAATGATGTTTTCTAGCGCCTAACCTGTAGAGAGAGCTCTCGGCCCCCGTAGTGACCAGGACCAGGACCAGGACCAGGACCCGGAGACCCGGAGACCCGTACGGGCGGTCTCCCAAATAGATGTGAAGCCAGTCTTACAATCAAGTTTGAGAGAAATCATTATTTTATTCGCGACTACGTTAGGCCTTACTAACTTATATGGAGTGAGGAAGTCGTCATGTACCACAGCAGGGTTAGAGGCCTCTTCTCATATGGAAAATAAATGATAATCAACACGCTTGCTAAAGGCGGATTAGCGATTTCAGAGAAGTCCAGGTTCCCTTAAGACGTTGTTAAAATGTATCCAAAATTGACCTAAAGAACATTTAACTAATACATATCGACCGAATTGATAACCTCTCGGACCTCGGAACCTCTCTTCTGAAGTCGGTTAAAAACGCATTTATCACTGTTACGAAATAGGTAGATAAGTACTTCCCCGGACTAACTCACAAGTAGCTCTACTACCAATAAAATGAAAGTGTGATTAGTCTTTAATGGTGGAGCTCCATTGACACATAACAGGTAATGCGCCTGAGTCGGAAAAAATAAGTTTTCTAATCTATGAAACTACTGATCATTGTATAAAATAATCATTTTATAGCTGTTCCCCATGTTTCCACTCTAGGATCTGTCCCTTCTATACTCCTTACCGCAACCGGATAAAAAAATATCCTATGCTCTTTCTCAGGCTTTAGATTCAGACTATCTGTGTACCTTGTCATTTAAATCGGTTCAGTAGCTTTGTCGAGAAATCCGGATAGACAGACAGAAAGACAGACTTACTTTCGCATTAATAATGTACGGATTAAAGATCAATGTCGCTTGTAACGGGCTTTTTTTACTACAATGCACATTTGCCTAGGTGTCCTCGCCGTAGCATCCTTAGTCAGCCTCTCTCATCAGAAATCTATTGACACTACTCAATGGATTCCACTAATCCAAGTGATACTTGAGAAGTAAAGTAAAGTATAAGATTTGTGTGTGAGGAAAGTTGCATAAATCCAAGACTCGGGCTACTCACCCATAGCAGCAGGCTTAGCATGGCGATTTTATATCGATTCTGTCAAGAAAAGACAAAGCTTTTTCTATGAATGTTTACATGTCTTCTGTCCGAGCATGGCGCGATCTGTCAACTCGCATATAATCACTTGTAGCCATATGTCAATCGAAGAAAAGAAAAATTACTTTAAAAAATGTCAAAAGAAATCTTACGTCAATCTGACACTTTCCGGTAAACAAGACTTGTTTCTACGGTTGCCATGCTAAGCCTGCAGAAGGCCTTGGCAAAGCCGAAATGATCCTCTCCACTTGATTGACAAGATTTGACGACGAAAGGTCTGTCTTCAGTTACTAAAACTCTCTTAAAATCACCTTACACTAAAGTGGAGCTCAACCTTTACGCACCGATGACGTCACGAATCCTAAGGCGGACTCGTAAAGTGCTGGTCGGCTGGCTATGAATTGTTTCCAAGTCGATTTAGTCTGAGTACATAGTAACTACACTGTTGTAGACCAGGCGTTACTGCTAGGGTTTGTACGAGGGATATTATTTGAGAATTGGAGGTCGAGATTTTATGAAAAGAACGTAAGTTGAGTTCAAATTGAAGTCGTGGTGGCCTAGTGGTTAAATTCCCAGCCTCTCAAGTATGACTGTGTAGGTTCGATTCCAGGTCAAGCTAGTACTAATGTAACTTTTCTAAGTTGTATGTATGTACAGACGTCAGCAGTTCAAGCTACCCGAATCTGTCAAATTTTACCAATCAAATATTAACCATCCGGTATTGTGATAAGGTTGAAAATCTATTAAGGAAATTTGACAGATTGTAGTAACTTGATTTGCTGGCGGCTGTACTTTCTAGGTATATCTTGGACACCTATGACTGATTATCCAAAAAAAATCTGAAGTCCAACATGCATTGAGCAAGCGTGGTGATTAACACTCAATCCTTCTGCATGTAAGAGGAGGCTTATATACCCAGCAGTGGGGAGGTAAAAAGGCTAATGTTTAACTAAGTTACTAGCTTATTTGTGCTAAATACTCTACAAAACTGATGGACTAGAGAAAGAGAAACTATGGCAACTATAGCACCTGCCGATAAAAATGTATATTATATATATATTATGTAGTAACTACTTATTGTTATAAGTTCTGCAGCATAAAGCAACACTGAAGAGCTCTAAGTTCATGGAAAGTTCATAAAAGTTGTCTGAAGCACTCGATACAACTGAGTAAAAAGTTATTAAAATGGCTTTTGCTTCAGTTTTGCGTAGATGGAAACATGGTACAGACGCCAGTACATCAAGGTACCCAAAACTGTCAAATTGAACCATATAGCTTAGAGATAAAGTTGAAAAAATAAGGAAGTTTGTTGGTTTGTAGTAGCTTGAGTTGCTGGCGTTTGTATATGTGTAGAGTTTTTCACAATAGGGTAATTTAATGCTAGTCAAATTCATTACTTTTATTGAACTGTCAAAACGGTTACTTTCTATGCAATTTGTATGAAATTAAGAATTATGGTGCACATTTTTTTCACATCAAGCTATCTACTTATATTACTTTAAATATCAATAAAATAAATCAAATAGTTTTTCCTTCAAAACGATAAATGAAAGTGACATTATTTTAAGACGCTTTACCAAATTAAAGTAAACTATCCAATTTCTTTCCCGTCATGAGAGATAAGATAAACTTAATTTGGATACGTTATAAAATTGTTTTCTCAGTTCGATACAGTATTTCCAAATATTTAAAATCTACAACCAAACAACAAACCGTAATAACCAGTTCCTATGGGCAATCCTGTTAATTTATACATGCTCGATAATATTAATACTGCTTACATGCACCATTTTAACTTGACCCATGATTAGCCAACTGCACCCCCGCGCATACCAGCAACAGAAAGAAAATGAGGGGATGGGGAGGTCAAATGGTATTGGTCGTTCGCGACAGTAAAGTCGTAATTAGCACCTGCGTTTCGCTAAGTTTGCAACGCATAACTTTGCCCAAATTCCGAACTAACACACAGAAGACACAGTGTGTACACTGCAATCGAATACCAAAGGGAAAATTGACACAGCGTCGCGGTTCCACTAATAGTTGGAAAAGGAAAGTTCAGTTCGGATTGTGGGACATCTAATTGTTTCGGAGTTAACGTTCTGTTAATTGAATGATTGAAGATCATTGGGAATTAGTTTGTTGTGTTAATGTGACGTTTGGGTACTTGTGTGCAAATCAATCATTATGGCTGAGTGGTTTGATCATCATGCTTTATTGATCAATATTCAAGTGACTTACAGACATAGTTACAATATTGGGTTCCGATTTCCAGAGTTAAGTGTTGTGTCCTTGTTATGGCATGGAAATTGAGATAAGTTAGGGCAGTCTATTATGTTCATGAGATTCTACCGATGTGAGGCACTATGCGGTACTGTGACGTAGATAAATATTTTTTTCTCCTGTATATTCGCTATAGCAAGTGACGACTTGTGTAAGAACATTTTAAAATGTCTACAAAATCGTAACTTTTGTGCTCTAGGCGGTAGACTCGCGCATTGCGATGCGTACGCATTTTAGTTCGCAAACAACGACCCGTTATTAGAGACACATGTCATCATCATCATCACAGCCATTTTATCGTCCCACTGCTGGGCATAGGCTTCCTCTCCCACGGAAAAGGATTGAGCGTTAATCACCACGCTTGCTCAATGCGGGTTGGTGATTTCAGACTTTATAGTCGAGGTTTCCTCGAGATGTTTTCCTTCACCTTTATTCAGTCATAGGTGTCCAAGATAAACTTAGACAGACATGGAAATTAGTATAATTTTAAGTATTGGTTGACATACCAAGTCTATGAAGTAATGTAGTAAGATTCCCGACCAGTGCTTCCCAAGAAGCTCATCCTATATGCATCATGAACTGTGTACGCCAAAACAGAGGATATACACACAGAACTCAAAACAGCTTCATTGAAATTCAAACAACAGGAATTTACTTTAAAAAGACATCGAAGACTATCCAAGGAGCTACTGTATGACTACGTGTAACTTCACCTACGCACACATGCATAAATGCGACATATCGACACACACATTTGCAAGTGCAATTTCCTAGCATTAACTTTTCCATCCGCCTCTTGAACAAAAAAAGTCCCCATAAACGGAAAGTTTACCCCCTACTCTCTTGGTCTCATTAAAAGTTGGAGTAGTTTTGACTAATTACTGTACGCGACACACGACTGATGTCTACAATTTGTTACTGCAACTTTGCCCACTCTCCCCCGTTATGCATAAAGTAAGGGAATTTCAGCAAAATCAATTTTCGTTGGGAAATTTATGGCGTTTTTAAATCACGCGTCCTTTTTGAGAGGTTAATTGCGTTGAAATTTATTTTGAACTTTCGAAATTGGCTATGAATTTGTATTTTTTGTAGAAAAAAGAGTCATCTATAAGCTATATGTGTGTTTGTAATTTTTAGTAAACTTATTAAAATACTCCATTATTTTCTTAATGTCTTTCCGATTATAATTATAAAAAAATACCTACGATATAATTTTGGTTAATTAATTCTTAAGACTTTACACAGATGTATTTTGAAATTTGAGCACGATTCAATATTACAGGGTCTCCATTTAAGTTATTGTTTGTTAATTGGTTTGGAGCATCGCTGCCAGATGGCGCTTTCACAATTTTAGTAAATTGTCCCCCAACTACCTGAGAGTAGGGTGACTATAGCGTTTGTTAATTTCAGATTATCTTTCAATTCTGTGATGTATAATGTATTTTGCATCCATATGTAGTTCATGCTATTTTTTATAAAATCATAATTACTATTAAAAAATAATAAAAAGAAGGAAGAAGAATGCAAATAAAGCTTTAATATATTTTCCATGGGTAACATTCTAGAATGTACAGAAATTATTTACAATGAAATTATCTTAAAACTAAGTCTACGTGTAGCCGAATTATTTAATTTAATATGGTTACCCTATTAGTACGACAATTACAAGTTTCAGCACGTAACAATGACAAAATTGGCTTTTAAACGCAAAAGATTACATGAACGAATAATTCGAATTAAAATTTTTATGTTCGTGTTTTATTTACCAGATTTGTCCCAAGGTGCTCTCCGTACATGTTTAGAATTTTAATGCAATTTCATTTAATTAAGAAAAATAACTTTTATCTTAAATCGTGATTTGAAAGTCACGATGTGCTAAAGAAGCTAGTACTAAAGTGCTTTCAACGGAATATCTAAGAGATAAATTTAGATATCAATAAAATACTTTTTTAGTACTTTTTTAAAAATTAGGTTTGATTTTAGGAAAAATGGAAAACAAATAGAAAGTATAAAAACCTATTGTTAATTACAATTTGTGAAAAAAAATAACACAAATGTGTAAATTTTTCCCAACCTCCCCTGATATTGATTCCAACGTTGTAAGGTAGGATCAAAACCTACAATAATTTCCCAAGAACATGTACCAAACAGAACAGTCAACCCTACTCAGGTGGTAGTAAATTTGTGGCTACCGACGGGGTTCTTTGAAACCCCGCCTGGGTACAGGTACAGACCTATATCCGGTCTTCTTTTGAGAACCGTTCTACCGTGAAATTGACTCGCTCGATTGTCTGTCCGGTCTAAAAGACTTGTTTGAACGATCGTATCTGCGTCCTGTTCTTTGGTAATTTCGATAATCTTGACTTTTATTTGTTGTCTATTGTTGGTACTTTTGTTTGTTGCGTTTTCTGGTTATTCGTTATGGAATAATATAAAGTTGATATATTTGAATTTATCGGGTTGAGGAGGTCAGACAGGCAGTCGCTCCATGAAGTTTAACTTTGTTTGTGTATGTTTAACGTACTCGATAATAATTTAGCATCACCATCGCCAGCACATGGAGGATGCAAGATCGGAGAAAATTAAAAAAATAATAATTTCGCAGCATATATGTAAAAATAATTTACTGCAGTGTAAGCCAATAAAACTGTTAAAATCAAAGTAAACGAAGTAATTACATATCTTAACCTTGCACAAGCAAATCAATGTCACAAAAGAAATTTCTACTGAAAGTGTATCTACTCATATTATTTGTAGATGATAACTCAAGCGTGGTGACGTAAAACATCAACAGTTAAAATAAACACAACATGTCGTCAGACCTTTTACTCTGCAAGTACTTGCCTGCATATTGCTTATCACTATAAACTAGCATAAAAACATGAGTATCACATATTCACTATCATCAAAAATATTCACAAAATTTTCAAGGGTTTAGAAAAAAAACACAGCTCTACAATTACCCAATCTATCACGTCGGTAACCAGCTGGGCACTGATTCGGCACAGAAATAATCAATTTAGAATGCACGTTCACACAATTTCCTTGTTCATCCTTCACAGATCCTTCAGGACAGTTCACTGCAGCTTCATCATCGTCTGGCTCTCCATCTATTTGCTTCCCATGATATCTAGGTTCAATAATTTCCACATCACCATTCGGATCATCCAATTCAGGCGTGTTTGTTACACCAGCAATGCCATCTTCAGTTGTCACTTCAACAGCGTGATGAGGTTCCTCATACTTAACCCTCCATCTGTCATAAATACAGTTCTTATAAAACAGCATCACTTGGCTCACAGCTGAAGTTATAATATTGGTAGTCTTCGCCGGCGTGTCGTCTTTGACGATTTCGGTATCATTCACTTTGTGGAATGAAAATATCTTTATTCTGTTCACTAATACGTCTGCAAGCATCTCGTTCCAAGTCAAAGGTTTCACGTCTTTCGGCTCTTGGAAATTTTGCAATTTTCTTAAGAGTGTCCTTTGTTCCTTCAAAATTTTAATGCTCGTAGTGTCTTCAATGAAACACTCTGTTTGTCCCATAAGCATGATTATGCCGACAATGTATAGGGATATTTTGTTTATATATTTCATATTTTTTGCGCGTTTTGTACTGCGTTCGGACAATGGTGTAGACAACTGAGAGATTTTAGTAAGATAAGGTAACGCGCATTTACTTGGTACTGTTAGCGACAAAGGTGTTTTGAGAAAATATTAAATACTAGCGACCCGCACCAGCTAAATACACTACAGAAAAACTGTGAACGTTGTATATAAAACATAGTGAAAAAATGTAATTATTTACGACATCACATTAGAAACCTCAAAAATAACAGTACTTCTGCACTATTTAATGGATGTTATTATACATATAAACCTGCCTCTTGAACCACTCTATCAATTAAAAAAAACCGCATCACAATCCGTTGCGTTGTTCCAAAGATTTAAGCATACAAAGGGACATAGGGACAGAGAAAGCGACTTTGTTTTATACTATGTAGTGAAGCTAAACAAGTTTCTTTGGAAATACGCACGCAGTTTGTATTAAAGTAAATGTTTTTTGTCTGATAATATTCTTGGCCATACTTGCATCAAGAATCGGAAATATAATTTACTTATAGAAAAATTAACAGAAACTTATCTATTAATAAAACTGCTAAATACTGGAATGATATTATATAGAAACTTTTATTTCTAGCGACTTCATAATAAACCAAAAAGTACTAAAATCGAAATATGAAAGAAATTAGCTACATAGCTGTGACTGTTAGTGTCTGTACCCACTATCACTTTGATAACGATAGCAGTTAAACCAAATATTGACCGAGTGACGTTCAGTTAACGGACAAAAATATTTGAACATTAACTACTTGGTGAAAACCAAACCATAATCTCAAGTGGTTAAAAATGTTTCAAGGACGTTGATAACATAATGATACAAATTTAATATTACATTATTTTTTAGTAAAATAAATTTAAAATTTAAACGTTTTCTGTGTATTTTGTAAGACTGTTTCGTTGGTCTAGTAGTCGCATAGAGTGACTGCTGTGCAATGGGTCTCGGGTTCGATTCCCGGAGCATGTGGGTTTTAAGATCGTGTCGGATGGCCGTCCCATCGAGCAATGATAGTGAGGGAATAAAGAGTGCACTGAATGTTGTTATTTCTGAAACTGTTGATTCGATTACAGTAATTTATTACTTCATTTATTCATTTAGTATACATTTTGTAGTAGTATACATTTTCAAATATTAACATATAAAAAATTAAATACGTGGGGCCGAAGCCAACACGCTGAAGCCTTTTTAAGCCAACTTTAATATAATATGATGGTGACACAAATTATTATTTTATTGTTATGAGAAGAGAATTACCTACGTAACGAATCAATGCTATATGGTATTATACATAGCTACCCTGAAACTGTACATATAATATAAGGAACCTTCACACAAAATATGCCCTAGTTCCCTTAATAAAGTTGTAAAAAATTAAAAAATCACAATACAAGCAACTCCAGGCAGCCTAATAACATTGAAAATGCAACGAACGATTGGATTTTATTGCCTTTTCATCGCGATCGCGGCAGGGTTGCCAATATTTGATTAGCGCCTCCACTGCTTTTTTTTTCATTAAAAACAGGGTAAAATTTTTGTTACATTTTTTTTTGGAAATATTTTTGAGCGAATAGCTTTTCGTTTATTGAGCGTTATTGGAAATTGAGTTTTTTAAATTATGCATTGTATGTTAAATTTGTGTTTGTATTTGTGTAAGTATACATATAGTGAATCACACTCATATTACAAAGCAAAAGTTTTTGTAAGTTTGTTTGTTACTTCTTCAAGTCAAAATAGCTGAACGGAGCTTGATGAAAATTGGCAAAAATTAAGCGAATACTTGAGAAATATGTATGTATATTGGGGTACTTTTTATCCCATGCGGAGAGCCTGTAGAAACCGAGTGACGAAAGCTATATACTATACCCATCTCTGTTGGAATTCATGTAAAAAGATCGAGTATTTGTAAACAATACCGTAAATACGTGACGGAAAAATGACTATAATATACCAAATTTAACAAAAAACTTTAATACCCAAGTTTTTTTATGCATATGTATGAGAGAAGCACAATAATTGCAGTACTCAACACAGTTCATGTATATCGATAGCAAAAAAACTGCGAACAACCCTAACTGCAATCTCCCAAGGGAATCCTCTTATATTTTTACGCTTCCAATCGCGTGTATGTATTTATTCGCTTTAATTGGAGCTTCGCTGTTTACAAACGTTTAAACATTCCAATTTTTTGAATTATTTGAAGCGTGGAATTGTTAATGAAGGACATTTAATTAGAAATTAAACAATAGCGATTACTAGAGAATTCAGAATACAGACAGGCAGATATTTGGTCTTACCGAGGGGTTTGTTTTGTTAAATCATAGTATGTTTCCGCAGCAAAAGGCATGGTCCTATTTTAATACGTTCACAAAAATTCATCAGACGTGCACATAATAAGTCCAGATCTATTGTAATTGTAATGTGCGGGAATCGAACCCTTGACACGAATTGCAGCAGCCTATATACCAACCACCATGTCATGGGTGCTAATTATATGGCTGTTCTTTAGCCACGAGCATGTGTACATAAGACCTATTAAAAGTTAATGGTATCGTAAAGCAGTGTGTACACTCCCGGTGGCCGCGATGAGGTGACTAAGTGGCGTAACGCTGGCTTTTATGATGCATTTTAGTGGAATGTGTTCATAATAATTGTGGTTTACGAAGTAGAGTATTAAAAATGGGAGGTATTTATTTTGCTAATAATAGATATAATTTATAGTTATTGATTGAATGAAGATGATAAGCGGTATGGATGACAGAGTCTACGATTTATTTGTGAGATGAGTTTAGATAGCCTGGGCTGCGGGTCGTGCCTGGGTTGCGGGTCGTTCGCAAGAGTCACCGTGGCCCTGGCACACAGGGACCTCCAGAAGGAGCATAGTGGGTTTTAGTCAGTAAGAGTCTGACACTCCCTCCAGCTGCACCCTCAGCGGGAGGGTCATTTGAGATGAGTTTAGATAGAATTAAAAAAAAAGAGACGCTGGTTTGACAGCTAATAATTAGGATAACAGTAAGAGGATGATGATAGATGGACAATGAAAAATGGAATTTAAGTTTGTTCTAATCACAATTTTTTCTGCAACGATCCTTAATTTACTAGCGAGGCCTTGGGATCATAGTGACATGTAGACTAGAAATACTAGGAAATAAACACACTGATTGCCTTTCCCTTGTATAGTATTAAAAAGAACACGATTATTACAATAACAAAAGCAAGATAATTCAACGCAGAGCCTAGCACACACATATTTCATTTGTTTCCAAAACATTCAACAATAAAATAGAAATAGTTTGCCGGCCGGTTTACCGGGCCGTATAATCGAGCCAGCCATCCAAACTACAGCCGTCCACTGACCGACAATATTCGCTGGCAACGTGTGACCGACGCGGTCGCGTTCACGGCAATTTTTTTTTGCCCGAAAATAGCAGTTTTTGGAGCGAAATGGCAATTTTTGGGGCTGTGTTCTGTAGTTTGAATCTTCTGTCTAGGCTTGTTCCATCTTCGTTTGGATCGGCACTCGCCTTTTTAAGGCCAGCTTCCAGTGTTCCCGGATGCAGCTGAATACCAGTGTTTCACATGAAGTGATATCGACCCCATCTGACCGACAACCAGTTATTTGAGCAACAAGATATCCCTTGGCAAAACTACTGTAAACTAGTTTTACCAAGAGATATCGTGTTGGGTGTTATCTATATTTAGGGTCTGTTTCATCACCTACGAATAAGTTCCGGTTAGTTTATTTGGTAGATAATTTCATACAAATTCTGTTCCATTTTTGAATTTATCCGTTAGAGTGGCTAGTCGGACATTGTGAAACTGACCCTTAATTTTCTATATTTTATTTACACTTAAAGGTGTATAAGTGACGAATTTGGTCAGACATCCACGGACAACCGATATAAGCGCAGCTTAATCTTTGATCTGTAGATCGGGGCCTACTTTTCCCTCTCAGGTCTCGATCTCGAATCAGTCAAGTATTTTCGCGTTGACAACAGCGAAAGTTGGTCATGTGTATCGTTCCACTTAAGGGATTGGGGAAAAGTTGGAGTTTGGTAGGAAAGTTCCTCCGTCGAGATATCTAGAAGCGAACTTATCGTTCACTTTGTTATATCATGCCCTGTGCCATATCATGTCTTTGTTGGGTTGAAAGCAAACCGCGAAAGGAGGTTTTATCAGGTAATATGTAACACAAAAATAATAATTTTGGTTTGTCTTAAGAATAGTTGCATAGGGTTTGGTATATACTATTCGGTTTTAAAAGTACCTAAAACATTGTTGATTGATTTGGGAATACCATCATAACTTAATGAGGTTCACACATAACAATTGCCAGAAAAAAAACCAGCCAGGTTTTCACAAAAAGTAATACTTTTTTTTCGGATTTCTTCACCGGTCAGCCTACGCCCTACGGCACTGACCGTTAAGGCTTTTAATACCAGGCAACAAATAAATTTGTATTATTACTTAATTTTATGCTCGCGCGCCCCCAGGCCGTATAATGAAGAGAGGCGGGCCCTATTGTGAACCGAACACGTAAAGAGCTTCAGTTGTGAAACTTTTTCACAGTAAATAAAGAAGTACTTTAAAAACTTCGAAATTACTGAGCAAAATTATAATATTTAATTTGTATATTGTATTGAATACTTGTGTTACTAACTGCTTAATAGTGAAAAGAGAAATTATATGGTGCAAGCTTAAATGGCTAAACTGTCAAGCTTGGTGATTATTGCGATAAATATTTCAGAAGCCAGCATATCTACTACAACTTGATTTAGATTTTCAACTTTATAACCGAAAAATATGGCTCAAAGTTGATTGAGAAAATTAGATAGTTTCATGTAGCTTGAAGTGCATGCAAATAGACATCTAGATAAAGAACTGCCAACTGCTTGGTTTTTTACTTTCTTGTCTCAATCCACCAAAAGGTTGTCAGGAATTAAGAGATCACCTATTTTTGTCACCTACTTTAATTTGTTTTAAGATCTAAACTATTTAATTATGCATTGGTCTACCTAAAATAGTTCTGCTAGTTTCTGCTAGCGGTCACCTTCAACTAATCGGATAATAGTATTATAGCCTCCGTTAGTGAATGGACTATCAATCATTGATAACCTCTTCAAATTGGACCAGTAGTTCGAGAGATTAGCGCGTACAAACAAATTTTTCAGCTTTATTATATTGGTATAGATTTCTGTAAATTCATAAATATTTAATTCATTCAAATGTTATTTCTGTAAGGTTGATGAGTTATCTTGAAGAAGTATTTCTACTTGGTTAATATCTGATTTCAATACATCTGTGACTAGATATTGGAGAGCACACCCCAGTTGGATGTTCGAAGAATTACTACGATTCCCCAGAGGTGGGAATTGATTAAAATATTTGCATATTTCATCTCCTCTGTGAATTTTCTCTATTATATTTTTTGCCCGTCTTTTCATATTTTCTTTAGTTTTTGAGGTTGAATTTTTCGCTTTTGATTTCATACTTTTTTTTTGTGAAATCTTGAGATAATCTTAATGTTAACTCAATTATATACAAATACGGAGATACTTTTAGTCGCCGTGGCCTAGTGGGCCTAGTGGGCTCTAAAGTACGAAAGCGTTTGTTCGATTCCAATTCAGGCAAGTACCAATGCAACCTTTCTAAGTTTGTATGTACTTTCCAAGTATACTTTGGAAACCAGTAACTGTGTTTTGGATGGCACGTTAAATTGTAGGTGCCGGCTGTCATTGAACATCCTTGGCAGTCGTTACGGGTGGTCAGAAGCCAGTAAGTCTGACGCCAGCCTAACCAAGGGGTTTTGGGTTGCCCGGGTAACTGGGTTGAGGAGGTCAGATGGGCAGCCGCTCCTTGTAAAACACTGGTACTCAGCTGAATGCGGTTAGAGTGGAAGCCGACCCCAACATTGTTGTTAAAAGGCTCGGGAGATGACGATGATGATGACAGAGATTCTTTTAAGTAATTTTAAAATAATCTACTAAGAATAGGTAAATAGCTTCGAGACTCAATAAATATTGTCCGAACCCATAAGATTTAAACAAACAATCTTGAATAAGTGAATGATTCAAACATGATGCAAAGGATTTATCTAAATTGCCGTTGAAATGAAGACAATCGTCTATTCAATAAGCATCTGTGGAATTATCTAAAGTTTATCTATTTATTGGACTTCTATACATACGTTTGTAGTTGTCTTATCTGAAATGGATTCGCATTGAAACCGTTTGAAGCGCAATCGACTTAGATGAAAGGAGAAATTCAGTCACTTGGCTTTCAATGAGGCGTCGCACCGCTCTAACTGTTTTGATTTATAACTTAAACATTTTGGCAGCTTTGAATGAGCTTGAATATAGACTAAAATCGCTTCATACTAACACTGATTGCAGCTTTTTTATGCCAAGCAATCAGTCTTATGATCACGGTCGGTGTATTCGGCCGAAACGTCTTGAAAAGAAATATCGTTTACCTTTATAGTTACATCGCGAGTAAGACCCTTTTGTTGTGTAAAATAATTATGTGTATAAGTCGTGAATATTTAAAAAAAAATATATCCGTACCAAACATCTGGAATATTCATACTAAAATTTAAGCGTCATGGTAAGTTTTCAAGCGCTTAAATAAATTAGAAAAAGCGGTAAAATATTTATTAATGTAATGTAAGTATTTGAAAATCTATTAAGGAAGTTTGACAGATTGTAGTAGGTTGATGTGCTGGCATCTGTACTAAGTAACACCCCATTCTTTAACTCACCCTTTGCATTCCTTAACCTTAACTCTTTCAAAAATCTCCCGCTCTGCTCCGTTTAACCCTACTCCACCCTAGTAAGAAAACTATTTTTGTTTGCCGAGTCATGCAGCTAAGTAGTTCTGTAGGTCGTTAGCGAATTACCATCAGTTTTAACTGACAGCCGGCAAAAGGTAATTAGTGGTTCGAATTAACGGACTTTGAGACCTAGTACTGCATAATCAGTAGTTGGGAGTTGGTTGGTAATAAGATTTTTGGACTAAGATCTCACTGAAGTTTAAATACATTTATTTTGAAAGCCGCTTGCTCAACTAAGAAGGTCAAATAGGCAGTCGCTACATGTAAAATGGTGGTAATAAAGAGTAAACCCCTACATAAGTAGTATTCACACGATAGTTTTCAAATACTAGGTATTAGAACAGGATTGATAAAGGAAAAAAAAACGACCTATTCTATTATCCTCTGTCTAGATGTGTCCAAAACAATCCTCACAAAACACTTTATCTATTGGTGAAATCGCATGAAAATCCATACAGAAATATATTACGAATAGACAGACAGATGCAACGGAGACTGTTTGATTATATGTAGTGATTTAAAGTTTCTTCAATAAATGAGCGACCCTTAAAGCGCTTTTTACAATTACGGATTATCCGCGTGGATTTATAGGTCGTTGACGTGCGTATACACAATAGCAAATAATTGACAACCTCTGGTTCAAACAAAGACAGCTGAAACTGCGCACAAATTTTTCGCCGCGCGGAATACGTCGCTCGTGTACAAAAAGAACGTAAAATCTGCTAGTGTAAAATCGCTGTAAGACTACAAAGCCTACTGGGATTGTAAAAGGTTCAGAAACAGTTTTAAACTAGTTTCACCTCAATATTAAGAAAAACTTTAACTAAGTTTTGTAGTTCTGACAAGGGTTATATTTATTTTGGAACGTAACGAAGTGAGCATGCCTTTAAAACAGTTTTTTATGTAAAATAAAAGTGGCACCGGCAACCGAAAAACTATATGGGAACCGGCTAGCATGGTATGGGCATGTAATGCGGAGGAATGAGGACCATGTTGTGAGGAAGATCTTGAACATGAATGTGGATGGATATAGAGGAAGGGGACGACCAAAGAAACGATGGATGGAGTGTGTGAAAGTTAATATGGATAGAGAGAATGTAACTTGTGAGATGACGGCAAATAGAAGAGCGTGGTAGACAGAAACATGCTGCGCCGACCCTAAACAAAACTTGGGATAAGGGCAGGAGGATGATGATGATGATGATGCTGAACTTAAAAAAAAAGTAGTTCCGAACGTCTTAACCTTAGTTTCCACCCTGTAAGGTCGGCATAAAACAATTTCATATCAAGTTGTTTGCAACAAGTAATTACAAAGCAAGACAATCTCGTCCCGAGGGAAATTACTTGTCACACTGTCCCTCACACGAAGTTATTGCGTCGTGAAGATACGTACAAACGTTGATTTTGTTTGACCTCTGAATATAAAGTAGAAGGGATATTTTTTTTTCATCTATTTGGTTTGGAAATTGAAATTAGCTAGACTGTAGTGTTTGAAAATATATTTTTTTACCCGATTGCTTTAGTATTTTTTTCTTTGTCTTTATATTTATCTCCGCTGTGAGAACAAAATATTTTTCTTCTAAAGAGCAAACTAACATTGCCAATAGATGGCAGCACATACTCGACGCCAGCAGGTAAACCTATCCGAATCTGACAAATTTTACCAATCGAATATTAGCTTTCTGTTATTGTGATAAGGGTGAAAATCTATTAAAGAAATTTGGGCCTCTCTCGCCTTTTCTAACGAAAGCAACAGTGATATAACAACTTTGACAGTTTCTATGACACCGACAACATGCAAAGAACAAAAGTAATTTAGTCTTTATTTTAATGCAAATCATAAAAAGAACTTTTTATAGACTTCTTTAATTTCTGTCTGAAATCATTTAAGGGTTGGAAAGGTGCCATAACATTAAGTAAAGAGATTGCTAAACAACTCGATGATGTTAGAATACAACAATTTGATGACCTGTAAAATATTCTATTTGATATAAGTCAAATAAAACTAGCTTGTAAAAATAAGCGCTGGATTTTACGATCAACGTTAAACTGTTGGCTCGATAAAATTTTATCTTCAATCCTTAGCCTTAGCTGGGTAGGTAGGTAAAGGGTAAGTTTATGGGCGAACGTGATCGAAATTATGTTCGTCTAAAGTCTCAAGTTTTTATTAGTGGAACATGGATATTTTATTGCTTTGTTTCTTCGTCTTTTGAATTTTGAGATGTTTTCAACAAACTCCTAGTTATACAAGTTTGTTATTTAAGCTTTTGACCTTTTGTTATTTTGTGTGGAACAATTTTGGGTTTTATAGCTGAGTTGTCGTTTCGCTTTGATAACGCTCCAATGAGATGTAAAACCCTAAAACTGAAGGTGACATTGTCTCTTCATCATTATCATCATCATCTCAGCCATAGGACGTCCACTGCTGAACAAAAACCTCCCCTCTAGATCTCCAAACCGGTTGGAAGTGACCTGCATCCAGCGTCTTTCGGCGACCTTTATAAGGTCGTCTGTCCATATTGTTAGTCCGTGGTCTCCACTCTAGCACTTTTCGACCCCATGGGCCAGATATACAGAGCCTGTTAGTGAAGGATGGGCGTTTTGGGGGCTGTCTTTTGTAATACTTGACGTTCAAAATGTGCTGTTTTACAGCCAAGTTTGAATAAATGAGTTTGAGTTTGTAAATTTAGTAAAATCCGGATCCCAAAATAATAAATGTAGATGGTCATATTTTGTTGACTGCCATCATTTTTAATACCGTTATAGATTTTTGTATACCGTTCCAAAACGGCAAAGATAAGCCCTCATTTTTGAGTTCGCTAGCAGTTTCTTTTTCCTTCGGCCCTCCGATTAATATTTTCCCTCACACTTCAGTAGGTATGACGAAGCGTTAAGAGGACTTAGTTGTGAGGTCATTAAGGGCATCTGACGTCATTAACGGACTACTTATTAGTTTCTCTTCCCGCCAGTAAAATAAGTAATAGAATATAAGAGGTGCTTATTGTATACAATTATAGTAAACGGATGCTTTTATTTCTTTCATTATTGGATTCAATATTAATTATTTAAGAAGTTCGTGTCTAAGTAACAGCCGAATGGATCATAAGATTAAACACGTCGTTACGGATAGAAGCCAAAAATTGTAACTGCTTGATTGAGAAGGTCAGAGAGGCAGTCGCTCCAAATAAAACACTGGTACATAGCTGCATCCAGTTAGATTGGAAGCCGACCCCAATATAATTCGAGACACGGCTAGGTACACGATTAATTATTTAACTGATTTGATTTCTTCAAAAAATAATGGTCTTTATGTATATAAACGTCCTAGTGATTCATTCATTCTTTTGTTCTGTTCTTTAGGTAGAATAGTTTAATGCTTAGATCTGCATACATTTAAAGGTTTATCGTATTGGTTCATTCAAGATCACACATATGTCTGTAAAATAAGTACGACATCTATTTGTTGAGATCTTATCTTATTTATCCGTTGGAAAGTATGTGTGTATATGCCCAATTCTTCAATAATTTTCTTTCATCATTATAAAATTCAGTGAAAAAATCCACGAATTTATCAAAAATTTAGAAAATAACCATTTCACTTACAGGATTACACGAGCACACAGTTTTAAGCCGTCCAAGTATACTTTTATAACTTTGAGAAGATCATAAAATTATCGCCAAGTTCCGGGAAGCGAGTCTCCATTAAAACTTCACAATTACTTAGATTTTGACTTGAAGTATTACATTTTTAACTTGTACTCCACTTACGTGTAGTTTTAAGCTGTCATTTTATTTTCATACTTACTACTCCCCGCTGCTTCACTTGGAACCTACGGGAACTATCATCGTCTGGTAACCATCTCAATTTTTATGTCTGTGCTTAATTTCGTCGAAATCAGTTCAGCAGTTTTTGAGTGAGAGCGTAACAAACAAACTCACATTCACTGATGTCTTGGTACGTTTTGCGGTAATACTTTCATATAAAGCGCTCCGTAGGTTTTACAGTATATATTGAGTTCTAGTTAGTAATTGACGATTCGGTCCTAAAACTTGATGATTGCTACTAATGTTACCGTTAGGTTAATATGACTATTTTTAACCATAAAATAAACCTTTAACCTTTTGACCACCACAGTCACGTAAATATGAGAAGCCGAAAAGTGCTCAGCATGCCATGGTCACGACTTCATGACAGACATGGATGACTTCTTAGCGCATGGCGCTGAGGGCACGGTTTTCTTTTTTTGACGTGATGGTCAAAATGTTAAACATATAAAAGACAGTTGCACCTTTAATTTGCAAAAACATTTTTCATTCTTTTTTTGTTGTTGAATGTATTACCTCACTTTTCAAAACTAGCCTTTATTGCATATTGATTAGGTATATAATCATAAGACTTGCATCCCTTTAAGTTACAATCGACAACTCCGATTTTCATTTATTCGTTACTTTACAAAAAATAAAGTAACGATGCGCACAAAAAAAAAATGCTACCAAAAAATCTTAAATTGGGTCACAGACATCAATATAGGTACTCCTTGTCTCTCAAATCCCTCTGAACAAAGGGATCGCAATCCCTCACGTATGTTGTTGTGCTATTAAGTGTAGTAATAAGTTGACATGTTCATTATAACATAATTAATTACATCTCTGTGACTTTGTGTCGGAAGGTTATCTGATGTTCGAGTTACTTTATATGAGTTTATTATTATAAGGTTAAAATTGTACACGCTGTTATTAATATAAGCTGCAGTCTTTATTAATCTGTTGGGTTTAAGGGGATTTGTAACCGGTTCAGTGTCTTTCTTTATGGCTTTTTGGCTGGTTTAATGTGTGAAATGCCTTGTAAATCTGGGATTATAGAAATTCATAAACTTTTTTTTTGTAGGCAATCCTCGGTCGGCTTCCAGTCTAACCAGATTCAGCTGAGTACGAGTGTTTTGCAAGGAGCGACTGCCTATCTGACCTCTTCTACCCAGTTACCCTGGCAACCAAATACCCCTTGGTTAGCGTTAGACTGGCTTCTGACTACCCGTAACGACTGCCAAAGATGTTCAATGACAGCCGGGACCCACAGTTTAATGTGCCATCCGAAACACAGTCATTGGTGTCCAATATATATTTAGAAAGTACATACAAACTTAGGAAAGTTGCATTGGTACTTGCCTGACCTGGAATCAAACCCAGGCCCTCATATTTGAGAGGCTGGCTCTACCCACTAGGTCACCATGACTTTGCACTAGGCTATCACGACTTCTCCGATAGACCTCTACAGATCTTATTTATATTTTAACGAGTCCATAACCATATTTTTTAATTACATTTCTAACAACACGCTTTTGTGTCATTAATTCATTCTTATTATTTATGGACTCTCTAAATCCATTTTTCATACTTCAAACTAAAATGATCAATCGCGAGGACAGATGGTGCTAAAAACTTTAGTTGACTAAAACTTCGAAAAAAAATTGTGATGCTTAATGGCGACGTGTTAAAACTTTTCAGTATTTTTTTTTTCATATAATTTATGACAAAAATGGCAAATCGTGTGACCCTTTTAAATCAACGTAAGTTGTAAATTACTATTTAAGTAACTATTTTAAAATATTCTTTGACATTGAATGTTACTTTTTGAACTAAAAGCTATGATGCAGAAGGCTAATATGTCATATAAAAGAAGTATATTTTTCGTAAATTACCTCGTAGACAAACACATTGTTTTTATGATCATGTTGTTAACCATTTATTTTAAAAGCCACTGAATATACATTATTTTAACCAGAATATAGAAATTTCTAGAAATGTTCAACAAGAGAAAAACAACTTAAGGCGAATAATTTTTTGACGACCTCTTTGGCGCAATGGTAACCACGCCGGATGGCTGAGCTTAGGTCCAAGGTTCGATTCCCGATACGGTTTGTTGACTATGATCCAGTTGTTATAATATGTATTTATAAATATATTTGCGTAAAGTACATGTAGTTAATCAGTTCTGATGGCATTCTTAACACAAGCACAATTTGTGAAATAGGTACATGTAATGACAAGTCAAGTCAATGAAAACATACCAAAATTCCTCATCAAAACCACTGGTATTAAAACAATACAACTTCGCATCTATGTGCAGTGACACAACAATACGGAATGTCAGTATTCAATAACACGCGTGCCGCAAATGTTCAATAAGCAATTTTTCAATTACCAATAGCAATATCGTGTACAACTTCATTCCATTGTCAGATCAATTTATTAATTCCACAAAATAAATCGTTTTAACAATAACATGGAGAATTTATATGTCAGTACGGATGTGACAATAGGCTTCAACAGGGGCCAGTTCTGAGGGCAAAATTACAACTTTTAATGGTCCCACCGGGCTACATACGTTTTGCATTTTGGAACAAATCCAACTTATATGGTAGTTGTATTCGGAACTTTGTAATACATAATCCATTTGAGGTTTTACTTGAAAGCGGTTCAAGTGTGTACTGTTTTTTCTAGCGATGTATTTTGAGAGATTATGTTTTTTGTACGTAGTGCTCATGAAAATGGGACAAGACTGAGTTTGTTTTTTAAGAACTACTTATAATTTTTTCACCGGCTTACAATGCAACTTGATTAGATTCGAAGTTACTAGAATATATGCCATATATGCATCTTAGTTTTCGTAACAGTCGATTGTAGTGCGCAATTAAATTCCAAGCACAAGTACTCACTTCTGGCCGCCCGCATCTCCATCACCCGCTAATACCCAAAAATGGTGTCTTTTGTAGCGACCCACGCAATGCTCCACGACGACATAAAGTTTTACAAGAACTAATAAATTTTTACATTAAAAAAGATGAAAAGGTCACCTTTTAAGCTTGATTTCATTTTGATCATACAGACACTACTAAATTTTCAAATTTCTCACTGGAGCATATAATTCAAAGTTGATTGGGAAAATTTTACAGTTTCGGGTAGCTTGATGCGCTGACTGTACCTACTTAAATTAACTAAGTAGATAGACTATACTTAACATTTCATAATATTCTATCAAAATTTAACTCCACAACAAAACAAATAACTCCACAATTGGTTTCCTCTCACGTTAATATACAAGTGCTCCCGCCATTTTGTTGTGGAACGAATTCTCGTATTCAAGCAACGCTATTCGATATTGCCATAAATTGATAGGGAAACTCTCTCTCGATGTAAATGAGGCTTCGATTACCAAATTTCAGCACAGTTAGTGTTGTTGCTGGTTATATAGCTCTCAAATAATGTATTTATACCGCACCGTTTATAATGGTCGTTGTTTTGGTCCTTTTGTCCGTACAGAGATGTTGCTATGGGACCAATGTTTGAAGGTGCAAAATAGGTGTTTAAGATTAATTGTTGGTTGAGTTGTTGTGTATGGATTAACACATATACGATACAGATACCTGGATGCCCAATAATATGACTTTTGCATTCAATTTTGGAATAAAATACCCCGATTAAGATTGAGTAATTGATTTTTATTGTGATGTAGACAATTGTTACATTAGCGGGTCCAAAATTATGAGTTCTTTATATTGGTATGATAAGCATGATATACAAATATTGAAATTAGTTCCTGTGCCAATCATCACTTTTATGAAAAATGCAAGTTTAATAAAAGCTTTTAAAATTATATAAGATTTCCTCGCATCACGAAATAATGTGGGTGAACTAAAAACTTATTTTTCGTGTTAGTTCTTACAGCAAGATATTAAGCGTGTTTACCTAAAATAATCCATCACTTTTCTTAATATGTTGGAAGTTAAGTTCCAAACCCCAATCTAAAACGAACTTCATCCTCATCGTCTAAGGAACTCCATCAAGGAGGAAGTGTGACTGATATGCCACATCATTCTTTCATTCATGTAACTCAATGAGTACTTTATTAAGTTATTCAAGTCTTCGCTAAGCATACAATAGCTTTCAGTTCAATGTTCCTATAGACTCGTGGGCTTAATTAATCATTGGTCTTTAGGGTCGTTGTCCTCGGCAATTAAGACGATTATTGGAAGGTTTTTTTTTTATGTTTCTGAGGAAGAAGTAGGTATAAGGCCTCTCGCCCATGGCGTTCTGTTCGCGTGGGCGAGGGCACACAGATATCGACAGCTTCGCGTATATTTCGATGCCTACGCGCGTCAGCATTGCTACAAAAAGTCGCTGTGGGCGAGGGGGCCTAAGCTTTTGCTATAATATGTAAGTTCAGTTTCACGTTATTGTAGCGGTGAGTTAGTCGATGGATAACTATAATTTTGATACTTTTTTTATACAGTTGGTCAGTAAGATTTTACGAAAGTTCAAATGTTCAAATTTTATATAAAAATCAAATATAACGATTTTAGGTCTTTAACATTTTTAGAGTGCAAATTAGAGGGCAAGTTTAGAGACAGCTTGTCAAAACCATTCATATGACACTCATTAATTAAAAACTAATGCCATCAAATTATTACAGACGCCAGCACATCAAGCTACGAACCTTATGCGTCAGCGGTAAAGTTGAAAATCTATTAAAAAAAAATTACAAACTGTAGTAGCTTGATGTGCTGTCTGTACGTCATAAAGTAATAAGTTATCTGTGACAATGAACGCATGATGTATCGGTGGCCAACTGTACCCGTATTTTAATGTCCTCTGTACGGCCTTCCGACGGGTATTAATCATTTTTGGGCTCAACCTTTGACCTGTGTTCTACCCATAGAGGTTAAACCGCTCTTTGCAAAGGACATATTTATAGGAAAGACAAAATGGAGCTATGGAATTATTTTCCTCCTACTGGTACCTATTTTTGGCGGTTTATTTTTATATCATACGGGTGTATTGAATTACGCTGAGGTTATAAATAGTATTATCATCAAGCCTTTTTATTATGTAGGTGAACGTATCTTTTCTAAATTTATCTTTTTATACCTACGTCCTACATCCGTACTTTTCTATGAGATATCTATATTAATGTTATGAGGCTGAAGAGATTACTTGACCTTTTAATTGAACGCTCTACTCTCAGGAACTACTAGACTGCTTTAACCTTTTGATCGCCACAGTCACAGTCACGTATAGATGACAAGCTATGCAAAAACTATAGTATCAGTCAACGACTAATAGAATATTATACATCTCCCGAGCCTTTTCCCAACTATGTTGGGGTCGGCTTCCAGTCTAACCGGTTTCGGCTGAGTACCAGTGTTTTACAAGGAGCTATCTGACCTCCTCAACCCAGTTTCCTGGGCAACCCAATACCCCTTGGTTAGACTGACGTCAGACTTACTACTGGCTTCTGACTACCCGTAACGACTGCCAATGACAATTATACAAAAATAATAGAATATTATACCTGACCGTAAAGAAATCTTAATTTCTGTTTACTTCCTGAGCTCAATAAAAACCAGTGCCAAAGTTTAACTCAATGAAAAAAATCACTGAATTAAGTGTCCGTTAACGCAATAATGACGAAACGTTGAGCATCCCTCGTCTAAGTCAATTAGGGCAGATGTCGCGGTCCGGCCACGTTGTTCTAATCTTATTTCAACTTCATTTGGACCCGAATTTCCAACAAAATATGTTAATTTGAATTGAATTGGGAGGACGGTATGGTATGTTGTGTAGTGTAAGCTAGCGATATATCTTCGGCTAGTTTTACAAAACATATAAATTCATCATCATTATCATCTCAGCCATAGGACGTCCACTGCTGAACATAGGCCTCCCCTTTAGATCTCCACATACACCGGTTGGAAGCGACCTGCATCCAGCGTCTTCCGGCAACCTTTATAAGGTCGTCTGTCCATCTTGCTGGTGGACGTCCTACGCTGCGCTTGCTGGTCCGTGGTCTCAACTCTAGCACTTTTCGACCCCATATATAACATATAAATTATTGATGAAAAATTCATTTATTCAAATTAGGCTGCTTAATCGGTACTTTTCAGACGAAAACAAAAGCACAGCTCCAAAGTCGTCCACCCTTTACCACTTCCTATGTGTTCTCGCTAGAAGAAGTGGCGTAATACTAGTGTGTTTGTTCGGTTTGAAGAACCAGATTTATAAAAAAACTTTTTCTCTATAAAAATCTCTAAAGTCTTTTCACCTCATTTCGCATGACTTTTTCAGTATCAGCCATTATATCTTACCAGCTTTCGCCCGCGATTATCCCCGCCTTCCAAGGGGTCTACTACCATACTTGAATAATAAACAATCCGTCAAATTTCTTCAGTAGATTTTCAACTTAATCGCTGAAGCATGTAGTTCAAAGTTGATTGATAAAATTTGTCAGTTTCGGATAACTTGAGTGCTGGCATCTGCGAATAAATATGTATATGTATCTTCGCGTTTATAGCTTCTAGTAGTACAGCATGAGCAACAACAAGACCTTTACCATCAAGCCGTCACTATTTATTTAGGAGGAGACAATTAATCAGTCCAAGTGTTTAGTGCCTCTTTAAATAACAGCCTTCGTTTGAGATTCTGTCACCCGCTTCATTTTAGTCGCGTTGACGATTTGTTTGCCTGCCTTTAGACTTTAAGCTGTTAGTGTAGTGTGTTCTAAGTTGTCAATTGTTGCTTGTTTGATAGAGTCATTTGGCTCTTGTCTGTTGATGGTGTTTTGATTTGTATTCTATGGAGCTTTATTGATAGTGTGGATGGATGGTGTCATGTGAATTCATTTGCATTAAAATCTGAAATAAAATATATTTAAAATTTTAATGTTTAAGATATTGAGTTAAAGTTTGTTATTCCATATATGTCGGAAAGAAAACAACAAGCAAATAATATTAAGGACAACACAAGCTACGAAACATTAAAATGCTGCTGTGTGAATGGGGCAGCGCTCAGCATGTCTAGTGCTCGAAGGCGCAAGACTTAGCATTATTAATCTGTCCATTCCATTGATCCCATCAGTTTTACTGGTAAGAATACAAGTTATTGGGAACATCTTGGGGACAAACCTTTAACGCGATCATCAATCATAATAATAAATAGAGAATAAAGTGTGCTTAATAAATAATACCTACATTAAAATGATCCATCACCGATAGCTTACACATTTAATCACTGTAAAAATAACTTCAATTTAATTATTGAAACTCAATAACTGTGTGTTAATCTATGTACATAGAGTAAACAGACCGTTTCATTGCAGGAATTAAATATAATTATGATGTTAAAACTATGATACCAATGACAAGCATGAAAAGCATTTGTATGTGTTGTGTTTCACTGTCAAAATATAACAGCTTAACAGATTATGAGGAATTTCCGTCTTATGATAGCTGGTACTTTGGAAACATTGGTCCCATCAGTTTTACTGGTAAGAATACAAGTTATTGGGAACATCTTGGCGACAAACCTTTATCGCGATCATCAGTCATAATAATAAATAGAAAATAAAGTGTGCTTAATAAATAATACATTAAAATGGTCCATCACCGATAGCTCACTCATTTAATCGCTGTAAAAATAACTTCAATATTATTATTGAAACTCAATAACTGTGTGTTAATCTATGTATATAGAGTAAACAGACCGTTTCATTGCAGGAATTAAATATAATTATGATGTTAAAACTATGATACGAATAACAAGCATGAAAAGCATTTGGATGTGTGTATGCTTGACGGTTAAAATAAAACAGCTTAACAGATTATAATGAATTTTCGTCTGATGATAGCTGGCACTTTGGCAACTGTTTTATGCGGGCGTGGAAACTAGTTCCCTGAGGACGCAGGTCAAATCGCGGTGAACAGTTAGTCTCGATATAATATTCTCATTGCGTCCGTTGTCATTAATGATTCCCTCTGTGTCCAGTTCGCGAGTAATCTTCAATGCTCGTTAGGGAAGCCCAGTTAATATCTGTATTAATATTATGAAGTTCAAGAGTTTGTTTTTGGTGCAAATCTTAGGAAATGCTATTGCTTAAAGATGGAGTAAATACTTTTTTGTCAGACAATATCAATATTTATATTATACCTATTGATATCATTACATGCATGGTAATTAAATTACAACACTTTACTATGTTCCTTCTGGAGGTCTCTGTGTGCCAGGGCTACGGTATCTCTACTAAAAACAACCCGCAGCCCAGGCAGACCCCGGCCCTAAAGGGCTGACATCTCTTCGAGGAGCGCGTGGAACAGAATGCGCCGCCGACACGGGTCTGTCGCCCTTAGACGTACGGACGATGAGCTACCCACACTCACCGCCCACAGACCCGCGCCTACGGTGGTTGGGAGTCATCCCTCGACACCCGGCGCCCGTGGTGTACAACACGTTACTCAATTGGGATGATGACTAGGTCAAAAATAAAAACTCTATCATATTATTTTCTTTTCTTAAATGTCAGTTTTATTTATCGTTTTTGAATTGAAAATTGTTTTCATTTTTTTATTGATAATGTAATCGAAATATGTTAAGTATTACAGCTTAATGTGAACCCTAGCTTTACATACAAAGTAACCGTTTTAGACAGTTCAATAAAAATTATGAATTTGACTGGTTTTCACCATCCGTATTAGCAGAAAACGAAATGAAGATATGATGATATCCCAGGAATCTGATAACGAGGTCGAGGATAGAGCAACGTGGAGAAGTAGAATGAAGAAAGGTGACTTCATAAAAATGACGAAAATATCGCAAGCATAGCAGAGGACAAAACATAGGAAGTGTTGAAGGGTGGTCTTCAAAAAGCCAACCTACTTTAACTTTACTTAAAGAAATACTTTTTTATCTATACTAATATTATAAAGCTGAGGAGTTTGTTTGTTTGTTTGAACGCGCTAATCTCCGAAACTACTGGTTCGATTTGAAAAATTCTTTCAGTGTTAGATAAGCCCATTTATCGAGGAAGGCTATAGGCTATATACCATCACGCTAAGACACACGGGAGCGGAGCAGTAACCAAAGATGCTGGTGAAACCGCTGGGGACAGCTAGTGTAAGATAATTTCATTTCATTACAATTTCTCCGGTGCGATATCTCCCATCTTCAATAAACACCAATAAAAGCTCCTGATGTCCATACAAAAAAATACATAAAGGCACGAAGAAAGCATATATATGTATAAGCATACGTGTATGTATAATATAAATAGTAGAACATCAAACGCGTGACATATTCCCGCGTTTCCGATTCCGGCTTACGGAGTACTTTTGACCGAACGTGTCGATATTGATGAGGGAATGTCAAACATGTTGCATTTGGTCCTTCGAGGTTCCTTTGGTCCTTGTTTACGGAAATCATCAAAGAGAGACGCTTTGCAAGTTACTTGTGGTTCTTTTAAGACCGAATGAATAGAAGTTCTATTTTACTTTTGAGAACTTTTAAGAAACTTCTGTGTTTCAGAAAGTTGAAGTTTGGGGCTGTTAATAAGAAGACTGTGACCAAATCATGGTATTCTAGAAAATGCTCGTTACCTTTTTCTAAATCTACCAAAATATCATATTAAAAATTTGTTGATTTAAACTTTCATGGTCATTAACATTAGCCAGTAAGTCTGACGCCAGTCTAACCAAGGGGTATTGGGTTGCCCGGGTCACAGGGTTGAGGAGGTCAGATAGGCAGTCGCTCCTTGTAAAACACTGGTACTCAGCCGAATCCGGTGAGACTGGAAGCCGACCCCAACATAGTTGGGAAAAGGCTCGGGAGATGATGATGGTGATCATTAACATTAGAATAACTTATTTCGAGATTGGTACCATGTACCCGGAGTAAGTCCGTGATCATGGCGCTTGCAACAGTGCCGAAATATCGGGAACTCATTAAAAAGGTACATGGTAGCAATCTTGAAATAAGTTCTTCTAAAATAAAAAAAAATGCAGAATATAAGTACAGATGCCAGAACATCAAGTCATGAAAATCTGTCAAATTTTCTTAATAGATTTCCAACTTTATAGCTGACGTATATAGTTCAAAGTTGATTGAGAAAAATACAGTTTAGGGTAGCTTGGATGTGCTGGCTATGCATACCTTACATTGTACAATTTTAAAAGCTAGCAACATTCTTTATCATGTTTTTACATAAAATTTATCACCAACTGACATTATGACTGATACAACTTTAGCGCAGCGCCTGACTTTGCTCGAACATCTGAAGTTTAAGAATAAAAGTGCTTCCCGAACAGCGTCGCTTGCTTGTTATTTTTATCTACTTGACATATTTTTGAGACTGTCACGTTGGGTTGAAGATGTCCCAGTTTAGGGTTAGTACAATCAGGTTATGTCTTCTAGTTTTGCATTAGAATGTATATATGGGGATCATACTTAGTCTAAGAATTTTTAATATACTTTTTTATCAATTAAATTGTATATGTCACATATTTTAAGGAGCTGGGGACTTTGTATTGCTGGGGAGCTTATTTCACCATTTATTCTTCCCAGTGCAGTGATAACACATAAGAAGTGTTGAAGGGTGGGCGATTTTGGGGTTGTCTTTTGTAGAATTGACCTTCAAAAGGTGCTGGTTTTCAGACTCCTTTGGATAAATGAGGTTTTACCTTTTATCTAAAGGTTTTGCATAGAAATCATGTTTATCTTAAATGCCTGTTTCTATTTATCACAGTGGTATAATAAATAATGTAGCATAATTAAAACGTGGAAAAACAAAAGTTTCCTATAATTCTGTCATCACATTTAAACAGAAATATGGGGACCGAAATAGCGTTTAATGAGATGGAATTATTCTATTTGAGAAGAGACTAAACAACGAAAATATTTTTTTTTATAAGGGACAAAATATAACACCTCATAAAGACTAAACCATCAAACGACGTCATAGTAAATTAAACAAATTTAATTAGATTATAAATCAAGAGGCCATATCGCCATAACTTGGCACTTGTTACCCCTTTCATGTTTTCGTTAATTAATCAATTACGTGATGTCAAGACAATTTATTATAACGTAAAATTGTAAATTATATTTGAATTGTGTAGTCACACAGACCGCGCAAAGACTCCCTGTATTTTACAAAGCTTAATTAATAATTCGAACAGTTTCTAGAGAGTGAAAATAAAGCGATTCTGTTATCGTATTCGCAAACATTTGACTCCGCAATCCAGCGAAGAGTTTCAACCCGCAATGTTTGGAGTGAGCGTTCTCGGCAGTAATTAATTCTTTGAACGATAATTGTTGTACTAATTTGGATATGGCCTGTGAATGTTTGCTCCTTAGCATATAATTTATGTCAGCCATTTAAGTGATATCTATAATTTCTCCGGTAAGTTATGTCAAAATTTACTTGAAGCCGTTGAGTTTTTGAGTAGACAATAATTTATTTAAAAGTATTTTGTCTCACAAAAACCTAATTAATTTTACATGCTATTTACTGATCATACGAAACATGAAACTGTGCTAAATATTTGTGAATTAAACACACATTTTTAACAGGCAATCATTAAATTTAAATCTATGACACTGTTTGCGAATTCAAACCAAATAGTCCAAACAAATAGCGTCACACATTGTGCAATTACATCAATGGCGTTATGTACTTCGACCATGTTGGGCTACATTATTATTTAGCGGCTCAATATATATTTTGCGTTTCGTAATTCCATACAGTCCACAATTTCAGTTGTCGGCAAATAATTAGCATTTTAATTGTGCTCTGGCAAACAACGAACGCGTGAACCGCGGGCGTCGGAGGGGGAGTTCGGCGAAGGGAAGGGGGGGGGGGGTTATTAATAGGGCTCTTCTAAAATGCTGATTTCATCCTTTATATGTTTTGAGTTATCAGGCCTGCTCCACATTTTAAATGATTAACTGTATTTATAATTGCGGCTTCACTTGTTGGGATTTACTCGTCAACCTTCATTTGAACTTTACGAAATTTGAAATTATTTGAAGCCATAAATGGTTATAGTTATGATTCCATTAAAGTGGTCTCAAAGGACCTGCGTGTTGACTTTGATTCCAAGCGCGTCTCCCAAAGCACACCCAGAGGTATTCTGTAGTCTAGTGTGAATTTAAGATGTTGAAATTCGTATTACGTATATGAATTCTTGAAATACATAGTTACAATATATAGATATGATATTAATAACTGCCTCGTTGGTCTAGTGGTCACATTCGATTCCCGGGTCAGGCCGAAATCGCTTTGTGGGTTATGAGAAACTTTTATAAAGAAGCCTGGAGTCTGAAAGTTGGATTTGATTGATTCACCCGTGCATCGGAGAGCACGTAAATGTCACTTGTGCACTATGATATGTCCTGCGCAGCTGGCTGATCTCCTTAAAGAGAACGGCCGCCATAGCTGACAATCGGCCTGGATGCCATCGTGATATTAATAATACAAAACAAATAAATAAACAGATCACAAACAAATAAAGAAATAAATAAACAGATTACATAGAAAAATAATAGAATTTAATATTATTTTTTTCATAAACCGTTTTGTTTAAGCAAATCATACAGAACAAATATTTAAAATAGGCGATATAATACAGAGTATAATAAACGATAGAATAACAATATCGTGTGTTTGTTCCTCTGATTGGAAACTGGGATAAATCTCATTTCCTATGGGATATGAAGGGATTCTTCGAGGCTCCCATTTGTACCACAATGGGAATTATATGTAATTTATTTCTTCAGTAATCTCTTAGTTCGATGTGAGCTTTGTGAATGACTTACATCAATAATCTGTCTGGATTGGTTTGTAGTCATATTGAAAAAGTTGTCTATCCTTTTCTTTGAATAGGTATTTTTTCTTGCATCGTTAGGTGCACCAACCAGGAAGTTCCTAAGCCCTAGATGATCAGTTAGAAAAGGTACTGGCCAGTAATTTTGTTACTGCGATTAGTATTTTGGTAATTATGTAAGAACTATTTATTTTCCGTGGTTCCATCCACGTTACTAAGGAACTACCTGGAGCCGGCTAAAAAGTAGTGTCCTAATGTCCTTTTTTAGGCTCTAGACTGTGTACCAAATTTAAATTAAAGGGGTCCAGCAGTTTTGGTGTGAAAAATCCACATGCATACTTCTACATGCCTACATGATAATACTCTCGGATATTTTAATCTATCACTATAGCTTTCATTACAGAAAATAGGACAAATATCTATACTTATAATATAAAGCTGAAGAGTTTGTATGTTTGATAACTGGAGCGCGCCAACCTCAAGAACTAATCGACCGATTTAATAAAATCAATTACAACGGTAAACTGTGAAGGGTGGGCGTTATTGGGTACGGTATTATTGTACAAATGTTTGATGACGTGAGAAAATGCTATTAGGTAACTATGTAGCTTGATTTCAATAATCAATTTAGAATTTGACTTTAAATAACTATTTTTTACTATTATATCTTAATGTTTCTATGAGTAGTTTTTTTTATATAGTAAAAGTATCCTTCTACACAATATCTTGATAGTCTTTTATTCTTTTGCTCGCACACACAATTTTTCCCAGTCTGTAGCAACAAGAGAGAGCTCGGGGACGCGATATGAAGCGTTATGCAAGGCACGTCCAACTCGAATTTACAGGCAATTCATTCGATATTGGATTATTAGGCATTGATCTTTTTAAAATTTTCCGATTTACTGCGGAATGTACCGACGGAGAGGATAAAGCGAACGGACGCGAGCGGTTTTTTTATTACTCTTATTTTTTCTTTGTGTGACTGAAAAGTTAAGTATGTAGGATTAGGTGATAACATTATATTATGTTTCATAAAACTAGGTATGTATCTTACATATTTAGGGCCAGTTTCACAATGTCCGATTAGCTATTATCTACCGAAAAAAAGACTATTTTTTTTTCATTATATTTTCTACCAAATAAACTAACTGGAACTCATTCGTAGGTGCACTAAATATTGTTATGCGAAAGTAACTTTATATACCTGACCGTCTGTAAGATTATTAAGATACCTGCCCAGATAATCTAAAGTCTGCAAATTGACTTAGGCTTCTTTTTATCCACGTATTGGAAGAACTTCCATCGGGCGTTGGTAAAACCAGCGGCTAATTAAGGCATCTTCACCTCTATCAGAATTTCTGGTTCCGGGATAAGCCCAATACTTATCGACTTTGACAGTTACAAGGGCTTTATAGAAAAGTTCTGGGTATTATAACAGGAACACTTTAACACAGCTGGTTTGCCCCAAGGTAAGCTATTAATTGGCTTGTGTTTTGGGTGCTTACACTACTGATAAACTATCTACACTTTCTTACATTCATTTATAAACACATACAAATAACACCCAGACTCAACCAACAAACAATATATTCACCACACAAAATATGTTCACCGTACCGGTAATAGAACCCGGGACCCTCAGTTCAGCAGTCCCGCACGATGGCCATTGGCATTATGACAAGAAAACCTAAAGTTACTATCTCTAAAGGTATTTATGTGCCTTTGGCCGTTGATCCATGGTTGATGAACGCTGCCTTAGATGAGAAGAAGACTTTGCCTACCAATGGCACAGTAAATGCATTCCCGCCCCTCCATCACAAACGTGTGTTTCCAACCGAGGTATGCGAAGGACTGTCCCCAAATCCCAATTTGGTTCAATGAGAAAATAATGTAAAACGATCCGATTGTGCGCGTATAGAATTTTAAATCTCACGCCTTTTTGTCATCGGATTTTTTTAACCTTTTTTTTCGGTAATCAAAAGCTTGTTCGAATCGTTCGTAATAAAATAATTTTGGCCGGAATAAAGGTTTTTATTAGCACATTTCTTTATTTTTGGGAATAAATGATAATGATTGAAATTGAGTTCATATTTCTGATTTAATTGAATTTATTTATAATAGCTTTTGCCTGCACAAGGATTTATGTTAAGCCAGTCTGTAGATTGGGCTGCGAATTGTTCGCAAGAGGTACCGTGGCCCTGGCACACAGGAACCTCCAGAAGGAACATAGTGAGTTTTGGTCAGTAAGAGTCTGACACTCCCTCCATCTGCACAGCGGGAACGGTCATTTGATGATTTTCCACGAAAAAAGCCAGTCAGTAGAGTAGATATGAAGAAGAGTAGGTAAGTTCCCTATAAATAAATTAATCAAATAAAATATTGTACCTAATGTTCGATTGTGAAGAAGAAACAAATATGAATTATTAACACAAAACATTTTAAGGGCCTGTTTCACCACCTACGAATAAGTTCCAGTTAATTTATTTGGTAGATAATTTCATACAAATTCTGTTCCATTTTTTAATACATCCGTTAGATAGTGTCTAATGAGACTTTGTGAAACTGGCCCTTAATGTCATCATCAAATGAAATCAAACAAAACACGATTAACGCTGACTCTCATTTCCAAAATCTTCAGCCATTACGAAGAAATTTGCATCGAAATCTTTAGAGGTCTGAACGTTCTTACTTAAATACAGTCACCATAATGTCTGTTTATGAAAACTGTGCCAGCCACAGCAGAAGTGTGAGACAACTTTTAATTAAATACTAATGCTATTCGCGAGCGAATTTACAATTAAACTAGGGACGCGAAGCCAGTTGTTCAATGTTATCGATATCGATGCAGAAGTTCCTCGCTAAACGATCTCATTAATATCAAAATTAATAATATTGAGTTCAATATAGGGTTATACTATGTACCAATTTTATGGTGTGGTAAAACCTTATTGGAAAGCTTCTTACAAATTAAAAAATGAAGCTGATAACCAATGCGAATAGATAGTTATGAGTACTATCTGGACTAAAGCTTAATCTTTTTTAGACATCCCTCAGCAACATAGAAGCCTGTTTCTACGTTTCAAAATTTTATCGACATTTTTACTTCCCCGTCCCTAAGCACACATATGCGAAGCGGCAATGAAGAAATTAATTCATATTTTACTTGTTCTAATGAAGCAGCCGACAGACTTCTATTAACAAAAACATTTAGTTCTAAAACAAACCGTTTATGAACGCTATGTAGTTGTTGTTTTAAATTTTGTTTCCAAACAACTTTGGTTTGAGCATAACAAGAATTTTAGGCATAAATATTTGAGGAAGCCTGAGAGCGGCTGCAAGTGAGAAATTGTGTGAAAATTGACTGTCGTGGTAGATGTTAAACACGTTGAGTTCAGAAATTACGCAAAAGCTGAGCCATACGATGAAAACTAACATAGCATATTGATGGAGGTAGGGCGTCAGTTAATGGACTATCTACGATGAATATAAAACATGTGGGTTTTCTGATGATTATAAAATATGAGGAGATATAGCAAAAAAAAGGAACATGGATGCATGATGACAGGAGAGAATTTGAAAAGATTTTTAATTTTAACAGTATTATTGGGTTGTAAATAATCTCTCAGATGATAAAAAGACAAATAGAACTGAGAAAGACGACGAGGGTTTTACTGTAAACAGGATTGGGGTGATTCTATAATAAGTCTAAAGACCAGTTTCACGATATCCGAATAGCTACTATCTACCGAATAAATTCAATGATAGAACAGAATTCGTATGAAATTATGTACCAAATAAACTAACTGGAACTTATTCGTAGGTAGTGAAACAACCCTAAAAGGGCCCTACAAATATTAATACTTTTTTTGTGTATATTTTTAGAAGTTTAGCCCTAGAAAATCAAGCGCCAGCTAAAAGCCTAAGTAATTTGTAAAGCGCTTTTAAAATAAACATCAAAACTATTTGAGTTGGCACGCAGCTAAAAATATCCATTGCTGAAGTCGGTCGTTACGAGCAAATTAAATTGCCCCATTAAGTGGCTGGCGGCTGGATTATGCACTTTGACTGAATTGGTTGGGGACAGGCAACGGGATAAAATGCCCTAAGTTGCGTTTTTAGTGCACGCCAGTGTTATGGGTTTTGAATGTTTTATTTTTTATCGGAAATCCTGTATGTATCGAGTTTTGTGACTCTTTCTGGACGATGTTCTTATGTGATTTTGAGGGGATTTAGTTTTTGCCGATTTTGGGTGATTGTTGATAAGTCTATTACTATTTGTGTTTAGTCCATGCGATTCCCATATAACAGACAGGCTTTCTTAGAAGATAATAATTAATATCTATTTAATGTGTTTTTGTTTTACAAAATAAAGCCAATCATGGTCCCTGTTGCATGCTCAGAACAATCGCTTTGTCTAATGGAGTCCAGGGTTAGCTTATAGAACTGTACGAATGAATCTATATGTTAGGTACCCGTTTGTCCAATTTGATGATTTTGGTCTATCCACATACACTGATTATTATCACCAAAGTTCATTACTTATTAAAATAATTCAGTGACGTTATACCCCAGTATTTTCACAGCTTGTTAGTAGTTCGGTGCCGGGTAACATGAAGTTAGTACCTAGTTTATATACGAAATTTTGCTGCAATATAATTCCGATTTGGTTTTGATGTGTTCATTAATATTTTTGAGTGGTATGTCGGTTACTGTTCGTTTTATAGTTAAGATTAGGTTTATAATACTAGGTTTTTCTAAAAGATAAATTGGATATTCTGTTTTCAAAGTTTTATACCCATATTTCGACTGCCTCCTTGGTAGTAGTCGCATACTGTGACTGCTATGCACGGGGTCTTGGGTTCGATTCCCAGGTTGGGCCGAAATTATTTTGTGGGGTTTAAGAGACTTTCATAAGGCAGCCCGGAGTCTTGAAGTTTGTGATTGATACACCCGTACATCGGAGAGTATATAAATGTCGGTCCCACGCCTGATCTCTCTCCGGTCGTGTCGGATTGCCGTCTCATCGGACCATGAGGTTCTCCGTGTTTCGTAAGGCATGTTAAATTTTGCAACTTCAGAAAAACAGCCTTAATGGATCTCCATTCCATACGTTTCTAATCCAATTCAACAGTTTTTCCCTTGAAGGGTGACAAACAAACAAACACACAGACTTTGCTTTTCCATTTACAATATTCGCAAGGATTCTTCTACTACACATTCGTATTTTTATTAGACAAACAGTATCATTGAAAGTTTTATTCTTAATAAAACAAGGAATGTTAACGAGATGAAAATAAATACAAACAAGGGGTGCCGAACGGAAAAAACAGAATAGTTTTATATTTTTTTTTTACGTTGAAACTTATTCGTACCGGCCTGTTACTTGCTTGTTCGGAAAATAAAATGTAGGTAGGTATTTGTTTTTTTTGTGGAATGTTTCATGTGGATGTTGGCAGTTGAATGGACATGGTGGATGTCAAAAACTGTACCGTCATTGTAATACAGGTTGCGTTCAGATCGAGTGAACGTAGAATAAAAAAATATGAGCATTATTTCAATGTAAACTGATAATTTGATAAAATGAGCTTTCACTCATTTGAGTTAAGTACAGACGCACACCAAGCTACCCGAAATTGTCAAAATATGCCAATCAACTTTGAACCATATGCTTCAGCGATAAAGTTGAAAATCTATTCAGAATATTTGTCAGATTGTAGTAACATGATGTGCTGGCGTCTGTACGTTATCTACATCTGCTTAGCCTTTCCCCAAGCTATGCTGAGTTTTCCTTCCAGTCTAACCAGTCGCAGCTGAGTATACCAGTGTTTTACATGGAGCGACTGCCTATTATGACCTCAACGGCACCCATCTTGCGGGTCGGCCTGACACACATTTAAACATCTTTGGCAGTCGTTACAGATAGTACTGAAAATCTGACAAGCGATGTTACCAAGCGGTAGCGGGTTACCCAGGTAACAGAGTTGAGGAGGTTAGATAGGTAGACGCTCCATGTAGAACACTGAGCTGCATCTGGTTGGCCTGGAAGGCGACCCCCAATATACGTACTTGGGAAAAGGTTAGGCAGATGATAATATTTTGCTGTGTAATTTTATATCAAGTAACATAAATTATAACATAATATATTGGTAGAGATCCAATATCTTAAGTAAATGAAAAAAAAAATCCTAAGTACGAACTATCAATTTATCTAGCTGAAACCTATCTAAAACTTTAAGGTCCTAAATATTCGATCAATCAAATTGAATCAATCTTACCCTACAGGTGCTAGGGCTGACCTCAAAGGTTAAACACTCGGGCTGTTCTCCCACCTCAAATATTTATGGAATGGGATCCAAGTTTTGAATTAAATCCGGTAATGTTTGCAGACATTTCTTACGAAGCTCAAGTATCCCTTATACTTGAGCTTCGTAAGAATACGTATTTGGAGAAAAGGGGACTTTTTATGTTCCTGGGATTTTTTAACACGTGTGATTTTGAAATCCCAAGAACATAGAAAAGTCCGCGTGTGGAGTGGAGTTATAGTTATATTATATCAGGCCACTTTTTCACACACGTTCGATTAGTCCCAAGGTGAGCTATTTATTATGTTGTATTATGGGTGCCAACACAACTGATAAACTACGTATAATAAACATATTATAACGCCCAGACCAAAGCCAATAAGCTTCTTACACAAATGGCGACCGTACCAGGAATCGAACCCGGGGTCTTTAGTTCGGCAGTTCGGTGATCCGACTTAAAAGATAAGATATTAGTATTAATTTATAGACGCTATTCTTATTTTATTGCAATTTATTTGTCTTTTGTTATAAAAACATCCACATCAAGGCCGGGTCTGCTAGTTAAATTATATATTTTGACACCCATGTAGGTAATGTAACAAAACACACTAATAACATACTCCAAACTTAAGTCCTATTGAAATTCAAACACAAATACTCGTTAATCTTCCACCTTAATCTCTCATCTGGCGCACATTCCTGTCTACCCAAAACAATGAGGGATCCATAACTAACCCTAGATATTATAATAACACACAACTTTCTAACACCACATAAGACAGCTAATATTTTACCAGCAAGTTCTAAGCCGGCCATTATGTATGTATGGAGTTTGAAGCGTGTCTCAATTGTACAGCCGCCAGCACATCAAGCTACTACAATCTGACAATTTTCCTTAACAGATTTTCAACGTTATCGCTGAAGCATATGGTTCAGGTTTGATTGAGAAAATTTGTCAGTTTGGGGTAGCTTGATGTGCTGGCGTCTGTACGTAAACAAACATACCCGTACATTATGCGAAGGCACGAATCGGTGGCGATAGTCCGCATCGGGGGTCTAAGACTGTTTACACGTTTCGTCAATACGTTTTGCGTTCGCGTTACGGTTTTTTTGCAGTATTGGTGAAGCACAATTGCTTTTGTTTATATTTAATGTTACAGAGAAATAGCGCATAATCAACACCTAATATTGTAGTATGTGGCGCTCTAATTTATTATGTGGGAACTGAAATGGTGTCAGCAGTTTTTGCATGAGAAGCGTAACAAATAAAAAAAAAATATGTTCGCATTTATAATATTAGTATGGATTATGTTGATGACTAGGTGATTGCTGGAGTTTAAAGTAGATTTATGTCATTCAAAATCGATATTACATAATGTTCACATAATATATGTGGACTCTCCTTTTTGTCGGAAATCATCAAAGAATAAATCATCGCTGAGTGTGCAGTTGGAGCGAGTGTCAAGACTCTTGCTGACTAATACCCATCATGTTCCTTCTAGAAGACCCTGTGTGCCAGAGCCGCAGTCATCCGTGCGAACAAACCGCAGCTCCAGCACATCCACAATTATGTGCTTTGTCCCTTACTACATATAATTAAATACTTTTAATATAAGCATTATCAAATCCATACAAAGGCATAGCATTTTCGTATGTGTGAATTTTAAGTATACGATGTAAATTAACGAACACAACCTTCCCAAATTCTTCATGTCAAATGTCTTAGTATAAAAGTTCAAACATACAGGCCAATATACACTTGAAAGGCTTCCATTCGTGAATTAAAATATTTTCGCCTCATATTCAAGTTATAAGGCACCTAATACACCGATGTTTTTATTTACATAAAAATGCAATTGTTTTTCGCCATCTTCCGAACGGGAGAGCATTTCGTACTGTAAGGTAAACAGTTTCCGAATACCGTTTAGGTAGGTGCCAACAATTTTATCTTAGCTACTGCAGGAGAGCTTCTTTCGGTTTTCCTTCTTTGGGAGAATTTAAAACTATAAGTATTGTCTACACTATGCATTAATGTCACGTAAAATAATTTATTTAGTAAAATTGATGCATGATGAATTGTATTTTCAAACAAATTACTCCCAGTAGATCCATTTTTTCGTGGGAAATCATCGAATGACACAACATTGACAGTCTTTTCAGCTGCACTCTCAGCGGGAGGGGAAATCATCGAATGACCCCTCCCGCTGAGGGTGCAGCTGGCTGCAACTGTCAGTCTTACTGACTGAAATCCGGAATAACCTGCAGCTCCGGCAGACCTTGGGCCTATGGGGCACTTCCAAGCCCGCGTGGGCCTTGGGTCTCATGAGCCCACACGGGTCCTCCAACAACACTTAGATAAAACAAAAGAACCTTCCCTTAAAATTTCCAGAAAAGGTCCACACCCCATACATTCAGTTCCTTAGCTAAAAAATCATAAATAACCCTTCTAAGTCATAAAACATATCATGTCAGATAATAAGTACATCAAGTCCTAAAAACTTGGCAAAAAAAACTTACCTTTACTACTCTAAACAAAAGCTTGTATACTTTCAGTGTAGGTCGGCGTTTCACCTGTCGATAGTTGCCATAGTTTCAGTATTTTTACGAGGTTCAACTTGTTTTATGTGTCCTTTGGGACGGAACCTTCTTTTGGTCCTTCGAAACGGGATCACAGAGTTACGTAGCGCAATGTATTAATTCTAAACAATTATCTTTTTAGGCTGCTTGATAAAATGTGAGTGTGTTTTTCTGCTTTATATTGTAGAAGCAGTTAATATGACTATCATTGTATATAAGGTCTAACAATACTAGTGCACCATATTTTTACGGGTCATCTAAAACATGCCTACGATCATGTTTATCATAAAAATTCATGAAAATAACGACATGTTATGGTATTAAATTTATCATCACAGCCGCCAAATTGTAAAACTACGCCTCTATGAAGACGCTCGATCGTTGACCCCTAGGTCATTAAACTTATTTTGGAGCAAACATAATCCTTAGCATGTACTTCATGACCTGTAAAAATATGGCGCACTAGTATTGTTAGACCCTATATACCGGATAGACATCAAGCTAGTACAATCTGTCAAATTTCTTTAATAGATTTTCAACTTTATTGCTGTAGCATATAGGTACGAGTAGTTCAAAGTTGATTGGGATTTGACATTTGCAGATAGCTTGATGTGCTGACGTTCTGTATGCAAATACAAATTTTGTGTCATTATAGTTTATCCAAACAATATCACACATAAAATATTTACCAACAATTATTATCTAGGCATCACTGATTAATTATCCTATTAAACATTAACATATCACATTGTTTCAAAACAAATGCAATACAATATTAACGTACACATAATCCAGATATAACGCAAAACCAATAAATATATTAAAGAATTAAAATAATAATCGTATATCATGTTCGAATCGTATCGGTTTGTTGGACCCGTGCAATGGTACGAATCAATTTAGTAAATTCGCTAGCCAATTGTAAACATGTCAGGTAAATTAATTAATATTGTAAACGATTGTAATTCACTAATTGAATCGAGTCTCGTTTCGAATAATTGAAGGTGCACTTAAGGTACAGGCACATTAATGATTACAAAGGTATCAGGTATCAGGTAGCGTGTTTTAGTCGGGTGTGAGGAAATCTTGGTGAAGTATTATGCAGGGATATATTTTGGTACTTTGAGGTTCTTAGATAAAAGAATGTGGTGTTTTACCATCAACAATGTGTATCATAAAGTCCAGGTTCAATGTGTATTTTTTTAATATCGGGAAACCTTTTCCGACAGTGTCGGCTAGCCCTAAGGTAAAATGTTGATTAGCTTGCGTTATGGGTGCTAACACAAATCATACTTTACACATTATGTATATAGGGTGTTACAAAATTAGTGCACCATATTTTTACAGGTCATCTAGTACATGCTCAGGATCATGTTTACCACAAAAAAAGTTGAATAGCCAAGGGGTCCACGACCGAGCGCCTTCATAGAGACCGGCCTTATGGGTACAATTTGGCGACTGTGATGAAACATTTAATAAAATATGTTTTCATTTTAATAACTTTTTTTGTGGTAAACATGATCCTTAGCATGTACTAAGTGTTACATGTACCTGTAAAAATATGGTTAACTAGTTTTGTTACACCTTATATACATATTTATAAGGTACGTAAATTATAACACACAGCCAATAAGGATGTCGATCGTACCGGGAATCGAACATAAAATCTAACACAAATTAAGAATACAAACTTTCGATATATGTACATACATATGTATTGAACATTTAATTTACGCCAAAATATTTTAGGGTGCAAAAACTTTATGCCTTACTGTACCATTTTTGTGGTTTAAAAACGCGTGGATACGCAGGTCCAAATTTGAAATGACGTCATTTAAACCATATACCTTAACTATGGCTAATCCATCACCGCTCAGGGCAAACATGGAGTGGATTTGTTCGACGTAATTATTTAGAAATGTCACCAGCTGTGTTAGTTATTTCGTCCGATGTTGGCTTGTCAACCGAGCTTTGATTTATATGTTTCAAATTGTTGGTATATTTTGGGACAATATTTCAAATATCTTTGTATGTATATTCAGGCGTTACGGGTAGTCAGAAGCCAAAAAGTCTGACATCCAGTCTTACCAAGGGGTATTAGGTTGCCCAGGTTCTCAAATGGATCCGGTTAAGGCTGGGAGCCGACCCCAACATGGCTTGGGAAAAGGCCAGCAGAAGATTTGAAATATCTCTAATTATTTAGGACTAACTATAGCCACTGCCTAAATCATTGTTGACATCAAATATAAATCCAGATATTGATGGGCTAAGGGTTGTACATAGACCTCCAGAAGGAACATAGTGGGTTTTAGTCAGTAAGAGTCTAATACTCCCTGCAATTGCACCTTCGGAATCGGGAGAAGTCATTTGATGATTCACCACGAAAAAAGCAAAAAAAAAATTTGATGAAATAGCAAAATGTATCTGTCTGTGCTTAAGTTTCAATTTAGTCGTGCAAGCGTTTTTACGTGAGTAATTACTAAACTATTTAATTAGTTTTACTTTGTTATAATGTCAAAGCATGGTTAGAAGGAGTCTGCGGGCTCATAGCCTATTTCATAATTACTGCCCTCTAGGATCACCGTGGACTCGATTAACGCCGAGTGCATGCTGTGAGAGCTACGATAATGCTTTGTATTATTATGGATATGTGCCCTTCTAGAATATTCTCTTCCTGGCCATTTTGAACAGAAACCTGTAAATTAAAAAAATCGTTAAACAACGCGCCAATCTATCGACACAATAATTCATGATTTGAAAGTTGTTTTGAAGAATATAGCAAATTGATCAAATCAAATCAAATCGTTTATTTGTGAATCACAGGTATTCTTAATTAAAAGGTGGTCTTAATTAAAATGTGTCCATGCCGTGATCCGCCACACATACAGATATTACAAATTAACAAATACACAAAATATTTACTGCCTATTGATTGGCTATTTTTTCTTACAAAGTAATAAAATAACTGAAAGATCAATTGATTTTTTCAATTTATCCATTCAAATTCTTTTTCTATAGTCAAATAATCGTCGCATGGAACAGAATTTCTATGAAATTATCTACCAAATAAACTAACTGGAGCTTATTCGTAGGTGGTGAAACAGGTCCTTAGAATCTTAGATCAACGAATTCCTATTATGATTCTAGATTGTTTCAGTTCAAAGACTATAGGAAATCGAACTAAATCAAAATTTAAGCAGAAATTCCGCCATAAAAAGGACCCAATATACTTCCATTTTCTCCTCAACCGCAAATTACCGCATATTTTTTCAAAGATAATGAAACACAGCCATTACTTTGAGTAATATCTGATAGAAACGGTAAAGATACCCTCAATTACGGCGGGTTATTAAAGTTTACTACTTAGAGGCCCTCCAACTTAATGATCTTGGCTTGAGTGAAGAGTCACACCGTGACATCCAAGTTTCTAGATAAGTCTTTAAGAAAAACTTGCTTTGGCCTGTGATTTCCCTGTGTCCCCTGGAAAGTATTCCACGCACATGGATAGTAAATAGCCAAAAGACTCGTTAAATGGGCTATCAAACAAAAAAGAAATCAAATTTTGCCAGTAGTTTCTGAGTTTAGCGCATACAGACAAGCAAATAAAGGCAAACAAGCAAACTCTTATATAAATATAAAGAGAAGTATTAGATAACTCCGTTATCTTCTTAAAACTTTTTGAAGAAAATTAACAGCCAGATGGACTTAAGAGACAGTTCTTTATCAAGTCTTAATTTTTGGGGTTCCCTTGACGGGTCGAGTTAGCTCGCGTTCTGACGAAACCGAAAAGAAAGGATTGAGCGTTAATCACAACGCTTGTTCAAAGTGGGTTGGTGATTTCAGACTTTATTCCAGTTTTCCTCGAGATGTATTTCTTTACCTTTAAAACCGATTAAATGGAATAGGCCAAGATATAATAAGAATGTATTCTCATACTTGAGAGGCTGGTGCTCTCTAACCATTAAATGTTCTTAGATTCGCAACTTGAACACATATTTTACCGAACACACGTTTATAATTTTCATCGCAAGTAATACCAGTGTGTTGTGTAAATATTATGTCTAACCATTAACTAGGCCACCACTGTTTTCCTTTTTTAAAATTAGTATTCTGTGTCAGGCTTGCCACTTCCAGAGACATTATAACGAAGGTCAAAAGCTACCCAAAGATACGGTAATGAGCTACCTATCTCGGCCATTGACTCGGCAAGATTACTTGATAAGCCCCGATATTTACTTAGCGCATAAATTAATAGAAATTAACGTTATATTTACATACATTTGGGAAGTGTTTGGCGCCTTATCTGGGCGTTAAAGGCAGTAAGTGCTATCTGATTTACCAAGCAGTTGGATGAGAATAGGTTCTTAAAAAGCTTGAGGAAAAGTGAATTACCTAAGTAGATTATGACGAAAATTCTCCGTGCTTTGAAAAATACCTACGTTAGGCATTTGATTTGGTTTTGATATCATTAATGGTACTTGAAAAACGTTACGGCTATTCAGAATTTTTTAAAAGCTATAGATTTTTTTCTATAATAAAAGCCTGAGTTTCTTTTTATTACAAAAGCTGCCAATGTGTGTGAAGGTCCCATCAAAATCTGTTAAGCCATATCAGGGATTACGCAGAACAAAAGACACAAAAATAAATTCTAAATCTTTCTTACTGACTATATAATAAGATAGGCTAGGCTCAACAGACGACTGTCACGTTCAACTGAATTCATCATAAATGGAATCAGTTTCTAACAAATTTAGAAAGGCATAGGCCGCCCAGAACTCAAAATGATTATAAAAAAAGGAAGCGAAAATATTTTAATAGAGTAAAAAAAACTTACTTTTAACGAGAATATGTATCAATAGCGAGCATTTTCGCGTCAGATTTAATATAGGAATGAAACTGGCATTTGTAGATACGATAAAAGCTGTCACGTAAAAAGAGATGCTGCTTGCACTCGCCTGCACAAATATTTGTATGGCTTTGTGTGGCACTGGTCTGCTTCGTACATGTGTGATTTATGTTTTCAAACTATGAAATCATTTCTATTGGAAGGATTCTAGTGAAGGAGCGCTGTTAACAATAGGTAATAGTTCTATTTAATGATCTTAAAATTTTGAATTTGTATCGAATACTAACATAACTATATTAAAATTATATAGAAAATTTGGTCTAATTTTGGCTGCCATTGATACTAAGTATAATAAAGAAGCAACATAATTACATAACTTTTGGCAAATTATATATTATATTTAACGTGAGCGTTCTTTACTCTAAAACTCATAATTTCTTGAAATTAATGTTGTTATGATGGAATACAAGAAAAAAAAATACAAATTAGGTTGAAATTCACCAATTTTTGAAGGTAAATTTTAATAATAATAATCCCCAAACCACCCACCTACTACTTCCTATGTTTCATCGCTAGGAAGAAGAAATTGTTGAATAAACTCCTCAGCAACACAATTCTGTCTCAATAGTTTGAAAAAATCGGTTCTGTACAAAGCAAAATAAGAATACAAGCTATCAAATGACTATATAGTAGAGTAGACTACTCTGGACTACTACTAGACTACTCTAAAATAAAAGGTTATTCAGTATAAATACCTCAAAAACAAACAAGGCCTTTCAAAAAGCATGCAAACAGTTTTATCCCCTCTTCATTGAATGCAACGTTCAAACGTTTGCCAACGATTTCACTGAAGCAATTTTCTTAACGTGTACATACAAAAGAATTAAATAAGTAAGCACTTGTTTCCTAGACTGGGTCTCAAAGCGTCGCCGGAGGAACCTGGCTGTACAAACTTGTATTCATTATGAAATTTGTAATGCTTTGAACCTTGGAGCATATAACCTACCAGAACTGCCGTGAGCATAACAGTCAAATTTTGTGCGGAGGCGAGGCAATGCATTAATAAAGTGATAGATAGATAAAAAAATTATTCAGCAAACAAAAAAAAATAGTGAAAGAAAAATTTAAGTCAGATTATTAAAAAATTTGCGGTGATAGTTCACTTACTTAGTTTTTTCAGTTTTTCGTTCACTTAATTTTCTATCACATCAGTACACACAAACACGAATAATTAACAATCACTAGCATAAACTAGACGCACACTTTTACAGACGCCAGCACATTAAGCTACCAGAAACTATCAAATTTTCCCAATCAACTTTGAACCATATGCTTCAGCGATAAAGTTGAAAATCTAGTAAGTTAATTTGGCAGATTGTAGTTGCTTGATGTGCTGGTGTCTTTACATAAGAGTGTGACCTGCGGTCTCTTATGTTTCGCGGAGGGACACCCACGGTAGTGGCATATCCGGTGGGTTAAGCACTCTAAGTTTTGAGCACGTGGCTTTGGACCACGGAACTAAGACTTTAATACCGCTTTAGAAGTGAATGGCTTTTGAAATTTTAGCTGGTTACCCGAATATCTTAGTGGTCTATAATAAAAGGCTTTTTATACAGTGAGAAATTATATTGGCTGGGTTTTATATTAGGTATTTTCACATAGAAAAAGAAAACATACCTATCCTCTTGAAGCTAATGACCTCTTTAACCCAGTTACCAGGAAACTTGATGGTTTCGGCCGTTTTGGAAACCCGGTATTGGAAACCAGTGGCCAAAACAGAATTATAAATAATTCCTCATACCCGTTGGTAAGATTGGTTGTCGGACTTTCTGGCGTTCCGTTTTGGAAACCCGGTATTGGAAACCAGTGGCCAAAACAGAATTATAATTCTTTATACCTGTTGGTAAGATTGGTTGTCGGATTAAGGTTTGACTATCCGCAACGGCTGCTAAAGATGTTCAAATGACAGCCGGGTCCCACCAATTTAACGTGCATTCCGAAACACGGAGGAATCCATCTACGGAACGACCGCGTCAAGCGTTGCTTAACTTTATGATCGATCGGCCCATGCGTCTGTTAGTAAGCCACGAGCCTGCCAGGTGTAAGTACCTGGCAGGCTTAGTTGACTTTATTTATAGTAACTATAGGATTGAGGCAAGCTGAAGTGACAATGGGCAGGTCATATTGCTAGGTCGTAGAGCAGATGGCCGATGGGGTCGAAAAGTGCAAGAGTGGAGACCACGGACCAGCAAGCGCAGCGTAGGACGTCCACCAACAAGATGGACGGACGACCTTGTAAAGGTCGCGGGAAGACGCTGGATGCAGGTCGCTTCCAACAGGTATGTGTGGAGATCTAAAGGGGAGGCCTATGTTCAGCAGTGGACGTCCTGTGGCTGAGATGATGATGATGATAGGATTGATGTATTTTTTTTATCTTTATTGTTTTACCAATTAACAAAATACTGTAACGAATTATTCAATAAGCAAAATATTTACTTCGCTTACATATGTATATACATACCTCAGTGAATTCTCACAGAAGGTGATTCAAAAACAGTAATAAATAAATAAGAAGTGTAAAGGGAAAACTTTGATGAAGTTCTTGGGCTAAGCTCGGGACATACTTTTCTTTTTGTTCAATTTATAAACAAAGTTGTAAAGTTTTGCCACTCAGTGCGTTCTGCTTAAAACATTGAGTAAGGATAATTTATGTTCCGAAGTTATATTTGTGTATTTGTTTTTGTCACTTTATGTAGATATATACGTCTTGCCTTGTATTTATGGAGACTAGAAAATCAATGATATAAAAATGAATGTGTTGCTAAGCGTTAATCTCGAGAGCAGCTGAAACGATTTCGCTAATTTATACTTTTTGAATATTCCTTGAACCACAGACAACAGGTCAGCCTTCCCGACTTCGTCAAATTTTACTAATCTAATATTAACCTTCTGGTTTTGAGATGACATTGAAAATCTATTAGAGAAATTTGACAGATTGCGGTAGGTTGTTGACGTATACGAGGATGATTTTTACTGGGAGAAAAGTTAAAATAAAAACACCAATTGTCCTATACAAAAGATTCGTAATTAATAATCTTTTTACTTTTAGCAGCTTACTTTAAGTCCTGTATAGCAAAATAAGTAAGAGGTACCATCAATAGGAACAAAAGTAGGTTTTGATCGCATAAAACTCAGAAACTCCTTATAGCTGCACACACAGAGGGAGGGGTAATTTGATTCTTACACAAAAAAGTCCTTATGTGTATGCGGGTATTTTCCATACGAAGAAGATGTTTTTCAGTTAGAGTAAGACAAATTGCGAGTACTACTTATGTCTGCAGTCCCACTCGTTCAAAATCAATGCGAGGTGATAAAAATCCAACAATCCCCATGAGCGCTCTATAAACTAATAAAAAAGATTACAGCATGCGGTCTCTATGCGATACGCAAAAACAAATGCAAGCTCCACCGAGTAATGAAAATTAAACCTTAAAGCTTCACGCCTCGACTTTATCAGTGATGTTCATGAATAATATTCGTGACGTCACAATGTGACACATAGACAAGCCACGGTGAGAGAGACACGTGTCATGTGGCTGATTATGATTAAGGGCTATTGTAAATTAACTGTTTATGGGTACTAGTTGATGTTTATGGGTGTTTATGGGTACTTATAGATAAGTCAAGTGGTTTATACGATTTTTTTTTAAAGATACTATACCACGTTACTTACTTCAATCATCTGCCTAGCGTTTTCCAAAACTATGGCGTCGGTTTTAAGTCTTAGTTGGACGCACCTAAGTGTAAGTATTTTAGCCTTCCTCAATAATATCTAATAACACTGAATTATTTTTTCAAATCGGTCCAGCATGCTTATCATGGCGATTTTATATCTACTCCGTCAAGAAAAGACAAAGCTCTTTCTGTCAATGTCAACATGTCTTCTGTCCGAGTATGGCGCGACCTGTCAACTCGCATATTATAATCACTTGTAGCCTTATGTCGATCGAAAAAAAGAAAAAATTACTTCATAAAATATCAAAAGAAATCTTACGTCAATCTGTCACTTTTCTGTCATGATGTCAAATCTCCGGTAGACAAAACTTGTCTCTACGGTCGCCATGCTAAGCCTGCAGTAATTTTTGACACTAGCGTGTTCGAGTATACAAAGAAACAAACTCCTTCATCTTTTTAATATAAGTAGGTATAGATTTAAGCTAACCCTGAATTTACAAGAACAACAAACACACTTTATACGTTACTTCTTAAATTTTCCTGTTTATGGGCGCGTGCAGGATTTTAATCTTTATACGCGTTTCTTGTCAGTTCCACGCCTAGGTGCATATTAGCGGCACAGTTAGGTGCATTTTAGCGCTATCGCGGTCTGCGTAGAAGTGCCACTTTATTTTATAATTACAGCTCCATTATGCTGTAATTAAGATATTCTTTACAGCTATTAAGAATTTATTTTATTTATAGCTGTTTGTGTTTGAATATTCTGCTGTTTTTGATGGCATTGCTTTGTTAGGTTATATCTTTAATTTAAGTTTGAGTAATGCTCGTTATTATTTTCAGCAGTTAAGAAAAATAACCTTTATAATTTAAAATATTAAGCCGAATTTAATGAATTCCATGTATGTGAAGATTTTGTGACTGAATTAAAGATAAGACATTTATTTAATACAAGTCATTTATTTAAACTAGGCTGAAAATCAGCATTTTTTGAAGGTCACTTTTACATGACAGCCCCCAAAAACGCACGTTCTTCACGACTTATCGCTGGGAAGAAGAAATGGTGGAACAAACTACCCAGCAATTTTTTTTATTTATCCAGTAGAACACCGAAATTTTAGCCAAACAGACGATATTTATCTCAGTCACCTTACAACCGTTGTCTACCATTTCAATATTTGAACTTTTAAAAGCCCTTCATTGATCCTGGTACTCCCATTACTCTTGATGTATGACGCTGAAGCCTTCAGTCAGTCGCAGCAGATGTGTAATAAAACCTACAGATACGTAGATTGTAAAAATAAGATCGGGAGCGTTGTGTCTGCTTCACAGTTCGTCGGTACACTTCGCGCTGTGCGGTGCAAGTGAGAAGTTATTAGCGAGTTATAGTGTTCTAGCCAAACTTCATAACGTATCGCAATTTACTGAGCACAGGTGCGTGTTTCCCTTAAGCTATCAGTCCGCTCTTGATATCTAAGAAGGTCTGAGCCTCCCAAAACTTTGGGGTCTACTTTACTAGTAATAAAACGCTGGTAATCTGCGGCCATTGGATAAGACTGAAAGCCAACCCCAATATAGTTTAGGAAAAGGTTAGGCATCTGCCTATTTACCATGCCTTCCAAAAGTGGAGGAACTCGTTATGGTAAAGATACTCACCCTTAACTGACTGAACGCCCTAAGTATTGCTTAACGTTAGTTCGCTAAACTCGTTCGGCCAAAACCATTTTGTTGAAATATTCTTTTATTTATGAGTTATTAGGTCTTCTCTCGCATATGTCTCATATCTCAGTCAGTATTCTTCCTACCAATAGCGATAGGTAACAGTTGTTACAACAGTCCAAAAACATGTCAAGAATGTCCCAAGAAAGCCAATAAAGAATTAAAATTACCAAATCGCTACCGCTTATACCTTGTCCAGCACCCATCCGAAACGTGAACACAATATAATGAGGGAGTGGAGCCTCAGAGAGCAAAGTTTGGAGCGGACTCAAAAGTGCTTCCAGTAATTTTTCCTGCTTGATTTAAAACGATCGCATTGTAACAGAGTTTTGGTCGTCCATTCTTGTTCGTAATTGTGTTTTGTAGTTGCTCTACGAGTTTATTTTTGGCTATTGTCAAAAAAGTTTGAGAGCTTGAACAAACAGAAAATAAAAAAATAAACAAAAGAGGATATAATATCTGTATATCAGCCGAACTGAAAAAAACCCTTACTAAATTGCATTGATTGAAAAAAAAAAACAAAATGTATTTGTCAGTTTTTCAAGAATATTTGCCTATCTGCCTAGCCTTTTCTATAAGCTATGTTGGTGTCGGCTTAAAGTCTTAACCGGATGCAGCTGAGTACCAGTGTTTTACGTGGACAACTGTCTGACCTCCTCAACCCAGTTACCTGGGCAACCCAAATACCCCTTGGTTGGACTGGTGTCAGAAGCCAGTACTTTTGATTCTGGCTCCCCGTAACAAATGACTACCGGGACCCACAACGGACCGACCGCGTCAATCGTTGCTTAACCTTATGATCGATCCTTAGCCACGAGCTCCTCCAAACCAACGAACTGCTCGTAAAAATAAAATCCTCAATTTCTTTATTTACAGCATCAAATAATAAATACATCAAAGTAACCGCAACACGACCCTAGAAATGCATGAAATGAAACATGTATGAAAAGTGCAGCACAAAGGATCGCCTTAATGCGTGAACCGCTAGCCTTGCCCCGGCCGTATAATATTCTACTAAGACGCTACTCAGAGGAAATTGTCGAGGTAAGTGGGGATTTTGAAATAAAACCCTAACGTCCTGTGAACTTGTGAAGGAATTGGTGATTGCAGTATTTTTTTCGTACACTCCTAACTTCTTATACTCGTAGTTCTTAAAACGTGGGGATATTGCCACATTGGAATGCTTTAAAATGCTCTAATTTGCTGACGGATGGAAGTATGATGAAGCTATTATCAAAAACCTACTTTCTGTAAGTAAAGCGATTTGAGTCCAGTTCTCTCAACCCAGTTACCACTTACCGGCTATAACACTTAGTAAGACTGATTGTTGGACTTTCTGGCTTCTCAATAACCGTAAAGACTGCCAAAGGCTATCATGACCACCAATACCCACCAGTTTAACGTGCCCTCCGAAACAACCGGAGGAACTTGACTTGACAAGATTACCCATCAATGGACTGACCACGCCAAACAATTTGTAACCTTATAATCGATTTACCGGGTGACCCAACTATAACTAAAAATATAATTCAGAAACTTCCAGAGCAAAAAAACAAGTGCGTTTCTAATGCGAACACACGTTGTACTTGATAACTATTCTGCTGCAATTAGTCGGAGCTACCGATGTCTACAATTGCTACGGCGTGCCTTTTAATCTAACTAGCGTCGCCACCCGGAATGGTTTGCGAAGCCAGAACGTTTAATTGTTCCTCTTTAGTGTGTGTTACTTGGTAAGGAATGTTTTCGTAGTTAATTAATCAGACATTTATAAATAGTGTTTTCTTTGTTGCTTAGTCGCGAAATGGTTGCAGTAACCCATTGTTAATTTTTATTTTCGCTTATATTCTTTATTGGACACAATTAAAAAAAATCAATATAGGACACATTACAAAAAAAGTATACATATTTATGAAGCTTACTATTTTGTGTTTCATAATAACACCTTAAGAGACACTTTCACAGTTTACGGATAGCAACTATCTACCAGATAGGTTCAAAAATGGAACAGAATTTGTATGAAATACCAGATAAACTATCTGGAACTTATCAGTAACCGGTGAAACTGGCCCTTAACAACAATATTTCGAACTTCCTACTAAGATTTCAAAACACACATGACGTCTATGTTATATTATGTTGATTATGTCAAAACGTGACACTGACAGTTATGACACGAAGAGCGGGAAAAGATCAAGGGGATGTCGAGATAAACGGATGAAGGGATGTGATTGCCATCATCCTGACGCGGCTGCCAACAATGTGAAAACATCATTCTTAAGGCATAATAATTATGTATAATACAGTGTTGTATGTAAGGATTAAGTTTTTTTGGGTAAACTTAAAGATTGTTTTGCAAAACGAATTGTATAATTTGGAATTGGCTCCAGAATTTGTTGGAAATTTACTTAAGCTATAGGTAATTTTGAGCGCTATATGATTTTCTTGAAATTATTTCATTGCAATGCTGTCTTTCGTGTTAGTGCAGAGGCCAGCATATAAACATACTGCAATCTGTATAATATCCTTAATATATTTTCAACTTTATTGCAGAACCATTATGATTTAAATTTGATTGGGAAAATGTGTTAGTTTCGGGTAGTTTGATGTGCTCTACATGCATAAAAGATGTCCTAAAGCCTTCAAATGGGTTTCCAACACAATCTTTGGTTAGCCATATCGAGAATGCTATCAAACATTCCTTTCATAACAAACGTTCAAACACCGCAGTCAGTTCTGTGAGCTAAATGTGTGTCATGCAGCCTTTAAAAGCATTACGACATCTTCGTAAATCATACCTCTCTCGGACAGAGTCCACAAATAATCGGTAGCACCATTTGACGGTCGCCATGTTTGGCGTATTGTGTAACGATGTGAAATATTGCAAGTCGAATGGTGTTCCTATAGGCTTTTTGAATTTGGAAGGCGAATCTTTAATTTATTCTTTTTTTAAATCTTTCATTTAAATATTTGAAATTTAAAGTTTTTTTTATGTGTGTAAAACTTTATAATGAAAAAAATATGTGTATTAAATTGTATTTGTTTAAGGATTTATGTTCTGTTATAAATTGGCTATTATTTTGTTGCTTAAAAGAAAGCTTAAGAGTCACCGAGAAATTATTAGGATCTTTGCTTCTAAAAAGCTATGTTTAAATGCCCCATACTTTTCAAGACTTTTTTTTCGGATGTTCAAAATCCATTGAGAGATCACAAAAGATATCATAAACAGTACAGTATTTGAGGATATCTACCGGCTATGGTAACTCCTTTAAAGAAACTTCCGACCTCGGCACGGACTATAGCCGAATCAGACTTTTTTATCTGATTTCAAGTTGAAATCCAAACTGTACCCACGAGTTTCACGTACTATAACATCTGTTCGCACAGCGAAGGCTCTTTAATGCTACTTTATTGGATACCTGGCTTAAAGCCGCTACTAAATCACTTTGTAACATTGTGGCAAGCGCCTCCGTTACCCTGTCACGCCAAGCCAAGTTCAAACAAAATTTAATTGGTCCTCTATTTTACAAACAACCGTTCGAATCGAAACCAATTATCGTTTTCGCGTTCGAATATCGAAAGTTCGTAGCAGGTGCGCGTAACGTCTCGGTTTGTGGTAAGGGAGGAAGCGGGTCGGTACACGCGCCAACACATCAAGCTACTACAATCTGTCCAATTTCCTTATTAGATTTTCAAGTTTATCGCTCTGCAGGCTTAGCATGGCGATTTTATATCTATTCTGTCAAGAAAAGACAAAACTCTTTCTATCAATGTTAATTTGTCTTCTGCCCGAGCATGGCGCGTCCTGTCTTATATTTCGTCTTGTATTTCTTCAAAAAATGTCAAAGGAAATCCTACGTCAATCTGTCACTTTTCTGACATTATGTCCATTCTCCGGTAAACAAAACTTGTTTCTACGGTTGCCATGCTAAGCCTGCTGATGCTCAAAGTTTATTGGGAAAATTTGACAGTTTCGGGTAGCTTGATTTGCTGGCGTCTGTACTGCATTCGAGGTAAAGAGTCTTAGGAGAAAAGGTTTGCAATTGTTTATGGTATTTGTTCTGTATGAGATCTGATTTAAGCCGATGTTGTAGGTCCTTAGCTATAAATGATACATAGCTGTTGTTTGCCACCACGCTCGCCACGCTCGTGGAACAGGGCGACGGCGATGCCAATCGCGTCGTGGAACGTAGCGTTATAAAACAAAAACAAAATTTGTCTGTCAGCTGTTCTCCTGTCTGTCTGTGATTAATATATTATTTACAAGTTTTGTGTCGCTTTATCATTACCAACGATCCCCTAAAGTTTACATTGGTCCTTCGAGCCGGATCGTAGTGTGAATGTTTCACACACCACCAGCGAAGATAATGATAACCCGCAGCACTGCTAAAAAAATTCAAGCTGCCGAGACAAGACCTGTAAATGAGCAGAGAGAAGACGATCCAGGCGAAGCTTCCTGTGGCACGAACGTAATAAGGTCGGAACGTGATGGTAATAAAAATCCGCCTTCGATTACGTCACACGCGTCATTACGGTCCAAGAAGCAGTCATCGTCACTGTCCATAGAAACCCAACGCAAGCGGCTAGAGCTTGCAGCAGCCCAAGCAAAGGCTCGGATCGAGATGGAATTGATCGACAAAAAATTAGCGGCAGACCTCGCCGACCTAGAGGAATACAGTCACGAAGGAAGATCACGTGCTGCACATACCGAAGAATTGGATGGTCGAGTCGAGAAATGGATGGAGCAAAGTCAAGAACTGCAGGCCACTGACGAAAAACACGACTCGCACGCGAGCCCGGCCACTGACGGAACAGTTCAACTGTTGACAAGCGCATTAAAAGAACTCATCACTTCATCGGCTATCCAACAAAATACGAAACTTCTCAGTCGTCTCAGCACGCCAAAAGAACTCCCTATTTTCAATGGGGACCCGAAAGAGTGGCTTCACTTTGAGCAAGCATTTAAGGAGTCCACTGAAGTCTGTAACTTCACTGAGAAGGAGAACATATGGAGGCTACGAAAATCATTACGCGGCGCGGCGCATGAAGCCGTGTCAGGCCTTCTTATTTCTGGAGCCTCACCTGCAGATATTATGTCCACACTCAAGTTACAATTTGGTAATGTTGAAGTAATCCTATCTCGCATTGTGACTGACATTAAAAAACTTAACTTCTTATCTACGGACTACCACCGAGACATAGTACCGTTTTCCACTAAGGTGCAAAACTACGTAGCAGCTGTTCGAGCGCTTGGTCGCCAAGAATATCTACAAGGAATGGAAGTAGCTAACATCATTCTGCATAAATTACCTACGACCTTGCTCGCCAAGTGGACTGATTACAGCTATCCTTTCATCACTGATCCAACACCAAAACCGAGACTAGAGGTACTATCGACTTTTCTCACCGAAGAAGCACTGAAAATTTCAACATGCAGTGCAACTCTATTGCAACCAAGAACGGACATGTCAAAAAGAAGACACTTTGATAAGATGTACGTTAACACTACAGAGTCAGTATTAGCGCAAGACAAAGGAAACATGGACAAATGTCGTTACTGTCGTACTTCTCAACATAAGTTAACTGACTGCAAGAAGTTTAAGAAGTCCTTACGTAAAGACAGATGGCGGTATGTAAAACGATACGAAATTTGCTATAAATGTTTAGTAGAGCATCATCGTAAAGAAATGTGCACCGCACCTAACTGTGACGTAAACAATTGTGGACAAATGCATCACCGCTTATTACATTTTGTGCCGCGTCCAGAAGATAATAATGCGCCACCGGCACAAACTGAAGAGCAATCAGAAACAGTTACTAACGTCAATGCAAGCTGTACTGTCATGCTTAAAATTGTACCTGTTCAAATTCACGGACCAAATGGAAGTATTACCGCCAACGCCTTACTCGACGATGGTTCTACCGTGTCTTTGATTAGCGCTCCACTGGCAGCACAAGTAGGATTGCGTGGCCGCCGGGAGTGTTTGCGCATGCGTGGGGCATGGGCTGACACAGAATTAATTTGTGATGCGGAACTTGCGAAATTGAATTTATCTGGTTTTGATAACACGATGTTTACAATCGAAGCACGAATTGTTGAAGAGCTAAATCTGCCTAAGAGTAATTCGACTGTAAATTACAAAAATTATTCGCATCTGAATGACGTCAGCCGATACCTTTGTAAGTCAACACAAGTACAACCGCAAATCCTCATTGGACAAGACAATTGTCACCTGCTTTTGCAATTAGAAATAAAGGTGGGTCGACCTGAAGAACCCTGTGCCACCCGGACCCCTCTGGGTTGGTGCATTCATGGCAGGGTACCTAATACACGGCACTCAAACTCTGTCATATGTCATTCGTCATTGCTTGTCTCCAGTGACGCCTTAGAAGCCAACCGTATACTACAAGAACTGCACGAGGAGGTACGAAAGTCGTTTGCTATTGAATCCATGGGAGTGTCAGGAAAGCCAAGACAGAATGCAGAAGATGTACGCGCTGTTGAAATTTTAGAACAAACTTCTGTATTTATCAACGAGCAGTGGCAAGTTGGCTTACCTTGGCGAGATGAGAAGTGTGTGTTGCCAGACTCCTATCCAACAGCCTTGAGTAGACTGAGAGGGGTCGAACGAAAATTAAAAAGTGATAATGAATATGCACAAAGGTACGAAGAACGCATACGACATCTACTTGAAAACAAATTCGCTAAGCCTCTATGTAACTCAAATCATACATCATCGAAAACATGGTACCTGCCTCATTTTGGGGTTGACAACCCGAACAAAAAGAAGCTGCGTTTAGTATTTGACGCCGCAGCTAAAACAAGGGGATTGTCACTAAATGACTTTTTACTGAAAGGTCCTGACTTGCTAATGTCGCTATTTGGTATAATGCTCCGATTTAGAGAAAATCGAGTAGCTGTTTCTGGAGATATCAAAAATATGTTTCTGAGAGTAAAGATTCGACCAGAAGATCAAGATGCCTTACGATTCCTATATAGAGAGGAACCTGAAGGACCCATTAATACTTACGTTATGACATCTTTAATTTTTGGCGCGAACTCCTCTCCTTTCATTGCCCAATTTATTAAAAATAAAAATGCTCAACAATACGAGACTTCGATGCCAGCTGCAGCAAATGCGATATACAAGAGTCATTATATGGATGATTATATAGACAGCCTGCCTGATGAACAGACCACGATTAAGCTTATTCACGATATAATTTCAATTCATCAGAAGGGCAGTTTCTTGATGAGAAATTGGACGAGTAACAGCAAAGAGGTACTCGCCAGCTTACCTAAAGAACTATTAAGTGATGCAGCTGTCAAATTCAAAGTTGGTCAAGAGTATGAAGGTGAACGCACGTTGGGATTGATTTGGCATCCTTGTGACGACTGTCTTAGATTCGACGTATTTTTCAAACGGATACCTGAAGGAATTTTAAACGGCACACAAAAGCCGACCAAACGAGAAATGTTACGTGTAGTTATGTCGATTTTCGATGTGTATGGCATCTTAGCACCGTACACAATCAGTGGAAAAATTATCTTACAAGAAACATGGAAATTAAAAATCGGCTGGGACGATAAGATAAGCGATTCAGTGTTCGAAAAATGGTCAAAATGGATTTGTTTATTAAAATCAATACAAGAAGTGAGCATACCGAGGTACTACTATGATGCTACCAAACGAAAGAGTGAAACGGAAAACAGAAATATTTCGTTGTCACCGTCCCACAAAGAAACTTCAGTTATGAATGGAGAAAATGCCGAGTCTGGTACAAGTACGGCAAAGGACAGCTGTGGAGCTGCTCATCAAGGTACCATTACTAGCCTAGCTGGCTATAGACACCTACAGATGCATATATTTTGCGATGCATCGAGTAAGGCTTACTGCGCCGTCGCTTATTGGAGGTGGATGGACGAAGAGTCATGTATACGGGTAGCATTCATCGCCAGCAAATGCAGAGTTGTAGGAAACAAACCTATTACGATCCCACGTCTAGAGCTCCTAGCTGCTGTTTTAGCGGCCAGATTAGCCGACTCGGTTGCTAGAGAACACAATATGAAGGCTGAGCAACGTATATTTTGGAGCGACTCAACAACTGTGCTGCATTGGATAAGAAATGATGCTCGTGACTATAAAGTATATGTAGCAAACCGTTTAGGTGAGATCGACGAGTTAACGCGTATTAATGAATGGCGTTACATACCAACGAAACTCAACGTCGCTGATATTGCTACCAGAGAGAACTATGTCTGCCCCATCCTACAAGATAACTGGTTATATGGACCTACCTTTTTATGTTGTGAGGAAAATGAATGGCCTGGCGACATAATATCTGCGGAAAGGATAGACACACAATTGGAAAGTATTAACGTGATAAACATTGATGTCAAAAATGTTGACCTACCTGTGCCTGATGCTACTCGGTTCAGTTCCTGGCTTCGCTTACGTCGATCGGCTTCTTTGGTACTTGAGTTTATCAACAGATGTAAAAGGCTTGATCTTGAGTTTGACAATACTATGGAGAAAGCGGAGATATTATTACTAAAAAAATCACAAGCTGAATCGTTCAGCAAAGAGTTAGCTGAAATAAAAAGTAACAGATGTGTATCAAAAACAAGCAATATACTTACCTTGTCTCCTTACCTAGACGAGCACGGGGTCATGCGCGTTGGTGGCCGCATCAGTACTGCTGCTGACATTTCACCTGAAACTAAAAACCCTGTATTATTAGACGGGAGAAATTATACTGCTAGATTAATTGTGAAGTATTATCATCATTACTACGCTCATGGAAATCAAGAAACAGTAGTAAATGAAGTAAAGCAGAAATATTGGATTACAAGATTGAGACCTACTGTAAAATATGTTACATCTTTATGCTCAACTTGTAAGATAAGAAAAGCAAAGCCTGCAGAACAAAGAATGGGGGACTTACCAGGCGCTCGAGTGGCACACCATCAACGGCCCTTCAGTTATTGTGGTGTTGATTTATTTGGTCCCATGGAAGTTACGATAGGAAGGCGCCACGAGAAAAGATATGGTGTTTTATTCACATGTCTTACTGTTCGAGCGATTCATTTAGAAGTGGTCACCAGTCTCACCACTGATTCTTTTATAATGGCATTACGGAGAATGGCATCAAGACGAGGCTGGCCAAAATGTTTGTTTTCCGACAATGGTACCAATCTGCGAGGTGCGAACGTAGAACTCAAAAGATCCATACAAAATCTAGACGAACAGAGGCTTAAAGATGAGGCTTCTAATCGAGGTATTAAGTGGACTTTCATACCTCCCGCAAGTCCTCACTGGGGTGGGGCGTGGGAAAGGCTGATTAGAAGCGTAAAGATAAGTCTTAATGCTATTTTAAAGGAACGCGCACCCAGAGAAGAGACTCTGATGACCCTGTTAACGGAAGTAGAAAATATGGTAAACAGCAGGCCATTGACACACGTATCCATTAACGCAAATGATCCTGAAACCTTGACCCCTAACCACTTTCTTTTAGGGTCGTCATCTAACCTGCCTCAAATAGGAATATTTGACGATTCGGACCTTCATTTAAGGAAACAATGGAGAATTTCGCAGCGGTTAGCTGACCAGTACTGGAACAGATGGGTGAAAGAAGTGCTGCCAGACCTGTTGCCACGTAAAAAATGGAATAAAGAGCGCAAGGAGCTACAAGTTGGTGATCTCGTGCTAGTAGTCGATCCGAATGGTCCCCGCAACTCGTGGCCCAAGGGGCTCATCGAAGAGCTCATTCGGGGAAATGACAATAGAGTGAGAGTTGTCAAAGTAAAGACTAAAGCCGGAACATTAACAAGAGCAGTCTCACGCGTAGCAAAGATATCTATACATGATGAGTGCTGCTGATACAGCACTGGGGTGGGGTATGTTCGCCACCACGCTCGCCACGCTCGTGGAACAGGGCGACGGCGATGCCAATCGCGTCGTGGAACGTAGCGTTATAAAACAAAAACAAAATTTGTCTGTCAGCTGTTCTCCTGTCTGTCTGTGATTAATATATTATTTACAAGTTTTGTGTCGCTTTATCATTACCAACGATCCCCTAAAGTTTACAGCTGTTAAATGGAAGCTTGCTACAATATTGAGTTTAAGATAAGTTACTTGAACTTACATATCTTTGAAAGTAGATTTTGTGAACGAATGGCAAGCATGCAAAGTCGTCATCTCACTGTACAAGCAAACAGAAGCTAAAGTAGGCTGAAAACCATAATTTTGACGGTTAGTTTTACAAAAGATAGCCCCCAAGAACACCTACTTGGTCCAAACCCTATGTATTATTGCTGGGAAGAAGAAATTTAATAAAAACCCCTCTAAATAGGTCTTCTAATAGGAAATTCAGAGAATAAAGTCCATCGGATCTTAACAGGAGTTGAACTCACCTTCCTAGATCCGCTATTAGTCCATAAGTTACACCACCTTTATAGCCGTCGGTGTCGGCATATAAATCACGATTGGCCAGGCTGGCCGAGTCATTAGTGGCCGACCGCGGTACCAAGGCGGATTGAATTGTGACCGTGTTTAGCTCCTGCACTACCTATCCGGTTTCAGCTAGTTGTTACGTGTCTCTATGGGTTGTATTGTTTTAATTGGATCAGCTAATTGGAAGGAGTATTAGAGGGTATTATGAGGATGCAGGTTGAGCAAGCCAAAAGCAGCCGATGACTAGAAAATAAAACGCATGAGTTATCAAGAATATTATATTATAATTTATTAGGAAAAGGCAATATTAAGAAGGAAGCTCATGGCCTCGGTCGGTCCATGGATGGGACCATCTTACTATGACGGTTTTCGGAAGGCACATTAAATTGGCGGGATTTTGCTGTCATTTGTACATCTTTCGCAGTCGTTACGTGTTGTCAGAAGCCAGAAAGTCTGACAACTAGTCTTAAAACGGAATATCGGGTTGCCCAGATAACTGGGATGAGGAGGTCAGATAGACAACTGCTCCACGTAAAACACTACTATTAAGCTGCTTTCGGTTAAGCCTGGAAGCTGACCCCAACGCAGCTTGGGAAAAAGCTAGGCAGATTCACTTAGTTTCTAACTTAAAGTTTTGACCACAAAATACATCGCGAAAAACCATGTTTATCTCCAAACCTGTCGAAAACACCTTATCATCCTGCCCAACACAGACTAACTTTTAAACTAGCCGGGAACAAAAGACAAGGACAGCACGATAGCCCGTCGTTGACAATACAAAGTCAATAACTCAGCGGTGTCCAGCTAAGCCGCTTAGTGTATTGACTGGGATCTGTAGCACGGTTGGACAAAACGCGCTCCGATTTGCTGATTTTAGTTTTATTTTGCTTTTTGTTTTGATAAATCTATACTACGTCATAGGATAAAGCTGGAAAGTTTTTTTGTTTGCTTGAACACGCTTATTTGAGGAACTATAGGTTCAATTTTAATTAGTTTTAACCTTAGATAGCCTATTAACCAAGGAAAGCTACAAGCTTATCAAGGTGAGCGGAATAGTCCCACGGACGTTGCGGAAACCGCTGAAAGTAGTGCTGGTTGAGAAATCAAGGGTCAGGGCCTACAAAATTGTAGGCTAGCATCGGATAAAAACTTGATATTAATGTGTAGGTGACGATACTGTAATACAATGGAGGTTTAGAGCTGATACAAATCTAGAAGGAAAAAGGCAAAGGCAGAAACCTCGAGGCAGAATTGACTTTATTAGAAAAACCTTTACATATTTCTCTAAGAAAATAATTACATATGAAATCGATTAGGTACTACTTTTTTTTAAATGCTATTACGCATCCCCTTCCCGTCGGGGACGGGAGAGAGGTACGCGGAACTCCCAGTTTGGGGGGTATGTGGTACAGTCATTCCCAGTACCTATACCCAGCGGCACTCCAACCATGCCTGAGTGGAGGCCTGGGAGTTTATAGCGTCCAGTCCCCACCGGTGAATGAGGTACTACTAGACCAACCTCGTTTATAATACGACACGTCGAAATATTCTGTTTAAACAACCTTTCCCACCTCGACCACCGAAAAAAACCATTTATCATATTTAATTGGGTTTTAACAGTTGTTTTAAGAAAATCGAATGTTTTTGTTGATTGTGAACTTCTGCCTAAAAGTGGGATAAAAAGAGTAGAGTGGCCAATAGGTGTCACGGGTAATATTAGTGGTATGTATTAGATGCGACTCTATAAAGTTTAATAACTTGATATTTTTGAAATGATATTTGTTTTTGAAACTGTCGAAGATATGTTAATTTCTTCGTTTAGTCAGCCTTGAAAGTGTTCAAAAATTTTTTGAGCCTTTAATTTGATCTATTAGAGCGATACTTTTCGTTGCAATGCATCTAGCCTTTTTTGTAAATCAATATTGAAAATACATAATTATTTAATTAATACCCTCAACAACTTATTAGATTGGTATCTGATCTATCTACAAGTTTCCCCAACAAAGTTCCCCACTATTGGGTCAATGTACCGACACATTTGCGCTAACTACGTCAAATTACGAGCAAAGGGTTCCGTAGCGCGCTTCGATCTAATTGTGACTTCGTGACTGCTCTACCCTCTTCCATTAGCACCTTGTACCACGGAACTCTAAAATCGCATGATATTTCGCAGGACACGATATCCATTGACGGCCTTGAAGCAAGGATTGGAGATAAGGCGGTATCGAACACGCAATGGATTGTAAATGAATGATGAGATAATTTTGTTGGAGGGTTTCGATACCATCACGTTGGAATCGTTAAAAGTCTAGACACAGGGCGATTCAATTTCTTATTTACGTTCATTTCTATACATATTTTTTTATGAGACAATCTATTTTGCGCTGTTTCACTCATGGGAACTCTTTTACGCATCCGGATAAAACTCGTCTCATTTACTTAGCCTGTCCTTTGAAAGGTACAGACGCCAGCACATCAGGCTACCCGAATCTGTCAAATTTTCCCAGTCAACTTTGAACTTAAGCCATAAAGAAGGAAATTTATTAAGGAAATTTGACAGATTGTAGTAACTTGACGTGCTGGCGTCTGTACTTCTTAATCAAGTATCAGTCAAATTGGTTCAGGTTTAAAGTGAAATAGACAGAGCTATTCGTTTTACTAAGGAATTTTAATATTCTGTGCAATTATAATAAGAATCATATTCAGAACAGCGCAGTTCGTATGTATGGCTCAATTTACAAGTTGGTTTCTATGAAACTCGTTCAACAATTTATTGTAATTTTAAATGCATATTAGTTCAGAATATTTAAGAGAAATCAGATATTGGATATTGCATCACAATTGAAAATTGAAATCAGTGATTTAACTTGATTTTTCATTATTTGTAGACTGGAATTATGACACAATAAAAATATTAAAAACATATATTATGGTATAGTTTTTTGGGCTGCGGGTTGTTCGTAAGAGTTACCGCGGCCCTGGCACACAGGGACCTACAGAAGGAACATAGTAGAGTTTAGTCAGTAAGAGTCTGATACTCCCCCCAGTTGCACCATCAGGGGGAGGGGTCATTTGATGATTTCCCACAAAAAACTAAATTTATAGATAGTTTCTTCACTTTATTAAATATATGTGAACGGTATTTATTTTTTTGTTGTTATTAAACAATGTGACACTTGAAAAGAATTTTATTATATTAACGGTAGGTATAAAACTTTCTACGTTTTCATATTTATCTTGCCAAAACCTTCAGTCGAACAATGTTTAATAATTTTATGTAAAATGAAGCATGCCTGTCACGAGAACAAATTTTAAAGTATGTATCTTACATGGAGACGTAGATCAGTCTCCTATTGGTCCAGTCAGCAATTCGCAAACCTTTCTTTATCTGTTAAGTCAGACAACAAGGTAACTTGTCACAAAGATACTGATGGAGGGATTAACAAGATGAACAGTCATGTTACTTGGATAACGTCTCTGAGGATTTGGATTTACGATCTGAGAAAATATCGCGTCAGCAGGTGAGGGGCGTGTTTTAGTTGGTATCTATGGCTTATCCATACTTTCGACCTATAAAGATTTATGATAAACTGGGTTCCTCGTGCATTTAGTAAAATGTAGCAAGTTGTCTTCGTCAATAAATGGGCTATCTAATACTAAAATATTTTTTCGAATTGGATCAACAGTTCCTGAGATTTGCGCGCAAGAAAATAAACAAACAAGCTCATCGTCTTTATAATATTAGTATAGATATTTAAGTTATAACTTATGTATGTATAGTTAGCTTCATAAGCATTATGCTTTCGGCTTGTTAGTACTTAAAGATACGGAAAAGATTTTGGTCTAACTCAAGTTGAATGCAGTCGGTAGCATCGACAGCCCCACGTAGTCTTCAAGATACAAAGTAATTCTTCTTAGTCCAGACGAGGGTCATTGATTCAAAGAATGACCTTAGCTAGGAGAGAAGCTGAAGAGTTTGTAGCACCTCCTAAAACAACCAGTTCACGCGCTCTAGTAAAAAGAATGCAGTTTTCTTCTATAATCAGACTGACTAACAAAATCAATTTTTGAATATCCGAGCAGTGCATTCTGAAAATTATAGAATAGTAATATTAACAATTTTCGAACTAAAGGTGTTGCAAAAGAATATGAAACCTCTCAGATTATAAAACTTCTCCATTATTCTCTGCATCAACGTAAAAGCCTTGATTTAGAAGACACTTGCACAATTACATTGAAGTTGAAAGCCGTCGCTCATAGACGACAGAAACTAATGTAAGTTTCTTTGCGCAAAGTTGAAACAGAAAAAAGTGTCTGGCTTATAGGATGAGCAGCAAAAGCTATACGTTGTAAGGGTTGCGCCACACGAGCGATTATAAATCCGACGTGAAAATTTTAAGTCTAACAAAAAGAGTAAGTTAAGCGGTCGTAAAAATAATGTGTTAAATGTTTTGTGATAAGGTAAAAACCATGTGGGTCGATCGATCATAAGTTCAAGCAACGCTTGGCGCGGTCGATCCATGGATGGGTCACCATCTTGTTATGACGAGTTCCTCAGTGTTTCGGAAGAGACGTTAATTAAATGGGACCCGGCTGGCATTTTAACATCTTTGGTAGTTGTTACAGGTAGTCAGAAGCCAGACAGTCCGACAAGCAGTCATACCAAGGGGTATCGGGTTGCCCAAGTAACTATTTGACACTGTATAATGAATGTAATGTTTATGTTTTTACCATACCCGTGTAAAGCCTGTGGGTCGCTAGTACGTTAAGCACAAATATTTTTCACCTCTATGTTCTTTCATGCTAGGCTTACTGAAGTTTCATTGAATGGGGTATGCGTTGAGAGGATTAAATGCCACAGCTAGCAATGCACAAGTGAATTGCGTGTCTCGTTCATTCGATCCGATGTGCTGCATATCTTGCCGGTTTGAACCGGTGTAAACCTGACATATCTACTTCAACTATTCCAGTTTCCTTTGAATACTGGCTGAGTGATGTTTGTGTTGTTATCTTTACAATTTTATGGTCGATAGCTAACTTTAAAAATGGAATAAAGGATCGAAGTTTTATAATTAGAAAAACCTGATCGATATTGTCTTTATTATAATAAGGCACTTCGATCAAACAAAACTAACAAAAAAGCATCCAAAATTTTTATTTACCTAGTGGGTAATGGAGTGTCACATTTCTTTAAGGTTCCCACTGACTTGCATTGACATTGCGAGTTAAGATAAGATAAAAAAAAAGTAATTTATTGAAAGTAGGCTGAAAATCAGCAGCTTTTTGAAGGTCAATTTTACAAACAGCCCCCAAAATGCCCGCCCTTCTCCACTTCCTAGGTGTTATCACAGTGAAGAAGAAATGGTGGAATCGATCGATACTCGTACGCACGACAACTGCCGCTAGTATGAAAGGCTCTAGCTCACCGCCTCTCCCCGGATGCCGACGCTCCCCGACAAATTCACTTTTCCTGTCGACGAGCGGAAACGAATCCAAAGCACCTTTATACCGTAATAATATTGTATTAAAGAACCCTTAAGGACAGAAATCTTTTGTTGAATTTCCGCTCAGAGTGTGTGGTAATGATTTTATTATATTTTTTTTTTTGGGTATTCCGTGGTAAGTTGGGTATGGTATCGTACCATAGTGGTTGAGGTATCATCTAGTGGATCCATCTCCATCTACCGAGCCTTTTCCCAACTATGTTGGGGTCGGCTTCCAGTCTAACTGGATTCAGCTGAGTACCAGTGTTTTACAAGGAGCGACTGCCTATCTGACCTCCTCAACCCAGTTACCCGGGCAACCCAATACCCCTTGGTTAGACTGGCGTCAGACTACCCGTAACGACTGCCAAGGATGTTCAATGACAGCCGGGACCTACAGTTTACCGTGCCATCCGAAACACAGTCATTGGTGTCCAAGATATACTTAGAAAATACATACAAACTTAGAAAAGTTGCATTGGTACTTGCCTGACCTGGAATCGAACCCACGTCCTCATACTTGAGAGGTTGGCTCTTTTACCACTAGGCCACCACGACTTCCCTAGGCCACCACGACTTCCGTATCATCTAGTGGATGTGAATGTGGAATTCTTAAGTCGAGTATAGCTAAGTTCTTAAATGATATTGACTAACGCTGAAGGAAAATATTGTAAAAACCTGTTTTCGGTATTTATCTTCGAGTGAATTCATCAAAATGACCCCTCCCGCTGAGGGTTCAGCTGGAGGGAGTGTCAGAGTCTTACTGACTAAAACCCACTACGTTCTTTCTGGAGGTCTTGATGTGCCAATCCCGCAGCCTCGGTCGAACTGAGATGTACAGTTCCAATTTTTTTTTCTTATTTGGCTTCGCTCAGATTTTATCACACTAAGCGTAAAAACTCTCTGGCCACTCGAAATATAATCATACTTTCCACCCGTATATCCTAAAACACTTTCAAAAATAACTCAAGTTCCCCAAAGCCTTATAAAACGTCAATTCGCCATAGAGTTCGTATAAAAATTCATAGGAACGGCAAAGTAAAGCCATAGGTACTTGAACAAATTCATTTTTCTTGTTATGCTCAACGCCTCGAGCGAGTGGCCTGGTAATCGAATCTGGTGCCTGTCGCTGTCGACTGTACCTCGCTTTTCCTTATAAGCTATAGGGTAGTTGTTGGCGGTATCGGATTGAGGGGTAGGTTGGTTTTCTGGGCTTTTTTGCGGGTGATTATGTATCGTTTTGGTAGGTATCTAATATTTATTGATAAAACAAATTGATCAAAAATTTAATATTAGGAATGATAGGAGACAGTGGTATTAGAGTATTATTCCACGTAATCAGTAATAGTCTATGTTTTATGTTACCAAATGATAGGTGCCTTCGTCTTCATCTGCTTAGTCTTTCCCTAACCATGTTAGGGTCGGTTTCCAGTTCATTTGAATGCAAATGAGTATCAGTGTTTTACATAACGCGACTGCCTATCTGACCTCCTTAACCCTAGTTACCTGGACAACACAATACCCCTAAGACTAGTTGATGGTAATTCTAGTTGTCAGACTTTCTGATTTCTGACTACCCGTAACTACTGCCAAATATGTACAGTTAACACCCTCGCCCACCAGTCTAACCTGCCTCCCGAAATACGGAGGAGCTCATCGTGACAAGATGGTCACCAATCCACGGATCGACCGCGTCAAGCGTTGCTCAACCTTATGATCGATCGATCTATGCGGCTAAACTAACCCATGAGCTTCTGTTAGGTGTGTCATCAAACAGAATAATGTCCCAACAGGACAGGTAGGTCCATTATAAAAAAAAATATATAAATAATATTGTTGTTCAAATTGGCGCATGATTAACACACCTGAAACATTGTTTACCTACGTCACTTTTGATATAGGTCCAACGGATTACTACCTAGGTAGGATTAATAGGAAAACACGCCAAAATAAGGTTTGACATTTTGTTACTACCTAAATACCTGTGTACCTGACACGCACTCGCGGAATATTATCTCAGTAATAGCTTTGACTAGTAGCCAGGCTATTTTTTTTATAAAATCTTAAGTAAAATTTAATACTACTAGCTCTGTATTTAAAGCAACAGCGTTGCAAATATGAGTGTGCTTGTTCGATTCCAGGTCAGGCAAGAACCAATGTAACTTTTCAAGTTATTCGGGATGTGGAGGTGAAATAAAGCAATTTGCTTTCTCAAAAAGTACTGCATGGATTTGCTTCAAATTTGGCATGAATATAAGCAAGAGGTCGGGTCAAAATATAGGCTACATATAATCACGCTATCACGTACGGGGTGAGGGGGTGAATGTTTTATCGCCTAATGCCCACGCGGACGACGTCGCGGGCAACAGCTAGTATGATGGCATCCAAGACCGATTGTCTGCTACGGTGGCTGTTCTCTTTTATGGAGATCAGCCAGCTGCGCAGGACATATTATAGTGCACAAGCATTCGCGCAGGCACAGGTGCACTCTCTATTTCCTCACTCTCATAGTCCGATGGGACGGCAATCCGACACGACCGTAGAGAGATCAGGCGCAGGACCGACATTTACGTGCTCTCCGATGCACGGGTGAATCAATCACCAACTTCCAGACTCCAGGCTGCTTTATGAAAGTTTATCCTGTAGTATATATAGTATATCTATAAATATATTCTTTTTAGATCAAATGTTATTGGCTATGGCCATTTTTGCATAAATGATGAAGAAATAATATTTTTGTTATATTTTAAACACACGTAAACAGAGCACCACGATATTTAGGTGAACGTCACATAATTTCAGTATATCGAACTGTTTCAGTTTCTGTGATGTGGTTGCGTGCGTTTGATTACCTACGTCAAACCAGTGCCTTTCAGTTTCAATTTGTTGCTCAACGTGCAGTATTTGTGCTGGTTTAATGTTTTAGGTTAATGGAGTTATTGAAACCTGCAAATTAGTGAGATTTTTATGAATCTAAATTAATTATACTTATTTATAGGAGCTTAGTTTTCGTCTGCGACTTAGTCCGCGTCTAAAGGTAATTGTTTCTCGTACTTAGATATAAAGCTAGGCTGATATCCAGTGGATACCTCATGAGGGACACCTTAAACGTGGTAGGCCTCCGAAGAGACAGCGGGACGACGTGGACGTCTACCAGCGTGATTGGTGGGAATAGTCAAAACATCAGAAGGTATGGGAACAGAATGGGGAGGCCTTTGCCCACCAGTGAGACAGCACAGAATAAAAGTTTTTTTTTTATAGCATTTTTTTAAATGCTGCGAATATTTTATCCCCGAAATTACCGAGGCACTATTATTAGGGTTCTACCAAACACGATAATAAATGGAGTCCAAAGGTAGGTTGTACTATAAAGTTGGCGTTCCATTACTTTCAGTAAACGAGAACAAACCCCGCCCAAGTTATTATGGGCCAGTTATTTATTGCCAAGAAAATGTACTCGCTACAGTTGGTTTGAACGATTTCAAAATGGTTTGGTAAAATATTGCGTGGCATAGATTTTTTTAAAGGTGTGTTCTCACTGCGAGGATACTTGCCCTGTTGCCCGCTAATTTACGAGAACTGGATGAATAGAACAAGGCGTAATTTTTGTCAGTCGAACCAGTCAATAACTGTAATAAAATGGAAATACTGTTAGTGTTTAACTTAATAAAATGCTTCATCGATAAATCGAATTGTTTTCGAGTGTTTAAATAAAAGATATTCACAAATACTCTGTCAAATTTCCTCAATAGATTTTCAACTTTATCACTGAAGCATGTTCAAAGTTGATTGGGAATTTTGACATTTTCGGGAAGCTTGATGCTCTGGCATACGTATAATAAGTTATGTAAAGTAATAAACGTTTTTAGATTTTCGCGACCTGTACACATATTTTATAAAATACACTGGTCTTACTCACGATGAAAATTATAAAAGTATACAATACTTCTTTTTTCCCGACGTTTTCGGCCGAATTATACCTGGACTGAAGAAATTCTAGAATGACAAATTACACACATATAAAAAAAAACAAAGACGATATTTTTGACCAAGTTGAATACCACATTTACTACATTTCAGTTGGTAACTAAGGATATTTCATAGGAATTTAGCCCAAATTTACCAATGCGTATTTTGCGCATTGCCCCAGTCAGCTGTCAATCACTGACCAGTGTTTACAACTCGCGGGAAAATGGAGCCTCAAACTGTACGATGAACATGTATTAAACGGTTGTTTGAGCCTGTTAGTTCAGAAATTGCATTTCTATTTCAAATTTTCATTTATTGTGTATCTAAAACTATGTCATGGTGGCCTAGTGGGTAAAGAACCAACCTCTCAAGCATGAGGGCGTGGGTTCGATTCCTGGTCAGGCAAGTACCAATGCAACTTTTCGAAGTTTGTATGTACCTACTTTCTAACACCAATGACTGTGTTTAGGATGGCACGTTAAACTATACTATACGGTTTCGGCTGAACGGCTTTCATTGAACATCCTTGGCAGTCGTTACGGGTAGTCAGAAGCTAGTAAGTCGACGTAAGCCAGTAAGTGACGCCAGTCTAACCAAGGGGTATTAGGTAGCCTGGGTAACTGGGTTGAGGAGGTACTCAGCTGAATCCGGTGAGACTGGAAGTCGACCCTAATGTAGTTGGGAAAAGGCTCGGGATGATGATGTGTCTAAAACTATGTATGAATTTGTCTGTATTATTGATGTTTGTGAACTTATAAAGAAACTAAACTAACTACTAACCTCGCTATGAAATCTATACGTACAGATGTCAGGATATCTAGCTACAATCGGTCAAATTTCTTTAATAGATTTTCAACTTTATAGCTAAAGCTATATGGATCAGGTTCAAAAGCGGTTGAAATTACTGATTATATTAATGTAAGATCTCAAATGTACACTTAGTAAGCAATAAATATTTTAATTTGAATTTGAATCATGAAGTATAAAAAATTCAACCCTAAAGATGTTGTCAGTTTGTAGGGTAGATGACAGTGTGAACTCAAAAAGTGAAAATTGTGACTACCAAGTGAGGGTAGTTAAAAAACCCTGCACTTCACGGAGACGCCTCTAGCTGTTATTAGTCCACCCGTGACCACGGTCGGTGTAATTCGGCCGAAACGTCGCGTCGGGAGGAAAGAGGTACCGTATACCTTTGTAATTACATCGCGAGTAAGACCCGTTAGCAGTGTTAAATATGTGTAGAAGTGGCGAAAGTTTTTAAAGATTTATTAGCTACAGTGACAAAATCATTTTTGCCGTTGCAAAATGTGCGCAGTGGATGAAGAATGCAGTAAGTTTACCAACTGTAAGTAAATAACTAACCTCTTAAACGCGATCTACACAATCCAAACCGAACGCCGACAAAGCTGACCTTGGTCGCGTCTTCCATCGTCCATCAGCGTTCCACACGGTTGGGGCCGACCACGGACACTGTCGCGATTGATGTCCAAAGACCTTTGACTCCGCCCACATTTGGTCGGCCGACCAACGACTGTACAGTAAATTTTCACACCGACTAGACCAAGGTGACCTCCGTTTTCTCCGTTCCTATTAATCACATGAATGTATTTTATGATTCGAGTTCAAACGTTCCAAAGACTATGTTCAAGAACTTGCCTTGCAGTGGGACGATAAAAAAATATTAGGAGAATGAGGTGTGATGAAATTAGAATATCTACTGAAGTTTTATTTTTAATATAATACAGTGAAATATTTACGAACATTAGGCAACCACAAAGGCAACTTTAAGAACAATAACCATTTCTACACTAAAACGCAATCAACGCGAGTAAAAATAAACGTTAAAATTCTACTCGTAAATGTAAAGAGCGTTAATAAAAGCAAAAGAGGTGAGACAGAAAGAATAATGATCGCGTGATAACGACTGTTTTTCAGCTATTCTGTTTGAACTTAATGGTGCAATACGATGGATAGTGTACAGATTATGCGGTATTGCAATAGGCGGCATTTTATTAACTGCCATAAACTATTTTGAGGTAATTTACCTCAAATTAAAAAAAACATTGTCCTTCGAAGAATTTTATTAAATGAATGAAATCTATACTAATATTATAAAGCTGAAGAGTTTGTTTGTTTGTTCGCGCTAATCTCAGGAAGTACTGGTTCGATTTGAAAAATTATTTCAGTGTTAGATAGCCCATTTATCGAAGAAGGCTATAGGCTATATACCGTCACGCTAAGACACACGGGAGCGGAGCAGTAACCAAAGATGCGGGTGAAACCGCTGGGGACAGCTAGTTATAAATAAATATTAAAGCAAAATCCAATTTAATATTTTTTATCACTTAAAGTATTAACATTAAAAATACCCACCGGGAATGTACCCAACAGGCAGGCAGCATTGATGCCAACTCACACATTCGTGGTGATAGAAAGGCGTTTAATAGGAAAACTGATGGAACGATTTTGGGAACACAATAGTGTGAATTTTGATTTGGGTCCATTACTTACTTATGCGTTTATTCTATCTATGTATAATGGCATTGTTAAAGATTTATAGATGAGTCAGCAAAGATTACTATATGTATGTACAGCTTACTTGTTTTCTTACGAAATAAAATATTCTAAAAACGATTGCTATTGTAAATCATTAATAAACTTCTAGGTTTTTTGATGCACAAAGAAGGTATAGCCCAGATAATTCATTACATAACATTCCGGGAGTATACCTTAAGAGCATTTAGTTATAATAACAGAAGCTCTTCTCCAAAGCTTGGTGTTAACACCATATTAAGTTAGTACAATCTTAATTTAAGACTGGAGGAACGGTACATAATGTTTATTGGCGCCCTCTAGCGGCGGGGTGGTACGTAAATATGGTCTGTAGTGCTGTGCGGTGCATCTCCACTAACTGCTCGTTTGGCGGTCACTAGGGTCAAGGAAACTTAAGTACTGGATGTGTAAGGACTGTATCCGTGAACTGTATGATTGATGAAAAGAGTATTATTCTTTTCTTTTCTTTTCTTTCTATCTCATAAAAGATAATATCTAAATCAAGGGAGAGAACATTTCAAAAGGCCTATTGGGTCAGCATGATGTTTTGAATGTATATTTTTACCTTTTTTGATGTTAGTGAGAGACCATTGGACCTTTGCAATTTGGTTTTGAAAACATTCTTCTATATTACATGTAAGCAAGTGACGTTTGCTTGGCGCGATCAGTCTGTGGATCAGTGACCATCTTGACATGAATAGATCTTCCGTTTTTCAGATGGCACGTTAAATAGGTGGGTCCTAGCTGTCATTTGAACATCTTTTGCAGTCGTTACAGGTAGTCAGATGCCAGAAAATCTGAGAATTATTTTTACCCAGGGGTAAATCTGGTAACCAGTTTGAACTAGTTGCGCAGGTCACTGGGTTGAGGAGGTCAGATAGGCAGTTGCTCCATGTAAAACACTGGTACTCAGCTACATTCAGTTAGACTGGAAGCCAACTCCAACATAATTAGAAAAAAAGACTAGGCAGCAAAAGAAATCCCATGCACAATATTTTTATGTATTTACCATAAAACCGTATCTAGTCCATGTTTCTTCAAGTCCTATGTATTCAGGGCACAGTTGAGGCAGACATGGGCACAATTAGACCGTAACTGCACGACGCTGCATACTCCTTGTGTTCCTCTTCATTGCACCACTGTAAATATTGTGCTGTGGATTGTCTAAAATTTGACAAATTAAGAATTTTTAAATTTAGGTAAAAAAAAAATCGTCATGGTGGCCTAGTGGTTAAAGCACCAGCCTTTCGATTATGGCGGTGCGGGTTCGATACCAGGTCAGGCAAGTATCAATGTAACTTTTCTAAGTTATACGTACTTTCTAAGTGTATCTTGGACACCAATGATTAATTAAAGGTGAAAGAAAACACCTTGATGAAACCTGGACTATAAAGTCTGAAACCACAAACCCGCATTGAGCAAGCGTGGTGATTAACGCTCAATCCTTCTCCGTGGGAGAGGAGGCCTGTGCCCAACAGTGGGGCGGTTAAAAGGCTGATGATCACCTTGCAGGCACTCCAAACGAGCACAAAATATATTTTTTTTATATTGTTTGTTATCTTATTTTTTATTATAGGTATTGTTTATTATTTTCCATTGGTGAGAAGACAAATTATACTTTCAAGTTACACTTGAGGTCAAAAATTTCTTCTCCATTCATAAAGAAAAATCATTACTGAGAAAACTATTCTCCAATCAGATCCAGTAAGACAACTAAATTTTCTTAATACAACAATATTCCCAAACGAAGTTGCCTCAATTCATTTATTTACTTCTGCTAAACGATCCTGTCTCATTACTCGCTCCTTGCTTGATTGTTCAGATCTGTTTACAAAATACTGCTAACGAACGGCATAAGTCAGCTGTCTGGCCGTTTGTTTGTCTTCATTAACAAGTTATATCTCAATTGATTTAAAATTGCGAAAGAATATTTTGGCATATTTTTTATGTAATAATCTTGTGGCTAAGTAAGGTTAAGCAATGCTTGCCGCGGTCAATCCGTGTATGGAAGGCATGTTAAATTGTTTGGTCTCGGTTATCATTTGTACATTTTTGCCAGTCACTACGTTACGGTAGTCAAGGGGTATCGGATTGCCCAGGTAGCTCTGAGTTGAGGAGGTTTGTTAAACAGTCACTCCAAGTAAGATATTGGTATTCTGCTGTATCCAGTTATAGTGGAATCCTATATAGTAAAAAAGAGCTGAACAGATAATTTTATATATTTTAAACACAACACACAGGTCTTACTCGCGATGAAAAAATTATAAAGGCATGTACGCTACCTCTATTTCTCTCGACAACAGATAATGTTAAGATTTACTTCCAAAATTAGTCATTGTGGCTCAGACAATTAACCGAAAGATAAGAAGAGAGTAGATGTTATTAAGATGGATGGCAGAGAAGAATAGAAGCGGAAAACATTATTGTGCTGACCACAAATAGCTTGATAACAGGACAGGAAAAAGAAGAAAACTTAAAGACAAACAACATGGAACACTCAAAAGAAAATTACATCATAATCAGCTCATAAATCGTCTACATACATTTACACAATACATATACCAGTAATGTGTAGTTTATTGACCACCAAACGCGGTTCATTAGTAAAATAAAGTAAACCGTTTGCGGTAAAACTGTAAACCGGACCGGTTGGTAAACGGTTTGCGGTGTAAATCGACTAATAATTATGTATCAGCGAATTCAAATAAGGTTCATAACTTCCATTAGTTAAATTAGGTTTACATTATGAATGTAAAATTTGATATTGCTTGGTGTGAGTAGTGATAGTTTTAATATGTATTCGTTATTAGTTGTTCCTCGCTGTTTCATTCGTGTTATAAGCGAACTTCTTGTCGGACCCGAATGAAAAGTCACTACTTCTAATTCCAATGTTTCAGGAAATATTATTAATGGATTCACAATAGAAATCGCTGTTTGAACATACCCTGTGAATTATGCCTGCAGGCTTAGCATGGCAACCGTAGAAACAAGTTTTGTTTACCGGAGAATGAAATGTGAAAAATGAGAAAAGTGACAGTTTGACGTAGGATTTCTTATGACATTTTTTTAAGATTTTTTTCTTTTCTTCGATCGACATAAGTGTAACAAGTGATTATATGCGAGTTGACAGAAATAGCTTTGTCTTTTCTTGATAGAATAGATATAAAATCGCCATTCTGAGCCTGCTGAGCCTGTGAAAACTTGTTTATACGGTTGCCATACTAAGCCTGCAGCTGCACCCTCAGCGGGATTTAGTTCCCTCATTTAATGATTCCCCACGAAAAAAAGCCATCGTTTTACCATAGAAAGCATCTTAAAGCATCTTAAAAACACCATCCACATGTGTAATCATATCCTACATCCCATACCCCTAACCTATTGCGAGGCAGCAATAACGTAATGGCTCCGAAGATTACGGGCACGTCGCCCCACGTTGCGCTCATGATTTACAACGCGAACGCACTTGTTTACTGGCCTGTTAAACTGAGGGTATTTTTACTAAGAAAGGTTCGGGTTTTTTATATGGAAGAATTATCTTACTAAAAACTTTAGGATAAGCTTGAAGTTAAATCTGACTATCTTGGGATGTGTTTTTATTGTCAAGGATCAGGGAATGTGTATATGTTCGGAGGTTCTATTTCGCACAATGTTTTCCATGTCTGAATGCTGAACAGACAGTCTGGTGTTAGATTCACGGTACGAGCAAAATTTGTGTGATGAGCATGTTTTTTTGTTTTTTTTTTTTAAATTAAATTTGCTTAATACATTGTGTAAAAATGTGTAGTTAGTATCAGTTGTGTAAGCACCCATAACACAAGCTAATCAATAGCTTACTTTGTGATGCGAGTGACGCGATGTACAGTCGCCAGCACATCAAGCTACCTGAAACTGTAAAATTTTCCCATTCAACTTTGAACCATATATTGATAATATGCTTCAGCGATAAAGTTAATTTTACAGGTTGAGGTAGGTTGATATGCTGGCATCAGTACTTACGTGCAGTGTCCGTCATTTGTCCTTTCTGTACAATATCAAATCAGTCGTTTAACCACATGCATGGCATGTTACATGATACATATTTTTTTTAATATGCGATGGTCAATTACGGACACGATCGTTAGATTCGATTCGGAATTTAATTGACAGACCCATAAAGCAGACGATTTTATTTTAAATACGTGCATGGTTAAGCGTGACCAATAGTCATATTCGCCTCCTAGTACTCAGCAATTAAACTCATTAGTATCATCGTAATGAAGATCACTGTTGAAAATAATAATATCGGAAAAGCCTTAAAAGCCTACCTTTAAATTCATTCTAAATCCCCATCTACCTTAGAGTCTAATAAAAAGTCGTAAGTTTAATTAAAAGGTTCTCATGCGGAGTACGTCATAATTGCCGGCGTAAGCACTTACCTGTAAAGAGGTTTAAGTTTTTCTGCGATAAAGCTACGTACACAAAGTAGGGCCGAGCCGAGCGTGAATAGGATTGCATTGTGCCGGTACTAATTGCGGTTTTTAAGCGTAGTGCCGTATGAAGCCAATTATGTGCGCTACGCTTTATATTTGGACGGCTGTTACACCAGAGTGTGCATAGAATATAACACACTATTTATTTGTTAAGATTTCATATTTATTCATTGATGATTTTGTTACTAAATTATACCAATAGTAGTTTGTTACGCCACTTCTTCTTCCCAGTAAGAACAAAGTGATAGAGGTGAAGGGTGGGCGTTTTGGGGGCTGTCTTTTGTAAATGTTGATGTTCAAAAAGTACTGTGTAGCAACCGTCTAAATAAATGAGGTTGAATTTAAGTTAAGTTAGTTAGTTTAAATCATTAGCGAAGAAAAGACAAATTAATGATGTGCCTATAACTTTTTTATGTTTTTGTTAATCTGTAGACAATGGTATGGGTTGCATGATTGTTAATAAAGATTTAAGGTTTTCAGTAATGAGTCTAATTATGTAACTGTTTTTAATGTCCCTAACCAATAAATATATAAAGTTATTTGGGTTTAGAAAAGATAAAATTTTGTCTTTTAAGTTTACCTCATCCGTGAACCGACCGAGGCAAATGTGTTTTAATCCTGTTTGATAACCTGTGGTTTTCACTGACCCACGACCTCTTAAATCATAATCAACAGCCTTTTTATCGTCCCACTGCTAGGCACATGGCCTCTTCTCACACAGAGAAGAAGGCGTTAATCACCACGCTTGCTCAATGCGGGTTGGTGATTTCAGACTTTATAGTCCAAGTTTCCTCGAGATGTTTTCCTTTACCTTTAATCAGTCATTGGTGTCCAACTTATACTTAGAAAGTACATATAACTTAGAAAAGTGACAACGTTACTTGTCTGACCTGGAATCGAACTCGCACCCTCATACTCGAAAGGCCGGTGTTTTTACCACTAGGCCACGAAGCCCTTTTAAATATTAAAAGGATATTCACAAAGAAGTTTACTTTATCAAGGTATCAGTACCCAGTTTAGTAGTTACTTAATTACAAATTCTTAAGTACCTAAGTTAATAATATTATTCCGAGAACATAAAGCCTTCTCCCGAAGGTTGTTTGTAAATCAATTATTAACACGTTAAGTCTTCAACTAATAAGGATTGATAGACTTAGGATCAATTTTTATTTATAGTGTCTAATACTTATTAGGTTTTGTGATGAAAAGAGAGGTAATCTGCTTAGTAGCAACTGTAATACTGCCTTGTCGGTCTAGTGGTTGCTACATACGACTACTTTGCTCGGGGTCTCGCGTTCGATTACCGGGTAAGACCGAAAATCGCTTTGTGGGTTTTAATTATTTTTTTTTGTAACGCCTGGAGTTTGGAAGTTTGTAGTAATGCGTCTGATCCCTCTCCGGTCGTGTAGGATAACTGTCCCTATGAGAGTGGGGGAATATAAAGTATACCTGTGTACGCGCCAATGCTTATATAATATGTCCTACGCAGTAGGTGAATCTCCTTAGAGGGATCGGCCGGAGGCCGGTCACCATTGCCGGCAATCGGCCTGGTCGCCATTACCGTCGATTAGGTGTTGGATTTAAAGTTAAATTGGTATGAAGTGCTTATTGTAATGGTATAAGCTCAAATGGGGCTATGGTTCACACAGTATACGGGCCTACCAAGAAATGTTTAAATACCTAGCGAGCAGTGGTACACACGGCTACATATCAAGCTATACAGAAGTAGTATAAGCTGACCGTTCAATTAGTAAAAAGACCATGTAAAGCGAGACCAAGACAAACTGGTTTTGTATAGTTTAATGAGTAGCCGTGTGTACAAGTTTATTGATGCTAACGAAAATATATGTTACTCTTCGGTGTAAATGCAGTATCTCATTCACCGTACATTAGAATAACGGCAGGTATATTAATTCTGGGTTTTTCAAACCTCCGTATTATGCCCAGTGGCGAATGAATGGCTGCCCTATGAGTATTAAAGGCAACCCCATTGAATTTATGTGTATACAGTGTGTGAGAATTTCGACGTACGAAAATGAGTAAGGCGATTAATGATTGTATGAAGGCAAACAGGAAAAAGTATATTTTTTTTTGGAAAAGAACACGACTCGTTTCTGTAATTTCATATTTGGGTAATGTTGTTTTGTGTGATTATGTTTTCAGTGATTGTATTTTGATTTCGGAGAATGACACCTGAGTGGAAACACGTGTAAGAATAGCCTCTAAGTGTGATCATTCGAATTATCATAATATAACATTCCTCACACATTCACACGACATCCCAAACTAAGCAGAGCTTGTAATAGGTACTAGACAACTGATAAACGTACTTATATACTTTTCTGTGGTAAATACATACATATTATACTTAGGAACAATGAGACAAAGTCAAAAGCTCGTTTTCACGCACACAAATGTTTGACTTATGCGGGAATCGAATCTGAGATTTCTTTGTATCAATACTTTTTTTTGTAGATTATTATAATTTATATTATGTTATAACGATTATACAAATTGTATATAAAGAAAATATTGTTTAAAGGTTTTTCAAACCTACAGACAAACATGTGTTGCTGGGGAGTTTGTTGCGCCACTTTTTCTTCCTAGCAAAAACACACAGGTAGTTGTGAAGTGTGGGCTTTTTGGGTGCTGTCTTTTGTAATTTTTGTCGTTTTTGAAGTGTTATTTTGCCATCTAGTTTAAATAAATGAGTTAGAGGTTAATTTTCGAAGTAACGAATTTCTAATATGTATTATAAACCAAAACAACTAGACTGGAAAACTATAAAGTTTGATTGTTCAATAATAATAAACTTAATACCGCTACAGACGCAGTGGCGACTGCGCCAGCAGAAAAACACATTACATACATTATCCAGTCGTCAATAAGAAATCATGTTATCACCCCGGTTCACGAAATGGCCGAGAACTTGCAGAGGGGAGTTTGGTCCAAGTATTATAAGCGAAGGCAATCAATACATAAAAAATAGGAAATAAAACTTGGTGCATTTGTACGGGAACATTATTATATTATCAATTATTTATTTAAATACATATAATTTACATTTTTAAATATAACTAAAAAAATAATAAAACTCACAATACGCGCCGTTTCAGTTGGTACCGCGTTCTGAATCAGTCGCTTGATCTAAACTAAAAGCCTATTGAGAGGCTCTTTAGTTGTTGATCGGGGCTCTTGGCCATTAGACTATTGGCCATCACGACGATAATCGTAACAACACCGCCACGACAGTGACGACGATCCACACGGTCACAACCTTGTACGCTAAGTCGAGATAGCTACTTCATTTGTTTCAATTCCTCAGCTCTCAAGATAATATTTTCGTCAGGTATTATTGCCCTATAGGTTAAAATTGGAGTCAATAGAATTATAGTTTTCTTAGTTATTTACAGTAAAAAAATATTACTTATTAGGTCATCGTGTGTGGGATAGTGACATTCGCATCGAGAACCTTCTTTTTTAAGTCAAAAAGAGAAAATTGCGTGACCGCTCAATCTTGTAACTTGCACCACATGACCGAGAGACCATAATAAGAACTTTTTCATACAAATAAATAATTCAAGAGCATCGTTTGCGAAAGTCATGGCAAGGGCGATTTATATTAAATTTAATGTGACGTCAGCTTAATGCGTTAATTATTTACTTTGTCACTCTGCTTCGGTCGTTTTAAGTGAAATTGCGGTCAGCGCGGCTGGGATTGTGATCTCAATTAGTTTTAATAGTAATAAATAGGCCTTTTATAAATAATACTGCTAAATTAAAAAATAAAAAATCGTTTTTTTAGGTACTTCTACTTCTAAAAATAAGGAATTTCAGAATCAGTGTATCAAATTATTTATCAGTAACAAAATAAATCTAATAGAAATACAACAAATACCTTCTGTTTCAAAGTCGGTTTTTTTATTTAAATGTTTAACTTAGTAACTAAATATTGCTGGTAGACTTCTAATTGTAAAAGATATTTATGGGCATCGTTTTGTATCGCAGTTAATGGTATTTTTTTTATTATTTTGTCATTGCTCTAGAAGTTGGTGTTAAACTCAATAACATGCAGCTTCGATATATTCTAAAGCCATGAGAGACTTTTAAGTGTTTTATGAAGTAGATTTTTGTAAAAAACCCTGGTAAATAGACATAATAATGTTGTTGTGGAGTTTTTGCGTCACTTTTTCTTCCCAGATGAAAAATAAAAGTTGGTTTCGACTTTCGGAAAGTGCTGATTTAACAGCCTTGTTGGAATAAACGATTTTGAGCCGATCACAGGTCGTTTTGAAAAAAAATTATTGACGTGTAAAAGTGTTGATTTCGACCTATTTGCAAAATAAATATCACTTAACATTATCATTTATCATGAGAATGATGGAATCTCCAAAAATGACTGATTTCTTTGCCGGAACAAATTAATCTAATTTTAACTTCCCTTGCATTGAAGCAATTTTGAGAGCACTAACAATTACTCCCAAACATCTAACATTCAAAACTTCACTTAAATTTATAGGCAATAAACATGACATTGTACATTTTGCAGCGGCCGACAGTTACACCGTAGCCGCGGTCGCAGTTCTGCGGTTTACAATTATTCGTCCCTCGGGCGAAATTGTTCGGTGTAGTTGCGACCATACCTTGTTGCAAACTGTATCATGTCTATTTTGTATTTGAATGCATTTCTGTTTAAAAATGGGTTTGTTTTTGGGAAATTCTTTGGAATTTTCGTGCTCGTTTTGTAAAGTGCTTTGATTGTGTTAGAGTGTAGAATCATCAAATGACCCCTTCCGTTGAGGGTGCAGCTAGAGGAAGTGTCGGACTCTTACTGTCTAAAACCTACTATGATCCTTCTGGAAGTCCTTGTATGCCAGGGCCACAGTATGTCTCACGAACAACCCGCAGCCCAGGCAGCCCCTGGCCTGAAAGGGCTATGTTGCTCAAATCTCTTCGAGGAGCGCGTGGAACAGTACCTACGAGCCGCCGACACAGGCCCGTCGTCCTTCGACGTACGGACGATGTGTAGACTTAAAGTAAGTTTTTCTTTTTTATAAAATTATAGTATGGCATTTTCTTTTCAAATATTGTTAAAAAAATGTCCAAAAATAGAACCAATTTTGTAAAATTGATGGCTAGAAAAGCACACATTATTTTCGCACATAACAAGATAACATCAATTGATACTTAGATACTTGTACCAAAAAACAAACGAACGACGGTGTTTTTCTTCAATTCGCCGCCGCCTTAAAAACAAGATTACATGGATTATCTCAAGTTTAAACAAGACTTACAAATCCTTGACTTGGATATATTTTTATATCTCTTTGGAGGTGACAAGGCTTCTTCACGCCTTTAATAGAGTAATTGAGTTGACAGTAAAAGTTATGAAGACGACGGCGTCGCGGCGTCGCCTTGCCGGATATCAGCCCTCCCCACCACTTTTCTTTAGCCTGCCCCCCTTGCGGATACGGGCGTAGTGGCAGCAGATAAGTCTAACTTTATTTGCATTCTCTGTTCGTAGTTTGGTAGTCATCAAATTGTAAATTTGTTGTTGTTGGGATTTCAATCTGTTTTGAGTACTGTTTTAATATTGAAAATGAATTGCATTTGTGAGATACAAGGCTATCATATAAGGTTCATATTATGTGGGTAACATAATTATGAATAATTTTCTTTTTTTGCTATAAAGTTATTTCACAAAAAGTACGCCTTATCAATGATAAATCAAATATTTTTCACTCAGTACTGACACACCAAGGTAGGTACTACAATCTGTCAAAATTCTTTAATATATTTTTTACTTTATCGCTGAAGTTTTAGGTTCAAAGTTAATAGGGAAAAATTGACAGCTTCAGGTAGTAATATGCGCTGGTGTCGGTGTGTTATTTAATTAATATTCCGGCCAGACCCCATAACGTTGAGATGCAAAGAGTCACATCTCTACAGTACCTACAATTTACTCACACTGCTTTAATAATTATTATAATATTTATTTAATACTTCTTGCACTCAATGTACAATGGCGGACTTAACGCCTATCGTATATCTATATACTATATATATTATAGCCTATATAAATCGAGCAGTAATTCGACCACACCAGGCAAAATAAAATAAATCATTATTTAATTTAAACTAAACTGTTTTGCAGTCCGTACTTGTAGAGAACTCATTCTAAAGATCTTCCGATGAACTCAGAGTAAAACTTATTCGTCGGAAGTGAGCCAGTCATTTATTTTTATGTGGTCACCATTGTTTAGACATCCCTCAATTTATAGTCCACTGATATGCTTCTACTTCGTACTAGTGTACTGAATATTCTGCTCTACATTTTTTTTTCTATCTGCCATTTTATGGTACAGAAGCTAGCAAGCTAATCAAATAGTTCAAAGTGAATTGGGAAAATTTTACAGTCTCGGGTAGCCTGATGTGCTTGTGTGGCGTCTGTGCAAAATAGTTTTTTTTTTATTTTTTTTCTTTGGTGTGTTAGTATTTTACTATTCTTTAAAAGGAATACGTCGGCACATCTCATTGATCTTATATGATTACTATGCACGCGTTTTCAATACAATACAAACTTTTACAGGAACTAAACAATCCTAAAAGCTGCTAGCCAAGTCACGGCTAGCAGCTCGCGATTATACCCTCTATATCATCTCCCGAGCCTTTTCCCAACTATGTTGGGGTCGGCTTTCAGTCTAACCGGATTCAGCTTAGTATCAGTGTTTTACAAGGAGCGACTGCCTATCTGACCTACTCAACCCAGTTACCCGGGCAACCCAATAATCCTTAGTTAGACTGGCTTCTGACTACCCGTAACGACTGCTAAGGATGTTCAAGACAGCCGGAACACAGTCATTGGTGTCCAAGATATTCTTAGAAAGTATGTAGAAACTTAGAGAAGTTGCATTGGTACTTGCCTAACCTGGAATCGAACCCACGCACTCATGCGTGAGAGATTCTTTACCCGCGAGGCCACCATGATTATGCCCTCTATATACACAATAAAAAAATCAGATATGATAATATAACAAATATCCAGCAGTGACGGGCTCTCCGTCTAAAAGCGTCCAATATCAGACGCACGATTGTCGCGTGCCTCCGAAGGCCGGCTTTGAACTAAATTAGCGAACATTCGCGTTATTTACACAACAATCTATTTAGTAGATAATAACAGCACTTTCACTGTACAAGCTCTTTCTTAAAAGCTTTACAAGTACCATTTTTCTTTACATTACTGCTAGCACAGACACCAGCACATCAAGCTACCAAACTAACAAAAATTTCCCAATCAACTTTGATCCATATAGCTTCAGCCATAAAGTTGAATATCTATTAACGAATTTTTTATCTGTTTGTAGTAGCTTGATTTGCTGGCGTCTGTACTTTGAAGTAGATGATTACGAAGCAAAAATAGATGTTTATAAGATCTTGAGACATCAAAGCGTGTCTACATTACTGTTAGACCGTGATATTTGTTGTAGGTGTCATACAGATCACGAAATTCGTGTCAAATAGGTCATGGACACATACATATATAATAAATTTTTAGACCTTCGTTAATATCGCGAAGATAGATTTTATTACATTATACACAGGATCTCGATAAAAAACTAATTTAGAAATGTCATTTTTGTTTTGTTTATAAAACTTTTTTTTCTTCCTTTTGGTATTGTATATCTGACTTGAATAGACTGTTGAGCAAAATACCTAATAATTAACATCAATATGTACGGACGCCAGCAACTTAAGCTACGCGAAACTGTCCAAATTTCCCAATGAACTTTGAACCATATGCTTCAGCGATAAAGTTGAAAATCTACTAAGGAAAATTGACTAGTTGTCGTAGTTTGATTTGCTGGCGTCTGTACACAGATTGACAACCAGTCCAAATATAGGCAAGAATTGTTTTAAAACATGTTTTCCTTCGCCGTTTAGCCATGGTGCTATGGTACTTTTAGATATACTTGTGTAACTTTGAAATATCATACCTACTGAATTATTCTTCTTAATTGGTAATATTTTCTTCTTCGAAAACTCGCGAGTATGAATTCGTCTTCTGAAAGCCGTTATGATTTTTACAGAAAAAGCTGATGCCTTTTTCTTAGAAATTGTATTCTACTCGAAGTTGAAAATAAAATAAATAGTTGATGCCAGCTCTTTGAGCAAAGTCAGGCCACGAGCTAGTTAATAGAAACATTATGAAATTCCCTCACATTTCTTATAAAAAATACTTTAAGGCTTTTTATTGAAAATGGTCGGCACTTTTCTATTTTGCTTACAGAATAACTTCAAAGTAAAAGTCCCTTTCTGATAATCTTTCGTGTTATTAACTTTGTTAGTTAACATTGTAAAATGTTTGAAATATCGAATGTTAGTCCTAACTTCTGAACTTACGTTCTACTTTGTACTTAACACTTCGTAAATCTACTTTATTTTACCAACTGAATTTTCGAACCTATAAATTAATCTATTTAAATTTATAACAAATTCTAGGCTTATAATATTCAATTATATATTTTGTATAAAAACTTGACATCATCATCTTAAGCGCCATCGATTTGTATGTGTTAACATGTCGATTAACGCTCAATCCTTCTCCGTGTGAGAAGAGGCCTGTGCCGTGCAGTGTGACAGTAAAAAGGTTGATGATGATGATGATGAACATGTTTTTAATTAGATAATGTGGCTGGGAATCGTCGATTAAATATGGAAGCATAGAAAAAGCAACCAGCTTGTTTTTTTATATTTTAATTGTCAAGTATTCCCCTCGCTACAGTACCTAGATAACGTTCCAAGCTTCGCATTTAAAAACATAACTCATTAACTATTGAATTATACCGTAATAATATCCAAGCGAATAAATGTGAGCGTGTAGACAGTAAATATAAAACGCCAGGGGACATTTTATCACCTATTTCCTTAACTAAACAGGGCTGGGTCTTTAGTGCACAATATATATTCCCGATATAAAAAGCCGGCGGATTTCGAACCGGTACCTGCTTTGCGTCGGTTTCCACTAATGAAACACCATTTATCATTCTGACTGCCAAATAAAAGCTTGGAATAAGGGCTTGGATTGAGTGATGAGAGATAGCAGTCAAAACTAGGGCAGTAGCAGTATCTAGTGGTCGTCTTTCGTCGTTATGGCGGGAAGACGTTCACTGCTGGACAAACAAATGAATGACCATTCTACATATGTTATTCTAAAGGTCTCCTTCAATGCTCGCAACCTTACGCGAACTTCAGCAACCCGTATCCATTGCTTCCCAGCGACTTCGGTTAGATCGTCTCTCCACCTAGTGGGGGACCTGCCCCTGCGTATTGCGCGTTTGTGGTTTAGAACTTTTCTGACCCATCGGCTATCTGTTCTATGAGCCATGCACATTGCCACTTAAGGTTTGCAATTCTTCGGGCTATGTCGGTGACTTTTCTTTTGCGGATGTCCTCATTTCTGGTTCTATTTCGCAGTAGTGGTCAATTTTTATACATATATACCATACCGATTGTTGACCTCGAAAGGGTTCGCAAGATAATTAAAGTGTACAAGCGTAGGAAGTTGGCAAAGGCCCAAGGTGGAGTCCTTTGGTGATTTTTCATTTAAAAAATAGGTAGAAATATTTTTAAACAGATTTTATGCAACAATTTGTTCCGCAGCAAAACTAAACAGTCTTACACCAGCTAATCTGGCGTAAAAAGTTTCAATAAACCAGAATTCAAGAAAAGCAAAGTTTACTATTTATTTAAGAATTTTCTTTGTCCTCCATTCGCTGGCAACAAAGAGCGAACAATTAAAGCGCCAGCTAATTAGTAACCGCTAAGATTTCTGAACTTGCACCACAACAGGAATTCAGAGTGCTCGCTATAACTTTAATTAGAACCCCGGGGCAAAGAAAACAGTCCGGGAAGGTGGACTTTCATAAAAATTGCTAGATTTCCAAGAAATTTTGTAGTTATGTCAACTACAGAGATGGGTCCGACGTCATAGCCGTGGACTGCTTAATTGGCTTAATCAGTCGGAATACAGCAAATGCGTTCCGTGACAGTTGCAGAAATAAAATTATTTATATAGATTATTTTTAAAGCGTTTAATTTATTTTCGATGTTCATTTTAATATAATTTATTTGTAGTCTTTATGAATGCTGTATTTTTAATTGACTTCCCAAAAAGGAACATTCAATTAAGCCGAGAGTTTTTTTTTTTGAAGCTGCAGTACGTTGACCTTTATGGAATTTAACCATAATAATTTTAAATTCATTATATATTTTTATTGTTTTATGAATAATACATGTAATCTTAGTATTTTTTGTTATCTTTGTGTCTTTTTTGTTATTGAATAAAATGTTTTATCTACTCTATTTACATTGACAACAATTACATATAGTGATAACGATTTATTTTAAGTACCATGCGAATAGAACCGACGGCATAACTAGTATAACCTAAAATAATATTCCCCGTAACATATAATGTATTACCCAAGTTTTCTTACACCATAATATTTGTCGGGTCGGAGTGAACCCTCGTTATAATCGGCCGATTATTGGCAGGTTTCAATATCGCTAGTAGTCACGTGGGTGCCACCCGGCGCCCGTAGCGTGACCCGCCCGGGATTCGAACCTCGGTATGGAAAAAATAATATATCGTTAAACTGTTTAGGAGGGATCACGTTTGTGTTACGGTATTATTAATATTAAATTAGGGTTTGTTTTATTACTTATTATTATAATAATATACGCATTTTCGAAGCTATGCGGTGCTAAATACCATATTGATTCGTCTATCGTCAATAAAGCTTAATGTCATCTACTGGGAACTAAACTCAATTCTTAATTTCCTTTTATATACCATAACGTATAGAGGTTGTTGGTATATAGATCATCATCATCATCAGCCTTTTTATCGTCCCACTGCTGGGCACAGGCCTCCTCTCACACAGAGAGAGATTGAGCGTTAATCACCACGCTTGCTCAATGCGGGTTGGTATATAGCTATTTAGTCACAATTATGAACCCTGTCGGGCACAGCATGTAACAAGAGTAGTAGGAGAGAATCTGAAATCTATAATTACGGTTTTAGATTTATTTTATTGTAAAAATATAAAAAAAAAGAATTAAAGAAAGAATATTATAAATATTTATGTTTTTTTCGAGTTACTGTTAATCTACTGTTAGTTTTTTTTATGGATCAATGAACCCTTATCAGTTGCGACGTTAATCAATATAGCAACTAGTCATATTGTTACAAAATATAAGGTTAAATAAAATTTTCAATTTTCTTAAAATATATTTACTAATATTTTACGACCTACAAATAATAAAGGTTAATTTTCTTTATCGATTTAAGTTTAAACAAAATAATTTTCTTAGACTTTATTCAGATTAAAGGTGTATTTTAGGGGCTAGATTATTAGATTATAGAATTTTGAAGAAAATTTATATAATAATTCGGTTAAAAGCTTTAGTTTAGACTTTAATAGTAATTTTTAATGAAAGGCTAACGGAACCAACCATAATTACTGTAAGAGACAACTGATAGTTTCAGTCGTCATAAGTTTAATAAAAAACATTGCTTGGTTTATTAATTCATAATTATACAGCAACCAACCATGTCAATGTACTCATAAATGACAACGAACACCTTTTTTGAATGACCTCCTTGCTGAGGGAGTGTCAGACTCTTCCTGACTAAAACCTACTGTGTTCCTTCTGGAGGTCTCTGTGTGCCAGGGCCACATGTTCCTTCTGGACGTCCCTGTGTGCCAGGGCCCCAGTAACTCTTGCGAACAACCCGCAGCCCAGGCAGACCGTGGTCCTAAGGGGCCGTCATATGTTGCTGACGTCTCTTCGAGAAGCGACGTGGGAGTGGCTAGAAGGTATAAAGTGGATTTTAATTAGTAAGTCGGCAACCTAAATAACAAACAGCCTTGAGACTTCTACAGCTATGGCAAAAAAAAACTTTTTGGGTTTCTATTCGGTTTTGTAAATATGGTTTTTTTAATATATTTTTTTACCCAAAATAGAGCTTTATGTTTTCAGTGGTCATGTATGTATAACTATGTACGTTTAGGTATTTGTCTGTATTAGAACTTAGAAGTGAAAGAGTTAGTTATAACATAAAAAAATATCCTTCATTCTGTGAGTCTCAACAAATTTATAACAAGCTCAACAAAGGCGCTATACACAACATTTCGCAAGAAGCTTGCTGATTATGTATTCTCAAACAAAATTTCTTACATTAAGGCCGAACATGGATTTATGAAATAAATACGGATATGACAATAATCTAGGAGACTGATTTTTTTATAAAAAATAATAGTTTGTGTTAGATTAAGTGCTCTTGAAAGGGTTCATAGTTTCTCCGATCTACGTACATACATACAAAAAATAGCATAATATGTGGTGTCTGTCAAATTTCCACTGCTGACAAACATACAAATAGAATTTTGGTATCAATCTACACGTACAAATAAATCTATGCACTTAGTAGTAGTTTGAAAGGCATGTCATATCCATAATTTATTTAATCTGTAAGGTCAACAAATCACTTGCGCTGCCAAAAAAGTAAAATGCGAACTTGTAGCGAAGCAAAAACCACTGATCGGATGTAAACGAGCCGACTCATAAATAAAGATGTGAAAACTTTAGCGACTCGAGTTTACTTATAAGGGGCATCACACACTATCACCAGTATGCTAAACTATCATAGGTCTAAACGCCCCCTCATCAGAATATGAAAAGAGCTTAATAGTTTTTATAATAAAAAACCGATCGATGCCGCCGAAACCGACCGAATGCTTCCCGTCTGACCGTCAGTATGAAAATCGTGTTCGTTTTGACGTTCAGACGTTAACAGTATCCTGTTATAAATACTAACAATGAAGTGCTTTATGTGGAACTAGCCACAAATTCACAATTGTACACAAATTATGGATTATAAAATTATAAGTTAAATTTTATAAAACGTTTAGTCAAACATTAAATATATGTTAAAAGCATAGTGTTTAAATCCTGTCAAGTCAATCCTGCTTTTGAAAACCTATTTTTAAATATGTATGAGTGATAAGTAAGTAATAGTGACAGGCAATTACGGAGCACTTCGAAAAGAAAACTAAAAAAAAAACTCTAAACTCCACATACAGCCCCATAGTAAGCTATTGATTAGCTTGTGTTATGCGTGCCAACACATTTATAAACTACATAATATACTTTACACATCCATATTTATAGAGACATATCATAAAACCCAGACCACAGCTAACAACCACGCTCATCACATAAATGTCGACGGGACCCCCAACACGGTCTGCCTGGGCTGCGGGTTGTTCACAAGAGTTACCATTGCCCTGGTATACAGGGACCTCCCGAAGGAACATAGTGGGTTTTAGTCAGTAAGAGTCTGATACTCCCTCCAGCTGCACCCTCAGTGGGATCAGCTCATTTGATGATGTCACACGAAAAAAGAAAAAAACCCTCAGCTCGGCAGTCCGGTGTGGTAACCATTGCGTCGTCGGGGTCGTCGAGATGGAACGATGTTAGAGAGAGTACTAGGTATATTTAATTTTGCCACAAGCATGTGCAATATGCTAAAATGTCTCGTGGTCGTGTGAGATCAGTTTATAAGTACTTCACCGCATGATTCATAGTATCGTGAGCAATCAAAAGTTGAGTTTCACAAATATTGACGGGAATTTATACGTGATCTTGAATTCTTTTTTTTACTCGACTAGAAGAAGATCGTAGCGTTAATCTTTTTTTTTCAGGATAAATTTTATCCATTTTTTGTTTATATATTTTGGTAAATCGCTGTATTCTTTCGTAAAAATCTATAAAATATAAAAAAATGCCTGTGAGTCATGAAATTAAACTAACGAAGCTATTTATATAATGTGATCTGACACGACGTTATGCTCACTAGACGGTGGAAAATCCAGGATTATCTTGAAATAAAGAAAAACAACAGAGTTTAACACAGTAGACGAAAATAACTACATACCATTTTCAAATGTAATAAATATAATAAATACATATATCTCCCATAAATAACGTGTGAATAACTACATAACCAAATGAACTTGTTCTAATTTAGTTTGCTATCATATTAAGTCATCATGTGTTAACTACAACTGAATAAGTTTAAAATTATACTCGTCAGTTAAATCACCTTCACACCGAAGTATGCTACGACCTTGCTACGGCGTAGTCCTGTCTACGGCGTAGCCTTGTCTACAAAGTCGAGGCATTGCAATTCGTAGAATGATTAAACTTTAATAATTATAAGTGGATGCTATTGAAATACCACTTAATAAGTGAAATGTAAACCGAAGTTAATGGAGTTTCAAGTAGTTCACAGTTAAAATTGTCTATTATATTTCGAAGTGATTTTTAGTTAAAGTTTTATACAGTTAGTTGGACAACACAGAAGAATTCTAACTCAAACATGATCTGACCTCGTCTTCCCCCATTCTCGGGGGAATCGGGGAACTTGCCAAGTTCGACACTACTTTTTCCCCCGCATCCGTGTTTGACCGGACTATACGAGTATATATTTTTTGTTAACCCGCTGCTGTTGGGAAAAAAAGTTGATTTATTTCGTATCTTTGAGTCTCGTGCGCTTGACAGAATGTACTAGCTTAAGTTTTATGGCGCTTGTAGTTTAGAAGCACTTTTTGACGGATTTTCGAGATAAAATTCAATACTGCATTTACTACGATACGGTCAGCTTCGAAAACTATCGAGAGAATTCAAGATATATTTTTACTTCTGCTTGGGCTGCGGGTTGTTCGTAAGAGATACAGTGGCCCTGGCACACAGGGACCTCCAGAAGGAACATAGTGGGTTTTAGTCAGTAAAAGTCTGACACTCCCTCCAGCTGCACCCTCAGCGGGATCATTTGATGATTTCCCACGAAAAAAAAAGATATATTTTTACTTATATTATACTTTACAGAAAAATTCTGTAATCTTTTTTCTTTATAATAATAGACTTTTTTAAATATAAGGTGAACCTGCAACAATTGATAGCATCCCAGATATGGAGGACGGGAAATCCCAGAAGTGGAAATATTCTGTCTTATCTTATTGTATTTACATCCTATCCTTAAAGGAATATAAGCCCCGGGCAGTACTACATTAAGACAAAGAAAACGGAAAAACTTTTGAACTACATCATACATTTTATTTCGCGTGGCACTTACCCTAACAACTGTACAATACGATCTAACTGCTCAAGTATTTTTGCATTTTATAATAACCACCATTTTACGTCTCATTCAAATTCCACCCTTAAAACAACGACATAAGATACACGTCTTCTGCAAAATAATCTTAGCTTTGATACAAACTTACATAGATTTGTAGCTAAGCAAAATTGGGCTTTATGGCCTTGAATATACAGTTGAGGGTGTTGGTAAAGATAAGTTGGCAGGCACATAATTTGGTTAGCTACGAGTCGTCACGTACAGGTTATCGTATCCGTGTCGGAGCATAACAACGGCTTGGACTTGGACCTACGATAAGTGATAGGTATTTGCTCTTTCATAATGGCTGGCTTTAACCGAATATAGGTCATCATTTAAGCTATGGATACATGATTAAGTTTTGGATTAATTTTCGTTGAAATTTTGAGAGTTTGAAGTGATGGTTTTGTAGGCTTTGCTGTCTTTGGTTACATAAGCATTGGTTGTTAAGGTTGTATATGATATGCAAGTTAACAAGAATTGTCTATTGCTATGATATTTATTACATGTCTGTGTTTGTGTACATTTAGATCCGATTTTAATGACGATATCGTTTCATCTGCTTAGCCTTTTCCCGAGTTATTTTGGGGTTGGCTTCCAGTCTTAACGGGATGCAGCTACCAGTGTTTTACGTTGAGCGACTGCCTGTCTGACCTCCACCACCCAGTTATCTGGGCAACTTGATACCCCTTGATAAGACTGGTTGTCAGACTTCCTGGCTTTTGACTACCATAACGACTGCCAAAGATGTATCGATGACAGCCGGGTCCCACCAATGTAACGTGCCTTCTGAAACACGGAGAAACTCGTCATGACAAGTCACTCATCCACAGAGCGACCGCGCCAAGCGTTGCTTAACCTTATGATCGATCGACCCGTGTGGCTTTTACTAAGCAACGAGCTCCTCAATGACCAGTATATGTAGTTAACATTTATAAACGTACCCGTATAACAGTAAGGAACTTTTAGTGTGAAGTCAAGTTAACCGAACAAACAACAAAGTTCTCATTCCACATGAAAAGTAAACAGCATAAAAATGCACGCTTTAACCGCAAGGATTAAATGGAAAATGATTTTCCGCTAGTTTCGCAAGTTCAGTGAAGCCAACTTGATGCGTACGCTTTTCAAATTTATGTTCGAGGAAAATCCAAGATTTGCGCACTTTAGAAGTTTTCCCACTGCGTATACGACGGTACTTATGTATGATATCGGAATGGCATATGTTACGTGCGGTTTGGAGGAACAAATTCGAGAATAACTTTGTATAACACGTTCGTTTCAAAGGAGGAAATAAATAAAATTGATTTATTTTATTTTTACCCACAAAATCGAGTTCGTGATGCCGAGAATAAAATGTTTTAAAAGGAGAATATTTTCTCTGAGGACACTTCATGCAATAATGTTTGATGCTTTTCAAGGAAAATTGCGAAAGAGTATTTCTTCAGAGTTTTAAAGTGCCCCGGTATATTTTATTTTACCTACTTAAAGTGTAGTGCAGGTGTAGAAGAATGTTTATCATTGAAACTTAAAACTAGTTATAAATAAATAAGAAACTAGTTACTAGTTTAGCTAAATTATTAATAGAGACATTTTAAACTTACGTTTTGTAACCTATGACCATAGATTAAAGAACTGACATCATGATCATCATCATCAGCCTTTTTTTCGTCCCACTGCTGGGCACAGGCCTCCTCTCACTCAGAGAAGGATTGAGCGTTAATCACCACGCGTGCTCAGTGCTCAGTAAGAACTGACAAATTGACGGTAAATATGTCAATGTCAACCTTAATTTAGTGCTAAAATCATGAATAAAAAAAAATCCAGTTTCACGAGTCAACACACACAAGATTGCCGATTGACTGAATATTATCTTCATATACAAACAAAGCATTCCATGACATATCAAGGCGAAATGAAAACACAATCTCTCTTTTACTTACCTTAAATTCAATTTGCAAACAAGCGGAATAGGGACCGAGCATTTCATACGCTTAAAGGGGAAGAAAAAAATCTATTGCAAGCAAAAATAACTTCACTTCGTAACTCGAGATCGACATAGGGAAGGAAAAAAAATATTTTCACAGATTCCTGCCAAATTTAATATCGTCATTTTAGCGAAATGTTCTAAATTAGCATCGACAGCAGCGCGGATCGGTTTCACCTTTACTCCTAAATTCCAAATTTCATTTCACTTCGATTTTATTGGAAAAGTTAAGCAGTACCTATAAGTTTGTTTTACACACTGCTGTGGAGGATGACAGGCTTTTTGAATGCAATTTTATAAACAAATATTTTAAATAAGATCTTTTTTTGTTGCAGTAAGCAAAATTTACATTATCAAAAATAGATTTGGTAATATTTTTTGCTCTGCATTTATTTATTATTTTATTCACAGGTGTAGTGAGTTATTTTGTTATTAATAATAACTTAAATACATATATAAAATTTCAATGAATTTACAGACATGCCAGCAGAATCTGTAAAATTTTGCCAATCGAATATTGTCCTTCTGATATGGTGATAAGATTGAAAATCTATTAAAGGAATTTGACAAATTGAGGTAGTTTAATGTCTGGCGTCTATACTACATATATTAAAGTAACGTGAGTATAGTATTTATTTAGATGTTTTTCTTTTCTTTTATTGGTGCCAAATGGATGTTTTCCGAGCGAAGAAAAACTAAAAAAGAATTCCTTTAATTCGCCCAAAATTCCGACAATGTGTCGCAAAAACGTTAAAACAGAGCTCAAATTCCTCTCTGTCGCGTTTCTTTTATTGAGTAGCAAAGTTTATTAGTGAAATTTCACCTGCGGGCAGCCGTCGGTGTGAGATCTGTTACAGGCTTTATTTACTAAGTTCACTTTCGGACGAGCCTTCGAAACTTCAACCGATCAGTAGTACTTCGAGTGATCGTCATTTATTTTTTGTTTTGTACATATACGAAAATTGTGATTTCAATATTTTTTATTGTGATTATACGAGTGTAAATATGTACGTATATACTTGGGAACAAAATACTTGGGGTACAAAAAGAAATTATGCATGTAGTTGACTGTCAAGCAATATACTGTTCACAACAACGATATTTTTTTACAAAAAAGTATACTAATTTATTTATGCTTCAATGTACAGATACTAGCACATAAGGCGACTATCTGTCTGTCCTTCATAGATTTTTAACTTTATCGCTTTAAATTAAATTAAAGGCCAGTTTCACCGGTTGCGGATAGCCAATATCTACCAGATAAGATAATTTCAAAAATGGAACAGAATTTTTATGAAATTATCAGCCAGATAAACTATCTGGAACTTATCAGCAACCGGTGAAACTGGCCCTAAGAATTGTAAAATCATCAATTGTCAAAATCGCTCCCGCCTCCGCTTCTACCTTAAAAGATCAAACAAAAACGTTATTGTTTTAGGTCTCACCGCTAAGTTTGGCAACTCTTTGGAATTTGAATAATCCATCAAAAGCAGCTGTTTGGGCACAAAGTGTCATGTGCGACCCACTGCGCAATTGTTATGTGGTGGGACCTTCATAATATAAACCTTTATGGTTCTCTTACACCATAAGTTTAAGGAGACTTGGGACAATGCATTTGATGGTGTGTAAGGAGTTTGCCGCTGTTATGTTATATGTTTGCAATTTTTGGAATTAAGTTTTATGAAGCGTTTTTATAGGAAATAATCCAAGGGGAAGGAAGTAAACAAACTCGTGGCAAGTCACAGTCACATACTAGTACAAGGAGGCGAGCCGAAGCCAGAAAATCTGACAACCAGTCTTACAAAGAGGTAATGGATGACTTGATTTCTCAAATGTATGTACAACAAATCCCTATTTCCACGGGTGGACTCTGGATCTTTTTTTGTTTGCTATTGTCAGAAGGTTTTTTTGAAAAACAGCACGAGACGTGTGTCGTGACAGTTAGATTTTTTAATGATATACGAGTATATACCAAACCCTTTTTGAAATCTATTTCTATTTCAACTTGTTTCTTTCTGTTTAGACTAGAAATACTCGTCTCCTTTAATTAAAATTTGATATCTTTTAAGACAGACCCATAGCGCATAATATAATTGTAAGCGTCATACCTCACACGATTTATAAAATAAAGCCGCTGTGAACAGCAATGCGCTTTACAGCGATATCCATTAAAACCGGGACGGAATACACCAGAAGCTCGTCTTGAAAGTTGCAGCGATAAAAAAGCTTGAACAACACCGATGAGTTCTATCTCATTCGCTGAAGTCTTACTAGTTACCTGACTGGGATTACTTCTAACATTCATTCTGTTTGTTTGTGGAACTTATGTGTGCTTGCAGTTAGTTCCATACGCATTGTTTGTTGGAGTTTGATCTTTGTTTTATTACTCATACATTACAGCTCATTACGTTGAGTTTACGCTATCATAGTGGTGGCCTAGTGGGTAAAGAGCCAGCCTCTCAAGTATGAGGACGTGGGATCGATTCCCGGTCAGGCAACTACCAATGCAACTTTTCTAAGTTTGTATGTACTTTTTAAGTATATATTTGACACCAATGACTGTGTTTCAGATGGCACGTTAAACTGTAGGTCCCAGCTGTTCTTGAACGTCTTTGGCAGTCGCAGTCGTTACGGGTAGTCAGAAGCCAGTAAGTCTGACGCCAATCTAACCAAGGGGCATCGGGTTGGCCGCGTAACTAGTTGAGGAGGTCAGATAGGCAGTCGCGCCTTGTAAAACACTGGTACTCAGCTGATGATGATGATGAATTAAGATCCTTCAAAACTGACCTATTTGTAACATAAACATAAGGATTTTTCCTATTAGTTGAGCGATATTAAACGAAATGAACATCAGCAGTCGCGCCATGCGACCGCTAGACCAACGAGGCAGTTCATAACGTTATCCGATTACCATTGCTGTGAGAAACAATCGAAGTGTAAAACCAGTTTAACCTTTGTCCGACCCCAACCTTTGTTGTTATTATCAATATAAAGCCTTCGTCTGGTACTTATAGGTCTAGTGGCAAACGCCACATAAAACCTTGGAATAGATTCTCAGGTAGAAATGTAAACTATCCTATTTTCTGTGCTAATATTAGAAAGCTTAGGGCCAGTCTCACAGGTTACGGATAGCCACATCTACCAGATAAATTAAAAAATGGATCAGAATTTGTATGAAATTCTCTGCCAGATAAACTATCTGAAACTTATCAGCAACAGGGTAATCTGGCCCTTAACTAACTCCGTATTATAAAACCAGGTTTTAACCAGGTTTTAGGTTTGGAAGATTAACTTAGTTCAAGATGATATTTTAAACCTAGTACTAGTTGGTACTTTTTAAGGAAGAGTATAAATAGCCTTACTCGGTAAATGGACTATATACTAGTAACTCTCTTTTTGACTTCACCTCTTCCCACTAGAGGCTCTGCTTTCCTACACGCAAACAGCACCATTCATTTTGCTTTCAAAAAAACTTTCCAAAATAACAAAAAAAAAAACAAATCAGTCAAGACGTAGTACATGACATTGGCGCATTTAAGTCTTCAGCCTGACAATAATCATCTGCCTAGCCTTTTCCCAAGCTATGTTAAGGTCGGCTTCCAGTCTTAACCGCATACAGCTGAGTACCAGTGTTTTACGTAGAGCGACTGCCTCTCTGATCCCCTTAACCCACTTACCTGGGCAACATATATCTTCAGCCTTACAATATTAGGATCATCATCATCATCGGCCTTTTTGATAGTCCCACTGCTGGACACAGGCCTACTCTCACACTGAAAAGGATTGAGCGTTAATCACCACGCTTGCTCAATGTGGGTTGGCAAATATTAGTATAATACGTAGAAAAATAAAAACCACGCTAAAAATTAAAAATAATTTACTCAATAAAAACCATCAGAGCATCGGAATAAAAATAAAAACGAGCTGTCGATGTGTCTGGCCGTTGTTTTTCCCCTCTGTTTATATAACCGGTTCGAACGACCGAGTTTCAGTTTTTCCCTCTCGAAAGCTGCCCGTTGAGAGCGTGATTTATACACCAAGTTTGCCTTATCAACTTATCTATAGGTATAACTAGATCATTCTAAGAACAATATCTAACGGAATTATTGTCTGGAGATAGCTGGACAAACTTAGATAGTTTTGCACAGCGTTGGTCGTGTTTTATTCTTTTGTTAATTAAGAAATAGAATGAATTGGTTTTTGGTCTGTTTTATCAGTGATTTACGAATGTGGTTATAATTTATTTTGTTATGTCTAAACGAGATTAGCTACTGCCTGCGGTTTCACGTGCGGTCCGAGTCTTACTTAGAGAATTATTTCGCGCAACAGTATAAAAAGTACCCTATATCCTTCCTCGATAAACAGGCTGTATGATACTGCAATATTATTTAAATCTATCCAGTAGTTCCCGAGGTTAACGCATACTAACAGAAACAAACAAATTTAAGCATTGAAATATTGATTACAGCCAAATTAAAAAAAAAAACAAAGTTTCAGATTCTTAATAATTTTATAGCACATTCTCAAAAAAAAAAAAAAACTTTTTGCCGTTCACACAGTATTGTGAATTTTCTTGATAAAATATACTTCTATATAGTATTACATTCAGACAATGTTCAAACGACGCTGAATTACGTCAAACAATTACAAATTTTACCCCAATCTAAAAAAAAAATCCCATCCAATTTTCCGTCAGTCAATCAACAAAATCTCCAACAAATACAAATGGTAGAAACATTGCCTTGCCTATTATCCAATAGAGCTATCGAGAACAAGTCTCCAATAAACCGGTTTTCCAAATGCAACACAAGACTAGTATTTGGCCAATTTCGTGTGTACTGGGTCCATTTGAAAGACTTAACTGTTTTGAAGACAATACGTACGTTTGCATTGGCCCGAACGTAGTCGCCGCCAATCTAATCAACGTTACACTGTGGTCCAAGTGTAAGGTAACAGCGATTGACAAAAAATATGTGTTCATAATGTTCAATCAAATTTGAACTGTAGTATAACTGCTTCAGCTTTCAGAAAATCTGTTAAGGGAATTTGACAGATTGTAGTAGCTTGTCGTGTTGGCGTATGTATATAGCTTAGTCGCCTATCTAGCTTTGTTGCAGAGTTTTGTCTAATATTACAAACTAGCTTTTGCCAGCGTAGTTTTTTTCTGATTTCCAGTAATACCAGTATACCCTTACTAAAGATGATTTTGTATAAAATTTAAAAGTTTAGCTTTTGCTGAAAACCAGCGCAGGGACTCTGTCCCTAAAAGGGTCACAGCATTATGCTGATTTAGGGCTGTTTCGGATATGACATATTAATCTGTTCTCTTTTATCAACTCTCTTCTGTTAAATTTTTTAATATGTTATAGCCACATTATTGAATTAGAAAATTCCAGTAACGATTGTTATAAAATTATTTTTGTCAATTTTTTTCTTTTTTTAGTGTTGCATTCTCGTGAGTATTATGCCAGTCTAACTAAGGGGTATAGGGTTGACCAGGTAACTGGGTTGAGGAGGTCAGATAGGCAGTCGCTCCTTGTAAAACATTGGTACTCAGCTAAGTCCGGTTAAACTGGAAGCCGACCCTCGGGAGATGATGTTTCCTTCTACTTTCTTTCTAATTGCTAAGTTCATGACTTGCACCACAGACCGCAAGTTTCTCTGGACTATGTCCAAGTGGTTGCACCACCTCAGAGGTTAAACGTAAACGTATATAAAATTGCTGTATACTTTACTGATTGCTAGCACTATTGTACTATTGGTTAACATTACTAAGTACCAATATAGTGAACTCGATTGCCGTGCACTTCGTGCACGATATGTTTTGATTGTAATGTTATGTGGATAGTTGAAAAGTGGAAGCGACACGATAGATAAAAATTACATTACTTCAGTCCATTTGCTACTAGAAATTTATTAATCTTAGCGTTTTAAAGAGGCCAATCTGAACAGTTTTTTTTTTTTTAATATGAAAACATTTATTAGATTTTAGGCCTTTCAAAGTACATGTGAAAAAAAATATTAACACGATTCTCAGTAGCAAAAAGACTTTGTCCTATTATTCTCTTTTTTTGCGATAATAATGATAAATAATTAAAAACAGGACAAAATTCAATTCATTATATTACTGTAGAGATTTTGGAAGGTGTGCTTAACTTTGGGTAAGAATGTATAATATTTTGTTGTAGAAAATCATCAATGACACCTTCCGCTGAGGGAGCAGCTAGAGGGAGTGTCAGACTTACTTACTAAAACCCACTATGTATGTTCCTTCTGGAGGTCTCTGTGTGCTGGAGCCACGGTAACTCTTACGAACAACTCGCAGCCCAGGCAGTACATAACGCACCCTCATTTAATATTCTCATGTTATTATAGCTTCAAGTGCCGATCATTATCTAAAGAGAAGACGCAACAATGCATACAAATTTTATCTTCAATAAGATTACGTTATCTGAAGACTGTACATATAGCTACTGTTCATGCGAAATATATAAAAAAGTATTTATTGAGTTTTTAAAATTATGAAGAGCATAACATTTGACAGCGATTTTCTCCATAATTATTATGACACATGATGGCAGATCATGATAGGATAATTGTAAGCATCCTATCTTAGTTATGGTAATAAAATATTTTGTACAAAAAAGGGCTGTAATTGTATTTGACAGTGGTAGTGAAATAAAACCGTCATTATCATCTCCCGAGCCTTTTCCCAACTATTTTGGGGTCGGCTTCCAGTCTAACGGGATTCAGCTGAGTATCAGTGTATCTGACCGCCTCAATCCAGTAACCCGGGTAACCCAACATCCTTTGGTTAGACTGGCGTCGGACTTACTGGCTTCTGACTACCCGTAACGACTGCCAAGGATAATTAATGACAGCCGGGAGTTAAATAAAACAAATAAAAAAATATATTTTTAGGTTATTTGTTACAGATTGCAACTTAATAAACTAAGCCATACCCAATTAATAAGTGGGAAAGTCTTCTTAATATAGTAACATAATATCCGAACAATGTAACGCAGTACCAGCTACACATATTCACACAACGATACACAAACGACAGACATCAAAGTGTTGAGCAAAGAACTGAGATTACACTACCGAACAAAAATATGTACCACCTTACCAAGTCACGTACGAATAAGTTGGTCGTTCGAAATCTTGAGCTGTGAATTGTTATAAGTGAGGAATTTTGTTGCGTTTATATGGAGGAGCTCGTGGCTAAGTAACTACCGCAAGGGTCGATCGATTATAAGGTTAAGGGGGACCATCTTGTCATGACGAGTTCCTCCGTGCTCCGGAAGGCACGTTAAGTTGGTGGGTCCTGGCTGTCATTTGAACATCTTTAGCTGTCGTTACGGGTAACGTAAGCCAAAAAGTTTGATATCCAGTATTGCCAAGGAGTATCGGGTTGCCCAGGTAACTGGGTTGAGGAGGTGAGATAGGCAGTCGGTCCATGTAAAACCCTGATACTTAGCTGCATCCCGTTAGCCTGGAAGGCGACTCAAACAAGTTTGAGATAAGGCTAGGCAGATGATTATGTGGTCATTCTAACGGTTTAGAAAAAAAAAACGGTATGGTTAAGTTTAATGTAGACTTGCATTATAAAATGCAGTTAAGATTAAAGCTGTTAAGAAAGTAAAAAGAAAAAACTGCTGGACGTTAGAAAGATTGATAAATTAATTTATTTCTCGATAGTATTGTTCAGAACAATGGTGAATAATTAATATCAATTAAGTCGCCTATCCGTGAACAATTTACAAATCAAATTTTATTTGTCAATAGCATTAATTCAATGCAATCATTTATTTCTTTAGAACAAAAGGCGGGCGTCAACTGAAATAATTTTCATTGTGAATTATGATAAAGTCATTTCATGCGGTTTTCTTTGGCTTAGAAAGTCACTACGCCATGCGGCAGAAATAAAAAACACTCATAATTTTATACATTTTGCTATGAAAACATTATCTAGTCTATTAGTTAGGAGAAAAGGCACTTTAAACGTCTACAGACGCCAGCACATCAAGCTACCCGAAACTGTCAAATCTTCCCAATCAACTTTGAACCATATGTTTCAGCAATAAAGCTATAAAAGAATATAATATACAATATATAAAAGAAATTTTACAGATTGTAGTAGCTTGACTGTACATCCTATTCAAGATACCTACTCCAAAAATAAGCTACCACTTAAACTATCAAAGCACAAATTGAGCTTCTCAAAGCCGAAATCTTTGAGAAGTTTTTAAATTTACGAGAACTCTTCGATTGCTACCTTTTATCGGCCCCGAGTGTAACTGAATTCTTTGAACTGCGTCACAGTAAGTAAAAAGCGTTTTAGAGAGAAAAAAAGTTCCGCGGAAAATTCGTTTTGGCGCCTTCAAAGGAAACTATTAAAGTCTCTTTTTTTCCCCTTGTTATGTAGATGCAAATAGAATAGTGTTACTGTGTGAGTGTTTAATTTTTCAGTTTTCTGGTTTATTGGGCCGAGGATAATGCGACGAGTTTGCGAGGATACTACTTTTGTTGAGGTTTTTTTTTTACAAGAATGTGAACTCATCCGTATGTCTTATTTGAGCTGTGGTAATTGTTTTACTTATTTGAACTTTATATAATGTAAAGAGGATTTAAGAAGGAGAGAATAAGAAGGCGGATCTAATGCTATTAGGGATTTGGTTCCAGTCAACCTAAGGTGTAGGGATTGGGCTGTGGGTTGTTCGTTCGGCTGCGGATTGTTAGTAAGAGTTACCATGGGCCTAGCACATAGGCACCTCCAGAAGGAACATGGTTTAGTCAGTAAGAGTCTGTCACTCCCTCCAGCTGCACCCTCAGCAGGAAATGTGATGCTGGGATAGTGTGGTAGGCCCATTGAAAATAGTAGCATAATATTAATGTTTTTAGGTTACTTACCAACCCATTGTTATTTGCCAAACTCTGTGTGATGATTTTGAGATAAAAAAGCCCCAACGAAGAGTGGTATACATGTGAAAAGTCAACAAATCCATATGTTTGTGTATCACAATATCATTGAGAAAAAATCATATTTTCAGACTTATTTACTACTCCAGGTTTACATTTAAAAATATTAACATTTTTATATCAGTAATTCTGTATATTATGATAATGAAATCTGACCTCGATTGATACTAAAACCGCCTCCTTATCTGTAACGTTTAACCAGTACACCAAAGCCTGCAGATACAAGAACAAGGGAAGCACTAATAATATTTCTCGCGAATACACCACGAATACAACATTTACCTTTACAACATAATCTAATTAACATACAAGTTCGAACGCAGTACAAGTAGTTGCAAGCTTAGTTTGCGTCACGGAGTTACGAATGAATGGAGAGCTCATTTTTCCGAAAGATTGAACGTGCATTTCTTATAAACTTAATTTATATAAAAAACATAAACATTTATTTGCCCAATATAATATAGCGCGCCAACAAAGGTAATTAATGATTTCGCACCACAAAAAAAATGCGAGATAAGACAAACGCGATGAACATGAATAGGCTACCTCTTCCTGCTTTCTTTTATTATTTTTTTGGTGTAGATTACTTGACTAAAATCTTTATAATAATTACTATTAATAGCTAATGTTGTTATAATAAAATTCGGTGCCGACGGTTTAAACTTAACGAAATAATTTACAAACAACGGGACAGTTACGTTTTTACAATCATAGCTCCTAAAATAAAAGACAAAAAATAACATACTCATCCACCAAACCACTTTGTGATGTACAAAATTGTATAAAGTAGTCTTCTATAAATTAAGCACTCCATTTATTCCCTAATCCATGTTTTATCGTCTTTATCGTGTCTTCAGCAGACTACCTTGTATATTTAGCTACAGGTTGGGTTGTACAATGCCTGCAAGCTACTTACATAACGTTATGTACTACTAAACTGGAATGTACGTAACTTGCATACGTTTCGTGGTAAATTTTGAAGCCATGTTATCTAGGTGATACAGCTGTTAATGCTGCCTCTTTCTTAGTTGATATTTAAGAGATGAGGATTGATGTCAAGTAAGACTCAAGAAGACTGGTACTGTTTATGTATGTGTTGCTTTATCCTGGCCATTCGAATGATGACTATATTTATTGTGATTTTAATTGGGAAATCGTCAAATGAAGCCTACCGCTATAAGTGTAATTTGAGACAGTGTGAGACTATTACTAATTTAAACCACTTCAACACTTTTTTTTGTAGATAGGGTCTAACAATACTAGTGCACCACATTTTTACAGGTCATTTAGAACATGCTAAGGATCATATTTACTACAAAAAAAGTTGAATGACCTAGAGGTAAACATGATCCTTAGCATGTTCTAGATTACCTGTTAAAATATAGCGCACTTGTATTTTTAGACTTTATATAGTGAAATATAAAATAAGTACAAAAAGTTTTTTTATTTACAGAATTTTATTTAAATATAATATTATTAAATATAAATAAATCAAAAACGTACTTAAAAAAAGTATTCCTGCGCATTACTATCATCCGAGTTACATTGCCCAGAAATAATATATAAATATTAAAAGTTACGAAAACATCGATATCTCTTAAAATTCAAGTCAATTCATACCCGAAAAGGCTACCTAATGAATATACTAAAAACTGTCCTACATTCCACACATAAATATCTCTGTAATATTTTAACCTGCCCTCTGCTCGATATATCACTTCGGGTTTGTTCAGGATATGATATAGTGCTCTTACTATATTATCTAAAAGATTACTATATGGATATTTGAAAGCCCAAGTACTTTTTAGGCTTTAGTATTTAAACCATCGTTATCTTTCGCTCCATTACTATCTTACTGGTTTTGGTAAATTCAATACGGTAGATGACAACTAGTCAAATTCATTACTTTTATTGAACTGTCAAAAATGGTTACTTTGTATGCAATTTGTATGAAAGTACTAAGATTTGACGTCCCAGATTTTTCACATCGAGCCGCATACTTATTTCGTTTATATTATCAATAAAAAATGTAAACACTTAAGATGTTTTAAAAATTGAATATGATAAAGTATTTTATTTTTGACCTAGTCATCATCCCAATTACATTATAGTCACCGTTTTTAGAGCTCTAGTATTAATTTAAAATGGTAGGAAAATAAATATTACAATACTGATTGACCCCTCAGATTAGATATGACCTCCCGCTGTGGGTGCAGCTTGAGGCAGTGTCAGGTTTTTCCTGAACTCACTCCTGTTCCTTCAGCAGGCTCAGCATGACAATCGTAGAAACAAGTTTATACTATCGGGGAATGGACACAATGACATATAAGTGACAGATTGACGCAAGATTTCTTTTGACACGCAGAAAAGAGAATTTTCTTTTCTTCGACCGACATAAGTCTACAAGTGTTTATAGTGCGAGTTGACGTACGTGCCATGCTCGGGCAGAAGACATGTTGACATTGACAGAAAGAGCTTTGTCTTTTCTTGATAGAATAGACATAGAATCGCCATGCTGAATCTGCTGGAGGTAACTCTTGCGAGCAATCCCACAGCACCAGTAGAAGACTTTATAAAATAGTTTACCACTATAAATTACGGGCTTCTTAATGATACAGTAAAACTACTGAGGTAACCGACAGTTAACTTGAACTCGTAAAGGAACTGGTAATTTAACAGGTACGTTAACATGTCATTTGTTACTTAAATGTTTCGTATAGTTTAATTAAATAATGAAATACAGTTTCGTTTGAAAGTTGAGAAAATATTTGTTTTTTTTTTTTTAAACATATTGATATATCTACTTATAAACTTTTAGTGATATAGACCAGATGGCATAGTAGTGAGTCAATGACTGCCATGCCGAAGGTTGCAGGTTCAATTCCCAAGTCAAACATTTATGTGCATGAACATGAGTACAAGATAAACCACCCGCGTTGGCCTTAAGCTTATGATACAATACAAAGTAGAGAATGAATTAATTATAAATAATTACTTCGCCCGCAGCCCTTGTCGGTTACATGCAACTAAACGTATGCGTTTAAAATTAACTTTTTCTTTTACAATAAACTGCTTGTAAAGTTAACACAAGTAACGAATTCAAGTCTTTTATTTTTTAAGTATACTTTGCGTTGTGGCTTACCTATTTCCTGGCTCATATGTGTTTATGTAGAGGTTGGTAGTATAATAATTGAACTGAAGTCTGTTTACTCAGTAACATCAGTTATCATGACAGCCTTTTTATCGTCCCACTGCTGGGCACAGAGCTCCTATCCCACGGAGAAGGATTGAGCGTTAATCACCACGCTTGCTCAATGCAGGCTCGTGGTTTCAGACTTTATAGTCCAGGTTTCCTCGAGATGTTTTCCTTCACCTTAAATCAGTGGTAGTCTTCACCTCAATCGGAAGCGATAACCAGGCTGATGATAGTGATGAGGTGTAGCCAGAGTTTCCTTAATACTGTATACTTATTCTATCACCATTAGTTAAGCTTTTGCCTTCAAGTCTTCATTAGAAATCGGATAATGAGACCACTATGAATCACTGAGCTAAACGGTCCTACTAAGATAGTCCACGATGCCACTCGTGTGATATACTGACTTTAAGACGTGCTGAGAATAGCTGCTAGTATAATGGCGTTCTTGTATCATTGATTTAAAGTTCATTTTCGTATACAAATATACAACTCTATTGGTTAAGATGCACTGTTACACTTTTTGAGAATCTTTACATATTTTTCATGAAATCTTCTTTTTTCAGTGGAAATACAAATACGTAATGCTATGCCAGTCGGTTGTATAATAAAGCGTAAGTGTAAACTACTAAATCAAACTCGATATGGCCTAATTTACAATACAATAATTATTGCAGGTATGTTAAAGATCTTAGCCAGCTTAAACAACTTCGCCTTCATCCGGCAAATATAATTCAAATTATGGACTGTATTGTTTTTTAGATATATGTACATACTTTACATTGGCAGCATAAGTTAGGCAATAGCTTGATGTCGAATTCGCGTGAGTAGTTGCCTTAATTAAATGCAGTGTTAGAGGGGCGCAGTGTTGAAGCACAGTCACATAAATGAGCTAAGACCTTAAACAGTCATCTTTAAGTCACATCACCGATATACATTATAATTTCAATAGGCGAATACTTTCGCAACGATTTATCGAATGAAAGTCAACGTATGAACGGAATCCCATATACTCGTATGTATGTTCGAGATTTCTATTGTCGAACTTGTCATTTTACTAGGAATTTTGTCTATCTATCTATTTTTGGTTCGAATCCTGGTTGTGTTTTGTTTTTGTTTTCGTTTCCCCGAATATTGTTTATTGGTCTAGTTCAGTCAGTTTATTTGGTTACTTTGAAAAGAATTCCGCTGGGCTTTGTAAAGTTTGATTTTGATATCAATAAAGTTTTCTTTTTGCCGAAGTCAAAGCGTTTTTGTTAAATTGTATGTATTTTTTTTTAAATACAAAGAATGCTTTTCCTTCCTGTATTCTATTTTTGGGTGTGTTTATATTTTTTCAGGGGCTTTAATTTTGACAGAGATGTTTGGCGTCCATTGGAGGATTGCTAATTGACAGTAGCTGTAGATGTTTTTTATAATTTTCCCTGTTCACGCAACTCATTATGGCCTAATAAAATAATGATGGAAATGCACTATGGTGCTTACATCATTTAATTTATTTCAGTATATAGCTATTACGAGATATATGCTTCTATTACCATGTTTCCTCCAAGCCATGGGACTATAAAGTAGTGGATTTTTGGAGCCTAAAGCCGATGTTAACAGCTGAGACAACTTTAATGAAATGGTGACACATAACCAAGGATTATCACTGAGAAAACTATAGAATGCACCTACCCTAGAAGAAACCCAGAATTTGAGATATTTTGCCTAACTACGGAATAAAACTACAACTATTGTGATGAGATTTCTGACCTAGTCATTGAAGATTGCTTGAACATTATTACGACACTTGGCGATAACAATATCATGTAAAAATTCCATGTATACTAGCGTTATTATTATTATCTACTATACTATTTTCCGTTTCATTTTTATCGTCACAAAAAACATGGTTATGTATGCCATCAGCAACATACTGGTGCTTAGTCCAGTAAGCACAAAGAGCATATATCTCTCACAGTTTGTCCGCGTTAGTATTCGTGACGTCACGACGTGTTCCCCTCAATTACTGCACACGCTAACTACGTCGCACGCTATATTTCCTCTCGAGATGCTAAAATGCTGCATAGAAGTATTTTGGCAGGAAAAAAATAGACATGCGCTTGCGATGATAGTTATAGTGATGTGTGGGCGTTTTAAATTTAATTAAAATACATTAAGGATTTTTGTTATATTACAAAAGTAATTTACAAAATTTTATACGCTACGTGAAATATTTTTATTAAAAAAACATGTTAAAGTTTTTTTAAGCTACTTCGGATTACAGATAATCCTTAAATTATCCAAACATTACAAAATATAATATTATAAATAAATGCTAGCTAAAACTTTTCTTAAAATTCTATTTTTAAAGTAAATTTTTGATCGTCTTCTTTTACATGGGATATCATCAAATGACCCTTTCCGCTGAAGGTGCAGCTTACGGCCAGTTTCACAGATTACGGATAGCCACTATCTACCAGATAAATTAAAAAATGGAACAGAATTTTTACGAAAGTACTAGTTTCTGTCAGCGGTTTGACCCGCTTCCTGAGGGAAATATTTCCCGCACATGGACAAAAAGTATATAAAGTGTATATGTTATTCTGATATATAAGATGTATTACTTCCAAGTTTCATCAAAATCCGTTCAGAAGTTTGGCCGTGAAGAGGTAACAAACATACACACACACTCACAAACTTGCGCATTTATATATTAGTGTGATGTGATCTGCCAGATGAACTATCTAGAACTTATCAGCAACCTGAGACACTGGCCCATACTGTCCTTGATCAAATCTTTTGCTAAACCACTGAGTTAATGGGCTGCTTGTTAATTCCCGTAACCAACCAATATTTGATTGTGCCACAAGAACTAAATATTGTTTGAGGTCTGTTCTATTGATGTTGCATTTGTGTTTGTAATTGGTAAATATTTAGCTATCCTGTTCCTTGTTTCGTAAGTCTAGTGGTTTTAAAGCCAGTATTGAAATTGGGTTTCTTGGTTATTGGCTAACTTCTTAAAGAGTTACCTGACAGGAACAATTTGGGGCTTGCTGTGTGTGAGCCTTTTTTTCGTGGGATATCATCAAAAACCCTCCCGCTGGGGGTGCAGCTGGAGGGAGAGTCAGACTCTTACTGACTATAACCCCGTATGTTCCTTCTCGAAGTCCCTTTTGCTAGCCCACGTTAGCTCTTTCAGGCTTTGGCCCTAAGGTCTTTAAGGATATTACATATGATGATAATTATAATTCCAGACGTTTTGCCTTGTTAACTTCCTTGATTTCAGCTCTGTGTAAACGTTTAGAAAACAATTATAGCTTCGTCAGTCACGGCAGCTTATCGTAAATCAGTAATAAGACAAGACACAGTCTGCAAATAAATAAATGACTATGACTGCCCAATCTTCCGTCTGAAATTTTATACAATGAATGAAGTATTTATAAAAGTACATAATATATATAAAGATGAATAAATTGACATTACGAAGCATAATTTTACCCATGATAAAACTTCGACAACACATTGACTCGCGCAGAGTCGAAGCCAACAATTCAGACTTTTGCCCTTCCCGCGAGGAAAATACTACGAAAAGATAAATAAAAGTTATCTCAATGAGGAGCAGCGTAAATAAGCAGCATTTTAAGGGACCCTCCCAGAGGAATAACCTTTCCTTGTTGCGAATTATCTGTATCGCCCACGAGCCAAGATTCCTTTCGCCAAAGAAATATTATGTTTTCTATATATTTTTTTTCTTATTTCTATCTTAGCAATCTTATAAAACGCGAAATTTTGTAAGTATGGATGGATGGATGTTTGTTACTCCTTCACGTAAAAAACTACTGAACAGATTTTGATGAAACTAGTCAGTAATATAGCCTGTAAATCAAAATAGCATATAGGTTACTTATTATCCAGGTGCAGGAAATAGTTGCTTCAGGATGCGGGTAAAACAGCGGGCGGTAGCTCGTCAATTTTATTTTTGTGAATTTGTTTAAGTGGGTGCCGATATATCTATAGAGGAGATCAAAGCAATTTTTATATATATAGGTTTAATTGTAATTTTTATATTTTTATATTAGGTGTAATTTTTATATTTATACCCAAATGATATAGGATAACAAATAAATTAACATGTATTATGGACACTTCAGCTGTAATAATGATATGTTATCAAAATTCCTATCAAGTCCCTAGTACTGCGGGATTGCTTGTAAGAGTTACCGCCGCCCTGGCCCACAAGGATCTCCAGAAGGAACAAAAGTGGGTTTTAGTCAGTAAGAGTCTGACACTCCCTCCAGCTGCACCCATGCCGGGGAAATAGGGATGTTTCTAGTCTTCATTTAAAACGCATCAATTTATTCTCTGTCTCTATTGAGCACAGCAATAGAACGAACATTGATAACCAATCGTCTCTCGCTAAATTGGTTATAGATTTTTCCATTTTTAATTTAATAAGACTTAAAGATTCCGTGACCTCTTTTTCTATAATAGGAAGGGCTATTTATAGTATCTTTTCCCTTCGTCAGTGGCGTGCCATAATCAGCTGTTGGCCTTAAGAGACTGTGGTAAGTGACTGCGCTCGTTAAGGGACAGCCAGAGTATAAGTAAGTATAAGATGCCTTCAGTTCATTCGTTCATGTTAAAAAGACACGCAATCCCTTAACGTGACGTCACGATTTTAGTATGCGAACCTGTTTTTGGATTCTATGCATGGGTATGTCATTGTTTTTACCTAGTTCGTATTTTTGAAGATAATTCTTCTTCTTTCATCTTCTTGAATTTTACAACTGATCCTTTCAAAGATATCATTTGAAAATTTAATAAATTTCACCTTTATACACACCTATATCAAAAGGAATATAATTATGTACATTAATGTGTTTGTGTGTGTGTGTGTGTGTGAGAGTATTAATAACCAATATACTAGTATTGCCAAGTTCTATGTTGGCGTATTCCATGTTAGCTCATTATAAATTAATATCGAACAGCAACTACTACGTCTATACCATTTGCGCTATGCCGCGAGCTACTACATCGTAGGCTCAAACTATTAAAGGCCATAGAATTATAAACTTTAATACAAGAGCATAGAGTACAAATTACAATGCAGCCGAAAAAAGACGCACAATGAAAATGCGGGCTAATCTAACATTTAATTAAATAAATACCTAACTTTACTATATCAATCCGACAGCTACATCGTCACTTCAACTTAAAAGTAGTCCCAAGGGATCATTAATTTGAGGGTAAATCGTAAATCTGCCGACAAGACACTGGGCAAGTAAATTACCGGATTACCCGTAAAATCGCGACCGGGATGGCGTAATGATTGCATAATGAGATGTTTGCACAATCTCCTGTTAATGGTTTAAGTGACCTTTTTTTAAGCTAGAAGAGCTTACGTGCATTTGGCAGTTTGATATATAGTGGACACAAAATGCTGCATTTGTTGTTTTTTGTATTATATATTTTTACAAAAATAGAATTTAAAAATAAATAAATGAGGACTTTTTGAAGTTTTGAGATCATAAAAACAATTAAATGTTTACAGTTAAAAATAATTACAGTTTTCATATAAGAATTATGATAATAATAAATCTGCGAAATTATTTTAATTTGTTTTTTTTTTTGGATTCTCTTGTCTGTAAACATTATTTATATAACCAAGTAATAACTGTTTAATATAGCTGCTGATATAAAAAAGATATGAAAAACTATCAGTTAGCTTAATTAAAGCTTAGTTCTTTTTTATAGAACTTCGGAGCAAATCCTTTGTTTTCTATGAACTCTATCCGCCCCAGACGCCGTCGGCGATTGCTCAAAAATACATCGCACTATGTCCGGCTATCCGGCAAAAAACGAACGCCAATATTTACGGATCTCTACCGGAACACTTTAATCCGGCCCGAAACCGGTCGATAGGTTGATAAAGGGATTTGAGACTTGTTGGCACTTTTAGAAAATATTAGATTTTTAATTTATTGATGGATTGATAAAAAATCGGGTAACTTTTAAATTTGGATTACAATATTATTTTACTCTCAATGACTAGTCTCCACTTATTATTTTGACGAACTTAGATTATATTTCTTTACTAGGGCTAAAAGTTTTGCCTGACAATAACGGTTCAGTGTCATACGATATTGCAGAAAGTGTAACAAAAAATATACGTATTTCGGCTGTCTTTATTCTACTACGATCTGTTGTCTCCAAGTAGCAGCCGTTTGGATTGATCGATCATAACGTTAAGCAACGTTTAGCGCGGTCGCTCCGTGGATGGGTGACCATCTTAATGTCATGACGAGTTTCTTTTTGTTTCGAAGATCATGTTAAATTGGTAGGTCCCGGCTATCATAAGTACATTTTTGGCAGTCATTACGCATAGTCAGAAGGCATAATGTTTGACAACCAGTATCTACCTACTTCAAGGGGTTTTACATAGGTGACACAGGTAACCGTACTAAGGATGTCAGATAAACAATTGCTCCATGTATAACACTGGTACTCAGCTGCATCTCTTTAGACTGGAAGCCGCCGACCCCAACATGGCTTGGGAAAAGGCTAGGTAGATAAATCTCTTAGATTCTGTATCTCCAAAGAATGAATTCTTATTAATTGAGCTATAATTAGCTAGAGTTTAAAATAAATCATAGCTCTAATATTTGCCCAACTATTAAAAACATAATTGATCTAAACCAATTTACGAAATAGATAGCAAAAAAAAACCGCAGCAACTCATAAATTAATAACAAAACAAATTGCCAATTTATTTTAAAACTTGATTCAATTTAACAGATATTCGTACATAATAGATTACATTATGAGTATTACAATCAAGTAGATTGCATTTAATAAATCTTTTAATATTAAAAGCGTCTTTGGGGAATCTACTTTTTTTCGGAACGTGATTTTTTCATAAATCAAACCGTACTTGAGTTGCTACAAAAAAGTTTTTCTATTACCTCTGCTGTGTAACGTGGATTCCGAACTTTTTTTTACTGAAAATGAGAAAATGAAATCGAACATTCTTTTTTTGAATTCTTGTTTAGTTAAGAATCTGTTATATGTGTCTAGGTCTAATATTATAAAGCTAAAGAGTTTGTGTTTTAATTGTTTTGCCATATTTTCTCAAACGAGCTCATCTCAGGAACTATTAATCCGATTTGTATAATGCTCTCAGACTTGGACTGTTGGATTTATACCCAAAGTTTCAACAATAGCTCATTAAGCCATATTTAAATAAGTACATTTACTTATTACTAAAAAATAAATAATTTGTTTTTTTTTTTTTTAATTCCATACAGAAATAATGAAAAGTAAACAATATAATACAATTATTTACATTAAAAAAATCTAAAAAGTGACGAAAAATTCATCCCCATCGCTGTCTACTTGCCACTTTATTGCCTGACCAAACGAATAGCCAGCCTTTGGGTCACGGGTAGCGTCAACCAGCCGCTTAGATAGCTCCTTATAGAGACTAAATAGGGACATAAATCCCTATAACTAAATTTTTTAAATCCTTCTAGGAATAAAAACTAAAAAAAACCGTCTATCTTTGAACACAAAGATCGTAGATAATCAGAGGTCAACATTATTATCCAGCAAATAATAATAGAACCTCGGTTGGCTGCCAAATATGATCTTAAACCTACTTTTAATAAAAACAAAATCTTAAAGAAAAAGGCAAAATCATTGTCTGCTTTATTGTTTGTTTCTGGGCCAAGTAAATTAATTATTTTCTTTTATATTAAGGAAACAATGGGAATTGTTAATGAGCTTTGGCTATTCGCGTTTCTTTTTTATCTTTCTTGTATTGCGTATTCATTTAGAAATATTGGATTAGGTTCGTTTGATAGCGGGTGGGAACGATTCAAATTAATATAGAAATCATCATCACAGCCTTTTTATTGTCCCACTGCTGGGCACAGGCCTCCTCTCCCACGGAGAAGGATTGAGCGTTAATCTAAATATAGAAATAAAAGGAACTTATTTTCCAGTTTTTGAGTCATATATTATATACAATTTGACCAGTCTGTCTGCTACGTGTCGTGCTGAAAACGCAGATAGTTTGAGTATCCAATTTAGTAATAAGTATTTAAGTTTTGGCTTATGTTACAATAATATTTATTTAACAACTAACTTTTACTCGCGTCCAGTGGACATGCATTGTAAGGCAGAATATTACATTACATGTTGCATTGCACCAATCTGTACCCACCATAACAAGTAGCCTTTAGCATTCTTTAATAGGCTATCTAACACTGAAATTGGTCCAATAGTGTCTGAGATTAGCGCGTTCAAGCAAACCAAACAAAAAAACTCTTCAACTTGGTAATATTAGTTTAGATTTTGCTTTTCAAATTATCACGACAGTAAAATGACCAAGTAATCTTATGTTGTCTTGGACATTATTGCGTAAAACAGTTTTTAGATTCCTCTCTCTCAGTACCACCTCACCCTAATGGGTTCCCGTTTTCTTGGCACTCGGAAACTGAAATGCCTGATGAATTGCTAATGATACAGCGAGTTTCTTTTTGTTAAATCTTGTAAATGTTATTTTTAGTTGTATTTCTGCGTCTTTGAAAACCTTTAAGGTTAATCGTAACTTTTTTTTTATGCTTCAGGCAAGGGCGATGTGAAAGGAGGTCAAATAGTCTTTAAAGTTCTTTTTACTTAGTTGCAGCATTTCGTGGAATGTAGCCAGATTTATTTTCTGGTACATGAAATGTTTTTTTTTGTTTGTTGGTTTGTGCAGAGAAGGCTCTTAAAGTACTGAACTGATTTGAAAGAATACTTCACTGTTGGAAAGCTAGACTATCCTTGAGGGAAGAAGGAGATATTTTATCCAGGTATGGAAAGAAGTTTCCACAGGTTAAGGCAAAATTAGTGTTACATAATGTTAAGAGGTTAATTCATGATTTTTAAATAGCTTAATGTTTGTTGATTTTTTATGTTGGACCCCTTTTCTTGTTAGGTAAACAATATTAAATTAGAGGTGCACTCTCAATCTCCTCGCTCTCATAGTCCCGTGGGGCGGCAATCCGACATGACCGGAGAGAGAACGGGCTCAGGACTGCCGTTTACATGCTCTCCAAGGCATGCGTGTATCAATTATCAACTTTCAAACTCCGAGCTGCTTTTGAAAGTTTCTTAAAACTCCGTGCACAGCAGTCGCATATTATAAGCTAGTTTGGGACTAGATGAAGTTTTGTGGTTGTCATCATCATCATCATTAGCATTTTTATCGTCCCACTGCTGGGTACAGGCCTCCTCTCACACAGAGAAGGATTGAACGTTAATCACCACGCTTGTTCAATGCGGTTGGTGATTTCAGACTATATAGTCCAAGTTTCTTCGAGATGTTTTCCTTCACCTTTAACCAGTCATTGGTGTCCAAGATAAACTTAGAAAGTACATATAACTTTGAACAATTACATTGGCACTTGCCTGGAATTGAACCCGCTTACTTATGCTTGAGGAGCTGGTGCTTTAACTACTAGGCCACCACGACTTTGTGATTGTGTGAGGAATATATTATTTCAAGGTTAGATAAATGTCTACCTACTTCACTAACGAGTGTTCAAATTACTAGAATATTAAAAGCAATTTTTCAATGCCCGGCCCAATTTTGCATATTAGCCTCATCAAATTTAAATAAAGGTACCATCGGAAGCGTTGGAAAAATACAGCTACGTTTTATGTTAATTTTGTAGCCTCGTGGCTATTTATTTATACCTACGTAGATTTTTTGGACCTACTGATCATCAGTCTTTTACCCGTCCCACTGCTGGGCACAGGCCTTCTCTCACTAGGAGAAGGATTGAGCGTTAATCACCATGCTTGCTCAATGCAGGTTGGTGATTTCAGACTTTATAGTCCAGGTTTCCTCGAAATGTTTTCCTTCACCTTTAATCAGTCATTGGTGTCCAAGATATATTTAAAAAGTAGGTAGCTATTTATATTTTATTTGTAGGTAGAAAATTTTATCTTAATATAAAAGATAGGAAAATAAAGTAGTTAGAGCTTGATAAAGACTCTTATCGGTGCGTGGGGATGTTAATTAATTCTCTCAAATTATGTATGTACAGACAGGCTGTTCAGGCTACTACAATCTGTCAAATTTCCTTAATAGATTTTCAACTTTATCGCTAAAGCATTACGGATCAAAGTTGAATGGTAAAATTTGACAGTTTCAGGAAGCCTGATGTGCTACATACAAATTAAAAAAGTTGAATTGGTACTTACATGCCTGAAATCGATCATATTTAACTAACATATATAGATTCAATTCGTGTAACGCGCCAAACTATTATTCGATTAAATCCACTTCCACAGTTCTAACAAACCCAATTAACCGATACAAAATTAACGAAAAGACTAGGCGTATCACGACAGTCCGTTCATTGGAGCGCGTTTAATATAACAGTTAATCCTCGTATTATCAGATAATCTTCTATATAATGGAACTAGCGCTCGACGGCTGCACTAATCCCCTTGTAATTGTAGTTACCTCAATATGCATGTATTTGAATTTCACAGTTCTTGTCGCCCAGCGATTTAGTGGGAGCGGAGTACGGATCAGCTGAGTCTCTTTTGTTTTTGGAATGTTAAACACTGGTTAGGTTTGGGGTTTTGACAGCTTCGTTTGATAGTTTCGTCGCTTAGGTCAGAGTTTTGATCTTCATTTATTTCTTTGCAAATGTATTTCCTCGAAGAGCAGTCAGAAAAATTGGTGAGATCTGATGGGACAGGTCCATTCAAACTTGTATGACACTTTCCTCAAAAGGTAATTTCAGACACAATCCTTCATTGCTCATACATCAGCATATAGGATTTATTTTTATGTCTGGACGCTAAAAGAGACTATGATCCTAGAGTTTGATTCGGAGTTTTTTCTCTTCTCTAGGTAGTCAGTCAAGAAATGCTGACCTCATCTCGTTTTGAAAAAAATGTGTCGACTTGAAAAAGTGTTGATTTCAACGTATTTGCAAATTAAATATCTTTCAACATTTGGGATTAGTCACAAGAGTTACCGCAGCCTCACACACAAACGACTACAGAAGAAACAAAAGAAGGCTTTAGTCAGTAAACCTCTGAATCTCCCTCCAGCTGTACCCACAGCGGGATGGGTCATGTGATGATTTCTCACTCAAAAAAGCTTAGCGTCTTTGTTACTCGAAAGAATCTTCATGTTTCGTTTCTTGCAAGCTTGTATAATTTATCATCATATCAGCTCATTGCCTTCCACCGGTAACGTCAGCCTTCCCAGGAGCGCCAGTCACCTCACACCATGTCATCCTTTTGTTTCATGAGTTCCAAAAATTAATTAAAACTTAATAAATTTATACATCATCAATGAACTCACAAACCCATACTATCCTTTATTACAAACACAGTAATAAACTAACTAAATCAAAGTAATCAATATAGAAGCAACAACAACTCGCGGCGTTTGAAACGTTCGCAAGTGCAACTATTCGGCGCGCAGTTGCAGAGTTCGACGCCTCGCGCCAGGACTAATGACTGCGCATCACTAAACTTGAGGCGGATTGCACTGGCTAGGATTAACTGTAGTATTAATCTAAAAGGTACTTGGTGAAGCCATGGAGGAAAATGGCTAGCGTATTTAAAAAAGAATCTTCAGTCAAATATTTTACATTTATACATTTCATTGGTCTAGTAGTCGCATGGCGCGACTGCTGTGCACGGATTCTCGGGTTCGATTCCCGGGTCGGGCCGAAATCGCTTTGGGGGTTTTAAGAAACTTTAACAAAGAGCTGTTTCAATATTTAAAAAAATGCCGCTGAAAACATATAAAAAAGTGTTATAAATGAAAAATTATACCCAAAAATTTATACCTGTAGATTAACGTACTCTTAATCCCCCGTTAACACGGTGCCAATACCCGTACAGTCGTGAACTTAAGTGAGTTAGGAGCAAGTGCAGGCTGCATTTACAAAGTTAGCAAGTTGACGCATGCGAAGCCTTTGAATGGCGCCGCCGAACGCCTTGATTTCTTTAATCACGGCTTTGAGGTTTTGAGTTCAAACTTCTGATCTTGGAACTCTTTGGGATGTTGACGGAATTTTATTAGTGCGAGAGAATCGCGAAGACGCGGAGGTTTCAGTATGCAGGTATTTGCTGAATCACTTGTGTGGGTGAGTGTATTGTTCACACGTGAGTATTGTGTGTTATATTGTTTTGTTTATGGTGTTTGTTAATCGTAAAACTTTGACATCGCTCGACAAAGACATGGCCAGTAAAATTTTATACTAGCTTTGTGTCAGAACTTGGAGATACATATAAGTTACTGTTATTAGACCATACCTATCGAACAAGCATGAAGATGAGTAATAACAATATTTTTGCATCGAATATATTTGAATGAGAACTCAAACGGATAGCTGCAGGGTCAGCATGGCGATTCTATGTCTATTCCATGAAGAAATGACGAAGCTCTTGCTAGCTCTCTAGCCTACAGCATGGCAACCGTAGAAACAACATTTTTGTCTACTGGAGAATGGACATAATGACAGATGAGTGACAGATTGATGTAAGATTTCTTTTGACACGTAGAAAAGATTTTTTTCTTTTCTTCGATTGATATAAGGCTACGAGTGATTATATGCGAGTTGACAGGTCGCGCCATGCTAGGGCAGAAGACATGTTGACATTGACAGAAAAAGCTTTGTCTTTTCTTGATATAATAGACATAGAATCGACATGCTGAGCCTGCAGGTCATACATAACACTTATTTTAAAATAATGACCGAACGTGTTACCTAAGTGAAACATTCCAGGTCTTTTAAGAAAAAGGTCTGAAAATCATGAAAATCCTGTGAAGTTATAAATGGATATTTGAAAGGCTACCAGTATAATAATGTAGGGTTAAAGTTATTGCCGAGTATTTCTTTGAAATATTTTTACGAGTTTATTTTATTTGATCGCTTAAACCGATGGCAGCTGAATGTGGGAGCATTTATTTTATTTCTATTATATGATTTTTTTAAATATTATGGCGGTGTAAGAGTGTGACATATTTACAAGGAAAGGAAGCAACTGTTGGATGCACCATATACTACACTATGTTCTCGATACCGATGGTCCATCGATGCATTCGAACAGATTTTTACGTGTTTAAATGTTTTTTACAAAAAATATTTACTTATTTAAAAATGAAATTTGATGTGAACGAAAATAGTTATTTTTAAAATTGAAATTATAATTTAAATTGGTCAAATGCTTTTTTTATAGTACCTACAGGTCAGTAAATATGCACTTAAAAAATGCTTGACTATTCCAGTAAAATAAATACGATGTAAATAAAAACAGCAATAAGAAAGATTTAAGAATTTCTAGAAGCGGTGTTCAAACCAGTATGAACTCCAAGTGATTCTAGAACTATTTCTAGGCTTTGATTAATTAATTAAAATCGCTTTTGTCTTCCACGAATATTTCCCTATAATCAAAAGATTAAGCTAATAAAAATGTACGAAGATTATTTGAAAATCCCTTCAGGACTTTCGTTAGAACAATACAAAAACGGTACAAAACGGAATAAAATAACACTTAGAACAAAACAACAAAGTTAAATTGAAAAAAAAAGAACACTCTATAACTGTTATTGAGGCACTGAAAGCCTAAAATTTCAAGAACACAGATTTAGATTTCAAGGTCGAATACAGAACAATCGTAATTGTACCCTAACTTCGTTACACACGGTTGAGTTTTGTTTGGCAATCGTGCCAATGTTACAGCCTATGTGACGCATTTCCTTGCAATCTGAAATCGGTAAAAAGGAATATCAGTTGTGGGAGAGAAAGGTAGCTTTTATGGTGGAGGTTAAGATTTGAAGCGAATTCCGCCTATAAGAATTTAGGGTTCAGTGTTCACACTTTGAACCCAAATATGTGTAGTAAGTGATTGTTATCTGTCTTAGCGGGGGTATCGGGTTGCCCGGGTAACTGGGTTGAGGAGGTCAGATAGATCGTTTCGTGCAAAACACTGGTATTTCCATACGGTTAGGCTGTGTCCCCAGTAGGCAAACTGTTAGCGGCCGACTGTGTTTGCAGCGTACCGATTTAGTACGCCCTTCCATATATTTGAAATGGAGTCACAGTCTGCGAGTTTTGCGCTCACTATACGCAGTTTGCAGCGTTACGCGCGCTGACTATAGCAGTGAGCGGCCGACTCCCACCAAACCCGGTTCTAGTCGCTTGAGACGCACGAAAATTGATTAGAGTTTGCAGCTAATTCAAATTTTAGTTTGCTACAAATTTGCGGCTAACTCAGTCGGCCGCTAACAGTTTGCCTACTGGGGACACGGCCTTAGACTGGAAGCCGATCCGAGCATACTTGAGAAAAGCTAGGCAGATAAATGATGAAATGGATTGTTACTGTTGTATAAAGGATAAAGTTTCCATCTGTGGGTTCTAAAGTCAGGCAGGTAAGAATCTTGGTGATGGTTCTTATCTCTGACAAGTTGTCAGCATCATAATACATACCGAATAGCAAATTGATTAGGGCATCGGCCGACTAAGCCTGCAGTTTGCAGTCGGCGATTTAAAACGAAGTAATTTTTTTTTTGTGTATATATTTTTTTTAAGTTTTATTTTTAGGCACATTTATTACATTTACATATGTATTTTATATACTAATAAAAATTTTAAATTTATCAAATAAACAATAGCGAATATTATGTTTCTCTATAGGTAGATAGAGCTGAAAACAAAATGGCGACGCAATCGCTGAGGGTCAATACCCTTTACTGATAATAACTTAAGTTATTACTACCATCAATCAGGATTCATCACAAATAATAATAGCTTTTTTTTTACTGTGATCAATTACAAAAACTCAATTAGTCTACCCTTATTGGTTAAGATAATAACTAAACTTGTTTATAACTTTAAGGGCGAAAGTAGGACTCATTATTGATTTATTTACTGATATTAAAAAAATCTCATAAGTGTCACTAATCACTTTTAGGTTTGACTGTACTAAAATAAATTACCTACACAACCATTTGTATCATGTTTATCGTTATTACGTTATTTGTGTCTTGTATATAATACTTATGTAGTTGTGTGGGCTGAAGCTTGCTCAAAATAACATAACATTAAGGATTTTTCAAGGATATTTTCCATTTCCCAACTATGTTGGGGTCGGCTTCCAGTCTAACCGGATTTAGCTGAATACCAGTGTTTTACAAGGAGCGACTGCCTATCTGACCTCCTCAACCCGGGTAATCCAATACCCCTTGGTTAGACTGGCATCAGACTTACTGGCTTCTGACTACCCGTAACGACTAAAAAACTATTCACGTAAAAATATTTCAAAACGTACAACATTAAACTCGCATTACATACAGAGCACCGACCGAAAAAAATAATCTCGAACTTGGTATTTTTTTTCAGGTAAATTGCTCATTCGGCCTTCTTTTATTGGTCGAAGCTTACTGATTTAACCTCTGTAATGCCAGATGCCATTCTCTTCACAATGCAAAATGAAAATAAAAGATAAGACTGGCATAAAAGAATAAAAACCGTAATGCCTTACTTTTAAAAAGAAATACGTTGATTCTATTTATGAATGAATGGAACTTAAGTGTGTCCGTTTTTTTCTTTTGAATAGATCTACGAGTCAAAGGAGAGTATTATTTATTTATTTTTAGCTTCTTTTTCTGTTATGTAATGTCCGTTGGACTTATGGAGTTATCTTTTCGCTAAGATTTATTATTCTTTTAAGAACAGTATGACAACCGTAGAAACAAGATATGTATACTGGAAAATGGAAATGTAGGAGATTTCTTTTGACATGTTTAGAAGATTTTTTTTCGTTTCTTCGATCAACAAAGTCTACTAGTGATATATGTATATACGAGTTGACAGGTCGTGCCATGCTCGGGCAGAAGACATGTAAAGAGCTTTGTCTTTTCTTGATAGAATGGATATACATAGAATTGCCATTCTAAGTCTGTTGCAGGCGATACATTTCTAGAATAAAAACTTAAGAGATAGAATTGAAAAATAAAGAAATAAATATGTATTTAATTAAATAGTTTATCAAATAATTAGTAAAAAATAATATTTCTTTACTGCATTCACTCATACAGTCCACCATCATCGTCATCAGTCCACCCGTGACCACGGTCGGTGTAATTCGGCCGAAACGTCGGGAGAAATAGAGGTAGCGTACATGCCTTTATAATTTTTCATCGCGAGTAAGACCCGTATGTTGTGTCGAATATTTCTTTACTGACCCAAATTTATTGGACCCGAGTGTAAATACCATGACAAATTCAAACGTAGACACTGAGTATTCGCGAGATCCAACACAAAGGAACAAGATCAAAGCGACCACAGCAAATCGAATGCAACATGATATTCGTGCTTGCAAATGGCAACACCAAGCATTGACACCCTTTGAAATCCAACCCGAAAAACACAAGAATAATTTATTCAGCACACACGTTCAGTATAAAAAACACCAATAATATCCGTCTGTCTAACAAGAGCTGGTAAAAAATAGTGCCCAAACTGCATCAGGCAGTGAAAAAAAAAATGGGAACTTTTTGATTTGTCCGCTTTGTAACAAACGGATACGTTGTAGCCTTGGGCGGAATACTAATGAATTGGTTACCTACTAGCTGGCGGGGAAATACGCGACAAGCGTGCTCTCTGACGGACACAGTTGGTTCGCGTGGTAGAGTTATGTGGCCTCAAGTGTAATTGCGTATGTTTTTTTGTTGTGGGTTATATTAAAAAGTCAAATATTGTAAACAGGAAAATTTTGTGTTTGTGAGGAATTCAAAAACTACTGGACCGATTTTAAAAATACACTATTGGCATAGTATTATTGGCGAGTAACATAGGCTATATTTTATTTTGGAAAAAAAGTTTGGATCTGTATGTTAGACCCAATGTGTAAAATATCATCCAAAAAAAAAGATAGAACCATAAAATGTTCTTATAAATTAAGATCCTTAAAATTATCTACAAAAAAGTACAAGACACACTACCTATCTATTTCGCTACACTTTAGTGACACTGGCATGTAAGATAGGAGTATTTTTTGGTGCTGTAGGTAAAACCGTCACGCAGACCACCTCGTGGGCTGCAGTAAGTTCTTTTTTTTAATAAAGTTGGGATTACTAAGAACAGGAAAACCATGTATGGTTTTGGTGTACCAATGTACCAATATTTTTTACGTGAGTGTGAGAGAATTTTAGTTTAACTGTTAATAATCACACAATTAGCCTCTGATAGAATAACAAAAAGTATCCAAATAATGTCGAAAAGACTTTAAATATTATTTTGGTTAACTATTTTAAAGCGCTTTAAGCTCGTACACTTAAACACTCAATTATACGTATGACTAACCATAATTCCTATACGTATTATTTACTTACTACAATTTAAAATCAAAAGGCCATATCATATACGGTACCCTAAAACAATTTCAATAAAATGAAAATAAAAACTAGAGATACACGCTTTTTGATGGCGACTCGACGCTTGCATGCATATTCATAATCTGGGGATTTTCTAACATGCATCGGAAAATTGAATATTACGATTGTGGAACACTCATTTACATATACACCGTGTTATTACTGGCTTAGTAACTAGTAATATTATTTATACAGCGTGAAATTACGCTGGTATTAATGGATTTGAAATTGATTGTATTAGAGTCCATTTTGTTGAGATTTATTTCATTTCATTATTTGACGACCCCGTTGGCGCGATGGTAACCACACCGGTCTGCCGAGTGGTGGTGCCGAGAGTCCTGGGTTCGATTTCCTGTAAAGTCGATATTATTTTATGGACAGAATATTGAGCATGCTTGTTGGCTGTGGCCTGCGTGCTATAATATGTATTTATGTAAGGTATATTTAGTTTATCAGTTGTGTTGGTTGTATGGATATAACACAAGTTAATCATTAGCTTACCATGGGGCTAAACGACCGTGTATGAAAAAGATGTCCCGATATAAATATATTATTCTTATTTTCTTTTTATTTTAACTGCATAATTAAGTAGCGTTAATACGTAAATAAAAATAATATAAGGTAACATAATTTTTCAGATATTGAATTGACAAAACGAACACCTGATTACGAAAGTTAAAAATAAAGAGAGGACAGGAAAAAATAAGCGAAAAATTATCACCCTAAGTGAACATTTACAACATATTTTCTTTTTTAATTCATGATATTGTTTTCATGAAAAAATCTCTGACGCCGCCTCGACGTTTCCTAAAAATAGAAAGATAAAAGGTCTATCGGAGAGAAAAATACACGCTTGAACTGAAGTACTTTTTAATTAGATTCTTCTTCGACTTATGTTTTTTTTTTCTTATTTTATTTATTTTTGCTTATTCCCGTTCTCACCTCCTAAATTACTTCTTTATAATGAGAAAAGTTTCGAGCTCAGGCAAGTGGAGATAAGATTTTTAAACGCTGATATAGTTGGCTATAATGAAATGTTTAAGAATTTCTTAGTGTACCTATTATCTTATCGTTCAGCTATATTTTATTAAAGGGTTGAGAATTTTAAATGATATCTTTGTGTTTAAGCTAAGCCTTTGTTTGATAAGGTTTTAAAATTCAGGATGAAGATAGCAGCGTAATGGATAGACCTGAATAAATTCTCGAAGTTTATTCTATATGTATGTTATGTTTTATAAATGAGCTGTTTAGCGTAAGATATTCATATTCAGCTCGTATCGTTCATGGTAATACTTTATTGTGTTTAGATTTCATAATGTATGTAAGTCTACATTATGTTTCTGAAGGGTATTGATAGTCGTGGTGACCTAGTGGTTAAAGCAAAAGTCTTTCAAGTACGAGTTCACGGGTTCGTTTCGGGGATTCGTCCGTTGCGGGTTCGTTGCGGAAGCAGCTCTTTCTGTCAATGTCAACATGACTGTTTCTACCCGAGCACGGCGCGACCTGTCAACTCGCGTTTCCATGAAGACAAAAACATTCCATAGTAACGGAGAAGCGTGGTGTTTATTGCTCAATCCTTCTCTGTATGAGAAAAGGCCTGTTGTCCAGCAGTAGAGTAAAAAGACGGATGATAATGGGTATTACGTTTTTTTTTTGTTTTTGTATGTTAGTAAATCTTTGCTCTCATCATCAGCCAGTCAAAATGAAGGCTCACGGGTCACCTCGATAATAATACAGGCCTTTTCTATCGTCCTTGTAGTTATACTCATTGTAATCTACGACCTTAGTTCAATACTAAAATCTAAGTGGGTAGAGCTCAGCTAGTGCCAAAGTTTAACCATAGTTTTAACAAATATTAGATTCTATAGGTGGGGTTAATTTAACTGCAGTATAAATAACAATACGTAAATAATCTTATAATACGCTCACAACAAAAAAGTGTCGATTATTTTTTCAGATTATTTCGCTTTCAAGATTAAAAGAAAACTTACCAGTGCCTTTTTTAATTAAATAACATTAATTAAACATTGAACAAAGACTGGTTCTGGTTAACTCGAAGCTTTGTCTGATCCTGACCACAAATATGGCTTTTTAAAAGGCTCGTAATTAAGGAGATAATAATTATATAATATCATTGTTCATTTCGAAAAAGTACAGTTGAAAATTTTTTTTCAGGTACTATGGGACAAGTAATAATTTTTAAGCGATAAAAATCTATGTATGTATTTTATGCAACCTATGTATTTCTTATAAAAAACTTCATGTTAATCCCATTGTTAAACCGCAAATCCTGTAGTCGTTTGATTTTGCTTTTTATATAAAAAAAAAATATTATATGTATGTCTGTTGCGGAATTAACTGTAAAGTACATAAAAAAAGTTTTAAACGCTTATATTTTTTTTTATAAGACTTAAAAATTACTAGCTATTCTCTATAATATACTAAAAAAGTAGCCTATGTCTTTTCTCAGACTCTAGACTATGTGTCTACCAAATTATATTTAAATCGGTTCAGTAGTTTTGGCTTGAAAGCGTGACAGACAGAGAGACTTACTTTTGCTTGTATAATATTAATAAGGATTAGGCGTATGAAGCATTAGTCATTTTTTTTGAATAGAATAGTTGTTCTAGAACACTTGGCACTTGACTGAGGCAACAAAGTCTGTGACTTGAACCCACCAGCTAACGACCCTCTTTCAACTCGAATATTTATAATAATGTTCGCGAAAAGAGCGTGAAATTGCAAAGAAAACCGACGCGGAACTCTTTGATGTCTCGTTTTTATAATTTAATACTAATATTTATATACCTACAATCGTGTACCTACAGTAAAAGTCGTGGTGGCCTAGTGGTTAAAGCACCAGCCTTTCGAGTATGAGGATGCGGGTTCGTTTCCAGGTCAGGCAAGTACCAATGTAACTTTTCGAAGTTATACGTACTTTCTAAGTTTATCTTGGACACCAATGACTGATTAAAGGTGAAGGAAAACATCTCGAGGAAACCTGGACTATGAAGTCTGAAATCACCAATTCGCATTGAGCAAGCGTGGTGATTAACGCGCAATCCCTCTCCGTAGGAGAGGAAATCTGTGCCCAGCAGTGGGACGATAAAAAGGCTGTGATGATGATATATCTACAGCTTGTTTTTGGGGCGTAGGTCCACTTGCGTTCAGATAACATTTTCTGAGGCATGCGCTGAATGAAATTAGCATGTTAACTAGTGGTCGTAAGGCTACACTATGTTAGGTACTGAGAATGTAGGTAAGATTGCTATACTATGTGCTAGTAAGGTCATATTTTAAAATAATCCGCTATATTTTAATTTCTAGCGCTGTTTTTGCCCTGTGTCTGAAGTGGAGTCTTATGCGAGGAAAAAGAAAATCAAATAGGTAATAATGCTTTTTATAAATAGTCTTAGAATACGGGTAGTCAAAGAGAAATAGTACGAAACAAATATTTGTTAGATTTGCATCTAGTATGTTACTGAAATAGAAAAAAAATAAGCACGAATTACTGTTGGAGAAAACATAAAAAAATACTATTATAAAAATATTTCAGAAATAATTCCACCCACATGATTAATGGTCAGAATTATTAATAACACTATCGTTGTCTCCTCGAATTTAAACATGAAAGTGTCGTTTCAAAATGATGAATTAAACACTATTCGGTTGGACAAACGGTGACGGCTTCAACGCTCCTGGAATAATACTCAAACTAGGTTATTCTGGTCAAGAATTATATTCTGAACTTATTTTAAGAAGCTTTTTATAACTAAAATATATTTTTATTTTAATATTGATAAGTCATGGTGTCCTAGTGGTTAAAGCATCAGCCTCTCAAGTATGACTATGCGACTTCGATTTCGGGTACTTTCGTAGTACATCTTAGACACCAATGACTTTGAAAAGTTGAAGGAAAACACCTCGAAGAAAACTGGACTATAAAGTCTGAATACACCAACCCGCATTGAGTGAGCGTGGTGATTAACGCTCAATCGTTCTCTGTGTGACAGGAGGCTTGTGCCCAGCGTTTGGACGATAAGAAAGCTGATGGTGATGATGATGAAATATGTAAATTAAAATTGATGTTTTGATTGTTGATTGAGTTTTTTTTTAATTAATCTTAGACATCAAGCCACTTCATTAGTGCTCATTAAAATTCAAACTTTATAATCATTATCATCATCTCCCAAGCCTTTGCCCAACTATGTTCATTAACATGGGGGTATGATATAAAAATCTGTGAAAACGACTTTGTTCTCATATTTTGATGGGAAATAAAATAACAGACGAGAAAAAATAATGTTATTGAAACTGGACGGAGGTAAAAAGTAATGTTTATTTGAAAATAAATTGTTAAATCGAATTTATAAAACGAGTACGACATGTATTTTATCAAAATGTTGAATGTATACAACGTAATGGAAAATAAACCTTTTTTTAAATTTTTTCTCCTTTCTGTCCCACTGCAGAGCGCATGTCTCATATAGAAAATAACCCTTAATCACGACCACTGCTCCTAGGGGGTAATGATTTAAGACTTCGAAAGTCCAAGTTGCTATTTTCATCTGCCTAGCCTTTTCCCAAGCTATTTTGGGGTCTGCTTCCAGTCTTAACCGGGGCAGCTGAGTACTAGTGTTTTACATTGAGCGATTGTCTATCTCACCTCCTCAACCCAGTTACCTGGGCAACCCGATACCTTCTCGATATTTTGGCTTCTGACTACAATGACTACTTCTGACTGAATGCCAAAGATGTACAAGTGACAGTCAGAATCCACCAATTTAACGTGCAATCCGAAACATGGAGAAACACGTCATGACAAGATGGTCGTCCATCCACAGACCGACCGCGCCGAGCGTTGCTTAACCTTATGATAGACCGACCCTTGCGTACCACGAGCCAAGTTTCTATTTTATATTAATAAAATCTTTTGTTATAAATTTCATATTAAAGTTTCCAATATTCCTCATAGTTTACCATAATACGTACGTTTCGTATTAACATTCGCGCAGCGGACTGCCGCCGGCGGCGTGAGAGGCGCCGACTTCAAAGCGCGGCTTAAAAAGGCTTCCAGCAATTAAATATTGAAGACGACGTCTTTTAAAATGTAACGGTGTGGGATATTGTTGGGTATATTTGGGGCTCGGGTTGAGAAAAGCAAAATTTTAACATATTAGAAGAGAAAATTCGAACGAGGAGTTTAAACGAACGTGCCTAGAGAATTTAAATAAAATATTTTTTTTCGAATCTTCATCAATAATATTGAATTCAATTTTTTTCATGATTTTTGTTACATTAGAGAATATAGGCAAGCATCATCATCATCTCCCGAGCATTTTCCCAACAATGTTGGGTTCGGCTTCCAGTATAACCAGATTTAGCTGAGTACCAGTGTTTTACAAGGAGCGACTGCCTATCTGGCCTCCTCAACCCGGTTACCCGGGCAACCTAATACCCATACAACCTTTTGGAATTGTTAATAATCTTTTTATGTACCCGTTTTCATTTTCTTGATTTTATTTTCAATAATTTATTTGAAAAAAAAATAATTTATTTATTTTTGACTTGAACGTCGAAGTCAGCCTAAGTTAGGTCACATAATTAGGTACATAAAAAAAAAAACAAATAAAAGAGTTACTAATAAATAACATCTTAAGACGCTGAATAAATCTTTTATCCATCTATGTATCAAGTTTATATTTTTAATAGATCCAATGGATACAATTGTAAAATTAAGTAGGTGCTTTCATAATGATATTTAGTATTTTTTAAATTAACTAAAGTGTTCGTTATGAAAGTCGGGTCAAATAACACTGAAATAAATGTAACCACGGCTTAAAACTTACAGCGACGAGGATTATCGCGCGGTTTGTGCACGCTTTATGGCTACCATATTTTATTTGATCAACACTGGTTATAACGATGCAGTAAGTGCTTGACACTTTTGTGTGCTTACTTAAAATATAGTTTAATATTTGGATTTTTAATGAAAGTTGTTTTGTAATTAGGTATTATACTAAATTATATTGTTGTATAATGAGACCTAATATTAGAACCTATGATTTTTTGCCTAATTTTATTGTAGGTACCTTTTTCATTGAGTTGAGTTACGTTAATCTTTTAATAAGTATCCATGAATTGAGTAGTTGAATAAAGGCCAGTTTCACCGGTTGCTGATAAGTTCCAGATAGTTTATCTGGCAGATAATTTTATACAAATTCTGTTCTATTTTTTAATTTATCTGGTATATAGTGGCTATCCGTAATCTGTGAAACCGGCCCTTAGTCAAAAATAAAAATCTTTATGATATTCATTTCGTAAAGCATCTTAAAATAATGTCACTTTCATTAATCGTTTTGAAGGAACTATTTGATTCTTTTTTTAGTGATAATATCAACAAAATAAGTATACAGCTTGTTGTGTGACGTCATGCTTCTTGTTTTCATACAAATCGCATTTAGAGTCATGGTTTTTGATAGTTCAGTAAGGGTATTGAATTTGGCTAGTTCTCACCTGCCGTATGATAGGCATACATATATTTAGTTACAGTTACTACGAGTATATACATAACTTTCTAGCAGTCAAAATCCATAATTAAGCATTATTGAAACTCTTGTTAATTTCTAACAATCGAATATTAATCCTAGCCAAAGGTCATCATCTAATATCTAATACCTACGAATTTTCAAAATTTAAAATTGCTCCAACTATTTATCGTCAAGCCATTTATTTTCTTAGAAATTTGGACCTCTCGACAGATCAAGTAAGACGTTGAGTAATAACAAAATGACGAAGGCGTCAATATCACAATTTCTTCAATTATTTATATTAGAAGGTTTAAATTTAAAGTTTGATTTTAGATTTTGTAGTTTGAAAATTAGTCAAGCGTAAATCTTATATCTTAGGACTTAGACGGATAAATTCTAGATTATATTTTCGATATTAAAAGGATTAATATGAAACTAATAATAAATAAATAATATGTTTCACACAAAAACAGAACTTATATCTTTAGACTATGAGTACAGTAGGCTTATTAAGGTCAAATCAACAAGGTTTTCATCAACATATGTCCCGGGAGAACCATTTCCCTCAAACGGGTAAAACGTATATCCTTTTTCGGGCTCTAGACTGTCACAAATTTCATTTAAATCGGTTCAATAGTTTTGGGGTGTAAGCGCGACAGACAAACAGATATTTATAATATTAGTGAGGACTAAATATAGCTTAGAATTTAATAATAACCGTTGACTGAATGAAAAATAATTCAGTAAACGATTGAAAGTAAAGTTTCTTAACTAAAACATAATTAAAATGAAATGAAATATTTTAATGAACTTATAATGTTTCAGTTTTAAATTTAATAATAATTTATTTATAATAACTCGATATTGCTTGTTAAAAGTTTTATTATAGTTTATATTGCAATTAAAAGCAATCAATATTACTTATAACACTAGTTTCGGCGAGTGATGTTGCTTGCATATTTTATTAGTAGGCGTATTACTTAAAAACTAATCAACAGTAAATACAGTAGACATAATTTGTATAATATATGACACAAAAATCATGTTCTTTAACTTTTATGGTGAGATCCCTTCTTGTTTAACTTAAGAGCCTGGCTCTTGTCGGTGCAGCTCGTTCCATTCCTGCCTATCGTATGCCAACTCTTGAAGTTCCCAATGTGTGAGGTCCCAATGCTATCAAAATTGTTCGTGAACAAAAAATCTGTACGCGTCAGCGCGAGTCCACCGCTAACATGTCTTCGCTTACAAAAATTGCAATTTCAAATCGGAGCCTTAAATACTGAGAGTGGTGCCTTCAAGACACGAAACAAACACAATTATTAGCTAGACATTATTTATTAAGAATTTTATACCCAGTGCGGACAATTTTGTTAAGTGTTTTAATTATAAATATCAAACTTTAATACTCCTTAAATATAGAGCAGAACTTTAAATTCAATTCACCCACCCCAAATTATTTATTCCACAATTTTTCCAAATAATATTAGTCCAAACATTAATAAACCTACTCAAATAATACTACCCCAAGTAGCTAGTCAAAGTAGGTAAAAATTTGCAAGCCACGTCCCATCACGATCTACTTAACACCCTCAATCTATAACAGCGAAAAAAATTGATATAAAATACAGTACATATTTCATTCATACTTTGGTTAATGCCAGCGAAGGGTCGAGCGACGCCGGGCGAATACTGAGTGGACCTTCGGATAATGCTGTTCAATTTATGATGGGTCAGGTAAACTTCTTTATTGACACCTCTCAATTTGCTTTGCAAGATATTTGGGATCTGCTCGGTCGGAGGTTTCGTGTGATCTGTTTATTTTACCTGATGTTATATTAGGTTTAAGATTGTGATAGGTAAGTCGTGGTGGTCTAATAGTCCAAGTACTTAGGTACCTTTTAAGTAAGAGTGTAGTGAGCGTTTCAATTCACGTTGAGCAAGCGTGGTGATTAATGATTAAAACCCCTTCGTGTGACAAGAGACTTGTGCCCAACAGAGGGATAGTAAAAAAGGCTGATGATGATGATGATTGTATTAGGTCTACTTTGTCTCAAAGGATGAAAATTGTGAAACGATAAAACAAAAGGTAGGATGCTATGCTTTTGTAGCAGGTTAATAGTACTTGGCTGGGGCACTCCCGTGCCCTCAGATATAAGTAGACTCTGTTGGTGAAAATCTTATGTTTTTAGGTTAAGCTCAAGCAATAAATAAGGCGGACAGAGCCGACCGAAGACTTCAGTTTAATATAGTGTTAGAAAGACTTAGGTTTCAGTTTATTTCTCATCGCCCATCTCACAAACTACCGTCCTCTTGCCAAGGGCATCTTCTCATCCTGGGAATTTGAGCAAGAGTTCTTGTCTTGCTCAACTTGGATTAACAAACAACATAATAAACTTAGAATTTATAATTTTCGTTCAGAATTAATTCCTAAACACAATTGGTTAACGCAACCCACTCAGAAACGGCGGCGCGTTGAATTAGTTACATTGCGGTCATCCGCGAAATTTTAAATTTGCATTTGTTCCGTTTTTGGATTATTAAAGCTTGGAAAGCTTTATTAGAAGTGGTCAGAGGTTCCACTCTTGATTTTAATTAAATAAATATATGTAGATTGCAGTTACTAGCTATGCATTGATGACCCAGAACAGACGAAGCGAACCTGGCGGGGAATGACCGGGAGAGCCGACCCCGATTGGAATGGGAGAAGTATAGGCAAAGAAGAAGAAATACGGCACGCCTAACATCGATTCTATTATATTTAGTCTGTTTTTTATTTCTTTCTATTTTTTTCTCTCCGTAAGAATTATCCTGGTACACACGAAGAAACATAAAAAAAAACAAATTCGGTTCAGCTGCTCTGGAGACGTGCACTTAGAAAATTCATTTTAATAAAATAAATTTGCATTTAATCTGTATTGTGAATATGAATTTAAATCGATCACTTACACGAAAAACGATTGACCTGAGAAGTACCTGGCAATACATAATTATACATTATTCTCACCTAAATGATTTTTTTTTTTTTTCAAAATTTAGGTTACTTTACCAAAAATTTAGAAGTTTATAAAAATAAAGTACTTACGTTGGCTTTAGAACAATACCATTAACGTCATCATAAAAAAAATCTCGTGATTGAAACTGCTATTTTATCTGAGCTTCAATTTATAGGGGGTGGTCCGCTCAATTGATGGGGTGCTAACCGCTGCCCAAGGGGTCTTAGATAAGGATTATGTTCTTAACGGGACGGCTGAAGGTTTTTCTCGAAGGCAACTTTTAGGCACGCCACATACGAACATTTGAAGCTGTTGCCTTAAAATGTGTTTAGTTTATATAAATAAAAAGTAATTTATTGAGATTAGCATGAAAATCGGCACTTTTTGAAGGTAAATATAAAAAAAGACAAAATGTCCACCCTTTACCACTTTCTGTGTGTTATGGCTGGGATAGGGTTGTTATGTAAGTATAGCGTATTCTAGTATGATGACTGAAATAAATTAATGAATACGCCTCTCAAGTATGAGTGTGCGAGTGCGATTCCAAGTTTTGCGAATACCAATGTTACTTTTCTAAAGTTATACGTTCTCTTTAAGTCTATTTTGGACAGCAATGGCTACATAAAGGTTAAGGAGAACCTTGATGAAAATTTAGTCTTTAATGTGTGAAATCCCCAATCCGCCTTGAGCAAGAGTGGTGATAAACGCTTATTCCTCCTCCGTATGAGAAAAGACCTGTACCCTGCAGTAGGACAATAAAAATGTTGATGATAATGTCCATCATATAAAGTAAAACCATCATCTTTAAGCCCTAACCAGCAAGAAATATGTCAGTTATCTAACAAAAAATACTGTTAGGCTGGTATAACACTACTTTCAGTGTAATACAAGCCTAACATTTTGTCGCACGATTCAATGGTCGGGTCGATAAGGTCTGAGTGATTGCAATTGTTTCTGATATCTCGACCAACGGCTGTTGCTGAATGTTGTACAACCTACACTGGGTGTATCCTGATCTTGACACAGAATATAAGATTTGTTGGTTGATATAGGATCTGTCTATGTGTTAGGTTAGGTTAGACACAGAAAATAAGATTGGTTGGTTGATACAGGATCTGTCTATGTGTTAGGTTAGGTTAGACACAGAAAATAAGATTGGTTGGTTGATACAGGATCTGTCTATGTGTTAGTAGTTGAATTTCAGTCTTGTTAAGTGCAGTCGAAGGGAGTGTTAGGTTCGCACTTCGTAAAACCCACCCACCACCCAGCCCTTTGTGTACAGACGCCAGCACATTAAGCTACTACAGTCTGTCAAATTTCCTAAGTAGATATTTAACTTATCGCTAAAGTATAAAGTTCAAATTTAAATTGGATTTTTTTACAGTTAGTTCGGTAACTTGAGGTGCTGGCGTCTGTACTATGGCCGTGGTAACTCTTTGACTCTCATTTCCCTGCTATGACTTTCGTACTTCTACGAGGTAAATCAAACTTCCACCCAGAATCCTCATCCACTCAATCATATTCAGATCGTTTTCTAAATTCGATACTACAAATCTTGCGAAATTTCATCTAAAAAGACGTTTAATAGTGAGAATGGTAATAAGTGATCGTTTGCATAAATACATGAGAAAGTTGAGTTCATCTTATCGATCACAGGAAATACTGGTCGATTATCTAAACCAAAAAATATTCATACATATACATAGCCTATTTAGGTTACTACGAGCTACTTCGTATCCAGATGCGCGGAATAATTCCGTGAGTGAAACCAATGGCCGCAGCTACTATAAAATAAATTAAAAACAAAATCATTGATAATAATCAAAAACTCTACAACTTAGAATTATTACAAACAGCCAATATTAAAGTTACCATAAACGATAGTGATTTCACGCTCCAATAAAGCTTTATACCAAAAATAATTAAAACGAATAACCCAACAATACATCTAATTACCAACACTTTACGATCGAGTCTAACACTTGACCTTCTCGGGCCATTTCAATTTAATTTCACAAACCCCATTCTGCGTTTCTATTTACTGAGGGATCAGCCCTTCATGGAGATCATTCGAATCTATTAAATTATCTCAGTGGCATTTTTTTGCGTTTTCTCTCATGTGAAAAAAAACTTCGTCTTTTGCCTTTAATTACACTTTTTAAAATAAATATACACTTAACATGTGTACTACTACACTACAACACTTTTTAAAAATGTGTCACTATTCTATGCGTCAAATATCATAATAATTAGAGGTTCTATCGTTTTAAGAATTGAATTTTTTTTTTATAGAAGATGGCATGGCCTGGCTTATTGTATGGATTTAAAGGGAATAAGATTCGATTTAAACTGTGTGTTATGTAATACCCTTTTACATAGATGACTTTAATTGACATAATTTTTTTTCGGACTTTATGATTATGTTTGATGGCAGTAGCTTACACGAAGAAGATATAGGTACCTAAGTATTGATTAACAGTATTTTACTGGAATGAATAAAACACAGACAAAGACGCAGGGAACAGCCAGTCTGAAAGAAACATTCAAACCATAATATTTATTACCATCTACAACCTGAAAAACAAAACAAAACACAACCAAACACAAAAATAATCCGATCAAAAACATTGGATGAAATAAAAAAAAAACATTTTCGTAAAACAAAAATGTTGAGCTTACCTGAAAACGTTATGTAATTACAGGAGGGTACAAAAAACGTACACTGCAGTATATAATACAAATATATTTCAATCAATCAATGACATACATAATGACATTTATTTAGGCGGAAAAAGAGAGGGTCAACCGGCTATCAAATTGGAGTCCTTATCTATTAAGAGGAATGTTGCTTTTAGGATTGGGGGAATCGTATAAACTGTATGATGTATTTTTTGGTCATAGTATTTTGTGTTTATTATTGAAGAGTTTGTGGTTAAATAACAGCTACATGCATAGGTGAAGCAACGCTTATAGCGGTCGCGTCTTGGATGGGTGAACTTGACATTACGAGTTCCTCCGTGTTTCAGAAGCTCGTTATATTGGTGAGCCATTTATACGCCTTTGCTAGTTGTTATGGGTAGTCAGAAGCCAGAAGGGCTGACAACCAGTCTTATCAAGGGCTATCGGGGTGCCCCTCTATTATGAATTAAAATTATGGTACTCAGCTGCATCTGGTTAAGACTGGAAGTCATAACTTGCCAACATAATTTGGGAAAAGGTTTAGCAGATAATTTTGAGTTTCGATTGCATCCGGTTAAGATTGGAGGTCGACCCAAACATAGCTTGGGAAAAGGCTAGGCAGATTATGATTTAAGAAGATTACTTAGACTACGTTTTTCTTCACTGTTTGTCATTATTTTAACTGCATTTGGTTGTATATTAAACAATGTTCGATGATTACAGCCCCTTAACAGTAACAATCAATCTTCATCACAAATATTATATGTGGCATGTTATTTTATAGCGAATTTTTTCAGTAGGTGAAGCGATAGCGGCGCGGTCAGGTACTGTAAATTGACGTCATTTGTCATCCTGCTAAATGTACCTAAAGGCTGTATTTTGTTTTAAATTTTTAAATTTTCGTTTCGAGTATATCCAAAGTAAAAATTTTAGTCAGTTTCAATTCATATTTTGACGCCAGCACATCAAGCTGCTACAATCTGTCTTTCCTTAATAGATTTTCAACATATGGCACAAAGTTGATTAGGAAAATTTGACAGTTTCGGGTAGCTTGATGTGCTGGCGTCTGTACAATATTTGTGACTTAATAATTTTGTTTTAGAATTTAATATAAATTAAATTTAAATTAATAAATAATCAAGCAATTTCACTATGGAATTTTTTGATGAGAAAAATTAAAATAATGACAGTTACATATTCATAGTTGAAAATATCCAATGGCTTGTGACCAACAGGCTTAGCACGACACCCGTAAAAAAAAATGTTTGCCGGGGAATGGACATAATGACAGAAAGGTGACGGATTGACGTAATATTTTTAGACATTTTTTGAAGATTTTTTCTTTTATTCGATCAACATAAGTCTACAAGTGATTATATGCGAGTTGAGCGCGCCATACTCAGGCAGAAGACAAGTTGACATTGACAGAAAGAGCTTTGCCTTTTCATGATAGAATAGATATAGAATCGGCATGCTGAGTATGCTTCTACTCGCATATCTATCGATTACCAAAAAGACGATTTACGCTGACAAACATTACCAGCGTTCGATATTAATTAGTAGCATCCTAGTGGAACTCAGTTATTACCTATTTCGTGGAGACCGGCCCACGGTTTTCTTTTTACACCACGTTGGCTGCTAACTTTGAAATTTTCTAAGCTTGCTTAGTATGGAAATGGCTTGTGATGGTTACAGTAGCGATTATTATTGTTGTTGGTTCGTAATGAAGGTCTAGAAGTGTTTAAAGGTATCGGTAAAAAGTATACATGCATTCTTTATGTTGAACATTACTTAATTAATATTGTATTTAGCACGGCGTCATTCATATAATATAGAGTTGAGTCTTCGATTTCTTGCTTGCCTAGCATGAGATTCCAGGACACGCAATTCCAATCAACGATATCCTCATTTACATCTAGTCTACCATAAGCAAAAAAATTACCTTATAATAATGGTTTTCCGTCCTTAGCGGCAACAGCCGAATACCGAAACGCTTGTCACTTTTAAAGACAACTTAAATAGCATACCTTATTCTCTCTCTATGACTATTGTAATAATACGACAGATATATTTTAAGAAGAACTTAAAAGTTAAGTAACGTCTGAATATTGCGGGATGAGAAGAGCTTATAAGTTTCGCCACAACAAAAATCACTGGTCACTTTTACAGACGCCAGCACATCAACCTACCCCAATCTGTCCAATTTCTTCGAAAGTCATCCTTATCACAATACCAGAAGGTTAATATTCGATTGGTAAAATTTGACAGATTCGGATAGGTTGACCTGTCATTTATACAAGGTTAATTCCTTTTTCTGCGAATCTAGTCCAATTAACTCTTAGTAAATCCTCCATAGTCTAAACAAACGAACTTCATCATAATATTAGTAGATAAACTTTACGCTCTACGCTTCAACAAGATTACATCACAAGATATTTTAATCTAAACCCAAGGCGTATGTTCCCAAAATTTCGATATGGAAATTAGAGTATTGGTAGCAAAGTTCGCTGCCTGTATAATCCGGGATCAATCTTGTCTGATGGCTCCGCACTAGGATACTAGATACCAGGTCTGATATATTCCAGTTTTTTTTATGCTGTAATCAAAAACATGTTTAGGCTTATCTATTTCGTTGTAAGCGGGACTGATGATAAAAATGAATAGGTATGTGTTCTTTCAGATAGATTACCGGTTAGTACAGACGCCAGTACATCAAGCTCCCTGACCGAAACTGTACAATTTTCCTAATCAACTTTGAACCTTATGCTTTAGCGATAAAGTTGAAAATCTATTGCGGAAATTTGACAGATTATAGTAGCCTGATGTGCTGGTGTCTGTACAAATCGGTGATCACGTAGCGGCGAATTGAGGATCTATCCTTGATTCTCATATTGGACATGATGTGATGCTAGTTTTGGTAGTGCGATAAGGCCAATCAATGTAATAAATAAGGTCAGTCAATTTATTGGAATTAGGTTAATTAGATTATCACCTTTTTCAAATCAAATATTTTCATGGGTTTCCGAAAAATGTCGCCTTTTTGTCTAGTTCTTGTTTGATATAATATCCATAAGAGGGACTTTAAAACCTTCAAAATATGAATGAAAGTCATGTAACTACTTAATTACAAGGAAGAGAGCTCAACTATTTTAAAAAGCCGTCTCCATCCAGACTTTATCGTCAAATGACCAGTTAATACAGCTTCGCTTTTAATCCACCAACGGATTTCGTTCCCCCGGGAATAATTACGATTTTCATAGTAAAACCACTAGATGGGCAACCGGTGAGATCAGGGTAAATTGTGAAAAACTACTCGCGTCGGGAAATTGATTTTACTTCAGCGTCCGTCTCCGAGATCTGTTGTTCTCTTTTGTTATTACTTTTGTGAAATATTCAGATTGTTTCGGTTTATCTTGCTTCTGAAATGAATGAGGAATACCGGTTTAAATGGTTTGAGGTTTTATGATGTTTAAGAGAGATTGGGCTGTGTTGTTTTTGATTATTTTGGGTAGTCTACTGGACTACTCAAGCATTCAAGTTGAGCATAGTATGTGTGTAAGACTAGTAAGGGTCTGATACTTCTTTTAACTTCACTAACGATGAGAAGTCTTTTGGGAATAATTTCGTATCTCCCAAAAAAGAAATCTGAACAGGCGTAGATTAACATGAATCATAACTTGGATACTTAGCCACTACCACTTATCTCTTTTTTCGTGGGAGATCATCAAATGACCCCTCCCGCTGCCTGCATAGGCTGGTGAGAATATCAGAAGCATACTGACTAAAAACCACTATGTTCCTTCTGGAGGTCTTTGGTAACAAACCGCAGTCCCGATAGACTACCTACTTCTAATTTAACCTTCTATACGGCCATTTCCAAAACAGTTACAAACGTCCTAATACCCCAAGCTTTATACGAATCTGCGTGATTGACTACTAAAACAATGATATCATCAATCATAGCTACCTAGCTTACAGCTATATTTTTATTCAGAGTTAGCTCGTTTATCTTATTCATGGATAGGATTTTGTTCTCTCCTGTATTTGTTTCATAAAATATATTTAGCAGAAAGCGGAATACTAAGTTTTTCTTGTTATACCTGTAAGTCATTGAATATGCATTGGTTAAGGTTGCAAGCGCTGGCTGCAACTTAACTATGTTATTTGCATTCGTACTAATGTTTTAAATGCGAAAGTATTTTTTTGCATCTGTTACGTTTTCATGGCAAAATTGCTGAAGCGATTTAAAATTGATTGAATTTTTAAACTGGTACCTGATGTCGTGTGATACGTTTTTATTTCGGTTAGCCCGGTCGTTGAATATACCAGTTTAATCGTGGGAAATATCTATTCGACTCGCATTGAGCAATAATAGTCTTAATAGCTCATTCCTTCTGTAAGGAAAGAAGCCTGTGCTCTGCTGAAGTAAAGAAGGCTGATGATGAGCAATCGATTGTTAGCACAATATTCACGACAATATTATTGAAGACCTTGTAACCCGTATTTATTGCACAAAACAACTCATGATATTTGAAAAACAAAAGATGTACCTATTACAAAATTTCGTACGGATGAACCAAAAACACGTACTCCTAAGTTACGGAAGAATTCCATAACCATAAAACCTTCCATTGTCCTCATAATGAAGGAACGAAACTGCACAGCATTCCACCATTGGGGCATGCAAATATATCGGTTAACGATGCGATAACTCAGATTTATAAGATACAGAATATCGTTAGAAGCCACCGATAGATAGGTAAAAACAGAAAAAATCCTCCGCGGAGCAATATAGGCGGTTTTACAGCATTTTTACGATACCTCCTTATCTTGAGTTATGAGAGAAATCGGTGATTTGCATTGCAAATGTTTTATGCCGACGCCCGGAGCGATTTGTTGGCGCTTCGGCTAGGAAAATATGCAATCGATGATATAAGGGGATGCGGTTCTAAAGTTAATTTTAGTTCGAGAGCTGATGTTTTTTTTTTATCCAAACAAGATTTTTCTTTATCAAAATAAAAAAAATATGTTTATGAATATATTGAGTTTAAACATTAGGTCTGTTCGTCACTTGCCTAGCCTTTTCCCAACTGTATTGATTTCGGCGTCCAGTCAAACTGGATGTAGCTGTGTACCAGCTTTTTACATGGATCATTGACCTGATTAGATCACGATGATAGGTAACGACTGCCAAAGTTGTTCAAAATGATAGCCGAGACTTACCAATTTAACATTCCTTCCGAAACACGGAACGACTCGAAATGATATAGTGAACACCCATCCGCGGACCGACCGCTCCAAGCGTTGCTTAAGGTTGTAATTGATCGATCCGTGCAACTGGAACTTAGTCAAGAGCTTTAAATACATTGTTGTTTATATTGATTTCTTTTTGATACATTGCATACTCTATGTGGATATTTATTGATCTTTGAAGACAAAAAAAAATTGGTCCTTTGAGTCGAAACAAAATTAGTTTCTTTCCCAATATAGACATTAAATAAAACCGATTTTCGTTCACAAATTATATTTACTTTTAATATCAACCCACCTCATAAGGAAAACTCTTAAATTAGTATAGTTAGAAGTAAAAATTAAAATAGAATTAATTTGCTGTAACCTTCGTACAGGCTTAGGATACAAAGGGTCTTAAATAAATGTAATTGCTAACAAGAATATCTACTTTCGTCTATAGTAGATGGCATCTTAAGTGCTCCTTGTAAGTAAATGATCTGGTTCACGCGTCACGTTTCTTAGAATAGGTACGTGTTATCTGTTCAGACATTCCCAGAACACGTACACCGTGATGTGTTATAATTAATTCCTGAAGTTGTACTATTTGTTTGCACTGTAAGAATGTTCTAGATGTTTCTGAGAAGTGTTCAGGGGATCATGTTTTATGGATTATTTAAATCTTGTTGATGCGACGGTAACTCAGTAGACAGATGGAGTAAAGAAAAAGAAGTGGACTGTATAATAATGTGAAATAATGTAGTAGATTTTAGGTAGGTACAATAATTAAAGCAATGAAATAATAATAACAGTACATTGAGCGCGCCACCAGCATTAAGCAAGCGTGGTGATTAACGCTCAATCCTTCTCCGTGTGAGAGGAGGCCCAGCAGTACGGACGTTATAAAAAAAGGCTGATGATGATGACGATGAGGAGCGCGCGGGCGATGCGCAAGATTTGACCTCTGGACTCGTCGGACGCTCGCCGAGCCGTTGTACCCAAACGTCACAGTTGCATCTTCGTGTAAATTGGTGAAAGAACTCTTGATTTCTGAGGAGCTTGGACTTACACAATATTTTATAGAGCTTTTTTTCGTGGGCAATCATCAAATGACCTCTCCCGCTGAGGATGCAGCTGGAGAGAGTGCCAGACTCTTACTGACAAAATTTCACTATGTTATAATCTGTCAAATTTCCGCATTAGATTTCCAACTTTATCGCTGAGGCATATGTCTCAGAGTTGATTGGTAAAATTTAGCACCTTTGGGTACCCGTGCTGGCGTCTGTACTATATAGGTAACATACTCTTTAAAACTGACAGCCAAATAATATTATACGAATTCATAGCCTTGTATGAATAAAAATGGTACCTAGTGTAAGTGTAAATACAGTAATGTGTAATTTATTCATACCAAGTTTCAATTTCGCGGCGTGCCGAGTCTTGTCGTCTAGTCTGCATGAATCGTATGCAGGAATGAATGAACCTATATTACCAACTTCATTATATAACTAATTTTATATTACCAACATGAGTCTTTTTTATTTATATTTTTTTCATTTGATAAGAAGGTATGGTTGGAATGTTAGGTACCTACATACGTATCAAATACAATCTGTCAAATTTCCTTAGTAGATTTTCAACTTTATCGCTTAAGTATATGATTCAAAGTCGGTTGGGAAAATTTTAGTTTCGGGGAGCTTGATGTACTGGCGTCTGTATGTACTTGTGATATGACCTAAAATAGAGGAGTATGGAAACAGCCAGCTTCTGCGAGTCATGTCAATATTATTTTCCTAACAGTTAATATCACCAAAATAATTTACCTACTTGGTAACTTACGAAGACAAAATATTGTTTTAATATACATTTGTAGTTTTATACCTCTTTATAATTTTTATTAGGTAGAAGTAAAATGCGTGGCTGGGAAACTTTAGAAGTGTCAGAGAGATGGATCATCTCGCGAAATAATGATAGTAACTAAGAAGCACTTTAAGCCAAGCGGTCTGAATTATTTGTTAGTTTTTTATCGTTAAAAAGTTATGTAGTTTCGCAGTGAACCTAACCGCCGACACGTTTATTATATTTTCGATGTTTTTCAGGTTTAACTTTTGATACAGAGTGAATATTTCAATATACTAGTAGGGACGTTGCAACTTTATTAGTTTTAGAACCAACGGACGGCTATTCAGTTGTTGATGGGAAAGTATTTTATATTTTTTACATAAAAAATAACGTGCGGATATTTTTTCACAGTTTATATAATTGTTAACGATGGCCCGAGAGACTAGTAAAATAAAACTAGTTTTTTAAATTGTGTAGCAGTTATTTTTTTTTGTTCAGTTAGACTGATAGAGATCTTCACCTTTCTTTAAAGCAAGGCGTGGGAAACTAATAGATATACCTAAGGTAATTTATAGAATGGACAGCGAAACAAAAACAGCAGTTCTACCTACATAAGTAGTATTAATAACTTTGGATACTTTTGAAACATGTATTGTAAACATCATGATTTTTCACTATTATATTATAGGTAGGTATAACTGCCTCGTTGGTCTAGTAGTCGCATTGCGGGACTGCTGAGCAAGGGTTCTCGAGTTCGATACCCGGGTCGGATCAAAATTGCTTAATTCTTTGTATGGAAGTTGGTGATTGATACCCACACCCGTGAACCAGAGAACACGTAGGTAAATATCGGTTCTGAGCCGGATCTCTCTCCGGTCGTGTCAGAGTGCACCTGAGTCTCCGCAAATGTTTGTGCACCATGATATGGCCTGCGCAGCTGGCTGATCACCTTAGAGAGAAAAGCCGTCTAGGCTGAAAATCGGTCTGGTTGCCATTAGTATTACCATAGTAACAACAGCAACAGCAAGTTAGCATGTACTAAGGTTGAATTAATTCAATCTAACCAAGCAAACCCCCCTTAAAACTACGCAGTCTCAAACATTCCGACAACTTTCAACGTCAATATCAATAAACTGCTATTATCAAACTGCGAAGCGAGCTCCAACAGCGCCACTTAACTTTGTCGCGACCCATTAGCTAACCTAACATTTCCTAATAACATGTTTACCCCACCATCAATTACTTGCAAAAATAAACAGCTTAAGCGTGTATTACCATACATCATTGAACAGGACCACTTATACCGTAAATCATAACAGAAGCTTCCTTTGTATTTGTCAACGTTTATCCTCAAGTACTGAAGGATGGTTGGTCATTAATGAGGGACTCCATCTAAGGCCATTGGGGGCAGCCCTCCTTGAGCCTATTTGTCCTCGGCTGTTAGTGATAAATGGGAATGTCCCGGCCACTGGTATTAACTAGAGACATTCGGAAAGAGCCGCATGGGAAACATACGGACTGACGTTTGTGGTGGGAACGCGCGATTTGTGGATGTGAAATTTTGTGTTGTAATCTGAATTTATTGATCATTTGTTGGCCGGTTTGGTTGTTAACTGTAATGTATTATGTTTTTCGTCAGTTCAGATGATACAAAGCAAAGATCCTATTTCAAAAGCTTTTGCAATTAAGACTAAGAACTTGTAGTCTACATTTTGCCAATAAACCTGCCTTTCGAAGATAAACAACAGCATATTTCTTGCCTAATGTTTCCTTCAAAAAACGTGTTAAGCAAAAAAAAATGCAAGATTTTTATGAGCGGCATTGACGAAATCTTACATTTTCACGTTTTATTTCCGTGGTTATAACCCAAATATTGTTCCTTATATTTCACTCACACACAATACTAATATTTGCCATTACTAAGACATGTTTTACGCAATTTCAGGACTTATATTTATATCTGTTAATGCGCATTTTCCTTTCAGAGTAACTTCGGTAATGATCGATTTATTGATAGCATGTTTTTGCTGTAGTATGTGCTTACATAATTATTTTGGCCATACGTGGCTTTTAAAAAGCTTTTAGTATTAATGTTAGATATTAATCTTTATGTAGAACATATTTTTCAGTCGTTGAAAAGGCAAGGTTAAACTGTCTATTAGTCACTATGTAGAGACATACTGAGATATCAATCGTTGCTAGAACAGTAACAGTTAAGCATTCAAGAATCGAATAAAGATTAAAATCACACAAAAGTTTTGTCATTCAATATAGTAGTAATAGAGGAATTTAATCGCTATCAGTATTATTGTCCCCCTGCAGGCCACAGGCCACTTCTCATACAGAGAAGGAATTATCGTTAATCGCCACGCTTGCTCAAGGCGGATAGGCGATTTCGGGCCAGTTTTCCTTCATCTTTACTCAGTCATTAGTTTACAAGATATACTTACATTGTTATTGGCTCGGAATCAACACACTCGCACTCGAGAGGCTGGTTCTTTAACCACGCAACCATGACTTTTTATGTGAGTGTAATTATTTAACGTTTTGCTGCAAAAGATGTCCTACAAGCAAAATGTATGTTATAGTTGAGAACATTATCTGTTATTCCTACGTATTAACTTTTTTGTGAAGCGATGACATGTTCTTGCCGAGTAAATCACTTTCCTTGTTCTAAGTAACTTCATTATTTGATGTAAGCAGATATTTTGTTTTGTAAAAAGGTATGGTGGGGATACCAAATCTAAGATAAAAACCCCTTAAAAACATAGACTGCCAAAAATTCCTACCTAGAAAGATTTATTTATGAAAATCTCCCGACAGAAGTGAGGAACAAACACTATACATTAGAGCGCCAATAAATAACGCTTTAACCTTCCGATTATCCGTATATTTCCAGGTTAAACAGGACAATGATCGGCAATAACGCGAAAGTAAGGTACCAAGGCAAAAAGTGTAGGCAGTTTGAGCGCTGTTCCTGAAATATAGCCCCATAAAGGCACGGTGATAATGACTGCTATGGTGTTTTTACAACCTGCCTACCTATCGTTTGTTATAGCACTTACAGCTTTACGTTTCCCTTGAGTTGCTTCCTGGAGTATCCATGGTTGAAGGATGTTATGGTGAACTATGTAGGTTCTTTAAAGATGTACAGTCATGTCAACCTACCCGAATCGGTCAACGGATTTTACCAAAAGAATATTAACCTTCCGGTATTGTGAAAGGTTGAAAATGAATTAAAAAAAAATACAGGTTAAGGTAGGTTTATGTGCTGGCGTCTGTACTTGAGTATCACGACGTTTTGATGACATTATGATATTTTCCGGAAGGCGCGCTAAATTGTTGGGTCCAGGCTTTCATTTGTACAAACTCAAACTCAAATTTTGAGTTTGTGTGAGAGTTTGAGTGTGTTGGATTGAGGTCAGATAGCAGTCGCTGAACATGGGACTCAGGTAAATACGTTATAACGGGAAATCAACCCCCGCATAGTTCGGGTAAAGACTAGGCAGATGATGAAGAGAGAATGACAGTTAACCTGATCACAAAAAAAGCAGACACAACCCACAAGAAAATTTTGGTGATAAAATTAAACCCAAAAATTTAGTGAAATGTTTTATTTATAATAATATAGTGTACAACATACAATATTCATTTTATTTCTATATACAAAAGCAGACACAGATATCACATCACCTTAGTGGCTTACATCTGAAGAAATAAATAAGGTGAAATAGCACTTCTAAAAATAATGCTAACATTTTTACACAATACTTTGACCTATGATAAGTTAGGTCATCCAGATTCTACAGTGGGAAAGAGAGAGCTATGCAGAACGAATAGCTTCGTCTCTTTTCAGTAATCGAATAATGTGATGAGTAGGAATTTATTGAGCCCCTGAACAAAACTATGTCCATTTTTAGTATAATGTGAATTATTGCAAAAAAGTCTAGTAATTTCCTTAATAGATTTCCAACTTAACGCTGAAGCATATGGTTCAAAGTTGATTGGGAAAATTTGACAGTTTCAGGTAACTTGATGTTCTGGCGTCTGTACTTGAAAGTACAGTCGAGTACATAGCGGTAAAAAAAAATATGCTGAAAAAAAATCTTGTACTTTTTTATTGCAGTGTAAAGGTATGCTTTGATTGTTTCTTACAATAATTTTGGGTATTGCCATATACACTGTACTGTATGTTGTTAAGATTTTTGGTCATTTTCAAATCCACGAACTAATAAACTCTATTTAGTAAAAAAATAACAACTTCTATTTACAAAATTGTACCTACATTTTTACATGGCCAGCCCCAAATAAAATTTGGGATAAGGGCAGGAGGATGATGACATTCTGCTACATGGAATCGCGTTCAAAATCTAGCCCAGAAAATTTACATAGATCCATAAAATGACCTATGTGATAAAATTTTGATTTAGGAATCAATTATTTATATATTTTGGAACAAAATTCCTTACTTTCGTTCTTGTGATGGGTGTTTCCATACAAATGGTAACACATAAAAAAAATCCTTACAATAACTCTTCGAGGACACAAAAAGAGCTTTGTTTCCATTCTAATGTAATAAAATAGGATATAATCCATAAAACTTATTTTGAAAAAATATTGAAAATTTTAACGAACATTGATCGCAGCCATGCAAACAAGTAAAATAAAATGATCAGTGTGTGTGTGTGTGTGTGTATTCAATTTTATTGGCCCCATTGCGCGTCCGTTTAGATATAGAACATAAAAACTAGGTAAATAAAATTATTTGAAAACAAAAAACACGCCTGAATGAAAAATCGGAACTAACGAACTCAAAATATAATAGCTAGGTTTCCCAACTGCAGTTGTTCAACTTGTGATGATGATAATATTCTATGACATACTATTCTGGAATCTTTTTTGGACAAATCGACAATATCAGAAGGTGATGCTATCGACTTGTATTCTTGCCTACTATTTTCAACTAAGTCTCGCGACATATAAAACTTCATCTATTGCTTTCAACTCGCTTATCGATACAATTTTCGTTAGCCCTAGTTTGTGTCCCGCACTACGCCACCGACTATTTTGATACAAAACTAAGCGAATAATTTTAAATCTCTTTTTTTTAGAGAATATTTGGCTGTGATTGCTCGTCATTTTTTTATCACAACTAAAGCTAACCTTTGATTCATACAAAAGTTACGAGTATTTAAAAATTATTTACCGAAACTAGAACACTCCACAATATGATATAATTTTTTTTTCGATTTATAAAACTAGTGAGCCTTTGCTAAGACCTGTCAAGTCCTTGTGAATAGTAGAAAAAATCTTCAGATGAAAGCCAATATTAGAGCTAATTCTAAATGGTGCAAGAGTAGTTGTAACATGAAGACTCCTCCTGTTGTCTCCTCTCCTCATTGGATATGCGGATATTGGATGATGACCCTCCTGTCTCCCAGAGACCGGGAGTCTCTATGATCTAGGAAGGAGATAATACAATTTAAACTCAATATCAAGTGCCTCAGGTCTCAAATTTGCGTGAGTCTGAACATTTGAACTATCAAATAATGTTATTAGTACTAAAGGAAATGTTTTTTAGACTTTTAAGTTTATGTAATATGAAATATTAAAAGAACTTTATAAAACTATCAGCCGCCAAAATTAGGAATGGGAAAATATCGATAAAATATTTTTTATCGATATCGAAACATACTGTAATACTCGCAACATATAAGTACTTGTAAACTTTAGGGGATCGTTGGGAATGATAAAGCGACACAAAACTTGTAAATAATATATTAATCACACACAGACAGGAGAACAGCTGACAGACAAATTTTGTTTTATAACGCTACGTTCCACGACGCGATTGGCATCGCCGTCGCCCTGTTCCACGAGCGTGGCGAGCGTGGTGGCGAACATACCCCACCCCAGTGCTGTATCAGCAGCACTCATTATGTATAGATATCTTTGCTACGCGTGAGACTGCTCTTGTTAATGTTCCGGCTTTAGTCTTTACTTTGACAACTCTCACTCTATTGTCATTTCCCCGAATGAGCTCTTCGATGAGCCCCTTGGGCCACGAGTTGCGGGGACCATTCGGATCGACTACTAGCACGAGATCACCAACTTGTAGCTCCTTGCGCTCTTTATTCCATTTTTTACGTGGCAACAGGTCTGGCAGCACTTCTTTCACCCATCTGTTCCAGTACTGGTCAGCTAACCGCTGCGAAATTCTCCATTGTTTCCTTAAATGAAGGTCCGAATCGTCAAATATTCCTATTTGAGGCAGGTTAGATGACGACCCTAAAAGAAAGTGGTTAGGGGTCAAGGTTTCAGGATCATTTGCGTTAACGGATACGTGTGTCAATGGCCTGCTGTTTACCATATTTTCTACTTCCGTTAACAGGGTCATCAGAGTCTCTTCTCTGGGTGCGCGTTCCTTTAAAATAGCATTAAGACTTATCTTTACGCTTCTAATCAGCCTTTCCCACGCCCCACCCCAGTGAGGACTTGCGGGAGGTATGAAAGTCCACTTAATACCTCGATTAGAAGCCTCATCTTTAAGCCTCTGTTCGTCTAGATTTTGTATGGATCTTTTGAGTTCTACGTTCGCACCTCGCAGATTGGTACCATTGTCGGAAAACAAACATTTTGGCCAGCCTCGTCTTGATGCCATTCTCCGTAATGCCATTATAAAAGAATCAGTGGCGAGACTGGTGACCACTTCTAAATGAATCGCTCGAACAGTAAGACATGTGAATAAAACACCATATCTTTTCTCGTGGCGCCTTCCTATCGTAACTTCCATGGGACCAAATAAATCAACACCACAATAACTGAAGGGCCGTTGATGGTGTGCCACTCGAGCGCCTGGTAAGTCCCCCATTCTTTGTTCTGCAGGCTTTGCTTTTCTTATCTTACAAGTTGAGCATAAAGATGTAACATATTTTACAGTAGGTCTCAATCTTGTAATCCAATATTTCTGCTTTACTTCGTTTACTACTGTTTCTTGATTTCCATGAGCGTAGTAATGATGATAATACTTCACAATTAATCTAGCAGTATAATTTCTCCCGTCTAATATTACAGGGTTTTTAGTTTCAGGTGAAATGTCAGCAGCAGTACTGATGCGGCCACCAACGCGCATGACCCCGTGCTCGTCTAGGTAAGGAGACAAGGTAAGTATATTGCTTGTTTTTGATACACATCTGTTACTTTTTATTTCAGCTAACTCTTTGCTGAACGATTCAGCTTGTGATTTTTTTAGTAATAATATCTCCGCTTTCTCCATAGTATTGTCAAACTCAAGATCAAGCCTTTTACATCTGTTGATAAACTCAAGTACCAAAGAAGCTGATCGACGTAAGCGAAGCCAGGAACAGAACCGAGTAGCATCAGGCACAGGTAGGTCAATATTTTTGACATCAATGTTTATCACGTCAACCCCAAAATGAGGCAGGTACCATGTTTTCGATGATGTATGATTTGAGTTACATAGAGGCTTAGCGAATTTGTTTTCAAGTAGATGTCGTATGCGTTCTTCGTACCTTTGTGCATATTCATTATCACTTTTTAATTTTCGTTCGACCCCTCTCAGTCTACTCAAGGCTGTTGGATAGGAGTCTGGCAACACACACTTCTCATCTCGCCAAGGTAAGCCAACTTGCCACTGCTCGTTGATAAATACAGAAGTTTGTTCTAAAATTTCAACAGCGCGTACATCTTCTGCATTCTGTCTTGGCTTTCCTGACACTCCCATGGATTCAATAGCAAACGACTTTCGTACCTCCTCGTGCAGTTCTTGTAGTATACGGTTGGCTTCTAAGGTGTCACTGGAGACAAGCAATGACGAATGACATATGACAGAGTTTGAGTGCCGTGTATTAGGTACCCTGCCATGAATGCACCAACCCAGAGGGGTCCGGGTGGCACAGGGTTCTTCAGGTCGACCCACTTTTATTTCTAATTGCAAAAGCAGGTGACAATTGTCTTGTCCAATGAGGATTTGCGGTTGTACTTGTGTTGACTTACAAAGGTATCGGCTGACGTCATTCAGATGCGAATAATTTTTGTAATTTACAGTCGAATTACTCTTAGGCAGATTTAGCTCTTCAACAATTCGTGCTTCGATTGTAAACATCGTGTTATCAAAACCAGATAAATTCAATTTCGCAAGTTCCGCATCACAAATTAATTCTGTGTCAGCCCATGCCCCACGCATGCGCAAACACTCCCGGCGGCCACGCAATCCTACTTGTGCTGCCAGTGGAGCGCTAATCAAAGACACGGTAGAACCATCGTCGAGTAAGGCGTTGGCGGTAATACTTCCATTTGGTCCGTGAATTTGAACAGGTACAATTTTAAGCATGACAGTACAGCTTGCATTGACGTTAGTAACTGTTTCTGATTGCTCTTCAGTTTGTGCCGGTGGCGCATTATTATCTTCTGGACGCGGCACAAAATGTAATAAGCGGTGATGCATTTGTCCACAATTGTTTACGTCACAGTTAGGTGCGGTGCACATTTCTTTACGATGATGCTCTACTAAACATTTATAGCAAATTTTGTATCGTTTTACATACCGCCATCTGTCTTTACGTAAGGACTTCTTAAACTTCTTGCAGTCAGTTAACTTATGTTGAGAAGTACGACAGTAACGACATATTTTGTCCATGTTTCCTTTGTCTTGCGCTAATACTGACTCTGTAGTGTTAACGTACATCTTATCAAAGTGTCTTCTTTTTGACATGTCCGTTCTTGGTTGCAATAGAGTTGCACTGCATGTTGAAATTTTCAGTGCTTCTTCGGTGAGAAAAGTCGATAGTACCTCTAGTCTCGGTTTTGGTGTTGGATCAGTGATGAAAGGATAGCTGTAATCAGTCCACTTGGCGAGCAAGGTCGTAGGTAATTTATGCAGAATGATGTTAGCTACTTCCATTCCTTGTAGATATTCTTGGCGACCAAGCGCTCGAACAGCTGCTACGTAGTTTTGCACCTTAGTGGAAAACGGTACTATGTCTCGGTGGTAGTCCGTAGATAAGAAGTTAAGTTTTTTAATGTCAGTCACAATGCGAGATAGGATTACTTCAACATTACCAAATTGTAACTTGAGTGTGGACATAATATCTGCAGGTGAGGCTCCAGAAATAAGAAGGCCTGACACGGCTTCATGCGCCGCGCCGCGTAATGATTTTCGTAGCCTCCATATGTTCTCCTTCTCAGTGAAGTTACAGACTTCAGTGGACTCCTTGAATGCTTGCTCAAAGTGAAGCCACTCTTTCGGGTCCCCATTGAAAATAGGGAGTTCTTTTGGCGTGCTGAGACGACTGAGAAGTTTCGTATTTTGTTGGATAGCCGATGAAGTGATGAGTTCTTTTAATGCGCTTGTCAACAGTTGAACTGTTCCGTCAGTGGCCGGGCTCGCGTGCGAGTCGTGTTTTTCGTCAGTGGCCTGCAGTTCTTGACTTTGCTCCATCCATTTCTCGACTCGACCATCCAATACTTCGGTATGTGCAGCACGTGATCTTCCTTCGTGACTGTATTCCTCTAGGTCGGCGAGGTCTGCCGCTAATTTTTGTCGATCAATTCCATCTCGATCCGAGCCTTTGCTTGGGCTGCTGCAAGCTCTAGCCGCTTGCGTTGGGTTTCTATGGACAGTGACGATGACTGCTTCTTGGACCGTAATGACGCATGTGACGTAATCGAAGGCGGATTTTTATTACCATCACGTTCCGACCTTATTACGTTCGTGCCACAGGAAGCTTCGCCTGGATCGTCTTCTCTCTGCTCATTTACAGGTCTTGTCTCGGCAGCTTGAATTTTTTTAGCAGTGCTGCGGGTTATCATTATCTTCGCTGGTGGTGTGTGAAACATTCACACTACGATCCGGCTCGCGGGCCAATGTAAACTTTAGGGGATCGTTGGGAATGATAAAGCGACACAAAACTTGTAAATAATATATTAATCACACACAGACAGGAGAACAGCTGACAGACAAATTTTGTTTTATAACGCTACGTTCCACGACGCGATTGGCATCGCCGTCGCCCTGTTCCACGAGCGTGGCGAGCGTGGTGGCGAACAGTACTTATTACAAATTACTGAGCGAAATTGCTAATCGATTAGAATAATTACTGAAACCAAATTATTTGATAATTAATGTTAAACATTTTAACGCCGCGCGCGTCAGGCTTCATTTATTTTATGTAACATATTTAACCTAGTTCAACAACATTTTGTACCTAGATATTTTCGTTTAAATAATAGAAAATTATTCAGCTCGCCAACACAATGCTATTTTCTAAATAATGGGGCACATAGCTATTTGATTATAATGTAAAAAATTACAAGATCCAAATAAAATTGGAGTAGGTAATATTTTTATACAAAATATTTTTTTTTTACAAATTTTCTATAATTCAGAAAGATTCCTTGACCTTATATTATCTTTACCTAGCAATAGAAAAACTAAAATTAAAACCAAACAAATCCTTACCTTCTGTACGAGTTCTTCAAAAGCCAGGCTGATGCCTTCCTGTGTCTTAGCGCTACTCTCGATGAAAAGCATTCTGTGCTTCTGCGCAAACGCCTGGCCCTGTTCTCGTTGTACTGCACGATTTTGCTAAAGAAAACATAATCAGTAGTAGATCTTTGAAACATTTGTGGATTTATCAACCAGGTAAATATTATATGCCAAATATTTGAATGAATTTAATTTTAGACTGTGGAGATAATGGGTTTTACTTGTGCGGTTAATTCAAGTATATTATTATTCAGTAGGAAATTCCTTTAAATTCTTTGGTTTCTATATTGAAAATGTTGTAAGTAAGTTTACCCCTTAGCTTTATGCGAAAGAAAGCTTTATTATAAGTGGTTTTATAACAAAAAATGCTGTGAACTTACTTTATCAATCTTGTTGCCAACAACTAAACAGACAATGTTCTTTTTAGTGGAGTATACCTGGAGTTCTTCAACCCACTCATTCAGTTTTGCTAAAGACTTTGGTTCTGATACATCATAAACTAAAATAGCACCGTGGGCATCTCTGTAACAATTCATAGTTCTAGTGTGAACAATTAACGGAAATAATTATAATGTAAACCTACAAAACTCAAACAAGTTATCGATTCATTTGAATTTCAAATGATTCTGTTAGAAAATAATTGCTAAGAAAATATAATATATAATTACTATAAAAATTAGGAAATATTAATCATTTTTCTTAACAGATTAATTTGACGGATTCGGAACCTTTAACAAGTTACACGCTTAAGCATAGGCTAGAAACTACATAATAACTTAAATCATTTCCAGTACGTAATTAAAATTATGCATCTTTACATTCAAATGCAGAAATAATAGTGGTAAGAGACTAAAATTACATCTTCTAGTTATCATACCTGTAAAAACTTGATGTCAACGTTCTGTACCGTTCCTGGCCAGCAGTGTCCCAGATACCGAGTTTGACTTTAACACCGTTTACATCCATAACTTTACATTTGTAGTCAACTCCGATTGTGGCTGGGAACGAGGCATTGTAGTCTCCTGTAGTGAATGCTAGGATTATGCTAAAATATAAATAAATAAAAAAGATTAATAATAAATATTTTGATGGTTTAGCTAACACTATAAAATCTTCAGGTTACTTAAGTTTCTTTATGAAAGCTCAAGTCAAGAAGTCCAGAAAATTAAACTACATGTTTGATTTGTGGGAATGTGAAATTAGTAATAGGTATTTCAAGTGAACCAATTGAGTCATAAACTATAATTAGAGAAATCGAAATGTGATTCACTTCAAAGCCAACCACTTATTGTTGTTGATAGTTAAGATTAAATTTCAAAAGGAAAATTGGATTAAAAACAACAGTAATTTCCCTGTACTTGATACCAAAATTCTTTTACAAAAGAAAAATAATGTCTGTTGTTGACCTCTATCGCCTAAAAACTACTTCTTATTACCACTTTTGAAGTAAAATTATGTCAAGATACATTTATAAAGATAGGAATTTATTAAGGAACAACTGGCATTGCAATGCTTTATAGGTCAAATAAAGAATTCTTATACTTCTGCCTGGGCTGCGGGTTGTTCGCAAGAGTTACCGTGGCCCTGGCACGCAGTGACCTCCCGAAGGAACACAGTGGGTTTTAGTCAGTAAGAGTCTGACACTCTCTCCAGCTGCACATTCATTCATTCATTCATCCAGCAGCATCATTTGATGATTTATCACGAAAAAAAAAGTATTCTTACACTTATTTATTCTTTTATTACTCATTTATTTATATTTAGCCAGCCAAAAGTAGTATATTAAGTATATAGGCGGTGAGTTTGACTGTATTTTGCAACTGTACGAGAATAATTATTGCGAAAACTATAACTCTATTGTGCGCAACGCAATACCAAATACAGATAATTGTTTTTCAACGAAACTGTAGATTAATGATGATAATTTATGTCAAGGTTGAAAAATACAACGAAAAGTTGAATAATTTACGTTTGATACAAAAAAAAATTGAATACACGTTATTCAGTTTCATGAATATGTTGGTATATTGTTTCTAATAAGTATTTAATATACAGCATGCATGACTCAAGTTTTTTTTTTAGAAAACAGGCGCAATGTACTGGTCTTACAAGGAGTTTTATCCATGAAGTTCTTACCTGGATTTACCAACACCGCTTTCCCCAATCACTAGTATCTTTAATGTAGCAACGTAGTCCGAGCTAGCCATGATTTACAATAAATAAAGATATGATTTACAAATCCACTATCCTTTCCTTTGTGACGCACATGCAGTAACAAACAGGTGATTTAATCGGTTCAAATCTACATGTACACGACAGTATTTCTAATGAATAATACGGTTTTGTAATAGGCTGTAAATATTGTACAATAGTTCACAATTAAATTCGCAATTTCTCAATGTAAAATAAGAAAACAATTCTTGACGTAAATGACAGTGACATTTTGCGTATTGGTATTTGGTAATGCCGTCATTCATGGAAACGTTTTGTTATTCCAACGTTGTAGTAAACACAAATGTATTTTATAAGTTTTTAGTAGTGTTTCATACGTATATTAATAAATTCAAATATATTAAAGTTAATTTGAATTATAATTTATTAAAAATGTTTTGAATAACAAAAATTGTTGCAAAATTATGAACTTACTTAACGCTACTTAGCGTGAACCAAGTTTGAACGAGATTGAAGTTTTTGTCCCTGGAACTTAGATATATATTCTTGATGAGAAATCTTACGTCCCAAATTTCTTGTCCGAGTAAAATATATTTAGGTATGTAAATTACGCTCCGTATTTATTTTCAACAGTGAACGCTAGAACCTTAAATACCTAGCTACCTAGGTACTTAGGGAACGCGATTTGCTTCTATGAGCAGCCTGAAAGTAACAGCGATTATCAGCTATTGACTTCAGTTTGGAGAACGAGACAAATCTATATACTTAAGTACTTACGTAGAAATCTTTTTAGTATAACGTTACATTTGAGTCTATTTTGAGGAATCCAAAAATAAACCTCTGTCCTAACGAAATTGGTTTTATTGGCAGATAAGGAGTCAACCCACAGCTCACTTAATATCTCGAAATAAGTATATTGCAAAATATCTCAATTTATAGAAACCTCCGCAAAATATTGATTAGTATTTTAATTAAAATGCTATTTTTAGAAAGAAAATTAAATATCGATTCGTACCTACTAGTGAAATTCAAGCTCAAAATTCAAACGCCCACATTTCAAAAGGTACTCCGTACTGAGTAGCTACTGTTTGGATTGCGTCCGTTCTGCTTGACTAAGTTCTTATAAAACCTCTTCCTTTTTAGAAGTCGCAACAGAAGCAACTCGCCTCAACTTCATTCCAAATTATTCATAATAAGAACTCTTGCATAAACAATAATTGAAATTTCATATTCCAAACAGCACTGTACCTACTGACTTTTCAAAGTTCGTCAACCGAGGCGAAGTTAAAAAGTTAATTATTGCTTTCTGAATAAAACAACGTTGTTTAGAAGTGTACACTGACTGTGTTTGGAGAGTTTGAAGGTCTTAGGTTCCACCAAGAAGTATTTTTGCTATTGATAAGGATCGAGAGTGAGAAGGAGTTATAAGAAACTTGTAGTCCTACTTATTATCAATTTTTAGGAAAGAAAATGCAATTAGACACTTTGTTTTAGCAAAATCCTAAGCCGAAGGACATATTCTAGGTAAGAACATAATGGGACATTATTTTCTTTGTCTTATGTAACGCAAAGTCGAATATGGCTGATAACGATGAACCAAAAACCAAAAAAATAAATGACCTAAAATTAGCAAGTTATCGAAACTAAATCCCATAAAAAACAGTTTTGCGAAGCTAGTGTGGTTTTCTAATCGAATCAATTGCAGGAAAAAAGCCTTGCTTATTCCAGTTTGTCCTACAACATTGGTCACGAACTGCCATGCCAACGCTATCCAAGGTAACCTTAATCAAGTTTAAAAAAAAATAGTTAAAAACAAAACACACCCAACCTCACCTCCATACAGGCAGTGCGGACGCAAAGCTTCCTATTCACACGCTAAAAAATCTGCGATATCAACAGATAGTGCAATGAATAGGCCGCATAGACCCTATTCATCAGTATTTAGGTCTCGACTCAATGCACTACGGGACAAAACGTTTCTTTATTTCATTAGAATGCATTCATAGCGGGTTCTATTGTGGCACGGACTATCGCTGCAGCCTCCTTTCTAAACAATTGAGTTTTATAGCGAAGAAAATGAAGTGTCTTTTCACGATATTTCTTGGATCTAAATCAGTTGAACCGCACTCAGAAAGGTTTGCAGGTGTATTATTCTTGAACGTTGTTTCAATTTATGTTTACTTGTTGATTTAAAATGGCGGCGGGCGGGAATTCTTTGATTGGTTTTCTTTTGTTTATTGAAAAGCTTTTAAGTGGAAACTCATTGTGTTTTGTGTCATCACGTGTGTAGTCTTCTAACAAAAATTGGGAGAAATATTTAAATCTATTTGAACTGGATAACAACAGTTTGTAATTTCAAAAAAAAATATAGGTACCTATAACAAAACAATATAATAAAACGTATATGTATTTATAAAACATTTTCAGAACAAAATATCGAATAGTATTGCTTTATGATTCTAAATTTAAAAGATATTTTTTTCAGAATGTGTTCTAAATTCCATACCATTCGTTCATAACCCTCAAATGCGACCGTATTTTTTAATCGATAAACATTGTGATCATTCGTTGAACGAAAGTGATTTATTCTCGTATTGAATAATGAAGCGCTTTGGAAAGGGATGAGCGATGAAATGAATGGCCGAATTTAAATACCTGTATTTATAACCCTTTGTTAGGGTTGTCGAATGTCGCTTTGTGTATTTATAGTTAATGTTTTGGGATTAATAGATAAAATTATTGTTTTGCGGGTAATATTATGAGCTGGAGGTTCGAAAACATATTGTATCGGTTTTAATTACGTTACGTATGTTATGGACAATTGCATCATCAACCATTTTTAGTAGGTATCTCTCGATTGGCGACTTCAGAATTTTAAGTCCAGGTTTCCTCAATATATTTTCCTTCACCTTTACTCATTCATTAGTGTTCAAGATACACATAGACAATACACTATTTCGTTTTTATAGCAAAGAGCGGGTAATTCCCTTATTAGAAAGAGCTCAAAATTTTACTCACGAAAAAAGGAGAAGTGAATATTATGTTGTGATCGACAACCCTACGTTTCAATCTTCGTAATAATGAGGGTACAGCATCCCTCTTATGTACCTTTATGTTAAACGTTTTGTATCTGATGGTGATATGCCTCTGTATGTGAATGTTTTCATCTTATATTCAAGAGGTCTATGTTGCTGTTACGATATTTTAAATAGACTATTGATTGTGAAAATTTAAATAGACCAAGGATTTTGGTTAATAGGTAAAACTTGCGGATGTATAGATAATAGGGCTTCTACACGAGCCAAAGTAACCGCCGATAGAGGTCAACTTGGTCCAGTTGGTGTGAAAATCTATCGTGTTAACGTTGGTCAGCTGACCAGTGGTGGGCGGAGTTAAACGACTTTGGACGACCTTGGTCGGAAGCGCATCCATCGCGACAGTGTACGTGGTCGGACCCAACCGTGAGAAACGCTGTCGGACGACGGAGACGGGACCAAGGTCACCTCTGTCGGCGATCGGTTCGCATCATGTATAGTGCTTTTAAGTGGGCATGGTTAATCTCTGACACAAATTATTCCGATTTCAAAGTTTGTACATGAATTCTTAAAAAATAAATGAACACGAACGACGCCCAAGTTCTATATAATACTTCTGAGATTAGCAGTAGGTAAAAATAGGCACATTTTTTTACATCATTTGTTTATGATACATAACTAGAAAATATTGTTCTTAAACAATTTATTCGCATAAAAAAACACAAAATACCTACTTCGCTTTCTTCTAACTTGATAAATCCTAGACTAAAATATTAACAAAACAAAATCACAGCTTTAAACTAAATCGCGTTATCAAAATCTGATTACGTCTCGAACACAATTAAGCGCGTTTATCTGACGTGTCAGCTGATATCAGTAATTATAATGTCCAATTATAGCCACGCACAAATTACCGGTATTCAGATAGTACGATAGAAGATAATCCTGTGTCGCATTTGTAAGTTCTGTATTGCATTGTTAAATATTAGGCAGACAAGAGAACTAGGAAATTTAAGCTATGGTAAAAGTAATAGCTTCTACTCCGCCAACCAGAAATAAGCAGAAATCTCTTAAATCCTTACATAAGTAAATTGCAGCCACTGGATGGGTGACCGATTTCGTGAGTTAGCGAAAGAAGTTGTCTTTTGGATAATTAAAGTGAATCTCAAACTGAGTTTCTTTCTGGTAGTATCAGGTCAGCATGAATAGAACATTATTTATAAAGAAAAAAAAAAACAACAATTTAGGACAACAACAAAGAAATATATAGTCGGTGCAAATAGATAGTCGTTCAGCTAAAACGCAATTTCTTCTAAATAAACATTGGATAGAAGAATTGAATACTAGAAGAATCTAATAGTTAATAGGTACGTAACTATACCTATATTATAAAGCAAAATGGTTTAAGACTCTTATCTCAGAAACTGATCAAAGATTGTGTTTTCTCTTTAAGAAGGGAAAAATACTTATTCGTCTCCAGAAAGGTAGGCACTACATTCTTCATAGAAGAAATACCTAACCTAAACTACCTTAAATAAGACATTTGCTAGTTCAAAAAGTACTGGCTTTACTGCTAGGTTTGGGTCATTGATTTGACCCGTACTTTTTTAAGACCACGTCGTATAATAAGGTGTAAAGATCCCATGATGTATATGATAATGTTGTGGTGGCTTACTGGTCAAAAAACCAGCCTTTCGAGTATGAGGGCGCGGATTCGATTCCAGGTCCTCAAAGTTTATCTTGGACACCAATCACTGATTAAAGGTGAAGGAAAACATCTCGAGGAAACCTGGACTATCAAGTCTGAAATCACCAACCCGCATTGAGTAAGCGTGGTGATTAACGCTCAATCCTTCTCCGTAGGAGAGGAGGCCTGTGCCCAACAGTGGGACAGTAAAAAGGTTGATGATGACGATGTTGATCCCATGATGAGATGATGAGAAAGCCTGTAAATTTATTTAAACAAAACCTCCCATAACTTACCAACCATGAAATCGATGAAATATAAACCAGAATCATTGTCATCTATTAACATCAAGGGGTCCATTTTCGTCCACCCACGCTCATTATCTCGTTCACAGCGATCATACGTAACAATATAGCTTACACGACATTTTGGTGACTCGAAGGATGATAAATTACGACACAAGATTTATTGGTGAATTCCGTGATGGAAATCTAAGAAAAAACCGCGCTACGACAGTGGAGAATGGTATTTCATGTTCTTTACCTAATATTATTAAAAATTATTGAAGCGGAATGGTTTTAATATTATATAGTCGTATATATTGGGTGTTTTTGGATCAAATATAAATTGTTGAGTTTAGCATAAGTACCTACAAAATGTAATTACTTCGTGGGTGGTTTTTTGAGGGTTAGGCAGAAGTGTGTGGACGCCCTGCACATCAACCTACCTCAATTAGTCAAATTTCTTTAATAAATTTTGAACCTTATCACAATACCGGAAGGTTAATTATATTCGATTCGTAAAATTTGTCAGGTTCGGATGTACTAATTATCACACAGACGCTAGCACATCAAGCTACCCGAAACTGTCAAATTTTCCCAATCAACTTCGAACCTCCAGCTTCAGCGACAAAGTTGAAAATCTAATAAGGAAACTGACGGATTTTAGTAGCTTGATATGCTGGGGTCTGTACAATTTCAACACAACAACTTACCTATATTTCTCCATATCTTTAGTGTAAGAGGTCATACTTTGTTATGTGTACATCTTGTTGTAGCATGGCAGTGCTTTCGCCCCATTGCTGCTGAAAAATGCATGATGGGAAAACCCAATTAAACTTTGTCCGACATGGGATTAGGCCTCATTTCTAAGTCCCATAACATTCGCCACCATGAGACCATTTGCGAAACTTAGCAAAGGTTATAACATAAAACAAAAATCAATAAACTACCACTTTCAAGTCTACTCATGCAAAAAGAAAGATATTTTATTATTTTGACGGCCAATAGCTAAGAGCCGCAACCAAGTTAACTCTTAGGGTTAAGAGGCTCTCGTTAGGCGGCTGGGACTGATTCAGAAGGCGGTACTACTTGAAACGGCGCGTACCTATTGCCAGGAGAAGCTGTCTCGTCTCGGGGGCCTTAACCACTGGTATCCTGAACAACAGGCTTCATATCCCGAAATTGGGGTATGTTCTGATGAATAAAAAGTTGAGAAAAAATATACTAAGTGTGTTTAAATACAAATGAATAACAATACAGGTGGGACAGTATTTTTTTTGTTAGCCTGTACTGTCCCACTGCTGGGCAAAGGCTTCTCCCATATCTTTCCACTTCTTCATCTTCTTCTTCATCACACTTCATCTCTATCGCAAGCTTTATGTGGCCAGTCCTTTTTAAAGTTTTTTTAAATATATTTTCAAAATCCAATTTTATGGTGAATATAAATGAATAGACTTATAGTTTAAACTTTATGATTTAACTATATAACTATTATAACTATTTTTTAACTATAAATGATTTTTTTTAACCTGCAATCAGTACCAAAACATATAAAAACCCAGCCATAAAATTAAGAACACATAAAGTTGAAAGTAGAAATAGCCCTGTCTATTTATTATTCCTCCTTACAGCCACAACGTAGACTCGCAGAATATGTTTCATAAATTAAAATAATTGCCCCAAACCACCTTCATAAGGTCGGCAACATTATGTAAATGGGGATAAGTCGTTGTTTATTCGAGTTTACCATACTTGCTGTAGTTTGAAGACGAATTTAAGTACCTACATGGCTACTCATCAAGCTATACAAAACCAGTATGTCTTGGACTCGCTTTATATGGTCTTTCTACTAATTGAACGGTCAGCTTATAGCGTGTGTACCAGAACTAGGTATTACTATGGAAACTCATCCGCGAATATTAGATGAACTAACATTGCTTCAAATATTTTCAGGTATATTCATTCTATGTATTTGTGTTGAAGGCTTATAAGCGCTTATTGGTACCTAATTATTTATTGAGGTGAGAAATTATCAAATGACCCCTACATCTGTGGGTGCAGTGGGAGGTAAAGTCAGGCTTCTACCTACGACTGACTCTTAGCTATCCTTGTTGCTGCAGCCTTTTATATACCAGGGTCACGGTAACTTTTTCGAAGAATTCCACAACCTCGGCAGGGATTGTAAACACTTAGGAAAGGATTTAGTGTTTTTTTTTAGGCAGAGAAATCAAAGAAATACCGAACGGGACTCCCTTCTTTACAAGAATGAGATAGGTCCTAATTTATATTCTAAACAATAAATTCGATTAAACCATTAGGCACCGAAGTTTTTGTGGCAGCCACATCAAAACCTCCAAGCAAAAATGCTCATGATTTTAATATACACATACATACAATATAATACTTAAAACTATATTCTACAACTCTTAGAATTAACTCAAACAGAAAGAATTGAGAATAATTACTTATGACAGCATCAACACATTGGTTCAGTGTATGTTTCAATTGAACAAAAACATCATACATAATATTTGATTTGTAATACAATGTATCAATCTATCTGGCTTTTGTCAATATAAATTGTAACAGATTACAATAAAATGTCCAGTTATGGAACTATGTAATAAAAATTTCATTTCACTCAATCAAGCGTCGTACAAAAATTCCATATATAGATTGAATAGAAAACAAACAAGTGAACGAGTCAGCGTTTCAAATTATCCGCCGAATGGGACCGATTGAACGAATGAACGGGATGGGACCGAATGGAATGGCTAGCTCGACGGATCTTTAGGTGCTGCTATTATTTTGATTGGAGGTACAAATGTACCCCGGGAACCTCGTATGGGTTAAGTTAAAGGCAAGTTTGGAGGAATTAAGATAATTTGTAGTTGGGCCAAATTTCTGGGTTAATAATGGAGCTAGTGATATAACTATCAATGGGTTAAGGAAACGATTGAATGATAATATAATTGACTGCTTCTTTGTGGTTGATTTTAGTCTTAAATCGTCGTCCTTACCTGTGATTTTCCATTGCTAGATAAGTTAAATTTTGTGAAAATACATTGTAGAGTTTAAAGTATAAAATAAGTCCTATAAAAACTATAGTAGAAAACCTCGCTTAGTTTGAAATTAAATTCAGTCGACCTATGCCTTAAGCTCCGGTCTAAAACACCGTGGGCATTTTATTCTTTCGGGCAGACGACCCGTTCTTTGTATCTAGAGAAAATAGATTTTCCTACAGTACCTAGACTCGTTTGGGTTCATAGTCAAGTTAACTTTTATCCCCGCCTGACTTGATTTCTTTATCTCCGTATTTTTACATTCTATGTTGACCGTTTGCTTTATTTTGGGAGATATAATTTCAAGAAACAAAATATGTTTCTAATACTATGGCGAGAAGCTATTTTAACGATAAGTGTCATTAGTATGTAGTTAATAATTTAGCTCATTATGATTATTCTAATATTTTGTGATTTAACTAACATAGTATATTTTTTAAAACAATAAAAATCACGCTTTCAACACGCACTTAAAATTTCAAACAGCCAGTCCACCATCTTGGGGAGCCCGCCATATTGTAATGACTTTTATTAGCTAATCATATATTGTCATCAGAACTCAGAGCGTGTGCAAAATTTCACCTTAATAGAAGACTGGGATGTGGATCAAATCAAGATTTTCTTACATACATAGTTTACATGTGAAGCTAATAAAAAAGACACAATGCTTTTGATAAGCTGCAGCAAAATGAAGACTGCCATGGCGTCAAAGAAGTCGTAATTCAACAAATCTATTAAAGTTCCACCACTCAGCCGCTGCAGCGCTGTATCAGCCTTAATTTGTCTCAGAACAAGCGCTTTCAGCGATAAACGTCACGGTAACAAATATAATAAAAGTCATTGCAGTTGTATCGTAAAATACAATTTTTATGTTACTTTTAAGTATCAGAACTTTGTTTTACGGCCCCGATGTGCAGTCGTTGTCATTTTATCGATTGTTGGTATTATTCTCGTTTTGTTATTATTATTTTAGTTCGCAAAAACTTTGCTTTTTGATGTGAATGGCGGGAATAAAATCAGTAGGGTTGTCATTTGGTTTGAGTTCGCTTCAATGATTGTCTTTTGTTTCTGTCATGGTTCTGTTTTGGTATCTTCGTTGTTTGTCTTGGTATGGTTTTTATGTGCCTATATTCCTTTTGGAGGGAGAAGGGAAATATTAAAATTATCATCATCATTATTTGTTTTAGTTTTTTAGGCTGTATTCTTTGAAACAGGACCAGTACAGTTAATTTCGATGATCATAAATAACGATGCCCTTTGATTGGATAGGGCCATGATATTCATAAGATAACAAAATAGTTAAAGATCTAGGTCTGAAAAGATAAATCTTTTATATTTTATAGTTGATATTTTGTTCCTAAAACAAACCACAGGTCGCATAAAACACTAACTACCTTTATCGGCACCGTTGTCAACAAATTTTGCACCAATCGATTGCTCCGTAATGTAATATCGTTGTATACTTAGAATTTCCAATTCGCACAACATAAACATTTTGATATGACCATAAAACACAAGAATATACGTGTTACATGCTCCGCCACAAAACGTGATGACGTTTTGAATGGCAATTTGTACCGTTTAAACTATGCGAACGCCTGAATACAACTATGTTACAAACTTTTTGATACATCCTATTTAGAAGGCAGCACAGTTCAAAATCGTATGTTTCGTTTACACCGATAAAATTGTGCAGTATGCCTACAACTATGTTAAATGCTGTCAATGTCGTTCTTATGCCATTGTTATAAGGTTGATTTTTGTTTGTGTGGGAAGTTTTAAAGTTGTAAAGTCCGAAAATGCAGCAGCTAGAACGACAAAGTTGTGGTGTAGTGTAGATACAAACTTGCAGTTTGGGTCGTAACTTCTCTTGTATATTGTTTGGATACATTCGTTTTATATAGTAACGATTCGAATGATGAATTCACAGTATCTACTAGATTCTTCATACAAGGCGGAGTTTTTAAGACTTTATATGAATTGGAAGTGTGGTCATGTAGTATATAAACCTACTCATTCATATTATTATCTCAATGTGATAACACCGCTTCAGGTTTTAAGTATGTTACATCTAAAAGATTTCTTGATATTTCTAACCTTTAAAATCTGAAACCTATATCAGTTCTCAAATGAGGTTAGCCAATACGGATCTAAACAATTAAGCCACAGATGAAATTGAAAGGGATAATTTTCAACATTAAAATTCCTGTTCATCATAGAACGTTTTGGCTTTCAAAAAAGAACACCTTTTCATTCCAAATACATAATTTAAAAGATAAATCAGCCTAACAAAGTATAAATTCTCCTAGTTCAACACTTCTAAAGTCTTAATTGCAAAAAGATACTGTAGAGAATTTTTAAATTATTCACAAAAGCGCCTGTAAACGTTTACTCCCTTCAGGTAATTTAAGGAAAGGCCAAGAAGGCTAGGCAAACAGAACGTTTTACACAACCTTGCCAAGGCAAAATGAACCTTATTGGGATAAAATATAGTTGGTGTAAGGAAGATATTGGCTCAAAATCAATGTTTCAGTTAGCTTATCGGGGCAGAGACGTTTGCCTCCTGGGCCTTGATGCCAAATACGATATATCAAAGTTTGTATTGGAATATGTTACTTGAATAACTTACGTGTACCATTTTAGATTTATTTCAAAACTTTGTATAACCTTTTTTGAGTTCTTTGACGACACAGCAGTGAGGTTTTATTACTATGTCTCTCTCGGCAGAATATTCAGTCTAGATAATGACTGCTTTTATTCCATGACCTCACACAATCCTTAACCTGTTATCCTAAATTACGTCCATGTTTTATTAAAAGGGTTCATTTTGTACTATATTCAGGTGGAGTGGCTTCTTAAAATCCATTTGATATCCCTAGAAAAAAATAATGGTGGGGTTTATGAATAACATCACGCAACAGTTCACGTCAAAAATTTTTGATTCTTCGATTTTGACATCTCGCACTTCTTTTTTTGTAACTTTTAATTACCGCTAATCCTACTTTGATCAAGCAAAGCTTTGAGAACTTTTTTTTTGAAGTATGGTATTGGGTACCTTACGAAAACTGCACACATTATTTTGTAGTTCGAGAAAAATGGATGATATCGCTTATCGCTACAAAGGATTTACATGGCTTCACAGTAAAGCACAGGCCTTTTTTTAAACAGAATCAGATTGAGCTTTAATTGCTAGATTTATGAAGTCCCAGTTTCCTCAATACATTTTCCCTCAACCTTATTCAGTCTAAGACATATAAGTCTTAAAAAGTTCATATAATTTAGAAAACGTACATTGGTCCGTCGCTGACCTGGAATCGAACCCACACACTAGAGAGAACGGTGCTTCAACCGCTAGCACACCATGAATTTTTAATCATCTGCATATTAAAATTCGCTTTATGTATGAAAATATGATTTATCTATTAATTTTGTAACATTAAATACTTGATTAGTTGTACAAGTTCAATCTTACTGACAGAAGAAAAAAAAAGACTATCACCTTGTCTCCCGATGAGCAAGCAAGTTCTATACAAAAAGATTTTTATATCTCTTACTATTTTCGTTCTCGATTGCTTCTTTATTTATGTATAAGATATCTCCGAAGTGTCGGTATGTTTCTTAGAATAGTCTAGTCAGTATAATAATCCTATTAATTTTAATAGCGTTTGTGAGGAGACTGTTTTACTTGGAAATCGAATAATGGACTTATCAACTGAGTATTTTCCTTGTTATTCTTGGAATTTTGAATAAATAATTTGTGTATTTTCTAATTACTTTTGAATAGTAAGATGAATGAATATTTGTTTTACAGGTAAGGCTTATGGTATTGTTTGAATTAGTTATGTCTTAGAATGTAAAGGGAAGTCAATAGGATAGGATTTTGAACAGTAAGTGTATGAAACTACTTTAAAATACCTTTTAAAGTAAATTAAGTAGGTACGACGCAAAGTATCTTGTATATTTAATGTAGGACAAAATTATGCTAAGATGGATCTTCAGGTCACTTATGAGATATCTAACAAAGGACATGTCCAGAAATGGTTTTTTATTATTGAATAATTCTAACCACGGTAAGGTAAATATATTTGAATAGACATCCCAAAACTTAGGGCTTCTGACTATATCAAACATTTTTAAAGCCCTCCAATTTTGTTTTTTGTGTGTCGGAGTTTGTATTTTAATTTAGTAAGAATTTACTTCTAAAACGAACAAACCTTAAGATTTATCTAGGCTACTGAAGTGAACGCACCCCAAAAAAAGTATACTTGTCAATATTGACATAGGAAAACAGTTTTCCTATGTCATTTTATGACAGTTTCTGTTCGAAATATAAATTATTATCCCAGTGTGGCGATATTTTAGTTGAAAACTACCTTTTTAAGGGTGGCCAATAATTTAAAAATAAGTAATAACTACAATTATTAAGTTTTGAATTTTTTCTTAAATGGAGGGGTTTAAAAATATTATTTCAATGGTTCTAAGTTCCATATTTTTGTTGGATCTATATGAGTACACTTTGATGTTGGTTAGATTTTTCTCGGAATAAAAAACCAATGTCCTTTGTATTGTCTTTTTTTAATTTTTTAACAAACAAACTCTTCGCCTTTATAATATTAGTATAGATAAGTATATATTCGTTATTTTTACTGAAGTACGAGCCCTAATATCTACCTAGTGTTAGTTCTTTAACACCTTACATAAACCTTACTTAATAATAACCTCTAAATACATATTTACCACATAATCCAGACTAAGACATAACCAAAAACAATACTATAAACAACTCATTACCCAACATTTACTTATAGCAATAAAATCGGAAAAAATACTCGGAAAATATAATCGAGAATGGTGATCGACTTTACATTTCGCGTTCGGATATACCATAAACCATAACTTTATGTGATGTACGGGAGTTAGGTAAAGGGGGGCGAATACCGAATTTTTATATGCCTCCTACACACTGAATATTGAGAAGTTTTCTTACTTGCTTAACTTATGATTTTGAGATATTATTGAGTGTTGCTACCCGAGTTTTGGAAGGGATATATCCGTTGGGAGCTTGGATGTGCCCTTTCGGTTTTGAGATCAGATATTTGTGGTTTGGTGCTTGGAAACTCAATAATCTATACTAATAAATTTTATTATCAAGCTAGAGAGTTTGTTTATCAATCTGCAGGCTTACCATGGCGATTCTATGTCTATTCTACCAAGAAAAGACAAAACTCTTTCTGTCATTGTCAACATGTCTTCTGCCCGAACATGGCGCGACATGTCAACATGCATAATAATCACTTGTATCTATCATATTAAATCTTACGTCAATCTGTTACTTTTCTGTCATTATATCCATTCTCCGGTAGACAAAACTTGTAAATTGACAACTTGATTTAATACTTCAAGTCAATAAACCTAAAAGTTATTTTTACACGCCTGAAGAAAACGAAAATTCTATAACAAAAATTTCGCAATATTGTTGCGTGAATAATGTGAATGACTTTACAAGGCAATAACAATATGCCACATGAATAAGTAAAGCTAGCAAAAACATACATACCTACTATGAACTTCATAGGTCAGTAATATCAGTTAAAGGTTAACCCTCCACTATATTCGACACAAAACCGCAAGACGGTACAGCCAGCAACACAAATGAATAAGTATAATATTTGAGTGACGTATGTCTGTTGGGTTTTACCTTAATCCGCGCTCTGTCGGCGGTTTACCTACGAATTAATGTTCTACATTTTGATGTACCTACAGACGCCAGCACATCAAGTTACCTGTAACCTTCAAATTATCCCAATCAACTTTGAACCATATACTCATGCGATAAAGTTGAAAATCTACTAAGGTTTGAGAGATAGTAGTAGCTTGACGTGCTGGCGTCTGTACAGATATATTTTCAATTCTATCAAATACACTAGAGTAATACAAATTGATAATTTTGCAAGGCATTTATAGAAAAATTTGAAATATATTTTTATTTAACAAGCGCTTTGATGTTCGATAATTTGCATTATATTGGAGTTATGCTGTCAGACAGTTAAAATTGCAGATAAAAAATATTTTATTTTCATGGTAATTTATAGTTATGTTTATACTAAACTTAGAACTTTCAATAAAAGCTTGATATATCGTATAGTAAAGATGAAATTATTTTTCTTACTCCTCCCAACCTTCATCTAATATATGTATTTCTTAAGTGATGAAACAGCGGGCTTAGCATGGCGATTTTATATCTATTCTGTCAAGAAAAGACAAAGCTCCTTCTGTAAATGTCAACATGATTTCTGTCCGAGCATGGCGCGACCTATCAACTCGCATATAATCACTTGTAGCCTTATGTCAATCGAAGAAAAGAAATGTCTGTCATTATATCCAATCTCCGGTAAACAAAACTTGTTTCTACGGTTGCCATGCTAAGCCTGCTGGTGAGGCTTGACAGCCAGTCTTATTAATAAAAAACCTGCCAATATGCAGTCCATAGTTGCTTAACACACAGAAACAACGTCAATTTAACATGCTATACCTTATAAAAAATAATAACCGGCAATGTTTAAGAGGCTACCTAAAATACTTGATCCGTATGACAATCCCAATCAATACAAATCAGATACGCAAACACGAATACAAAATCTAAGCTCAAATTCTAAACCTATACCAACAAAGTGTTAACACACCTCCATGTTGAGCCCCTTTTACTAGAAATAAGGATATGTGCAAACCAAGCAAGAGTTAGATTAATGTTTGCGCTGCAGTGACTAGACGCTGGAACATCCTGCTGATGTCACGCTCATCTTGGAAGATAACCTTCGTAAGGCTGTGAATACATTGTGGAACTAGAATTTCGGAAATGGGAAATTTGATTTTTGGAAATTGTATTGAGTTTGGTTTTGGAATTTCTAAATAGACATAAATAATAATGAACTGTGTTTTTAAGTTCATAAAATATTTAAGATAGAACATTGCAATATTTTTAAGAGCAGTCATGAAAAGTTTTAGGAAGTCTACGATTATACATATACATTGAATTAAACCGTTTGTTATAGACAATCTACTTTTGAAAATTAAGCACATTGGAAGTTGTAAAAAGCCTTGTCTCTTGATAGAAGAATATTGCAATTCAAATATTTTTGTATCAATAATATGTTTTCAGTGGAATTGAGTATACAGGCGTTTAAAAATGAATCATCTTTCTTCAAAATATTTATTAAAAACAAGTATTTTTGTCGCGGTTTCACCTCCATTCCCTTTCAGTAACCTTATAAAATATAGCCTACGTCACCCAACAAAAGCTTCCCAACATCGATTTTTAAAAATAGATTCAGCAATTTCATATCTGAAAAAAAAAAACAACCAAATCTTTCCTCTTTATTGTATTAGTAGTGTAGACAAATATAATTATCCTTAACAATATTCTGCGAATAACCGTAATATGAAATCGCAACCAGTATAATTCCTAACGTGTTCATGTCACAAACACGAGTCTACCAGCGCAACGCATGACGAGTTTAATTATTTCAAGGGAATGTTCGAGAACATTCTGATAATGGAACGCCTGGAGACACTTTAAGGTATTCTCAGGCTGTAGTGGAACCAGGGTACTGTAGTGAGCTCTGCAGTAATTAGTTCGGAGAATAATACTGGGTTATTGATGATGATGGAATCGGGAACACGCTATTGGTATTACTAATTTAGTGTTGTCGCGCTCAAATGTGTACTGGATTATGGAATCTCTTTTGATGAATGGTGTAGAAATGTGAATGATGTACGTGTTTGTTTGCATTGTATATTTAGCTTAAAACAATGCATATAGAAATAGTCTTGTGGTATTGAAAGAAATAGAATTATGTGAAGTGACAAGCGATCATGTTTATTTTGTAGAAGGATGGCTTTTATTTTATACAGATATAAAGCTCGTCAAAAGAAAGAATTACAGGAGGTCGTGGCTAAGTAATAGGGACACTGGTCGATCGATGATAGGGTTAGAAATACTTGGCGCGGTCGATCTTCGATAGGAGACCATCTTGTCATGACGAGTTCCTCCGTGTTTCAAAAGTCACTTTGAATTAGTGGGTTGTCACCGTGATTTCAACATCTTTGGCAGTCATTATGGGTATGGTATGGTATCTGAAAGCCAGAAAGTCTGACAACGAGTCTTAGTTCAGGAGTTCAGAAATGATTTTTTTACGTGTACAACACTGGTACTCAGCCTGCCAGTTAGACTCAAAAACGACTTCAATATAGTTTGAAAAGACTCGGCAACTCGATACCCTTGGTAAACCTTGTTGTTAGACTTTCTGGATTTTGACTGCTAAAGCTGTAAAAATGGCACCAATTTAGAGAAACTCATCATGACAAGATGCTCAGCCATCCAAGGACCGACCGCGCTAAGCGTTGCTTAACCTTATGATTCTTGTGCCTCGAGTTCCTCTATGAGCAAGTCCAATTTGATATTGTAATATCAGGAATAAAACAAACAGTCAATAATTGTTTATAAGCTCATTCTCCAGTCTTCGCTCACAGTGGAATGGCATCCTAACTTCCCCCGAATGTTGTTTCACATGTTCCCCGTTTAGATAACACAGATTTATTACTATAGTACCTACAGCATTTCTAGCCTTATTACATTGTTCCAATGGATTGTCTAATTGTAGTGTTGTTCGTGAAAGCTAATTTGGACTGAGGATTAATTTAAATCACGCTAGACGTGTTTCACTTTTGAAAATGTAAAACCAACATATAAATTGATCTATCAGGCGTTATGGCGGTGTATAGCTATTGATGGCATCCAGGCCAATTGTCAGCTATGGCGGCCGTTCTCTTTTATGGAGATCAGCCAGCTGCGCAGGACATATTATACTGCAGAAGCATTCGCGCAGACACAGGTGCACTCTCTATTCCCTCACTCTCATAGTCCGATGGGACGGCAATCCGACAGAACGGAGAGAGATCATGTATAGATTACATATATCTAGGAGTAAGATTAAGCGTCGTCATCATCATCAGCCTGTATATCGTCCCACTGTTTCCACACAGAGAATTGAGATTGAGCGTTAATCACCACGCTTGCTCAATACGGGTTGTTGATTTCAGTCCGTGTTTTGTGTCATGAGTTTTCTTTCACCTTAAGTCAGTCATGGGTGTCCAAGATAAACTTAGAAAGTACATTTTTCTTTAGCCTGTGTAGTCCCACTGATGGCCAAAGGCCTTTATAAAGTACATATAACTTAGAAAAGTTGCATTGGTACGTGCCTGACCGGGAATTGAACCCGCAGTCTCATACTTGAAAGGCTGGTGTTATAACCACTAGGTCACCACGATAAAGATAGATAAAGTAAAAATGAACTCTACTGAGATAAAGATAAAAAGATAAAAAGTCATTTATTCAAAGTAGGCTGAAAATCAGCACTTTTCGAAGGTCAATTCTACAAAAGACAGCCCCAAAAACGCCCGCCCTTCACCACTTCCTATGTGTTATCGCTGGGAAGAAGAAATGGTGGAACAAACTCCCCAGCAACACAATTCTGTCTGTATGGTTTGAAGAACCGATTTTATATAAAACAAAGTATACATATACACAAAGTACACATAACAATACATGAAGTATTAAATTCACTAAATATCTAACCATGTTGGCTAACACACATCTTTCTACCCATACCTATTAAAAAAATAATTATTATTATTAACTCAAGCAGCTACAAAAAAAAAAACAGGTTAAATATATTCTATTGCCTCCATTTGGGGTAATAAGTAAAGGTATATACATGGATTGTGCCCACCAACATGTGTAAAGGTTTTGTGAAAACGGTGAACTAGGACCACAATTCACAATACAAGTAAAGCAAATTGTATAAACTAAGTATGAAAGAATATGCAGTCAGTAAGACGACCTGGCATCACAAGCAGCACCCGTTCACGAGCATAACGCGAGGATCAGCCATCGCCTCCCTCGCACATTTTTGAGGGAGGGAGGCAACCCGACCGCCGACGCTACCGCAAGCAATGCCTTCTAAGGGAGCATGACGACTCACTGCTGCTCAACAATAAAGCGGACATACAACCTAAAATTGAACATGAAAAGTACATACAACCTAAAATTAGACTAAGCAATTATAAAAAAAAAAATACTTAAATGCCTGCCGTTCATTGCGAGCTTTTTTGCAAAATGCCAAAACGCCCATTTTAATGAAAGAACTTTTAACACTTCAAACTCAACCCAAATCAACGTCATCGACCAACTAATTAAACCTTCGAGCTACAGCGTGACAACAATTTACAAATCAAAATATATTATCTACATATACGCGCAGGACATTGTTAACCCTTTAATGCCGGGCCCGGATTCTATTACGGCCGGGTCTTAGGGACCGTTGCGGGAAACCACTATTTTTGGCCGGGTTAGGCTTTATTAAGGCCTTCCTAATAAAGTGAATTTATTCTCAGTTCCAACACACGGATATGCCGGGCGTTTTTTTACCAATTGTACGCTTGAATGGTTTGTTTTGTTTTGGACGCAGGTGGGTTAAGAGGCAGAGGAGGGTTAATGGTTGTAGACGGAGGTCCGATACGGATAGTGCAATCATGTTAACAGTTATTGAGCTTCAAAGGGATTTTTTTTTCTATTTTCGAAGTAAATTGGCGTATATTATATAATTGAAAAGGTTTAAAATAATAAGAAATCGAAATCTGCAGGCATAACATGGCAATTTATCTGTCTATGTCAACATGTCTTCTGCCCGAGCATGTCGCCACCTGTCAACTCGCATATAATCACGTGTAGACTTATTTCGATTGAAGAAAAGAAAAATTATTTCAAAGAATGTCAAAAGAAATCTTTCGTCAATGTGTTACTTTTCTGTCATTATGTCCATAATCATTCCCGGTAAACAAAACTTGTTTCTACGGTTGCTATGCTAAGCCTGCAGGACTAGATAACTAATAATTTGTACAACATTTTGTAACATGACTTAAAAGACTTCGAACAACTTTTGTCTTTCCTTAAAATTATAAATCTTAAACGACTAGGTGACGATGCGGACACAAAATATTCGGCCGATGTGTCCAAACTGACACTAAGATTTAAATATTTTTTCGGGTGACGGTAACTTGGATGCCATTTAGTACAATCATACAAAACATTCCAATGATACATTCATTGTAAAATTTCGTCTTTTGCCCAAGTCAACGACTTAACTTTTATCCGACTGCATCGAAGAAGGTGTGCGTATACATTATGTGCTTATGCGCACTTCATTGCCTAGCCCTATTGCTAAAACGGCTTGACATATGAGTTGGAAGAGTTATCCCATCCATGTGTCCGAATCGTCACTAAAACATCCCAAATGTAAATTCATTTCAGTTTATGAAAAAGATATAATTTACTCGGCATTAACTTTAGCTATACACGCATAATACCTACGTGCAGTCGACTTATGTGATGTCCGAAACGCTCACAGCTACAGGCTGATGTTTAATTGCATAAGGGTACCTTCTACCAAAATGGGGAGGGGGGGAGTTGTGGGACCTAACAGTAGATTATGGATGGATTTATTAAAAACAATAACAGTTTTAAAATATGCAATTAAAACTATGAACTGTTGTCGTAATGAACCCTACTGATATTATTGAACTATAGAAATGTAGGCGAATTTAAAGTTGACTTTTATCTATTTTGTGCTTTGTAGTTTAAGTTTTAGGTGTAATCATGCAAAATGATTAGAAATCATAAAGGAAGTATTTTTTGCAACTATAATTATGCATTGTAATTTTTTAGTATTAGATTGTATAAAGTATAAATATGTTTTAGAGCCCTTGATGCCTAAACTAAATAAAAAATATACTTCATGAATTTCAATTAAAAAAAACGTCACCCTATAGAATACGTTTCGAGTCAGTTTTATATTTCAGCAGGACATAAAGACCCTGTTATTCATACTCGGCGTATCCGGCGGCGCTAGTTCACTCGTTTCCGTGTGACGTGTCGCGCCTCTAATGCCCAACTCGCCCCAAAATGTTCCATGCATTTTTTATTATGAAAATTATTTTATTTCACATTTTAATGTTTTTAATCAAATGAGTGTCATTTTTTAAATTTATTTTATGACAAATATGTTTGTATATTTTTGTTAAAGAGTTTTTATAGTAATTTTTACTTTTATTGTTTTTTTTTTATATAGTAATCCGTCCGTCAAAACCTCGCGGCCTTTTTGAATACACTCGCAAGAGTAGCGCCAGTGTAGATTCGAATTATGAACCGAGTCTTAGAATGCCAATCAAGAAACTCACAGCGGATTCAGATTCGGCTTTTAGAATGAAGTCTTACAGTATCATACTGCTAAACAGAATTAAAAAACCTAAACTTTATTTACTAGGTATATTTTTAAAGTACCAGTTAATGAAATTCATCTATTAAGAGAGGAGATCAAATGAATATCGAATCATTAAAAATATGTACTTCAGAATATTTTATTCAAATGCATAATACAGCATAAAAAACTTAAAAAAGCCCCATTGCCAAGTCAAGGAGATTACAGCATCATGACAACAAAAGATAAAATCCCATCTTTTTACCCCCATCGAACAAGGGAAGTAAAAGATACTGTCATCAGGGGATGAAAGGCAGGCCCCTAATGTCCCCGTTATCCTGAGCTCTTTGTCCCTAATCTTCTAATGCTATTACGTCAGATTGACTGGCCGTTAGTCGCTGTTAATTGTTTAATTACAATTATTAGGGTCACCGAATTGAGTATGTGTGATCGTTATTGTTATTAGGTTGTTATGAGCAACTGAGAAGGGCTATTTCATAAAAAAATATATAAAACAATTGCAGTATTATTTGGAAAAAAAAACACTAAGCAAGACTGGTTGTCAGACTTTTTGGCTTCTGACTACCTGTAACGACTGCCAAAAATGTACAAATAACAGCAAGGACCAATGTAGTGTGCCTTCCAAAACTCGGAGAAACTCGTCAAAGGAAGCCGATCCATACATACATATATACAACATATTTGCGACAAAGGCTATCTGTACAGGCATCTTATCCCAATTATATTTGTGGTAAGTTTTCCTCTTCAACACTCTTCTTTCAACACGTAACATTATTTCTAGCCATATCGACTTTCACACAATCCGTCCTTCGTTTCTTTGGTTGCCCCTTCCTCTATATCCATCTACGTTCACGCTCAATACCCATGCCATGATAGATGGTTTCCACATAGTTTTCCGTTTGCCAATCACGTAGGAAAAAAAAGTTGTGGTGGCCTAGTGGTTAAAGAGCCAACCTCTCAAGTGTGAGGGCGTGGGTTCGATTCCAGGTAGGGCAAGTACCAATGCAACTTTTCTAACTATGTATGTACTTTCTAAGTATATCTTGGACACCAATGACTGTGTTTCGGATGGCACGTTAAACTGTAGGTCCCGGCTGTCATTGAACATCCTTGGCAGTCGTTACGGGTAGTCAGAAGCCAGTAAGTTTGACGCCAGTCTAACCAAGGGGCATTGGGTTGAACAGGTAACTGGGTTGAGGAAGTCAGATAGGCAGTCGCTCCTTGTAAAACACTGGTACTGGTACTTAGCCGAAACCGGTTAGACTGGAAGTCGACCCCAACATAGTTGGGAAAAGGCTCGGGAGATGATGAATTACGTAGTTATAAAATATTTTAAATCAATCAAAAGCAACCCTAAAATTTATATTTCTATCCCGGTACATTTCAATCACATTTAAAATTCTCCCCAATCAGATAATGGAAGAAATACGTCCGTCCGATATTCAAACTCAGGTAACAATAAAACTTTGACGGTCACTTCACCCTTTGCAGTTTTGATGACTTTGCTTCACTAAGGCTCGATTTGCTTGAAATTTACTCAGAAACTCGTTTCAGAGTTTCAATATTACAATTTCTTTATTAAATTGTATAGAGCTTTGGAATATTGTGAGCATTTACTTTTGAATATAAGAATGGTACTTTTTATCAAAAGGTCACTTAGTCTACTGTGTTCTGTTGTACGATTGATTTATTTGGCAGTGGATGAGATATGCGTTAGACGCTCAGTGTATCGACAGCTAATATGCTGGTTTGAGTTTTGGTACATAGCATTATTTGTTTTACAAAGACTGCCTGGTTGATCTGGTGATTGCATGCGCTACTGCCGAATTCGCGTAGAAGGTTTTTAGAAACTTTCACAAGGCAGCTCAGAATTTGGAAGTTGGTGATGTCAACCCGTGTTTAGGACGCCTTACAAGCGTATGGCGTTCCCAACTGTAAGTACAAGCCATCTTCAAAAATTCCACGTCAGAAGTCGCCAGCCGTAATTGAGAAGACTTTGACAGGACTAGGTTTTATCGCTTAACGGGCCCTACATTAGGTGATAAAACCGACAGGTCATTCGATAGGAAAGGACGAAGAAGTTTTCGAAATTTATCTGAAGGTTCTTTAAGTTCACATACTATACAGCACTTCCACACTAGCAGAATTAGCCGCCGAGCGTATACATGCGACACTTTTTAATCAGTAAAAATCTGTCGCGCGCTTTTAAATGAAATTTGGACCGTTAGTTGTCAATTGTTTCCAATAGCGCGTATACGTATATGTATGTATGTATATGTATGTATACATATAGGGACCGAGCCGAAAATCTTCTAGTGTGAAAGCGCCGTTGTCAGCTTGTTTCATCACTATTAAGCTTGTTTCCCTAATACAAGTTGGGAGTTGTAAAAGCCAACTTAAGGAAACTGTATAATGTAGCGAAATTGGGCGAAAGTCGATAACTACCTATCAATTACTTCGATATGGCTGTTGTGTTTCGCAATATCCTTCTGATTAACCGGTTAAGTATTTCGGAAAACGTAACGAAGTATTATTATGGCATTAAGATATTTTCCGGTTTTTTAATGTAGCTCGGTTAAGGGTCTGTTCAATTAAGTTACTTACAAATTTATAAGGTACAAACGGAAAAAATCGTTGAAAAAAATGTTTCCTTATCTACATAAATAAATGTCCTTATTTTTACGATATTTCAGTAAAACCCTTGAAGCGATTTCTTTAAAGATTTGGGTTGATAACAGACCTATGTATTTGCATCTTGGAGCCTAGTTAGACAGTTTAAATTCTGGGAAAGGTTCAAGGTGCGAAATCTCTCTGTTGTTCCCTACCTAAGACTACATAAAATTATTACATAAAAATCCATCAAACTATATCGTAGTTATACCACAAACTATAAACCAACTAACTATATAGTAGTTATACCACACGAGAGGAAGGGGAGAGTCAAAAGTAAAACAATTTTGGGAACGCCATGTCAGAACATATGGTGCGATTCATCTTCGCGGTGTATTTATTATACCCAGGATATATTCTGTTTATTAGGCAGGTACTACTTGTTGACGAAAAGGTGGAAAGGTGAATAAAAATTAGGGATTTGGTGATAATTACTATTTAATAAATAAAAACCATAAATTATTATTTTGACAAACTACGCCACTGCTGATTTTTTGAATAAGAACAAAAACACAATTTTGAATCAGACTGTCAAGATTATAAATTTTGCCACAGATTACAATGTGGCTGATACACGTAGATAGTAATTTATAAAAAGGATAATTATAATTAAAAAAACTGAAAGTTTCTCTCACTCCAATCCTGATAATTAGGGAGCCCAATAGAAATAGAATTATGATGAATTTCTGTGTGGCAACACAACATATAATTTGGAGATGCGTGAGTTTCTTTCGAAAGTCAGACCTTTCTTGCTTCTGTATACATATAACACCCAGACCACAGCCAACAAGCATGCTCATCACACAAAGGTTGATGGCACCGGGAAGCCAACCCGAGACCCTCAGCTCGGCAGTCTAGCGTGGTTACCGTTGCGCCAACGCCAACGTCAACAATTATGCTTTATTCTTGCAAAAAAACAAATAGATATCATTGTGACTTATCCTACTTTGCAAAAGAACTATTTATTTACGTGGCAGTGTTAAGTGGGGTAGGTATCGTAGTAGACAGCAGTATCAGGACGCCAGTCGCCGCTGCGTCCTCAATCGTACTCAGCGAGCCAATCCATACCGCTCGAACGATGCCGCTTGCGAATATGTTGCTGTTTTGTGTATTCTGCAAGTCATGGGATGTGTCGATTCTTTTTAATAATTCTTTTTTATCTTTTTTTTAATTCTCTTTTTCTACTATTTATGTGCAATGATAATTACTCTGCAAGGAAATATGAGCTTAAAATTATTATGATAGTTATATTTCCTTTTTTTTTAATTTTAGGTACTATTTTTGTGTTAATGAGCATGAATTTGAAATAAATTAAAAGGCCTTTTTACTCCCGGGCTGCGGGTTTGTCGTTAGAGTTACCGTGGCCCTGGCTCACAGGCACCTCCAGAAGAAACAGTGGGTTTTAGTCAGTAAGACTCTGACACTCCCTCCAGCGGACCCAAATTACCCAGGAGGGGTCTTTCATCATTTGATGATTTCCCAGAAAAAAACCTACCCTCTTTACTCACCCTTTTTACTAAACTTGAGTTCAGTTTAACTTTATTGCATGTAAATTCTTTAATACATAGTCAATATGCTACCAAAAGCAAGAAAAACTACCCATACTGTCCCATACAAAATTTAAAGTATCGCCATTCTCAAAGGCAATTTAGCTGCACCTCTTAACCAAGCCATTTCAAACGTATTTTCCTTTCCATTCCATTCCTCATAAGCATTTATTACAGCCTTTCTCCACTTTTGTTTTATACGCCAACATATCATACACAATCCGCCGTCTCCTACAACTTGCACGTATAAATTGTCTGCCAACGATGCACCGTGGCTAAATCGTCGTGCATTTGTCCAAGTAACACCTCTATTTATTTTAGAAAACGCTACCGAAGCCCTGATCAAAACTGAGGAGTAACGGCTTGACGTCCTAATGTGTTGCAATGTATTGTGTTCTTCTTTTCTATTGCAGTGAATTTGGTGTCGAGGTTAGAAGAGTTCCTTTAGTGGAGTTAATGGGAACTAGTGTTTGACTTTCCATTAGAGCTTATGATTAGGGATAGGATGAGGTGTCTAAGCTGTAAGCGAACCCGCATACTCGTTCATTAGAGGGTTCAACCGTTAGACCAAACCAACTGTAAATTTAGATTTTTATAAAACTCATAGCTCTCAAATATGCCTTATTTGAATATTCTTTTTTACTTGGGCTTATGCGAAGCGTAGTAGAATCAGATTAAAATTTAAGTAAATGTCCATTTATGTATCTGCATAGATATTTGAGGTTTGGACCTTGTTGCATGTTCTGTAATGTGCCCAGTTTGATAGCTATGAGTTGTATAAATTTAATCTAAATTTACAGTTGGTTTGGTTCAGTGGTTGAACCCTCTCTCTCAAATACGAGCGTGCAGGTTCGTTTCCAGCTCAGATAGATATCAGTGTAACTTTTCTTTGAATATCTTGAACACCAAATGACTGTAAAGCGAAAGGAAATCTTGAGGAAACCTGGACTTAAAAAGATAGTAATCGATAAATAAAAATAAAAGATAAAATATAAAAGATAGATAATAGATAAAAATCTGTCTTCAGCAGGCGTGGTTAACATTTCATTAATTCAATCCTTCTTTGTATGAGAAGACGCCTGAGGCCTTTGCCCTGTGTCAGTGGGACATATGATGATGATGATGATGACGTAGATTAGCGAGATGCAATTCATAACAACCAATAAGCGAAAAACCGAAAAAGCAAAAAGCGAAGTAAATAATACCAATGAAAATCAAAATTGATCCAAATTAAAAAGTAAAATAAACTGTCCCCTTAAATGATGTTCGTAGGAAAACAAACAAATTGACTAGCAAAACCTGTCGGCCATTGTTTTGTATAACAATGGGCTGTACGTGAATAGTCGTTGATTGTCGTTGCGAACCAAATTTAATATTGTTTGAACTTGCGGATATCTGGTGCGGTGGTAATAATTTATTGCACGTGTAAAGTATTAGTTGTATGTATATCTGTGAGATGAAATAGGAGAAAAAGAAACGGTCTAGGCCACATATCCTCTTCACAGCATACCATCTGCCTCCAGAACATTTCACTCCAATTGGTACCGCCATTTATATCAGAAAGCATTATCAAACAAACTAAACTAAAAAAGCTTTTTTGAAGCAATTTGAAAGCGATCAGTCAGAATTAGACGGGTAATGAAGTTTTTTTAGTAGATAGGGGAAATCAAAACTCAAGGCAAAAATAATATCAAGTAAAACAAATGACTATACTATAATACGAAGTTTGCTTGCTCGGTAAAACCTCTGTCTCTCAGAAAAAGGTTTTATAAGGGTCAAAGGTACCAAGTCAATGTTGCATTTAGTTCTATAAAGTCACCTGGCTACATGTAAGCATTCTTAAAAAACCACGTGGTCTTATTCCCATTTTGAAATTTATTCCCATGCTAATCTTTTTCCTCATCGCCCATTTTATTATATATGTATATTATAGCCTCTGTATCAAATACTGACCATTTACCCCACATTAGGGTAACAGCACCAATTCTCGGCACGTCTGCAAGGTGACGGTTGTTGTGTCATTAGTTTACCATGTCAAAGACGACGGACTGCGTGGGGAATACCTTAGGCCACCTTCAGAATAGCTGCAGAAGCGTTAACGGAATAATTGAAAGGAGGGTAATGAACTATTATTTGGAACGTTCGCCCTTGCATCGGCGTGAATTCGACGGCTATGAGGCTTAGTCATCGTCGGTCTTTAACATTTCATTTGAAGATATGACTTTGCAAAAGTCAGAGGTACTTTCCAGGTTTTGATTATTAAGATTATTGGATCTTCAAGTTTATACTTTCTTACCTATTACACCTAAAGTTGATTGTTGAGTATTTTTTTTCGTGGTTTATCTACTAATTATTAAGAAATTATATTTTACATTTTTAATTTTATATTTTATTAATATTGATAAAATTGCATTTTATTTATTTATTTTTATGAAATATATACATATACACCACTAACTTGATTTGGCCTTAGTGTAATTTTGTTTATGGTGACTTTTTAGGGTTTCGTAGCCAAATAACAAAAAACGAAACGGCGAAAATGGACCCTTATTAATGTTTGAGTGCAAACAGAAGAATCTTGATCAGTACGCAAACGACTATCAAAAATGCTCAAACTGTAACAGAAGCATCAATTCGTATATCCAATGTGTGTGTTACCATTGTGTACTGCAAACCGTTATGATATCCAGTTTCAGAATGCGGCTGGACGGACCCAATCGATTGTGGTCTCGCATTGTTTCGTTCTATGAGAGGGTCTGTGCCTTAGAGCATTTAACCTACTGAAGACGCCATTGCCGTACCTTCCCATCTGTCAAAGGTACAAGACCGCCGATCATACTCGTATGTTATGTGTGCATCAAGTATTGAAAGTTTTCTTATGTGCGTTAGTAACGTCGTGATCGAAAATGTGTAAATTGGCACGCTTTATGGCTTAAGGATTTATATTAATGGCGGTTCCTATTGGCTAAATGCTCTAAGGTCTGTGCTAAGTGTACTGACAATACGAATGGATGGGATTATTAGTCGAATGTGCACGACAGATTGGGACTGAGATCAACTGATATTTGGAAACGGATTACATTTTCGAGGATGGTAATGTAATGATAGATATTACAATGATGATTTTTTTGTTTAAGGTAAAGATGGTTAAGTTAAGTTAAAGAAGCAATTTGTAATTAGCATTAAAAGATTTTTTTAGGATATGTGCATACGAACTTTGTCGTAAAAACAGTATTTATGCAACAAGATTTAATTCTGCATCTCCAATGTTTTCATAGTCATCGATTAAAGCTTTTGATACGTACACTACAAAATCTAAAAGAAAAATAATCAAAGGCGTTTGCTATACAAGACAAAAATATACCAAGAGATCATTATTCTAGGACTAAAGCTAGCTCTAATTTCATCAATGATATTACATCGAGCTACTTACACGGGCTGGAGGAGACAACTCAATTTATCAATTACTAAGGTGGGGGAGTGCCCCAAGGCAGCGTCATTGGCCCCACTAACGATGTTATGTAAGAAAGAATTGTGTCGCGACTGTCAATATTTGGTGATGTTACCTAACTGTGTAGTGTAATGTTAGAGCTCTTTAGTAGTAGTTATTGATGTAGAAAGATAGTCGCTTGTTAGGTATGAAGGGAATTTGTTAGATAACCTTTTTGCGAGCCAATATTTTAGGTACTGATATAGAATTTTGTCAAATAATAAAATAAAATGTAGATTTCTGATATTAGAAAACATTTTTTATATTATCTTTATGTAATATTTATTGCTCTTCGGGTCAGACGTAGCGGTGAGAGTCCAAAATAGTCCATAGTTTTAATAGTCTCTTATAGTATTATTCTAGTATTGTTAGGTTACAAATTAGTTTATTTATTTTGCTTTTTTGCAAATCAAAAATGACTGAATGATTGATTCTTAAAACTCAATAAATTTTCTGCGGCCCTACCGTGGTATAGACATGGGATTTTAATTAAAGCTTGCAAAAAGGCTATCGATAGCACTCGATTTTCACGGACATCTGACATCAATAGCTTGGGAAAATTGACTCTTATTGAGCGTGCGAAAAATGTAATCGCAGAATTTGCTCCAACAAAAATAGCTCCCCTAAAAGCAAGCTATACAAATGTTCCTATAGCCGTATGGCGTGGGTTTTGGAGTCGCTTTCTTCAAATAATTATGGGATTATGTTTTTTTTTATGGAAAGGAGGAATTTATTCTTCAAATTATTAAGCAGTGTCCGGGGATCCTTCAGATTCAAATTAATAACTTAATACTCTGGCAGGAACGAATTTTTGTGTGATAATCTATTAAAAATATTGTAAACTAGCTATCGCCTGTGGTTTTACCCGCGTGCCGATGGAAATATTTCCCGCACATACCAATACAAAGGATATACTGAGTATGTCTTTCCCTTTGGGGCCGGCCTTTGGGGAAGATTTGAATCATTGAAAATACCTCATTATCATTAGCTTTGTTGTGTCCTACTGAACGGCACAGGCCTCTTTTCACACGGAGAAGAATTAAGTGTTAAATCGCCACGCGTGCTCAAGACGGATTGACGATTTCAAACTTTAAAGTCGAGGTTCCTTTTTACCTTTAATCAGGGACTGGTGTGCAAGATAAATTTAGAAGGTACTAGTTTTTGAAAATATAATTACATAAATCAGTTTCATAGGTGGTTAAAATAGTCATTTTCAATTATAACTGTTATTTATCCATTGATGTCATTAAAAAGTCTCAGTAAATAAAGGATTATGTAAGTGCGATCAAGCACATAGCTGATAAACCCGCGAAACTTGAGTCATATTTTCGGTAATTATACCCGAAATAGGAGCTTACAAACAAAACAAAAGTACATTCTTTATTGAACTGAAAACATAACAAAGAAATATAATTTACAGCATCCACTGCCAATTTGACGCTAAGATAACAAAAAATACCACCATAATAATGTGTAACCTAACCTAAACACACATTCTGTAATGGTGGCAGCCATGTTTGTCCTCGCGGCCGTGTCATACATGACCGGACGGGGATTATCCGGCTACTGAGGGCCGGTTGTGGAAAAAAATTGACCGGAATATATATTGCTGGCCATTTTAAATGTGTTTTTACCCTTATTTTTATTTTTGTTTTGTGAATATATTTGTGAGCAAATTCGATTGGCTGGTGTTAACTGGTTCTATTGAAGTGAAATTGATTTTTAATTTCAGTATTTTTTTTCTGATTTGTTTCTTTATTTAAAAATTTCGCTATGTTTTGAGAATATTTTTCTGTTGCATTATTTGATGTCAATCCAGTGTCAATTCCATAATAGAAATTTCACCTAAAACTAAGAATAAATCTCAAATATGAATTTTATCCAGCACCAGTGAAAATGGTTCTTTATGTAGACCTTGAAATTGAGAGGTTCTAACGCCAGCACATCAACCTAACTTTGATTTCTTTAATAGATTTTCAACCTTATTACAATACCGTAAGGTTAAAATTAGATTGCTAAAATTTGACAGAGTTGGGTAGGTTGACCTGCTGTACAAAAACAATACGCTTTCTAATAGCAATAGACTATTAAGATCAAATTAAGATCAGCGCTTCCATTGAAATCTAAAAAGACTCCATTAATATTAAACCTCGTCATTTGCCAAGACAAAGCACGAGTAATGCGAGCTAAAACAAATATATTTAATAAAAGTAAAGTTCAATCCACTTAGTCCCAAGTGCTTCTTAAAATAAAAAAAGTCTAGCAAACAAAACAAGATAAAACCAACATGAACTCGAAACTAACATTTATTAATACTAGTTCGTAAAGTCAAAGACAAAACTGCCTTTTTAATTATTAATACGAAACGGATAAAGATTCTCAATTTTGTTAAAGCAATCAACTTGGACCCTCTTCTGTAACTGTCATGTACAATCAAAGGCTAGTCTTTTGGCGGTAAATACCAAGATAACTATGCTTTTTCTCACGCCTCTATTTGTAGACGTACAAGGTTGATTTTACCTCGAACAAGATGCAAATAAAAAGATCGAAGAATGGGCTATTTCTGATGTAACGCTGAACGTTAGAAAACAAAGAAAGTTAGCGGTAAGTTTGATAGACATGTTCTATTTCCAAGTTGTATGCATTATTGTTGTTTGAAGGTTCACTTGTGACTGGTTTGTGTTCCGGACCAAACTGGTTATGGGCAGTAGTAGCTGGATACATTTGTAAAATTATGTGTAGTACATAAGTGTTACTTAGTCAACATTCTTGTGGAAATTTTGTGGAACGAGTATTTATGTACATTGTATATATTTAAACTAGTTTCCACCATAGTTTTTATACATTTCACATGGGAACTACTTTGTGCACCCGGTTAAAAAGCAGCATTAAAAAGTAGTCTTCCTCGATAAAAGCGCTATGATTTTATTTTCTTAAGCCTGTGCTGTCCCACCGCTGGGCAAAGCTACAGCCACTGCCGAATGCATATTATGGGGAGGTGGGCCAATATCGTCACCCAGTGGATACCCCAAGACGGCCACTGAAAACGTGATAAGCCCCCGAATGACCGACCTCGCTATCAAATATTAAGTATTAAAGTAAATAATTATATAATTATATTGTTTTGCTGAATAGCAATACTGTCGCAAACGGCATACATATAACTAAGGTCAATGTACAGCATAGCTCGTACAGTACTAGACTGGTATCACACTCTCAGGATCTTCAAATAAATAACAGTCCCTCCAATTATAATAATAGTGGAACAGGATCCCTTCCATTACCATGGATATAAACCCCATAAACTAGATGGTGATGCATTATCTTCTATAGTTCGCGTTATGGCATCGGGAATGAGTTGTTAAAAGGGGATTTGTAGACTATTCTTCTAAATACGACGTACAATTCAAGATTCTTTGAAAAATACATTTCTTTAAAATGAGAACAATTTTCGTTCATCTGTTTTATGCCGAAAGAAGTTTGTTACTACCTAGTTGAATAAGATGTCTGATCTAATAACTGACTAGCTATCTCGTTAATCAAGCATAGCGCAAACTGCTGAGCATGGGGGCGACTTCGATTCCCAGGTCATCATCATCATCATCATCATCAGCTTATCGCAGTCCACTGCTGGACATAGGCCTCTCCAAGTGCACGCCACTGAGATCGATTTTCGGCTTTTATCGATTCCCAGGTCGGGCTGAAATAATTTTATGGATTTTGAGAAACTTTGACAAAGCGGCCTAGAGTCTGGAAGTTTCTTATTAGCGCTTCTGATCTCTCTTCGGACGAGTTTGCCGTCCCATCTAAATGATTTTATTTTGCAAATAGGATGAAATCAAAACTTTTACACATCAAGACTGGATCTAGACTGATGGGTGGTGGAGATCGGCATTTGCTAACTCACTACCAGAGAAGAAACGCCGAAACAAACTCAAAGAACAAAACAAACACAGGGGTCATCTCTTCCATGAGAGTGAGGGAACAGAGTCTCTATATTATACGTCTTGAGATGCTGGCTGATCTTCTTATAGAGTGTAGTAACTAGTGCAGTGTATCTCATTTTATCTGCTGTAGTTCTATAAAATGGAGCGTTAGTAAGTACCTACTAAAAAAAATCCGCCAAAGAACCTTAAAAAAACCTGCCACTTAAAAGCCAATTGAACAAATTCCTCTGCAATTTCTAGAACATTCCTAACGTAGTTCGTTTAGCAATCACTTATGAAGCGACGACTGTTTTATCGGCATTTTATGAGCACTATAAAATGTTATCAGGCGCTGTTACTTGGTCTGATTACTAGTTGATAATTAGACCAAGTTTATTAGGCGACCTCACTTGAATCACAATTGTGATTATGTAATTGAGGACTGTATTTTATGTATTAGTCGTCTGGAGGGTCTTTTAAATGTTGGTGATAAAGTAGAAGATCGTTGGTCTAGCCTATTGTCAAGGTGCGTTGGGGTCGGCTTCCAGCGAATTCCAGTTTAAGTTGAGTACCAGTGTTTTACAAGGAGCGACTGCCTAACTGATGTCCTCATTCCAGTTACCTGAGCACCCCGATATAATTTGATAAGGCTGGTTGTAGGACTTTATAGCCTACCCGTAATGACTACTAGTGATGTATGCGTGAGATTTGGGATCCACCGATTTAAAGTGCCATCCGAAACATGGAGTAACTCGTCATGTCAAGATAGTCACCCATCCACGGATCCGACCGCGTCGTTGTTTAACCTTATCATTGCTAAACACGTGTATTTAACCCTCGAGCTCCTCCTTCTATTGAAAAGATTATTTTGTTGAATGATATTTTTTTTTCTAAGGTAGTATTGTAAAAACACCGTATACTATTTTGTAAGCCATACTTAGTTTTTCACAGGGAGGTAACCTTTCATTAAGATTTACCGTGATAACTGATAAGATTTCAGGAATATTCATGTGAAATTTTGGAGCTCAATGAACCTGTTGAATTTTTTAATTCCCTTTTGATTTTCATCATTATGTTATTGATTACATCATCATTAAAGACGCAGGTCTTTCATATTTCATTTTTTTTTTATCAAAACACTAATCTAAGTTTTAATGTTTGATGAAGTAAGAGTCCCACAGCGCATGGGTTAGTTCTAGGAACTCCATGTGTATCGCATCTTTGTTTACACATTCAGTTCTCGTAAACAAACATTCAGACACAGTCCAATTAACTGTATTTAAATCGAACAAATATTACTTTGCACGTAGGTAACTTGCAATACATTACTCTATACTTCTAGCTGTAAGTGGTTTTTTATTACTGTGTAAAAGAAAGTAGGAATAAGATAATGTTTTTCGAAATAAAATTAGACAAGTACATGAAGTGAAAGTTATGTTTTGTAATGGGATATAATAATGATGAAAATAATATAAACATGTTTTCATATACGAAGTCGACTGGCTAATTATATAAGGTCTATCCTGTAGCCAGCTTCTGAGACCTTACTCTTTTTGATTTATCCTATCATTTTTAGGCACAGAAATGGAAAACGGAGAAAGATTATCAGACAGTCCACCAAAATGTAATGTTAAATGGGACGAAAAACAAGCAAGAATGCTCGTACAAGAAAATCTACCATTTTTACAATCACAATATACAGTAAAATTATGACATCACCACGTCATAAATATAAGGCTATGTACAGAACTCATTAGAAGTAAAGCTCGTGTTGGGAGGTGGTTGCTGCACAATTTATTGTGTGTCCTGCCCTAATGCGCCGATGGGAGAAGCTTTATTGCGAATGTTTATGGTGGGGGGAGCCGATGTCTTCATACACTCGTGGGATCTAGTATCTAGTGTTTGGTTGAAAATAGAAGAACACATTTGAAGAAGCGCATAATTATAATAAAACAATTTGTTTTTTTTTTATGTATACTTTAAGGAGAAAGCTTAACACTTTTGGTATATTGTCTACCCCTCTCCTGAATGGTTTTGGGTTGATAAGGTGTTATAGAAGGGTAAAATGATGAGATAAATGATGAGATAGGTAGTTTAAAGGAATATGTGTGCACAATTTTAACTGAATTGTTCACCGAAGATCATAAAATAATTATAAAATACTGACAAATAGAAGAAGTCAAACTACGTTAGATGAAGACATAAAGTTTTTGTTCATATAGGAAAAAAATTGGTTAGGTATCTCAAATTATAGTATTAGATATTTAAGAACCAATAGTTTAAAATAAAAAATACCCTAGTCTGATACGGTGCAATATTTCATCAGCTGTTGATCTTTGAAGTTCTTCTTAATGGGTTACATTAGTTCCTACCTTCTCTTAACCACTAGTTTCTTTATGATACTAATCTAGTCTCGTAATGGCCCGTGTCTTGTAAATTGCTCGTAGAATGACTTATAGGTCTTTGAGGTAACCTCAACAAGATCTATCCTAAAATCTTTATTTCCTTACCAATATTAAAAGTAATGTGTCTGAGTGTGTTTTACGTAATCGCGCTAAAGAAACTAAAGCGATCGAGATATAATTTGGCAGAGATATTATTACCTAGACATGGAATCTCTCTCTGGACGGAGGCTCCGTTTTATCTGGGTGATAGGAGAAAGGGAGAGAGGAGAGAAGAGAAATCATCAAATGATCCCCCTTGCTCTTACGATCTAGCTGGAGGGAGTGTCAGATTCTTACTGACTACAACCCACTATGTTCCTTCTGGAGATCCTTGTGTGCCAGGGCTACGGTAACGAAAAACCCGCAGCCCAGACAGACCTGACCTGAACCCCTGGTTCGGGTGAACCCGAAGTCGAAAGCTCGGAGGTATAAAAAATCTATGTTCACATGAGCATTCTTATCTACTATCAGTAAATTCTGAATCCTTGGCACTTGCACATGTTATTGGCCAACTTTTGTCGCATTTTATATAGCCGCGACCGGGAAGTGGGAGGCGACGCAAACACAATATATTATCGGGACATCGGAAACCATACGTATAGTGAAGTTGGTAATGTCGTGTTTTGGGCACATTTTTGGAAATATATCTCGCTGTCCTTAAGTTTCTTCCTTTGGCTATCTTGTTTTTCCGGTGTACTGAATTTGAAATATCAATACATCTGTCGTTATATGTGAATTAGGGTAATTTTCGATGGGCGGGTATACAGAAAAGAATTGACGATCACAGCGAAACTTTTCGCTCTCTCTAGTCTTCGGGATTTCTAAAGCCGTCATATTTGCGAGGGAAAATTGGTAGCCTTATTAAAAATATGGACTACGAAACAAGGACTAATAATTAACTGAAAAATAATTATTATGCATATAAAGAGATTCTTCCAGAATAATACTAAACTTATATTAATGGCAAACTTCTAATATTGAGCTGTAGTTAGCAAACAGAATAATTATTATAACTACCTTTTTAGACTCCATTTTGACACATAATGGATTCCTCAATTCCATAAATTATTTTAAAGCTCTCACAAAAACATATTCAACATCATGTAGGAGGCCCAACAAATCGCCTTTGTAACAGTTTATTATCATTTCAAACATTGTCTTTATTACCTGGCCATAAGGTTTCATTTCATGTGATCACGTCAGCAATCCAATTGAATTTTTATCTCTATTTCTGCGAACGAAGATTGAAAATACTTTGATGCGATGATTGGGAGCCAGTGTTAATCCAATTTGAGCTTTACGTTTGTTATTTTAAGTCTAAAATTGTTCGTTGGGTTCATATGCCGTTTCACACGTATGGTCAGTAAATTCGGTTGGGCCTTCCTGACCGGATCAACTATTTCAATGAAATACGAATGATATTGATAACGTAGCAAGCATAAGGTTTCAGAGGTCACACATTTATTGTTCACACTATTTCTTTTCAGGGATTCTATAGAAAAATGATCAATGTTATGGTAGGGATAATTGGCTGCTCTTTTTATTGTCGATTCGGTGGAAAAAGATTACTTTTCTTATATTTGACATTTATTTCTTTAAATTTCGTATAAAATTATTATACAGTTACACAGACTCTTCAAATATATCATCAGGTCGGCTTCCATTCAAACTGGATGCAGATGAGCAGCGTTGTACAGACAGAGCCAGCACATCAGGTTACTACAATCTGTCAAATTTCCTTAATAGATTTTCAACTTTATCGCTATAGCATTATGGTTCAAAGTTGAATGGAAAAAATTAACAGTTTCGTTTAGCCTGATGTGCTGGCGTGTGTACATGGAGTGACTGCCTATCTGACCTCCTCAACCTAGAACTTACGTAGGCAACCTGATATACCGTTGGTGATACTGGTTATCAGGTTTACTGGCTTCTGACTACCTTTAACAAATACCAATGTATAAGAAAAGCGAATCTACATTAATGTACCGTATGTTATTCTGATGTAAGAAGCTGCGAAGTTTTAGCCAAATCCATACAGAGCGGTGATAGTATATCGATTTTAAATGTCATTTCCATACCATGGTTTCTCGTTTCTATTAGTTTTCACGATTCTAGATAGAAAACTCAGCTAACCCCACGGGACTCCAAAATCTAAACCAAGCCTAACATGATCGTGCTGCAATCAGATTTGTCTTTGAAAAAGAACTATCCTCATTACCACTAATTCGCTCGCGATGTAGAAACACACGATTCGTCGCTTTCCGATCCTCCCTGATTTGTCTCCCTAATGGGGATATTAGTCTCATGGTACGGGGTGGTTGATGGCACAAATCAATTGTAAGCGTCTATTGTCTCATGGTATTGGGATTTTTGGTTAAGGATTTTGCCTATAGATTCTTAGAGCGATGGTAATTTAGAAGTAGCTTTATTTTAAAAATATTGCAACGTATTTTACTGCAACTCATCATCATAATCTCCCGAGCCTTTTCCCAACTATGTTGGGGTCGGCTTCCAGTCTAACCGGATTCAGCTGAGTAGTGTTTTATAGGGAGCGACTGCCTATCTGACCTACTCAACCCAGCTACCCGGGCAACCCAATACCCTTATGTATTTTACTGCAACTATTCATGCATAAAACACTTCCTAATCTAACATTTAAAATTAAACTAGTATCCATAATAAATTTAAAATATGTGCAGACGTCAGCACATGAAGCTACTACAATCTGTCAAATTTTTATTTCCTTAAAAGATTTTCAACTTTATCCCTGAAGCATATGGTTCAAAGTTGATTGGGAAAATTTTACAGTTTTGCGTAGCTTGATGTGCTGGAATCTGTACATTACGCATTTTTAAATTTTGTTTTTCCACGGTTTTATAACGAATTTTCACCAACATGACTTCGTATTTTAGTCTCAGATTTTCAATAAATAATTAACTAGACTTAGACTATATTTAGAAACTAAAATTATTTAATTACGATCTCGAATGAAGGTGATAATAATTTCTAGTAAAACTAATTAATTTTACGAACTCTCAAAATTTAAGTTTAAGTAATGTGAAATATCTGAATGTGGCTAAACTTAGTCGAAATTCGTTTGATTAACCGACTTCGAGGTTTGCACCACTCACTTGAGATTTCCAAAGTTTAATCGATGTTATTCAAATTCTGAGAAACAATAATCGCTTGCAATTATACAAGATTAGTTTTAGTGTGACTGCTGGTCAAAGAAAACTTTAATAGAAATTATTATTTATATTTCAATAATTGAAATTCACTTACATAAACAAAATAATAAATAGATATAGCAGTTATTTATACGACATTAACACTTAACTTTGAATTATTTTTTGGAAGAACAGGCAGCACATCAAGCTACTCGAAACTGTCAAGTTTTCCAAATCAACTTTGAACCATAACCCCCTTATTATAAAACGTGGTTTTAAAAAGTACCGGGTTTAGAGCAAGGTTTAAGCCTTTAACTTTGTTTGGGATGGTGGTTTAAAGCTAGTACTAAAGCTAGTACTTTTTTAAGACCACGTTTTATAATAAGGGGGTAATGGTTCAGTGATTATGTTGAAAATCTATTAGGGAAATTTTACAGATTTTAGTAGCTTGATGTGTTGGCGTCTGCACATACGATATACTTATAACAATGCGCATTGTATAATACAATACGTACAGGTATTATGACATCAATCCTTACTAATTAATATAATAAATGCAAAAGTAACTCTTTACGTCTGTCTGTCACGCTTTTAAGCTAACATTACTGAACCGATTTAAATGAAATTTGTGTCGTTACACTTCACATCCCTAGGAAAAACATAGTGTACGTTTTATCCGGTTGTATGAATTAATTTCCTTGAGTCACAGGTGGAACTGCAGGGAACAGCTGGTTTTGTATAAAACCAAAAATGTACAAAATCAAAAAGCCCAGCATCACTGGTATCTCTTAACTCAGTATTTTTCACTACATCTCAAATATTCGGAGAGATGAGAGAATACCCTTATAATATAGATTTTATGTAAGTAGACCCTGAGAACGAGTATCCAGAAATATCCACCAAAAGTCACTTAAAACCAAAAAATTAACAAGACAAAATATTCTCACTTCCAAAGCATTATTTAACACCTTCCATATTCATAGCCTGAACAGATTTACACAAGGCAAAGGTAACATATTCGTAATTGTATGCAAATCCCTAAATATTATGTATGTATGGGCGACTTAGTGACACGCTTTCCAGCGGTATATCGTAAAGCCAATAATCTTCTATCGGATGCAAAATGTATGGAGGCGGGTTTTACAAAGGTAACCTGGATCTAGGAATAAAAGCATTGAGGTTAGATCTGAGCTTTTTCTGTCCTAGTTTTATTTTTGTCCGCATCCCGAGAGAAGTATATCCCTCCCATGGATAGTATAACAAATTTTTATACTATCCATGGGAGGGAAAAAATAGAATGCGAAAAAATATGAGAAATTTTGTCTGTCAATAAGTTGTAGATAATAGGGAATATGCATGAAAAAATATTTGCAATCAAACTAGTTTATCAATAAATTATACAAAAATATAATACTAACTGTGAAAAAAATATCGAAGTCAGTAGAAAAACAAACGAGATATAAAAATTTTAAACAAGTATACCTATCCCTCTCAGGAAAACGCTGTATTCAATGACAGACTTGGACTTCTCTTTTTATTAGAAGTTTTGAAGCTTTATAACTTCTTGTCGATAAATATATTTTAAAAATTCTTTCATATTTATTTATTACAGCTAAAAGTGTATTAATTTAGTGAATAAAAAAATTACATGCATATTCCCTATTGTGTATGAAGGAGTCTATTAAGCAGCTCCGGAGGATACTCATTGTATGCAAACAGACCTCTTTACTTTGCTTTGGATTTATTTAATACCTAATATGCCAATGTTAGTATTATTTTTTCGTACATAAATAGAAAATACTGTATCTTGTTGGCCTCCTACGCAGGATATATTTCTACCAGACAGAAGATTAGCTATTTTAGTTCGGCCATTTAGAAACTTTGCTCATTCTGTTTTGTTATAATGCTTATTTTGATGTTCAGCCAATCCCTTGTCTTAACTATTATTATAAATGCGGATCTGTTTGTTTGTAACCCTTTTATGGCTAACTAGTCAAACCAATTTAGATAATATTACATCATCTTTTTCATCTATGTAGATAAAATTTAGCAGATACACTGAGGCCGAGATGATGATGATAATGAGATTATACGATAATAGGCCACCATTTTTTTGGCGTTTTATCAAATGACCCCTGTCGTTGTGGGTGCAGCTGGAGGGAGTGTCAGACTCTTACATAGTAAACCCACTAAGTTCCTTTTGGAGGTCCCTGTGTACCAGGGCCACGGTAACTCTTTCTAGCAGTCCCGGCAGATCTTGGCCCTGCGGGGCCCCTCCGATGTTGCCAATTTGTCTCCTTTCTGTCTCTCTCTTCGTGTAATTCTTTCCATTTGGCGAATTATAGTTATTCTCTGCATTTGTTCGTCAGTCTAAGTTTTACAATCATATTTTTCACTATCTTAGACTGCAAATCTATGAAAACCACAGACCCACAACACCACATAGATTACAATAAACTCTACATCATATAAGGAGGTCATATTATACTGAAAGGAAGCGAAATAAAAGTGTATCCTTCTGAAAGGCGATATTAGGCCCCTCGCACACAGCCGACATGCGTGCGGAATTTCTATTAGGTACCTAACAGAGCGTTTTGCTTTATGTTCTATAGGGGGAACGTATACGGGGAGATTTGCGGTCGAGCAAAAAATGTCACGTTGGATATGGTCCCCGTTTTCAGAATATGTTCTTTTTTTTTTAAATTGTGTTTTGTGCGATATTTTATATGAATGACAGTAATAAAATTGGAGCTTTTAAAAGATAAATCGGATAAACCGAATCAGTAAAAAAAAAAAAATTGTGGAAATTAATAATAATATTTGTGTTTGAGAAGACAATCTGTTGTAAACGCAGAAAAAATGGGTTATATTGGAAATAAGATCAAATGTTTATTTTAACCTATGACTCACTTCATTTACGGCTCATTCTCTAAACATACCAATAAATTAAAAATATATACATAGACTCTTGTGCAGCCATATAGTATGTTTAAAAAATGAAACCTATAAGTAAAAGAACATCTTGTACATTATGTTTAGCGTTAAAATATCCAGTTACGCAATTGAACCTTGAATAGGAAAATTGTTGGTCCGTCTGTCTGTTCGTGTATCCCGAAATAGGCTCTCATCCCAGATCACGGTGAGCCGTGGACAACGCAATATGAGATGAAAGGGATTTTTCCACTGTACGCGATAAAAATAACACGAATAACACTCTTGTTGGGTATTTATCAAAATATTATTTCGTTTGTTTTTTATGCTTTTGTAGGTATTACTGTTTTTGCGATATTGAATGTCTAGTTACATAAGGGATATACGTAGGAACCTTACAATATATTTTGAAAACATCTTAAGGAAAACATCTCGAGGAAACCTGGACTATAAAGTTTGAAATTACCAACCCGCATTGAGCATGCGTGGTGATTAACGCTCAATCCTTCTCAGTGGGAAAGGAGGCCTGTGCCCAGCAGTGGGACGATAAAAGGGCTGTGATGATGATGATGATGAATATATTTTGACTTTGTCTTCGTCTTAAAAAAAATATCATTTTAAGTAATAGTTCATTTTGTGCTGTCAGTGGCTTTAAGCCAGAGCTACGATGCAACGGCGTAGTTGACACTAAAAATTTATCGCTACACGGGCTACGCCGTAGCATAGCATGCTTGACATGGTTCATATTTTATCTAAAAGATGCTATAGTGCTGTTGGCATAAGCTATTACGTAATCTACTTGTTATCAGTTGAAAAAGTATGTAATAGTAAGTATGCAACCCCTTGTTCTTTCAATTGTTAAAATGTGAACACAATTTTTTTGTATGTTTTCAAGATACAACACCTTTCAACATGTGTGTAAAAAAGTATCATCTTTAGTACTAGGTTTACACCATCATCTTGTACAAAGACAATGGTCCAAATCTAGCACTAAACCTGGTACTTTATAAAACCTCGTTTTGTAATAAGGGGTTTAGTTTGGGCCTTGTTGACAGTTATTAGTACGTCACTATTTTTTCAAAAGACGTGAACTAGGTTCTTAGCAAAATTTTATTCGTATATATGAACCTTGTAGAAAACATTCCATCACCGTGTTCCGGGTTCTCCATCCCATCGACAAAGCAAATAATTTCCTCATAATAAATACGACCTTTCACAATGGCAATTGTCTTTCTATATGGGACAGATTAAAATGGATTTAACAGAAAGGTCTATACCTGCCGGTTTGAAACAAAAGCTGATGAAATTCATCAGTTTTCAATTAACCCTGGGCCGGCGATCCGTTTGTTTGAAATAGATTATTTCTGGTCGAACGGGTTAAGCTGAAAAAGTTCAATTTCATTACTGTGTATGGGTATTGTTTTACAGTTTAGTTTGTCAGTTATTTGAATAGTGTGAGCGATTTAATTCTGTTGTTAATGAAAATTTTATTTTGTGTATTTATAAACTTAACAACTATCTAAAAACATAATAAAAAAAATCATTTGCATCGCTGTCAGTGGGAGTCGTGCCCAAAAGGCTGGCATTGCTACGTTGGATTTGGTTGGGCAATGCTAAATCTTTAGACAAGGCATACTTTGTTTTGGCTCATAGACCAGCACTTTTGTTGGGTGTAATGTATCTACATTTAATTTTAGATGGCGCGGGCGGTATCTTCGACTACAGGCACCAGCACATCAAGATACCCAAAACTGAAAAATTACAGTCAACTTTGAACCATATGCTTCAGCGATAAAGTTGAAAATCTACTAAGTTAAAAATAATACTCTGGAGGAAATCTTAAAGTTCCCATTCGGCGCATGAGGCACCTACGAGATTGTAGTTTGCCAGTCAGCATTACGTATTCCGTGGTCAACATGTACTTACATATAATGTTTGCACCCAGCGTAAGTTTTAGGCAATTCCCATCAAAACTTCAGAATAACTGGGATTTACAACTTAAATGTTTCTTAGAAACATTAATTAGTGGATAATAAAGTTTTGGTTTAATAAGATACGGTAATTATTATCGCGAAGTTTTGTAGTTATTTTTTAATGGTGATGGATTTGTGAAGAATTTTGAAAGAAGTTTGGAAGTTTATTAATGTTTATATTAAACTACCTAATATTATATTGTCTAGTTAATAAGACGCATAAACTAGTTGTCAACCCAGGTTTCATCCGAACCCTGAAAATACACCTATGCCTTAAAATCAATAGACAAACAGACTTCTATATAAATAAAAGACAGACGTTTATAATAGCTTAAATACAAATAAGTTAAAAGAAAAAACTTTTCTTTTAACTTATAGTACTACTACTACTTTATACTTAGAATATATATATATATTCTAAATCCAATATGGCAGACCATAAAAGCTTTTAAAAAAAAGTTTTTAATTTTTTTTTAAAAGCTTTAAAAAAAAGACTTATATATATATATATATATATATATATATATATATATATATATATATATATATATATATATATATATATATATATATATATATAAGTCCTTTCATTTCATACCCATATTGTTGAAAATCAAAAAAAAGCTTTTAATATAATATTCATATTCCTTAAACGAGTATAAAATGTAAATGTTCTATAGTTTATTGGCTTAATCGATTACGTTTTATCGCGTATCGTTAAACTATTATTTGATCCCTATTCATAGTTAATTTAACTTTGTTTTATGTGTCTATTGGAGCAATACATAAATATAAGATTATTAGAAAACTTTAAAGCTGGCGGTTTTTGCACCTGTCTAGTCCGTATATACAGACGCCAGCACGTCAAGCTACTACAATCTATCAAATTTCCTAAATAGATTTTGAACTTTATCGCTGAAGCATGTGGTTCAAAGTTGATTGGAAAAATACGTCAATTTCGGGTAGCTTGATTTGTTAAAAGAAATATGACTTTTGCCAGATGCCAGATTTTTACAAATCTTATCTATATGTAGATATATGCAGCAATATGTTGCAGTCGCTCCTTGTAAAACACTGGTACTCAGCTGAATCCGGTTAGACAGGCAGCCGACCCCAACATAGTTGGGAAAAGGTTCGGGAGATTATGACGTATATTTTGCAGACTTTTAGCGTTCAACGTTACCTAAAACATTAAAAACTCAGTAAAAACCACTCGCAAATAAATAACAGCCACAAGAAACATTAAACCGTTTCAACCCAATAAGTGATAACCCTCAAAATAACCAGTCCACTCACGTAACCGTAAAACGTAAGATTCTCAGGAGATCGTAAAATTATTACTGCTGTCTGTCAATACTGATATTGGGAATTTGCGACGTATTCATTCGTCAGGAGTAAAAAGGGCGTATGTGTATTCCGAAGAGAAGTACTTACGTCCTTTTAACGGAAGAATTCAGTACTAGGAAAGATGGAAGGATTACGCGACTGTTTCCCGTGTTGGTATTTTTGGATGAGTTTCGTTAATATAGAAAACATATTTGAAATGAATTTTGAAAAATTATTACTTCATCAGCTGTTGTCATTATCAATAATTAAAAACCTATTTAAAGTTTTCTCCTAGTTTGACTGGTGTTTTAAGGAGAAGAACCACGTATTTCCTAGTTTTTACAGACAAGCTCATCATCGGCCATCATCTGTCTAGCTTTTATCCAAACTATGGATAAAAGCTAGGCAGATGATGGGGTCGGCATCCTTAACCGCAGCTGATTACCAGTGTTACACATAAAGCGACTGCCTACCTGACCTCCTCAACGTGGGCAACGAATACCCCTTGGTAAGACCGGGTGTCAGCCTCTCTTAGTTGACCACCCGTAACGATTTAACATGCCTTTAGAAATACGGAGGAAATCGTCATGTCAACATGGTCACTTATCAATGGATCAACCACGCCAAGCGTTGCTTAGCCTATAACTTAATCCATTGATCCAGCTCTTACTTAGACACGAGCTAACATAGCCAAACTGTCAGACAGAAAGATAGGCATCGAATTTATTTTCGCAAGTTAGGGATGAACCTGACATTATAGTATTAATTCTATATAACAAGATAGTAATAGAGTAAATGTATTTATGTCAATCTTCGTCAGTATAATCGGTCGGAGTGTTGAAATTGTAATGCCCGTATGAACAACTGACACCAGCTTAGCGTTTAATCCTTACTAATATTATCAATGCAAACCTTATTCTGTTTGTTTGTAAAATCTTGTACAGACTAAGGGCCAGTTTCACAGGTTACGAATAGCCACTATCTATCAGATAAATTAAAAAATAGAACAGAATTTGTATGAAATTATCTGCCAGATAAACTATCTGGAACTTATCAGCAACCTGTGAGACTGGCCCTAACTGTTTTAAAGTACGCAAAGTCGAGGTACACATGGGACGGTAGTTAAATATAGCCTACATAATATACTATTTGAGCCCGCTTGCTGACTCTTGTCTGGCGTAATATTTAAGGACAGCTTCCACAAGCGGTTTCATTCCCACCTCGTGAGGAATACTTCAACCTAAGTATAAAGCCAAAGGCTACAGGCTTTTTCTTATACCCAAAGTATAAGAAAAAGCAGGCTTTTTCTTATACCCAAAGTATAAGAAAAAGCCTGTAGCCTCGATAAATTATAGGGTATCAAACCCTGAAACATTTTTTTTTTTCAAATCAGACGTGTAGTTTCTGCGCGTTCTAGTCTGCAATCAAAACCTTCAGCTTTATAATATTAATAGAGTAGATATAAATACGTGTAACTATGTATTTACGAATACAAAAGAACACAGTATATTGTATATAATTAGATTTATAACAAAAAAAAGAGCTGTGTTGGTTGAAGCTACTGGCTAATTAACTGTTGCATATCTCAACCGATCAAAACTGAGCTTAGCGAGGTCAGTCCATGGATGGGTAATCACCAATGTTACTGTAATTGACTCTATAGTTAGGGTAGTGCAAACATTAAGCCATAAATTAATATTCCTCTGAAAAATGCCTTAACGAACTAGACGACATTTTAATTGCAGAAATGTGTACTGAACATTTATCGGTAGAAAAAATCCCTCAGGATATGAGCAAAGCCGCAGGGAACAGCTAGTAAAATCCTAAATCCTGGTTACAACTGTAACATCAGTTTTGGTGTAGCTAAATTTCATGGTCGAGTGGCCAACTTTATTTAGTAAAGGCGTTGTTCTACTAAAAGAGATACGATTTTGTTACAAATCTGTACTTACATTTCTGTCGAAAATGTCTTGTTTCGAAAAAAAACGGGAGGAATTTCAGACGGTCTAAGGTGCAAAAATATCTAGAAAGTCATTGAAAGTCGTATAGTGCATCGTTTTTAATATCTAAGATTGAGATAGTTTTTACTGCAGTAATGCTAAGTTATGTCAACAGCTGTAAAGTCACCGAGTACTCTACCAAATAACCCTTAATGTCAATTTAGTTTTTATACCTCACTTTAAAATATACAGCAATATTTTTTTTATTTTTGCATTTTATATAATTTTGATTTTGAAATATGTAGATTCATGATAGTACAAGTTTAAACCTTATCCCTCTTATTATAAAACGTGGTTTTAAAAAGTCCCGGTTAGTGCTAGGTTTAGGTCATTAACTTTGTTCAAGATGACGATTTAAACCTAGTACTAAAACTGGTACTATTTTAAGACCATGTTTTATAATAAGTTGGAAGTACTTTTTGGTTTTTAACCGACTGAAAAAAGAGGAGGTTATCAATTCGAGGGTGTGATTTTTTATTAGAAATATAACCCTGTATATTATTATAGAAATCATGAATAAAATATATATAAAAATATATAATTATCATAGCAATACTTCTACAATCTTTAAATCCAACCATAAACAAACAAGAGTGCTATTATTCCAGTCACTACTTACCACTTCAAAAGCGCTTCAAAGCGATATAATCGCTACTGTGAATTTGTACCTAGGAATTGTCGCTTCGCTTCATCGCCACTGGACCATTATCTTAAGCTTGCGGTAATGGCCGCAGACACTCAGACGAAGTTAGTTACCATTTTAGAAGCTTGTATTTCATTTTAGAGAATTTGAATAGAAATTTTGTGTTGCTCACACTTCCTTCACTTGTTCAATAGGTAGAACTAGTTAGAGTTTAGAACTGTTCTCATGATTTTGTAGATTGGATCTCATCGGTAATTAACTATTGAATGGTTATTTGTTGAACTAGGACTGATTGCGCGAAAACTCAGTTATCCTATTTTATGCTACATACCTTTATTTTGTGGGAATCAAAATGACCCCTTCCGCTGAGGGTGCAGCTGGAGGGAGTATCAGACTCTTACTGATAGAAACTCTTCTGGAAGTCTTTGTTTGCCAGGACCGTGGATTATTCATCGACTGACTTCTCTTCGAGGAGCGCGTGGTAATGCTACATACCTTAGGACATAATTTACTAAATTTTTGAGATGATACCAGAATATGACACAAGATAATAACATGGCACCATCATAATATTAAAATTATCCTAAAGCATCTCAATCTTCATCCTAGACAACTTGATGATTGCCTAATTTAGACAGTTAGCTCTGTACTTGCTCTCCACCAAGACCGACCGGTACCCGATATAGTAGAACATTCATGACAAGGCATTAAGTAAAAATTATGCATTAGGCATCAATGTATGGTATGTAATTCCAAATTCAGCTCTCCAACGAATGATTTTCATTTGTTTCTTCTTTGACACAACCAGTTTAAAGACGAGTTGTAAAAGGGAGTCAACACGTAACTTCATCGCTTACAAAAACTGACGACCGCGAGCAAATTAATAAATGACTATGACTATGATCTCATACGCATTAACCCTGCTTGTCTAAATTTTCAATGTCGGAGCATATAAGATGCCAAAATCATGTTTCAGCTTGTCTCAAATACCTCCAGCTATACCTAAACAAACTACGCACTTCATACTCCAAGCAAACCACAGTTTCACAAAAACCCTCGAAACTTTCACTATTAATCCGCATCTCGTAAACCGAAGATAAAAACCAACATCCCAGGGGCTGCTAATTGTAGGATCTCGCGGAGTTCAGAACAAGCGCGAACTAATAATTAATAGAACATGCCGCTTCAAGGTAGCTGCACTGACTTGTTACAAACTAAATTCTGAAATGTGTTTCAATTTTACTAGGTGCACTGGTTGATGTTGCGTTTTTGAATTAAGTGTTTATTCTGTGTTATGTTTGTTAGTGAAAAAACTGGTCTTCGGTTTTTTAAGTTTTTTTTTTGGCCTGTGTTGTCCCACTGCTGGGCAAAGGCCTCCCCACTTTGTTTCCACACCTCCCGATCTTGAGCGTATGCCCACTAATCACGTTGGTAGGCGTCGTGGTCATCCCGACATCTCTTCCTGGGCCTACCACGTTTGCGGTGGCCGTCTTGGGGTATCCACTATTTTTTTTTTGTATTTTTAAGTATACTGAAAAAATAATGAGAAATCGATTTTTTAAATCTATCATTTTATAACTTTCCGCTTGTCTTTATAACAAAATAAAGTCTTTATTACCACATTTCCATTTTTAAGGGTTACACTAGACTAACATACATATTATGTAGTTGTAAAATTACTAATTGAAATATTTGACATTTACATAGAATATGTAATTTAGCGTTACAATAGTTATTCAGTACCTAGGAGTTAAGGGCCTTACTACAAAAACGTAAGACAGACGTTCGACACATGTTTAAAATGATTTTGCATACATTTTTTTTCTTTAAATACGGTGTTAAACGGCCGTCTAACTTTTTTTAGCAATGCCCTTAGTGTTTTTATCGGTACAGTGCACATCCTAATCCTAATATACTATTATAAAGGCGAAAGTTTGTAAGTATGGATGTATGGATGTATGGATGTTTGTTACTCTTTCACGTAAAAACTACTGAATGGATTTGAATGAAACTTTACCACAATATAGCTTATACATCAGAATAACATATAGACTACTTTTTATCCGGGTATGGAAAGTACTTCCCTCAGAAAGCGGGTGAAACCGCTGGCGGAAGCTAGTAAAACTATAAAATAGAACATTTAGATTAAGCAAACACATCTAGCCTCTATGTGTGTGTTTTGGTGTGTGTATGTGTGTCTTAAAGCACTTTCTTTTCACTATTCTATACGGCAATTCGGCATCTGGCACAATATTATTTACCTCCGCAAAACTCTTGAAACATCTATTGCAAAATATCTCCTTCAAAAATATTTATAACTCTAGGCAGCCTTTAACGGCCACTGACCATCTGCAGTTAGGAAGTGGAACAAAGTTACGGCCACTATATAAAGTTGTCCCCGGACCAGACTTTGGTGCGCATCTAAAAGCTAGACTATCGCTTGTAGTTATGACTGTTTCATTGAGTTTGGGCCTGTCGCCTTTAGTGATACTACGAGGAGATATCTGCAATTAATTTAGGTGCACGTATTTCCAGTTTTGATTTAACGGTTGGTTTTAACAGAGAAGTAAGGAGATAGGAATAATAGGTACTAGAATTCTATATTGATATTATAAAGCAGAAGAGTTTGTTTGCATGGTTGTACGTGCTAATCTCAGACACGACTGGTCCGATTTGAAAAATTCTTTCAGTATTAGAGAGCCTACTTTATATCCGGGTGCGCGGAGTTGTTCCTGAGAGATGCGAGCAAAACCTAGTGGCGAAAGCTAGGGTATTATATTTTGCCGTAACGTCTTTTCTTCTGGAGATCTGTCAGTTGTCTAGTACACGTACTCGTAGCACAAACTTCGCTTAGTTTGGGACTAGATAATGTTGTGTGCGTGTGACGAATATTATATAATATATTATATACCTACTTAATATTAATTGACATGAAAACAAAATTAGTTTTAAAACCCTCACATAGCGCGAATCCATGTAAAATATATCCTTATCAAAACACAGCAGTCTTTACTAAAGAAACAAAATATAGGTAGGATAATATATTGCACACATACCTACCGACATATAAAAGGTTTTTGCTGTGGCATCGCATTATTTCCATGTGTTATCATAATATTTATAACTAAACCTAAGTAAATATTCTCAGTTTGTTTGGGAAATGCTAAACCGAGATTTTTTGGTCCGTTTTATTTTTTACTGTTATATTATACATATGTACTTCCCATAGTTGGGTGTCTGTTTAGTGTCTTATTTGTATTTTTTAGTGTAGGAGTTATTTTAGAAAGCCTTTCATGGTGCTTATAGAATAGAAATAGAATAGAAAGTGTCTTTATTCAAGTGAACTGACTCATAAGTGTTAGTCATCATCTCCCGAGCCTTCCCCAACTAAGTTGGGGTCGGCTTCCAACCTTACCGGATTTAGCTGAGTACCAGTGTTTCACAAAGAGCGACTGCTTATCTGACCTCCTCAACTCAGTTACCCGGGCAACCGAATACTCCTTGGTTAGACTGGCGTCAGACTTACTGGCTTCTGACTACCTGTAACGAATGCTGAGGATGTTCAATGACAGCCGGGACCTACAGTTTAACGTGCCATCCGAAACACAGTCATTGGTGTCAAAGACTCATAAGTGTGTGTAAAAAACTTAATTTTATGTTAGTCAAAAACAAGACATACATTAATAAGTTTTTGCAGCGCCATCCCGTGAGAAATAGCGCAACAGCAAATCTACTGGTCGTATTATATGTAGCTCATTATCTGCCTAGCTTTTGCCCAAGCTATGTTGGGGACGGCTTCCAGTCTTAACCGAATGCAGCTGAGTACCAGTGTTTTACGTGGAGCGACTGCCTGTTTGACATCCTCAACCCGACCTGAGCAACCCAAGACCCTTGGTAAGACTTTTTGCTAGACTTTCTTTCTTCTGACTAACCTTAACGACTGCCAAAGATGTACAAATGACAGCTGGGACCCACTAATTTAACGTGCCTTCCAAAACACGGAGGAACTCGACATGACAAGGTAGACCATTATAAATATTTGGAAATAATTAATTAGGATCTTACGCAAAGTACAGTCGCCAGCACATCAGGCTACTACAATCTGTCGAATTTCCTTAATCGATTTTAAACTTTATCGCTGCAACTTAAAGTTCAAAGTTGATTGGGAAAATTTGACAGTTTCGTTTAGCTTGATGTACTGGCGTTTGTACAATACGTAACTCGGGATTACAATCTCCCACGCTCGAAAAGGCTTTCATAACAAAAATACTTAAAGGCCAATCAAGACAGTAATTCGTATAACAGACTCATTAATTCAAAAAGTTTTTAGCATCTGTGTGTTCATTAATCAAATTGCCTTTGGCATGCAACGTTTAGTTATTTTTCTCAATCAATCAAAATAAATAAGTTTCGTGTTTACTTACTTACACTGAATTTTGTAGAAGTAATTGAAAATACCATCTGTGATAACTGTGTGCTGTGAATTGACAGCCTTTTTAGAAAATAATCTATCTAAAAAAATTTAAAAAAGTGCCGTTGCTTGTGGTATTAACGGCTTCTATATTAAGTTTAAAGACTCTAGAAAAAAAAATATACTATTGTCTCAAAAAAGTCCAGATGTAAAACGTGGTTTTTAAAAGTACCGGGTTTAGTGCTAGGTTTGGTCCATTAAATTTGTTCTAGATGAGAGTTTAAATTTGGTACTAAATTGGGTACTTCATTAAAATCAGGTTTTATAATTAGGTAAAGACTGTTTGTTGACAACTAGCTATATAATATCGATTTAAATTACTGGGCTATATAAATAGCTAATATATTTTTTATAATCTTTCACCATTGTCATAACGAAATATCTACCTGTAATAACCATTTTTTTTTATTTATCTAGCGTGGCTTGTAGACATACAAGAATTTTATAAATATTTTCTTTATAAATCTGAATACAACATACAAAAATAACGCTTATATTTTTGAGTCAGATTTAAATAAAAAAGCCGGGATACACAACAAAGGCTTTATGAGCCAAGCTCCACAAACAAGGCGATGGCAAAATTCATATTTCGAACACACAGAATAATCGCAATGATCGTCTCAAGTCTATTTTTAATACGAAAATCTCTCAATCGCTATTCTGAGCATGTTTGAAGGCTCGCCTGTCCCCCAGAGGTTCTTCAACGTTACCCCGCGACAATAGAGTCATAAATCTCATACATTTTTATAACACAATTTCATATAATTTATATGGTTTTTGTGATAGCCGCCTCTGCTGATAGTTGGTTGACATTGTTTGGCGATTTTTTTCCCTCTCGACTGTCTAAAGATCACCGTGTATATACATATACATAAGAAAAAAAAGAAAAAATCTCCACTTGTCCTATGAATAATGAAAAATAAATATATATAAAAAACTTAAGTTAAGTATTTAGGTAATTTTTATTTGAAATTGTGAATATTTTCAAATTAAATTGGGAAATGTCATATCTCATTTGTATTTTATTACTTAAGACATTTGAGGGGTTACGAAAAGACAAAGCTCTTTCTGTCAATGTCAACATGTCTTCTGCCCGAGCATGGCGCGACCTGTCAACTCGCATATAATCATTAGTTAACTTATGTCGATCGAAGAAAAAAAAATCTTCAAAAAATATCAAAAGAAATCTTACGTCAATCTGTCACTTTTCTGTCATTATGTCCATTCTCCGGTAAACAAGACTTGTTTCTACGGTTGTCATGCTAAGCCTGCAGATTGAATTATAACAAGTGTGTGTGACAATTTTTTGTTCGGAAATTCTTGTCTGTTTAAGCTTTTAAATGGATTTGTTTTTCAATATTGTGCATTTTTTTTGTCCAATATAAATATTTAACGTGATCGTTTATAAAAATATTCGATGTATGTTTTAGCCTAAAAGCTTTTGATGTATAATTTCAGATAGTTTTGTTTTTTTTTTTAAATGTATATAGTTTGATTTTGTCTTTTTTTTTAAACAGGCTATTGATATAACTAGTTTCTAATGAAAAAAAAATTATTTTAGGCCCTGATTTGAATAAAAGGTTCTGTTTATTTTTTTTTATATGGTCTAGATATTATTATGTCTTTTTTATTATTATTTTATCCAATTTTAATAAAAATATACGTCAACTCGTACGCCTAAAATAAATACTGTGTTCGAAAGTACAAATAAACAACACGATTCTATAGCTTACTATGCATATACATACGTATATACAGTATATTGATATTCTCCTCATAAACATCTCTGTAAATATACTTAGAAGACATATTGACGAATAATAAATTATGAAAATACATATGACGGATATGAAATATTTTTATTTGTTTGTTTATAAATGTAGATTGAGACTGTTATGATTAATAATATAATATGCTTAACTGTAATATTTTTTAAGTTATAGGTACTTTCTAAGTATTATCTTGGACATTAAAACGGCGTGAAAAAAGGACAAAACAAAAATTTTGAGGAAATCTGACCTATAAAATCGGCAATCATCAATCCGCCTTCTCTCTTCTGTAAGACAAGAGTCCCTTGCCTTGTAGTAGGGCTTTGCAACAAAGAGGTTGATAACGATAGAATATATTACATTATTCTAAAATTCCAAACATCATTTTGAAATGTATAAGTCTTGTAATGTATATTTATACAGTAGTAGGAATATAAAAACAATTCAACAGCAATGAACAATTAACCTACAACATTTGGAATGTTACCATTTTACACTAAAAAGATAACAAAAGAAACAAAACTCCAATTACCAATAAAAACACGAAAATGAACGGAAAATTTCTCATTTATTTTGGCAACACTGTCCAAACGTTAAACATAATCTACCCATCGCCCGAATTTACCCTGAATGTTGACTGACTTGACAACATTCCTTGAGTAAACACAATTTGCATCGGCGACACCTTGCGAGCCGAAAATTTCAATATTTAGCTTTTCAGCCTCTGAGAATATCGATTAAATTGCCTCTGGGTGATTGATTGTAGTATAAAGACGTTTTTCAGTGCAATGATCTGTCTGTCTGTGAATGACGTAGTTCTTTATAATTGCGACTAGCTTAGACCGACGGCTTTCCACTTTACTTTTTGTAATTTTATTCTTGTTTTTTTTTTATTTATTTTATTTTATTAAATACAATAACGTACAGTAAACTCTAGTCTTCTGCTAGCAATTTTTCTTCTCACTACAGGTGTAGCATTGCTTGGGTTTTGGAATTTTGAAACAAGGCTTTCTGTAACTCTAGACTGCCGAAGGTTATAGGAATAATAAATGGAGTTCAGTTATTAACTTAATGAACTTTATCCCTCTTAACCCAGTAAAATGGCCTCTTCTCCTTGGAAAGACTGGTGATCGGACTTTTTGTTTTTTTTTTAATCACCCATAACGAATACCAAGGATGTTAAAGTGACAACCGGGACCCACAATTTATGTGCACTCAGGAACGGATTTTAGAGTGATCTTAAATGACTGCAAAGAACGTTTTCAAATCCGGAACATTTTACAAATTAGTGCATTCAAACATACAAACTTAGCTTTTGTACCTATAGTTAATATAGCTAAATATGTATTTTATTAAGGAGGACAATGGGTGATAATAATATTGAACAATGATGTTCGGTACATTGACATCGTTTGAAGGCTTTGTGGTCAATATTTAGTGTTATTGTTTTATCTAATAGAATGAGGACTCGACGAATTTAAGTGGAAATAGATTTAAAATTATTCGTATTAAACTTTTTTAAAAGTAAAAAAAAAACATATTATAAAATACAGTGACCACTGACAACGGGAACAGGGTCCAAACTACCAGTGATTAGGGCTCCCGAGAGAGAAACTACCTCGCGATACGCGTTGTTTAAAGAAGTACTGCCTTCTGTATTAGTCTCTTAACCCAGCCGCCTAAAGAGAGCCTCTTATGGTGTCGATCGCATCTCTTAGCCGTTCTTGTTATTATTATTATTGAGTTTTTATCTGTTCTACTATCTTTCTAAAGCAGTTTTAATCGCTTCCTAAGGGAATTAATTCCCGCAATTAGATAAAAGGCATCTTGGAGGTGTGGTGTCGTCACAGGAGGGGTCCCTTAAGGCCAGGGTCTTAGACTCTTGTACGCAAGAGTTACCGTGGCCCTTACATGTAAGGACCTCCAGAAAAAACATAGTTGGTTTTAGTCAGTAAGAGTTTGACACTCCCTCCAGCTGCACACTCAGCGGGAGGGTCCATTTGATGACTTCGCAGGAAAAAAAGGTCGTGCGATATTTTACTGTAATTTAATATTCAAATTGACATTAAGTTCATCACCGATTATACATATTTTGATTTCTATATCAAACTTACATATCATGAATAAATAGTCAAAATATTTTTCAACTGAACTTAATTCTATGCGTAGGCCACACATCCAACTAAAATATTTTCGTTAACGTGCTAGATATATGTAATAATATGTTTATTTAATCCATCACAGTTGTCTTACTTCTCGGTATAAGTTCTGAGGGAATTTCTAAGATAGATGTTAATAATACTGAAGCCTTATTGTCTTACGGTATAAGTTTCGCGAATATTCGTATGTATTATACTGTGGATAACATACACATGCCAGTAAATTTATCGTGGTGGAATAGTGATTAAAGCACCTGCTTCCGAACAAACTGGTGTGTGGGTTCGATTCCAGTTCAGGCAAGTAACTTTTGCAATTTTATATATTTCTTAAGATGTTTTTGATACTAAATGAATGTATAAAAGTGTGAACTTAAAAAGTTTATGATGGCATGGTGTCTAAAGAGGCCTGTGCCCGACTGTGGGATAATAAAAATGGCTAATGATAATGATGACAAATAAATAAGTGTTTGAAGTATCTTTTATCCTTTTGTATAAGTTGCGCCGTACAATTAAAATTCGTATACTCTCTCTCCTCACTACACTTGACAGAACTTGAAGTGTAGTATTACTCAAACTAAAAACTCTAAAATTGAGAAGTCGCGAAAACAAAACATTCCAGCACAACCCTAAATAAGAAATGGGGATGAAGGCAGACAAATTATAACAATTATGAAACTCCTTTAAAAAAAAACAAAACATTATAAACAGCGCTCCACAGAGCAACAATGAAAAACGAAACAGTTTTTAGTCGACGAGCTAAATCTCGAAAGTTCCACAAGATATCAGAATCTATAAATAAACCAATTAAGTTAAACTTAGCTGCAGATAAGGCGTCGAAGTTTGCGAAATGGCGCTCAGCAAAAACAAGAAGCCGGGGTAAACAAAATTGGCTGAGAGCTGACGCGCTTGTGTTTATACCGCTAATGATAATGAACCTTGTAATCTTTTACATTTAGGGCCAGTTTTTCCGGTTACAGATAGCCACTATCCACCAGATAAATTCAAAAATGGAACAGAATTTTTATGAATTTATCTGCCAGATAAACTATCTGGAACTTATCAGCAACATGTGAATCTGGCCGTTTATTATAAGAAGGTGCTCGCGGCTAAGTAACAATCGCATGTGTCGATTGATCATAAGGCTAAGCGACGTTTGGCTCGGTGGGTCTGTGAATGGGTGACCATATTGTCATGACGAGTTCCTTCGTGTCTAAAAAGGCACGTTTAATTGGTGGATCACGTTTGGAAAAGGCTAGACTGATGAGTAAATTTTGGTAAACTTTGATGTGAGGTAATCACTGAGTGTACGGGCTGAAAAATTAATATTAATATAAAAAAGATTTTGTAATGAAATCTTGTTTCCACATAATATAGTAAATAGATTGTGTTTTTTAATATTATATTTAGCATTATGAAGGTGTCATACTTATTAATGAGTCACGAAACATTTAAAATATATGACTTTTTAAATGGTGGCCAAATAATATAAATAATTGCAAAGGGAGTAGAAAGGAAGGTCAGAGTGTAGCAAAGGGTGTGCAAGGATTTTGGGACTTCTTGGGACAAAAAAATTATATAAAAAATATATATATATAGAATGAAAGGAATCATCAAAAAATTAAGAAGCATGTTATAACCTTTCAACCACTTGACTTCCCCAAAACCAATTTGATTTAATAATTAAAAACAACAAAGTACCCAGTATCAATCAAAATAGTGCTCAAGCATGCACACAATAGGTATCACTTCTAAAATCAAACAAAACACATCTCGCTCTGACGTCACCGCTGCCGAGAACTCCTGAGCCTAGTTGCGTTAAACAATTCTTTATCTCGTAATACAATTACAGTTTCGCAAATTCTATTGGCATCGCTAACCTCGTTTCGAGTTTGAGAGTACCAGGAAATAAAAGATTCTCCTTACAAGAGAGTAATCCTAGAGCATGTGCTGCGAATGGCCGGAGAGATAAGGCAGCTAATTTATAGCGTTTCAATACCTCTTCGACGAAGATTTGATGGTTGCTGGAAGAGGTATATTTTGTTTTTTTTTTTATGACCAAACGCTTGCAAATGAAAAAACGTGTATGATAAATTGGTTGTGATATTCGGAAGGAAATCCAAGTAAAAATTATTTGCAATTGAAACAAAACAAAAAAATATTCTAAATGACATAAACCTGACCGAGGCATTTGCATGTTTTATTCGTCAAATTGTTTACAATCAACAAAAAAGCGAATTACGGCTGAAGTCTTTGTCTGAAATTAAATTGTTTTGGTATAAAAACAGCTAAAAATAAATAGAAAATTGTTGGTGAACGACACGCGATAAATACTTATCTGCTATCAATATTTCCCTAGGATTATAATATCTCATGTATGGCTTTGCTTTTTTTGAAGTAGTAATGTTCCTTCATTGTAGAATGGTGATTATGAAAAATTTTACAATGAAAAGATGCGTCAGGCTGAAGACCAAATAATTATTATCATGCAATTCCTTGTTACCCTTGTTGTCCGCATAAGAAGTGGTGAAGGGTGGGCGTTTTGGGGGCTGTCTTTTGTAAAATTGACCTTCAAAAAGTGCTGATTTTCAGCCTACTTTGAATAAATGTCTTTTTATCTTATCTTTATCTTACTTTGAGTGATGCCTAACTTTGAAGGTACATTAAATTAGAATTGTTTCTATAATTTTTTTTCAAAGGTTCTAGCACTTGTTGTCTCATCTAGCGCAATATTAATCCTTGGCCTAAGCCCAGAGGTCAGCAGATGTTGAGAATTTAGTTGTGCTCACGTGTTATTCTTTCTCAAGTTATTTGTGTCTAGCAAGACTTGTACTTGTTTCGTTATTATATTATTTGCTACTAGGCAGTGTGAAATCTATATGTTCTACTCTCTGTGAGGTGAATTTGAAATTTATTGCTAGAACATTCGATTGTAGAACATTTTTAGATATATGGGGTTTGGTTTCGGCTTTTGTTAAATGGTGGATAGTCTTTAGTCGCTGATATAATGTTTGTTCAGTTATTGAAAATAGTAGGTGTATGTTCAATATATATACTGAAATAAAAATATTATACCAGTTAAATAACATTTTATCTTACTTCCCAAATATGTATACCAATAACTGATTAAAAGTGAATTACTGATGACTGCGCGGTCGGGCGGTTTTCTTTTAGCTTTCGCTTCTGGAACCGCCAAGCCGCACGGTCGGGCGGAGCTTACCACACGGGGCACGCAACAATGCAGTTCATCGTTTGTAGAATAATATAGTGCTTAGCGCGAACTGCGCGACCAACCGCCTAACCGCGCGGAGCGCACCTTTCCCGCACCGGCCTCTGCGGTGAAATATTAATTTGTTTGTTACACAGGGATGCGCGAAGTAGTTCCGTGATGGTGGATATAAAACCGCGTGTAATAAAAATAAAATATATAACTCATGTCCATTAACTCAACCCCTAAGCAAAGAGTAAACCTTTTGCAATTTAATGACCTTTTTTCCCTTCCCGCTGTGGGGGCAGCTGGAGGGAGTGTCAGACATTTTTCCGACTAAAACCCACTATATTCTTTCTGAAGGTCTCCATGTGCCAGAGCCATGGTTATTCTTGCGAACAACCCGCAGCCCCGGCAGCAACTAAATGACCTTTTTTTTTTTTTTTTTTTTTTTTTTTTCGTGGGAAATCATCAAATGACCCCTCCCGCTGAGGGTGCAGCTGGAGGGAGTGTCAGACTTTTACTGACTAATACAGCTACATTATTGCAGGAACATTATAAAAACTAAACAGCTGTATTTCATGTCGGTAGCCGTAATCTTTATGACCTAAACGCCAGGTAGTGGGATTACCACTAAATTTATGATACCTAAACCCGAGGGCTTTGTTCTGGGTTACCTTTAGGATAAACTCGCTAACACTTGTTTACGTAATCGGCTGATTAAACGAAATCATTTTTGACGAGCAGATGGCGTTGTTGTTAGTGTATCGGCCTCTCACACCGGAGTTCGCTGGTTCAATTCCTGCATAAGTCAAACATTTGTATGCATGAACAGGCGCGTTTCATTTGGTCTGATTATTCATATGTATTTACAAAAAGTATATTGGTTGTCTGCCCCGTTGGTCTAGTGGTTGCAAGGCGCGACTGCTGTGCACGGGGTCTCGGGTTCGAATCCCGGGTCGGGCCGAAATCGCTTTGTGGGTTTTAAGAAACTTTCACAAAGCAGCCTGGAGTCTGGAAGTTGGTGATTGATTCACCCGTGCATCGGAGAGCACGTAAATGTCGGTCCTGCGCCTGATCTCTCTCCGGTCGTGTCGGATTGCCGTCCCATCGGATTATGAGAGTGAGGGAATAGAGAGTGCACCTGTGTCTGCGCGAATGCTTGTGCACTATAATATGTCCTGCGCAGCTGGCTGATCTCCATAAATGAGAACGGCCGCCGTAGCCAACAATCAGCCTGGACGCCATCATAGGTTGTACGCTTATCAGTTCTTTTATAATTATTGAATAACCTCTGCTTAGTTTGGGACTAGATGACGTTGTGTGAATGTCAGAAAAATATGTTATAAATTAGCAGATGTATTTGTATGCTAAAGAAAGACAAAGTATAGTTTTTTTTTTCGGCCTCCAAATGAATCTCCTGAGAAATATCAAGCAGGTCTTTAAAACACTACTCATTGAAAAGTCGTTTCATTATTTGATGTGTCATTTTCTTAAGTTTTATAAATTAAGTCCGAAATAAGAGGGTCGAAAAGATCTTTGCTGAAAGTTTGAACTTAATTTCTAAACAGATGTTTTGCGCTTAACAGACTGTTATCTTGTTGGTAAAATTTGACCTTAGCCACGGCTTATGTTGAGTAACGTAGTCAGCATGAGACAGTAATGGGAAGGTAATTATATGTTTTGAGGACCTAGCATTTAATGGTAGCCTTTGGTAACTGATAATTATAATATCGGACAAACGCTTAGCGCCCGGGCGCTTTCTTCATCGCTGAAGGAGAAACATTGTACAACATTTTATCCTTATGTATAACTAGTCTAGTATTAATCGCGATCCCCATGATGCTTCAGTTCCTATTAATTTAGTACCATCACCCCCCCCCCCCCTACTAAAAAAAATATTTACTAGGTGTCGAAAGCACCACCAATGTTTATATCTTCATTTTGCAAGGAAAAGGGGTATTCCTTGCAACCACTAATAGGTCTAGAATGCGATTTGCCAATTTTATTATTGTCCTTACCTTATTCTGAAATAGAATGATCATCTGAAACTAAGGACACAGGGTCCGATTACTGAGTTGGGTTCAATATACTGTTACTAGATTATTAGTGCTTTATATTAAACCCAGCACCCAAAATGCCATAGTATAGCAAGGTACAATTTCCGAGGGCCTAATATGTTCGGTGCCCCTTCCAGAAACTTTGATAATTAAGGGTCTGGTAATTGGAATAGTGCGCAGGGCTACAAGCATTGATGTTAATGTACTTCCAACAAATCCAATATACAAAATACCTAAATTAATTCAAAAGGACGACCTCAAAGAGCTCTCAAACGAAATGGCCAATATAGAAAAACAAAAAAGAAATTTCTTCATAAAGCAGAGGCATAAACTCGGAGAAATACCTTCTTACGAAAATATTCGAATGACGAGGGCAAATTTATTGAGCTGTAGAGGGCTAAGTAGACCCCGTATAATCTCTACCGAAGTTACCTACAGAATGTATAGGGGAATCGATAATGCAAATTTTATGTAAAGAGACTTTGAGAGGCCAAATTTCAGTAGGGGAGTTCCAGCCGATCCAATCAGTGAATCTTAATAATATGTATCGAATGTTTAGTTTTCGCAGGTTTACATTTGCCCTTACTATAAAGGTTATTTCAGAGGCGGGAAATTACAGCAATATTTTTTCTGGAATTATTTTACTCGGTGGTTGTCATGTTCACATTATTTTCAAGGTGAAAAACATGTCTGTCGTGCTAAGGTACAAGTGAAAACTACTATACCGATTGAATTTAAATTTGGTATAGAGACAGTTTTAAAAAGGACATCGGCTATTGTTTACCCTATTGCTATGTATAGCAAGTGCTTTTTCGTGGGACGTGACTTCATTGACTTTGAATTTTTCAATGAGAATGAAAAAAAAAAAAAACTGGCACAGCTTATTTTAGGGTGATTAAGTCTAGAAAATTTTATATAAAGCTTTATTTCTTAATTTCTAAAGCTGTTAATCTTCTTCAAATTAAAGATAGTATCAAGAGAATTGAAGCTACAAAGCCAAGCTTTTTCCAAAGTTCATTAACACGACTCTTAATTATTTAAGCCCTAATCTCAGAAGTACTGAAAATAAAAACAATAAACATGATTGGAGGACCTCATTGCTAAGTAAAAGCCACACAGGCCGATCGATCATAAGGTCAAGCAACGCTTAGCGCGGTCTATGGATGTATAACCAAAATATGTAGATGGATAACCAAAACCATCTTGTCATGACGAGTTCCTCCATGTCTCGGAAGGCACGCTAAATTTGGCAGTCATTACGGGTAGTCAAAAATTCTGACAACCATTCTAACTAAGGAGTAAGGGGTTAACAGTTAGTAGGGATGTGGAGGTCGGACAGGCAATCGCTCCACGTAAAACACTGGTACTCAGCTGCATCCGACTAAGACTGGAAGCCGACCCCAACATAGCTTGAGAAAAGGCTAGGCAGATGAATCTCTGAGGTTCTAAAAATAAACAAAGATAATAAACATGGTTGTTTTCGCATTAGTGTTTGAAACTGATTAAAACGGTGCCATAAATCTAGGGCGACTGACCATCGCACACTAATTGTGATTGTCTATTGAAATGAGATGTGGAGGTGGGATAATTGTTTATCGTACTCTATTTGGATTAATATGGATATAGTGTTAAATTTTCATCTAATTCTAGTAGATTTTAAAGAGTATTCTAAAATGTTAATTTTTTTTAGAGGAAGATAATATTGCTACACGTAAAAGTATAATATGACAACTTATTGCTATGGGGGTTTTGAAATTTGTTATTGAATTTTAATTAATAACATAATTATTTAGAACGCGAGTCAGCATTATTTTTTTTAATATTTCTTGAAGTAAGAATACGGTTCTAAGGGAAAGCAAAAAAAAAAATCGTGAAAAACAAATAGTAAAAAATAAAAAAAAAGGTCGGGCATATGCTGATCGCTGTATCAGTTAGTTATTAATTTGAATGAACTTCATATAATTATAACAAGGATACCAAAGAGACAAGATTGTAAATGTTTTTTTGTTATCGCTTGGATATACGAGCATAGTATCATACATATATAATTTATTCGTACATACCTACTACAAATTTTCTCAACGTAAGTTCTAACATTACTTGGCGTCTTTTTTCGACTTCAAATCGAGTTCTCACAGTAATACCGCAGTTAATATATGTAAACGTGGGCGTTACACATTGAATAATGTTTGTGTACGTTTGTACTGAGGGCATATCAATATCCTCAGTCAGCTCTTTAGCATAGTTCGTGGGGCGGAAAGGTCGGCCCTCGCATTAAGTGTTGCAGGGTTTTGCGCATTCCGAAGCGTTGGGTGCCAAGGATTTTAGCTTTGTTCAAGGAGAGGACACGCTGGCGAGAATTAATGACTGTAGTATATTAGATTTTAAATTGCATAGTTTTGAGAAATTAATTCATTATGAAGTAGTCGTATCAATCTATACTGATATTATAAAGGGGATTGTTTAGATTGAACAGGCTCCGAAACTATTTCACCGATTTGGAAAAATCTTTAACTGTTGGAAAGCTACACTATTTCTAGTGAATATATGCTATGTGTTATCCGGGGACACGGGAGAAGCCGCAAGAAATTGCTAGTCGTATATAAAATGAGTATTCCACAGAATATAACTAATGCGCAAAGTGTTCCTAGTCACCACAGTGAACTATTTGAGACTTTTTCTAATAATAATGTGCATGCTGTCCTGATTTCCGAGAGCTGGCTCAAACCAAATCTCTTGTCCACCTCGTACCCTCTTCCTGGTTTCATACTTATTCGGAATGATCGGCTTGGGAGAAGAGGGGGTGGGGTAGCAATATACCTTCGATCGGACTTTCCTTATAAGATCTTGGCTACGTCTTCTAGTCCATCACCCAGTGCTGAATTTCTCTTTTTGGAGGTTTCAGTTAAAGGAGCTAAAGCCGTCGTTGGTGTTGTTTATTGCCCCCCTTCTGTCGACTACTTCACTGATTTGGAATCGGTTTTAGAATCGCTGGGTTCGGAGTATGCACACTACATCATCATGGGAGATTTCAATACAAATCTCCTTGCTCCTAACTCTCCTCGTTCCCGTAAACTCTTGCATGTTCTTGATTCATCCAGCTTACATGTTCTGCCTCTTCATGCCACGCATCGTTCCACAACTGGCGATGATTCCTGGCTGGATTTAATTTTAACTTCTAACCTTTCCCTTGTCTCCTCCCATGGCCAGTATATTGCTCCCGGTTTTTCCCATCACGACCTCATTTTCCTCTCCTATATCCTTAAACCCCCTAAGCCGAAGCCTAAGATTATGTATAGGCGTTGCTTTGCAAGGATGGATGTGGAACGGTTGCTTAAGGATGCTCTAGACATCGATTGGACACCATTGATGGGTTCTGATGCTGTAGACGAAAAAATTATGATTTTTAATAACATACTGAACACCTTGTATGATCGTCATGCGCCAGTTAAGAGGGTCAGAGTCAAGCGGCCGCCAGCACCGTGGATGACTGAACTTATAAGAATAGCAATGCGCAGGAGGGACCGTGCGTTTCGCAAATTCAAAAAAGACCGCACTGATGAAAACTGGGCTCAGTTTAAAACTGCAAGGAATCGGTGTAATATGATGATACGTAACGCTAAACGCCGCCATATACTCAACAACATCTCATCATCGTCTTCTGCTGATATCTGGAAGTTCCTTGGGACTCTGGGTATCGGTAAATCGCGAAATTTAGACCTACCTAACACAATTAGTTTGGATGCTTTAAATAGTCATTTCTGTACTTTTTCCCATTTGGACTATTTAACAATGCAGGATACTCTTAATCATATATCTGGTCTAACGCGTCCCGATATCGAACCTTTTGATTTTTTACCAGTTAATGAGGAAGAGATCAAAAAGATTATCCTGTCCATCAAATCTAAAGCGGTGGGATGTGATAACATCAGCCGTCAGATGATTATTCCGATCCTAGTCCCAATCCTTCCTGTTATCACCCACATTATAAACTTTTCCCTCTACTCTGGAGTGTTTCCCTCACTTTGGCGGAAAGCTTACGTGCGTCCTCTTCCCAAAATTTCCAGCCCTACTCTGCCTAGTCACTTCCGTCCAATTTCTATCCTGCCTTTCCTATCCAAAGTGCTTGAGGCTTGTGCTCATAAGCAATTTTCCCGTTTTATTTACGGGAACACGCTCATGAGTCCTCTACAATCTGGATTTAGGCCAGGCCACAGCACTTCTACTGCCCTCCTCAAAGTGACTGGCGATATCAGAATCGCTATGGAAGACGCTAGTCTCACAGTGTTGGTACTAGTTGATTTTTCAAATGCGTTCAATACCGTCAGTCACGATATCCTATTATCCATCCTGTCACATCTTATGGTCTCTTCTAAGGCATTAGACTGGTTTTCTTCCTATCTTCAGGATCGTCAGCAGTCGGTTCGGGTAGAGGAGAGTTCATCAACCTGGTGTACATTGAATGCTGGCGTTCCTCAAGGCGGCATACTTTCACCTCTTCTATTCTCAATATTTATAAATTTCCTTACTCCTGAGCTTCAGTGTTCGTATCATCTCTATGCCGATGACTTGCAGTTATATCGCTACACTAAAGCTGACGATTTGGTAGCAACCCTCCGAAAAATTAATAAAGATCTGGAGGTGGTAAATAATTGGGCTGACAGGTTTGGAGTGACAGTCAATCCTGACAAATGTCAAGCTATAATTATCGGAAGCTCGAGAAGTTTGGGTAAGGTGGATGCACCTGACTTGCCACCTTTGGTCTTCAATGGGATCACTATACCGTACAGCTGCACTGTGAAAAATCTTGGCCTTTTTCTCGACTCCTCACTCAATTGGCAAGCACAGGTTGCAGCTGTCAGTCAAAAAGTGACGAATACGTTACGGTTCCTCTATCGCCTGAAAAACTTGCTCCCATTCGATGTAAAGGCAATGCTTATACGAACCTTAGTCTTCCCCATAATCGACTATGGTGATGTTTGCTACTACGACCTGAATGCAGATCTGCTCAATAAACTTGACCGGCTTCTCAACAATTGCATTCGATTCGTTTTTAATCTCCGCAAGTACGATCATGTGTCAGCGTATCGATCGCAACTTAAATGGCTACCGATAAGACAGCGACGTGTGATGAGGGCATTAACCACTCTCTTTTCTATACTATATACACCTTCTTCTCCTTCCTATTTAACCTCGCACTTTCAATATCTTTGTTCTCAACACAATAAAAATCTCCGCTCCTCCAATAATCGTCTCCTGCACTGCCCTTCTCACCGTTCAGATATTATTCACTCTTCCTTTTTTGTTAAATCCATTCTTCTCTGGAATGAGCTACCTCTGGAGGTCAGGATGGTAAATAGTCGACACACTTTTAAATTGAAACTCAGAGATCACATCCACAGGAAGTTGGCGGAATCATCACAGTAGTTTTTTCCTCACTTTCTTCTCTTGGATATATTATATAGCTATATATATTTATTTGTATATAAATATTTATATATATATATATATATATATTTATTTATATTTATGTGTGTGTTATAATTATAGGTTTATATATATTTTGAATATTATACATTTATTATTTTCTTTATTTTTTTTATTTTTTTATTACATACTTGAATTAAATGTCAAACAGCGTTGCACCTACCACTTCTATTTCTCCACCACCCAAAGGTAGACTGGTAGAGAACGCCTAAGGCGTTAAGTCCGCCGTTGTACAGTGTGCAAGAAGAATAAATAAATAAATAAATAAATAAATAAATAATATGAATTAACTGGTGCGTTTAGGTATGTCTTGATCTCACTCTCTATGACCTTTCCAATTTTTATCAATATCTGTTCAGTAGTGTTGAAAGTTTGACAGACAGATGGATAGACAGGCACAGTTGCTTTAGCATTCATAATATTAGTAAGGAATTCAGGAAGAAAAGATGACGTGCAAAGGACAATGACTTCTTAGCATACTTCCTTTTCTCTTCATACTTAACTCTGGTGTTAACAAATTCACTTCTAGCGCTCTGGAATTTTCCGCTGAACAAATTATATCAGTATTTAAGTTCATAGTTTTCATACATACTTGAGACGAGAAACGAATAGTGAACCCTCCTTCAATATGCTCTCTTTAAACTAACATACTGCACAATAAACACTAACCTACCTCAACAAAACACGCAGACAGCTAACACATAACTGCAAGACCTCACAAACCACTAGAACAAGCTTATTAAGTAAACATACACTAACTACCACCAATGGAATCTTAGTAATAACTTTACAACACGTAACTGTATGTTATTGGGTTAGGGCGTGTCAAATTGGCGCTAACTCGGAACCAAACTTGAGACTTCGCGTTTGACAGAAGTGAATTTGTAACTCCACTTGCCCCCTGGCGATGAGTTGTGAATATGGGTTGATTGTGCATACAGCTTTATAGTCCATAGCCTAGAACTGGACTAGGGTTCCATACGTATATATTTAAATTTTGACTTTAAGATTTTTTTTTCGTCTTGGGGCACGGCAGTGGCTCAGCCAAGTTTCAAGCAATGCTGATGAAATTGTTTTAACTATGAGATTGGATTTTTAATTTGTTTTTGACTTATACTTACGTGTTTTTAGTTTTATTGTACGTTTGACGCTGTGGTATCAATATATTTTTTCTTTTTAATAAGTCATGTATACATCGCCAAAGAACGTAATTATAAATAACCTCGATAGTGTACCTATTTGTTTCAGCGACATGTTATTTCTCAATAAACATTAAGCTTTGTTGCCTACTCAAATGTAATACTTTACGTAACTAGGTTCCTTTTAAAACCAATCAAATAAATCAGAAACCAATATAAATGTAAAGGTTTAGCTCCACCGAACACGGGCCCCTAAAAGCATTTCACCACGATATCCATATTTAGGACCACAAGAGGCGTCTGATTCCAACATAGAAACTTCTCGATTTAATTTATACACTTGTTTGGTATTACTCTTATCGAGTGCGAGGACCAAGTTCTGTAGAAATCAGGAGAAATTACAGCCGCCATTGTGAGAACTCACACGGAAAACTTCGAAGACTCGAAATGATCAAGTTTCGAATAGGTTGGTATTTTAGATATTCGATATTCGAATACTGGCAGAATTTTGTAGTGAGAATAGCTGGAGTGGAAGTTACGAGAATATTTTAGAGTGGTTGAGTTTTATTAGTTTTAATTTTATTTTCAAGGTGGGAAGTTTTATGAATGATTTTTAAAGGGAATATGTGCACGTGGGTAATACTTTTCTTTTAAGATTTATTAGCCTCAAAATTGTCGACTTGGCGCATTTTAAAAGATATAGATTTTACTTTATTTACTTCAACCTTTCTTTGTTATTTAATAAAAAGATCAATAAAGTCGTTTGAAAACTTTTATCTTCCACGCGATTAACTAACTCACTCACATTTTCTGGCAGTCATTAAATTTTTCACTCATTTTCAAATTCAACAAAGTTTCAATAGAAAATAATACAATTAAACATTAATTCAAAACAGTTAACGTTGTAAAGGAACTATTCGCTAAATAGTTTCGGTGAAACTTTCCTTAAACCAAACTCAAAACGTTCCTGTTTAGCATCAAAGTGGAAATCCAAAATCCCTTAAGCCGTGTTAGAGATTTACAATCTTGTTTATGCAAATTCGCTGACACGAAATTGATACTTGTCGCTTTAGTAATAAGGTTGGTATTGGATGAATATTTAAATTTGTTTCGCAGTAAATGTGAGCGAATCCAACTGGCAACTTTATTTTCAGGCGACAATTGCCCAACTAGGTTTTGCCAACTAATTGTAGGAATTACAGTTCACTTCGCTTACCAACTTGGCGCTTAGATATTCGGATTTAATCTTGTTTATGCTCTCTGCCTTAGCGTTAGACTGTATGTTTGTTGGCAATCGGTTCCACTTCAACAGAAGTCTGGTCTTAAAATAATCCTAGGTAACTTACCTTTTATCAATAATCTGAGGACGAAAGATAACTTAGATTACTTGGGAACTGTTTGAGCTACTAATATTTTGTTTGCCTTAAAGATTTACGTACGTAAATCACTCTCGTTAGTCTTGTCAAAATTTTCTATCTTTGGACAGTTTGATTGATTTTACTTACAAATCTCGTTAGCTAAATTGTATTTTTGGTGAAATTAAATCTGATTATTTTTGTACTATGTATATAGGGTGTAACAAAACTAGTGCTCTATATTTTTACAAGTCATCTAGTACATGCTGAGGATCATGTTTACCACAATAGAAATTTAATAATTGAGTGCCTTCGTAGAGAACGGCGTTGTGCGTAAAATTTGGCGACTGGGACGATAAATTTAATAAAATATGTTATTGTTTTCATGACTTTTTTGTGGATTTTTTTGTGGGCATGTTCTAGATGACCTGTAAAAATATGGTGCACTAGTTTTGTTACACCCTGTATAGAACTAAGTATTAGTCTGTTTGGCGTTAGTCTTATGCTCTTAACGCCAAGATCCTGAGCACTCGGTGTAAGCCTCATTATTCATTCAATGCTCGCCACTCAGTAGTGTCCCGGCTTTCCTAGTTTTACTTATACCTACTATTTCACCTTGCTCAAAAAATCTTTCTTTTTAAAGTGATTTTTAAAACACTTCCAGTAAAGTCCTTCAATCAAATACATGTTGAGAATAGAGCAAATTTTTTCTGTGACAACTTAAGATGTCAATTCTTATTTCTTATAGAAACTCTTAGAGAAACAGAGAAAATACTGTAATCTAAGCTGACATTTTCATAAAAAGTCGTAGGTAAAATTATTTCCAAAACTTTTACTGATGATCCCAGCGTAAATTAATTAATCACCTGAATCGATTAAGTTCACTATTGCTGTATACAAAAAAGAGCTATTTTGTGCTCAGATATAAATTTCTATCTTAATTAGTACCTCACATTATAAATTTAATGTTAGCGCGTCAATATACCTAAAGATAATATTCTTTTTATATACTTATACCAATTTAAATAACAAAGAAAACTAAATATTAAAGGAAAAAGTAATGGTGACACACTGAGAGACAACCTTTGGATAGATTGAGACAGAACAGTTAGATTTAATAATGCAGATAGTGTATGTTGGATATACTGTCAAAAAAATATAAATAAAAGAAAATTAATAAATATAAATAAGTCAGTAAACTATGATTATAAATTAGATAAGTAGTGTTTATATATTAGTTTTTACACCTAAACGAATATTTCCGAGTTCAAACTTAAAATCAGAAGCAACGTTTAATACGAGTATTCCCATAAAGATATTTCTATGAAGACAAAGTACAGCAGCAGACGTTAATACCGTTGATGGTGTAAAACAAATTAAAATGCATTCTTGCTGCAGTAATAAATTACTTCACGGGCCATTGGGGGCAGGGATTACGTGTGAAAGGTTGCTATTTAATTAGTTTCTTTTTGATAGATTGAGTGTAAGATTGACGCGATATTTTTATCAAATTGTCGATATTGGCAAATTAGGGTTTTCTTTGTAAGGACTGCGATGCCCGAGAGGGTCTGTAATTGTTTATATTTTATCTATCTGTTGATTTGCTTTTTGCTGGCTTGTTTAATTGGGAAATCATCAAATGACATCAATCCCGCTGTGGGTGCAGCTGGAAAGTGTGTCAGACTTTTACTAACTAAATTCTTTCTCGTAGTCTTGTGTGCCGGGGTCGCGGAAAAACCCGCAGCCTCAACCGGCAGGATACGGCTCTATTTGTATGAGGTTGATGTTAAACTTCTACATCTAGTAGGCAAATCAATAGATAGATTATAGAAATTCAAAGTGTAATGTATAGTTTTCCTAAAAATGCTCCATATTTATGGCATTGAAATTTCGGTATAGCCATATATACTAATTTGTACTTCGTGTCGAAATTTCAGTTTTCCATAGGTATTAATTAATTAATATTTCTGTTTTAAGGTACCTCATTTATCTACTGGCTATATTCGTTCTATGTCTAGCTACTTATTGCTTTTTTGGAACTTACATCAAAAACGAAAAAAATCCCGAGTTGCGTGCATACAGAGTTCTCATGTTAGCAGCAAGGAGGAGATTAGTCGCGAGCCGGTCTCTCGCTTCACGTAACGCTGCGATATCATCAACACTCACGACATGCACCCTTAGTGATGTGCCGGCGATGTTATCGATAAAATACTTAATTATATTTCGATCCATTTTTTCTTTCTCATTAGGTTCGTGTGCCACCATTTGATATAGTATTTTCAGGATTATTACGTGAATATTTGTGTGGGTTTGTTTTCTTCAATTCTATTCTTTTTAAATACTGGAGCAGACACATAATATTTCATAGTTAACTAAATTGTATTAAAGCCAGATTTCATTATACTATGAGCAACAGTGGATGTACCATGGCTGAAATTATGCTGAATGAAATATTTTTTTATTAATATATCTGAGTACATATTCAATTTTTAATCGCATTTATTTATTTAACTATTTATTTCAAATACAAATTTTTTTTAATAAAAATAATATGTTAAAACATCGATAAACGCCCAACACTATAACTGACGCGCGCGAGGTAAGTGTAGGGCTATCGCGACGGATCGCTCTAAGCTCTGCTCTGAACAGTCAGAGATCTGATTACAAAGACGAACACTTGAAGCAGACCATCCATTTACCTTTATTTTATTCTATTTTATTTTTATTTTAGGTGCACGGTGCATATTGTATGGCGGAGTCTAGTTTTGTAAAGGTTTTGTTTGCAATGCTTGGAAACTTCTGCTCATATTTTATAACTATTCTATGTCTATGATTCAACCTGCTTTTTATAAGTTACGCTTTTAATAGTCCAGACTAACAAAATATCGTCTATGATATAATGGTGGCGTAGTGGTTAAATAGCCAACCTCTCAAGTATGAGTGCGTGGGTTCGATTCCAGGTCAGGCAAGTACCAATACAACTTTTCTAAGTTTGTACATATGTACTCTCTAAGTATATCTTGGACACAGATGACTGTGTTTCAGATGGCACGTTAAACTGTAGGTCCCGACTGTCATTGAACATCCTTGGCACTCGTTACGGGTAGTCAGAAACCAGTAAGTCTAACACCAGTCTAACCTAAGGCTACACCAGGCTAAATCCGGTTAGACTGGAAGCCGACCTCAACATAGTTGGGAAAAGGTTAGGCAGATGGTGATGACCCATTTTCATTAAAGGATAAGAAAATTTTCAGACGTCCTACAGGCTTTAAGAGTTTTCAGTTAATTTCCAAAATACAAGGAAATGTGAGCACATAAATTATTTTCTCCAGTTAGATTGTTTCGTAATCATTCAATCAACGTCAAAATCTGTCTAGCGGAAAATTTCTAAATGTTAAGTATTTTCCTTTTCCCATTTCAAAATAAACATAAGACTTTAAAAAAATATGATCGATTCGTAAATTGGGGATTCGATATTTAAACTTTAGGTCGTTATTCTTTTTCGATAGCTATGCTTTGTCATTATTAATTTTAAGGATTACATTACCGATTTTCCTTATCCGGGATTTTCAATTTTTGAAGTATTTTACCTCAAATTTCGAAGTCCCCCGTGACTCGCTTAAATTTGATGGCCAAAAAAATAAAATCGCCGTTACTTGGGAAATCTCTTAACTTTATTTTGGTCATTAATATAATTAAATACCTACCTACATTTTTTCTAGCAGACTTCGTCGTACAATGGTCGAATATCAAATACCCCGACAGTAACTATGACAAATCGACATTAAAACTTTGAAAGTACATATAACTTAGAAAAGTTACATTGGCGCTTGCTTGACCCGGAATCGAACCCACACACTCATACTTGAGAGGCTGGTGCTTTAAAGACTAGGCCACCACGATATCTTCTTAGTATGTCTTGGACACCAATGACTGATTAAAGGTGAAGGAAAACATCTCGAGGAAACCTGGACTATAAAGTCTGAAATCACCAACCCGCATTGAGCAAGCGTGGTGTTTAACGCTCAATTCCTCTGCATGAGAGGAAGCCTGTGCCCAGCAGACGGACGATAAAAATGCTGATGATGATGATGATGACTTTAAGTCTATTTTTGATAAAATAATCCTTTGACGCATAAAAGAAATGTACGAAAACCGTCCGTATTGCAAACATTATGAAAACAAACAAACATACAGCTAGAGAACGATATTTAATTTTGTGCAGCGGTTGTGTAGGCCCCTAAGGCTTTACGTAGCTTTCGGTAGCACGACACCGCGGAATGTGAAACAATGTGTGAGCGGAATAGAAAGAGGTCCCAACCTCGAAGGTATAAAGGGATATCTCCCTCCCTAACAAATTTTTATTGGGAATCCGCAGAAAGGATTGGAATTTACCGATTCTATCGGCTAATATTGGTGGGATTGGTTTTCAAAAATATTTTAGCGGTTTTATTATTATTTTAGGCTTTACATAGGCTTTTTTTCTGGCAGATCTGATTAGGTCATCCATATAAGAAAAAAATATTTTTTTTCTTGCAAGAGTATATTAATTCAGATATTTTTGACTTTGAAAATAGTTAAAATCAAAAGGCACTAGGCACCATTAATTATAACAAAAATATCACTAGCAAAGACTCTCGACAACACCCCAAAAATAGTTGCGAAGAAGAAAAATACACCAGAACGACAAAGTAATAAATAAAATCTATCATCTCCGAATACTTTCGGGGTTTCATGTACGGCAATTTGGCTGAAATATGTTTCATAAGCGCAGCCCCTGGTGAGAGAAACAAAACTGATAGACCGCGCAGTTTTTATTACTGGCTGTGAGAAGAATCTGCTATAGAAGTGCATATTGCAAGATTTTTTATGGCTTGACCGCAGCCGCTCCACAAATTGTGGTGAATAAAGCAATGAGAGAAAGACTAAGTTTGCCAAAGTTGAGTGCAATGTGCTCGTTTTTGCCTGTTGAAAGTTTGGTGGTAATCACTTTATTTGGCATTAATTATCAAGTGGTTTGTAGTAGAGTGTGTGTGTCATTTATAAAGACTTATTAAAAATTGTTAGCCATGCTTTAAGGAAATAATCTATGGATTAATTGGGCTGGTCAATTCTACTATGATCGTTTCCTATCATGCTTTGTATACTATGATTCATGTACCTATAAAGTTACTGTTTCAGTTTTGTATAACACTTTTGAAATTCCAGCCAAATGTTTGTTGCGTAAACATCAAGGGTAATATGTAATGAATCAAGTAATATAGGATAAAAACATTTATTTACAACACCTACCTATGACGTAATTGTTCAACATAACACAACAAATAACCTACTTAGTCAGAGTAATAGTTCTACTCCTCACAGGCTTCACAAATTTTGTGTAATTAGTCTTGATCCTTGAAATAATCGGTTTGTATTTAAGCTGTATTTGTTTGGTTGTTGTTATCACCTTTCCTTCAGTTGTTGCTGAGAACATCTCGAAGTTTTGCGAACGACCTTTCTTGTTGGCTCCAGACTGTTCCGCCATCTTTCTTAACCACATTTCAAAGTTAGATAGCTTCATACTTGTCTTCTTTAGAGGTATGTTGTATTTCTTTGACCTCCCTTTCTTCATGGTTGCCTTTTTCACATGATGTTTCACCGGCTTGTCTACTTCTATCTTAATTTTGTATAGAACGTTCAGGTTTTCGTGCATCGCTATATCTTGTATCCGTTCAAAAAACTTTTGGAATTGCGTGTTAGCGTCGAATCCTTTAACTTCGAACGATTTTGGTATTTCTCTGAAGTGTGTTCCAAATTTAGAATCGTGTAAATCTGGAATAAGTAATTGATTATTAAGTGACTGTGTTCTTTATTTTAATATTTATTATATGCCTGTAACATCAACGCTATTTAGATTAACGAAAGTTTTTTTTCTAACTCACTGACATAATAAATTGTCAATACAATTTTGCTTAAATCTTAATAGATTGTTATCGTTTATTTCCGTCATAAAATAAAAAAGGTGTTATTTAATGCCTAGATTTGTTTACTCTTTTGTTTCTTAAAGACCACAAAAAAGTATACCTAATAAACATCAATCTATAATTAATTTATGGTGCCTGGGATTTAGTTAGCTGTCCGCAATATCGCAAAATCAAGTCTCACATTCATAGATTACATCACAGCGCGAGCGTAATATTGAAATATCTATCTATCTATATCAGAAAAAATAAGGTTTTATAATATTTTTATAATCTGGGTCTTCATTATTGTTCTAGCATTGTCTTGGAAGGAATTTTCACATTTTTTGCTAAATAAATTTTGATTTGATGATTTATATCATATTCGTATTTTGAATAACAAAACTATTCATACAATATATCACTCACTCTCAATGTACTCCTGAGATGTAACCCAACTTATAGTTAGGGTGACAACAAACAGTTGTGTGTTAGTAATCCACGTCATCTTCGTATCAAAGTCTGTGAACTAATGACTGAAGATGCCAAGCACAGATGTTTTATATCCAGATAGAAAATTTAACAAAAAGTGTTAAAAAATACTCAAACATTCACACTTGTCGGCGCTAAGCCTATTAACCCTGCTAACGCTATCGTGTTTTGTAAACCCACCTGTTTTATCGGAGTTGGTCTTTACGACCAGAATTTTATTTTTTGATATTTTCAAATTTGGAACGTGTATTTTAATAGAATGTATATTTTAAGCTGCTACATGATGTTGGCAACCTTCCTGAAACCGTATAGTTAATATTTCGAGTCGTAGCCATGTTTGATACGTGTGTATATCATATATACGACAGGTTGCTAATTGCAGTCTACAAACAACTAGGAAACCTGGAGCCAAGCTCGGAATAATTATCAATGTTCCAAGTTAACAGATACTGGGAAGTTTGTACATGTATCTCAGATGTAATAACGATTTGTAGGACTAATTTGTTAGCTGAGTTTAATGTTAATTTCATTGATTTTTTTTTTTTATTAATGCAGTGTTTTTTGGTTATCAGGTCGAGAAAAATATGAGTGGGCGAGTCCGATTCCAAGTCAGGCAAGTACCAATGCAACTTTCTTATTTATATGTACAGATGCTAGCACATCAACCTACATCAATCTGTCAAATTTCTTTGATAGATTTACAATCTTAACACAATAATGGAATGTTAATATTCGATTGGTAAAATTTGATAGATTCGGGTAGGTTGACCTGCTGGCATCTGTACTTTCTAAATACTTGACACTGGACAATGAGTTATTAAACTAATGACTGATTAAAGGTGAAGGATAACATCTTTAAGAAACATGGGCCATAAATTCCGAAAACACCAACCCGCATTAAGCAAGCGTGGTGATCATATGAATTAATTTCTGTGTAAGAGAAGGCTTGTGCCCAATAGTCGAACGATAAAATAGACTTATAATGATGACGATGAGGTTGTGCAAAGTGTATTGGGTTTCCCCTTCCAAAGCTTTTTGGTTGCTACCTCCTAAAATATATTTAGGGCCAGTTTCACCAGTTGCTGATAAGTTCCAGATAGTTTATCTGGCAGATAATATCATACAAATTCTGGTCCATTTTTTAATTTATCTGGTAGATATTGGCTATCTGTAATCTGTGAAACTGGCCCGTAGTTTCGTATTTATGAAGTTTCTGGTTCATATTCATAAAAAAACAAATCAATAGAAATCACCAACATTTGGGCAAACATAACCAAACCGACCACTACTCACAACCACATAATTCGTTCATAAACTAAAATTTGGTCATAAAACAGGCATCAACACCCCATAAACCACTGGAGCGATGCCTCATAACACTGGGCCTCATAACTCGAGGTCAATCAATAGCTTTGTAAATGAAATTAGTAGCCCAGTTATACCGAAGCGAACCCGTGTCATGAATTACAAATAGGTCAATATAATTAGCATCTTAAGCTAAATGCTAACGCTATTGTAGGTGATAATGAGGTGTTAGAGCTCATTTCAATATGGGAATACCTGGCTATGGTGAAATATTGTAATTTGTTTTGGGTCTTTTTTTGTATTTGACTTTGTGAAAACTTGTGTCTCTATTTTTCTTGTTGGACAGAATCCAGTTTCAAAAGGTAACAGACGCCATTGGTATTTCTACATTTTTCTCTCAATTTTTTCTTGAAATGGTATCGAATTGTGTTTAAATATCCACCACTTCTATAAGACCGAAAGCATTTTTGAAGTAAAAAAGGGAAGAAGACAGAAAACAGAGTCCTGTATAGTCAATGCTTCAAAGTCGTTCTCAGAGTGAAACGATAACCTTAAGTGAAATCCATAACATTGTTTAAAATTTAATTTTTATAAAAATTCCAGTGAATATAATTCATAACAAAGTAAAAATATCTAGCCCAAAATGACAACATTCGGTTGAAAATTTTCGAACCTCACATGAACATTAATCACGCAAGCATTGAAGTGTTAAAATCTCTTTGAATTAGGCTCCTTATCTGACGCCATTGTTCGGAAGCAGCTGAATACAAATGTTTATAAAAAAAATAGGTCCCCCTGAATGGAAAATTCTTTCTACACCAGTTGATAGTTCAAAATGATCATGGAATTATCAGTAGGGATTAGACAATGGACTATTCCATGTCAGGTGCAAAGGAAAATCTGACAAATAAAAAACAAAACACCATCGGCTGTCATTGATTTTCCAGTCGTCAAAGAAGACAGAAAAAAAATATTGTGGTATCGGAATTTTTGAAAACAGAATCGTAATAGTGCGATAAGTAGCGATAAGCAAATTGTAATAGTTATATCATCTATTTTGCAATGAAGTGGAGTAGTGAGGGGAATAGGTCTTATATCGATAGTGTCGAATAGTAGACGGTTTTTCATTTTGTAATTAAACGTGCAGAATCCTCGATTTCAAACACTACTTACTATCAGGTGAAATAGCGCAGTAGTGTAGGGGTATTTGGTCTGTACATTGCAAATGCATTCTGATAAATCAACAACAATTAAAAAGAACTTGTGCAAAAGCAATATTCCCCAATTCGAACTCAGTTTAAACTTTGAATATCATCGATAACACATTCAATTCGATTCTATATTGACATGTATCGATATAAGATTTGGATAATAATGGTAGCATTTTACTCGAGAGCTCGATAATCGGTAAACTTTAATCTGTTTAATGTATATGATGATAAGAGATAATAAAATCGATCTTGAACAACTTTGTTGAAATATCTAAGCCGTGTACTAGGTTAAGTTACGCAGATTTGCATTTAAGTAATTTCTAGGCCTCGGTTGAATAACCCAAAGAGATAGCGGCTGATAATCTTAAATGGTACTAGATTTGTCTAGAGTTATTGCTAGAATTGTAGGACTTTCTGTAACCTGATTTGTTCGTATGTGTGTACTACAATAAAATTATAGAATCTGGGTAATTGAATATTGTGGATACAATTATCAAGTCTCCTCCTCATTCCGTCATTCATTTGATGTAAGTACGATTGACTATTCATATTTTATCGCATAAATGGTGTTCAGACCGATTGTCGGCCATGGAGGTGGTTCTCTGTCAAATCAGCCAGCTGCAGAGGACAGATTACAGTGCACAAGCATTTGCCTTGACGCAGGTGCACTCTCTATTCCTTCACTCTCCTATACCGAAGATCAGGCGTAGAACTGACACTTACGTACTCTCCGATACATCAACTTTCAGACTCCGTCATGCTTTCGGCCCAACCCTAGAGGTGACGCCATAATGCAACTACTAGACCAACGAGGCAGTAGGTATATCCTATAACATGTCTACTAAGAATGTGAGAAAATAGTCCTTCAGTTCTAAAAAGACCTCTCATCAACAGCCAACAAACTTCTTCAATATTCCTCGAAAAAAAGTATGAAGGAAAGCAGTGTCCACTAGCTGAGGAAGTTCCACCAAGTTATTACACTCAATCAATACTTATTGAGAAGTTGCCGCCACTGTTCCCAGTTGCATTCTGTATGATGCTCCCAAGAGGGGACAAATAAAACTTATTTATTGGAGATTCTGCTTCGGAAGTATGGACAGTGTTTGCTTCAAGTTGTTGTGGTAGGTTTTGACACGTGTCCAACTCTGAAATAAACGATGAGTGTCGGTTTTGAGATTTTTGTCGTTGCACTACTGTAGTGCTTTATTTTGTTAGACAAAATGCGTTGACCGTGTAGACTGTGTACTAGCTGTACTGGCAGTATTTGACATTTTTTTTAAGACTTGTTCCTGTATTCCAAATTTCGCTGACTGCCACATGTGGAGAACTAACACATTAGTAGTAGGCATGATAAAGGCAAATGATAAAGCTGAAGGATTCGTTTATTTTTTTTCATCTCAAAAACGACTGGACAGTGATTTGAAATATAATGCCATAAATTACTTTTGTGACTGGACGCGGGTGGAATTGTTAGCGGAAGCTAGTATTATTATAACCATCATGCATCATGATCTAGCTCCAAACTAAGCTCCTTAGCTTAGTTTGGTACTAGTAGTTAGTAAGTACTGGACAGCTGACAGAAGGTGAACGGCCAGGACTAAATTAAACACCCATATGCGTAAACAAATATCAATAGGTACTTTGTCATTTGGTCGTCCTAACATATTATGTGTCTATTTATAAAAAACTCTACATTCATAAAGTAAGCCTCGGATTTTCAAGTTACAGTTAATAAAAAAAAATATTTATTGTTTAAACTTTTTAATAATAGTGCTGGCCACAAATATAAAACCCATACCATATCACCTAGTAAATAATACTTTGTTGAAGTAATAGTATACCCCATTCTGATTACAAAAAGTCAAGGTCGAGTTGAAATCATAACCTTAATACCAGCATTACCAGCTGACCCTTAATTATAACAAAACCCACACACACGTGCGCGTGTATTCAGAAACTAAATTGGTATCTTAATTAATAAAGTCGCATTCACATTAATTATTAGTTCAGCAATCCGATTAACGCGTAAATTTACTTTTATTTTAGTTTCTACTTTATTTGTTTGCTTTCAACTAAAATTGATAAATGTTCGGGGCTTAATAATGTTTACTTATCTTGTCATAGGTAAGTTATTTGTGTTGGCTTTTAAGGGTTGTTTATATGGGTTAGTTTTATTATGTCAACGTATTGAAGTGTATTAAGTGCAGTACCAATGAGGTTGAGTTTGAGATTTTTTTTAACTAAGCTTAAATCTGACTCAGTGCCTAGGTATGTTTCATACCACCATCCTGGAAATGGAGTCAAGTTTTTTAGGGCTAAGTAATTGTAGGGTTTTCGACTTTTGTTTTCGTGTGACGTCATCGAATGACCCCTCCTGCTGAGGATACAGGTGGAGGGAGTGTCAGACTCTTACTGACTAAAACCAGTTATGTTCCTTCTGAAGGGCCCTTGTGTGCCAGGGCCACGGTTGTCGATTTTGAGTTATGAACTAGTAACAGCAAATGTACTTGATAACGATAGGTATCATGTTTTTGAAAACGTTTTTCACACTCATTTCACATTTTATCTGGTTTGACACTAAGCAAAGCTTGTACTTTGCGTGCTAAACAACTGACAAACGTAGGTATTATACATAGGAACATCTAGACTAAGTCAAACACCCATGTTCATTAACATAAATGTTTGACTTAAACAGGAATCGAACCCGTGACCTCCACCCTTGAAACCAGATTCACTTACTACTACACCATCTAGTCATCAGTCTGAATATAAAACATGATCCCAATGAAACACTATAATAAATTATCGACCACTTCTCTACTTAATAAACATCCCAACATTTCCGATAAATAGCTCCGGCAAAAATCAAAACACACATTATAATCAAAAAATCTTTGCAATAAACACGATAACTATCTATCATGGTATATACTATACTAGCTTCTGCCTGCGGTTTCAGCCGCTTCCTGAGGAAAGTATTTCCCGCATCCGGATAAAAAGTAGCCTATATGTTATTCAGATGTATAAGCTATATTATTGCAAAGTTTCATCGAAATCCGTTCAGCCGTTTGGGCGTTAAGAGGTAACAAACATGCAAACACACACACAAACTTTCGTATCTACATATATTAGTGTGATAGTGTGATAGGCTTGTTTTCGACTACCCCTAAATGTGAAAAGTTGATTCAAAATGACCGAACTCCTACCATTATCCGTTAGCAAACAAATAACCGAAAATTATTCGGTGAAATCGATCGAGAAAATATCTGTATATTGCTAAAGTTGGGCAATTATTTTCTTTATACATAAGTGGGAGTGATTTTAATGACTGTGCTATATGATATAAGTTGCGTGCATAACTGTCTATACAGATTGATTGTAATTACGGTGATTTTACAATATTTTGTATTTTGTTACACTATAAATTTAAGTTCTATACGGAGAGTTTACGTATTATTTTGTCTATCTCGTACATATCGGACTGCCTCGTTAGTTTAGTAGTCGCATGGCGCGCGACTGCTTTGCACGGGGCCTCGGGTTTGATTCCCGGGTCGGGCCGAAATTGCTTTGTGGGTTTTGAGAAACTTTCATAAAGCAGCCCGGAGTTTGGAAGCGGGTGATTGATTCACCGGTGCATCGGAGAGCACGTAAATGTCGATCCTGCGCCTGATCTCTCTCTGGTCGTGTGGGATTGCCGTCCCATCGGACTATGAGAGTGAGGGAATAGAGAGTGCACCAGTATCTGGACGAATGTTTGTGCACTATAATGTCCTGCGCAGCTGACTGATCTCCTTAGAGACAACGGCCGCCGTAGCCGACAAATCGGCCTGGAAGCCATCACATATATCGGAAATCTCGGAATTCTTATCGTCTTCCTTTCTAAACCAGTTTTATACCTTCTCATGTTCACTACTCCACACAGCCATGTGATATGTAAGAAGACAAGATTTTTTTAATTCGGTTCAATTCCTGAGATCAGCGTATGCAAGCGAACAAATAAACTCAGCTTTAGGTACTACATATACATACATAATATATATGCAGGTATATGTAGTTTATCAGTCGTGTTAATACCCAAACTCAAACAAATAAATAGCTTAACTTGAGGCTAGCCGACCGTGTTTGAAAAGGTATCCCGATGTTATTTTATGAGTGCGTATTAATATTACTCTGAACAATAGATCTACATCTAGTGAACATCTTTCTGATTACAAATAAGAACAGCTTTTTGAAGTTCTGCTAGTTTTTCTCATGATTAAGTTTGCCGTTGGAACACAGTTTAACTTTCTTGAGAACACTCCGGTACGACATTTTGCATTTTAATATTAGTTTTATAAGAGTCATAGTGCAAATGGCTGACTGAATAAATAATATTGAATCAGTGACAAAAGATAGTACAACTACTTTTACCCGACTACTAGAAAGGGTTATGCTTTTATTATAGCATTATGTTTATATAGACACCAGCAGGCTTAGCATGGCGATTTTATATCTATTCTGTCAAGAAAAGACAAATCTCTTTTTGTCAATGTCAGCATGTCTTCTGCCCGAGCATGGCGCGACCTCTCAACTCGCATATAATCACTTGTAGCCTTATGACAATCGAAGAAAAGAAAAATTACTTCAAAAATGTCAAAATAAATTTTACGTTAATCTGTCACTCTCTGTCATTTTGTCCGTTCTCCGGTAAACAAAACTTGTTTCTACGGTTGTCATGCTAAGCTTGCTGCATTAAAAAATAGTTCTTGAGTTTCAATTTTTACCAAAAGATATTCATGTGGAAGATTCAGTTCATATATTAATGTTATACACATACACAGCCGTGGAGGGTCGCTATAGTTTATATAGAAGTATAAGGTATATGAAGATGAAATATATTTGACATCCCACGTAAGTGCAAAACCTTAGGGAAAAGAGTTACGTAACAGCTTTTGAAGGATGGACTCTCCCCCTCACAGGGGTCGAGGAAAAGGGTGAGAAATGATTCAAACTAAGTCTGATGAATCAAACAAGGAATATTGGAAGCTCCACCATTTTATACGAAGTAAGAGCTGGTGCATGTTCAAGGACTCTTTTATTAATAGTACTTAATTAAGAAGACCTTTGATATTATACATTACTTCGTTTTTATTTTGATTTGATGATAAAAGCTTTCAATTTTGTAGAAATATACATTTTTATCACATTCTGAGTCTTTGAAGTTCTTTTCTGAAAATTACAGGGAGAAACGTACGTATTTATAAATAAATTTCGAGGTACCGTAACAACTTGCTGGGATTGTGAGATTGTTTTAAAGATTGGTTTAAGTCAGTAAAAGTCTGACAATCCCTCCCACTGCACATACGGTGGAAGGAGACATTCGATAATTTCCAATGTCAAAAAAGGCACTATTAAGTAATAAATATCCTTTGGAATCAAATACGCGTGATTCAATATTGACATAGGACCTCGAGAAATGTTAGAATTTGAATTGAATTTAAAAAAAAACGTACGCGTATTTATGTAGCTGGCAATTAATACTGTTCCTAATAAAAAAAAAAATTCAGTATCATTTCAAACTAAACGTAAATTAATCTTGGCATCACATCGTGACTAAAGAGTTTGTAATCAACCTTTTAAAAAAAGATGCACATACTTAGAAAACATAGTGCGTGCAATCGCAAGCAAAACTGGGTCAAATTGAGAATAATGTAATCAGCCACAGGTGACGGAAACTATAAACAAGAATAAAACAATTCGTGTACTGTGGCTTGTGATTACCATATTAGCGACACGAAAAAAAAAAGGTGAAACAGTATTACTGGTATCAAAGGAAATAGCTCAAGACTGAATAGTATTCTGACTGATTTGGTACCTATCGTATAGGAAATGGTGAGATGTGGACATTTTAGGAGTTGTTTTTTCAATTACCGAGGTTCCCGAAAGAGGAAGCGTTAGAGAAAGAGGAAGATATAAGAATTATTTTTGTAGTCCTACACCTGGATGAAATGTAACTGATAGTCTTTTTCGATGAAGGAACTATCTAACATAGTTTTTTTTTTTCAAATCAGTACAGTAGTCCCTGAGATTAGCACGCTCAAGCAAACTAACTTGTCAGCATTATAATATTATTATAGGTATCATATGGTATATAATATGTATCATATAGATAGGTTAAGTGGGACTGGATGTCTCTGATGACCATTTTGACAAGAAATTCTGTACGGTATTGTGTAAAACTCATACATGGGAATTATTATTTTTTGATTACAATGAGATAATTTTATTTCTGTATCTACACCAATTTGAATACCATAAAGACAAAAATGAAGGCTAAAACTAGATTATTAAAAGCATACTTTTGCTATTTACAACAGCATTAAATGGAGCAAACAACATTACAGTCTGAATTTCTTCCTGAAATATCCGTTTTTCTATTTTAAAACCCAATAAAATACACATACACACTGCATCAATGTAGCACAATGATAGTAGGTACCTAACATTGTAATTCCACCATTAAATTGAAAACAGAATAAAACAAATGTGATACTAAAAAACAACATTACAATAGTTTCCCATTCAATACGGAATGTGAGTCGTTAATTCGACATTACATTGCATCATAAAAACAGTGAATGGTTATCTGCCTAGCCTTTTTTCAGAGTTGTATTGGGGTCGCTTCCAGTCTTAACCGAATGCAGCTGAGTATTAGTGTTTTATGTGGAGCGACATCATGTATGATCTCCTCAACCCAGTTACCTGGGCAACCTTACACCCTTTTTTTTCGTCGGTGTCATCAAAGATCCTTCCCGCTGAGGGTGCAGCTGGAGGGAGTGTCAGACTTTTACTTACTAAAATCCACTATGTTTATGGAGGTCCTTGTGTGCCAGGGCCACGGTAACTCATGCAAACAACACGCAGCCCAGGTAGAACCTTACACCCCTTGGTAAGACTGGTTGTCAGACTTTCTGCCTTCTGACTACTTGTAAAGACTGCCAAAGATATACAAAATGACAGTCGAGACCTACCTATATATGTAACTTGCCTTTCGAAAGACGGAGGAACTAGTCATGACAAGGTCAACCATGATTATGATCGATCGACCTGTGCGGCTTTCATTTAGCCACGAGCTCCTCTAATGAAAAAAAAAGCAGTTAATGGTACTGAAATAAAAACAAAAAACGAAGCTACAACTAACGAATGACGCAAAATTCAACTGCGTGCTGATATAAACAGAATACTTTATAAAACGTGACAAAAAACCCACAATGCTCCATGACAAACCCAATAATGAAGTGTGAACAAAATTCAGTCATGAAAGTTTTATAGTATACCTACAGAATAGTGGTCGCGCAAGAGGTGTTTTTTTATGTTCAACTTTAACCCTGAATTCTTGGTGTCATTTTATTTTCGTATCTTCCTATATATTGTTTGTTTATTGAGGTAGAAATTAGCCGTTTCAACTGAGGTTAGAATTTTTAGTGTTAAAGTTTAAACCGGCCTCATCTCGTTTTTTTTTTAATTCTTGAGGTTTAAAAGTGTTCATTTCAACCTATTTGTAAAATAAATATCATTAAAAAAAACAACCTTATTACATACCTACTGGTCTATTTTTGAACAAAGGATTCAAAATTGGAAAGCCCTTTTATTATTTTCTATTTCGAAATTCGAAGAGAATATTGAAATAATAATTTTGGAAGAATGAAGAGATGGTGGTTTGTGACAAATTCTAGGTTGCCGATTGTTTTTGATTTATAACACATAGTGAGACTTTTTTATAGTTTTCAGGGTAACAATTAAGTCCAATTCCATTATTTATGACCGAAAACTTTTTATTGCTTATCGTATAAAACAATTCTCCCCCTTAAACTAAAGTAAACTTCATATTTTCTTCTCCTTCAACGAAAATACTATTTTGCCGTTCCCTTTTAAAATAGAGAGAAATAATTCCTTCTATTCTACACTTTAGTTTAAAAAATACATCACAAATAATACTCGACTCGTTTGAACAACTAACTTAAAAGTTTCAAAGTTGTCAAAATAACAAAGACGTAATGAAAATAGTGCTGTCCACTGACAGAGCTTATCGATAAAGTGTCGATTCTTGAGTGGCTCTCTTATGAGAAAAATATTTCATACGTAACAATTTCCTTATTCAAGAGTGTGTTAGGTGTTTTAATTTATTGTATCACGTTTCAATCTCATTGTTTATCACGTTCATGTTACGACCAATGAAGGTTGAGTACATCTGAAGGACCGTCAAAATAGACCAGGTTGACGAGTCCTGGCTTACCTCGAGGCCATTGACCCCCGTAAACGTGATAAACACTGAGATTGAAACGCATAATAAGCAGTCATTGTAATTTTTGATTGAATTATATTTATAAACTAGCGGTCGCCCGCGGCTCCGCCAGCGTGGATGTCGGTTTTCGCGACAAAAAGTAGTCTATGTGTTGTTCTGATATATAAACTATAGAGGACCCCCGCGGCTACGCCTGTGTGGATGTCGATTACCGCTACGAAAGGCAAACTTTTGTCGGGATGAGAAGCTCGCACTCGGACCTCCCGCCTTATTATACCTACCGGCCGACCCGCGTCGAGCGCGGCAACGACACGGGGCGATGGCTGATTATCGTACATTAAATATGTATAAGTTTGGTATTTCTATACCAATTTATATGATTCTTTTTTTTATAGAATACGCAATAATGTTATCTTTTGTTAATTAGGGATGAGCGAGAATATTATTATAAACATAAGAGTAAACAAATCAATAACAAATAATCAGACAACTGGTAAACTATCGGGAGTTATACGTGTTATTGTGAGTCAACCATTAAAGTTAGACATATGTTGTTGTGGAACATTTTTTAGATAATTTTATGTAGAACATTTCCGTCATACATGATTTCTATGTAGCTTTAACCATTAAGGCTGTACACGTGACGAAAGCTTAAAAAATGGTGTAACTTCTCCCGTTTTGCCAACATTTTCCTTCCCTGCTTTGCTCCTATTGATTGTAGCGTGATGAAAAGTATCCTATAACCTGCCCAGGAGAATGAAGAATAATTGTTCCAAGTTTCATTAAAATCCGTCCAGTAGTTTTTGTTCCTATTAATAACATACAGACAGACAGACAGACAGACAGACAGACAGACAGACAAAAATTTTACTGATTGCATTTTTGGCATCAGTAGCGATCACTTATCACCCCCTGATAGTTATTTTGAAAATATATTCAATGTACAGAATTGACCTCTCTACAGATTTATTATAAGTATAGATTTTCTAGCTGTAATGTTTGTTTCTTTTTAAAAAATGATTGACCACCTCACAAAAACAGTACATGAATAAAGTTAAACAATACATTCAACCCTAACCCAAAAATGGTAGGATAACACAAACACCTACCTCACTATCAGTAAACACTAAACATAGGTAAATATACAGCATCCACAGCTGCCAATGCCCATCAAAAAGACTTTCCATATCTCCCCGGCGAGGCGTCGTATGGCGTCAAAAAGTTCGTCGCCCATAAAACAGCGGTTACCCAGTATTCATGCCAAGGAGTTGATGGCGCGGCAACTCGCTGGAAAACATGTCGGCAAGTTTCGTCAACGCTAGGACGCCTAATGACGTCATAATATTGGTGTGTGTCTTGATATGGAGTGTGGAGCTTTGAGAAATGTTTTTAGGCATATCTTGACTGATTAAAGAAAATGCTTGAATACTTTTGTGAAGAGTCATGAAACTATTCTGATCTGTTTTTTTACTTGCATAAAATTTATTTATTTCTCTGTATATGACCCTAATAATCAAAAGAAGTTTATTTATTTATCAGTATATGTACAGACGCCAGCACACCAAGCTACTACAATCTGTCAAATTTTCTTAATAGATTTTCAACTTTATCGCTGAAGTATATGGTGCAAATTCGATTGGAATAATTTGACAGTTTCGGGTAGGCTGACGTGCTGGCGTCTGTACACACTTGATGCAAAAAGAAAAATAGAACAATCAAATACAAAAGGCACTGCTTGCTTCTTAAGAAACTCTTCCAATAGGCCCGCAGATCTACAATAACAAGAGATGTGGATAGACTGTGTAAATTGAAAGTTTATCCCTCCCACCTTCTACACTTAAAAATAAAATTTTGTAGATGAAAACAAAAAAAAATAACTAATTAAATAACAAAAAAACATCGAAAACAAAACAACCGTCCTTGCAATATTTTCGATCCAGAACATTCCAAGAACCAAATCAAAACATAAGGCTGTATAGAGAAATGACTTACGTCACACAAGTAAATGGCAGATACGTCAGAAACGTTACTAAATCACTTGCGAAAGGAATTTGTCTCGTCAATTTATATGCGAAGAATAAATCTTAAGGCGAGATTCCACCGGTGTGCGACACTATGCGGTACTGTGACACATAAAAATAAATGTTTCTTCTAGTCTACTCGCTCTAGTAAACAGTAACAAACAGTGTGCGAACATTTCTAAATTACATAAAATATGGAAGTAAAAAATGGATAATTATTAGATGCTATACAATAAATGTAAGGGCTCGAAGATCGTTCAGAAAAAATATAGGGGCCTCGTTAGACCGTGGCCTACTGGGGTGAGTTGTTAGTTCCCACGGCCCTGGCACACCGAATGATACTTCCAGAAAGATCAAAAATGATTTAAGTAAGCCACTAATAGTCAGACTTCTAGCACCCTCAGCAAGAGGGATCATTAATATTATTTCAAAATAAAGAAACTAAGGGTATTCTACAAAGCTTATTTATAAACATACCCCAGCAGGTCAACCAAAAATCCGAATCTGTCAACTTTTACCAATTGAATATTAACCTTCCGGTATTGTGATTAGGTTGAAAATCGATTGAAGAAATTTGACAGATTAAAGTAGGCTGTGATATTAACTTAGCTTGAAAACCTGTGTTATGGTCAACTTCCAGCCTTCTCGGCAGCGGAGTACCTAATTATTGTAATTCATGCTTTTAGTTTGCTTATTTGAGCTTTGAACACAACAGAACTGCTTATCTGACCTTCAAAACCCAAAAAGAAAGCCGTGTTGCTTTCACAACACCTTTCTATAAAACAGGTCAAAACAACCCTGTGTCTACCCTAAGATACAAGCACTCTATAAGATGTTAATTCTATAAGGTGTAACAAAACTAGTGCACCATATTTTTACAGGTCATCTAGTACATGCTAAGGATCATGTTAACCAGAAAAAAAGTCATGAAAACAAAAATATATTTTATTACATTTATCATCACAGTCGTCAAATTGTACGCATAACGCCAGTCTCTACGAAGGCACTCGGTAGTTGGCCCCTAGGTCATTCAACTTTTTTTGTGGTAAACATGATCCTTAGCATGTACTAGATGACCTGTAAAAATATGGTGCACTAGTTTTGTTACACCCTATATATTACATACTAGATTAGCCAATTTAATAACACCGGACTTGATTCAGGTACAACACAAACGGGATCAAAGCTATACTTTAATAAAGCCTTACAAATTGCCAGGAAATAGGATACCTTTTGTACATGAAGCGTTTCAGATTTTTTCCTTTATACCGTTGAACAACTTGTTTGCCATCTCAACTTTCGACTTTCGTACTGAGAATTCCAAATTCAAAATCTGAGAATTCTGTTGTCGATTGCAAAATAATGAAAACAGGTCTGATATACAGAACCAAATAAGCACCAAATTTTAGTGAAAAGATGCCTATGATACTTTTGCGAATCATTTTTTTCTGAAATATAATTCTGTTAAGTAGTTAATTTTTTATTATTATTTTTAAAGCCTTTATTTAACTTGCAATGTATGCGTATGTATGTTGCCAGTCTAACCAAGGGGTATTGGGTTGCCCGGGTAACTGGGTTGAGGAGGTCAGATAGGCAGTTGCTGCTGGTAAAATAAAAGCCAGCTAAATCCGGTTAGACTGGAAGGGCTCGGGAGATCACGGTGGAGCACACGGTGGAGGAGTGTTCTGCCTGGGCGGAGCACCGCCGTGTCCTCACAGCGGCAATTGGCGGCGGCGACCTCTCGCGTCCGGCCCTGATCCAGGCCATGGTCCGGAGCGAGGGAGAATGGGATGCCGTCGCCTCCTTCTGTGAAGCCGTTATGCTAGCGAAGGAGGCGGCGGAGCGGCTAAGAGACCGCACCGCTCATCCCAGCCGTCGCGGCAGGGCTGGTACCGGTCGACACCACGGGCGCCGGGTATCAAGGGATGACTCCCGACCACCGTAGGCGCGGGCTTGTGGGCGGTGAGTGTGGGTAGCTCATCGTCCGTACGTCTAGGGACGACAGGCCCGTGTCGGCGGCGCGTTCTGTTCCACGCGCTCCTCGAAGAGATGTCAGCAACATGGGAGGGGCCCCTTTAGGGCCAGGGTCTGCTTGGGCTGCGGGTTGTTCGTGAGAGATACCGCGGCCCTGGCACATAGGGATCCCCAGAAGGAACATAGTGGGTTTTAGTCAGTAAAAGTCTGACACTCCCTCCAGCTGCACCCTCAGCGGGAGGGGTCATTTGATGATTTCCCACGAAAAAAAAAAAAAAAAAAAAAAAGGGCTCGGGAGATGATGTATGCGGTCGATTCTTTGAACTCAATTTTGAAGTAGATGTCTTCAACCGATTGAGCTGAAATTTTCTATACACGTTAAATTTAGATGACAATGCACGATATGTTATATGACATCATTTTTACACCCAAGATGGCGGAATAGTTACTTTTAATGCATTTCAACATTACAAATAGGTATCAAAAGATAGGGCTTCTTGAGAGTGGGTAACTTAAAAATATTTTGACATTATGTAATACATACAGATACATACAGACATTAAAAAAATACCGGCCCGTTATAGATTTTGAGTCTTTTGTAAAAGCCATTAACAGATAAAAATATAGTTAATAATTAATTATTTTATAAAGAGGTCGCTACTATTCTACTGAAAGAGGTCCAAAAGATTACAATACCTCTTTAGTTTAGAAATTCTTTATTCACCTAAATGACTTCAGGGCTAAATAATCGTTAACATTGGACTTAGCTTTAGGCTTTCAGAGAAACTTTTTATAATTTCCTTTCGAACTGATTTTAATATTGGAGAATAATTTATATTCGTAGCTTCGGGCGTCAGTGAGGAAACATAGACTAAAGTTAGTAACATAAACTTAGTAGAATAGCTAGGTAACCTAATTTACATTACGTCAAGTAGACGTTCTATATTGATGAGTTTTTGGTTGTTGCAAAAGTTAAGTTCTCAAAGGATTATTAAGGTAAGTAAAGACGCAAGTACATCAAGTCACCAATGCAAGCTACAATTGATAGTTACATGTATATCAATGATCATGAGTCATCAGGAGCTCATGGCTAAGTACAGACGCCAGCACATCAAGCTACCCGAAAATGTTAAATTTTCCTTATCAACTTTGAACCATATGCTTCAGCGATAAAGTTGATAAATCTATTGAGGAAGGTTTACATATTGTAGTAGCTTGATGTGCTGGCGTCTTAACATCACATTCAAATAAGGAGTTGCCAGTATATCAGTTACCAAGCAACTAAGAAGCGTTTCTACACAAAACGGACATTTTCTGAGAAAGAATTATACTTGCCTTAGATGTAAAGATTTGTGTATGTTCGAACAAACAAAAAAAGATTTTCTTTTTGTTAAATTGAAGGCATATTTTTGCAATCAATCTAAATCCATTTTGATGTATAAAATTGGGATGTAGTCTAGGTTAAAAATAAAATACTTTATTTCATATTCATTTTGTAACTAAAGCATCTTAAAATAATATCAGTTTAATTGATCGTTTTGAACCGAAAATTGTTTTAATTTTTTTAATTTTTAATATAATCGAAATAAGTATACGGGTTGATTTGAAAATCTGTGATGTCATAGGTTGCGTTTTCATACAAATTGTATAAAGAGTAACCTTTTTTGACAGTTCTATAAAAGTATTGAATTTGACTAGTTTTTCACTACCGTCATCTGCCTAGCCTTTTCCCAAACTATGTTGCGGTCAGCTTCCAGTCTTAACCGCATGCAGCTGAGTACCAGTGTCTTACATGGAGCGACTGCCTGTCTTTTAACTACCTGGGCAACCCGATACCCCTTGGCACGACTGTTTGTCAGACTCTCTGGCCCCTGACTACCCGTAACGACCGCCAAAGATGTAAAAATGACAGCCGAGACCTATCAATTTAACGTGCCTTCCGAAACAAGGAGGAACTCGTCATGACAAGACGGTCACACAACCACGGATCGACCACACCAAGCGTTGCTTATGATCAATTGATCCGTGCGGCATTTACTTAGCCACGAGCTTCTCCACGAGTTGTTTACTACCGTATTGAACATAATTCCAAATGAATAAAAGAAGTCTCGGTTAAGGCATATTAGCAGGCTTAGCATGGCGATTTTATATCTATTCTGTCAATGTCAACATGTCTTCTGCCCGAGCATGGCGCGACCTGTCAACTCTCATACAATTACTTGTAGCCTTATTTCAATCGAAGAAAAGAAAAATTACTTCAAAAAATGACAAAAGAAATCTTACGTCAATCTGTTACTTTTCTGTCATTATATCCAATCTCCGGTAAACAAAACTTGTTTCTACGGTTGCCATGCTAAGCCTGCTGGAAAGGCACGACCTTCAGTAATGAAGAAGAAGAAAAGAAGACATAATAACAGAACAATTCTATTCTTTCAAAGCAACGTCGAATACCACTTAACCACTCGCGTGATCAGAACAAGTTTTAATATAATCGAACAGTTTATCGGATCTAGTAATTGTAACGTACGCCAGTCACCGTCTCGAAGGGACCGGCACCATTCGCTTCCATTAGAAAAATGGAAATTTATCCGCTTTTCCCGTTTCAGAAAAGTAATTTTCGATAAAACAATTTGTCGCTGGCACCGTTTCACACATCTGTGCGATCCGAGCCTCAATTTTTCCGCTTCTACATTTGTGTGCTAAGTTTTTACGTATTTCAGTTATTTTTCTTGTTTGTGATGAAATTGGTTTGCTTACTTACATGCTGGGTAAATTGCTAAAATTTTTACAAGTTCTGTGAGTGGTATTTGATGTGAAATATTTCGTGATGTGCGTTGCTAGCAAGGCTTGACTCGAATAATGCCGAATGACGATGATGGCTGATAGGATTATGTTTGTTAATGATTTTAATATTATGATCGATGGTCCCTTGAGGTTATCACTTCACTATCACTACATAGTATAAAACAAAGTCGCTTTCTCTGTCCCTATGTCCCTTTGTATGCTTAAATCTTTGAAACTACGCAACGGGTTTTGATGCGGTTTTTTTTAATAGATAGAGTAATTCAAGAGAAAGGTTTATATGTATAATAACATCCAATAAATAGTGGAGAAGTACTGTTATTTTTGAGTTTTCTAATAACTATGTCTTAAATAATTACTTTTTTTTAGTTTACCACGTTTACGTTTTCTGTAGTGAATTTAGTATCAGTATTGCACCCGTGCGAAGCCGGGACGGGTCGCTAGTTACTTATAAAATCTAAGCCACAAGCTCCCTACTCCAAGAAAACAATTCAGATCAAATACTCAATTTATTGATGATATGTGGTCCATCGTATGAATATCTGCGATACCCAGGTGCATTCCGGAGACAAAGCTAAATGTCTCATGTGGCTGTAATTACAGGCACCCATACCATTCGAGCTGATTCGAATTTGCATCTGGGATAGCTCACGTTCATAGGGTGTCGCATCTGAAGTGAATATATTTGGTTGGTTAGAAAAAAAGGTTTAATCAAATAGTGTTTTATTCTATAAGGAAAAATCTTTCTTTTCTTAAGTTTTTTTTTTTATATTAAAATGGCTAATTATATGCGATGGATTTTGAAAACTAATAATATAAATACATAAGAAACCTATAAAAATGCATCGAGTATGGAATTGAGTACTGATATACATATATAATGACCTGAAGATTTAGGTATACCTTTCGGATTCAGGAAGGAATGCCCTTTGAAACACAGGCAGGTAGAGGTGTTCTTCAGGTAGTTTCTGGTTAACATCTAGTAACCTTTAAGTCTATTAATACTTGGAGCCTTGTTTCGTTACTAAGGCCCACTGCTGGGCACAGGCCTCCTCTCCCAAGGGGAAGGATTGAGCGTTGCACCACGCTTGCTCAATGCGGGTTGGTGATTTCAGACTTTCTAGTCCAGGTTTCCTCGAGATGTTTTCCTTCACCTTTAATCAGTCATTGGTGTCCAAGATAAATTTAGAAAGTACGTATAACTTAGAAAAGTTACATTGGTACTTCCTTGACCTGGAATCGAACCCGCACCCTTATACTCCAAAGGCTGGTGCTTGAACCACTAGGCCACCACGACTTGCTATATCCACATGCTTCAAATTAATGCACCAATTTCTTCCACCTACGCTGACCGCTCCCAGTTCACTGTTCAACATTAATAAAGTCCAAAAAAATGACCGAACCCTTTTTCGCTTCATTACACCCGGGTTAAGATCGTGCGAAAAACCGAGGTTAAAAGGCTAAGAAAATCGGCTAAGTTTAACGAGGTCTTGTCAACGCTTTGGCGGGAGCTGAGTGATTTCTAAGGACCCTATGGGGTTGGAATACGGGACTAGGCGAAGAAGGTTGCTTGGTTTTAAAGATCTATATTTATTTGCCAAGCCTTTTTCCCAAGCTATGTCGGGGTCAGCTTCCAGCCTTAACTGGTTGGAGCTGAGTACCAGTGTTTAACGTGGAACAACCGCCTATCTGACCTCCTCAACACAGTTACCAGAGCAACCCGATACCCCTTGGTAAGACTAGTTGTCAGACTTTCTGGCTTCTGACTACCCGTAACGACTGCCAAAGATGTACAAATGACAGCCAGGACAATTTAGTGTGCCTTCTGAAACATGGAGGAAGTTTGTTTTTAAAGATGAGTTGCTTAAAAATTATATGTACTGAAGGTTTTAACTTAAAAAAGCTTAATAATATGACTGGCTTCTTACCGCCCCACGTAGTCTGATTAACGCATCATTTAAATATATCAAACCATATACTTATGTTACTTAAATAATCAATTAAAAAAAGCAAGTGACATTATTTAAAGATGACCAAATAATTAACATCATGTAGGATTTCATTTTTGACTTAGTCAACTACCCAATTGCTATGTTTATCTCAGTCTTCAGTGGGGGATCAGTATACACAATTTTTTCAAACTTGTCATAATATTCATGTTATATATATTGTACACGATAATGATTTTTTCATAAAATTCAATTATATTTTTTTATCTTCAACGCTCCAAATTTATATACTGCAAATCCAACCGCTTTATCTACCTATCCCTTTTTTCAACCCCTCAAAAGCAGAAAATTCAGTTTGCAAAGTCATAAAGTCGATGAAATTAGGGGTGCCTTTGTTATCGGGCCCCTGATACGGAAAGGGTTAAAAATTGAGCATTTAGCTTGATTGCAATTTCCAATAGATTTATGTCTTAATCGGGCTTCAGTTACTTTGACTGACATTTTAATGATTTTTTACTTTTATTTTAGTACTTTTGTCTCAACGGCGTCACTGGTACAGACGCCAGCACGTCAACCTAACCGAAACTGTCTAGCTTTTCCAGTTCATTTTGAATTTCACTTCAGCGATAATGATGAAAATCTATTAAGGAATTTTGACAGATTGCAGTAGCTTGATGTGCTGGCGTCTGTACTTAACTCTACATCAGACATTTCTCTTAAGCATGTACATATGTGTTAATTAGCTCTTTCATAATAAAGTAATAACATTCGTTCATTCCCTTCCTCAAGTACTCGTTTTAATATACATATGTAATTAATATCAATTTGTTAACAAGTCGTGGTGGCCTAGTGTTTAAAGCATCAGCCTTTCGAGTATGTGCGGGTTCGATTCCAGGTTAGGCAAGTACCAATATGACTTTTCTAAGTTATACGTATTTTCTAAGTTTATCTTGGACACCAATGATTGATTAAAGATGAAGGAAAACATCTCGAGGAAACCTGGACTATAACAGTTTGTAATCACCAATCCGTATTGAGCAAGCGTGGTGATTAACCCTCAATCTTTCTCCGTGGGAGAAGAGACCCGTGCCCAGCAGTGGGACGATAAAAAGGCTGTGATGAATTAATATCAATTAATTAAAAAAGACTACATAACTTTGACGATGTAACGTAAATTTTACAACTAAAAAAAATTTACTACTCGAAACTCCAAAAGCAAGGGGTGTCGTTTAAAATTTTCGAGTTGTTCATCAAAACTGCAGCTTGATTTCACTGCCAATTAAGCTTGTTATTTATGCATTCGGTTAAATTTAGCAAGCCCGCGGCAGCTGTATTCTGGTTTTATGAAGCATGGGATTGCACTTTTTATTTTAATATTTTTTCGTGTTGTTGACATTTCTTTCCTATAGATAGTTGTAATTTTTCTGCTCCGGCAATCTGTGAAGACCATTCAGTACTCCAATAACGTAATTAACCGGTGTTTAATGTATGGAAAATCAGCTTTACATACAATGCACTATATGTTAGAAATAGTTCCCTTATTGGCAAATAGCAATTTAGAAGTCAAATATATTTATAACTCAAAAAAATACATTAGTAAACACAGAAAATAATAATAATGGCGTTCAGACCTATTCTTGTAAAGGAGATCAGCCAGCTACACAAGACATATTATTATCATAGTGTACAAATGTTTACGCAGGCACAGGTGCACTCTCTATTCCCTCACTCTTATAGTCCGATGGGATGGCAATCCGACACGATCGGCCCGACATTTGAGTATTCTCCGATTCACGGGTATATTAATCACCACCTTCCAGACTCCTGAAACTTCAGAAGTCCCATAAAATCCACAAAGCGTTTTCGGGCCGACCCGGAATCGAACCCAAGACCCCGTGCACAGTAGTCGGGCTTTGCGACTGGTAGACCAATGAGGCACTAAACACATATTATATTTTTGGATATGTACTTATTCTGTGGTGCCTCTAATCTATGGTGACTGTAACGATATTAAAACCCTACATTTCCGCAAACTTCCATAACCGTTGATTGAATTTAAGAAATATTTTCTAACCTTTCACAACCCATTAGCACTTATCGGCCCAACAATGCCCCCGAAAATCGGTTACGGGTTATCCGACCAATTTCTACCATTCTTATTCAGAATACGGTTTCCACCACGTTGTGCAGGAAGCTTGAATATTTGGCAAGCTCAACGAGGACCTTGCATCATTTTAAATGAGTCGGGTAATCGGTGCTATACCGCCTTTTTTAAATATTCGTATCGTGGCTGCATTTTGATTAATTTTATTAGACTTTGAATGTTCAACAGTGTTTTGTTAAGCTTGTTTTATGGTACGTTGAGTTTTATTGTAAGGTGCTCTGATGACGGGTTGTATAGTACAAGGAGTTAATTCTATACGCGATGTGGTGATGTTACGAATATTTTGGAGCTTGGTTTTGTACCGTTTTCGGTGTCTTTGTTGAAAAATATCTTGCAAGCTATGTAGGTATGAATAATTTTGTTAATAGAATTATATACGTACGTATATGTCAGTTTAAAAAAAAAGTCTTGCTGGCCTAGTGGTTAAGGACCCAACCTCTCAAGTATGAGGGCTTGGCTTCGATTCCAGGTCAGGCAAGTACCAATGCAACTTTTCTAAGTTTTTCTAAGTATATCTTGGACACCAATTACTGTGTTTCGGATGGCAAGTTAAACTGTAGGTCCCGGCTGTCATTGTACATCCTTGGCAGTCGTTACGGGTAGTCAGAAGCCAGTAAGTTTGACGCCAGTCAGTCCTATAATGTCCTTATCACAGCATTCACAATTAAGAGTTATACTTATGAATAAATCAATTAACCCGTATCCTCATATGTATATCACGGACTGAACATAAGTCTTTTGAATTGAGCCAATTTAAATCGGATATTCTCCACATATCATCCATAGTATTACGTAATCTAATCATCAATTCCAAAGGATTACACAAATACCAGGATTACATGAGTTCAATTAAACTATAGTTAGTTCGGAACAGATTGGCCGATGCGTTAGACGTAGGTAACAAAGCTTTTGTTCGGTCGTAAAATTTCCCGGCAATACCAGCGCTAATGTTTGTCCAAAATTATTTGGTTTTGGTGAAATATTTGGGCTATTATTCTACTTTTTAATTATTCACCATCTGCCTAGCCTTTTCCCTTTATATGGGGTCGACTTCGAATCTTAATCGGATACGGCTGAGACCGAATCATCATCATCTCCCGAGCCTTTTCCCAACTATGTTGGCGTCGGCTTCCAGTCTAACCGGTTTCGGTTGAGTACCAGTGTTTTACAAGGAGCGAATGCCTATCTGACCTCCTCAACCCAGTTTCCTGGGCAACCAATACCCCTTGGTTAGACTGGCGTCAGACTTACTACTGGCTTCTGAATACCCGTAACGACTGCCAAGGATGTTCAATGACAGCCGGGACCTATAGTTTAACGTGCCATCCGAAACACATTGGTGTCCAAGATACTAACTGTACTTAGAGACCGAACCATCCATAACAAACTAAACATTCACACAAGATGGAGACATAAAAATCATAAAGTCTTCACCATTCATTGACATTCGATAACACATCAAACCAAATTCGTACACACCACCGCCAGCACATCAAGCTACTACAATTTGTCAAATTTCCTTAATAGATTTTCTACTCTATCTTTTAAGCATACGGTTCAAAGTTGATTGGGAAAATCTGACAGATTTTTAATAGAATTTCAACTCTATCGTTTAAGCATACGGTTCAAAGTTGATTAGTAGCTTGACGTCTGTACATCTTAGAAGTGCCCCCTGACACGTCACGTTCCCTAGCAACGGAAAGTACATGATGAAATCTTTTCTTAGACACGATGAAACGAAGCTGTCCATCATAATCTGTAAGCATTTGTACGAGACGGCCCCAAAGATGCTTTCCTACTACCTTTGAATACTAATAAGTTATTTTTTATTTAGGTACGTTAGGGGGAGTTATATGCACGGCTCTTGTACACAAGACACGATTAGTTTCGTTCACGGATGGTAGATTTTTGACGTCATTTGAATCATTATGATGTGTCAAAAAAATCTTGCTATCGAAGTAACACTTTTTATGACTTCAGTTAAGTTAACGTATGCTGAGATTATTTCTTTAATTTTTAAGGTATAGTATAGTTTTTTTTTTCAGGTTTTTGACAATCAACATAATGCAAAATGTGAGGAATATGCGAATGAAATTCATTTAACTTCAACCCGCAAAACTTTATCGTACCCAACTTTAGTGTATTATAAGGTCTAACAGTACTATTGCACCATATTTTTACAGGTCATCTAGAACATGCTAAGAATCATGTTAACTGCAAAAAAAGTCATGAACGCAACAACATACCTACTTTGTTTTTATCATCACAGTCGCCAAATTGTACGCATAACGCAGGTCTCTATGAAGGCGCTCGATCGTTGACATCCAAGTCATTCAACTTTTTTTGTGGTAAATATGATCCTTAGCATGTACTAGATGACCTGTAAAGATATGGTGCAGTAGTATTGTTAGACCCTACATTATTATGTTCAATATTATATTTAAGTAATTTAAACTTAAATAAAGATTGCTATAACAAAATATACCCAATTAAAATTTGGTTCTAAGAATATTCCTCACAAAATAGTCAACAACAACAGTGTGAACCAGCCCTTAGCTTGTACCTCATCAGAATTCAGTTCTGTATTGCTTTTCATTAGTTCAAATGGAACGCTATTTGTTATAATCAACGTTGTTCAGGTAAAATAATCAGCTTTTTTGTGAAGTGAACGCGAATCGTGTGATGGGAATCTAATTTGTTGTGTAACTAGATGTTTCTACGTATTTCATTTGCATATTGAGGAAACTAATTTACGAAGAAGAAAATGAAAACTGTCCCTGCACTTTCTTTGCTAAGGTTTTAATAGTTTCATAGCTAATTTTATCTAATGTTGGTACAGCAATTTTATTGCTTCGTGAGAGACGGAAATGCTTTCATAATTATACATACAAAAGATTAGTAAAGATGATTATGAAAACAGAAATATAAAATGCTATTTTAGCTTAGGACCAGTTTCACAGGTTACGGATAGCCACTCCACATCTATCTACCAGATAAATTAAAAAATGTACCTAACAGAATTTGTATGATATTTTCTGCCAGATAAACTATTTAGAACTTATCAGCAACCTGTGAAACTGGCCCTTAATGTGTCTGTGTTTTTATTTCATATTTTTTTGTAGCATAAAACTTTAAGATACAAAAATATAATATGAAAATGAAAATATGTGGTGTAATATGTTACCTATAAAAATTTATTCATGTAACAACAAAACACGTCATCTTCCCAAATCCAAAAACGTACAATTTAAACCAATGAGGTATTAAACAGCTTTGACTTATTCACGGCTAAATAAAACCTCTTTAAACGAGGCGTAAACAAAATACGCCACTTACTGTTAAATCTTCCAGGACTGGGCTTCCTTCAATAGGCGTAATTCAGTCCCTATAAATTTTATTGTACGATTGGCCATGCTTTAAGGGGGTTTTTGAGGCAAAATTAACTGTGTACTCCTCATTTAAATTTAGAATGGGAGCAGTTATGTTATATCGATGGCTGAGAATCAGTAAATAGACAAATAGTACTTACAGATACAGAAAAACAGTCAGGAGTTGAAAAGTAAAGGAAATGGACTTCACCCAACGGATATTAAACATACGATTTACTTGTCTATGCATTACTTTATAAAGTAAAATCGCCATTTTTTTAGTTCTTCGACATCGATATTATAATACTGCAGGCTTAGCATGGCGATTTTATATCTATTCTGTCAAGAAAAGACAAAGCTCTTTCTGTAAATTTCAACATGTCTTCTGCCCGAGCATGGCGCGACCTGACAACCCGCATATAATCACTTGTAGCCTTATGTCGATCGAAGAAAAGAAAAATATTGTATAAAAATGTCTAAAGAAATCAAATTTTACGTCAATCTGACACTTTTCTGTCATTATGTCCAATCTCCGGTAGACAAAACTTGTTTCTACGGTTGCGATGCTAAGACTACTGTAGCATCTATAAGTTAATAGTATTTCATAATTTGACCAATATGTAGGTTAATTATACAATTATAATACATTCAAAATAGTTGAAGCTCGCCGCACGCCTCCTTTTCAAGGATACTTAAAAGTGACTAACACCTCCCGTGATCCTTTTAATTCGGCCAACCGCTAAGAATGGCCATACAACGTGGTAATGCTGCCAGCCTATTGGCTACACGAAGAATTTTTGATGCTTCTTATTAATTAATTGTATTTTTTTTGTTGTGTGTTTATGTAATAATAATTTGTTAATATGTTTAATAAAATTAATTCGTTAAATAATTTTTACCAAAAATTGCAACACGTTTTCAATAACATGGTCGTTTGGTATCTATTTATAGGGACCAACAAACTTCCTTACAGTTCCAATGATTGACACTTTCGGTTCATTTCGCTTGAAATATCTAAACGCCCTTCTTCAGAAAGTTTACACCCAGTTAGGTTTACCAATTACCTTGGTACAATAGGTCCCTTCGATTAAATTCTGGTTATCTGTTCCTTCCAATTCAATAGTTGTAACTAGGATCTAGTTTTGATAAGATTAATAGTACTAACCGCGCCGATGATCGGATTGTTATAGTCGTGTTAGCCTAGTAGTTAAAGCACCTAACGCTCAAGTGTACGGGTTCAATTCCAGGTCAGAGAAGTAGCAATGTAAATCAACAAAGTTTTTTTTTATCTTGGAGACCTATGACTCAGTAAAGGTGAAGGGAAACATTTTGAGGAAACCTGGACTTTAAAGTTTGAAATTTCTAATCTTCTGTAAGCAAGTTTATTGCGATGCGATGATAAATGTTCCTTGCTCATGCCTTTCTTGTTTATAAAAAAGACTTTCCACAATTTTTTTTTTATGGTAAACTTCAACTCCCGCCGAGGGTGCAGCTGGAGAGAGTATCAGACTCCTATTGACTAAAACCTTCTACGATCCTTCTGGAGGTCTTCGTATGCCAGGGCCCACAACATCCCGGAGCCCCGTGGGCTTTTCCAAGAAGTATAAAATTATAAAGTGAAAAAGAATACAGCTTTTAATAAAATAACAATAATCCAAATAATACGTTTTGTGTTTTAACCCATTTACCAAATATTCCAAACTTCAACACTATAAACCTGCTGTGCCGAACTAAACGAGAAAACAATGCAAAAAATGCATTTTCCCTGTGTAAAAGTCACGTAATCGCTTCGGAACCGCCACCGTGTCGTGAACTGCATACTCGGATAATACATACCTTAGAACATTGAACAAACCAAGACTTCATTGCGAACTGAACTGCTATATCACCTTCTGTCCTGCTACCTCCCTCATTGCTCTAATTAATGAAAAGTAGACTATCTTATTGGTCTAGTAGTGGCAAATTGCGACTGCTGTGCACGGGGTCTCGGGTTTGATGCCGGTCGGGCGTCGTCGGGCCGAAATGGCTATGTGGGTTTTAAGAGACTTTTATATAAAGCAGCTCGGAGTCTAGAAGTTGGTGATTAATATAATATCTGTGTATCGGAGAGCATTTAAATGTCGATCCGGTGTCTTTTTGTAAATAGGTAATCATCATATCACATTCTGTGAGTGCAGTGGAAGGGAGTGTCGAGACTTTGACTGGCTAAAACTGACCTCTTATCTTCTTCTGGATACATTTATGTGTTAAGGTCTCGGTAACTCATTCAAACCCGCTATATTCGTTTGAAGCGTGGATTACAAAATTTTGTAGATAAGTACTTTTCTGAAAGAGAAAAAAATCATTATTTTTCTCCCCTCTCAGTCAATGAGTAAACAGCAACATCATCTATGTATATTCTAAAAGCTGACATATCCGATCTCATCTGATCCTCTTGCCTTTGCAGGAAATGCCATCAACTACTCTAAGCTATTGATTTCCTTACACGGCTTTGTACACAATACGACTATAAACCCAATTAACCGCACCAACTCGTGTACCTAAACGTAATTACTGATAATTGACAAGATAATAATTATATTACCTCCCCTGTTGACCGCAAGCCACACTACAATACGTATTCTGACAAAAGTAAACTCTTATTATTGTATGGACAAAAAAGACTGCCCAAATTTCAATTCGCTTTGCTAAAATAATCTACCCGATGCCATGCATCTGATTACAAGAACTTGTTATACATAAGTTGAACTAGTCATCGCTAATGGCTTCACAAATTTTTCACATCAATGTATATTTATAATTCTTATAATATCGCTTCGTTGTTCTATTAGTCGCTTAGCTTGTCAGAGGATACGGTATCTCGGGTTCAAGTCCTGGGTCGAGCTGCTTTGTAGGTTTTTAAAACATTCACAAAAGCTACCCGGAATCTGGGAACTGTCTAATCTCCTTAAAGATAACAGAGGAGGTATGGACGCCAGTATTATTATTATAAAAAAAGACGTTGTCTTAGAATGAAAACCCCAATAAAGCATCATCTCCCGAGCCTTTTCCCAACTATGTTGGGGTCGGCTTCCAGTCTAACCGGGTTCGGCTGAGTACCAGTGTTTTACACGGAGCGAAAACCCCAATAAAGCAATTTTGCTCAAAATTATTTTATTGTTTTTTTTAAAGATAACGTTACAAGGAACATCCTATATCTTCCTCTAGAAGAGTTACGTCTTCTACACGTACCAGGTGCTCAGTTCAATGCGTCGATAAAGGATTCTATTTTTGACCTAGTCAACTACCCCTGTTACATAAGACTGTACGAAGATGAGTCTCAAAGGAATAGCATTGAACTAACCAAACACGCTGTATACGAAGTTAAACTACCTCAAACATTGATCCGCAGTATTAGTAAATTCACCATACAAACATCCCATCGCTAATCTCATAATAGTTATTACTAAGTCCATCAAACTAAAGGGAACTTATCCTGGCTAAGCCGTGCTTGATACGGTCGGTATAAAAATCGCTGGATCCATTCACGGCTAAAATGAGCTATGAAAACTATCCGCAGTTGCTAACGGTACCTTATGGTACACTGGGTATAAACTGTTAATATTTTAAATTTTAGTTTCATCTTCTATGGTACGAATAAAAGGACTTTTATCGTTAAAATATGATCATTGATTTATGATTGAGCGTTTTTGATATTATAAAGTATTTTTTTTTCTGGAAATATGAATGTGAACACAAAAAACTAGCTTCTATATTCGATTAAAATATGTAGTTAGGGCCGGTTTCACTGGTTACGAATATCTACTACGCCACAATCTTCCCGATAGATTCAAAAATGGAACAGACTTTGTATGAAATTATGTGGCAGATAAACTATCTGGAACTTATCAGCGACTCGTCAAACTGGCCCTTAGTGTTGCATTAAATCGATTATGAATCCAATGATATACTGAAAACTCTGGCACTCAGCTGCATTCAGTTAAGACTGGAAGCTGAACCCAACATAGTTTGGAAAAAGGCTAGGTAGATGATTAACTGACTATCGAGTTGAGTAGGAATTCTATTCGTTAATATTACACAACCATTTCTATTTATTTTTTAAAAATGGCAAGTGAACTGTGGCTGAAGATATAAAAGGCTGATGAACGTTCTATTAGAAGAAAGTACAGACGCCAGCACAATGACACAAGCTACTATAATAAGCAAAATTTCCTTGATAGGTTTCCAACTTTATAGCTAAAGAAAATTTGTCAGTTTCTAGTAGTTCGATGTGCTGGCGTCTGTACACAGCATTTCTGGTCAAGAAATGAATAATTTTGGATCGGAAATACACCTTCTATTATGTACTAAAATTCATCCAACTAAAACTAATAGTTATGTTTGAAAGCCAGGGTAAAATATCTGGACTCTATCTCAGCCCCAAGTACAATTTTCAGCAAATAGCCGAAACACCTGCGTTTTACCGGGATATATTATTCTGAAATGTTCTCGATAAAGATTTTAGAGGGCATTAAAAGTAATTTGGTAATTACTTTATGAATATTTTTACTGGGCTGTTCAGACTATGAGAACAGTTGGGATTATAATGATGAGTTCTCAATATTTCTTTATAGAATAAAAAACTAACTAACCATGAATTATTAATTATATTAATTTTATATGTGAATAGAAATTTCTACCTACTTGAGGTGTTTTACCCTGAAGGATCGTTAGGTTATCGCTTATTATCTGCCTAGTTTTTTACGAAACTATGCTATATTATTATTCTAGTTTAAATATTGTCCCTAATTATCACGTTTTGGGAGAACCACCTTCCGCAACCGGGTAAAGAATAGCTGTACCACAAAATTTATTTTAATTGGTTAAAATAATATTTTAATTGGTTAAAATAATATTTTATTTGGTTAAAATAATATTTTAATTGATTAAAATAATATTTTAATTGGTTAAAATAATATTTTAATTGGTACAGAAACCATACGGAAAATGCGAATTTTACTTACCATTAATACCTAATCTTAAAAACCGCCTGCAAGAAAAAATCGTCTATGTGTCATCGCTGACATGTGTGACTGGTTAGTTTATATACTTTAATTAAAATCTCACGTCGTCAAATCTCATAGCAACATCGCCTTAAGCGTTGATGGCCCACTATTCAGGGCGTCGGATCGACATTTTAATTGATACGGCCGTACGGCGTACTAACGATCTGGCATACACCGTTTGGATAAAATATATTCAGGCACTGAATGGGACTTTATAAATATTCCTGAAAGAATATTCATGTTCGCATATTTTTTTTTATCACCAAGCTTCGTAATTATTCGGTTTCGTATTTTTTGAGAAGTCGTGGAATGGTTTTAAAATGACGATCGAAGTATAAGATTTAAAATTTGGTTAGATTAAATGATAGAAACAATAACTGCTACGGCTGTCATTGAACATCCTTGGCAGTCGTTACGGGTAGTCAGAAGCCATTAAGTCTGACGCCAGTCTAACCAAGGGGTATTGGGTTGCCCGGGTAACTGGGTTGAGAAGGATAGGCAGGCGCTCCTTGTAAAACACTGGTACTCAGCTGAATCCGGGTAGACTGGCAGCCAACCCCGACGAAAAAGGCTCGGGAGATGATGATGATAGAAACAATAATGCAAGAGAGATCGTTTCATAAATATATTTTAGCCCCCGAAACAAACAGAGAAGTGTTGTAAATAGTAGTTTGATCGCTGTATCTGGCTGTGCAACCGTAACCTCTTAATCGGATGAATTGATTCGGACGCGGTTTGTCGGACATAATACTTTTTTGACAAAATTCAATTACCAAAATTTTAGCTATATGTTCAACAAAGTCTTAGGGATTTAAAATACTAAACAACAGATAATATGTACATCCTGTTTGATCTCGTTTCGACTTGCACCTATTCTACAAATTTTAAAATAAAAATTAAATTACAAATTAAAGAAATACTCTTGTCAGGGTACCGCTACGTTTGCCCCAAATACAAAATTTGTAATTTATATTCTTTCTATCAATCACTAGATATATTTACTTTTATTTGAATAAATACAGGTATATCAGACTATTAGACTAAAATACTTACCAAACAATATTATATCTTATAAGCTCAGAACATAGACATCGAACAATCTTCTATTCTGACCTTAAATCTAATATAGATATCCCAATTACAGATAATCCCTAATTAATTGTATATCAATTATAAATGGTAAACATGTTTGGTAATCTATTTGACAATAATTAATATTAGGAGCTGCGTATTTGTATTAAGACTATCCTGTGTCTAAGTCAATCTGAGGTTCTAGAGCTTAGACTAATGTATTTATAGTATAGGCATAATGTACTTAATACAGACGCCAGCACATCAAGCTACTCGAGCATGTCAAATATTCCCAATCAACTTTAAACTATAAAGCTTCAGCGATACAGTTGAAAATCTATTGAGGAAATTTGACAGATTGTAGTAGTTTGCATGTGCTGGCGTCTACACTTTCATTAGTGCTGTCGCTATAAAATCAATACGAAATGGAAAATAATAAAAACTGTTTTAAGTTACTGCAGGCTCAGCATGGCGATTCTATGTCTATTCCATCAAGACAAGACATAGCTCTTTCTGTTAATGTCTACATGTCTTCTGCCCGAGCATGGCGCGACCTGACAACTCGCATAATCACTTGTAGACTTATGTCGATCGAAGAAAAGAAAAAAATCTTTTCTACGTGGGAAGAGAAATCTTACGTCAATTTGTCACTTATCTGTCAATATGTCCATTCTCCAGTAGACAAAACTTGTTTCTTTGGTTGCCATGCTAAGCCTGCTGTTCTTCTTAATTCATTCTATGAAATAAACACTTCTCATAATAATTTATTACAAGATTACTTGTGAAAATATGTAGGCAAATTTTTCTGCGAATATTATTTTTCGAACAAAAATGTATGCTAAATTAATTATAAAAAGTACGTAAGTACCTGAGGAATATTTTGCTTCACATTTTCTTTTCATAAAATGACATGCCTTCGTAATACAAATTTAATTTTGCTTTGCAATAATTAACTTTGGGTGGATATTATTAGTTACATTTTAGAGCTTAGTAAAATCTACGTGGAATATAATAATAGTCTTTAAATGCATAATATTCATGAAATTGAACTCTCAATTTTGAATTCCGTTTTGGCTGTTATTGACAGTTAAAGCCATATCTATAAAGTACAGACACCAGCACATCAAGCTACTACAATCTGTCAAATTTCCTTAATAAATTTTCAACAGTTTCGGGTACCTTGACGCGCTGGTGTCTGTAAACAAATCCAGTTAGATCGCTTTCACACAAGCAGAATTCGTCGCGCGTAAGAAAGAAAGAAAGAAGAGTTTGTTTGTTTTCTTGAAAGCGCTAATCTCAGCGGGACCGAATTGAAAACACCGAATACAGTAGTTGAGAACTAGTCATTAGAAGAAAACAGTAGTGTTTTTATACAATTTGAATGAAACTAAGTATTATGACGACACAATTTTTTCACATCAAGCCATATACATGGGTTTTAGTCAGTAAAAGTCTGACACTCCCTCCAGCTGCACCCTCAGCGGGAGGGGTCATTTAATGATATCACACGAAAAAAAAAGCCATATACATAGGCACCATATTTTACTTAAATCATCAATTTAAAAAAATCTAATGGTTTTTCCTTCAAAACGATAAATGAAATGGACGTCATTTTAAGATGCTATTCCAAATTATTTTATTTTTGACCTAGTCAACTACCCAATTCGTTCAATGTTAGATACCCCATTGACTTATAGAGGAAAGCTTTTCTATCTGACGTCTTTTTTATCTGGCTGCGCGGAGTAGGTGCTGCAGGATGCCGGTAAACTCGCTGGCTATATACTCCTACTATAATTTACCACATTTTCCTCAGATTTTTGTACATAAACCAAGTTCCTCTGGTGATTGTACATTTACGCCACACGTTGCCCCTACTAAGTGACATTCGATGAAACATATTGGTTGGGTCGACCTTTCGGGGTGGGGTGGTTTTAGCATTTTTTCTTATAAATTCGTTCCATGTTAGCGCTGGTAGTGGTCGGTCGAGTTAAATTTGTAAATTGTACAAAATGGTCACAGTTAGCGGTATATGTATACTTTTGGTGGAATATTAAAGTATTATTTCTTTCGGGGTACTGGTAGCTTTTATAATTGATCGGGTTTTTACTGTTTTATTTTCAAAAAATATCTCAACCACATTTCAAAAATACCATACTTGGTTCTGTTTTTTCATTTCGTTGGTTGAGATTTTCCTTACAGGCAAGTTTCGTGTTATTATTTTATGATAACTATTTCAGTAACTGTATTTTTGGCGTACATTTAACACTTCAATGTTCACAAGCCAATCTAATTGTCCACATTTTGATGCTAGAAGTCAGAATATTTGCATATATACAAGACACATGTGAAGCACATAACCTTTATCAGCAGTTGGGTAAAAAATACACAACTCTAAATTGTTTTACATAAATCAGTAACGACCCTCAATGATTAAATAGAAGATAATAAAAAATAAGGGCTCCGGCAGATTGTGCGTCAATAAATATTTAATTGGAAGTAATGAATTGTTTTACGTTGGTCCAATTTACATTATGTTATTTGTAATTATTGTTTTGGATAGCCAACGTTATCGGCCAATAGCATAAGGGACTTATTTTAATAAGAACACTTTACTTATTAAGAAGTCATGGTGGCCTAGAGGTAAAACCTCTTATGTCTGTATGAGTGCGCGGGTTCCATTGCAGGCAAGTACCAATGCAAATTTTATTAAAGTTATATGTACTTTCTAGTTATATCTATGACACCAATGATAGATTAAAGGTGAAGGAAAACATCTCGAGGAAACCTGGACTATAAAGTCTGAAATCACGAACCCGCTATGAGAAAGTGTGGTGATAACGCTTAATCCTTCTCTGTGTGAGAGGAGGCCTGTGCCCAGCAGTGGGATATATATATTAATGGGATCCATTTTATACTGTTTGTTATTCTTTCATGAACAAACTAAGCCCGTAGTCTATTCTTCTACTGTTAAACTCCATCCAAAGGCTGTCTGGAAGAAATTGCTTATTAGCGATAAGACCGCCAATTGTACTGTTTTTGTGTTTGTTGTTTCCAGTGTTTTTTTTTTATTATGGTGTACAATAAAGAATAATCTATCTATCTATGGAACAGATTTTGATGAAACCTTATAGAATTTTACTCACATATCAAAATAACACTAGAGTTAGAGACAAATTTTATTACAAAAATAGACAAATCCAGAGATGCATAACAATTATCGTTTTTTAATGTTACTTAGGCACAGAAAAATCTAGCCAGCAAATCTAATTTCGATCACATTATATATTTAGTCAGGCTATTTATCTTGGATATGAAAAAGCGGAGTAGCGTATTAAAATAATTATAGCAACAAAATGGTTCAACGGAGCATGAAGCTGTGGTATGTTATCAGCTGAGTTTATTGCATGCAGGCGAGTTTCATATTTTACTAAACTAATTATTTTATAAATATGTAGCTTTTGATAGTGTTTTAACCGCTTTCCCACGCGAAATACTCTGTGCAGCTGGACAAAAAAAAACATTGGCCGAAGTCACCACTGGCATTTCTTGATAGAACTAACTCTCCAGTAGTATAATTTAAGTGCAAAGTAAAAAATGGGGAAAATGTATTTTCTTTTCTTAATTTATAAAAGATGCACAATATGCATTTTTTTTGGCCTGCGCACAGTATAAACATAATTAACAATGAAAACATCAATTATTTATTTCTGTTTTAATAGATAATGAAGGGCAAGGCATTCTCAAAAAAAAAACGAATACAAGCTTTCTGCAAAGAACAATGTTCCAAACATAGTAATATTTACAATGTATTTACAGATATACATATATATACATTAATTATGCTATAAATATATACAAGCTTATACAAAACTTACGACTAAAATAATAATATAAAACTAATAAATAGCGTCAAAAAACTCATCCTCATCGTTGCCACCCGGTAGTGTACCCAAAAGGCTGGCAGCATTGCCACGCTGGATGGCAATGCTTAATCTTTGTGCGAAATAAAAACCAGCCTTCGGGTCACGGGAAGTGTCAACCAGGCGCTTGGAAATATCCTTTGCGAGGATGCGCGCACTCGGTCCCCACGTCCCGAGGGTTTCAACCCCAAACGGCTCAAACATGTAGTTGCCGATAAGGCTACTATATTTGCGCCGCTTGAGGTTTTCTGCTTCCGCAGCAGCGGAGCCAGCACAACACGCAGTCCTAGGAAGATGGGATGGCGCAAGAGTATCATAAAGCTAAACATAGTTCATATAATCTGAAACAATAAAACTACAAAAAGAGTACCAACTCGTGTCTTCAAAATAAAAATAATCTTAACCACTTTCACATCACACCAAATAAATTCCCATTCGATTCGAAATACATTTCCAACCGATTTTTTTAAAGAAAATCCGCTTCGATACTCAAAAACGATTGTAACTCAAAGGGTGAGCTCATATACAATTCCTTCATGAACGTGGAGACAGGTTGCCTGTTTCTTAACGACACTAAAACCTGTATTACCCTGGGGTCTTAATAACCCACGGAGGTAAGGTAAATCTTTTTACCGTACTCGTAAAAGTGGGATTTTATGATGCGTTTACCACGTATGCTTCGTACGTATCCTACGGCCCAACGCAAACCGACACAGGCGAGGCAACGATATATTCTCAGAATAAATCAATTAAAAATATACCTTAATTCCTATGACATGCGGTTGAAAACTGCATACAGGGGCTGTGTTACACTGCGGGTAACAATTAACGGGGCACTTGCGATTATTTTTATTTATATTTTTATGAGTGCCTAGGTTGCCTTTAGGGTTAGTAGCTGGTTGGTAATTTGGCGATGAGATGTATTTTAAAGGTCACCTTAAAAAAAAATATACTCCAAGAAGATAAAATATATTCGCGTTGTTTGGCTTATTATTGTTCGCGGTTGATTGAGTTCTCCAGAATATTCCATTTCGTTTATTGGTTCTGCCTCTACAAATTGGAATGATTATAAAAGAAATTGAATGTTCATATTTCTTTTGGTGCACGAATGAAAATATACTTTTGAAATTTTAATTTTGTAATGCATGGAGCTCAAAGGGGAGCTTAACTTAAAATTAAGTTTTCTACTGGCAAACCTTTGAGGGATAAAACTATAGGGTTTTAATACAGTACGCTTACAATGATTATTATGTTTATATATCGGGACACCTTTTTCACACACGGTCGGTTAGCCCCATGGTAAGCTATTGATTAGCTTGTGTTATGGGTGCTAACACAACTGATATATATTGGGTGAATGGTAATCAGTGACCGATATTTAAACACGTGATTCTACTCATGATTACAAACAACTTTCCCAAAGAAACATTTTTGTTTTTTTTTTTATCATTATTGCAAAATTACTGACAATGCGGGCGCGGGGCATCGTCTCTAACAGCTGATCGGGTGACGGCGAGCGCGAAATTTGAATTTTGCTGTAATGATAAAAAAATTACAAAAAAGTTTCTTCGGGAAAGTTGTTTGTAATCATGAGTACAATCACATGTTTAAATATCGGTCACTAATTACCAGTCACCTTATATATATCTCTACTATCGATAAATTCCCCCCTGCATGTGTTCAATGAAATTCATTTGGTTAAAAACGTTATGAGTAACGAAGATAGAATAGACACAAGTATATCAATACCGATCAAAATAAAATTCAAACACTTTAATAGATTGCTACGGTTGACTAAACATTGAAATAGAAAATTAATGAAACGTAACATAACCTACATCGCTTTGTCTAAATGAGGATAATTTAAACAAACCAGTTGAGCATGAAGTTAATACTTCTGTTAGTACAATTAACTTTTTATTGCGAAGCGTTAAATACTCAGGAATATTGATAATATTTGCTCGTTAAACAGTTTCGGGAACGGTTGTTAATGAGCTTGTTAAGGTTCTGTGTTTATACAGGACTTTTTTTAATGTAAATTTTATCAAGAAAGTTGATTGTTTCTTTGGATTTTGGAAATTTGAAATCTTCTCTTGTCTGTCGTTGTGTACTTAGATGCTCTTAGATATAATTTGTTTAATATCATTGTTGATACTTTGTGATAACCATCTATGGTCATCATAAAGTCAACCTAATTAGCAATTAATTTCTTGATCATTTAAGCAAGGAAACTCAAAAGTATTTTGCTTTCTTTCTATAATCAATTAATTATAGAGAAAAGGTTTATAAATAGACTCCTTGTGCTCAATGTGTGCTCCATGACACACATCAAACGTATAGTCCAACCAAAGGCCAAAGCAATTTTAATCTTTAAGCCACTTTCCGGATGCACACAGATGAGTGGGCCAAGATCACCACTCAATGAATTCCTGAGGATTGTAGACGGCCTAGAGGTAGACCACGATAGGGCTAATGAGATAATTTATACAATTGGGCAATTTTGAGAAAGAGGTAGATGGAAGACTTTGGGGGAGGCATTTACCAGCAGAGGGACAATAAAGACTGCGGAAAAATTTTCACTCTCCCCCTTAAGTATGTAGTCAGATAAAAAGGAAGTTAAACTTGCTATTTGATGAAGAAGTGAGGACAAAAAAAACTAAGGAAAAAGGATCATTCTCCCCTTCAATATGTAGTCGGATAAAAAGGAAGTCAAACTTGCTACTTGATGAAGAAGAGAGGTATCTGTTAGCGTTCAGTCATTCGCATTTTATCAAATTCTTACAACTCTTAAACAGGGCCGCTCTACCAAACATGAATTAATCAATTTGCATGGACTAGCGAGAATTGAGTCCGGCCCTCGCCAGTGCCGGTCTTCTCAGTAACAACGGACTCCCCGACTATATGGCAACAGCAGTTATATTATATAGTAACAGCGTGTAAAACTTTGATATCGCGATTCAGGCCTCGTCTTTTGATTGGCTGATGAAAGTAAGCGTGACCGTTCTTATGACTGAGCATACGGATATCGATGAAGTACCAGCTCTAATACGTTGTATGGTAAAAAATGATTATTATTTTTCAAGTAGGGTACGGCAAATGTGTTTGTGGTTTGTTTGTCAGGCTAGGTTAAAAACTTATCATGGACAATTATCTATTTTAGTAAAATAATCTCCCCATATTTCAAGAGAGGCAAATTATGAAAGTATGTACAGACGCCAGCACATCAGGCGACCCGAAACTGTCAACAATTCCCATTTAACTTTGAACCATAATGCTTCAGCGATAAAGTTGAGAATCTATTAAGAAAATTTGACAGATTGTAGTAGCCTGATGTGCTGGCGTCTGTATTACAGGTCAACCTATCCGAATCTGTCAAATTATACTAATTAATTATTTGAAAAACTTTTTTTATTCTGTATTATAATACATATTTACAACACAATTTACAGACTTATTACTAAACTAAATATTCTAGTACAAAAATCTATTAAAGAAATTGACAGATTGAGACAGGTTGATGTGCTGGCATCTATACCTACTTTTCCAGTTCAACTGATTTTATTTTTCCATAGATTCCATTGCTACAGAAATATTATTTTGTACCATAGGTTTTAGACTTTCACAAAACTGCACTACATGTTCTGGGAATAAAATATTCCCTGAAAGGCACCAAGCTTTTTTTGGAACTATCTTTTTGATAGCTCTTTGCTTCCATGAATTGGTTTGCGTGCACAAAAACATCTAGACTTGAGTATCAGATACTGGTATAAAAAAAGGTTGAATACCTATATTTTTTGCATCACAATGTAATTGTTCGATAGTAGGTATAGTTGGAACAAAAAACACACATTACATTTTTTGCTTTCGATCTGTGATCAAATGAAATGTAACGACGTGCAAGCTCCGGTCAGCCAGTAGATGGGTGACCGTTTTATTAACACATATTACATAACAATATTCCTCACATTGAGGAGCTCGTGGCTAAGCCACGGTTCGATCGATCATTAGGTTAAGCAACGCTTGACGCGGTTAGTCCATCGTAGGTGACCATCTTGTCTTGACGAGTTCCTCCATGTTTCGGATGGCACGCTAAATTAATAAGTCCCTGCTGTCATTTCTACACCTTTGGCAGTCGTTACGGGTAGTCAGAAGTCAGAAAACTGTGACAAAAAGACTGATTGAATCAGTCTTACTAAGGAGTATCGGGTTGCCTAGCTGACTGGGTTGTGGAGGTCAGATAGGCCACTGTCCCCACTGTCCTGCATGAATGTTTCATTAAAATTATTCAAATCTAACTAGTCGTTGGATACATGAACTGCCTTTGTAAGACAACTAAAAGATCACGCTGTATATGGTCCTTATCCAGATCTTTAAAATTATATTCTAGAATATTCTACTAATCAAGAGTTAAAATTTCAAATGCAGACCGTACATAATAATCGATCCAACATAATTTCTCATGTACGAACCATCGGAGCATGCCTTTTCTCATTCCTACATCGACTCTCGCTTTCAGACGTATCCGAGCCATCTTTTCATTCCGCATGCGATATGGGAGTCGTAGATTCCGTACATTTTAGTGAACGCTTCAATTTCTCCAGCATTTATTTTGCTTTCATGCTTTTTATCATATCTTGTTGGCGAATGAAATGCAATGGTTTGTGATGTAAATGGATCTTTTGAATGTGTTTTTTTATTAATGTCGCTTTTTGTTAATAGTTAGGTCAGTTTATTGAAAGTTTAGCTGTTCAAATAAATAAAGGTTAAGTAGTTCTACATAGAAAGGTTGAATAAATCGTCATGACAAGATGGTCACCCATCCGCAGACTAACTACAAGCGTTGCTTAACCTTATAATAGATCTCGTACTTGTGTGATGATTACTTCCTCGGCTTCACCCGCGTCCCGTAGGAACAACTCCGCGCACCCGGATGAGAAGTAGCCTACCTTCCTCGATAAACGGGCTATCTAACGCTGAAAGAATTTTTCAAATCGGATCTGGTAGTTTCTGAGGTTAGCGCGTTCAACTAAACAAAAAAACTCTTCTGCTTTACAGATTCTTCTACGTCATTGAACATCGGGTTGAGGAAGTCAGATAAGCAGTCGCTACTTGTAAAACACTGGTTCTCAGCTGAATCCGGTTAGACTAACCGACTCCAACATAGTTGGGAAAAGACTCGGGAGATGATGATGAGATTCTTCAAAAAAAAAAAAACTTAAATTAGGTACATCTATGTTCTTCACTCTGGATTGCGTTGATTATGAGCATATTAATTAATATAATACTGAAAATTATACAGTTATTTTATTTGCCTATCTAAATTTATACACGAACATTGCAGCAAGTTGAGATAACATGGCGCGTCGTGTGCCGTGCGAATAGTTGTGCGAATTAATATTTCGTTACGAACTTTGTTTGCATACACTGACTAGTTCAACGAGGTTCACATTGATATAAATTAGGAAATACAGTATGTGTTTATTGTAATTTTCAACTTATGGCGGATTTTAGAGCGTATTATTAAACTGATCAAGATATAACGTTTAAGGTTATCAAGGTCTAGTTTATTATATTAATACTATATAACTATCTTGGCTTCCAGTCTTACTAGATGCAGCTAAGTCCTAGTGTTTTAGAACGACTCCGATCTCCTCAACCCAGTTACCTAGGCAATCCAATATAAGGGGTAAGACTGGTTTTCTGACTTTCCGGCTTGACTACCCATAACTTGTGAAACATGTTCAAATGATAGATGGGACCTACCGCCTCCCTAGATGATGATCATCCACGGACCGACAGCACCAAGCGTTGATTTACCCCATCGATCCTTGCGGCTGTTACGAACTCTGAAAAATACATTCACAATTATTATATTGTTAAACAGCATCATGTATGAAGAACTTACCGTTTACATTAGTTTCCTTTTGAGAACTAAGCAGGTTTTCACAAAACAAGAGCAAGTAAGTTAAAAAAAAAATACATTACTAGTGTATACAATTGAAATGTTATAGTTAGATTTTAATTTGTTTTGATAAAGTCTTAAGTTCATTAAACAGCCGGTCGTCGAGGCTGCGGGCTGTTAAATGTTTCTGCATAATCCGACCCCTATTTACGTTTATAAGCTAAGCATTAAATATTTAAATTATGTAAGAGAACATTGATCTCGGATTTACAGTTTTATTGATATGGATATTTGTGATTTGTAGTAAAAAAAGTTAAAAAATATAGAAGTAAAGTTGTGTTGTGTTGCAAAGTGTCTTCTCAGTACCCGTAACGGCTGCTGATGATGATGATGGCATCCAGGCCGATTGTCGGCTACGGCGGCCATTCTCTTTTATGGAGATCAGCCAGCTGCGCAGGACATATTATAGTGCACAAGCATTCGCGCAGACACAGGTGCACTCTCTATTCCCACACTCTCATAATCCGATGGGACGGCAATCCGACACGACCGGAGAGAGACCAGGCGCAGGACCGACATTTACGTGCTCTCCGATGCACGGGTGAATCAATCACCAACTTCCAGACTCCAGGCTGCTTTATGAAAGTTTCTCAAAATCCACAAAGCGATTTCAGCCCGACCGAGTACGTAAATTAATAGATACATAGATAAGTTATAGAAATAGGCCGTAAATATGTGTATGTATATACAAACCAGATATCTATGTATACTGCTTGTCTGATTCAACTATGATTTTAGCAGTAGGTATTGTGTTAGTTTAGAGAATTGGCCATGTTTTGATTACAACATTTGCAAGTTAATTATATGCGTGAACATTTTCAGCCGTGAGTGCTTATCTGTTTCTGCATAATTCATCGAAGTTGCTATAGTAACAAGTTATTTGGTAACAACTGTTCTGGTTGTGATTTATGTAAAACTTGTTATAGGGTTGATAATGGAATAGGTATAAATTATTTTGATATTGAACCTCTTTTGGGTTAACCTCCAATGTTATTTTTATTGTGTTTAGTTGACTATTTAATAAACAAATTACTTTTATCTACATTTGTGAACATTCCTGTTTGTATTCATAATTTAAAAAAATAATCTAACATTCTAGCTGAAATTATGCGTATGAGTTCTTTCAGCAATTATTTAGCTACGATTTTTTTAATATAGTATATATATATATACTATACTTGCTCAGCACAATGAATTAGACCTATTTGCCGACGGATTGGTACATTTATATAAGAAATTTAAATTAATACTAGATAAGGCCTTTCATAGTGTTTGATGTTTATAAGTTGTTTGTAAAATTGTAAATTGTTTTGAAACATAACTATCTATTGCATTAGGCGAAGCCTGTAATAATAGTGTAAGTTTTTGTTGAATAAATAAATATAAAATAAATAAACAAAATAAAATAATGTTTATTAACTAGGTAACTTTACAATGCTTGTGTTACCATTGAGTCACAAACTAAGGACAGCTTGTATCTTGTGGCTCAAAATACCAAATAGGATACTGCTAAAATATAACAACGAGCACAATGTATTATTTTATCTGCAAGATTGCAATATACCTATCAAATTTATCACGAGATTCATTTTAATTTAAATCAATACTTGTGTTATATGTATATATTTTTTTATTTTATTTTTCTTTCCATTAATATTGTAAATAGTGTTTGTAAATAAGTTGTAAATGTAAAGTCGTGGTTTATTATTCTTAACATTACTTGTTTTGAGCTAATTGTGAATCAGGCACATTTAATGAAAAATATTTGTTCAATAAAATTAACATCACTTTAAAATGCCTGTATAAAATATTACTGTCCACAAGTTCTATAAAATGCCTTGCCTGCATTCCACCACGGCCTCAAAATGCATGAACATTCTTCTAGAAAGTTCCACTAGGTATACTAAAAGTTAACAGCATTACCATTCTTTACGAACAACTGAGTAATTACCGCAATATATCATAAAGGAAAGTCAAAAGTTTCGTCCGCGAACTACTTTGAATATAAACAGTTTTGGAATACAAATAAAAGAGTTCGCAGCCTTCTTTAAGGCTACCTTCTTTAAAGTAGTTGCAGAGTGCCTATCACACCGTAATAGTACTTGCACAAAAAAAAATAGATTTTATTATACAACGATTATCATCTCCCGAGCCCTTTCCCAACTATGTTGGGGTCGGCTTCCAGTCTAATCGGTTTCGGCTGAGTACCAGTGTTTTTACCACCAATACCCAATACCCCTTGGTTAGACTGGCGTCACACTTACTGGCTTCTGACTACCCGTAACGGCTGCCAAGGATGTTCAATGACAGTCGGGACCTACAGTTTAACGTGCCATCCGAAACACAGTCATTGGTGTCCAATATATACTTAGAAAGTACATACAAACTTAGAAAAGTTGCATTGGTACTTGCCCGACCTGGAATCGAACCCACGCCCTCACACTTGAGAGGTTGGCTCTTTAACCACTCGGCCACCACGACATTATACAACGATACGATATAAATATTTTCTTTTTTTAACAAAAATCTACACATCGAAAAGGGGAAAAGAAAAATAAATTTTATTTTTGCTGGAGTTTTTATTTTTATTTTACTTTTCGTAGTTTTTATTTTACGAAATAAAATCTTTATCAAAGGAAACGTTCGAAATGTTATTTTATTCTTCAATATTAAATATTGCTGTGCCTCAAATTGTGTACAAAAAAAGATTTTAGTTATTTTTTATGGAATTGCTACATATACGTGCTGGTATACATACACTACATACAAAGCCATCTAGTTCAACATGAAAAAGCTATCCTGCATCGCACAAACAGAGTTTTCAACGTTATTCAATATAATATATAGAAGAAACCGACAAAAATTGCTGGGGCAGTAGCCCGCCAGATAAAACACCCGTCTGGTCAGCGGATCCTTCCTTTACTGCGGGATACGAAGATCTATACTCCCTGGTCATCATCGGCTCCAATCGTCCAATTTACAAGCATATTAAGCTTAGTTGGAGGGGTTAACGAGTCTACAAATAATATACAAGCGATGTATCTATTCAGTGATACGCTTCGGTGTAACAACATGCTCACAGTTCAGACTGCAACGGTCCAGCTTGATCGCGTAAGACTTGAGCAAACTCCGGGCGCGCGCTCAACCGTACCGACTACTTTCCTGTTTATTTTACTTTTAAAACATTATTATTTCTACTTTATATTTTAATTAAAATTTAATATCTACTACTACTTATATAAAGTTATTAAAAGCAAGGTCTACCTCTCATACCGTCTTGAGAACAGAATACCAGATACAATAAATTACATATAATACCTAGTTAGTGACTTATATGAAAATTGAAGGGGACTGAGCCTGATTATCCTCAGGCGCTGGGTCTCGGGTCAGGTTGGTGCTGGCTGTGATCTCCTGCTACCTTTGGTGGAGTCTAGCGAAAAACGACCAGCTTTGTCCGTAGCGAAAAGAAAACTGCCTTTTATTTTCACAAATAAACAAAAGTACAAAGTATCAAAATTCAAATATATAAAAGAATAAAAATAAATCTAAAAAGTCTAAAAGTATAAAAAGGTGCGTCGCGCACAAAAATATCAATATTTTTTTAAATATAATTATGCTAATAACATTCCATTTTCGAATTCTCGTAATTAGACCTTACATTTGATACTCATATTGCAGAAATCATTTTTTTTTACTTCAGTCTATGGCTTGTTACAGACGCCATGTTGTTTTATAAACGTCACATATCTAAAAACCATCGTCCAACAAATCTTCTGCCTATCGTAATACATTTAGCTGTTTTGAACATATGATGTTATAAATAATATTACATACATACATTAATATTTATTTCTTTTTTTAATCATAATCCTACTTGGCAAATCTTGACAAAAATAAATCCATCGGGCATAAGTACGTAAACATTTCGCATGGCAAGCCGCCATTAATATTCGTGGTATCGCAAGACTTAACAAAAGCCGGTCGCCCGCACTAAATCTAAGGTCTGAGCCAAATCAAGCGTCTGTCAGCTAATAACAATAACTGTGTCGCAGCCGTTCTGGACGCCCGAGGGGATTTACGATCGTCGTTTGTTTAGCACAGGTGCCCGCGATAGGATTACTTGCGGTCAAGCTGCGACCTAACATGACGTGGATTAGAAAATGGACTTGGTTTTGAAGGTGGTAAAGTTAATTTTTGTAGAGGTTGCTTTGAAGTTTGGGTTATGATGACGAGAAATCTCCATGTTTAATTCTCAACTATATTGGCGGGTCAAATATAGTACAAAAGTGACGATGATGATGATAGCGTCCAGGCCGATTGTCGGCTACGGCGGCCGTTTTCTTTCTTTAGGAGATCAGCTAACTGCGCAGGATATATTATAGTGCACAAGCATTCGCGCGGATGCAGGTGCACTCTCTATTCCCTCACTCTCATCAGAGAGATCAGGCGCAGGACCGACATTTACGTGCTCTCCGATGCACGGGTGAATCAATCACCAAGTTCCAGACTCCGGCCTGCGTTATGAAAGTTTCTCAAAACCCACAAAGCTATTTCGGCTCGACCCGAGAATCGAACCCGAGACCCCGTGCACAGTAATACTCAATATAGTAACACTCATCGTCATCGTTTCAGCTGAAGGAATGCTGGACGTAGGCCTCCCCAAGGTTCGTAACTTCGAGCAGACTTCAGCAATTCGTATCGTCTAGGTACTTCTCAGCGTCATCGGCCATATCAGCCATCCACCTAGAGGGGGCACCTGCAAACGCTGCATCTTCCAGGTCTTGATCAAAATAGATTATTTGGCAAATTACCTTTATGCATTCAATAACACCATGAAATTCGTTGAAAGCGAAAGTGGGTAAAATTACATTTTAGAAACAGTGTTGCCATGATATAAAATTACAATATTATACAAACGAAATCGCCACCTTCAAAGTTTCGTAATGTCAGGTTAAAAACGCCCACTCGGTAACAATGGTCGAATATTTTTAAAACGCAACTTTTTATTTACTTTAACTTTTTTTGTTAAAAAGGATACTTGGGTTTATTTTAGAATTTATATTTTATATTAACCTAAATTATGACTGAAAAGGCTGAAAAAAAGCAATTCTGATTGAGTTTAACTTTGTTATCGTAGAGTCAATTAACATTTAATTTTGTCTATGGCAGTAATACTCTAAAAACATTTTTATTTCTTCCTGAAATTGCGTCCCTAATGGAATCCAAGAAACTCATAAATATTAATATCTAGGTATATTTGTGACAAATAAAAAATATTTTTTTATTGAGGTATTTCGTAAGCTTCATTTCCACAATACCTGGATAAAAAGTATTCTTTATTTCTAATTATTTTATTTCTATTTCTTTAATGTGGATCTCAATCTATATGATTACAAGATATATCGGATTATTTTGTTTAGCTGTTAAAGCTTAATATAGGAACAAACATTCCAACATTCAAATCTCGGAAGGAGTAAGATTTCCTTTTTTCTGCCGGGCTGCGGGTTGTTCGCAAGAGTTACCGTGGCACACAGGGACCTTCAGAAGGAATATAGCGGGTTTTAGTCAGTAAAAATCTGACCCTTCAGCTGCACCCACAGCGGGAGGTGTCAAAAGTTTACGTTCTTCCAAACATTCACGTTACAATATAAACTTAAGTTGTTAGAACCGTAGGTATATTGTTATGTAAAACTCCAATTGTAGGTACAGCAATAAACATTGTCAATGGTTAACAAACAATTATATATTTCATTGTTAATTGCAAAGAGTTTAAATAACGAGGTTTTAAATGAAATGAACTCGTCTGAATTAATTTCAGTGTAAATTAATACTATTTGCAGCTATGTATAACTCATCTTTCAGTTAATTAATTTCGTTTATATACACACGCCAGCACATCAACTTACCTCAATCTATCAAATTTCTTTAATGGATTTTCGTCCTTATCACGATAGTGGAAGGTTTATGTTCGATTGGTAAAGGACAGATTTGGGTAGGTTGACCTGCTGGCGTCTGTACGATGAAAAGTACGAATAAAATACGAAATATAAGCACGAATGATTGTAAGCAGAACAGTATTTATTTGATTTCTTTGCGCTGTCAAAGTCTCTGTAGAATATTGTAGGAATGCTCTGGTATTTTGGTCATTTGCCGTAAATTTTCCTTAGCTTTTTTATCGTGGGAATTCATCAAATAACCTGACCGCTGAAGATGTAGCTGGAGGGAGTGTAGGATTCTTAGTGACTAAAAGCCACTATGTTCAGGCAGCACATCAAGCTACCCGAAACTGACAATGTTACCCAATCAACTTTCAACTATATGCTTCAGCGATAGAGTTAAAAACTATTAAGGAATTTTGACAGAATGTAGTAGCTTGATTTGCTTGATTATCAGTCTATATAAATTATAATAAAGGAAGTTTTCCAGCCATAAAGACAACATAATTAATCAAGAATCATTCACCGACAAAAACCCAAAATCTACCAAAATGGTAAATTCCCAGATAATTACAAAGAGTTTAAAGTTAATGAGGTTTTAATTAGACGACAAACGTCGCGAAATCGGTCGGACGCCTGTGTGGATTAAAACGGAATTCTGTGTGGACAGCGCAAAAAAAGTAATGGCCGCGAATAAGCCTTTTAAATGTAAGTGGGTCGTGTATAAAGATAAACGGACAATACGTACGTATTTTATTTATTTTTATTCTTTTATTTAACGTATTTTGTTAAGCGTTGAAGATTATAAGCGCAGTCTTTTTAATGTACGCCTATGTTAACGTATGAAATAAAGTCTGAATCACTTAATATATCCCTGTTTTGTATATTATATATGTGATTTGGAACGCGACTACGCTTGCTGGTGGTTTTTAATCAAGAACGATTTAGTCTTAGAACAAAGTCATCATAATTTACACAAAAAAGAAAAGCTTTAAGACTTTCATAAACCTAATCTAAACTTAAGATAATACCATAAGATAATTTACTGAATCTTTAGTATAAAAAGGGCGTGAGAGATTTTTTTTTATTCGTAGATCCAAGGTTAGCAATACCCCAAGTGCAAGTTTTTTTCGTACTGCAAGAACTATCTTATCAATATATATAATTATCGTATCTAATTCAAACATTCAATTCAAAATTTTAAATAATAATTTTATGTCATCATCATCATCTCCCGAGCCTTTTGGAAGAAACTGGAAGCCGACCCCCAACATATGTAGTTGGGCGACATATGTTGAGGATCGGCTTCCAGTATAACCGGATTCAAATTATTAAAAAAAATAATGTATGTGATCAATAATATTATCATTTCATATCTTGTACATTTATCCTAAAATACACATCTCCCTCTTATACACAGGCAACCGAATTGCATATGCATGCCAGAACAAAATAGTTAGCTCAACAATTTGCCAGTATCACATGTTAGTCTGTTTTAACGTACAAACCAGCCGTGCAAAATGTCGAACGTTTCACGTTAGAGGTGCCGAGAAATTGTTGTATTGGTGTGACAACGTGTTCTTCCAGAAACCAGCGTGCTGATATTGTGTACGTAGTGAAAATCACTTCTATTGGCTGTTACTAGGAAAACATGTTGTTATACTATCAGCATATTGTATGCAACGGTATGGGAAAATGTAGAGGGTAAATCTTTGATTATACAAGGTGTAAGGGACAGCCCTACGCAGACTGATGGGGTGAGTTCAGTATACAATACTAAGAAGACTGGTTCATGAAATTGTTTAAGTAACGTTATGGAAATGCAATAAAACTGATTTATTTTAAAACCTCACAAAAAATGAACAGCTTATTTCACGCGTCGATCGTTACGATTATTTCAACATTTATTTGTTTTGTTTTTTTTTTGTTCTAATGTTCCATAAATGACGTCAGTATATAATACTAACTAATAATAAGGTTTGCTTCAGTCTGTTCAATCTTTGTCTACTGTGCTATATATAGCCGTATGTTATGCTTAACTTCACTCTGAAAGATATTACTACACAGAAATCGCAAAATATCAGGAGCATGCATTGCATCATTTTTTTTCCCAATGGTTGTTAAAATGTAAGAATAAATAAATAAATAAACAAATTAAAAAAAATAAGTGAGAAATAGAGTATTTTTCGGATTACCTATTTTTTGGAAAGTCTCGGCAACTGAATCATATTTTTTTACACTGTAGCGGATTGTTTAAATACTCGTTTAAAATGGAAATATAACAGAGAACACATAAAGGAATTACCAGAAATGCACGCCAAATTGTAACACGCTCTCACAGCCAGTTTCTAACTCCGGCTGTCTGTTACATTTTCGTTTCATACCCTATCATAGTAGTTTTGATAAGCGCTTGGAAACAGGGCTGATTAATACAACTACAATTTCCGATGGTTCAGCCTTTATTATAATGATAGCTCAACCGACAGACGTTCTACTGTTTTTCTTTCAAAAGAACCTTTTCCTAACATTAACAAACACAACAAAAAAAATGAGAATTAGGTCCAGCCATTCACGCGTATTGGTGTGAGCCAGTTAATCATTTTTTATAAATATTATTATAGATAATTCAATTACATAATAATATTGTAAACTTTTTCAATTTTTTTATAATAAGTTTCCAAATTTCTTTTTAAAATCACTTTTTTTTATAACTCAAATTTTTTGACTTTTTTTTTCCTGACTAGGAAATGAAGTGAACACAAAAAAAAGAATATTTTGAAAAGATTGTCTTTAAAATAGAGGTACAGTTTTTCATTCCGCTGTCTGTTCTACGCACAGACCTGTCATTGCATTAAAACCTGCAGACATTCAATTATCATCATATCTGAAATTCTACCTATCAATGCAAATTGAAAACAAAATTAACTGTGAGAGCATCGCTACATTTCATAACGAAATCAATACATCAATACTCCGAGGTATATTTAAGTAATATTATACTGTACGATAATCATATTATGATTGGCGGATAACCAATTTAATATTGTTAAAAGGTATTAAATGGCTGAAACGTTTCGCCTCCATGTTTATTATTAAATCGACAGTCGTTTACAGACGGAATCGTCATAATTGCATTCGAACAATAGGCCCCTGGGCACTGTTTGATCAGCGCTTAAAAGTTGATATTCGCCAAAATTGTTCGGACAGACAGAAATATTGCGAAAATTGTATATTCTGTTGTTTCACCGTTTATCTGGTAACGTTTTTGAGTGAAGTTGATAGCTTGAAGTGGAGTGTTTCCACTGGAAATTTAAGAGCCGTGTCTGATTTCGGGATGGAGGAACAACTGTTTTTTTTTGTGCTGCTGCGAGAGGGTATGGGTTTCGGTTTTAATTCAGCTCGGTGCTTTCGATCGAGTCTTTTGAAATGTAATATTATGCAGCATTTACTTGCTTTTTTTATAATTGAAAAGTAAATGTTCTACAGCTTTAATGAATGATATCACTCAATGCACTCTTGGATGCCAAGCCGGACTTGTTTGCAGAGGACTGGGCGACAATTCTGTGTGTATTTATGGGGTATTATGGGATGAGCGTGTGAATGTCTTTAAAATTATATAAATATCTATATTTATTTTAAAGAAATGCTACTAGTCAATGTTAATTTTTGCTATTAAATACTAAATAAATAAATATTTATATTTGAAATTGAACTTTATGAAATGTTCGAAAAAATTGAAAGAAATCATTGGTACAGACGCCAGCACATCAAGCTACTCCAAACTGTAACATTTTCCCTATCAACCTCGAACCATTACGCTGTTTGACGATTGTAGTAGCTTGATGTGCTGCCGTCTGTACTTCTGTATGAGGGCTGTAGAGAACCATTCAAGAATATGATAAGAATCAGTGGATAGTCTTTAGAGGTCACGACATCTTATTTTCTATGCAGGACCCGTCCTCCAAGGGTTATGCAATATGTGAGGTAAGCTGCAGACAATCATATGTCCTTGCGTACGGGAGGATTAAACCCTTGACTGCCCTTGTCAGAGAGTATTCCAGAATACCAAGTGACAAAGTACCTTTTGACAAATCTTTGACAAAATATCATAATTATGATTTGTCATATTGACATTTGTCACACTGACACTTGGTATATGGTATAAGGTCATAAGTATACATAGATGTCGTAAGGTGTGTTAGATAAAAATATCCGACTTTTTGCAATTTAAAAATTGTGTTATTTATTGTATGTTCAGACGCCAGCACATGAAGCTACCCGAAAGTGGAAAATTTTACCCCTCGAATATTACCCTTCCAGTATTGTAATTAGGTTGAAAATCTATTTAAAAAAATTGTCAGATTGTGGTAGGTTGATGTGCTGACGTCTGTACTATAAACAGATAGAATGCAGAAAGTAAAAACAAAAAAAATTAAGATCTCAAATCTAGATCGTTTTATTCTTATCAAAAACACCTAGAACCATATCACAGTAAGAACAACAAAAACTTGGTAAGCTACATCTAATAATAGAGCTTTGAAAACTTATTGTGAAAAGGTTCCATTGTCGCAAAACCAATAACAGCGCTACCTTATCCAATTCTCACTTCATTCTGGGCAAGCACTTTGTTCTTTGAAGGATAGATAAGGATCGCGAGTGGAATACTAAAAGATCCTCTTAAAAGTAAAAGATACAGCTACGCGTAGTTTAGATAACTAGGTTTTCTATAATAACTTCAGATTCATATTCCCAGTTCACTGATAAGGTACGAGTATTCATCATCATCATCATTGTTATGTTTGAACTTTGTTGATTAGCTGTCAATGAGAATATTTTGTAATGAGGGTGATTTGAAATAAATACAGTTTGCTTTCTGATCTCGACTGCGTTGTATCTTTTAGTGGCGACTGCGGAAAATAAGTTATATTTCGGCGAAAATGACGGCAAATGTAACGAATATTGTGTTTCCCGGTCAATTTAACCCAAAGACTGATAAGTGGTGTGATTATAAGGAACAGTTATTATGCGCGCTAGATGCGGCAGGTTACGACAAACTTAACCTCGACAAAGGACGATCGTTGTTTCTTTCTCAGTGCGGCAAAGATACTTTTGCGTTAATTGCATCACTTTTAGTTCCAAAACGTCCTACAGAAGTACCGTTAGCGGACATTTTTAGAGTTTTGGATCAGTTTTATGAACCCGAGGTTAATGAAATATTGCAAGCGGGAAAATTTTATAAACGTCAACAAGTACAAGGTGAAAGCGTGCAAGACTTTGTGGCGGCTATAAGTCTGCTTGGTGCCAAGTGCAATTTCATGGACTTGAAACGCCAGTTGAGAGACCGACTAGTGCTGGGGGTGCGGGATGATCGCTTGCGACGCGACTTATTGAAGAAGAAAGACTTGACGTACGAGGTCGCGTTACAAATGTGTTTGGACTATCAAGTGACGTTCCCTGATTTGTACCCTACGTGTGTGGCTAGTGAGTCTAAGCAAACTCCGTCTAGTGTCACAGAGACTGAGCCGATGGAGATTGGTAATGTTAAATCGAACGAGTGTCGACGGTGCGCACGCGCACACAGACCGGGTGAGCGCTGCCCTTTTGTTAAAGCGAAATGCTTCTATTGCAAAAAGTTTGGGCACATTGCGGCAGCCTGCCCCAAGAAGCCCGGTCGTGAACATCAGGTCGACGACATGGGCGGAGACGCTTCAGTTGAGAAGATGATGGGCGTATACGTCTGCGTAGATAATTACTCACCACCTATTACCACAGATGTTATGATAGATGGCGTTCAGTTATCGATGGAAGTGGACTCAGGTGCTTCGCGTACGATTATGTCGGAAGCGACATACAAGAGACTGTGGTCGACGCCCCCTCCCCTCCGAGCTACCAATCTGAAGCTCGTGACATGGACTCAAGACCCCTTGAAAGTATTAGGGCAAGCAGACGTGCGTGTTGTGCTAGGTAATAAAGAAGCACAATGTGAACTTGTCGTGGTGTCAGGAAATGGACCAAATCTATTAGGAAGGAACTGGTTCCAGGCACTAGGCCTTCAAGTATCAGGTTTGTGCTGGACTGAAGAGGAGATAGAACCATATAGAAATGAGTTTCCTAACCTATTTAAAGAAGGACTTGGCGAGTACAAAGGTCCCGAGGTGTCACTTCACGTACGGCAGGTAGCTAAGCCCCGTTTCTTAAAGGCGCGCCCCGTGCCATACCCTCTTAAAGAAAAAGTAATCAGACAGTTAAACGAGATGGTAAAGGCGGGTGTACTGACACCTGTTCGTTATTCGGAGTGGGCGACTCCAGTGACACCGGTGATAAAAGAAGACGGAACAGTACGAATATGTGGTGATTATCGTGCCACTGTGAACGCCGCTATAGATACAGACATCTATCCGTTGCCGACGTCTGTGGAAGCGTTTGTGAGACTAAGTGGCGGCAGAATATTTAGTAAGCTGGACTTGAAAAACGCTTACACGCAACTGAAGGTAGACGAGGAGACAGCTATGCTGCTCACGCTGAACACTCCTATCGGTCTAATGAAAGTAAATCGCTTGCCATTTGGTGTCAGCGCGGCGCCAGCAATTTTTCAGCGTTTAATGTCAACGGCGTTGGTTGGTATGGATGGAGTGGCTTGCCTATTAGATGACATTGCTGTCACTGGAGCCACATTGGAGGAGCACAACAGGAGGCTTAGAGAAGTGCTGAGCAAGCTGCAACAGATGGGACTCCGCCTCAACGTAAAGAAATGTGTGTTCGCTGCCAACAGTATCACATTCCTTGGGCACATGATTGATGCAGAAGGACTACATCCAGCACCGGCGAAAGTTAAAGAGATTCTGGAAAAGTCAGCCCCAACTAACAGAGCGACCTTACGTGCCTTTCTAGGCTTATATAATTTCTATGAAAAGTTCTTGCCTGACAAGAGCACAGTGTTGGAACCACTGTATCGACTTCTGGAATCAAAAAGACCCTGGAGGTGGTCTAAGAAGGAGCAGGAAGCATTTATAGAGGCGAAGAGATTACTCTCTTCAGAGCGAACGTTGGTAGGCTATGATTTGGAGAAAGAGTTGGTACTCATTTGTGATTCATCGGAATACGGTCTCGGAGCGATAATTGCACACGTCATGGATGACGGGTCAGAGCGGCCGGTGATGATGGCCTCGCGGACACTTCAGCCGCACGAAAGACGATATGGGCAAATTGATAAAGAGGCCCTCGCTATTATATTTGGATTGACAAAGTTTCACGAATTCTTAGCGGGTCGTAGATTTTGTATTGTGACAGATCATAGGCCCTTGGTCGGACTATTTAACCCTGCTAAACCAATTCCAGAACAAATTTCACCTAGGATGTTGCGCTGGTCTTTGAAATTGTCCAGTTATAATTACAGTATTAAATACAGGCCTGGAAAATTAATCGGCAACGCAGACGCTTTGAGCCGATGGACCGCTCCTAACACGTCGAGCGTGCAGGATGAGGTGCTGCGCGACGTGCTGCTGCTGGAGGAGCAGCCGAGTGGTTGGGAGCTGGACGCTACTAAGATAGCCGCTGCGACCAATAGAGATGTGGTATTGCAAAAAGTAATGTTTCACGTCTTGCATGGATGGCCACGAAGGAACATGGACCCGAGCCTGCAAGCTTATTGGACACGCAGAGAGGCTCTTTCTCATAATAAAGGTTGTTTATTGTGGAGCAACAGAGTCATAATACCTACGTCCTTACAGGACAAAGTGTTAAGATTGTTACATGCCCCTCATGCGGGCATTGTCCAGACAAAAGCGTATGCAAGAGGCTACGTATGGTGGGTTGACATGGATCGGCAGATTGAGAGAGTGGTGGCCGGCTGTCCGCAATGTCAGCTAGTAAGAAATAACCCACCAAAAGATCCACAGACTTGGATAGTTCCAGAGAAGCCGTGGAGCCGTGTACACGTGGATTTCGCGGGGCCCTTTCAGGGAAAAACATTTTTAGTTCTTGTAGACAGCTACAGCAAATGGTTTGAGGCTGAAATCATACCAGCAATGAATAGTGGTACGGTGATAGCTGTTATGAGAAAAATTTTCACTTCACAAGGGCTGCCCGACGTGTTGGTGTCTGATAATGGACGTGCGTTCACCTCGGATGAATTTAATAATTTTCTAAAGAAGAATGGTATTAAACATTTGTATTCACCACCCTACCACCCGGAGACTAATGGACAGATTGAACGCACGATTCAAACATTTAAGAATAAAATAAGGAAACTAGAAAACTTGGACATGCAGTGGCAAGAGAAACTTTGCAAAGTTTTATACTATTTACGGACGGTGCCCAATAGCTCTACTAATAAGACACCTGCTGAGTTACTGAATGGGCGAAGATACAGGACGGCCGTGTCGAGCTTACATCCTGACTCGATGCCAAGCCGCGCCGAGCAGCAATTGGAGGCGGCGGCGCAGCGCCAGCCGGCGCGGACTTTTACGCTGCGGCAGCCCGTGCTTATACGAATGTATGGGCCTGGAAACAGGTGGTGCCGGGCTACTGTGGAGACGGTAGAGGGTCCGGCCACTTATGTGGTAAGGACGGAAGATGGAGAGCTGCATCGGAGACATGCAGATCAAATACTGTCTAGACCACCGGACACATCTGGCAATGGATCACCTGTCATTGACAGCCAACCGGGCAATGAGACAGATTCTGAACTATCAGAGGATCCGCCTATTGTGATTCCTCCGCCTGAATTATGGCCAGACATTATAGGAATCCCTAATGATTGACTTAAGTGATTACTATGTGTGTTAGAAGACTTAGAACTAGAATTTAATTTTGTTAAGTTGATTTTGTTATTTAATGTTGTATTTATTTGTCTTTACCAATCATTATGAAAGAAAGGTATGTTATGTTTGAACTTTGTTGATTAGCTGTCAATGAGAATATTTTGTAATGAGGGTGATTTGAAATAAATACAGTTTGCTTTCTGATCTCGACTGCGTTGTATCTTTTAATCATCACAGCCTTTTTATCAACCCACTGATGGGCACAGGCCTCCTCTCCCACGGAGAAGGATTGAGCGTTAATCACCACGCTTGCTTAATGCGGGTTGGTGATTTCAGACTTTATAGCCCAGGTTTCCTCAAGATGTTTTCCTTCACCTTTAATCAGTTATTGGTGTAATCATTAGCTACAATAAGTCCAGAAGGTTAGATCCATCATTTTGCATCATCTAATGGTCTATAAACTATTCCTATTCTAAGACGTTGTGATTCCCAACAATGGGAAACATAATAGGCTTTATTTATGTTATAACCCATACACAGCAGTTCAGCAAACATTATTAACTGCAAGCTGTATAGGTAAATTCCAGTTTATGCAGATGCATTGATACGAGCAAACATAACAGCTGGCAAGATGTTTGTCTGATGTTACAACTTGTGCTACAGTGTCTATTGCAGTACTGGGAATATTAATTATACCTGTTTTCCTTAGCGAGATTTGAATTGAGGAAAATGAAGCTCTTGTGTTGATATTAATTATGGTTCCTAGGTCATTGGTGTTGAGATTACGAATACTAATAGTCGCGATACTGCATAAGATACTTTATGACGTTTCAATAACACTTAAGTTAAGTAATTGAAGTTTTCGGGAGTATAGTGGTAAGTATGTCCGCTTCCAATGCAAGAGACCGGGATTCATTTCCCCGTAGGAGAAATTCCTTTCCTGCTAGGGCTGCGAGTTGCATGTCAAAGCTGCCGTGGCTCTGGCATACAAAGATCTCTAGAAGGAACAAAAGTGGGTTTTAGTCGGTAAAAGTCGGACACTCCTTCCAGCTTCATTCACAATGGGATGGGTAATTTGATAAGCTAAAAGTACCCAATTTTGAAGCAAACTGATGGATGTTTATAATTTAGCAAAAAATAGCTTCTTTAGATTTAACCTTAAATCCAGATCATTTTACTTTCTGTAATTTTAATTTAATTACAAAATTAAATAAATATTCTCTTTTCTGGTGTATCTTAACTAGGGTTTTTACCGCCTCACTAAATAAAAATAAGCTATCCCATCTTCATCTTTTGCTACGAACCCATCATTGTCTTTTAATTACCCAAATTCTTAACGGACCAAAGAATTCCCAACACGGGTACCTCAAAAGGAATTTCTCTGAAATGCATAATTCATTTTATTAAAAACTTTGACCAGAACGGTACAGCCCAATTAAATCGTGATTATTACTAGAGGTACACCGTCTCTGGAGTTGCAATTCGTAAATATTATTTCATGTTCAAAGCTGGACGCTTGAATTATTAAGCCAATGAAATATAACTTTAGGCAACTTAGTTTGACTTAGTGATGTTTGAAACGGATTTGTTTTTGATGATAAATTGCTGGCGAATAACTTAGAATTGTGGAATGCGACCACTTTTAGTTCAGGTGGAATTGTATTAGCTGGGGTAGCTTTGTGAATTAGAGACATGGTTTGAATGGCCTGGGGAGAAGAGTAGAGTGGAATTCTGTACTTTAGATTAATCATGTTATTCAAAACATGACTATTTAATATAGGCAATGCAAAAACACATACCTTTCAATTCAATTTGTTACATAGGGATGTTGTTGGAACTCTACGTTATAAAGGAAATCGTCATCTGCCTAGCCTTTTCCACACAATGTTGGGGTCGGCTTCCAACCTAACTGGACCCAGCTGAGTACCAATGCTTTAAATTGAGCGACTGCTTATCTGACGTCCTCAACTCAGTTGCTTGGGCAACTGGATACCCTTAATAAGACTGGTTGTCAGACTTTCTGGCTTATGACTACCCGTGACGACTGCCAATGGTATATAAATGACAGCCCACCAATTTAATGTGCCTTAGAAAACAGCTGTTAGCCTTTTTGGCTTCTACTATAGGTACTGTACGGTAAAAGAGTAAATACTGTCTATTCGTAAAACTCATGCGAATGTTATGTGTAGAAAACAAACGGAGGAATTTTCAAATGTTTACTTAAAGAACCTTTCTCCGTACCCTATTTCAATCAATGTACAGTTTTTAAAGACAATTCGTACGCAATGAATACTAAACGTTTGGCATCTCACCCCTCCCTGAAATCGCTCCCCAAATTAGAATTCGTACAAATCAACTTTCCTTTACACGAAGGATCACGGGCATTAAGCACCAATAAAGCTATAATAATAAAAGTTTTATTCAAACCTAATATTTACGTAAGATTCGAGATCCCAGGGGAGATCGGGGCGAACTTAACAACCGACAGGTTTAATTAGGGAACGAAGCTAATTCCCAAGTTTTGATGAATGCGATTTCACGGATACAACCCCATTTCACCCTCGGCGGGAGTAGCATAATTTGAAATTTTGATTTAAAGCCCTGTTTGGTTAATTGCTGTTAATACTATCTGAGCTGGCTTGGTTATGGTGACCGAGGTGATCAAACCCTTTTGTGATTGATGTGCGTTTGTTTGAGTGTCTGATTGGATTTTTCTTGATTGATCAATTAATTGATCTATGCGACATTTTGCCAAACAAGCAGGAGGGTGGATCAAACGATGGAGAAAAAATTGTTGATTCCGAATATACATATACACAACTAAATATCGCAAAAGATGTCGCTTAGACCAAGATAACAGATCTTCAACTTTATTATTGTTATTGTATTGTACAGAATTGAGTGCACCTAAATAGATAACCATTTACCCATAAAAAATAAAATCTAAAAATGATGAAAGTGACTACAACACAGAGTTTCAGTAAAAGCTAAAAAGGAATAAAATGCAGATAGCTTAAGCATAAAGAATCATTTGAAACGAAAAATCATAAAATGTTAATAATATTAAATTAATCTGGAGGATTTTTTTAATTCCGGTCCAAAAGTTGTTAAATCTAGTCTTATCATAATAACACTGTTATCAATGTTATTCAATGTATTATGTATTCCAATTATCAACTGCATACTTTCACAACACATCTAAATGGGTCCTTCAGGTATTTGGGAAGTTTTGTATATAGGTAACAGAAAATTACTCTATCGATAGTCTGACCTTAAAATTTTATTACATCACTCAATTAGCTAACCTCCGGCTTACGACGACATCCCCAAAGAATACCTCGGCAAAAAAATTGGTCATCCAAAAAAATAAGCTTCAATATTAATAAAACATTTTGGCTACCTAATTTGCTAAATTCCGCTTCTCCCGAACAAAATTAACGCCTCTTGCAACACTGCGGATTTAATTATATTTAACTGCGTAAAAGGGAACTGACAATTATGGGAGTTGGACCCAAGTTATGCGGGTCTAATCGGTAAATGTGGAATTAAAGTGATTGCTTTCCGATGAGGACGGCGTTATTTAATGATCGAGTTCGCAATTTAAAAAATATATAGGAAAAAGTTTTGTCATTGGATAGCGGTTTTAATATAGATACGGTTTTTTGGATTGAGCTTATCTAGGGATGCGGATTACGGTAATTTTATATGAGTATTTATGGGTTACATAAAATCTGTTGATGGGGTCTATACATTTACGAGGAACGTGATGAAATGTGTGTAATTTTTTTTTTATATTTCGGTCAATGGATAAGCATTGCCATCCAACGTGGCAATGCCGCCAGCCTATTGGGTACACTCCCAGTGAGCAGCGATGAGAATTTTTTTTACGCCATTTTTTAACTATTATTTTTTATGTAAATATTTTAATTAAGTTTGTTTGTAAATACATTTACTATTATAAATTAACATAGTTTGTAGTTAATTAATTTATTGTTTTTACTAGTTCTCCGCCGACAGAGATACGGATGAATTTTTTAATGCACTTTTTTAGTTTCTCCCTTATTCTTTTGTTCAGTTGTTAAGTTTGTAAATACACGTAAATATAACATAATTTATATTAGCGTCAAATTCTTTTTTTTTTAATACCAATTCAGGGTCATCATTTTAGACTGTAGTTGAGAATTGAAACACAGTAAAATACACAGTAAATAAAAAAATCTTAATAGTAAAGATCAACCCGCTTTCAAGATTCTAGTTCTCCGTCCAACCTTTCCAACACTTAAACTAATATCGCAATTCCTTAGAGAGTTATTAGCAGACGTAACAACTTTGACTAGCTATCACACTGCTTGTTAGACTACGTGGTACCAAAGGGCTTCAATTAGGTGAAGCGAATCTCACGTCTCTGTGGCGTCTATTAAATCCACTGATACGTCACACGAGGAGGAGGCTTCTGCCAGGGATTATTTGCAAGGGTGATCGTGGTCAAGGAACAAAAGGGGGCTTTAATCAGTAAAAGTCTGATCTTTCCTCGAGTTGCACCCACAGTGGGAGGAACCTTTGATGAGATATCACTCAAAAACATAAAAAGAACTCAAACGCAAATAATTGCAGTTTAAAAAAAAACTATGCGATAGGCGATACTTTGATAAAATCCTGTTTTCAAAAGTTTACTATTTTAAAAATCTTTCCGCTATGAAATCCCTGCGATGCACAGTGCGATTTGTAGATAGACTTACTACTTATAGTCCAATTAAGTATCCGTAATATCAGTTATATGTACATATGTATGGCCGCTACAACGTTTATCACAAAAAAAGTACCTGAAAAGTAGTAGATACATGCAAAAATCCTTCTGTTCAATATTCAAGCAGTAGTAGCAACGTAAAAAATTCTAGAACATTCCCAACAGTTAGCATTTAATGCACTTGATCCGGACAAACGAGTTCGTTATTTCAAAGAATAGCTGAATCGTACAAAGTGACACGGACATGCTTTAGTTTCTACTATTCCACTGGATTTATTACTGCTGACGTTCAAACTAAAGAATTTACTGTTATGTACAGACGCCAGCACATCAAGCTATCCGAAACCGCCAAATTATCCCAATCAACTTTGAACCCTAAGCTTTAGCGATAAAGTTGAAAATCTATTAAGGTAATATGACAGATTGTAGTAGCTTGATGTGCAGGCGTCTGTACGTCTGAGTTTACTCGCGACTTCGGCGGGTTAATGATTCGTCAAATCCTGAGATTTTTATCGCTTCGAATATAAAATTGATGGCAGAAAATAAGATGGCAGTCTGAATTGTGGGTTCTAGATTTGTGAATTTTAATCGCTTTTAGACCAATGACAAATTCCAGTAGGTTCTAGGTTCAAAAATGGAATGCAATCATATTAATTAGTACACAGTATGGTTTTCTTTTTGTGGGAAATCATCAAATGACTCCTTTCGCTGTGTCAGACTCACACTGACTAAAACCCACTATGTTACTTCTCCCGGTAGTCCATGGCCTTCCGGGGCCTTCGGATGATGCCAACTTCTCTTCGTGGAGCGCGTGGAACAGAACGCGCCGTCGACACGTCCTTGCACAGTACGGTGGTACAAGAAGCCTATTGTGACTAAACTGGAAGAGGTTAACAGAAAAAGGCATCATATCGGACTCAATTTTAACTACACTTTTATAACTAAAAAAAAAAAACTAATTATTTTTGAAAGAACGACTTAGAGTTTTGAAATAGCGAATAAGAATAATGAGAATACTCTATGCCGGTGAATATAAAAAAAAATGATACGGAAATAAATATATTAAAATTCTCTGAAAACACACTCGCAATTTTTAAGCTCAAATTCTTTGTCTATTTGTTCTAAACACATCATATTTTTCATTCATCAACCTACCTGTCCAAACATTTCTTCACTAAAAAAAAAATAGCAATCATCATCCTATAAAATACATTCTCGAGACAACTTAACGGTAAAACTGGTAGGTACATTAGATCGAAGGCACTTACTGTAAAACTTGAAACTAAATATGTGACCCAAATTCAGGACAACAAGGAAATTTAACTCAAGCTCGCAATAAAGTTGATCATAAAACTTTGAAAGCGTAGATGGAAATAAAATATAATACGATATGTGATTCTTTGGCCAACTTAAAGTATTACGGGGAATGTTCGTGGTATTCCCAGCAAAAGCACATAGGAAGTGGTGAAGGGTGGGCGTTTTGGAGACTGTCTTTTGTAATATTTGACGTTCAAAAAATGCAGTTTTTATCCAAGTTTGAATAAATGATTTTGAGTTTGAGTTTGTTTTATTCAAATCTTAAATATATAGTTATTTCTTTTGGTTATACTCGTAATATTTTTTCAAAAGTTAAGGATCTGTTAGTACAAGCATTTTTGTTTCTATTCAGTTTCAGGCTTCTTTATATTGACGTACAGACGCCAGCACATCAAGCTACTACAATTTTCCTTAATATATTTTTAACTTTATTGCTGAACCAATGCTTCAGCGATAAAGTTAAAAATAAAATAAGTTGATTGGAAAAATTAAAGTAGCTTCATATGCTGGCCATACTGTACCCATAATCAGCCATATGTCGACACCACACACGAGTTTATTAGTCATAAGTTTTTCTAATCTACACAATGAAAATTATCATCAATATCACACAACAGCATAAATGTCAAAGCCAGCAAATATAACAAAGCATAAAACATTTAATAACCATATTCCAATTCCACTTCAACCATTTCTAATCATAAAACTCATTTTCTTCCATTAGATAACCCTTCAATAATAGGGTGGCTAATACCAACTCTATGAAACCAAATCGAAAAAAAAACTGAATTAAAACATTTATCTTTCAATCCAAAAACATAAAATTTTTCATTCTTCGAAATTTAAACTGTGACACTTCTTTTTAATAGTTTCCTCTAACGATTCTCGGCTACATAAAAGATAAGATAATACAGCTATCGACGGAATTTCTAACGTATTTGAACGCTGGCCTCGATTAAAGGTCCATGGTTAAATTTTAAAATTCTCATTTTCGTCTTTATTCTTTCAGGCTATTGCTCGTTATCGGTGCATGGCGAAACATTATAGCAAAAATTTAAGCTTACTATCTGGAATTTTATATTTTTAGTGAACGTTGTAAAAGTTGATTGACGTTTCTGGTATTTGTGGGTTTGCATTGCATTTTGCACTCTGCTGATAAGGACATAAGTACTTGTTTTCATTATTTGTTGAAATGAGCGCTAGAACTTACATGTTATGTTGCTTAAATTGTCTCATCACTACTACTTTAGGGTTGTCTTTAATGAAGAAGCTCGAAATCTATGAGATGTACATATATGGGAAGTCCCATTTTTAGCAGTGGACTCTATGGCTGAAATTATGAAAAATACCAACACTATTTATAGTTTGAAGTACCATCTATTTGGCTAGTGGTAAAAGCACCCGCCTCTTAAATGCGAGTATGCGGGCTTAATTTTAGATCAGGCAAGTTCTTCTGTCAGATACTGCCTAAAGAGAAAAGGAACACATCTTAAGAAAACCTGGACTGTAAAGTCTGAAATTGCCAATCTGCCTTGAACAAGCGAGATCAACCCTCATTTCGTCTGTACGAGAAGAGGGAAGTGCTTATTTTTTTTTCAAACTCAAACTCAAAATCATTAATTAATACTTGGCTGCAAAAACAGCACTTTTTGAACGTCAAGAATGACAAAAGACAGCCCCCAAAACGCCCACCCTTCACCACTTCCTATGTGTTTTTGCTGGGAAGAAGAAGTGGCGCAACAAAGTCCCCAGCAGTGGAAGAAAAATAAAGGCTAATGATCATGATGATGATAAATCATTAGAAAATTCTAATGAATTTAGCATACAGCTAGTAGCTATATTAGAACTAAAATGCCGATTATATAAAAGCTCTAACAAAAACTGATGCCAAACTAAACTACATAGATGATGTTCCTAAAAAAGATGATCTAATAACAAAACACAGAACAACAATTAGAATAAGATCTGTTTTATTACGTGCTGAACCAAACTACTCGTTAACTATACTCAAGTAAATCCAAATGAAATGAAGGGTAGCTTGTCTAATTACGATGGTATTAAGTGTAACGGTCTCTAGACACGGAATGGGAACACGCGAGCACTGAATCGGGACAAAGAGTAAGTAAGAACGGAGACGGGACAGACCGCTAGAGATCGGCGAAATTTTTTTTTGTGATTTGGACTTGCCGCTGCGGGTTGTTCGCAAGAGTTACCGCAGTTCAGGCGCACAGAGACCTCCAAAGGAATAAAAGAAGTGGGTTTTAACTAGTAAAAGTCTGACACTCCATCCAGCTGTACCCAGCGAGAGGGGTGGTCATTTCATGATTTCCCTCTGAAAATAACCATATATATATATATGGTGTATTAGAACGTATCAAGATGCATAATATCAACCAGCATTTTAAGGAAAATTAGTAACTATTTTTCTAATGAGTAGGTACTAATTCCCAAATCCCAATCCTAAAAAATAACGAAATTTTATTTTATAGACGACAAAACTGATAGTGCGTAGGAAGGTTTTACAAGATAATTAGGTCTATCAAGCTAAAAATAATAAAAAAGGCATTAACCCACGTCTGTCTGGATAAATAATTAAGTGAAGATAATTTCTTCAACTATTTTTGATATTATCTTGTAAAAATTAATATTATTAGCATCTTTGTTTACTATCTTAATTTTTAAAGACAGTCAGTTACTGTTTGATATTGTAAATTAAAATATATTTATATCTACCATGACTTCATCAAATTGAATTCACATTTCTACTTCCACAATATAATAAATATATATATTCAAGCTCAAATTACCTAATCACAAGACACTGATGGGAATACACTGCTGAGCATTCCCATCACTGGTATTTCACTAGTCCATGCAGAACGGAACAAAACGTTCCTACGAGAATATTGCCGTTATCACAGCGCTTAGCCCACTACGGCCATACTTGTGTAATGATATTAATTTTCTACTAGATTGTAGAGCTCTGATTCAAAGACATTTAGGACTATACTGAAATTATCTGTATACACTTTATAATTTTTCGATTGAGGCATGTGTTTGCTTGAACACGCTAATCTCAGGACCAGCTATTTTTTTAGCTTATTTTCTTTTTAGCTTTGAAATGTATTTCTATGTTTAATGTGCCAATTTATCGAGGATGGCTACTTCTTTTGTGGTTCCGATGTTTTAGATAATAGAAGTAACTTAGTAAGTTTTTTATGAACTTTAAGTAAGGCAAATATTTATTAAACTTTGTTAAGGCTTTGGCTAAGTACCAGCCTATAGTTCTAGCTTTATTGAATAAAAGGATGAGAAATTTTGACAACTACATCGTATTTTAAGTGGTAGTGTTTCCTGACATGCGGATGTTAGTAGGCAGTTCCTCCGGGAGGCTTTATAAGAGTTTCTAAAATCTACAAAACTATTTTGCCCCAACCCGGGAATCGAACCCCAGACTCCAAACACATCAGTTGCGCTATTTGATTACTTGACAAAAATGTATAAAATAATTTTAATACTCTTAAGTCAACAATTTGTTCCCTTACGCCTGCTTACTAATTTTTGATTACAGCGGTAAACCGTATTATATTTTCCTTGTAACAAATTATCAATTAATTCCGTAAATATTTTCACTGAATCAAGAACACTAATGAAAAAATATTCCACAAACAGATAATCAATCAAATCCCAATTTGTCGTTCAAGTGTCGTGGCGATCGTCTTATACCATATTTCGTGAGAATACTAACGCATGTCCGCAAGTTCACTCGTGCGACGGTAACGAGAGGAAAAAACTTCCTCGCTGGAATGTATACGGGTGGGACGGTATTTTATTTGTGTAGGCTGTGTTTAGCAACTTATTCCATAGTAATTCTCCATTGGCACAAATTGGTGATCTATGTGAAGGCTGCCTAGTGTGTAGTGCTATTGAAATCTAAAACCTATCTGGACAGAAAGTTGCTTATTTATCATCAGATTACTCTCTCTCTCTTTCCAGCTATATATCCCACAGGTTTTGGGGTTAGCTATCCAAATTCTTCTTCTCCACTTAGCTCTATCTTTGACATTGTTCACAGATTACTGATTCTTTCATGTCCTATACCACTATATGCCTCCATCTCGTTTTGTGGCGGCCTTTAGATCTTCGACTAGGGATGGAAAATTACAGCGTCAAATTTCCCACGTAGTCTGGTGGTCTTCTCTTTACGAGGCTATACCCTATTTCTCATGATACTACAATTACTATAAATTGGTTTTGGAGTTTTAATGTTACGTTTATTTCTAATTCATGAAAATTAATATCATAAAATTGTATATCCCCAATTTGCAATTTCAAAAAAAAAGTCTTCATCATTATCATCAGCCTTATTTATCGTCCCACTACTGAGCACAGGCTTCCATTGAGAAGGGTTGAGCGTTAATCACTACGCTTGCTCAACATGACACATATGACAAAAAATATGACACATTAAAAAATCTCTGCATGTCAGTCAAAAAACTCAGCACTCCCATATAATATTCCTATCTTATTCCCAGTATAGTACCTTTATCTCGTCCATTGTTTACAACATACCATTTAATTCCAACAATGTTATAATTGAAACACGCACACGATACACCGTCTGCATTCATAATACGTTTAAACGGTCAAACTCAACTTTTTTTATCCGAATAATAAAACCTTTTTAATGTAAAAAGTTTTAAAAGTATAACATCGCTTTTCTGGTTATAACTTTTTTCGGAGATTCCATTTTTAATTTTAGATTAAGGGCGCTTTATTTATGTCGTTCGGAGGTCGGTTATTGTTTTTTTTGTTCTTTTTATTATTGGGACTTTTAAGGTAGGTACCATTTTTATTTTTGGAAAGTATCATCTTTAAGGTGTTTTTAAAGTTAATGCCTTCTTAATGTGCTTTGAATGAATTTAGGGTATTTTGATTTCTTGAAATGTCGAAATATTTTTGTCAAATATGTACCTTTATTTTTGAGAACAGCTGTTTTATTAATTTCATAGCACATTTTTTTATTTATTTATTATTTTTTTATTTATATATTTTTTGTTTATATTATTATGACGTCATCACGTTAGGATCGCGACTTTCGCTAAAAATCAGCGCTGTGACTCTATCTTTGTTAGGGTGGCAGCATTAAGCTGAGCGACGGCCGTATTGCGTGTTTGCGACGCATATTCTTCATACAATGTATAAATTTTGTATAATATGTCTTTTATGTATCTATTTGTCACAAGCACGTAATAAAATTTATTTTATTTCTTTCTTCTTTCTTTTCAGAATAATATTTATGTTCAAAATAGACCACATGATTCTTTAAACATTACTATGAATTATCACTTTTAGAATATTAAATTCGACCGTTTTATTTATATTAGTTAGTAGTTTTATAAAACCACAAATAAAATTATATATAAAATTTCATAAAGTTCTGAAAACTGTGTTCATTAAGTATTCGAAGAGAAACCACTATATTGGTGTTCCACAAACTGAATATATTTTGTATTCTTCAAACATTTTAAATCCGTTTGTGTATGTTAAAGTTTCGGTTTTTATTATTATTTGTATCGTGTTTTTTTTATCTTCAGCCGAGTTCTTTAGTAAATTTTGTGTAAATAAACTATATAATAAATCCTTATTTACTTTACGTGAAAAAAATCGAATTTAAAACTTATCTACCTAAACTTTTCCCAAGATAGCTTGGGAAAAGGTTGGGGTCGGCTGGATGCAGCTGATTACCAGTGTTTTATTTGAAGCGACTGCCTATCTGACTTCCTCAACCCAGTTACGTTCGTAAGACTGGTTTACTGACTTTTTCGCTTCTGACTACACGTAACGACTGCCAAAGATGTACGAATGACATTCGGGACCCATCAATTAAGCGTGCCTTCCGAAACAGGGAGAACCTCGTTATGACAAGTTGGTCACCCATCGCCAAGCGTTGCTTAACCTTATGATCAATCGACCCGTGCGGCATTGACTTAGCCACGAGCTCCTTTTATCCTTACCTATTGACTGAAATACGAGCCATATCGCAAGTTAGTACCAAGTTAGTACCATCGCAGTCAATGCAAAACTTTCTGAAGGTAAAATAGAACCAAAACAAAACATGAGTGCTTGACGTGTTTTCCAATACCCAGGCAAGAACCAAGTTCTTAAACTTCGGCACGGTCCGGTAAAAACTAAGTTTTTAATTTAACTTTAAGCACAGGTTTTGATGTAAACATTATTTTTATGTGGTTAGGCGGCTTTGTCATTTAAGTTAAGGTTGTATTGTGAGGTTAATTCGTTATTTTTATATGAGGTATTTAATTAGCCTTCCTTTTGAATGAACAAATTTCTCAGTAACACAGCCTACTACTACTCTTTAATTATGATCACAAGTCCTATTACGTAAAGTAATACATTATTATTAACAAAATTAAACACAGATTAAGAAAATATATATATTATTTATACCCCCACTAAACAAGATCATTTTCAAAACGCATCTCCCTTATCATCTCACACAAAAATAAAGCTGTCTGCTAATCAATTATCACCACGTCACATAACTGAGCTCCGAACCGTGAATTATAACTAGGTGATAAATTCCAAAAGTCTATTCAACTTATCTGTTGAGAGCTAATATCAGTATATCACGGAAGAAGAAATATGGCGATACAAACAATGGAACTAGATAGTTCGGAACCCCCAGAGTTTTGAGTTCCGGGCGTACATCAACAAAAATGTGTTGAAAAAAATCGGAACGCGATTGCTTGTTATCGAACAAATATGGACTATGGAGGTTATTTATTTCGCTACTCTAACGTTGTAATAAAACTTTTATGTGAGGAAAATAATGTGGATAAATAATTGGAAATACTTTATTTACAGTCAATGAGAAAGAGAGGAAGACTGTGTGAAGGAAAGAGATAGTTTTTGGATTGAAACTCTAGCAAAGTGATTTCCAGTCACATTGATGTTTCCAGGGTTATGGTAGCAACGTAATACTACATAATAAATTTCGCTACTAAATCGCTTAAATAAAACAAAATAAATAATTGCAACATTTTCAGACAGCAAATTAATAAAGCTGAAAAGTTCATTTGTTTTTTTGAAGGCGGTCATCTCAGGAACTACTAGTCCTATTTAAAAAAAAATGTAAGTATTTGAAAGTCAATTGATTAAGGAACATTTTTTACATAGGCTTTTTATCCAGGTAGGTATATGTATAATGTAGTTCCCATGGTACGCGAAAAAACCCACTGGAAGAAGTTTGTGATAAATCTTCTTTTTTTTATATTTACTTTATATAAGATATGAATAAAATAATGTCTTTAATAAAAACGAGCCAAAAATATCACACTATTTTCCCAACATATTCATATCAAACCTTAGTAGTAATATCATGTACATCTTCTAACAAAATAAACACGCAGAGTGAAGATCTTAGCCTGTCGAGATATTTATCTTAGACAGAACTAAATGGACTTATATTTCAACATATTCTACTAAAGATGGCTGGAGATATGTTAGAGCTTTTGCGTGTTAGCGATTTTCTGGAATCTTAAGCGTTTGAGTATTGAGTACCTATGTGATAGTATCTAAGAATGTCTTTTAAAATTGTGCTATACCGTTCGATCTTTTTAAGCAAAATTTCATACTTACTGCAGCTATTCTAATAAAGAAGCTATGTATGAAGAATAATCATATTTTTTTATTATCTTGGGTGACTTATACATTTATTTCATATTTACTCTTGGTCAGTAGTATTTTAAGTAACCAGGGCTGCGGTAACTCTTGGAAACAACCCGCAGCTCTATCATGTTTCGGCCCTACGGGACCCCTCCAATGTTGCCGACTTATCTTCGAGGTGTGCGTGGAACAGAATCCATCGTCGACACGGGTCTGTCGTCTATATACATCTAACGTATGGACGGTGAGCCACCCAAAACTCACCGCGCCCGTACATCCGCGATCTATCATGCACCAGTGAACAGGTGTCATTTTGAAAGAACAAATTTTAAACATGGAATTATTTCGTCGAAACAATTAATTTAATTTCTTTTTTTAAATCGACGAATAATGGGCAAAGTAGCACCAAACCTGGCCACTCATAAAAGCCATTTTATGAGCCATTTTGGACCACTAAATGGTCGTTTGCAGGGTACAATGTGTTTTCAGAAACACGTCACAGTCTGTTTTAGCTATTAAAAATAAATAATATAATGTTGCACATATTTGAGGTTGAAAATATACGTTTTTAAGTGGCTGGTTGTTCGGGTGTGATAAGATAGTTTTTTAAACATTTTGAATTATTCAAAGTACTTGAACCCATTACATCGCGTTAGTATGTAAACGACCCTTGAAAAAAGATTTATTCTATCATAACAATAGTGATTCAATGAACTGGTTATAATGACAGATATAAATAATAATAAATGGTATTTTAGTATTCCAGTTTAAAAAACGATACTTTCTAAAGAGACATAAAACCTTGCTTTCAGCACGCATTTATATTTAAGTTCGCATATTTTTCATTATCATCATCATCAGCCTTTTTATCGTCACACTACTGGGTACAGGCTTCCTCTCACACAGAGAAGGATTAAGCTATTTTTGATACTTAGAAGAATATAACCATTAACATATTTCTGTATATGAAGATTTGTTTGACATAAAACACCTTTTAAAACGTATACATAACAATGTCTAATTCAACATAACTGAGTATCCACAGAGTAACAAACCCGCAGAGCACTTTGTACTCAACACCAGCCTTCCAATTCTTTTTCGCAGTGGCGTACTGCAATATCGGATTTTGAGGTGCCGAGTATATCCACAGGCTTGTACAATACGAGCGTCGTTTCACTGTTTTTAACGTAATTATGTCTGCGTCTGTTTTAGCATTTTGAAATACGAATGAGTGCTGTGTCGTATTAGGGTACTGTGATTCCTGATGGCTTTTTCTGGAGCGCCTCTTTATATTTTTATTTTCTGTGGCGTAATGCGCTGTGTTAGGCTGGCAAGCTGGAGACTGCATTAGGAATTTTGAAGGGATATTCTCTAGTTTTCTGTTCACTCACTGGGTTTTTGTAAAAAGATAAAAAGTCCTGAATATGCGCTAGTTGCATGGTTACCCTCTATGTCCCAAATTCATTTTCCGTAAGAATCGAAAATGGTAACTGACTTTGTTTAGCTCTACATCTAGGCTGAAAAAATGTTCCCAAAATGTAATTCTAATTATAACAGCCATTCAGACAGCAAATCTATCCCTATAACTCTTCTACGTCTTCACAACTGGAACAATAAACCCTCTCAAATGAGAGTGACGTTAATAATAAAATCAGAATGTCTTGATTACGAATTCAACACTAATTTATTCATGAAATTGTCTGTATAATTGCGGCTTAAACTCCGTATCTAATTGCTCCTTTGTAAACGCAAGGCGCCAATACTTTGTCCCTAAATGTATGAAGCACGTTTAAATGTTAATTGGATGAAGACGTCAAAATATACGCGAATAATTGAATGTATCAGTTTCTTTGGGTAATTTAATTATTTTGTGAGATTTTTAAGTGTTATGTAGGAGACTAGCTGTTCTCTGCGGATTCACTCATGTCCCGAGAGAAACACTTTCCGCAAATAGGTATAAAGCAACTTATAATTATGTCCTTTTTCAGACTAGATTATGCGTGTACCAAATTCAATCAGTTTAATCACGAAAGCACTAATAGACAAACATACTTTCGCATTTTTTATATTCGTAACAATTTTTGACATAAATATTGTATCAAAAAGGCTAGATTGAACTTTTGATAAATTGCACTATCGTAAACCATTTAATCGAGATCTTCATCTTACTTCAACTTGGGAACAGAATCTGTTCCCATTTTTTTTTGTCCCTGTTTCAATTTTTTTATTAATATTTCCATTAATATTTTAAAATTAACTATAAACATACATATTTTAAATAAAAAACGGATCTTACCCGCAAAGGTATACGATACCTCTTTTCTCCTGACGCTTCGGCCGAATTACACCGACCGTGGTCACGGGTAGACTATGGCAGCTAGCGGCATCTCCATGAAGTGCAGGGTTTCTAAACCCTAACACTTGGTCGTCATTCCTTTTCAATGCAGATTGCCATAAGTAACACATGATAATTGAAAACTTACTTCTCCTTTGTTTCAGTTGGCCCAATGGAAGTTCAACAAAGTGTAACCAGGTTCCAAAAGTAGGCGTCATCTTGTCACACAATATCATACTTGAAGCAAGAGATTCGTGGAATTCCATTGATGATCCAACCACGAGACACCGCTTCGCTCCGAAGATACGTGCGAAGAAAACCAAGATAGTCTTTTATTTCTTCAGAAACAATATGGCTAGTATAATAATATCAAGGGTCTGATTACAATGTAACCTTACTTAAATTAGTCTCGAAGAACCATTTCTTAGAATTGAGGTCTTCACTAAATATTCTTATCACGGGTTATGGGTAAGAATTTGTGCCAAGTTGTATATAATATTGGTGGGTACACACGTGCGAACATGCTCGATGAACTAGTTTGATCTCGAGCAAGTACAATCATGTGTACCATGCATGGTCCCAAGCTAAATACTCTAAGCCTCGACAAAGTTTTTACAGAGACCAGCATATAAATAGATTTTCAACTTTATCGGCGGAACATAGGAAGGTTCAAAATTGATTGTGAAAATTTGATAGTTTCGTGTAGCTTGATGTACTGGCATCTACATAGCCATGCATTCTAAAAAGTAGGCAGACAGTTTTCTTTTCAAGCTCTGATAATATATCTTTAAATTTTAAGGAAATTTTCGTAATTTATAAGCGAATTTATGCTGGTACTGGTTGATGGGAGTCGGTTATCTATATATCCTGGCAAAATGGGAGAATATTTTCTATCTGACAAATTTTACCAATCGTATTAACCTTCCAGTATTATGATAAGGTTGAAAATATCTTAAAAACAATTAACAGATCGTGGTAGGTTGATGTGTAAGCGTCTATACTTCATACGCTTGGTAAAAATTTAAACTAAATTATCTCGTCTTTTTAAAGTCTGTAACAAAGGGATTTGTTCCTTGATATATAATAGTAATTCAGAATTGTAATTAAAGTAGAACCTTTGACCTAGGTATGTGGCTTTGGTCAGATTAACTCGAAGAACTGTGCAGGCCAGGTCAAATTATCCAGTCGGTTAACTTCGTGAGGTCGTCGGTAATTTTCGGAGATGACTCTACCTACATTAAATTGTGTAGGTCCTAATGGACATGTGAGCTGGAATTTCAGTACTGTCTTTATACATATTATATTTATCTACGTCCATTATTTTTGTACTTGTGGAAAGGCTTGATAAATTAATTTGAAACTTGTTCCTGGTTTTTTTTCTCATTTTCAACAAGAGTTTCAGCCCACACCGTTGATATTAAAATTAAAAAAAAAACGTTCTCTGAAACGCTTTTTGGGATCTGTTCCTAATTTTCAAAAGTGGACCATTCATTGCTCGACCAACTCATTGTAAAGAATTCAAATTTAATCGCAATAAAGTAAATACGGCTCTTCATCATCATCATCATCGCAGCCATAAGACGTCCACTGCTGAACATAGGCCTCCCCTTTAGATCTCCACATATACCGGTTGGAAGCGATGTGTATCCAGCGTCTTCCGGGGACCTTTATAAGGTCGTCTGTCCATCTTGTTGGTGGACGTCCTGCGCTGCGCTTGGTAGTCCGTGGTCTCCACACTAGCAGTTTTCGACCCCATTGGCCATCTGCTCTGCGAGCAACACGGCCTGTTTATTGCCCGGCTCTTAACCTCACTTAATTTTAAAAAGAATTTCATTGAAATATTGACTAAAAAAACACCTAATTTTGTAAATACGACTGTTCCGAAAAGCGCAATGCAGTAGCAAATAATAAAAATACGATCAACACATGTATTAAAGTCAGTTGTTTGTCGTGGAGAGCAATAAAGCCTTCACATTTGAAACGGGCGCAAATGAACTTTTTAATTACACTTCCTCCTCAATTTCGTTGGTGTTTCGTATTGACGTACCTACAAAGCAATGGAAATTGTATTTTAGGAGTGTTGAAGGTATACCGATATTATTGTTTTAAATGTTATTAATGACTTCTTAATACAAGGTTAGGAATACGTCAAACTCTTCACAATATTTTACGTCTAATGTCACTATAAAATATTTAATAAAAAATATACTCTGCCGTATGCTGCAGAAACACGAATTTGGTAAAGTAAAAAAATATACTGCCCACGGGGATAAAAAGTAAGCTTTTCTCGATAAATAGGCTATCTGAGAGTATTCTTGAGATAAGAGCGTTCAGCCAAACAAACAAACAAGCAAACACTCTTCTGCTTTTTAATAATTAGTATAGATATCTTGATTTGTTTTTCCTAAAAATATGCAAATTTTTAAGAGGTGAGTCTATTTAAACTGCATGGAACTCAATACTATTTAATATAGTAGGTATTGAAATAAAACAAAATATTTGACATATATATAATTTGTATTAAATCAACAATATTCTTAAGTCTTTACATTCTTTGGCATAGTCATTAGCTCGTTAGGTACAATTAACTATTTTCATTTTAAATTCACAATTTCATCCGACTGTATCGAATACATATCTACCTATTTATATTTTTATCAATTATTTTATAATTTATACAATTTTTACTTCATTTAATTTTAACCTAGGTATTGTTTGCCCAAACAATAATGTGAAGTAATAATAAAAATTGGCACACTTGTAGGTTGGAGGCTGACCCCGGTGACGTCACTGCAACAAAGATTTACTATTAGTACATACATCAGTGTAAGTCGTGGTGGCCTAGTGGTTAAAGCACCCGCCTTTCGAGTATGAGGGCGCGGGTTCGATTCCAGGTCAGGCAAGTACCAATGTAACTTTTCTAAGTTATACGCACACTATGATTACAGGTGAAGGAAAACATCTCGAGGAAACCTGGACTATAAAGTCGGCCGGTCGCAACGTCCGCAAACAAATTGTGTACGCGGTGACGTCAGATAGTTATTAGTACATACGTCATGATAAATTATTAAAGAAAATAATGTAGATTTCTGTCTGACTTTCCAGTAAGAATTTTATTTTTAGCATGATTATCACTTAATTTTTGAAATTTACTTTTCTTTTTTATGTACTAGTAGTGCTCGTGTCGGATTGACGTTCTAACGGACTATGAGAGTGAGGGAATAGAAAGTGCACCTGTGTCCGCGCAAATGCTTGTGTAATGTGAGAGAACGGCCGCCATGGCAATCGGTCTGGACGCCATTATTAATTATATTATTAAGGTAGAACCTATTTATCTACATACATTCCATCTCTGTTCCAAATATTTTGGTCGTAAATCATAAGTAAAGAAAAGTCTTTGGCCATATTTAACCATCATTATCACATTAATGAAAGTTTTAGTAAGAGCGAAACTTAAAAAAAAAAAACAAAATCAATACACATTGACACACATGATTCTGAATTGTGAATAACCTCCCCTCCTCCTCTCCTCTCTGTGGTAAACACGACAACTTCATTAACATAAATTTCAAACAATAATTAAAAAACACATTGTTAAAACATATAACTCAATCTTTTAACCAACTTTAACTGTAACAAAAGTGACTGCTCGTAGTATCTATCAAGCACTTAGTAAAAACAGATTTCCCAGAATGAGTACTAATACTGAGTTACGTTCGCAAAGTATGTGGAATAGCGACGAGTACCGAGGAACCCTATTTTGCCTTAGAAAGCCTTCGCTAATTCAATTTGTGCCTTAAAGGTTTACGTACACAGAGAGTAGAAAACGCCGAATGTGAGTGAAAAGTTGTGGTCATTGTTTTTCTCTTGTTTTTTCGGCCTTTGTAGGTTTTAGTTTTTTGGTCAGTGTTTTTTGTAGAAAGTGTAATTGGGAATTTTGTTTTTGATGTTAGCTAAAGATACTGGTCGGGTTGAGTGAAATTTGGTTAAACCCTTTGTATGATATTAATGAATAGCTCCCACTAAGTATTTCACCCGCTTCCTTAGGGTATTCATTTCTGCACTCGGATAAAAAAAAAGTATTCTGATGTACGTTCGCCAGGACATTAAGTTACTACAATTTGTGAAATTCTCTTGAGCATATAGCATATAGGTAAAAGCTGATTGGAAAAAAATACAGTTTCTGATAGCTCGATGTGCTGGCGTCTGTACGTTACTGCCAAGTTTAATCAAAATCGGTTTAATAGTTTTTCCGTTAAAGTATCGATTTAATAATATTAGTAGTATTTTCATTTAACTTAATTACTGGTATAGTAGAAATACACTAACTCAGCCAATCGATAAATTGAAAAGTGTAATATGTTAGAATCTCAACACAATTTCAACCTAGCAACCTAGTTATAAATATATGTTCATACTTTATTTATAAAAGATAATATTTGGTTACCATATCATCGTTTATTGGAAATACATATAAGCGAAAATAGATAACGTACATATATTATTTGTAGATGTAGGTAGTTGATGCGAAAAAGGTATAACATCCTCCCCCTAATACATAGAGCCTATATTAACATTAACAAATTACCAGTTAACTCTTTTCATAACCTACCTATAATAAAATAAATTACATTTCTCTTGTGTAAAACCACAAGCTGTATAAATATATAATTATGATTGAAATTGAGTTTTTCCATTTAACACTCACAGTACCAATAAAACAATTCCAGGAAACACAAGACCGCAATCATAACATAAATCCAGGTTATAATTAGGATAATCAAAAATGAAAATTTCATTGCAATTAAGCATAATTTAATAATTTAATTTTCATTATGTATATTCACGGCACATAATGTATGTACCTATGTATATGATACTAGCTGATCTCCGCGGTAGCACTCGTATTTTGAGACCCTTACGGAGTTGCTACTTTTGAATTTATTAATATTAATTCAGCGGTTTTCGTAAAAAAAACGGATAAAGGCTTTCCTATGCCTATGAATATTAAGTTCACTGCTATTATACTAAAATTATATATAGATAAGTATTATAAATATCTATGTACAAAGTAATCATTTGCTATTAAAACAGTTTGAAGTCTGTGAATCATTGTAAGAAGTTCCTTCGGTGAATGCGAAAATAATGAACAGAGAAAGAGAATCACTGTTCATAAATTTAAAACTCACCAGTTCGAAGAATCAACAAAATTAATAGAAGCGGGCGTTACAGCTTGTCAGTACGCGTGTTTCCTGCAATAAACGCTCGCCGTGTGCCGAAGATAAATTTATTATCTACCAACAAACGCCTCACTGTTGCTCTCAGAGGAAATTGTCTGGCCAAATGAGACGGGAGGCAATAACTCATTGAACCCTCAATGCCCTCTTTGGTTCTCGTAATCTTATTAGGCAAGCTTCCTCTCCACGGATATTAAAGATATGCGGGTTTGTTAGGTGTTCAGCCATTTTGGGTACGTTGGATTTTTGGCCTTCCTGTTTTGTGTTTACTTCTTCGAAATGTATTTGGGCTTCAATATATTTTCAATTTTTTAGAATGAAATCTTCGATACATATTATGGTGGCTTATACTTGAAAGGAGTGGAATAATTAGTTCCAGTTTCAATAAGTATGCTCTAAAATTTAACTGTACACAGTAAAACATATACGAGTAAATGTCAAGCAAAACCATTGAACTGCAATATATATTATATATCGTTAATATTCAATTACAAGCCACTCGTATGAAGTAGGAACAATAAATCGAGTATCAACATTATTCCCCAAATATTTGCCCCTTGAACAATATGAACACCACACGTTTTCCAATTACACGCCTGATTACGCCTTTTGCGTCATCCGAACTAATGTGACTATAGCTTAGCTCTACATAATGACGAGCGTTGACGACATAATCGATATGGAAAGTGATAGGTTAATTAAAACGTTAATATAATCAGCACATTACGCTTTGGTGACGTCACATTGGGATTAAACAGTTGAAATGCTGGGTTTGGTTTCAGTTGATATGATTTTAGGAATTGTGATTGGGAATGAATGAGTTTTGTTCAACGTTGTTACTAAGAAGTCTAGATATAGCAATAAAGATGAATAGTAAACCGTAGGCACTGAAACTCATTCTAATGTTGGAATATACCTAATAGACAGTCCTAAAGGACTCCATAGAAGAAAATGACGAAAATACTAAAAAAAGAGTGAACGAAAATTTAGTGGAAAAATAACATGATGATAGTAGATTATTATATCAATCATCTATCTGTCTGTATCTACATTATAATAAAATCGTATAAAAGTCAAAACTATACATTGAATATTTTTTTTAAAAGAACAATTGGGGCTGGATATACAATCGATATCGAAGCCAAAAAAATATAGTTTTTAGAATTTTTGTCTGTATGTATGGGACCGGGCTAATCTCAAAAAGTAGTGCATGGATTTGCTTCAAATTTGTCATGAATATAACTAAGAGGTCGGGTCAACATAATGTACAGGCTACATATTATCGCGCTATCATGTACGGAGGAGGGGTGAATGTCTATTCGTCTAATGCCCACGCGGACGACATCGCGGGCAACAGCTAGTAGAAGAATATAACAAAAACCTAATAAAAAATAGGTAGGTATATAATAAACCTAAAAAAATGTACAGAAGCTCCATGTCTATCCTCATACCGTCATAATATCAAGCTATTTCCCAAAGCACTCAAACTCTTTATAACAGTACTTAGCGCCAGACTTCCATATGTGATGTGATAATGCCCAGATTTAATAATACGCGAACATTATGAGCCGTCGTGAAAATTGCAATTATGCTTGAAGGGAACAGCGCAGCCCTTGCTCAGAACATCGTAATGAATAAATTTTCTGAGAGCTGTACGGTACTTTACATAATTTCACATTATGAATCTACCCTTGAGATTACTGGAATCCAGAGTCCACTAAAAGGTGTAATTTTAGTTGCGGAATCCAAGCTTTTGTTGTAGTTTGAGTGTGAAACTTCTCTTTTGGAATTAAGTTGCAATTTGTTTCTCACTTTACTCTCAGCTGCGATTGGGCCTAACAATTTGCGTATTAAAATACCGTGTTGTAAGATCTCTTGATTATTACTAGACGCTTCAATGACGTTATTATATTCATTGATTACTACGACTTCACCATTTTATTCATCAGTATCGATTTTTTTTAAGGTTTATATACAATTTTTTTTTATGAGACCTTGATTAATATCTCTCTCACTCTTCATTTCCTTTTATCTTCCGTTATCTTAAGCTATTGCAATTTCTTTTACAAAATCTTGTAATCATAATATTTTCTTATCGATCAAGCCATTCAAAATTAAACTCACCTCTCTCTATTTTAGGATCGCTATTCCCTGAATACAGTGCTACAGCTGCATCATCTCTGTACAGATCTCCGATCTTCGCTTGGCAGCGCAGTATGGGAGCTCCTCGCTCGTAGTGGGCGGGCCACAGCTGGACTTGGACGTAAAGGTCGGATCGGAACAAGCCTTCTGGCGCTGGGTGAACTTGGTGAGTGCCTGGGGTTACCTGGTGAAGGGAAATCTGATGAAAATTTTGTGAGTAACTTAAAAGAGACATTGTGTGACTTATCATTAATAATAGGATTGTACGTTTTTTAGGCAATGCCCCAACATTGCCTAAAAAACGACACAAAATTCTGCAAAAATGAAATGATTTTTGTATCCTAAAATGTGACGGCTCAAATTATGTAAACTAGACCTCGTTGGTAAGTAACACAGATTTTAAAAATAAACGTAGGTATCAAGATAGGAAATCCTAGTTTCAATAATGAAACAACGCTTTTAAAACAGTATCTACACGAAAAGTCACATTTGAATACACCGAATAATTCAACAAACTTGTGTTCGCCTCGCTTGCTTCGTCACAACGTCGATAAGCTTCGCGACTTTATCGCGGCAACGTCAACTCCATACATGACAAACATTACGAAAATGATACAATGAGAAAATTTACACAGAACAACTTTCGCAAATTAAACAAATCAGCTTATCAAACAAAATAGCGTAAGTACAAAAGTGGGACGAACAAATTCGCACTTTATGCATATTCATATAAAGTTAAAATTTCCATAATAGCGGCCAATGCAGATGTGATTAAATCTGAAGAGCCCTGGTGGCAGACGAAGCTGCTTAACGTAGGAAAATTGCAAATATCAACACTGAGAACAATGAGTCAACAGTTGTTGTGTTGGCGCCGCAACGAATTCGAGCGACTGTTTACGGGTTGGGGGCACACGAGAGTTTGAGCCGTCCCGGTCCGCGATAACAATACTTTTATTAATAACAACTTCTGGCTTAGTGTTTGTGTTTTGAATAATTTTGATACTTTTGTAAATACTGCTAACTGCTGCCTGCGGTGTTTTTGTAGTCTTAGCGATAATATTCTGCATATTTACCTCGAATTTCACGATGAAGCATTTGCACTGTTTTATACACAGAGTTTTCTATAGATATGATTGAAATACTGCTGATGTTACAATAGTTTCAAATAGAGAAGAGAGAAGAATAAGAGTAGATCTATAAGTAACCAAAGGAATCGCAGTAGATGACTATAAACATTGCGAACTCCTTCGTGCACCCTTCCTCTATAAATGGGCTATCCAACACTGAGTTATTTTTTCGAATTGGATCAGTAGTTCCTGACATTAGCGCCTCCAAGTAAACAAACAAACATTTAATGTTCATTCTATTAATTATGAAAATCGCGCATCCCGACAACAGACCACCATCCCTACGTTTCCGTAGACGTACAAATTCATCGTACCAGTACTGAGCAAATATTTTGTTTAAACAAATTTTGTTCAGCTTTTAATGAGTTGTGGTGAGCAGTTTTGATATTAAACTCCACGATAATTGAGTTATAACAAAAATTATATTTGGTTAGCTCTTTGTTAATGTTATGACGATTTTGTTTTATTTCTAGTGCATTTATGGACGTCAAATACAGAACGTTTTCTAAACTGATCGTGATTATTGATTTTAATACAGTTACGATTCTGACACAGTTATGTTACTATATAATAACGGTGATCAAATATTTGGGTACAATGAACTAATTGTGAATTTGTACTGGTGTGTTATTATGAATGTGGATATAACTATGTATAATTATTTTATTGGAATTTGTTCTGATTATTTTATCAAAGGTTTTCGAGAAGTGGAGACGAAAACTATGGCAGACGCTTATTATTCTAGTATTAGTCCATTCCACGAGCTCCTAGAAGAGAAATCAGCACCGATGGATTGGGCCCCATAGGGTCGCGGCTTATCAGGGCTGCCAGTTGTTCGCAAGAATTGCGTGGCTCTGGCGCACAAAAACCTCCGGAAGCAACATAGTGGGTTTAAGTAAGACTGTGACTCCCTTTAGCTGCACCCACAGTGGGAGGCGTCATCTCAGGATATACCACGAAAAAAAGCCCTCATTATTTGGGTACCTACATGCAGCAAACCGCGAGATACAACTAGGATCCAACAAAAAATCACGAACCTGAAACACCCATATAAAATCCGCACAAAATTAATAATATCATCGCCGAATAGTTTGTTCAGGATCCGCGGAACAATTGCACAAAACCGCGTCCCAGATACAGAAATCTCAAAGCATTCGCCATGGTATCCGCAAAATGTGTTACAGTGAAGGTATTAAAACTTCCCACTACAGAATTTGAGTTGGAACAACTGTAGCTTTCTGAAGTTATTTTAAGTTGAAACTCCTTGGACGCTAAGATGGAGGCGGGAGCGGATTTTGTAAACGGATTTCTGAGACGATGGGCCCTCTCAGTGTAGTGACAAGTTTCCTAAAGTACATAGATTCTAGAACAATTGGTCTTACTAAAACTGTCAGTCTCAGTGGAGAAAAAACCTTCCTAGATCAAGTACCTAGCAGTTTATCTAAAGAGAGTGTGTCGAATGTAGTATGAAGTATTCCTCTCGTGTTAAGTGGTACATTATTGTAATATTATTTTTTATTCTGTTACTCAGAAGATATAAATGTTAGAGTTATCCCAAAGATACAGTAAAATAAACTCGCAATTTGCGGGCCCCTGTGTAACTGAACTACGGAAAAGATTTTGAAGGAATCTTCAATAGAAGAATAAATCCACACTTCTCAGAATCTGTTTCCTCTAAAACTTTTGTGTTGATGGTCAAACACTCGCTAACCTGAAAACATCCTTCATAAAACATGCAGATATTGTGTTTGGCTCAGGAGTTGTTTATCGCAATAAATTGGATTTCTACGAAGCCATAAATACGGGACTGGATATTGCTTGGAATGTTTAGGATACAGCATTTGCGGTGGCATCGCCGTTCAGTCTCGGCTTTGCCCGCAAATTTCCGTATTTGATAACTATATCTAAGATAGAATATAGATATATTATGTGTTTTCACTAGAATTAATTATAAAGACAAAGACAGAAGTAGAAAAAAAAATAACAAGTATGACAGCAATAGAGATGAACAGAAAAAATATCAGTCAATTAAATTAAATAACTTTATTATCATAGTATTAAAAAAAAACTCTTCGAGATAGACAAACTATTTTTTTTATTTATTTATTTTTTTTGATCATCATTATTGCCCAGGGTACTTATAACCCATCATGTTTCTTCAAAAATACAATTTTAGAATCGCCCTTTGTGCGATCAGCATCTTGCCTCATACTAAAGAGACGGGTATACGTTTCCACTTATTTCATAAAGAAAATATCAAAGGCGCATCTTAAGGATCGAAACCTTGTTGCTTAGCAACCATAAATTAGTGACGGCCATGGAAAATACCAATACTTGTTTGTGACCAAGATAATGATGACGACGGAGCGAAAGTTCTGAGACACAAAAAATGCGATCGTGGAAGGCCTTTGTTAATTAGAGAGAAGACAAAGATGTAAGATTGTTTTGTATGTATTATTCAAAATTATATTTTTGCTGTCTGCTTCTTTGTTGACAAAGATAGTTATTACTTCTATTCATAGAAGGACGTATTAGTGTTTTATAAATTCGGCTTTATTTAGAACACTGTGGGCTAATTTCATCGGTTACGGATAGCCACTACCTACCAGATAAATTAAAAAATGAAACAGAATTTGTATGAAATTATAAGTTATAGATGGATTATCTGCCAGATAATCCATCTATAAGTTATCCGTAACCGCTGAAACTGTCCCTGTGAGTTATTTTTAAATAAGAAAAGCCTTATTGTATACAGCTTACAATCTTTTGGCGAAAAATTGTTCGAAGAAAAATAATTCTAAATCCATCCTAAAAACAAAACTAAAAGACAGTGGTAAATGTTATTTGAGATAATTGGCTTTTATAAATAAATTTTTCGTAGAATCTCATCTCGAAACAGATTTCTTTGCAGAAATAATATGTAATTAGTTCTTGAAATAATTGCACTTGTGTAACAATTTCCTTAAGAACGGAGCAATAAACTAGAGCTCTCTCGTAATGGTACGTTTTATTTAAAACCTTGTTCTATAAGTGACAATTTCTAGGAATCCTTTTTCCTAACAGATTCTCACAATGCGCAGTTTATCTTGTTATTCAGAAAAATCTGTGGTGGAAAGTTTTTTTTCTTCTAAAAGGAATTCCCTTGTCCCTGCATCAATTCGTATCACTTAGCGTCGAAATCCTCATTTATCTGAAAAAGTTCAGGGTCACAGTATCCTCCTATTATTTTCTTAGTCACGTACGAGTTTGGCAGACAATATTTGCCAATCCTTTTTGGCCATATTGCCAGGTTCAAACGCAATCCTATGCAAATTTAGGATTGAAAAGGGTTATTCCTAGCAAATAAATCCAAATATCAAACTGTCCGATTCCTAGATCAAAATGGATTCTCAATAAAGTTTGGCAATGGAAAGGTAATTTGGGTATTTTATGTTAATTAAATTTTTTAATCATGTGCACGGTGACATGAGTTCGATTCCTGGGTCGAACAGATTACCTCTAATTTGTGGATTTTAAGAAATATTCACAAACGCAGCTCGGGGTCTGAAAATGGGTGATTGACACATCCATGCATCGGAGAGCACGTAAATATTAGTCCCGTGTCTGATCTCTTTCTAGTCGAGTTGGATTGCCGTCCAATTTGGACTAAGGGAATGAGGAAATACCCACCGATCCTGTGTCTGAGCTGTGCTTACTTGTACAGCTGGCTGATCTCCTTAGAGAGAACAGCTGACAATCGGTCTAAACACCAATATTATTGTAGAACCCAAAACGACATAGACATAGTCATGTCAAAGTATTCAAGTAATACTTACAGGCATATCATTGATGAAGAAGGCTAGGTCGGATGGCGGGCGACTAGGTCCTGAAGAGCAGTTAGCACGCAGCACATCGCCCGGTATGTAATAGTGCTGGCTAGTCTGTATCGTCGGCAAAGACGGTGGGAGGGCTGTGTGGGAAAAAAACATTTTGAATTGAGTAAAATTCCATGAGGTTCTTTTTTTTTATTTCAGTGTCAATACAATGTTATGTAAAATGACATAAAATTCTATCAGCTAAAAGGTATTCTCCACGATCCAAACCGACCGCCGACAGAGGGACCTTAGTCGCGTCTCCCGTCGGCCGACAGCGTTCCACAAGATTGGAGCCGACCACGGATGCCGTCTGTCGGAACGGATGCGCTCTCGACCAAAAGACTTCGCCCGGTCGGCCGGCCAACGTCTATACGATAGATTTTTACACCAACTGGACCAAGGTCACCTTGGTCGGCGGTCGGTTTGGGTCGTGTAGAATGCCTGAAGGTCCGAATTATTATCTGCTAGATAAAGCTTGTTGATTTCTAGTTACGATTACAAAGATCAAGTTTTTTTTTCATTGTTTAAGAGAGACTGGATGTCTTATAAATTAAACAATATACTTCAAATGATTCCGAGGATGCTTATTCTTCTACGAAAGTTGATTACAAGAACAATAATACTTTTTTTAATGAATTGAATAAGTTGACACAAAACAGTTGTTTTATTTATTGTTAGTCAATCGATTAGAAAACACATAAAAAAAATTATAAAAAAAAAACAGCAGAACTAACAATAAATAAAAATAGACTTACCAACCACCTCCATAGTATTAGAAACGATAGAAGTGGCGAAGGAAGGAGCGTCTGCCGTGACCTCACAGCTGAAGTTCCCCGACAGACCGAAACTGACCCTGGTTAGCACCACTTGGCTCTGATTGGACCGCGCCAACTGTTGGACAACAAATGGGGATTATTAAAATAAAATTAAGTTATGGTCGCCTAAGAAGTCGTGGTGGCCTTTTTTTTGGCTCTGGGAAAAAATGCTATTACGCATCCCCTTCCCGTCGGAGGACGGGGCAGGGGTATGTGGGACTCCCCTGTGTAGTCTCCCTTGTCCAGCTCCCCTGTCCCAGTATACCCACTGAAAATACCTAGCGGCACTCCGACCTCGCCTGAGTGGAGGGAGCCTGGGAGTCTATAGCGTCCAGTCCCCCGCCAGTGGTCATAGCACCAACCTCTAAAGTATAAGTGTGCTGGGAAATTTCTTATATTTATTTACTTATTTTCTCTTCCCTCATCACTAACATTACAGGTTTCAATACAATGCGTTATATATGTAGTTATATAATCCGAAGCCTCTATTATGATGATGGTACTCAATTTACCACAATTCACAAATATCGAACACATTTTCTGCTATAATACAAAGTGTTCAAGGTACATATTTGATTGGCCGTAAAATTTATGTTCGACAATGTACTTTGACTTTTTTCTACACGGCGTAGCACGTATGAATATAAAAACCGAACACCACTAATTAATCCCTTTGGTGGATCACACAGTACCAGGTGGGAAATGGGACTGTGAGTACAGATGCCAGCACATGAAGCTATCCGTTAACGTCAAATTTTTCTAATCAACTTTGAAGCATATGCCTCAGTGATAAGTTGAAAATCTATTAAGGAAATTTGACAGATTGACTATAGTAGCTTGATAGGCTGGCGTCTGTACGTTCTTTGAAAATAAAATATGCATGCTTGACACTGGTAATGTTTCAACGTGCATGTTAAAAATCCTACGAACAAAGTAGCGTGTACTTGGTAGTGTACGTGGTCCGCCAAATTTTTACTTTCATCAATATGTATTTCTCTGCCATTTTTCCCAAGCCTATTTACGTCTGTAAATCAGTTTTTTCATCTATAATTCGAAAGGCTTATGGTATGACGCAGAGCTACATCCTGGCTTGCATAAAAGCCTTCCTGCTGCACATTGTTCCCGTCTACCTCAATAATCTGTCTGTCGCTAGCAAAAAGTTCGGGGAATCAAAAATTGTAAAGACCTGGTTTTAAAATAAAAGGTTGCACTGTATTTCATATTTTAGGGTTTCGTACATCAAAAGGGAAAAGTGGAACCCTTATAAGATTACTTTGTTGGCTATCTGTCTGTTTGTCACGATTTTTTATTTCGGGATTGGGAGGTATCGAGTGGATATTAAAATTGGTCTATAGTCCCGTGAAGATGATGATAGGGGTATAGGGTAGGGCCATTTATTTAGCAACAAATGCATATTCTCATGAGAATCCAAGCCTAATGGATACTTCCAATTTACTTAGAACTATGAAAATCAATAAGTGAGTATCATAGTTATAGGCCAAAAAACAGACGACAATAATTGTGCAGACGCCGCGAGCTACCCGCAACTGTAAAATTTTCCCAATCAACTTTGAACCATAATATGCTTCAGTGATAAAGTTGAAAATCTAGGAAATATGACAGATTGTAGTAGCTTGATGTACTGGCGCCTGTAACTCCACTTAAAAAGAATAGAAGACCAATACTTTTTTATAGGGTCTAAATCTAAAATGACGTTGCTAGTTCAAATTCTTTAAGGCTACTTTAGTTTAGTTACTACTTTAGTTTATATCTCTATATTTATATATAAGTAAATATTGTCTTGTGGCCGTTATAAAAAGTCAGTAAAAAATAATTCCTTATTCCTCAATCCTTGGCTCCCTTACACTTCTGAATAATTTTTAAGCACAGCGTTTTTGTGAGCCCCAAATCTTATTCAAACAAAACCCGTCCTAATTCCTAGGTCCCGTTAGCAAAAAAGCGTTAGCAAAAAAACGGGGGATCGAAAAACAAACATTTAATTATCCTCACAAATTAACGGTCGTTTGTCTCAGTAACAAGTTAACAACCTCTTTTAATCTAATTCTGACCGAGATTGAGTTCAGATTCTAGGCAATTAATTCTTGTTCTAAGTATTTTTATAAGTCTTCTGTACTATGTGTTGTAAGTAATTGTGATTTAGGTTCCACTTGATTGGCGTAGATCGTTTTTTGTTTTGCTTTAGTTTCAAAACTTGTTGGGGTGATATCTACTGTATTGCTTTTTCTTTTATTTAAGAGTGTTAGCTAATGTCTGATGATAATAAAGTTTGGTTGGAAGTTAATTGACTCCTAATTTAGGACACTTACTACTTGTATGATAGAACAAAGAATATAAACATTACCTATGTTAAATACAATTTAATATTTTACTAATTTAAACAAATGTATAATCACCACATAATTATATACCCTTCTAATGAAGATACCACTTTAAATTGGATCAGTTTTAACTCACCCCTAGTTTTGACTCGACAACTTTTATCTGTGAGAGTACCTACAGTGTGTTGGAAAAGTGTTACGATGCATAAAATAAATTTAAACAATTTAAATTTAGTCTAAATCGAACTTAATTTTACTAAACCAAAGTAGTTATGTTTTTACGTATTAACAAAACGAGTACTGAAAGTTAATCATTCACATAACAATTTACTCACCACAATAACCACAAAATTAGCCATAACACAATAAACCGCTAAATATACATTGTGTTCTTGATAAATTTCCAGTAAATCGGGGAAATTGGCGCACGCGAGCTGCGTACGCATTTCAGAAACGACTCTCGTTCAGAAAACCTGACACAATAAGCATGATCCATATTCTCATTCCGTCGATCTATGTTTCATTCGGACGCGTATTGTGTTATAAAAAGAAACGATTGTCGTTTTAGGCTGAAGGAAAACTGGGATAAAAGCGAAACAAAACGACCCATTGGGTTATTATCGCCGCGAGACTGCAAAATAAGAGGCAGTGATAAAGGGTTGGATTTATGAACACGTGCCACATAGGCGACGAGGAGAAATGGCTCTTTTCTAAGGAAAAAAATGTACAAACCGTTGTTCGGGACACGGGTATAAAGCATGTGAAAATTGCTCGGATTTCCCTTCATAGAGAGTGAAGTGAATAGCTGATTGTTTTTTTAGGGTTGACGCGAAGGAATGGTTGGCAGCTGCTGCTAAAATTAACTGTAGAAATAGCCCGGGGTTTATTTTGTATGAAAGAATAACATATTTTTGTGTTGTGAGCCGCTTGTTCTTGGGTTGTGACAGAGGGATATTCGGTATGACGGTCTAATTTATTTTTATTGCCTTCTTTTTCCCGTTTAGAATTCAGTGTGATCTTCAAAGTGTTGGGAAGAGATTGTGGCTACGTTTTGTGATTATATGATCATTTCATTTTATGGGTGTGGGTGGCTCTGAATAAATACATTGTAGTTGTTACGACGTTTACTCTGTATATTTATGTCGTGGTGGCCTAGTGGTTTAAGCAACTACCTCGTAAGTACAAGTGTGCGGTTTTGGTTCCTGGTCAAGCCAAGTAAATTTTCTATATTTTTTATTACCTTGGACACCAATTGACTGTGTAAAGGTAAAGGAAAACATCATAGAAACATCTCATATTTTTAGTTCTTCATGGATTGTCTCCCAGACATTGCATTGGCTATGTTTGTTGCATACGCGGTTTTACCTAATCTTAATTACGGGGATTTGCACTGTTTAGAAATATCAATGTTCGCTTCATATAAAATTATCATGAAAAACTATATTACACGCACATTTCATTGCCAAAAAATAGCCCTTGTATTAAAATACAATTTATACGAAAAGCATTCTACTTTTCTGTCAGTTCAATCCAAATAAACCAAACAATTAGCATCGAGCTCGGCAAATAAATAATGGGCCGGCCTGAGTCCGCCCGATAACTTAAATAATTAATCACCAAAATACGAGTACCTATTGTTTAGCTTTGTCCTCTCGAAAATCGAAAAATATTTTTTGTAAAATCTACAATAACAATTCGGAGTCATTTCGATCCTTAATTAAAATTAATTGAAATAAAATATTTGTTGTTAGAGCTATTCAAGTTCGTTGTTATCCGAGTGAACCGGATTTGTCTCAAAGAAAATAGATTTTAGTGGTCTTTTGTTTCGGTATTATTTATAAACAATATTTACTTGCTTTCCCCTTTTGAATTAATTAAATTCCTAGTTATCTGTCCCGCCTTATTTATGCTTCGTGTTGCAAGTGACAGGAGGGTGTTATTCTGAATTGGATAAAGCAATTAAGTAATAAATAAGCCATCAATTAACCACATTACAAGAGGCTCATTTTTAAAGACTTACGTATTTGCAATTGGGCAGTTGACTAGTTCCAAACGAAAATCCTTTATTATATAAATTTGGTAAAGCGTCTTAAAATAATGTCACTTTCATTTATCTTTTTGAAGGAAAACCTGTTTGAATTTTTTATTTATAATTTAACTAAGTATATGGCTTGATGTGAAAAATGTGACGTCATAATTCTTATAAAAATTGCATAGGGAGTAACCATTTTTGACAGTTCAATAAAAGTACTGAATTTGGCTAGTTGTCAACTACATTACTGGATAAAAGCAAATTAATAAGTCATCATTTAACAAAATTACAGGAGGCTTGCATTTTATAGATTTTTTTACAAGTAACCAAAACCTGCATGTTAGATCACTATTTCTTAAACATATTATTATTCTTCGTCATACTTTCAAGAGTTTACAAAGCTGAGAGCATCGCGACTGGACCTCCGAGGCTATGGTAATCAGTCATTAAAATTCTATCTCCGTAATCAATTTTAATAACTTTCTGCAATTTTATAGGATACTAGCTATTGCCCGCGACTTCGTCCGCGTGGGCATTAGGTGATTAAACATTCAGCCCCCCCCCCCGTGCTTTATAGCGTGATAATATGTAGTCTATATGTTGACCCGACCTCTTAGTTATATTCATGCCAAATTTGAAGCGAATCCATGCAGTACGTGCTTTTTGAGATTAGCCCGGACATACATATGTACCTACATACAGACAAACAGACAAAAATTCTAAAAACTATATTTTTGGCTTCTTTATCAATTGTAGATCACGCCGCAATTATTCTTTTATAAAATTATTCAATGTACAGTTTTGACTTTTCTACAATTTTATTATATGTATAGATTTATTATTTTCCGCTTTCTCTTATAAATTGTACCAACAGATGAGTAACAAAGCAAAGCAGGGCCGCGTGAACGGCTACAAACAATATTCTATAATACATTATTGTTGTTATCATTCCCCTTTTGTTAGATGGACACACAAACATTTAGATTAAACCATTTAATTGAATTTCCTAATTGCTTACGCATAGTTTTGAAATAGGAACAGGGGAGGACACCGTTTATTAAAATATAATTTCATATTATGACAAATTGCAATCAATAAGTATGAGCTATAAGTTTTTTTTACTAACATACTCGCTTCATGAATTATTTGATACCAACAGGCTCAGCATGGCAACCGTAGAAACAAGTTTTGTCTACCGGAGAATGGACATATTGACAGAAAAGTGACAGATTGACGTATGATGTCTTTTGACATTTTTTGAAGAAATTTTTCAATTCTTCGATCGACATAAGTTTACAAGTGATTATATGCGAGTTCACAGGTCGTGCCATGCTCGGGCAGAAGACATGTTGACATTGACAGAAAGAGCTTTGTCTTTCCGTGATATAATAAGTAAAAATGAACAAAATTTAAAGAAAAAAACAGGTTTTCGTACGAGTTCTTCAATCCGAAATTTCAATAATACAACAGTATAGCCTAGTAAGGCGTAAACATAATACACATCCGCTATCCCCTAGAATTAACTGCATGCAATTTTTCTTGTTGCAACAGCGGGCAAAAAACGCTTCCACGCGTCTGAATTATCTCTCCCTTCTCTCCCCTAAACGGGTAAAATATGAGAGATTTATGTGTTGTTACGTCATTTGGCTGTTCTGATGCTGAAGCTACCCATCATCCGAGCAAACGCTCAATTGCGAGATATGGGTAGCAATGCTTTACCCTCAACATATGGCCGGTAAATTGACATAATAATGGCCTAGAGTGAAGTGTTTATTATTGTATGCACATTAATGTGGAATACAGACCTACGGGATGAGACCACTAACGGTAACTGTTGCCAATGGTAGGTCGTAAAGTGTGAATGGTTAACAAACAATATTGAGGATATTATTGATTTGAAATTTCTGGAGTTTTTGGCGATATTTTAAGTATTAAAGTAACCATCCCTACAATATTATTGACCAATTCCAGTTTGTGGATATGATAAGTTTTATCATAAATTAATATACAGGCTAAGAGCGCCAGTGCCACAGACAGACACACATACCAATCCATGTAAAGAACCTAAGATGTCATCTAATCATCATCATCAGCTTCTGAGCACAGGCCTCCTCTCACATAGAGATGGAACGAGCGCTAATTATTGAGTACAACAGAAATTTTACACAACGGGACGAGTTCGCCTGTGACCACGATCGATGCAATTTGGACAAAATGTCGAGAGAGAAGAGATAGGTATCGTATACCTTTATCTCCGCAATAGGCCTTTTTAAATCTACAGAATCCAGCACATCAAGCTACTACTGCATCAGTGACATCTGTCAAATTTTCTTAATAGATTTTCAACTTTATCGCTGAAGCATTTGGTTCAAAGATGACTGGCAAAATTTTACAGTTTCGAACTGTTTACCTTTATAGCTCTTAAGTGTCATATTAAATGTAAATCAAATTTCACTGTATCCAGAATATTCTCAAGAAGCCACGGTGGGGTTCTATTCAGCCAATAATGAAGAGACATCATGCCTAAAACAATTACGTGGAACAAACACTTTTGTACTCAAAACCTCTACTTTCTTACTCCAGTATCAAAGAAGAGACATTTAAGTACCACTTAAGGGTTAGTTTGTCAAATCAAATGGATTTTAAGAGGAATATGTTGCTAAGTTACTGTATGAGGGAATTTCTTTGAAGTCTATTTGAGAATTAAGAAGACGAATCTTTGGTACTTAAGCTTGAAACAATTCACTTTTGTGGATTTAAATTGTAGTGTCTAATGAAATTTAAGATTCAGGGAAATACTCTTGAGACATTTTCTGAGCACATTAATCAACAAAAAAGCTTTCAAAATTACAAATCCTTTTAACTACAAAAATATAAATATTTACAATAAATTAAAATACTATAAAATATATTTTACGTATAAAAAAGAAAATGCGTCGAAAAATACGTCCCTATCGCTGTCTACTGGGAGCGTGCCCAAGAGGTTGATATCATTGCCACGTTGAATGGCAATGCTTATTCTTTAGCCAAAGTAATAGCCAGATACAAACATTAAATTAGGACTAAAACTACATTTTAAAACTTACATTTTCCCAACTAACTTTATGAGAGACCATTATTCATAAAGTCAAAGGGAAAAATATAAATTTAATTCATAAACAAAAGAGCTCATTGTTAATACTCAAAAATACCCCCAAAGTGGAACACGACAGAACAAGCAGATTACGAAATTATTTAACCGCGAACGTTTCAGAGATTTTAACAGCAACTCAACACGCTTTCCTTCCGCTAAACTGAGCCGGTATATTAACCAAATTCCACACCATAAAATACATTGTTTCAACAGCTCAACAGGTAAAAATAATTGCTGCGAAGTTTCTCCGACGACAAGAAATATGGCCGCTAAAACCGTTTCCCCTGATATTCAACATTTTTCTTCAGTCGGCACTTGGTGCCCGAGATTCGCATATTTTCTCGCCGAGTTTTTACATTAGATATAATAAATCTGTTTTGTGAAATGAAGTTTTGAGCTTGTGTACAGTGCGGGCGAAGATAATGCGACTTTGATGCGATATAAACAAGGTTTTAAAGCTCGAAGATTAAAGGATAAATTTGCGTTTATTTTAAATTAGATGAAGTTTGTGTGCCTTTTCAAAAGATTTCAAAGTATTTAATGGAGCTTAAAATGTAATTACAAGCCTACCTACACAGTATAAAAATAGATTTTGCTAAAAGGAAAATATAACAAATTCAAATACCGTCTCACATAAGCAAAGCAAATATCCAGTATACACAAGAAATAACCTCGCATATACGCAATATTTTCCCATCGCTTCCAAATCATTTGACATCCACATCGAACTTGGCACAGTAGCCAAACGTTTACGATCCCTGCCAGCGATTCCTTTGCTATATCGCCTCGCGAACTCTTTGCGTATATAACGTTCTTTACGGACATGCATTTACATGACACGACCAGTCTTCCTGACAGTTCTAAGAAGACAAATCGTGTACAACATGTATGTACAGGTTCTAAGGAATTGTGTAGGAATTCATTACAGTGACTTACGTACATAAGTGTTAGTACAAGAGCCCGTTTAGTTTCTTTAATGCGGGATTTAATATGTGGAGCAGTTTATGCATGGAGGTGATAGATGGAGTAGATTACTGTGTCTGGTACAGTACGTCTGGTTGTTTATTTAGGTACTAGGGCTTTAGCAACTTTAGCTTTGCACAATAGGGATGCGGACTAAATCATAAATAAAATATTTTATCATATTCATTTTGTAAAGCATCTTAAAATAATGTCAGTTTAATTTATCGTTTGGAATCGAAAACTGTTTTTATTTTTTTATTGATAATTTAATCGAAATAAGTATATGGCTTGATGCGAATCTGTGACGTCATAATATGTGGTGTGTTCATACAAATTACATAGAAAGTAACCGTTTTTGACAGTTCTAAAAAAGTATTGAATTTGACTAGTTGTCCGCATCCCTATTTTATGATAAGTATACTCAACGAGAGACATTTATCGGACTTCTTGGTGGCAAGACCAAGAAAACATGCTTTAACATCAAACATAATGTATTTACCTACTCAAAAATAGTAGGTTCAGTTTTACTTGCAAAAAGGCTGACAGTTTTCTTATAATAAAGAGAAGGATAGTGAAAATAAGGCAGATGCTCGGTAGGCGAACTATATGGGTGTGAACTTGTATTTCAGCTTACAGCACTGTTGCTATTGAAACCATGAATAGACTAGGCTTTTCAATGTTCCTAGTCAAGTCTACTTCATCAATGCTAAAATTGTCTTTAAAATCGAAAGATATCGGAATTACTTCTAAAACTATGTATATATTCCGTTAAATTGTATCTACATAGCCCATCTTATGTCGATATCGCAAGATTGGTTAATAACCCATCTGAGTCAATGTCTTCACAATCTAAATAAGAGAGAGACAAATTTAATGTTGAATTTCTTAATAAAAAATAAATTATTTCGTTTTTGGTTTGGTTGGTAAATATAGGTATGAGAAAGAGCCTCTTCCCTGCCAGTGAGACGAAAAAAGATAGGGCTGAATAATTTGATATTCTATCGAGAATATAAATCGAATTAATATTCGATTCTCGATAGTTAAAACTGGCAATTTCATCAATTTTATGACGAGTTTTCGTCATAAATTTAACGACAATCGACAAGTATGACTTACTGTCTAGTCGCCTTTTATGATTCGTTCAATAAACTGGCATTTGTTTTATTTCGTCACAATTTTATTACCTTCAGCAGCATCAGCATAAAATGGTCTATCCTATTGCCGAGTCAGATATGTCGCTCATATTGAGATGGGAAAGGAATTGAAGTTTATAGCTCTTCATTTTATGCAATTATAGATTTTTCCAATCATAATTTGTCAATTTATTTAAAGAAAATCAATCAGGGATATTTGGCAGAGAGAAAATTTTGGATAGCCTTTCTTGGTATACACCCTAATTTCAAGGAATTCACGGAGATAGGAAAGTCGTGCACACCAGGAATATAGAAAGACGCAAGGGTATTAAATCAATATAAATATGAACCAGTATCATTCGTTTAAGCCGAAAGACGTCGTCTGTTGGACAAAGGCCCAAGACCAAGACCCAAGACTATTTCGAGCGGTCTTCAGCAATTTGCATTCACTGCTTACCGGTGACATTGGCTAGATCGTCTGTACATCTAGTAGGGGAGTCCATGATCCAGTAGAAAGTGTCCCAATAAATATTTGTATTTTAATACCAGTACCTATTTAACACAATATACCACATAAACAAATACCACTTTTAAAACTACCAAAACTAGTCAAAATCGAACTTACATCAACATTAATCCCAGCGAAGGGGAATATCTTGGTTGTCGGATTCTCCGTCGGCGAGTAACGGTAGAATTCGTGGCGCCCTCTGTACCACTTGACGGAGTAGAGGGGGGCGTCAGTCAGCTCGTATAGACATGCGAGGGTAGTGTCGTTCCCCCGCTGCACTACTGGTGGGGATATCCGCAGATCTGTTGCCCGGAGACCGCCTACTCCTGGGGAAGAAGAAGTTAGTTAAGAATGTGATGTTCTACAATTTGAAGATGTTCAGGGACAGATTCAGCATAACAGGTCTTCTATACGTTAAAAAAACTACTTCTGACTGCGGTCACTTTGGTTCAGTTGGTGTGAAAATCTACCGTGTAGACTTTGGTTAGCCGACCTGATATGCCGACCTTGGTTGGAAGCGCATCCATCGCAACAGTGTCCGTGGTCGGTCCCAACTGTGTGTAACGCTGTCGGACGATGGGAGACGCGACCAAGGTCACCTGTGTCGGCGGTCGATTTGGATGGTATAGAGAGCGTTTAAAACACAAGGGTATAAATGGCTTGTTTTTCTGTATGTTTGTCCCGAACTGCCAAATTTACTCCAAAAATATCTGTGATCGATCCTCAGTTCATATAACGATAGTCCTGAGTCCTCTACCACGTATCTATGTGAAAACTGTAGTACCTACTGGATTCTGTTCGGCCATTCTATTTTATAATGCAATTAAGTCCTATGAAGAATGTATTACATAAAACAGATGGGTAATTCAGACGGTACTGACTGTATTACCCAGTAGAAAAGCAACTATCTACGTAGCTAAACGCAGGCACGAAACCGTAAAACTTTATTAACCACGTCAAAGCTGCAATGCACTCACTTTTGTCATCACAGAGAAGGTATGTGCGCGACAACCGTTCACTACGCGTCAATTAACGTGACTAGATGTAGGTGCCTACGTGAATTCACTGAAATGCTAGTTCAGATGTTCAGTTACACATCTGAGTTGGATTGCTCTTTGAATTTATGTAGGCGCTATTTTGTGGGTTTGGGGGAAGTAGGTTCTAGGAAATTCTGATTGCCTATTTATTTTCTGCTAGCTTCTGCCAGCGGTTTCGCATGTGTCTCGTAGGAACTAATTCGCGCACTCACATAAAAAGTTCCTCGATAAATAGGCCACCTATCATTATTAGCTCGTTCAAGCAAGCTATAACAAACGAATTTTCAGTTATAGGTAGGTATAATAAAAGTATGGATGATGGTTTCCGGATTTGTTATGGCCTCAAGTATAAGCTGTTAAGCTAATCAGTTGCTGGGGAGTTTGTTGCGCCACTTCTTCTTCCCGGGTGTTTCGGGGGCTGTCTTTAGCAATTTTTGACCTTCAAAAAGTGCTGTTTTGCAGCCAAGTTTGAATAAATGATTTTGAGTTTGAGCTGAATTTTGAATTTGATTTCATAAATGATTTGATTTGCAATACTCAGTTCTATGTATTTTACAAAAACAGTGAATCATTATCAAATAAACTTATGCTTACAAAAATCAACAATACACAATTCGGAATTCCGTGAGACAAGAAAAAAGAAAATGGAATAGCTACTTAATGCACACTATTGCACACGTCAGTAACTAAAATTGGCGCTTAGTTCCTACGCGAGTAATATATTATCCGTACATTATTGTCTTATTTCTCCCTCCCATAAATGTACGCCGTTAAACACGAGACTTCCCTATGGGCCAATGCGGGTAGATGCTTCAGTATATGTATAAAATTATTATCTTGGTAAGTCTTTAAATAATAATTATTAAATTTATAATTCTTCATTTTTTTTTTTGCTCTGATAACCTAATTCAGGTAGTCCCTATATATATTAAGGGCCAGTTTCACAGGTTACGGAAAGCCTCTATCTACCAGATTAATTAAAAAATGGCACAGAATTTGTATGAAATTATCTGCCAGATAAACTATGTGGAACTTATCAGCAACCTGTGAAACTGGCCTTTAGACTTACATTGAACGTTATTTCCTCGCATATATGTATTATGAATATTGTATTAGACCTAGATAAAGTCAAGTATTACAATTGTTACAAATTAAGACTTTGTTCCTACAAAATCTGAGTGATTTGTAATTGTAAACATTATATTCTATGTTCTCTATAACTCAGAAACTATAACTTATACCTAGAAGAACTTGAAGCGTCGACCTATCAATAAAATAAAATAAAAACACAACACCTTTAACAAATACTTGTCAAAACTAATTTCTCTGGCATATGTCACCAAGACTTTTGTATTCGGGCTAATAAAAAGTTTATGCTTACCTAGTAGTAGAAGTCCCTAGAGTAGACCCCAAAAACGCTATCCTAATAACTGTTCCTCATGTAAATATTATTTCCCAAAATGGTCCCACGAAAATGATGCGGCATTGCCACACTTTAGCAAAGAGGGCTTTGCGGACCTCGACTCAAGCTTTTTCGAGATAACTTAAAATGTTATGAAATGCATTTTTGGCAGATGATAGCTTGATACAACAGAGATTGATACATTATATTTTTTTAGAGTTATGGACTAGTGTCGCGTAGAAGTGGTGGTGGCCTAGTGGTTAAAGCACCAGCCTTTTTATGAGGGTGCGGGTTCGATTCCAGGTCAGGCAAGTACCAATGTAACTTTTCTAAGTTGTACGTACTTTCTAAGTTTATCTTCGACACCAATGACTCATTAAAGGTGAAGGAAAACATCTCGAGGAAACCTGGACTATAAAGTCTGAAATCACCAACCTGCATTGAGAAAGCGTGGTGATTAGCGCTCAATCCCTCTCCGTGGGAGAGGAGGCCCTTGCCCAGCAGTGGGACAATAAAAAGGATGTGATGATGGACTGGTGTATTGTGTTCATCCCGCCAAAAACATTACATATCCTTGCTGTAAATGTTAGCAGTTTAACAGGAGTGTTCCCCGTGGACCACTGCGAGAGATGCTGGGATATTGTTATATGTATAAACCACTATAGCAGGCAGATTAATGATGCAAGGTGGTATTATAAAATGTGCTTAAGATGGAACGTTATTAAGAAGCTGAGTGGTTGGTGAAAATATTTAAAGTTTTAAAAAAGTTCCTTGGTATATACATATATTATGTAGTTTCGGATCATCATTATCATTAGCCTTTTTATCCCACTGCTAGGCACGTTAAACACTCAATACCGGTTTGGTGATTTCAGATTTTTACTTATTATTAGGGAAAGTTACACTTGTCTAGACTTGAGCCTGACCTGAATCAAAACCGCACCCTCATACTCAAACTCTGAACTGGATTTCCTAAAATTTCGTAGGATTTGAAATTCGATATGAAGAAATGAGTCGTGATTTTTTTAAAACAGTTCCTTTTTTTAAGAAAAACCTGATAGGTACCTGAATTTTCTAGGAAGATGCATGGATGTATTTTTAGAGACATATGCAATTCTCTTCTCGTAGTCTTTTGAGATTATTAGGTCAGACAAAAAGAAAAATACAGGGGATGAGCTATTTGTCTTCCGGCTCAACTTTTAAGAGCTCTGCAGTAAGAAAATCAATGGTATTTGCTTTAGTGAACTTCTGAGCAAGTTAGATGACCCAGCTAACAGAGAGTTTAAGTATTTTCGGAAGTTTTGAACTGACAAAGATGTTTAATAGTTTAGGAACTAATAATACAATGGTGTATTATCCATTATCCCATGTGTATTGAAGTTACAGGTAAGTGAATATGGCTGTTTTGTTGTGATAATTATTTTTCGCAATTATTAGATAATATCTTACACGTGGACGATTAACGCGTGATCGCTTCCCGTCACAATGATTAAGACGTACAAAGTGATTGGGTTTGGAAAATATATATGACTCTCTGATACCCGCAGTTTCCTCATCTCATCTCTCGGATAAAATGTAGCCCTAGTATATCCTTTCTCAGACTGTCGACCATATGTCTCCCAAACTTTATTTAAATCTTTTCTGTAGTTTTGGTGTGAATGCGTAACAGACAGACAGACAGAGTTACTGTTTCATTGATAATATTAAAACAAATTATGTATCTAGCTATATAAAACGGTCCCAAAAGCCTGTTCAGATATATGCAGCGGGCATGGCTAGCATAAATCCGCTGGGTGCAAGCAAAGTGTAGGTAAGCAAAAAGCTGCGAAAGTTATCTAGTAAATACTTGGCAAAATATTTTGCTGCCACCCTGTATTTTCACGCTATCCAAGCGGTGAGAAAAATCACGCATCTTTTGTTGAAATTATTTTTACCGAGAGCTTTTAATCTAGGTACCTACTGCTATACTTATTACAAACTAAATCTGCAGGATTCGTTTGTGGGATATCCCATTCTTTAATAACGCTAAAAGAAGAAACGATACGATTAGCTTACATCCGTGCAACGCAGGGAACGTAAGTGTCAATCTTGCGCCTGATCTCCATCCGGTCGTATCGGATTGCCGTCCCGTTGGACTATGAGAGTGAGGGAATAGAGAGTGACTTAATATGTCCTGCTTAGCTGGCTTATCTACTTAGAGAGAACCACTGCTGTGGCCGGCAATCGGTCTGGATGCCATTATTATGTTCTTCACCGGCCGATCTCCTTCAGAAACCGCTGTCGTGCCAAATAATCGGTCTGAATGCATATAAATCCATGTTACCATAATATCCATGATAGATACTGCTGTTTGAGTCACCATTAATGTTTAGCAGGCTTTAGCAGTTGGTGACAAAAAAGAACAATCCAAAGTGGCCTACCGGCATTCAATTCTCGAAATTTTCGCTATTTCGTCGTACTCTAAGGTCACAGGTGTAGCTTTCCCCTTCTATTTTACTACCCTACCCTTTGTGTTTCACATCACATTTTTATGATTCCACCTTTGTTGCCTATTGTCTGTTACGGTCAAAAGAGTTTTAATAATAGGCGTTCCGTAGTATTTTTTTTTTTCGAGATATAAGCTAGGAAGGTAGCGTTTGTGATATTTGACGGAATTGGACATTCTCATGATACGTTTTGTGTGTAGGAATTTGTGTTTCGCTATATTATCGCGTATTTATAGTTTGTAAAGTAGCTTTTAAGTTAGATAACTTTTTTTTGTAATATTGTTCAGATGCAAGAGAGATTTTTAAATCATTTTTTATAAAACCTTCGAAAGTATTTACGTGAAATCTGCAAGGATTATTTACTTTTTACAGCGTTGAGTAAAGTAAAATATGAGTATTTTCAATGCCTTCGTTAAAAGTATGATACTTATATACTTATACTTCCAATATTTTAAGTCCTCAAAAACTATTTTATAAGCTCCAAATATTCTTCTTCCAGCCAAATATTTAAGACAGATCCATCGTCATCATTAGAAGGTCAAAGAGACATGGATATACACTGATATCATTATAAGGAAGCCCATGAACTGAATGTCGGTCAATAATTTATCTTTGATTTGGTTTTCCTGCTGATGTTGCTAGGGCATCTTTTTCGGTCATAATAATTTCAGATAAATAGCGATCAAGTTTTTCTTGTTTATTATTTCGGGTCTTGCCTAACGACGTTCCTATGAAACTGTGAATCATAATACTTATTATATCATCACTCATCACAAAAGATCCGACGACATAATTTAAGTTCAGAAAGTGATAAACTTTAATTGCTTTAAGAGTAAATTGTAAGGCTTGCGTCCTAGTAAACTGGCTCTTAACTTCTGTTCGTAATAGCCAGTAAGATATTATACTCGTAGCTAGAGCTAGGGAAGATCATAGAAACTTAATATAACAAAATTCTTTCAACATGTTTGTGTACTTTGCATCTAGGTAAAGTAATCCTCTTATAAGGAGAAAACTCGATATTTGATTACTCTAGACCAGGTAGCAATTCCTCGAAGAAAAGGCCGCAACATCGGAGGGTCCCCGTAGGGCTGCGGGTTATTCGCAAGAGTTACCGTGGCTTTAGCACACAGGGACCTCTAGAAGGAACATAGTGGGTTATAGTCAGTAAGAGTATGATACTCCCTCCATCTGCACCTTCAGCGGGAACCCCTCTCGCTGAAGGTGCAGCTGGAGGGAGTGTTTTGCATTTGATGATTTCTGACAAAACAAAAATGAAAGGCCTGGTAGCGATTTCCAATATAATTATTATTCTCTTAGAATTATTCGTAAATGAAAGCTTTATAAAATTTTAAAATTAATGTGATTTTTGACATCAATTTATGTCATAGGTAATAGTCCTTATCAGGCTAACTTTCGGGCAGATATTGCCTAACTTATCTCCAACTTAGCAGTTCCGAACGCAAAATAGAGCTGTAAACAAGTTTGGCTAACGCGCAAGTTCCTGACTCCAGCTTATTTTGTGTTTAAGCATGAGTGCGCTTTGGTTAAATTTTTAAGGTTGTAAACTAAACTGAAATTGTTAAGTTAACTGTATGTAAGTGCTTGTGTGGTAACTGAAAGGCTAACTAATATTAGTTAAATGCCAAAGTAACTCTGACTGTCTATCTGTCATGCTTTCAAGCCAAAACCAGTGAACCGATTTAAATAAAATTTGGTAGACACATAGTCTAGAGCCTGAGAAAGGATATAGGCTACAGTACTTTTTATCCGGATACGGGAAGTATTTCTAAACCGCGAAGAATATCCATTTTCTTATAGTCCTACAACATTTAAAAAAAAAACAGGTGAACAGATCCGGATACTATTAGATTCAAACGCCATGTCGATAACAATAGCTCTATTCCGATGCATGAAAGTAGTTAAGGTCTTAAAAGTCTGGTATTAAGATTCAGGAATCGATGGTTAGACTTACCAACAACATCTAGCCTCGCTGAGGCCATATAGTGAGGGTAGGAGGGCGCGTTCTGTATCACCTCGCAGCTATAGTTCCCACTGAGGTTAGCCACCACCCGGAGTAGTACTACGTGGGTCTCATTAGACCTTAACCTCTGTGAAAGAAAATAAATGATTATAATCCACGTCATGAATTTTTTGATCTAGGTCATAACCGTGTGAGTCTTTATCAGCTATTCAATCGTTATTGTTGTACAAACGCCAGCACATCAACCTACCTTAATCTGACAGTTGTATTTAATAGATTTCCAACCTTATGACAATGCTGGAAGATCAATATTCGATTTTTAAATAAATATAAAATAAAATTTTACAGATTTAGGTAGATTGAACTGATGTACATAGCTTGTTATTTAACTTTGATAATATAAAAAAGAAAGAAGAAAGAAAATGCGTTTAATTGCATACCTAATCGGAGACGCATACATATAGCAATTTAGTACAAAAAACATTGCAACGTGATAGTATGCGTCACAACTACGCAATACGGCCCTCGTTCAGCATGATGCTGTGACCTTAGAGACCAAGACCTGCTGATTCAGCGATAGCCGACTGCAATCATTAGTTCGTAGCAGAATTAAACCTACTCTCTTAATAACCATAATATCAGCCAAAATATTATGCGTCTATCTAGGCTAGCAACTGAAAATTACTGATTGTGAATTTATAAGGCTTAGGAAAGATCTTAGACAATTGGTAATTAAAATCTAATTTTCTCTCAACCCTAATCCTAGAATAAAGACCACAACGTTAATTAAAAGCTTTTTCGTTTTTGCAGGAGTCCAAAACATTTTTGATCTTCAAATTAAAATAAAAAATACATTATGAAATCTGCAGGCTCAGCATGGCAACCGTAGAAACAAGTTTCGTCTACCGGAGAATGGACATAATGACAGAAAAGTGACAGATTGACGTAAGATTTCTTTCTTCGTTTCGTCGATCGACATAATTCTACAAGTGATTATATGCGAGTATCGAGGTTACGCCATGCTCGGGCAGAAGACATGTTGACATTGACAGAAAGAGCTTTGTCTTTTCTTGATAGAATAGCTATACAATCGCCATGCCAAGCCTGCTGGTCGTCTATATGATAGATGATAGATATATCAAGGACACTTACATCAACTTTAATCCCACTGACGGGCAACACCCTGGTTGTCGGGCTCTCCAGCGGCGAATACCGGTAGAACTCCTGCGTCCCTTTGTACCACTTAACCGAATATATACCATAGTCATGAAGCTCGTATAGACACGCCATAGTGACGTTGCGTCCTCTTTGGACGACGCGTGGCGTGATTCTTAACTCTGTGGTACGGAGACCCCCCGCTCCTGTGGACAAGGTTAGGTTAGGATTAGAGATGATGTAATACATAAATGATGATGTGAAAAAGAGTTTGTTTGTTTATTTTTTGGCTCTGAGATTGTTTTACTCAAATATATAACTTAAAAATAACCAGTCATAAAGTTGAACTAAACCGCTATGCTTAATAATATTTTTGACATCCTCAAATTAAAAATTAACAAAAGTTAATTAAATGCAGGAGACTTCGCACGTGATAAGATCTTGCCCGTCTTTAGTTAAGAGATACGCTTTATCTGACGTTAAAACCTTTTAAGTTTTAGAAGCAAGATCATCTATAAACAGATACTGCATTCAATGCACTAAGCTACTATACAACTGCTCAACTATAAAATACTTAGGAAGATGAAACCACCATAAACAAAACAACAGTAGGTAATAAAACATCTACCAACTGAAGAAAGATAGAACATTAGACGAAGCAAGCTAAAACTAAGTCAGAATTCGCAAGATCTGAACCCGGGCCAATAAACGGGCTAGCCAAACAAGAAGTCCATTTATCTACCAAACTAGTCTGCTTAATAAATAACTTTATAGTTTAAAAGCCGACAAACAAAAACTCTTAAAACCATAGCTATCATTAGTAAAATATTCTTATACCCACTTCTGGGTTGTTACCAGTAAGTCAATTCTCTATAGGGTAAGAATTCGTTTTAATTATATCTTAATTTTGCAACGAGACTAATATAAAATAATATATGGGCGAAGTAATTGTATTAAGGCAATTTATTCGGCCAACTGTTGGGCATTATTAGTCTGCTAATAATAAAATACTTACTTGTTGCTCTAATAATATGGTAAGTAAGGTACTTTATTATATTATTATACTCTGTTCGTTATGAGTACCTATTCTTATCTTTCAAATATAATCACTACGCTAGCTCGTGCCAAAGTGGGAACTAATTCGCGCACCGGTATTTTTTTTTCCAAAGGACTACCTCTATAAATGGGCTATCTAAAACTGAAATATTTTTTTCTAATCGTACAAGTAGTTTTTATGGTAGACTACCAAACAAACAAACTACAGCTTTATGACATTAAGAAGCTAAATCTATAGTAGTTTTTTAAACCGTGAATAAAACTACTGACGTATCCCCTCAAATCTTAATTATCACGATTATTCCTTATGATAGATTAACAATATTCAATATTATCATTAATTAATACATCTTACGGAAGTAGGAAAAATGTAACCTCGTATTTAATCATCTCACGAGGAGAAGGAATAAAATAAACATCGTGTAGCAATTCATTAATGTTATTTGGTCTTTGCTTATGACGTTCAAAACCCTCGAGCGAACGTGACATTTGCTCGAAAAAATTAGTCCAAGTCAAGATGTCTTATAGAAGACATGAAAACGATTAATTTTCAGTAAAAAAAGAAAAAAAAACTTGGCAGATATCAATTTATATTTTATAAGTTATATCTCCTTTTTAGTATGTAAATCTTGGACACCAATGACTGATTAAAGGTGAAGGAAAACATCTCGAGGAAACCTGGACTATAAAGCCTGACATCACCAACCCGCATTGAGCAAGCCTGGAGATCAACGTTCAATCCCTCTCTGTGTGAGAGTGCCCTGCAGTTACGATAAAATGGCTGATGATGATGAGATATATTTTTAAGGTAGCTTATAATAGTCACAGGAATAATATCATATGTATAGCTGGTTAAAAGTATAAAGACTTTCATAGATTTCACCATTCCGGAGATGTGTACCTACAGAAAAACATCGATACATTTTTAAGTTAACCAATCAAAATTACAAAACAAAAAACTGAAAAGGCATACTTTTTTTTTATTTACTACATATTTTAATATTTATACTAAATATATTATTATATTTTTCCTAATTCCCAATACAAAATTTTCCGTTTGGGAATAAACTTTTCCAGTAATTTCCACATCCGTGCCCCGTGATGCATTAGCTCCGTATTGTGGTGCATTAATCCTCTGCCGAGAATAATTGGTCTCACTGATGTGGGATGAACGAGTCTCACTCTACGTCGGGTGCAGTGGCCATTTCTAAAGCATTTCAAAAGTTCTCTACATCATTGCTTTTTTATTTTCTGTTTTATAGCTTAGGTATTTTAATTTAATTTTGAAATGTTGTAGGTTTTCAACTTGGCAGTCGTTACAGGTAGTCAGTAGCTAGAAAGACTGACAACCAGTCTTACCAAGGGGTATCGGTTTGGGTTGAAGAAGTCAGACAGGCAGTCGCTCCATGTAAAACGCTGGTACTCAGCTGCAACCGGTTAAGACTGGAAGCTGACGCCAACATAGTTTGGGAAAAGGCTTGGCAGATGTGGGTTTTCAACTTCTGATAAAAAGGTTGAAATCCTTACTAATGAATGAAGCGTGTCCCTCCATACGCTTTCCACATAGGTAGGGTAAAGACGCCAGTAGGTTAACCTACCGGAATCTGTAAAATTATACCAATCGAATGTAAACCTTCCAGTATTGTGATAAGGTTGAAAATCTATTAAAGAAATATGAAAGACTGTGGTAGGTTGATGTGCTGACGTCTGCACTTAGTCTTTATCTATTCCTTTCTTTTCTTTGTACTGATATTTAACATTAAAAAAAGCATAATATTTAAATGGAGTACGTACCGATTCTAGAAAATTCGAAACAAAGCTTTTAGAGAAAAATAAAAAATAAAGTAAACAATCAATTGCGCCGCACCAGACATACTGTCAACAATTCCTAGATAACTCTTTTTAATATTGAAGAAAATATTTCAAAGATTCTATATTTCATACTTTCTCCTGTCTAACTTTGTATAGATATTCATTCAAAACACACCAACAAGCCAGGCATTTGATTCAGTTGCACGATGCGATGTCTCGCTCCACGAAGCGTGTAAATTCAACAATATTTCTTTATGTAGAACATCAACATTGAATATAAGAGAGTATTTTTCAAAGAACATAATTTAAGAACCGATTTATTTTCACCATAAAATTTTAACTAGCTCGTTATTATATACATATAAGGCGTTAAGAATACTTCAATAAACAAAAAAAAATTGTCCTTGTGTGACTCAGACCGATAAAACTGCAAATAGAATACGAACTTGCCCATAAAGGTCGAGAGCAATATTCTTAGAAAAAACCTTAAACAAGAAACAATGACATACATTCACAAGAAAAAAGTATCATTTCAAATATTTTAGAGTTTTATGCATTTATTTGATTATTCATTTATTATCTTACAATTTTCAAATTATTATATTAACTGTAAATGTAAATGGTACATTTCCATAGTGTATACAGGGACAATCGTCGGTTTTGTGTCACCATTACATATATTAAAGTTGTCTCAAAAGGGCTTCAGCGTGTTGGCTTCGGCCCCACGTTCGCCTTCTAAAAATCCGGGACTCTGTAGTCCCGTGGTCTAGTAGAGACATAAAATATTAACTGTAATAATATTAGTTTATTAAGGGCCAGTTTCACGCTGTCCGAATAGCCACTATCTACCAAATAAATTAAAAAATGGAACAGTATTTGTATGAAATTATCTACCACATAAACTAACTGGAACTTATTCATAGTTAGTGAAACAAGCTCTAAATGTAATAATATATTATTACTATGGACTGACCTGGCGAACTTCGTATCGCCTTACATCGACTGTACTTTCTTTCATTTTTTTTCCTTCTTCGTAAGAACATTAAAAAAAAAGCATTAGCGAAACGGTTCAGCTCATCAAAACGGTTCAGATTTGCGCTCATCAAAACATTCAGCGATACATTTCCATACTATATGTATATATGAACACTATAGCTATTCAAGTGCATTTTTTTATAAAAGTAAACTAAACTCAACATCAAAGATTTCCCCTCAATTAAATTCGTTACAAAGTAAACACAATAATAGTCAAACTAATTCTGGTTATAAATAAATGTACAGGGAACCTTTTCTTAAAATTTATTAAAGGCAATTAGAACGCGTGTTAATTAATTTCTTTCCGTCTTTGTGTTTTCAAATTGGTTTGTATTTTTGTGTTTCTATTGCTTTTACTAATTATTGTCGGTTTTTTGTTTGGAAGATGGGAAATTATCAAATTTTTGGATGTACTATCAGATTTACTGACCAAGTCTAGCTCTGTTCTCTGGTCTTTTGAGTGCCAGGGCCGCGGTAACTCTTTCGAACAATCTTGCAGCTAACAATCCCTCATCTCGTGTTATTTTTACTGAGGGCAATTATTTTGAATGGAATTCTGTTGTAATTTCCTTATTTAAGTCAATGGTATTATTTTCACAACACTTCTTGCAACATATGTGGTTTTACTGAACTTGTTAGCACTCTTCTAATGTTCTGACTGCTTCGTTGGCCAAGTAGTCGCATAGCATGACTGCCATGCAGGGGGTCTAAGGTTCGATTCCTGGGTCAGGCCGAAATCGCTTTGTGGGATTTAAGAAATTGTCACAAAGCGGTCTCAGGGTCTAGTCAAGTTGAAGAAGTGATCGATACACCCGTGCATCGGATCTCTCTCCGGTCGTTGCATGGATTGCTGATCCATCGGAATATGATAGTGCGGGAATTGAGAGCGCTCCTGTGTCCACGCCAACGCTTGTGCACTATAATTATGTCCTGCATTATAGCTGGCTTATCTCCTTAAAGAGAACAGCCTCCTTAAAGTGACCGACAACAGATCTGGACGCCATTTTTATTATTGTCCTTTTTATATACATACTATATATGTATATACTACAAAATATAATATATATACTAAAATAACAATATTCCCCATAATCTACCAATTCATACAAAGACACAAACTACCAATTGGTAGCCTATACCTTAATATGCTACCAAGGTACCGTCCAACACAGCACCAATATTGAGTGTCAAGTATTCAATGCGGTTACACCACAATCCATTAACCATCTTCTGGGACTAATTGATACAGCTGACAAGCATTCTATGGGCATTCGAGATCACTTGGCATTCGAATACGAGGTACGGATGACTTAGTTCAATTTGTCGCTATGTAATTTCATTGGTGGGCTCAAGCCTTAGGGATTGATGCTATTTGTATTGGCCAATCAAGTCGCATTATCGCAAGCATTTATATGCGTTAAGGCATGGAGCGAGTTTGGATAATTTGTTTTGTTTTGAAATTATTAACAGAGTTAAAAATTATCTCTTTATTCAATACTAATATCGTCTTCTTCTTCTTCCTGCCCTGTTCCCAAGTTATTTAGGGTCGGTTCATTATGTTTTCTGCTTACATTCGTCGCTGTTATCCGTCACTATCTATGTTGTTACTATCTACTCCCTTCTTACATGTCGTCTTTCAGGCAATCGATCCATCTCTTCCTTGGTCTACCTCTACCTCTCCATCCATTCACATTCATAATTAACACACTCTTTGTAACATGCGTTTCACATCTTCTCATGAAATGCCCGTACTCCGAATGAACGCTTACCTCTAATTTTTTTATACTAGTATAATGAAACAAATACTTAGCGTGCGAAAACTAAAAAAAAGAGCATCAAAAAATTGGTACTCACCAATGAGTACCAATTTTTTGATAATGGACCGGGTGATATCAATATCACCCGGTAGTGTGCTCATATTTATATAGGCCGGCTGTACATGAAAATAAGTTATAACCCTCAATATAAATTAATCGAACAAACATTCCCAAAAAAAAAACAAAAGTACTTTCACAGTTTCTCAAGAAAAATACCACTTCTTTCGCCGGGTTTTGAAAAAGGGTAACACAAGAATATCCCATATATGAGTTTGTTACTGCAGAGCTTCTAGATAATTCTATTAACCTAGCTCCCTTATCTTTTCTAAAACGAATTTAGCTTCAAGTCCAATGCATCACAATGAGTTTTTTTTTCTTTTTTTTATCCAGATATCATAACGCGGACGTGTCCCCAAAGGATTACCAGAAACAATGAATACAGAACGGAAAATCTTTTTTTTTTGTCGGCGGTAGGAGGTTGTCGCATTTATTTAATTTTGTCTGTGATATTTATCTGACATGTATTTTTTTTACGTTTATAGAGAGGTTACGGTTGGCTTTCGGGTGCGTTGTTTTGTTGCCCAAAAAGGTTGGCTAATAAAAATGAAAAAAAAAAAAACGGCTTTTCTCCGCCACCGTTTTTGGTTACAGAGTGTTCGGAATTGAAAACATTGACCTCGAATAATAATAAGAACAAGAATGTTATACTATTAAATTATTTTTAATATTTATACCTCAATATAAAAGTTATAATTAATGAATTTTATTTTTTTTAATCTTTTTATAAATAATATTTGTGTGGACATTATGTTTATTACGGAGTATTCTGTCAGTAATTAATTTTCTGAACAAAAGTTTCTGAGAATCAATCATAATCACATAAATTTGATTAAGATATTTTTATTGAATCCCACTTTTTGATCCTATTTTAATATAGGTAAATATTAGTGGCTAAATATTACTTTTAAGATTCAAAAAAGGGCTCGTTGGATCCCGAAAACTATTTTTAATTACCTACATCACTACATAGTATAAAACAAAGTCGCTTTCTCTGTCCCTATGTCCCTTTGTATGCTTAAATCTTTGAAACTACGCAACGGATTTTGATGCGGTTTTTTTGAATAGATAGAGTGATTCAAGAGGAAGGTTTATATGTATAATTTTAGTATCAGCATTGCACCCGTGCGAAGCCGGGGCGGGTCGCTAGTTTCTATATAAAACGCACTGAGATAATTGGAAATACAATCAAATCTTGGATCCAACGATAGTAATTTACTTATCCTTATTTTTTTAATTATGGTAAGAAATATAAATCCAATAAAAACACATCCATTAATCACACTACCTATCACGGCTTACTATAATTATAACTAATCCACATCACCTAAAACGGCCAAAAAGAATGCAAACCAAACTTAACAAATCCAAACATCATTTTTTACTTCAAAATAAATACGCCCATAAATCCGCTACTAAGCGTTCCGAACTCGCTTTAATATCGTTGCTATAACCGTAAGTTTGTACGAATATAGACTGCTTTAGTCTTATTGGCGTCGAGAACGCACCTGCTACCGTCCAAACGGTAATAATTCTCCATGTCTATACCGTCTGTTTTCTTCAGAGAGAGACGGTGGTAGGGTCCACGGTGACAGCGATTTTGTGGAGCGATATATTGTTTGGCTACGTGTCTCCAGATTAAATTATGTTTATGGTACATCTTTATTAATTTAAAGGAAACGTTCTTATTTTACGCTTGAGAGGATTTGGGTGACGGCTGTATCTTTTTTTTGGAAAAGTTATAACTTAGTATACGCATAGATAAGTAAATACGTATAGTATGTAATAACGTATATTAAAGTATATTATGGCTATCAGACGACTGATCTATTAAAACCATTGAATGTGGGTTCAATTAGGGAACTTTTTTATGTTGTCTTGCTGTTAGTGTCGGTTTTTCCTGAGTGCCTAGAAAACTACTTTTTACTAACAGATAAAAAGCCTATCCGTTATTCTGATGTATAAGCTATACCACTGCTCAGTTCATCTCGCCATCATTCAAAATAGTTTTTGCTTGTAATCGTAACACACATTCATGTACACATAAGTATTATTACGTTTGTAATTTAAGTGTGTGTGTGTGTGTGTGTGTGTGCGCGTGTGTGTTTTACATAATGACTTGCGTAAGTCTTGAGCTTGTAACAATTTCCTCACAATATTTTCCAAAGCCGAAGTATTACCCGCTATCGTCAATGACTTGGTTCTCAATGTGAAATATAAGCGCAGTTGTTATAACAAGAGCTATTTAAGTGAATAAATTGTTTAACAGGTTTCGATCGATGTGCAATGTACTTGTTAATCTGTTTTTTACTTTTTGGTTGCTATTTCAGTCAGAGCGTAAATCATACGCGTATAACAAGTCTATATTTGTTACAGTAACATACTTGAGTTCTACTTTGCTTTTTACGTTTTATAAACTAATTTGGATATCTGAGGGCACGGGAGTACCCCAGCCAAGTCTCAAGCAGAGCGGGCACGGCCGTACCATCTTTTCTCGAAGCGATTCGCGGCTATTTCTCCCCCCTATATCTTCGATGCGGACAAAGCTAGAGCGTTGGAAGTCCCTATTATGATAATGTAAGTAAACCTATTGATTCAGTCTCTAAATATTGATTTATCATTACAATATAAGGTGAAGAGGACTTGGCTACGATGCGATCCCAAAACTTTTTACGGTGAAAGGATTGCATAGAGAGACTTGGCTTTTTTACATTGAATGTTTTGCGTGGGATGTTGGTTTTCTCTACAGTACAAATTGATAGTGACCATGATTATTTCTGTCGGGGCTACGGGACGTTCGCAAGAATTACCGTGGCTCTGGCTCACAGGAACCCCCAGAAGGAACATAGTGGATTTCAGTAAGTAAAAGCCTGACACTCCCTCCTACTCCACCTTCAGTTGGAGGGCTTAATAGACGATTTCCGAGGAAAAAAAAGCAAAAATCCTGATTGCTGCTATGTTGAATCAAGATTGAACTTGAAGCTACGACCTTATAGCCTTAATAATTTTTAATATATATACATTAAGTATTTGTATATAATTTTTGCCACAAAATTTTAGTTTGTCAAAGCTTATCAATCATTCATAATTTTAAAACTACAAACAATAAATATGATGAATTTAACAATTGAATACTAAACGTTGTACAGACGCCAGCATATCAAGGTACTACAATCTGTCAAACGTCCTTAATCGATTTTCAACTTTGTCGCTGAAGCATAATATGGTTCAAAGTTGATTGGGAAAATTTTACAGTTTTTATCAGCTCGATGTGCTAGCGTCTGTACTTCACACCATAAACCAACACTCTCGAATATTCCAATCCTGTATTTCTCCTTTATTCGTATCAAAGCGATTTTCCTTCCCATTATTTTTCATACCTCACACCTTTTCATCAAGCAAATCACCCGAAAAATACTTTCTATTAACTCAAATTTAATTTAGGAACCAGTAGCTACACGCCTGAATAACTTCCCCGACTCCATACAATTTAGAAGTGAAGTTAAATGTCAACACGGTATCTTAATGTAGACGCGAGTGCTGAAACGTAAAAAAAAATAAAAATAATTTATGTACTCGTAATGTGTTCGTTTGCTAAATCGAATGTGGAATATACGGGCGGGAAGTTGTGATGAAACCGATCGACCATTAAGCCTTGCTTCTTGGTGTATTTGGTGCAGACCCCAGCAAGTCAATCTACCCGAATCTGTTTGAAATTTTATCACTCGAATATCAACCTTCTGGTTTTGTGATAAAGTTAAAAATCTATATAGAAAATTTGACAGATTGAGGTAGGTTGATGTGCTGGCGTCTATATGTACATATCTAGTTGACAGAATGTATTTACATTAATTATTATTAAATATATACACGCTTATAAAAAACTTACGACTAATATAATAATATAAAACTAATAAATAGCGTCAAAAAACTCATCCTCATCGTTGCCACCCGGTAGTGTACCCAAAAGGCTGGCAGCATTGCCACGCTGGATGGCAATGCTTAATCGTTGTGCGAAATAAAAACCAGCCTTCGGGTCACGGGAAGTGTCAACCAGGCGCTTGGAAATATCCTTTGCGAGGATGCGCGCACTCGGTCCCCACGTCCCGAGGGTTTCAACCCCAAACGGCTCAAACATGTAGTTGCCGATAAGGCTACTCTATTTGCGCCGCTTGAGGTTTTCTGCTTCCGCAGCAGCGGAGCCAGCACAACACGCAGTCCTAGGAAGATGGGATGGCGCAAGAGTATCAACGCAGGTCGCGTCCCACACTAAAGTCCTACCCAACTTCCAAGGAAAAAGCGACATACCGTCTGGTCTCTTGCCGTCGTCGCGTGCCAAACCATTTGGTTCTAGTGCGGCTGGAACGCCAACGGCAACAAGAGCGCGACGGATGACGTCGTTGATGTTAGAATGCCGTGGTATGCGGCCCGCACTGCGGCTGCACGACAAGCCGTGGTGACCGAGGCTGTTGACAACTTCACCGCAGTGGCAACGATGAGGAGAACAACACGGAGCACCCAGACGCAGGCAAACGGCGAGTCTAAAAGTGGTGTCGTCGAACATGGTGCCTATATTCTAGTTGACTATTGACTTTATGCCCATCAGACATTGCCTAACTTCACAGCCGGGTCACTCTATGCAAATCCAGAAATTCTGTAAGTTTGGTTTGCCAAGTTTTTTGCTGTTATTTTTTTATACAAGATAAGGCCCAACGCAAACCAGTGGAGGCACGATGAAGATAATGATAATAAATCAATGTAAAATAAACCTTAATTCCTATGACATGCGGTTGAAAACAGTAGTCGCATGTCATTTATTTATTAATAATTGTAGCTTTATTGTTTTGGCCATGTATAGGCCAGTTGGCTAATGACTTTATACCTCACAAATCCCTTTGTCATGGGAGATGCGTCGTCCTAACAGCTTTCTTTTGCATAAGTCTGACTTAGAATAACACATATACAGACAATGATGTCATTATTATCATTCGACAACAAAAAATTACGTCTAAATTCACATTGTAATTTAATATCTACATTAAGTTAGATAACCCGCAATAAACCATTAAAAGTTAAAACAAACAACCCAATTTAATTAACATAACTAACCAAATAATTAATTAAAACATTCAAGCCAAATATATCCAGAAAGCAGCGAAGATAATTACTGTGGCTATTCCTCACATGTTTCCCTCAAAGGCGAGATTAAATTTAAATGAGTCGTTACATCTTAATGATCGCCGCAAAATTATTTACGTTGGCCCAACAAAAAACTCTTAGTCCCCCGACGTTTGGAGTATTTATAGGACACATTCAATTAGCATTTGTGTTATTTTTGGAGTTATTCTTTTAAAATTTTGAGCTGGAACGACTTTGGGCTAATAATATCTGTATTGAGTCCCCAACAGAATGCAGACTTTTAGTCGGCCGATAGTTTCATTAGGCTCTTAGTCTATATGGAGACGTATGGTAGTGCATATATTACAATTATCAGTTATTGCCGGACTGAAAATATTGATGGGAATGACGGTCATCTTCAAACTGAACTGTTTAATCTGCAGTCTGCAGGGGCTCTGAATATTATGTAGTTAGAGTTTATAAATAAAGGAATATTATATAGTTTTGACGGTCAAACGGACGGTAAAGGTAGGTAATACTTTTGAGCTATCTTAACTATTTCAGTGCTAGAAAGCCTATTAAAATTTATCGAGAATGGCTACTTACGAGAAAGAAACGAGTACGTGTGTTTCCATAAATACCAAGAAATTTGATTCCTTAACTGTTTGTATTCACAAATTACTGAATGAATTCCTTGTATAATAAAATCAATGAATAGGTGTTTTTTTTTGTGTATTCATGTTTATTGTTTTTATTTATTTTTTAGGTAACGATGTCTTTTTCTATAGTTTACGTATTGCCTCAAGTATCAATCGATGTCCGTATCACTTTTAACTTTAATCATAGCAAATTATTAAGGAATGTTATCATTCGAGAGACTGCCCTTCAAACTAATAATATTAACATAACCTTCGAATAAAAGTGTCAACAATTTCAGATATTCACAATTCTATTAATCACAAATTTTCTAATATTGTAAATTGTCACGGTCTATTCTGCAATATTGTTAATAAACATTTCAAATTCTAAATCCTTGTTTCAGAATTAATCTCTGCTTGATACATTTTCATTATGTTTATTGCTATATTCTATTCTATTTTAATATTGAATTGTTTTGCATTTTCAGTATGAATTAAGCTTAACTGAAGTATAAAAAGTTTCAGTTAAAGAATATGTTAGACATCTAATGCAACTAGAAGGTCGGTGTATCAACATCATACATCATTGTCAAGCATGTCATAATCTGCCTTTATAATATCAATATGCTTAGCTTATCTTACGCTAGTGCTGTATTGTGCGGTCATCGACTTATTATTTTTTTAGCGAGTGTAGCTGTACCTAGTTGCACTATGTCTAGCAAATGCCTATACACTATAACATGTCCTGCGCAGCTAGGTGATATCCTTAGAGAGAGATAGCGGCCGCCGTAGCCGAAAATTAGTCTGGATGCCATCATCATTTGCATTGACATGATTACAATATAAATAAGGCCAGTAAAATATAAGAATTGTGACCAGTACTTAGCAAACTATAGAAAATATTGCTACTAAAATCTATAACGAGTCTACAAAAAATACAGCTCACTTATCGTAAGCAAACCAAAGCTACCTCAATAAACCCCACATAAACTGTTGTAACTAAGAATTTATTTTCATAGCTATACGAGCGCGTATGAATCTTACACACGATTCGTCCCCAGACAGGAGCTTTGAAACGAGTCAGTACATCTGTCGAGCAATATAGAAAATGACTCGGCAGCTATTGAAATATTCCTTCAAATGGTTCAAAACGTTGCCCGTTGGAGCGCGAACGAATCAGTTGATGCGACTTCTCGATTTTAGATTTCGATTCTGATTTAATCGTTTTGATATAACGATTTATTCTGTTTCGGAATGTAAGTAATGAATTTTAAAGAAATCATAAAATGATTAAAATACCACATATTCTAAGTGATATTTTTGACCATAGTCTTCTTTTTTAACCCAAATATTTTTAAAAGCTTTTATTTAACTTGCCGTGTATGTACATAATATGTATGTTACGGTGGATTCTTTGAACTCAATTTTGAAGTATATATCTTCAACCGATTGAGCTGAAATTTTGTAAACACGTTCAGTTTGGATGACAATGCACGATATGTTATATGACGTCATTCTAAATCCAAAATGGTGGACCGTCCAAGATGGCGGAGTAGTTATTTTTAATGAATTACAACAATATGGGTATCAAATAATAGGGCTTATTGAGAGTGACTTAAAAAATAATTTGACGTTATTCTAAATCCAATATAGACTATAAAAGATTTTTTTAAAAAGATTTTTCTTTTAATTTATTTGATTGTAAATGGACTAGGAAATACGCTTCGAAATTCATCCTTCTCCGATAAAGTACTTCAACACCCACTATAAAATTTTACCTTTAATCCAATCAAAATAAAAGCACTAGTATCAACATACAGAAGGAAATAATTTAACATCCATTCAAACGCTGTTAGATAGTGGCAACTGTTCCGACACGCGTGACCGCAACCTGGATAACGTTGAGCGACAGGCTTTCAACGCGCTGATGGCTGTCTCCGGTGGCTTACGTAGAATTATGGCCAGGACAATTATTATACAAATTACAATAGTACTAAAAGATGATGGTGTTGGGTACGACATGATTAATGAAGCTGATAAATAAAATTAGGCAGTTGATTGTAGTCAGAATATTGAGATGCATTGCTGCGGCGTTCAGATTTAAGCCCGTGACAGACTTAGCTATAATATATATTAATATTTTTATAGCTCGGCAAATGTATATATTTTCTGTTACTATATATTTTCTTTACTAATTTTCGCATGACCGCACACTCAGCTATAATATTATATACATTAAGCCTGCTGATGATATCTACTGTAGAGATGGAAACTTTTAGAGGGTTATTTCATATTTTAAACTAGGTGCTAATAAAACAAATGAAGCAGAGATTTATCTAAATATTAAAAGAATTTTCAAAGCTTAAATCACTATTTATAAATGAACTGTAACCATAAAACCTTACAACCCAATAACATGCTCAAGCTAACATTCAAACATTCCAAACTAAACTACTCATTACTGGTAACTATGAGCGTCCATACGGCCGATATTGTGCCCGACAGTCTATCAAATGCCTGATTGCAATCTCGCGCACGGCCAACCAGAAACTGTTCATACCGCCCGCTATTAACTACAATGGCCGGCGTGACGTCATCGGACTCCGTTCGATACACATCGCTTGTCAAAGGTTATTGAGTGACCAAAAATGTTTGACGTTGTTAGTGTAAGATGGAGTCTTGGAGAAGACTCGATTGTCTAAAGAGATTGGTTTGAGACGCTACTCTGTGAAGTCGCTTGAAGCATAGGTTTTAAATATACGAAGTTCTTGTGATTCCTATATTTTACTTGGAATGTAACTTCCTCTCACATATTATGTATAGGCGCCACATCAAGTTAATACAATCTGTTGAATTTCTTCAATAGATTTTCGACTTTATCGCTGTTCAAAGTTAATTGGGAAAATTTGACAGTTCCGGTTAGCTTGATGTGCTGGCGTCTATGCTAGCTTCCACCAGCGACGTCTCCCGCTTGTCGAGGTAACTTCTCCGAGATCCGGATAAAAACCTATACCTTATCATTTACAATCTACCTCAATAAATGGGCTAACTACAACTGAAAAAGAATTTATAATAAATCCAGTAGTTCCTGAGATTAGCACGTTCATAGAAACAATAAGTCTATTATTAAATTGACGATTGCTATTATTAAGAATTTCAAGAACTGTATTCATTCATTGTGATAATTGTTTTTAAAACATTTTATTTTTCTGTGTGTAGCTTGGAATAGCATTGCTTTGTGCGCCATATCCATACGATTTTATATTGGCACCGATAGTTGTGGAAAATTATTTTTATGCTTTGAATCAAATTCATTAATGATTAAACTGTTCATGGCATTTATACGCCTAATTTAAATATGAACTCTGTAAAACCATGCAATAAAAATATTGCACGGGAAGTTACCAAAAAGAAAAATTAGGATGATGAAAAAAGAAAAATTAAAAAGATGAAGGATATAAATGATAAAAGTTAAAGGAAAAATTACAATGAATATCAATACGAATTGCTCAGAAACAAGCAATGTTAAAGAACCACTTGACACTAATAGCGTGTCAGAACTACATTACAACATAAAGAAAGAAAACAATTCCACTAAACTACAAATTCAAGAAATAAAACAATCCAATAAAATGTAACATCTTTATTCCACCCTAGATACACATAGAAGCGTCTCTATTTTTATAAAATCTCCTTTCAAAACTAAAGTCTCAGACTTAAGTTCTGTTATTGGCAGTTTCCCTCTTTCGTTTAGTTAAGCAGCAAATATATAGTTCTAGGAAGTTTCCTCGACGATGCGGAAAATGTTTAAAACTCTTTTTTTAAGCTCTTCAAAGTTTTTTGATTAAAGTAAACATGACTCGTTAGGAACAAAAATGGACGACCCCGTCTCACGATATTATTAGGTTTGGTTTATTTTGCTTGTAGTACTTCAAATGTCAAGGATTCAAGGATTCGAGTAAATAATTTGTTATGAAGTGGTAAACAAACCATTTTCAACAAACTAGCTAATAAAGATAATTTTATTACAAATTTTATGCTAAGAATTATGAAGATTTTGAACTCAATAAAAAAGTACATGGTAGCAATCTCATAACTTATAATTCAAGAATTATGAAATACTCGTGGGTACTTTGATATTTTTGTAAAATTTATGGAACTACTTTAATTGACAATTGGACTTTTTGGATATTACAGGTCTCTTACCTGTAATATCCTAAAATTTGTCCAAGTGGAAAAGCAACAAGTAAATTTCTGAGAATGAGAATGATGAGAAAATATTATTTCTATCCTCATAACTGCTGCTGCTGGGGCTTCGGGATCATTAACAAGAGTTACCGAGGCCCTGTCACACCAAGGGCTCCAGCAGGAACAAAAATGGATTTTAGTCAGTAAAAGTCTGATACCAGCCGCACCTACAGCGGGATATTTGATAATTTCCCAATAAAACAAAATCTTCACCATAACTTCCCTTAAATAGACATGAAAAACTTTCACAAAATACTACGTAAGCAGTTTTTGTAAATAAAATAAACTTATTTAAAAAGAAAACACAACTCCTTAATCAAGAGAAAAAAAGGAACAAAGTATAGAAAGCCCATTTATCATAAGACTCTTGAAACAATCTTAGGACTTTCAATTTGAGCGCGCAACAAAAACTGTTTAACTTATACTTGGATGACTTTACTCTTTCTGGTATATTATTTTAATAATGCAGAGGAAAATTTTCTCTCTGAACATTTCATTGGTGCAAGACTGTGGCAAATTTTTGCTTCTATATTTGCGTAAAAGCTTTCTATTGAAGCCACGTTGAGTTCGATTCTGAATGCATTTTCTTGTTTCCTTTGGTATGCTTATTTTGTTTTAGCTGGACCACTGACAGTATTGTTTGTAGGCTTGTCTGTGTTGATTTGTTTCCTTTTTGTTTTATGTGAGATACCTCTTACTGCTCGTCCATTTTCATGTTCTTTATCTATATCAAACATTTTATCAGTCTAGATATTTTCTCTTTAATGTTATTTTTACCACTTTTTTATGTAGACGTAAGCAAGTAGTAGAAGAGCTCGTAGCTAAGTATCAACGACACGGGTCGATCGATCATAAGGTTAAGCAAGATTGGCGCGGTCCACCTGTGGATGTGTGACCATCTTTTCGTAGTTCATTCTTTCATCCAGTTCCTCCATGTTTCGAAAGGCAGGGTTAAATTGGTCATTTGAACATATTAAGGCGTCGTCGTGACTTGACTACCTGCAAGTAGTCAGAAGCCAGAAAGTCTGACTAAAGGGTATCGGGTTGTCCAGGTAACTGGGCTGTGGAAGTCCAATAGGCCACGTCAAATATTGGTACTCAGCTGCAACCAGTTAACTTGGAAGTTACGAACCTGAAGACCTGTTCTGTTAAGAACCTGAACTTAGCTTGTGAATTATTAGAAGTATTAAAGCAAAGATATTAAAGTCATTTTCAAAAATCTTGATTTAGTCACACATATCATGTCCATTTATAGATACCCCTCGCGCATTCCTCTTCAAATCATTACCCAAAACAAAATATGAATCCAAAAGATTTATTCGTGGATCAAAGCGCGTCTCTCAGACGATCGCTTGCGCATCATCAAAATAAACTGAAAAGCCAAAGGGTTCGAACGACACATCGTAAACACTCAACAAAGTGTAGTACTAGTACAATTGTTTGTTTGTTCGTCATTCTGAGGCAAGCCACCTTCACCATTAGCCGTTAATGCGTTCTTGTTTATACTGTTGGATCCACTGAATATTTCCTTTGGTTAGAATATCTATTTCAGTTCCGGATTCAAATGAATCCGATTTGTATAGTTTGTGGTTATTTGTTTAATAAGCGTGTTTTGAGATTTTAAAATTTACTTTTAAGCTTTTTAGCTCAGTTATAATAGTTACTTTAGCTTTATTATTCGGTTGATAATTTGGCTTTTGTATCTTTTTAGCGACTGCCTCGTTCAGCGGCACTTATTAAATTCCAGGGTCTGGCAAGTATTGCTTTTTGGGTTTGAAGAAACTTTCACAAAGACTGACCGGAGTCTAGAAGTTGATGAATGATACACCCGTTCTAAATGTCAGTCCTGCACCTGACCTCTCTCCGGTTGGGTCGGATTGTCGACCCAAGGAGCTAGGAGCCTGATGGAACAGAGAGTGAACCTGCACAGTAGGCTCATTCCGTATAGAAAACATTTGCCATGACTGACGACAATATTGGTCTGAATGACATTAATAATAGATAAGATTTTATTTTCTTTCTTATTATACGTCTTTGCCAATAAACTCTTATTTTATGGACCAAATATAATTACAATAAAAATCCTATAAACCGTACTTCAAAGCTGACAATAAAAGTAAAAGACATCTCGACTCCACCTCGTTCCCCATCATCCATTCCCCCTCAATTGGTTTCTATTTCAAGTCATAAATTCGTTAAAAAGAAAAGTACGGAGCAATCCTTTTTCATAGTTATTTAGGGGCCAACAAAGCGCGTATTCGGAATATTCGCGGCAACAAATCATACGCCGCCCTTTAGAAACCATGAAAGCATTCTTAAAACAAGAACATAAAAAAAGAATAAATGCAACATTGTTAAGGATTTGTTTTAAGGCATAAGCTGAAGCGGGGAGCGGAGTTTCTTTTCAAGTCTTTCTTATGGCGAGTTTAGCGTTGCAAGCTTAATTATTTGTAAATATATGACCTGACTGTAAGTCTATAATATCACGCTGTCACTTATCAATATACCACACCGTTATACTTATACACACACGTATCTATATATTTTTGGATATTTTCCAAATTTCTTTGATATTTTATAGAGATTGATTCATTGATATAGTCCGTCGTTCATTGAAATACATTAAAAAAATAATAACACTATTTAGGTATTGAAATATTCTTAATCAGATTTTATTTTTTAGGTAATTTTTGTAAGCTGGTTTCATTTTAATTGTATAATCCTTGGATTGCTAGCTCGGTTGACATAATTTCCATTTACTATGCTATGTGTTACTAATAAGCGGTAATGTTGTTACACAGCCAATAGCTTAATGTGAACCCAATCTATTGTAATCCAATTCCATAATGGCGCTGGTGACGTCACGCTTACCCGACCAATCTGACATTTCATGACTAATCTGTTTGATTGTCAAAATTATAAACAATACAGGCTAATTTGAGGACCAGGACATAATTTTTGCTTATTTATCTCGTTATTTTTTTCATGGTACATCATTAAAATGAGGGTACAGGGTGAGGCAGCTGGAGGGAGTGTCAGACTCTTACTGACTAAAAGTCACAATGTTCCATCTGGACGTCCCTGCGTGCCAAGGCCACGGTAACTCTTGCGAACAACCTGCAGCCCAGTCAATGTTTGTGTATGTCCTCAATATTTTTTTAATGTGTAAAACAGCTATTTATAATTATTACAAACTGACACAGAAATAAATTCAAGAAAATTAAATTACATTTTCATAATTGAATTCAAATTAATTACGTGTTTCGAATATTAGTTCGGCTCTTTCCTGAATAATTTGTAAAGACATTCCAGTTATTAAATACCTATTTTAATTGAAAACACGAAAGCACGCAGAATAATAATAATAATTCAGTAATCAGATATTCCGTTGACTTTGTTGATTTGAATCGTTGAATTCGGGGAATCACATGAATTTACTGACTGCACAATGTTTTGTTTCATATTTCATGTTAAAAAAAAAATAGATGAAATCATCGTAATGAATTTGTGTCTGCGGTATTAGCCAAGACGTCTTTCTACAATCGTAAAAGCTAGTAGAAACAAAAAAAAAGAAAATTTACATGACATTTCGATAAGTCACGTGGTCGTAAAATGATTTGAAATGTCTTTTCCGTACATTTTCTTTGTTTCTTCTTGTGTTAACGATTGTAGACAGGCATATTGGCTAACCCCGCTTGTTACTATACAAGTAATATTAAAGGCGTATTGTTGCACTGCTTTGCAAATATGAATAATCTTTGAAGAACCTTTATCATTAAAAAAACACCAAACACACATACACACACACACACCAAATCAAATCATTACCATCCCTATTATTTCGGGTTGTTCATGTAACTTAGAGCTGCCAAAATTTTGTCTTAATACGCACTTTGATAATATCTTCATCATCAATTTCTAAATTGTATATTTATTAACAAATCTATGCTTCATTCAATTATTTTCTTTTGTACCATATCCCAAGCTAATTAAATAAATTCATCTTAAAAAAACCTGTTGCACCCGCAAAATCTCGTCGCTTGTACCGCACCAGAAAAGAAACGTTTGAAATACGCCAGTGAATCACAGTGGGAAGTAGAGAATGCGTTAATAAGTCCCGAGGCATCCCCGGATTCCGACTTACCATACATGTATATGAAATACGGAAGCCACATATATATAAAACACGTACGTATTTCAGTGAAAGCCGTTCTGAAACTGAAAAAATAACGATGTGAAGACGAGATTGGATGATTAAAATGGAATGGGCGTTTCGTCTTTCGGTGCGTTTGGGATGTTATGATCAGCATCATTCGAATTTTGAATTATTAAAAAAGTATTTTTGGAATACGTTTTACGTACTGTTGTTATGATTGACTGAACAGTAGGTAAATTGGTACCTATATGAAATGGTTCTTTTTAGTTTAGCCTAATTTGTTGTAATTTTTCTTCCATAACCAATTAACGATGAAGATACAACACTTTGGAATATAATGGTATGTCTTTTCTAGGCACAAATTTTACTTAAACTTGACGTCACAAGCCCCCACTGCCAAAACATTATTCGTTATAATATTAGTATTTTATAAGGTTTTATTAAAACAAAAAATACGTGTCCAATCAATTTAGCAAACCTAAAAGGCGAAGTTATTAGAACCACTATTTTTATCCCAGCCGTCGTAACTTTTGTAGAGACGCCAGCACATCAAGCTATCGAAACTGCCAAATTTTCCCATTCAACTTTGAACCATATGCTTCAGCGATAAGGTTGAAAATCTATTAAATAAATTTAACAGATTAAAGCACCTTGATGTGATGGCGTCTGTACCTATAGAATTAACTACATATTATAAAATGTCTTGATTGCAGTGAGAGGGACAAAGCTATATTAGTTATATGTATAGCATAGTCCTTTTTACACTAGAATCGCGATTATCTGGTAGTATAATATTATGTATACTCAAATTTATAGGAGTATTATATACACGTACTTCGCAGATTACACATAATCTGAACTTATTATAATTTAGCACATCCCACGTGTTCCTTAAACTTTGTTTTATCTATTCCACCTTCGCTGTTCAGGTAATTTTATGCCTAAAATACGTGTCAGAGTTTCTTCTGAAAGTATGATTCCTACAATGAGGAATTGGATGTAAGGCTCGTGGCTAAGTAACAACCGCACGGGCTGATCGATTATGAGGTTCAGCAACGCTTGGCGTAGTCGGTCCTTGGATGGGAAACCATCTTGTGATGACAAGTTCTGCCATATTTTGGAAGGCAAGTTTGGCGGGTCTCGACTGTCATTTGTACAGACGCCAGTACATCAGGCTACCCAAAACTATCAACTTTGAACTATATGCTTCAGCGATAAAGTTAAAAATATATTAAGGAAAGACAGATTGTATTAGCTTGATGTGCCTACCGTCTGTACATCTTTGACAGTCCTTAGTCAGAAGACAGAAAGTCTGATAACCAGTTTAACTAAGGGGTATATAACCAGTTTAATATAGAGGAGTGCACATTAATCGATCTAGTATCGGTCGACAAAAAGTTTGAAGGGGTAAACGATCTTTTTCAAAAAAAAAATCTTCTATCCAGCTAGCTATCGGCAGACTTTCTGTTTACATTTTGAAGGAGCTCTTAAGTCAGCTTTATAGTATTAACAAGATATTTTATTTTGTGAGTCAAGAATGTGTGCAGATGTCCAGTATCGGAGATTATCGCGTGGGTGGGGTCGTGTACCTTTGCCAATTCTTCTAAGTATTAAGAATTGAAAGCTTGACAGAGGGTGAAAGGTCGTTGAACTATAGTTAGGAAAAATACACCTGACTTCTCTCCGGTTGTATCGGATTGCCGACCCAATGAGCTAGGAGCCTGATGGAACAAAGAGTGAACCTGTGTCTGCACAGCAGGCTCATTCCGTAGAGAACATTTGCCATTGCCGACAATATTAGTCTGGATGATATTAATAATAGATAAGATTTCTTTTTCTTTCTTATTATAATGTCTCTGCCAATAAACTCTTATTTTATGGACCAAATATAATTACAATAAAAATCCTATAAACCGTACTTCAAAGCTAACAATAAAAGTAAAAGACATCTCGACTCCACTTCGTTCCCCATCATCCATTCCCCCTCAATTGGTTTCTATTTCAAGTCATAAATTCGTTAAAAAGAAAAGTACGGAGCAATCCTTTCTCCTAGTTATTTAGGGGCCAACAAAGCGCGTATTCGGAATATTCGCGGCAACAAATCATACGCCGCCCTTTAGAAACCATGAAAGCATTCTTAAAACAAGAACATAAAAAAAGAATAAATGCAACATTGTTAAGGATTTGTTTTAAGGCATAAGCTGAAGCGGGGAGAGGAATTTCTTCTCAGGTCTTTCTTATGGCGAGTTTAGCGTTGCAAGCTTAATTATTTCTTAAAATATTATGGCCTAACAATAAGTCCATAATAACACGCTGTCACTTATCAATATACCACACCGTTATACTTATACACACACGTATCTTTATATTTTTGGATCTTTTCCAAATTTCTTTGTTATTTTTTAGAGATTGATTTATTGTTATAATCCGTCGTTCATTGAAATATATTCAAAAAATAATAACAAAGACTATTATTTGAAATATTCGTAATCAGATTTTATTTTTAAGGTAATTTTTGTTAGCTATTCATTTTAATTGTATAATCCTTGGATTGCTAGCTCGGTTGACATAATTTCCATTTGCTATGCTATGTGTGACTAATAAGCGGTAATGTTGTTACACAGCCAATAGCTTAATGTGAACCAATCTATTGTAATCCAATTCCATAATGGCGCTGGTGACGTCAAGCTTACCCGACCAATCTGACATTTCATGACTAATCTGTTTGATTGTCAAAATTATGAACGATACAGGCTAATTTGGGGACCAGGACATAATTTTTGCTTATGTATGTCTCTTTTTTCCTTTTTTTCGTGGGAAATAATCAAATGGGTCATTTTCCGCTGTTGGTGCAGCTGGAGCGATTGTCAGACTCATACTGACTTAAACTCACAATGTTCCTTCTGAAGGTCCCTCTGTGCCAGGGCCACGGTAACTCTTACGAACAACCCGCAGCCCCGTCAATGCTACTGTATATCCTATATATATTTTTAATGTCTAAAACAGCTATTTATAATTATTATAAACTGACACAGAAATAAATTCAAGAAAATTAAATTACATATTCGTAATTGAATTCAAATTAATTACGTGTTTCGAATATTAGTTCGGCTCTTTCCTGAATACTTTGTAAAGACATTCCAGTTATTAAATACCTATTTTAATTGAAAACACGAAAGCACGCAGAATAATAATAATAATTCAGTAATCAGATATTCCGTTGACTTTGTTGATTTGAATCGTTGAATTCGGGGAATCACATGAATTTACTGACTGCACAATGTTTTGTTTCATATTTCATGTTAAAAAAAGAGATAAAATCATCGTAATGAATTTGTGTCTGCCATTTTCTATACAGTAAGCTGCGGGATTAGCCAAGATATCTTTCTGCAATCGTAAACGCTAGTAGAAACGAAAAAAAAATATGGAAATGACATTTCGATGACGTGGTCATAAAATTATTTGAAACGTCTTTTACGTACATGTGCTTTATTTATACCGAAACTAACCCATTCTTTCGGGTTATTCATGTAACATATAGCAGTAAAGTTATGCTCAAAAGCCTAAAATTTCTAGTACCTACTGCCAAAATCTACGGTACACAAGGTAGGTATCTACATTTACATCAATTTCTACATATTAAATTATCTTTTATTTATTTTTTAATCCACGATTCATACATTTTTTTTCTTTTGTACCATATCCCAAGCTAATTAAATAAATTCATCTTAAAAAAACCTGTTGCACCCGCAAAATCTCGTCACTTGTACCACACCAGAAAAGAAACGTTTGAAATACGCCAGTGAATCACAGTGGGAAGTAGAGAATGCGTTAATAAGTCCCGAGGCATCCCCGGATTCCGACTTACCATACATGTATATGAAATACGGAAGCCACATATATATAAAACACGTACGTATTTCAGTGAAAGCCGTTCTGAAACTGAAAAAATAACGATGTGAAGACGAGATTGGATGATTAAAATGGAATGGGCGTTTCGTCTTTCGGTGCGTTTGGGATGTTATGATCAGCATCATTCGAATTTTGAATTATTAAAAAAGTATTTTTGGAATACGTTTTACGTACTGTTGTTATGATTGACTGAACAGTAGGTAAATTGGTACCTATATGAAATGGTTCTTTTTAGTTTAGCCTAATTTGTTGTAATTTTTCTTCCATAACCAATTAACGATGAAGATACAACACTTTGGAATATAATGGTATGTCTTTTCTAGGCACAAATTTTACTTAAACTTGACGTCACAAGCCCCCACTGCCAAAACATTATTCGTTATAATATTAGTATTTTATAAGGTTTTATTAAAACAAAAAATACGTGTCCAATCAATTTAGCAAACCTAAAAGGCGAAGTTATTAGAACCACTATTTTTATCCCAGCCGTCGTAACTTTTGTAGAGACGCCAGCACATCAAGCTATCGAAACTGCCAAATTTTCCCATTCAACTTTGAACCATATGCTTCAGCGATAAGGTTGAAAATCTATTAAATAAATTTAACAGATTAAAGCACCTTGATGTGATGGCGTCTGTACCTATAGAATTAACTACATATTATAAAATGTCTTGATTGCAGTGAGAGGGACAAAGCTATATTAGTTATATGTATAGCATAGTCCTTTTTACACTAGAATCGCGATTATCTGGTAGTATAATATTATGTATACTCAAATTTATAGGAGTATTATATACACGTACTTCGCAGATTACACATAATCTGAACTTATTATAATTTAGCACATCCCACGTGTTCCTTAAACTTTGTTTTATCTATTCCACCTTCGCTGTTCAGGTAATTTTATGCCTAAAATACGTGTCAGAGTTTCTTCTGAAAGTATGATTCCTACAATGAGGAATTGGATGTAAGGCTCGTGGCTAAGTAACAACCGCACGGGCTGATCGATTATGAGGTTCAGCAACGCTTGGCGTAGTCGGTCCTTGGATGGGAAACCATCTTGTGATGACAAGTTCTGCCATATTTTGGAAGGCAAGTTTGGCGGGTCTCGACTGTCATTTGTACAGACGCCAGTACATCAGGCTACCCAAAACTATCAACTTTGAACTATATGCTTCAGCGATAAAGTTAAAAATATATTAAGGAAAGACAGATTGTATTAGCTTGATGTGCCTACCGTCTGTACATCTTTGACAGTCCTTAGTCAGAAGACAGAAAGTCTGATAACCAGTTTAACTAAGGGGTATATAACCAGTTTAATATAGAGGAGTGCACATTAATCGATCTAGTATCGGTCGACAAAAAGTTTGAAGGGGTAAACGATCTTTTTCAAAAAAAAAAAAACTTCTATCTATCGGCAGCAGCTAGCTATCGGCAGACTTTTTGTCTACTTTTTAAAGGAGCTCTTAAGTAAGCTTTATAGTATTAACAAGATATTTTATTTTGTGAGTCAAGAATGTGTGCAGATGTCCAGTATCGAAGTTTATCGCGTGGGTGGGTTCGTGTACCTTTATCAATTCTTCTAAGTATTAAGAATTGAAAGCTTGACAGAGGGTGAAAGATCGTTGAACTATAGTTAGGAATTATAGTTTAAAATAGTGAACCTCGCTTGAACTAAGGAGTAGAAATACTTCTGCCGGGACTGCGGGTTGTTTGCTAGAGTTACCGTGGTCCTGGCACGAAGGGTCCTCCAGAAGGTACATAGTGGGTTTTTCTCAGTAAGAGATACTGATACTCCCTCCAGTTGCACCCTCAGCGGGAGGGGTCATTTGATGATTTTGAAAAAAAACAGAGTATGTACTTATTTACGTCGGTATACTGTAAGAGAAAAACAATATTTCTTTATATTTTTCTCCTGTTCCCTTATTCCATAAACATCTTACGAAAAATAATCCAAAATAAAAGCTACCTAAATAAAGTATTTTAATTTCAGAGCGTAGTGTATGATTTCGCGTCTCAGCAACATCATATTACAGGGTTGAATTAAAAATCCAATTATGAGACCGTACTCGTTTGAAATCTGTTGCGAACATAAGCTTTCAAGAAATGTTCCTGAAGATACGGGTTATTTTTATAAAATTCTAAATGTGTTTGTAACTATATCACGTAAAAGTGCGAAGATTTTTTATGTAATATAATTATGGTTTGATTGTTGGTTTGTTTGAATTGAATAAAAACTCCAAAATTACTAGACCGCTTTGAAAAATTCTTGGCAATAACCACTGTTGGGAAGCTACAATACTCCCGGCCTATGTTCAGGCTTTGTTTCATCCTTGTACGTGAAGCAGTTCCCCAAAGACGCAGGAGAAACCGCGAAATATTGCTAGTTTGCTCTAAATGCACACATTTGTTTATTATTTTACTAGCTTCCGACAGAGCATTTACTCACCTCCCTTGGGAACTACTTCGCGCACTCAGTCAGAAGTAGTCTATAACCTTCCTCGATAAATGGGCTATCTAACACTGAAAGAATTTTTCAAATCGATCCAATTAAATAGTTCCTGAGATTACATAGCTTGATCAAGTAAACAAAGTCATCATCTCTATGATATAGCTTCCACCAGCGGCTTCACCTGTGGTCCGTAAGCACCACTCCACGCACCCAGATAAATGGGCTATCCAGTACTAAAATATTTTTCAAATCGGTCTAACAGTTCCTGAGATTAGCGCGTTCAACCAAACTCTTCTGCTTTATAATATAAGTATAGATTTGTTTAGCTTAGCACGAGTAGGCGTTAAAACAGGATTATATTATACAGTTTCAGTATCAATTTCAGTTTGTTCATCAAATATCTAATACTGGGGTGTTAAGTACAAGACGAAATATGATAATAGATAACTAAACAATCTATTTTCGTTAAGACGTTCCAGAGAAGTTTGTTGTTGTAGCGTCAGATTCAACCTACACATTTCTGTCTGTATTCTTAAGTGAAATTGATATAAAAAAACTTATATTCTAGTCTGTCAATCAATGTTATTGAACAAAGTCTTCCGTCCCGTTTTTCTTTTTGTGGGAAATCATCAAGTGACCCCACCGTGGGCGCAGCGGGAGGAAGTGTCAGACTCTTACTAACCAAAACTCACTATAGGAACATAGTGAGCTTTGGAGTTCTGGAGGTCCATTTGACCACGTAAGTCGAAAATTAATCAACGTGTGGTTTTTAACAACGTGTGGACTATATGGTGGTTCTGAATAAAATATTTTTTTTATGTAAACGCGTTCCAATAAAATGTTTATGTGGAAGATAATATACTAGTTGTTTCACGCGATTTATACATACAGTCAGTGTGTGAGAGGAGGTCTGTGCCCAGCAGTGGGACGATAAAAAGGCTGATGATGATAATACAGTTAGAAAGAAATAGTACAAGGCGTTACTACCTATCGTAAGGGATACCTTTTAGCTCTGATATAAACGTGGTACTTACGGAACTGTAAATGATGACAGAAGACGGTACAATCATTTAGTAGACGGATAATTAGTAGACGGTAAAAGGATACAAAGGATTTAAACTAAATGACTCCAGATATTTAGATACAACTGCTACCACTAGAGTCTAACAGCAAAATGTATTTCCTAAACAGAACGAACAGAATTTGAACATAATTCAAAATATACTTGGAGAATATTCTCGAACATTTATATATAAAATGTTATGTAGCATATCAGAGAAACTGATTTCCTTTCCAAGTAAACTCGGAGCGATTTTCACGCGAAGTGTTGGCAGTGCCCGCGCTATAACACAGCATATGGACTGAAAATCTTCCAATAATCTTCGAATTGCGGTACAATGTTTTAGTTTGAAAACCGATTTTATTTTTATGAAGGTTTTTGGTAAAACCTTTTTGAGCTTCCAAATGTGTCGCCTTTAAATACATATACTAGTGTTTTTTTTTTTAATGTACTAAAGAAAAACGTTTGGTTTGGTAATAACATTTACGTAGTAAGTACCTATCTGACGCCGCAGCGTGACAATATTGCTGGCAGGTTGCTTTGTTTGTGGAGACCATGATGACGTCAGGTGACGTCAAATCAGCTAATTTTGAAAAGAGAACAAGGTCAGCCAGTAAGTTATTCGAAAATAGATCCTTTGTAAACAGTGCAATAATAATTGAAATTCTTAGACCATTAGATATTATAAGTATATGATGTGAACAACTAATTGTAAGGATAGGTATAAAAATAGGTGTTTAATTAGTGTCAATTTTATATTATAATGAAATTTAAATAAATATTTTGTAATATTTCTATAATATTCAGGAAGTTGAAAATGATTTATTTTTAATTTGGGTTATTAAAATTATTATGCTGGCAACTGGAACTTGAAAAAAAAGAAATAATGATGGACAGGCGGGGGTTTTTGTTTTTTGGCTTTGAAGGAGTTGTATGTTTTTTTCTGTATTGTTAAAAAAGTCAATTATAAGCTTTGTAAAAGAGAAAACTGCTAATTAAATAATACATAAAACACGTTCCTGGTGGTTTTATTACATTTCAGAAGTGGGATGTGCCTACAAAATTGTATTTTGTTTTCTTGCGAAAAGAAAAATTATAAATTGTCAGTCAGAGGAATTGTCAAGAGTAAAGTCTTAAATACATTTTTAAATAACGTTTTTTTTAAACTATTTTTCGCCTAAGGGCTATAGTTCTTGATATAGGTAGGTTACAAAATCTTGTTGTTGCACTAGAGTCATGTTATTAGTAATGCGGTTCGAAAATTGTTTGAACAATTTCATAGTCGTCTTGTTTCGAGTTCCAGAACAATGGAGCGATCGTGTTCTCGGCGCTTGGAGACTCCTTCAGGTGACACGGGTTCGCGAGGGCGCGACTATGAAGAAATTCGACGAAGTCGCAGCCGCATTTGTCGCGACAGTCCACCGGAGTACCGTCGAAGCCGCCCTAACGAGAACCGAAGTTCACGCGACGATGACAGACTGCGTGCCCTTGAACGAGAAATGAACGCGGAACGTAGAAGACTTCAAGAATTGCAAGACGATCTTGATAAGGAGCGTACACGGCTGCGAAAAACTGCGAAAAACTATGTGCACCATACGGAACCGGAGGATACCACAAATCAGTTGGAAAATCGCTCTCGTAGGCGACCGCGCAGTCCGAGTGAAAATAACGAAGTACCCGAGCCCCGCAAATCCCGAACCGAGCGAAATTCTAGGGTAGGTAGAACTGTAAGTCCTTCATTTACCACAAAAGATCTTATCGGTATTCTGAGTACCATTAAAAATTTACCGCCCCAGTCGTCGGGTACATCCGTCAACTATACTTCTAACAATCATAAGAATATCTTGCCCGATTTTGATCCATCTGTAAAAAGCCAACGTACCGATGTATGGTTAAATAAAGTCAACGAGTGTGCCAAAGTTTACGGCTGGGACGATAAGACCACAATCCATTTCGCAATGCAGAAGCTCCAGGGTTTGGCCAAAACCTGGTATGAAAGTTTGCCGTCAATTTTGTTTAGTTGGGCCGAGTGGCAAATTAAATTAACGAAGGCGTTCCCGTGTGAAGATAATTATGGCCAAATCCTGGAGGATATGCTGAAAAGGAAAAGTAGCCATACAGAACCAATTGAAGTATACTTTTACGAAAAACTGGCTTTGTTGAACCAATGCAACATAGAAGGAAAACATGCTGTTGACTGTATTATACACGGGCTAACTGATAGAACAATGAAATCTAGTGCTGTCTCTTTACGCTGTTCTCAACCGGAGGAACTTCTACAGTTTTTAATGAGCAACAAAGACTCAACTCAATTTCATGAATTTGATAGAACCCTTTCTAAAACTGAGTACGGAACTGACAACACAAGTAATAACAATAACCCTGCTACAGCTAAAATACTACCCTCAAATAACAATATTTATTGTTACAACTGTAAAGAAAAGGGGCATCCGTTTTTGAAATGCCCTAAGCCCATTTTGAAGTGTGCCAATTGTAACAAAATGGGTCACAAAACCGAAAATTGTTTTAGTAATTCAAAAGATAAGAAAATTGATACTGTTTAAAATACATTTTGTATATGAAATACAAACCCTAACTCAAAGTTCTAGGTCACGCACGTTACAGTTAGGTGACACGGAGTTGAATAGGATACGTAACGTTTTAGAGTCAGGTTGAGATGAGAATGGATTAAAATATATAACAGACAGTTAAATTATTAAAGACAAGAAACTCGCGAGAGTTTATGCTGAGGGCGAACTTGTTAAAATCACAAAGATTGTTTTCACAAATGAAGGTGAAATTAAAAAGTTACAACCCGCTTACATAGGTCCTTATCGTGTTGTTTCAATACTAGGAAATGATAGATATAGGTTAGCTGCCATTCCCGGTTTTACAGGAACTAAGAACAAGCGACATACTACGGTTGTCGCTGATGAAAGTGATACTAATGAATGTCATAATAATGATTAATAATTAATGTACATTTATGTACTTGTATTTGTATGTATTGTTTCTCTAAGATGTAATACTAGACGCGTAAATATTATTGTTATTTTAAGTAGTATTTTTATTGGTTTTATTTGATTGATCTTATTACTGTAAATTGGTTTCCGATAGAACAGTGAGAATGGATGGGTTCACTGTACTGTCCAATATAAGTTTGGTCCCGAGAATGGATGGGTTCGTGACCAAATGTGGTAATGTTTCTGTTCGCAAGAATGGATGGGTTTGCGAATAGAAATACTGTGTAGACAGAACGGCGAGAATGGATGGGTTCGCCGTACTGTTAATTATGGATAGGTTGGTCACGAGAATGGATGGGTTCGTGACCAAATGTAGCTATGTTCTGTCCGCAAGAATGGATGGGTTTGCAAACAGAACATTCGTGTAATTTAATGTATTATATTATGCTCTTCAAGAATTGTTGTGTTCGAAAAGTAACCGATTAGAAATGGTTGTTTTATTGATAATATTGCTTGTGTTATGGTATATACATATGTACTTAACATTAGATTTTATGTTTATATTAGATAATGTTGTAACGGGAATGGTCACACCAATGAATTTCCGAATTTAATGAGATGATTGGAGATATTTTATTTCCTATAAGTATTTTTTTTTTTTTTTTTTTGTTAGTGTCACCATTCCTTAGTGCATGAGGACATGCACCATGTCAGGATGGGCGAATGTAAGGATAGGTATAAAAATAGGTGTTTAATTAGTGTCAATTTTATATTATAATGAAATTTAAATAAATATTTTGTAATATTTCTATAATATTCAGGAAGTTGAAAATGATTTATTTTTAATTTGGGTTATTAAAATTATTATGCTGGCAACTGGAACTTGAAAAAAAAGAAATAATGATGGACAGGCGGGGGTTTTTGTTTTTTGGCTTTGAAGGAGTTGTATGTTTTTTTCTGTATTGTTAAAAAAGTCAATTATAAGCTTTGTAAAAGAGAAAACTGCTAATTAAATAATACATAAAACACGTTCCTGGTGGTTTTATTACATAATCGATATGTTAGAGTGAAAACCTCCGTGTAAAAACGTAACTTTTCTGGAGGAAGATATTATTATCTTCCTAGAAACGCAATAAAATGACGGCGAAACATATACCCGAACTGAGTGGGGAGGCAGTACTCAAGTTAAGGCACGCGATATATACGCTTACCTGCATCGTGTGGCTGCAGATGACGACCATATTGAGAAAGTATTTGATCTGGACATAAAATACGGTAAAGTAGTCTACATCGAATTAAAAATTAACGAAAGTGCCACTTTTTAATAGGCGATTAGAATCCCTAAAGACATGAATGGCGATTTTATATCTATGTATTCTGTCAAGAAAAGACAAAGCTCTTTCTGTCAATGTCAACATGTAAACTTATGCCGATCGAAGATAAGAAAAAAATCTTCAAAGAATTTAAAAAAAAAACTCTACGGTTGCCATGCTAAGCCTTCAAGAACTAGTCGTAATCCTATACATATATGTAGGTACATAGATAGGATTTCCCTCAAAGTAGACATTACAACATACGGCATTAATCTAGAATAACTTGGCAACGGATTGAGAACACGTACTATTGTACACATGTAAGATGTGTGTAAGCCTTAACATAATCTGTCGCTGTAATGCTCAATTCAAAGGTATCTGGGTACCCTTTATACATTTAGAGTGCTTCATCTAGCTATAGCTATCTTATTCTTACATGTAGAACATTTAATTCTGATTCAAAGTAGAAGAGTAATCAGAAACATGAAAAAAAAACGTCAAGGCCTAGTACAACCATTAGTCCATGTAGACAGCTGCCGGGGCTATCGAGCTTTACTTTCAGGTTGCAGTACCTACCTCTAAGGTATGGCTTTTGCCTGGGCTGCGGGTTCATCATCATCATCATCTCATCATCAGCCTATCGCAGTCCATTGCTGGACATAAGCCTCTCCAAGTGCACGCCACTGAGATCGATTTTCGGCTTCTCGCATCCAGCTCCTGCCAGCCGTCTTGCGCAAGTCATCACTCCACCGTGCCTGAGGACGTCCTACACTACGTTTGCCAAGACGCGGTCTCCACTCTAGAACTCGTTTACCCCAACGGTTATCGGTTCTTCGGCTGATATGATAGGGCTGCGGGTTGTCTGCATGATTTACCGTGAACCGGCAGTAATAGTCTGACACTCCCTCCAGCTGAACCCTTAGTAGAGGGGTCATTATTTAGATGATTTCGTACAAATAATTAAAATGGTCTACGTAGACTAACATCATATGTGTCTAATTTCAATCGTTTTCTAAAATAACTGTGATTTTAAAATAATATCCTTCAATACCCTATCATAACTATTCCTGATATGAACAGGACAGGAAGAAAATCATCAACAGAGAGTGGTCAAAATGCACGCCAGTTTTAGATTTAATGGAAATTTTTATAAGCCCATTAAAAACAAAACTAATTAAATGAAATGAAATTTCACATTTTCATAATAATATACGACTTAAAGTACTAACCGATTCGATAAATTACAAAAACACAATAAGTAAAGCCATCAATGTTGACTGAGATAATATTGATGACGTAAAGCTCTCTGGTAATAAAGATCGGTGATAAATTATCTCGCGTACAACTATGAAAGTATATTCATTTATGTTAACAAAAGACTTTTAGCAGTTGTGCAGTAATTAATGATATTAATCATGTAGTAGGGGTACTTTTATGAACTAAATCAGTCCAAATAATGCCAAAGACGCGCTAATTTGAATTGTTGCTTATTCATGAGAAAGTAGGTTAAGAAGCAAATACTAAAAACGGCGATGAGAACAAAAATAGAAATGATAGCTTGAATGCATCATCATCATCACAGCCTTTTTATCGTCCCACTGCTGGGCACAGGCCTTCTCTCCCACACAGAAGGATTGAGCGTCAATCATCACGCTTGCTCAATGCGGGTTTCAGACTTTATAGTCTGAAGTTTGAACGCATCCTAAAAGCAAATTTTTAAAATTAATTATGGTATAAAAATTAAAATCAGAAATATATTTTTGAGAGAAACTACAAACTAATAAACTTAAACGATTTAATAAAATTTGTGTCCAATCGCCAAATTCTTACAAATGAAGCCAATACGTCGGTCCGCCAATAAGTTTCGACGATGTAATCGAATCGTGTTCTGGGAGCAAGCCAACAGATATTCTATGATAAATACCAAAAAAAGTACCATATATAAGCCATCTACGAACGATCAATGTATAAAAATATATTATTATTGGTTATGATTATTTTTGAGTTATTGTCAGACATCCGAGGTCCTCAAAAAACATCATCATCGTATATTTTTTCTAGATTGTTCAGTATAGTAGGTAGATCAGAGACAACCTACTGCTACCAATAATGAAAACATACATAATAAGATCTCAATATCCAAGGAATACTACAAACTCATAAACCTCAGTAGTCGAACCCACGAGTTTATTTACCCAACATCTGTATATTTATGTACCCAAAATCTAACAACATTTCACGAGGAAGCTCAAATGTCGGCAATAAAGTCACTAATGTATGTGCGGCTCTGAAAATGGCGACGCGGAGGCGATAGCAAGTGCCATCTATCATATTTGGCATGAATTACCGGAACTACGGAGGCACAAGTTGAGTGCTAAGTATAGACTGAAGAATTTTATGGCAGCCTTTAAGTGCTAAACAATGTTTATAGGATCATTGTTAGCAAAAAAATATTAAGTACACATTGTTAAATATTTTGGACTAAAGAACACTGTTTTGAAGTATACAATTTGTAGAATCAAAGGTAATCTATAAAAACGATGACATTAAAGAAAAGTAATTATGAGAAGAAATTGATATTGTTTTGGAATACAATCCTAGACCAGATTGGGGAATAAATTAAAGTAACGATCTACCTAACCCAATAATCCAAACAAAATTTATAATCAAAAATCCATAAGACAATACCTACAGTGATGTCAGTGGCAATAAATTTTTATTAACCATAACAAAAGGTAATATTTCTGAATGTAGATCGAGTGAGATCATTTATAACAATTTCAGACAAGGCGACCTCTTCTAGGTAATAACGAGTGTTATGGAGCTCGAAATAATATTTCAAATGGTAGAATGTGAATTTTGACTTCAAATTCTGTATTGGTAACCATGAATTATTTGGCTGGTTCCGGATTTAATTTATTGTTATTCCTTTGAACACGATTTTTGGACTTTAAGCTATCGATAAACGATATTTATATTCTTTTATCATCACTAAAGTCTATTTAATCAATCCCATCATACTGATCTTTAGTTCATCGTTTGTGTATATTTCTAACGCCTATGTTATAAACTTTAGCATTTTTGTTTTCATTGAAAATACCAGCAGGCTTAGCATGGCGATTCTATATCTATTCTATCAAGAAAAGACAAAGCTCTTTCTGTCAATGTCAACATGTCTTCTGCCCGAGCATGGCGCGACCTGTCAACTCGCATATAGTCACTTGTAAACTTATGTCGATCGTAGAAAAGAAAAATTTCTTCAAAAAATGTCAAAAGAAATCTTAAGTCAATCTTTCTGACATTATGTCCATTCTCCGGTAAACAAAACTTGTTTCTACGGTTGCCATGCTAAGCCTGCAGGATTAACAAAAGAATAAATGATACTTGCAGAGTTATATTAAAGTAACAAATCATGCCATTTTAATATAGCTCTTATTTTCTTTTGTTTGTTTTCCGATCATGTTATAACTATTATCCTTATAACATTATCTTATTGAATGCAAATAATCGCGTTGTTGAACGCCAAAAATCCAAAATTTTAGGTTATGCAATATAAATCTCAATTCAGTAGGTACCAAATCAGAAAATGGAAATTTACAGCGTTGGATTCAATATATGTGAATCAAGGTCTTTGATATTAAGATATATGGCAATGGCTGGTTGACTCATCGTAGATCAATCTATGAGAGGTGGAATGGAAGCAAGTTCTGTGCCAAAATTTCGGGGAAATGTTTTAAACTTGGGTAATTTGGAAATGGGAGAATTAGGTCAGGCTTTTGAACACAAATATTGTAATGTCAAACATGATGGATTTCATATTGGTATATTTGTTGAATTTAGATTACTAGTTGCAAGCCATCCGTGATATGATAAGCTTCGAAAGCTAAGCTGGTTGATCAATTGATTAAGTATACGCTTGCTGGACATACAGGTTTAACATCCATTTATTAAATACACTGATTAACGAGTCTTATGTTCCTTCTTTTACCATTTTCAAGATCGACTCGTGGTTTACGTTACTAAAAAATGTTTTTCTTCCAAGCTTCTAAACCAAATTATGTGTGTACCTAAAAATATCGTTTGTTATTTTAACGTCACAGAATATTACTTTATTCACTTCAATCACAATAATCTTGTTTACATTTAGTCATTACCTCCTGAATTTACACAGGTTAGAGGGTTCTTCAGTCATCCACATCGCTCTTATTACATGAGACGTAAGACTCAAAATTGAATGACAAATTTCTATTTTCGTAGACTCCGAAATCAGATATCGTTGAGTGTTTGCTAACAAGATTTTTTTCATGTTATCTCGTTGTGAATACTATTATATGTGTTATAATGTCGTAAATAGAATACTTGGGCATTTCAAAGGGATGTTATGAGTTTATTATTTCCGGCATTCGGCCTTTGAGCTGGTCCGGCCGATGTTTGATTTAATATAGCTGTTAACATTTGGTCCTTTCTAAGTTACAAAGTTCACTGGATCGTTTTTAGATGTTTTTGGGTGTAGTAAAACTTTTTTCACTTCGATTTTCAAAATTGAATGTTTTGTTGGTATATTTAACAAATAGTACAATAATAATTCCGTTTAAACACGGTCGTTTCATAAATAAAAACTCGGAATACTTTTCTTTACACAAATTTTGTACAACAAAAACGAAGTAAGTTGACGCGATGTATTTTTTTGTCAAACAAAATATTATTCAAGACTCTCGGGGGATCGTCAAGGAGATCTCTCAAGAAATTAAAGAACAGAATTGCAAATGGAGTTGTTTTACGTAAAATTGGCCTCCAACCCTCTGTAGGAAGGGGTGAGCACTCTTGGAATTTAATATTGTCATACAAAATGCAGGATACGAGCCTGAACAGAAGAATGCCGACGGATTTGAGTACCAAAACTAAATAAGTGGACATTTTACAACTCTTTAGAAGTTCGATGATCCCTTTGAACTTCTAAAGATTTTAACCAAGTCTATTTCGTACTTTTATTCGAAATTTCTGTAAAAGGGTTTTATCCACTTATGGTAAGTTATCCAATTTCAATATGTGCGAGTATTTTAAAAGTTTGACAAGCGTTTTCCTGGAGTGGACGAAGTACGTGGAACTTGTGTTGAAAACAAAGTCAAATAGATCGCCTTCTCTCTAGAGGTTTGTATGGGATCGATGTACGTAAGAAGAAGGCACGTGTATAGGTTTATTAGAAGTATATTACATAATATTTCGTCGTATTCGAGTATGTACAGGTGCCAGCACATCAAGCTACTATAATGCGTTAAATTTCCTTATTATATTTTCAACCTTATCGCTGTAGCGTAAGTTCAAAGTTGATTGGAAAAAAATTACAGTTTCGGGTAGCTTGATGTGCTATCTGTCTGTGCTTGAATTGACGCAAATTATAAGCGTACATAGTTCTAACATCGTATATTGCTCTGGTAGTGAACAATAACGTCAAATATAGGAAAAATATTAAAGATAGCAACAGGACCTTAAATAACACGGTTACAAAATAAATCATTAACCTTATATTAGCCTACTAAGGGTCTGTTTCACCACCTACGAATAAGTTCCAGTTTATTCGGTAGTTAGGTTCATACAAATTCTGTTCCATTTTTGTTTTTTTTTTTGCTATTCGGCCATTGTGAAACTGGCCCTAAATAAACTATACATTATTTCAATAAATGTTTTATTCGTGTAAGTTATAAATAGGACAAGTACAAAGTATACAAATAAACAGTCCCTATTTCCACCCCTCACAATTGCATTTCACACCTATATAGAGCGAATCTAAACGCACTGGCGCGTAAGAGTCTTATCACACTACAACGGCGTTTACACGGCACCGGCAGCCGGACACGATCGGCCGAGATCGTCACTATTCGCACGAATGCCTTCCACGAACTTTCTAGTACTCGAGTATTCGGAAACGGAGCCGTTTAGACCGGTTTCAGACTAGCGTGTTCTACTCGGTTATGGTAGCTTGTTTATGAATGCGGGTGTCGGCGCGCGCCTCTGAGGCGATGCATGGGGTAGTTCAACACCTCACTACCACGTGCAGGAGGCGAGGCCCGGACAGCCGGGCCAGCACTAGTGCGGAAGAATCTGGATTCCCGCGGCTCCACGCGCACGTGCGAGGAGACACCGGGGTGGTTTTAACCGGTAAGAGTCCGGCACGCCCCTCCGCCTCTCCCCATGTGGAGGACAGTCCATGAGGATTTCCCCCCGAAAAAAAAAGCTTGTTTATGAAACATGTATGCTGAAACAAATCATCATCTACCGAGCCTTTTCCCAACTATGTTGGGGTCGGCTTCCAGTCTAACCGGATTTAGTTAGTTGCGTACCAGTGTTTTACAAGGAGCGACTGCCAATCTGATCTCCTCAACCCAGTTATCCAACCCCTAATACATTGGTTAGAGTGGCGTCAAACTTACTGGCTTCTGACTGACACAAATGGTGGTGGGAAAACGCCCCTCAGCGCTCCGAAGTCATTCTGCGTATACTACGATAAATTTAAGTTTATCTAGCCAAAAAACTGTGTCAAATTTCTAAAACACTTTTTCTTTCTTTCTTTCTTTCTTTCAATCGCGGAAAAAAAAAACAATTCTTTTCTCCGTGTCAAAAGAAATCTTTTTTCAATCTTTCATTATGTCCATTCTTCGGTAGTTGTTGTTTCTATGGTGGACATACTTGAAGTAAACATTTCAAAATAAGATCGCCAGTATTTTCAACCGACTTCCAAAAAAAAAGGAGAATCTCAATTTGCTTGTATATTATTTTGTACTTATTTAGAAAAACTGACGAGGAAAAAAATAAATTTTCTTTATTTAGTCGGTGCCAAAATAAACAACAGCAATCTCGAGGCACCGCCTTCTTAAGCCATGTTAAATATAACTTTTTTCTTTTTTCCTTGCCAGTATTTTTTAAATCGGTTAGTTCTTTTTTCAGTTTTGTACTGCGAAATGAAGTACAAATGCCAGAAAGACCTAACGCGTAGAAAAACACGATAGTCTGAAACCGCCCTCAGAGTTGCCAATATCTAAGAATCTTGAAGAGTCTTTCGTCACTGTTGAATGCAATCACGTACGTGCAATTGACCTGTCCACTGCATATTCGTAAGATTCGTTTGACTTTCATCCGAGCGTCAGCGTCCGAGTCACTTCGAGCTATGAACATGTCATATTCGATTCCAACGCTAATTGAGATTTCGTGGGCACGAAGTTAGGCGCTTTTTGCTGTTAGTATTGGTATTGTCGATTTTCAAAATGTATTACTATGAAGTAAAAAATCTTTGGAAAACAACTTTGTGTCATGATAGTCGGTCTGCTGTCAACGTGTGTAATTCTTCCATTGACCCAATGTTCATTCAGTATGTAGGTATGTACTCATCCTAACACGTAAAATATAAATCTACATCTACATTAAATACTATGAAGCTATGGCTATGGAATGTGGCTATGGACGACCGGGCCTGGATTCAGGCTACTCTCCCCGTTCGTTTGGGAGGGCTCGGTGTTCGCAAAATTTCAAGTATAAGTTTACCGGCCTTTATATCCTCCGTCCACGGTACTGAAATATTGACCAGGAAAATTTTACCAATCACACTGGCCAATTTTGAGGTTCCGTGTTTGACTGATGCTATAGAGGCCTGGAAAATCGCCTGCCCGAATACCGATATCCCCGCTAACCCATCCTTCCAGAGACAGTGGGATGAGCCGCTCTGCAGAGTAATTCGGAAAGAATTAGTTGAAACATCCAATACTCCTGCTGAGCGAGCGCGCCTGCTGGCTGTGGGGGAATGGGAGTCGGGTCTTTGGCTTCACGCACTTCCGTCGTCAAACATCGGCACCATGTTTGATGACACCACTTTCAGACTCGCCGTGTGCCTGCGTCTGGGTGCCCCATGTTGCTCCCCTCATCGCTGCCCCTGTGGTGAAGCTGTCAGCGGCCTCGGGCACCACGGCCTGTCGTGCAGCCGAAGTGCGGGCCGCATAGCTCGTCATTCGAACATCAATGACATCATCCGTCGTGCTCTTGTCGCCGTAGGCGTACCAGCTGTATTTATGGCTTGGTACGCGACGATGGTAAGAGACCAGACGGTATGTCATTATTTCCTTGGAAGATGGGTAGGTCTTTAGTGTGGGACGCAACCTGCGTCGACACTCTGGCGCCTTCCCACCTTGCTAGGACGGCGTGTTGTGCTGGCTCTGCCGCTTCGGAAGCCGAAAACCTCAAACGGCGCAAATATAGTACCCTAATAGGCAACTATACCTTTGAGCCGTTTGGGGTTGAAACTCTGGGGCCGTGGGGTCCGAGTGCACACCTCCTTTTTAAGGATATTTCCAAGAGACTCGCTGACACTTCCCGCGACCCAAGGGCTGGCTTTTATTTCGGCCAACGATTAAGCATTGCCATACAACGTGGCAATGCTGCCAGCCTTTTGGGTACACTCCCGGCGGGCAGCGATGAGGAAGAATTTTTTGACGCCATTTATTAATAAGGTTTTTTTTTTACTTGTATATATTAATTTATATTTTATTTGTAAATATATTGTAAATATTTATGTGAATAAAAGTTTTTAAAACAAAAAAAAAAAAAAAAAAAAACTATGAAGCTGAAGGTTTTCTCTGTTTGTTTAAACGCGCTAAGCTCAGAACCTACTGGACCGATGTAAAAATACCTTCAGTATTAGAAAGCCTATTCATTGAGGAAGGCTATAGATTATTTGAAAAAATAATCATGTTAAGCCGCTGGCAGAAGCTAGTTTAGATATAAAATGACTTCCTAAATCATATCAACTGGTGCGCTTGACAAAAAAAGTCATGAAAACCACCAGTCATCCCATTCTATTCAACAAACAATAAGTCTAATCCACGCTAGTCCCATTTGCGACGCTCGAAAAAAAATACCAAAAACAATTTTCACACGATGTTTAATAAAACAGCGATCAAACTGCAGCAAAATAGCCTTAGTTACACAGCATGGCACCATCGACTACGCCAGCAAATAGGGTGACCACACGATGAATGAATTTACAAGAGACAAGGGAATTCAATTTATCGAAAAAATGGTTTTGCACCGCACCCGTGAGAGTTTTCGAATAAATATAATGGACAAACTCTGATGGGATGTTGTGGATGACGCAATGCATAAAAAGTAGCGTAATGTATAGCGAATAAAAGGCTTCAATGCACTACAAACGACCACCTTTCTGTCAGTCTAGAATACCTTATCGTAGGTATACGGCGTATTGAAAATGAAATTGCCAGGTATTGTGGGGTAGTTCGATATAAGAAAATATATATTCTTATAGTTTTTCCTTAGATATGTACCCGTATTATTGATAAATAGATATTTCTTTGTGGATTTCGGACTTGGGTTCAGTAGCTTATGATTCTGCATAAATTGGGAGAATACAAAGGGAAGGCGGTTATTACGGTTCGAGTTCTTATTCAAGTGCGATTTACATACAGGTAGACGAACTTATTACACTAGATGTAGGTAGGTTTACGGGTATTTTAGTCATTAATCTTGTTACGGGTTCTGCTAAAGCCTTTGTGTTAGACAGCGTGTACTTATGTACATATGTTATGTAGGTAACATGACGTTCATATTTTTCACTTCAATTATTATCGCCTGGAATATTTTCAGGTCTGTTTTTATTTTAATTCACAATACAGGAATGGTGCCGCATATTTTGGAAAATGATGTAAAATTTTAGTTATGTCATTGGCTGGCTCTTTGGTCTACTAGTTGTAAAGTGCAACTGCTTAACACGGGTCTTGGGTTTGATTCATTGGTAGGGCTGAAATTGCTTTTTGGGTTTTCACGAAACTTTCGCAAAAGCAGCCTGGTAGTTGGTGATTGATACACCCGTGCATTGAAGAACACGTAAATGTCGGTCCTGGGCCTGTTCTCTTTCCAGTTGTGTCGCGTTGCCGACCCATCGGGCTAGGAGAGTGAGGGAATAGAGAGTGAAACTGAGCCTGCCCACTGTCAGAACTTCTAAGAGAGAACAGCCTTGAATGGCCATGGCCAAAATCTGTGTGGACACCATTACAATTATTTTATATTTCTAGACTGATCATTAAAGCGCCATTATATATTTTTTAAATTTATTTCACAATACACTAAAACTTTCCTCACAAAAATCAACCAAGAAAAATATAAAATTCAGAAACAGTCACAACATATTAATATCAAAACAAAACAAAATAACACTAACAGCTAAACAAATCGCTTAATTATTAAAGTAAAAAAAGAAAAGCGAGACTACTGAAATCGGAATCTTAACAATTACCATAATCCATTAATCAGAATCATAGTCGTCGAGACTATTAGGTGGAAATGAGAACAAACGATTATGTCTAATTTCTATATATATGTATGTGATTTATTTTCATAATGAAATGACGTAAGAATTAGGAGCATGATACGGAGTAAACATTTTAATAGACATAGGATTTTTTTTGTATGTGTTTTAATGACTAGATTATTCTCTAAGGTCAAAGGTGTAGCAAATATATAATAACCATAAAGTATGTTTTTGTTTTATCTAAGAGTTAATAAAGTGAGTGTTAAAAAAAGGTTACCTAATTACAAGGTTTTAGAAAAAAATATTTATCTAGATATATATATATATATATTTATCATATATATTTTAACATATTTATCATCAGAATTTTTGAAAATATACAGCCGACATAGTCGTAAGAATGCAGAATCTAAAAGAATCATCATCAGCCTTTTTATCGTCCCACTGCCGGGTACAGGTATCCTCTCACACAGATAAATATTGAGCGTTAATCACCACGCTTGCTCAATGCGTGTTGATGATTAGAGACCTCAAGACGGTGTCCAAGACATACTTAGCAAGTACTTACACAAAACATAAAAATATTACATTGGCACTTGCCTGTAATCGAACCCATGCACTCATACTTGACAGGCAGGTGCTTTAACCACTAGGCTAGAGAATACAGACACAATATTTATTTAGACACCACTCTCACGCCCATTACTACAAATAAAAACAACAAATTCTAACAGTGACAACGAAAACAGGACCACATGAACATCCATTGCCATTTTACAGTAAAAAAGTGACAATACATTCAATCCTTCCAAAATAACAGCTAAAATACGTACTATGTAAAAATAAATACACAAAAATCAAGTGCTATAGTGACACAGCTTAGTTTAAAATACGAAGCGGCTTGACGTTGATAGACGGTCCGTGAAAGCGTATATCTGGTTCCAGCCGTGACAAAAATGGACTGGCGATGATTCTGCTGTGGTATCTCTATTTGTTAGGTCATGGTTGAGTGCTATGGTTTCACATGGTTTAGAATGATCTGATTCTTAAATTAAGCTGTGTTTGTCTTGAGAACGTTTAATTTAAAAAATATTTTACAAAAATATGTCAGTTATTTTTACGGATCGATCGATCATAAGGTTAAGCACCGCTTACCGCGGCGTCTGTGCGTGGGTGGGAGACCATTTTGTCATGACGAATTCTTCCATGCTTTAGAAAGCACGTTAAATTGGTGGGTCCATCCTGTGTATCATTTAGTTACGGGTAGTCAGAAGCCTGAAAGTCTGACAACCAGCTACAGCATGGGATATTGGATTATGCAGGTAAATAGCTTGAGGAGCTCAGCTAGGCAATCGCTTCATGTAAACCATTGGCATTCATCTGCGTCCGGTTAACTGTTAACCGACCCCAATGCCTGTTTATTTAAAAAGATAAATCTTATTTTATTTCTAATTTTATAGTCATCTCATAGAGCTATAAAGTTTTATAGCTCTATATAAAATTTCCTGACGATTTTTGTGTCGTCACGAAACATTTGACGAATCGCTGCATACCTACATACTAAAGAGGTGACACATGCGCGTACTTATGCGAAAACTCATTTCATTTTCAAACTCACGAAATATTAAAAACAGAACGCGAATCTAAAAAAGAAAACAAAACTAAAACGCCAAAGACATGTCAGCAGCAAGAGAAAACATGTGCACTTCCAAATTTAAAATGCAAAAAAAGCCGCCATGAACGATACAACGGGTCACATAAAAATTATGTCGACGTAAAAATATGACACTGAGAACAAATTCAGCAAATGCAGGGCAAAATATTTTTCACCAGCTTTTTATATGAATACTAAAGGACATGTTTGCGTGTCTGATTTTGCATCGCAATATTTTTGCTCTGAAAAATATTGTGGACTCACACCTTGATAGTGGATTAAATTTTTATATCGCGTTTGATGATGAGATTTTTTTGGTACGTATTTTTTTTTGCTATTCATGTTGAATCGTAATTCGTTTGTTTTGGCTGTGAAAGCTTGAATTTTTTTTTAATATTTTGGCCCCAACGGAACCATTCTATACAATAAGTCTCATAAAAATTATGGTCTACTCTCATCCCCCAACTGTTATGACAAAAGCATTACCTACATACTTATATCAAACATTTTATCTACGCCCAAAATTCTTGCTTAGAGGCTTGACCTACTATCTTGTTACCAGTGTCTTCTGGTTTCAAATAAACAATATTCAGAGCCATAACGTACGTAGTCTCAATTTTGATAAAAAACCTTGGATATCCTAACGTCAATGACAATCACGACTTATCCTTGATCCAATAGACCATCTAATCTATAATGTAATCAATCTAATCAAATCATAAAAAAATCAATCTATAATGTAATCTAATATTTTAGTTTTTTTTTTCATACATAATTGACAATTTATTTACAAAAGTTAATTAAGATATGTAATCTATTTGAATACTCAGTGGATACCCCAAGACGGCCACCGCAAACGTGGTAGGCCCCGGAAGAGATGGCGGGATGACCTCGACGCCTACCACCGACATTGGTGGCCATGCGCTCAAGATCGAGACTTCTGGAAACATAGTGGGAAGGCCTTTGCCCAGCAGTGGGACAACACAGGATAAAGAAAAAAAATGTGAACACTTAAACATTAATTGTAAAGAAACCAGCCTCAATTTGATGGCGCAGAAGTTCTTAACAAGTCACAAAGCCATCCTCACCTCTAACGAGAACACAAACAAATAATAAGTACAAACTGAAAGTGATACAGAGTCAGTAAAGACGTGACCTAATTAACTTCTCCACGCAGAAATTAAAACATTGCACACAACTTTGATAACGGCACACCAACTTCAATAACTAGGATGCCATCAAGCGTTACAGTTTATAAATTGTTCGTAATTGTTGCGATAAAGCTGGAGCGCTTTATAAAACTTGATTCTATGCAAAATTAATTACAGCATTTTAGTAGCTAACATAACATGATTTCAAATAAGCGTATAAATTCGCCAGTGTGATAATAGTGTGCAGACCGATTGCTGGCCATAGCGGATGACTTTAAGGAGATCAGCCAGCATAAGACACATTATGCGAACCCAGTTGCACTCTCTATTCCCTCATTCTCATACTTTGATGGATGCCAATCCGACATGAACGGAGAAAGTGATCCAGGCCGATTGTCGGCTACGGCGGCCGTTCTCTTCTATGGAGATCAGCCAGCTGTGCAGGATATATTATAGTGCACAAGCATTTGGGCAAACACAGGTGCACTCTCTACTCCCTCACTCTCATAGTCCGATGGGACGCGCAATCCGACACGACCGGAGAGAGATCAGGCGCAGGATCAACATTTACGTGCTCTCCGATGTATCAATCACCAACTTCACGTTCTGCTTTATAAAATTCTCTTAAAACTATAAATTGCTTTCGGCCCGACCTGGGAATCGAACCCTACTATACCAGCCAAATTGATTTTCGTCAGAAGAGAGATGCCATTAAGTCTAGGCCTTACAACAATATATAATGACGGTATGCTGACGTGTATTCAATGTGGTCAACGTTTACTAAGAAAATTGACTATGCTAGTCACTGGAGAGATCTGAACATCCTTGTTGATAGGAGTATTTGGCATAGTCGAATACGGGGCAGTGAGGCAATACGGGAATATAGGTATTCTTAATCATTTATAATTCGATCCAGCAGGCTTAACATGGCAACCGTAGAAACAAGTTTTGTTTACCGGAGATTGGATATAATGATAGAAAAGTGACAGATTGACGTAAGATTTCTTTTGACATTTTTTGTAATCTTTTTTCTTATCTTCGATTCACATAAGGCTACAAGTGATTTTAAGCGAGTTGGCAGGTCGCGCCATGCTCGGACAGAAGACATGTTGACATTGACAGAAAGAGCTTTGTCTTTTCTTGACAGAATAGATAATATAAAATCGCCGTGCTAAGCCTGCTGATGCCTAGATAGAAAATATTACAAAAAAGTTAAACAGTTGTTTTTCATCATGTTGAAGCAAAATGTACTTATTCTGAAACACCTGTCAAATGCCTGTTAAACTTTTTTTTTAACACAAATATAATTGTTATGTTTCAGGCTATTAGGTATCTCTATACAAAATTTCATACAAAGCAGTTTTTACGTAAAAAAAGTAGCGAACGCCGATATTCTAAAAATATTTTTGAATTAAGATAATAAGAAGGGGTATAGTATAGCATGACTCCATTAGATACAAAATTAATGAGAGCTTGACGCCCCAAAATAGTGCTTTTATAGTGAAGTTATTTTTATATCAGCTTTGTGGACGATAATATCATAAATTGTTGTTCAAAATGATGATACGGGAAAAGTTATTTTTGTTTTTAGGTTCCACATAAGTGTACGTAGATAAATAATACTAAATTTAGATTTTGAAATTACCTATTGCCTTTCTATATTCTTAAAATATGAGGTATCGAAACAGTAAGATTATTAAAGAAGAGATTCTGCCAGTGGTTTTACGCGCATCCCGCGAAAATTACCCCGCGCACCTGGATAAAAATGTAGCTTATAGCCTTCCTCAATAAATGGGCTATCTAACACTGAGGTTTTTTTTAATCGGTCCTATAGTTTTGGAAACTGTTAAACTGTAGGTCCCGGCTGTCATTAAACATCCTTGGCAGTCGTTACGGGTAGTCAGAAGCCAGTAAGTCTGACGCCAGTCTAATCAAGGGATTTTGGATTGCCCAGGTAACTGGGTTGAGGTGGTCAGATAGGCAGTCGCTCCTTGTAAAACACTGGTACTCAGCCGCATCCGGTTAGATTGGAAGCCGAACCCAACATAGTTGGGAAAGGGCTCGGAAGATGATGGTCCTGTAGTTTTGGAGATTGGCGCGTTCAAACAAATAAAATCTCAGCTTTACAATATTAGCACAGACAGGCGTACCTAAATATTTGCTAAGTTAAAATAAAATTAAAAATATATCAGTTTTATTTTAACTCACACGTACATAGATATATAAATTCTTTTCGCTTCACCCTCTTCACAATATTCGTACATTTTATTGGAAAACAGATCGTAAGTTGGATAAATCAGAGAGTTTATTCAGGACAGCGAGAGTGCAAGGTATTGGGTATCTATAATAGATCAAGCAACTTGTCCTAGACGCTTACTACGAGTAGATATTACCACCATCCGACTTTTTTAAAACCGCAATGGGACATTTTAGAAACGGTGGTCCAATTTCAAATTCAACTCTTTAATTTTTTTTTTTTTTATTTAGATTAAATGAAAGTTTACAACAGAAACAATAGACCCTTTTTTATAATATCGGGAACACGTTTTTGTATTGATTAGCTTGTATAATGGATGCCAACACAACTGATAAACTACATAATATAGGTACTTTACACATACTATATAATATACGTATTATGACACCCAGACCACAGCCAACAAGCATGCTCATCACACAAAATATGTCGACCGTGCAGGGAATCAAACCCGGGATCTTCAGTGCAGTCTGGCATTGGTGCCGGTGCGCCAACGAGATCGTCAAACTTATTTAGTTTACATTTTTAGCACATTTATTTAGCACTTTTGCGAAATAATATCTCCTGATGATTATACTACCTAATTTATTTTGGCTTCCAATTGACGAAAGGCACATGGTAGTCCCTTGGGAATGCTCCCAGTTCATAGCAACGAGGAAGAAGTTTACACACCGTATTTTAATTTCACCATCATATTACATATTACGAAAGTAATTTTATGTTTATCCCTTAAACTGTATCTTCAATAAACGTTAATTAATATCCACTTCAAGAAATTCTAGCCACTTTTTAATTTTTTTCATGTTGAATCATCAAATGACCCCATTGAGGGTGCAGCTGGAAGAAGTGTCAGACTCTTACCGATGAAAACCCACTATATTCCTTCTGGAAGTCCCTATGTCACTTTTATTTTTGCGAACAACCCGCAACCCCGACAGAAATTCTAACCACTTTACACTAGGTTTTACTTGAAACAGAGATTTAATTACTAACGCAAGCTACCAGGGTGACATAACCGCGAGGATGTTGCACCTATCTCACTAGCCGTTCATTAACAACCTCAATATGCCCTTAGACAGGGGCGACAAACATTTACTCTAGCATTGACCTCACGCTGCTAACATAATAACATAGCTTTGACGTCAAGAGCCGCTATAAACACAGTACTGGGCCTTAACGACGCTCCACTAGGCAATTTGGGCTAGCATGTCTAATTAATACGTAGCTTAATTATTTTGAGAGTATTAATTGGAGGTAGGTGTTAATCTTTGTCTGGCTAGTGAATAAAATAGGAGCTTCGTAAATTGGTAGGTGAGGTTCTGTGTCTCTGACTTGTGATGTCGTTAGTTTGGTATGTGTGTGTCTTTCATTTTAGCAATTTAAAAAAAAGAACAAAAACAACTAAACAACATTATATTCCGAAGCCATTTCCTAAAAAAAAGAAACAATATATATTTGATATAATACCAATATTTTATAAAAGTAGCATAGCTAGCATACCAAAAAAAACAATAAATATTTGATATTATACAAATGTTTTCTAAAAGTAGCGTAGCTAACATACCATTTACTGATAAAACGCAATGCAGCGATACAAAAAAAAAATACAGATTATCAAAATTTTGTTGTAACAAAAAATCTAAAAAATATTTCGATATTGAATTTTCTCGTTCATGTACCGGTTTATTTCTATTAAACATGCATGCATTCTTGATTCACAAAATTCCAAAAGCATTTTTTTTTTGTGTAAAAATCAAAGGTTTTTTATGTAGTAATGGAAGTTCCTAACGCTCCCAAAATTCAAAGTCTTACGCTACATTTCATTCGCATAAAGCGCCAAAATTACCTATTGTTACCTAAACGTCGATTTAGGGAAATGGCGTAGAAGAAAAAAAGTTGATAAAAAAACAACTTTTTTTCTATTCAAACATGTGTCATTTCTGAAGGTGATTTAATGAATCTGTGTTTAAAAAAAAGGGAATAATTAAGGTTTAGATATTCAGGCTGCGTAGCCGGGTCCCGATAATTTTGCCTCCGTTGCTTCTCATTAAAGAGATTTTTCGCTTATGTTGATTTACTACGTTTCAGATCGTTCGGCATTTTGATTAATACTTTTCAACGGTCCGGAAAGTTGGATGAAAAATTTCGCGCTAATTACCAGAGATTAAGAAACGTGCCTCCTGATTTTTTTCTTTAAAAAAAATATTCGACGTTTGATTTTTTCAGGGCGAAGTTTCTGAGAATTTTTTTGCTAACTAAGTGTATCTTTTGAGTTGATTTTAGGAAGAGTAAGCTGTTTTGTTCTTAATTATATGATTTTGTGGTGTTGTTGGATTTGCAGGAAATTCGTTTTAAAAACTGAGTTTTGATATCGAAAACAAAGTTTTTCAATTGGTGAAAAGTTGTGTAACGGAAATTATGTTAATATAGTTTTGTTTTAAAGTTGTTCAAGAACTAGGGCGCCTTCGAAATTAGCCCCAAAGAGCTGTGTGGCTGAAGCCAGACTGCAACTTCCATTGTTAACCTTTGCGTTATAACAATAACATTCTATAACAATAAAAGCCTTATAATATTTTTGTTTTGTGGAGTTGTTACTGTTATTTCAATATTAATCATATTTATTTACAAACGTTAATTACTACATTTACATAACAAAAAAAATACTTATTAATGACGTCAAAATTTTCTCCTCATCGCTGTTCACCGGGAGTGTACACCATAGGCTGGCTGCATTGCCACGTTGTATGGCAATGCTTAACCATTGGCCGAAATAAAAGCCAGCCTTTATAAAATTTAATTTAAAAGATTACCAAATAATCGCGGGAGTAGTTAATAGTACAGGAAGTATTAAGTAAGATAAAGGTAGTATTCTCTAATTTTAGAACAGGCCTGAAGTTCTGACATAGAATAAAACGTATACTACGTTTACTAGTTATAACCAGTAAAATTCTTAAAAAATATTCATAACACTTTGGTTTAGAGGTGCAGAATAAAAACATTCTTACTACATTGTTGTAGAATAACCCCTCGTATCTTCCTCGATTACGTGCACAATTTTGAGCACTAAAAGTGAAGGCTAGACTGGCTTTTACGATGCTTTAGAAAGTATCAAGATTGGTATCATCTTATTCTACGCTGTTTTGAACTTTTACAACGGTTAAAAATCCTAAATAATACCATAATTTAACTCCATACATTGCAGAAATTTCATATTAATTATATTTTTTTTATATAAATATTTAAAATAAATAAATAAATAAATAAACTATAAAAATATAATAATAATAATATCGGGTTATGGGTGCCAACACAACTGATAAACTACATTTACTTTAAACATATACATATTTGTAACTTATTATTGTAACACCCATACTACAGCCAAAAAGCATAGTCATCACACAAAATGTCAACTGTACCGGGAATCGAACCCGAGACCCCCAGCTCCACAAGACATTTATCACCATGCCTGAAGGTAGCACTTGGATTTGCATAGTTTCACAGAACTGTATTGACACGTAACATTCAGGGTTATCACGGTCAATTACAGACAGTAATGGACTTCGCAGAATTAGAAGCAGAGAATCGTTCGAGCAAAAACATTGTCTAATCTAACTAGACCAAAGAGGCAGCTTTGCCTTTGAGCGAATTGAGAAATAATTTTGATATTAAACACTACGTGAGTTTTACGACTAGAAGAAGATGATTTGGTCATTAAGGACACTTATTTTACTTATCATCATTATCAGCCTTTTTATCGTCCCATTGCTGGGCACAGGCCTCCTCTCATAAAGAGAGGGATTGAGCGTTAATCATCACGGTTTTACTGATACAAAGATAATTTTAGTTATTAAAAGAATATTTGGAATAATAAAAATATCCATACCCATCTCATAAATAGTGACACCCACAAGCACCTACCCACTTTATGTAAGTAGGTCTAAGCTTAACATAATTTATAAAAAGAAATACATGAAAATAAATAAACCACACTAATAATAGCGCTACTACCAACTATGAAAATTGCAATTAATCATTGGTATTTAGAACTCAATCATGCAACGCCTAAAAGGCATTTAATTAAATTTTCTGTTTGTACTGTTAAATTAAGACTTGATTCCCTAAACCAGAAAGGTTTTTAATTTGAGTTCAGTATCAAATAATTTTTGTTACCAACATAAAATAAAATCGAATTAAATATTCATTAACGTAATACCACATAGTGAGAACACAAGTAAATTAGAAAAAGAAATCAATAAAAATATACTACGACCTGCATGCAGTATTTCAGCCATATTTTCATCCCAGCTTTACAAGGCCTTAAATCATGGTTGATGGCACAATAAAGCGTTCCAGCATGTTCTATGAAAGAGTAGAGAAAATCGTTGGAGAAAAAAAGAGTGGTAATTAATTGCAGCAGTGTTTTGCTAACATTTAAATGGCTAATAGTTTCTCTTGGAGGAGAATATTTTCCTCTGCTGGTTTGCTACTTAATGACTTTTTGTCACGAATAAACAATGGGCATGCATTATTATGTGTCTTAGTTATTTCCTTTCTTGTTTTCCCTGTGGAAGGTACAATAAATAAATAAAAATGATTGTTGTACTGAAATAATTATATATTTTCTACACAACACTACCCAAAACTGTCAAATTTTCCCAATCGACTTTGTATCATATGCTTTAGCAATAAAGTTGAAAATCTATTAAGGAAATTCGACAGATTGTAGTAGCCTGATGTGCTGGCGTCTGTACGCTACCTCTATTTCTCCCGACGTTTCGGCCGAATTAAACCCGTCATGGTCACGGGTGGAATGATGCAGGCTATAATCATCGCGACTAAGATTCCCTTGTTGTGTAAAAGCGAGAAAGTCTCAAAACATTTATGAAATATATTATTTTTGATATTTATTAATTCTATAGGGAGTCATTGTTTAATTTCTAAATAATTCTCTGAGCGCTTTTACAGTAGGTTGTTTTCATACGCGTATTCGCTGGTATATCTGTCCTATCCTATGACCTCTAGTTCGAGTCTTAGTGTAATCGTAGGAACCGGTAGTTTTCAATTGTTTGTCGTCGCGTGCATACGCGCAGGTCCCTTAGGCACCTGTTCAAACAACTTGGACTATAACTTTCATGGAAAATATTTTTTTTTAGTATTTTAATCATAGAAGACGAGACGCTACTATTTCCATACTATTGGTCTTCGAGAAAGATTTTCTAAGACATAAGAAAAATGTTCAGCGAATTTTGAAGATAGACCAAATCATGTCAAGTGTAGTATTTATTTCATTATTTATATACCTACATAAATATATGAAGTATCATTATCAAAGCTATATTTGGAAACTTGTAGTACAATTTACTAGGCACATCGTTAAAAATATCTATTTTCTTGATAGGTACCTATATGATCATTATTTTGGTTCAAGCAACACCCACCGGTGTGTCCAATTTTTTCTCTCGTTCACCTCATAACCTCAAATCTCTGTAATATTATACTAGATTTGACCTTGTGCTTTGTATCGTGTTATTGAAGTAATATTAATAGGTATACTGAGAAACGTTTGATACGTGATATCTACAACATCTTATGTATCAGTCGTTAGATTTTGGACAAAAATATTCTTAGACATGTTTTTAATCTGCTTGAGCTGCGGGTTTGTTCGTAAGAGTTACCGCGGCCCTGGCACACAGGGACCTCCAGCAGGCTTAGCATGGCGATTTTATATGTATTATGTCAAGGAAAGACAAAGCTCTTTCTGTCTTCTGCCAGAGCATGGCGCGACCTGTCAACTCGCATATAATTACTTGTAGCCTTATGCCAATCGAAGAAAAGAAAAATTAAAAAATGTCAAAAGAAATCTTATGTCAATCTGTCACCTTTCTGTCAATATATCCAATTTTCGGTAGACAAAACTTGTTTCTACGGTTGCCATGCTAAGCCTGCTGAAGGAACAAAAGTGGGTTTTAGTCAGTAACAGTCTACAGCTGAAAAAAGCAAAAAAAAAAATACATTTTTAATTGGCGCACAAAAATGTTAACAAACTTAGCCTACCCTATTCATAAACATTTTTCCTTGTACCTAATAAAATACCATAATTCATTCTTTGTATAATTACATACATATTTCCCTCTCTGACGTAACGGACTAAGTATAACAAAAAAATATACGTCATAATTTATGGAATAGTTACGTGCATAGCTCGAGATATTTTCTTTTGTAGTTTTTTTTCCTAATGAGGCAAGAAAAGATAACTTCTCTTTATGCGATTCAAAGGTTTTATTTGTCTTGTTAAAATATCTCTTTAAGAGTTAAATTCTCCGTCCATTTTTATAGAATTTGTATTAAATTGTAAGATAGTTTTATCTTTAGCGATTTATTACATTTCCACTAGAAATATATGTAGTTGTTTTATTAAACTCTTTTGAATTGATGTTGATGTCTTAATTATAAATAACCTATAAAAATAGTAAAAATGGTTACATTTTGACTGTACTTCTCGCTGTTTGAAAAAATATTGCTCTAAAATTGTAGACCAAATATATCTTAAAACCATGCATATCTATAATACGCATCGCCAATTTCCTTAACACACATGGCTAATGCAAAAAAAAGAAAAACACCGTGTCAAATTATTTTGTAACGTAAGAGGGTAGAGTGGGGAAAATGGGATGCGACGATGTTTGCCACAGATAGGCCAAGGCTATGTCTCCTTATGGATTATTGCCCGCCCACTTCATAACGTAAAAGTGTGACCGTTCTTACGTAAACACACACAAATGGGGATTATCCGCGACTGACGCAGTGGTGTGTTAGTTTTTGACGCGATATTTTCTTAAATCATTTTATGTGTGTGTTTGAGTTAGTTAAAATGAGAGTGAGTACTTGTTTTCTATCGTGGGAAATCATCAAATTTACCCTCCCACTGTGGTTGCAACTAGAGTCAAGTGAAATGTCAGATCAATCTTACTGACTAAAACCCATTTTGTTCTTACTGGAGGTCTTTTTGGAATGGTAGCTCTTGGGAACAACTCGAAGTCCTGGCAGTAGTAGACCCTAATTGGTATATAATGTTGTTAGTTCTATTAGTTCTGCCCATGTATAAATACTCATAAATTCTACTCGTAAAAAAAAACAACTTAGTACATTTTCTTTTCAGTTACTTCGCTGTGATAGTAACTGTTAGGAAATTAAATTCTAAATAGTCCAAAATAACATTAAAATTCAGTGCAAACGCAAAACTGGGAACGTTAAAAGCTTTCAAAAGAACGCAAAACCACTAATAGAGTTTAAAACATATACTGAAATTCAGATGTGGTAAATGAGATGGAGATATATTTTACGCCTAAGTGTGAAAGAGAGGTGCGAGTGAATAGAAGGGGAAGTTGGGCGGAAACAAACCATGCAGTTTCATTAGAGACGTCGGCAATTAGTCCGAGGCACGCGGTTGTGATGAGACAATTTTCATTCTTTGCTAATTGTGTCGAGGTTTTTTTACTGAGATTTATTAAGAAATTTTATATTCTCGTATTTGCTTGTGGCGTTGGAAACGAGAAATAGGTTTTTTGCTCCCTGAGGAACCCTTTTGTGTATTTTTTCTTTTGTTTATTTTTAGTGCTTTACAACCGGTAGCTTAATATGCGTAGTCGTATTATTTCGATGCCTAAGAATTTTTATGAATTGTTTTCTTTCAGAAACTCTTGACGAACCGATTGGCGCAATGGTAACCACGCCGGACCGCCAAGCTGAGGGTCCCGATTTCGAGTCCCGGCACAGTCGACATTTGTGTGATGAGCATGCTTGTTGGCTGCGGTCTGGGTGTTATTATGTATATATAAATATATACTTTAACACACATATATATGTAAAAAGTATATGTAAAAGTATATGTAGTTTATTAGTTGTGTTGACACCGATAACACAAGCTTATCGCATAATGGAAAAAAGATGTCCCGATATTATTACTCTTACTACTACTCATAAAATAACTATATTTTCGCACAAAAAACTTTATTACTGTCCAAAACAAATTTTCGACTACAGAAAAAAACAAAATCTCTCCAAAACATCATTATCATACCCAAAATTGTCGAGTTTATAAATAAATTCAGCTTTATAATCTATCACATACAGTTTTGAGCGCAGCCATTGTGGCTCGACTTGGCACTCGACCATAATATAAATAATTCTAAGCATGACATGTTTACCGTCGCTCCGCAATTTTAGGGCACTAGGGTCACAGCTTATTGTGAGCATTCGGGTTGGTCCATAAAGTTTTTCTTTGCGGTTTGCGATGAATGGGTATGCTGTTAATTATGTGTTTTTTGGGTGGTTTTAGAATGATGGCTTCTGTGTCGTTAGTTGAAAGTCCATTACAAAAACCATAGTAAGTAAAACTTCATTCATGCAGTCATCATTATCAGCCTTATTATCGTCCGAGTGCTGGGCATAGCCTCCTCTAACACTGAGAAAAATTGAGCGATTATAACAACGCTTGCTTGGTGGTTGGTGACTTCAAACTTTATAGTTCAGATTTCCTCGAGATGTTTTCCTTCATCTTTAATCAGTCACTTAGAAACATACAACATTAATACCTTAGATAAGTTGCATTTGTACTTAGGTACTTATTTTTTGCCATTCATTAGATAATATTCTAAGAAAAAATCTTATAGACCTCATTAGAAATTTGTCTAATATAAATATAATACTACAACAAACTGATCTTTAATTCTAAAGAGCAATTGAACGGGTAGATTTTCAAGTGAAATAGCTATTAATAATTGTAATTATAACGTATCTAATTATAGCTAAACTGTTCAATTACGAAGATAAAGGTTTATATTCACAATGACGGCTTTATACGGAAATTCGCTCGCTCTTTAGCGACCTATTGGCAAATGAGAGAACCTTTAGTACATAATATTGATGTGATTTAAGCCATAATGATCCGTTCTCTTGATTTTCTCAGAATCTAGGCGACCTCTTTTGTCTATGGCAGTTGCGAGGTTTCGGGTTAATCAATATTTGGAGATAAATCTCGGAATCTAATTAATAATTTAGATAAAATAAATTTATTTAGGTATTTATTTAGAGATCCTGCTCAGATTTTTCAAATCAGAATTAATCAATACTTCCAAAAATTAGCTTCTAACAAAACATCTTACTTAGACGCTGTCTACTGAAGATTTTGGTAAATATATTACAGTGCCTCCAAAACTAAGGAGCACATTTTAATTGCAACTAGCTTCCACTGGCGGTCTCAGCCATTTCTCATTTGGATAAAAAGTAGCAATAAAATGTGAATGCCTTCAAAAGGACTATCAAAACACAGAAAAGATTTTTTAAATCGGTCCAGTAATTCTTGAGATAAGACCAAGACACCACTTTCTAGATAATCATTGTCAAAACTGATTGACAAAACGAAATATACGAGTAAGGAAATAAACCTTCCATTCAAGAAATACATATTGCGAACAATAAAACCCCTTGTTTTATAATCAAAAACACCTTATGCCAATACCAATAATTTTCAATTCTCAATCCTTTAAGAAAAATGCCTTCAGTGAAAAATGCAATCAGAACAGCACCAACACTTGCGAATGACTTTGTAGCGAAGATTGATGGCGTTCTAATGAGATTTCTTCACAGGAACAATGGAGTCGCTTTTGGTGAAAAATCGTTTCTCTTAGATACGAATAATGTTGTGTAGTGCGAAATTCTAGACTAAATTGACTGGGGAAGTGAAACAATGGCTTTGAATATTGAAGGTCTGGGTATTGGATGCTATTAGTTATTTCTAATCCAGAACTAGGAGGAGATAATTAGAATCCAGACATTCACGCAATATTCAGTGAAAGCGATTGATTAAGGGCGCATGTTTTTGTGACTCTCTTTTGACAATTTTTTTCTTCAAAGAGTGACGATTTTCAAAGGCCTTAAGAGATTTCAGATACGTTGATTGTATGCAGACCAATTATTGACCATAGTGGTTGTACTCTCTAAGGAGATCAACCAGTCGATTCAATTATTATAGTGTAGAAGCATTTGTACTGACACAGGTGTATTCTCTAACTCTCATAGTCCGTGGGGTTGGCAATCCGACATGGCCGGAGAGAGATTAGGCGCAGCACCAAAATTTATCTGCTTTCTGATACACTGAATTCTAGACTCCGAGCTGGTTTTGCGACAATTTCTTAGCCCAAAAAGCTGTTTCAACCCTACCTGGGAATCGAATGACGTGACTACTATGCCCACACAAAAATTCAAGTAGCACGGTGGTCGATTAAACCCCAAATCTTCCTTTACTTTTTCTTATTAAGTTGGTCTCCCACTAATAAAAATATGAAACAATATCAAGGAGAAAATATTACTTTAACACTAGAGTGCACGCGCGTTCTACTATAGTAGAACGCACTTACTTATTTAATCGCCATTCATTCATCCTCACACCTGACCCCTTTCGCTCCTAGATAAGCCTCGTCGACAAAATCCCGGAATGGATTAGTACGGCGCCCACTTGCAGCGTAAGCGCAACTTTATGTAATTACGTGTCAAAGTTCGTCTTCTACTATTGTAGTACGTGCGAGTATTGGCGTAATAAAACCGAATGTAAGTAAACGTTTTCTTTTTAGACTTTTTTAATCCATTATGTACAAAAATTCAATGTTTATGTTTTGACAAATGAACAATATATATAGTAATTGCTATTTCATATGTTATGGTGTTTTTATTACTAATATTACTTTGTTTCAGCGAAAAATGGACCCAGTCATGGAATCTTGCGTGACTCAGTGGTTGCATGAAGAATTTGAGGACGAGGAAGTGATTCAAAGTGAATCGGATGGTGGGGAAGAAGAAGTACAACCGATGGACCTGGAAGACAGGCTTTTGGGGCATACAGATGAGGTGCCTCGGAATGATCCTCAAAGAATGGGTAAATGTTGCCTGTGCTCTCGAGCCCGAAATCGATCCACGAAAAAGTGGTGTAAGCGATGTGCCAGGTGGATTTGTCCTGATCACCAAGTTGTGGTCTCTATCGAATGCGAGGATAGTAACTAATGAGATAGTCATCGCTTATTAGAAGATGTTTTTTTTTGAGCTGATTTCAAACATGCCAAAAATGTTGATTATTTTCTGGATCTCGTAAATTGTTTCTAGTTTAAGTATTTTCTATTAAAACTGTAATCTTTTGCAATAATTGTGTGTAATAATAATTAGATGACAAACATTATTCAGTTTTATCATTTTAAAACGACCCATTTTTAAAATATCTCAATTATTGTTTTCTACTATAGTAGAGCATGCGAGCATCCATGTCAAAAAAAGAGGCGCGTGTACTGTAGTGTTAATTAATGGATGGAACGAAAAAATCTCACAAACAAGCATATAAAACATTTTGATGTATCACGTCGCGTCCACTCCCAAGGAGTTACGAGTTGCCGAAAAATTTGAATACCACATGAAATATTTATCGAATACATGTGCCTCATATGTAAATGCTGGCTGGACTCTCATTTATTATATGAAATCACCTTGAATAGCAAATAACTTGAATTAATGATGACTGCCGAAATTCTGAGCTTCGAAATTGGAAGTCTATTCAATTTGAAAATCTATGACGCCTGACAATTCGAATTTCCCATTTAAATAAACAAGTCAGGGGTGAATGAACTTTTATATAGGTATGAAATTTTATACATCGAAATAGCTTTCATTAGATTCATAAATATACTGCTTTTTTCTCGTGATTTTATTTGCGATGATATTTATCTGAGTCCAGGTATCAGGATACAAATTCTTAGTACTTAATGTGTAAGTCAAATTCAGTGTACTAATATAATTAACAAGACGTTTTTAGGTGAAAAACACACATACAAACTTGAGTGTAGTATCAATTGTATAGACAATTTAATATTAAATACTTTGACAAAGGCCTATGGAATGGGCATGAAAGCTACTAATAGGAAATATTTAATATGGTGCCTTTGACTTCGTATTTAATATAATAATAAACAAACAATAATTGCTAACATTACTCCATAAATTAATTGATGGTAGTTCTTCGAACAAAATGTACTGAGAATTATTAATATTGACGAATTCCAATTACTAAATTCCAGAAAATATTTTTATTTATACTTTAATTAGTCTAGTTCAGTCACCCTACCCTAGAATTAAGGAAAAGATATGTTTTACATTAACTTATATATTTTTTGTATATTATATAAGTCCTGCCACTCAAAAAATATTGAATTGATATTTATGTATTTTTCACCACTACCACCATGCAAAGTCAATACGTAAGTCAGTAATAAGAATTTCCTCATCATTATCTGCCTCCCAGTTATGGTGGGCTAGGTTTCCAGTCTAACCGAATGCAGCTTATGAAGGTACCAGTGTTTTACATGGAGCGACTGCCTTTCTCACCTCTTCAACCCAGTTACCAGGGTAACCAATTACTCCTTGGCAAGACTGATGGTCAGACTTTACAGCTTTTCATTACCCAATATACAAAATGATAGCCGGGACTAATAATTTAACGTGCCTTCTAAAACCTGGAGAAACTGGTCTTGACACAGATATTACCCCAACCACGGACCAACCATGCCAAGCGTTGCTTAACTTTATGATCTTACTTACTTACTTAGCCACGGACTCCTAGCTAATATGAATATTATTCCTCTTAAAGTTACAATCAAGATCTTAAAATGACACTAGAGGAAACTCAAATGACACAATCTCTTTTCGAGAGCAACCGGAGATTATCATCTTATCAATGGGGTTTGCGATACTAACCCCAGTTTTTTCATAGATAAAAAAAGCAAAAAGAAATCGTCACCTTTATGATTGTACGAACCTAGGTTTCATCTTCGTCCCTTAGGAACCATTAAGCCTGTCTGCAGAGAAAGCTACCTAAACCTGATCATCTTCAAGGATTCTACTGCCGCATGCCGCTTGAGCCCCTTTAGTAAAAAGTTTAGAAGAATCACATTGGTCTAAAACACCAACTGCGCTACTAATTAACGCGCTTTCCGAAACACGGAGGAAGTCGTCATGACTAGATGGTCACCCATCCACGGATCACCGTGCCAAGCGTTGCTTAACACAATGCTCGATTGACCTGAGCATCATTTACTTAGCCACAAGCTCCTCCCTCACATCTGTCTAAAACACTTCTAAATTATAACAGAAACGAAACAATACAAAACACTTACCCCCACAAATCTTCCATTAAAATATTAATTACACGAAAATTAACTATTTAACCACTTAAAACGGCTCCATTATGTTCACGGCCATAATTATCCAATCCATGGACACAAAACATGGTAACAATACATCCATTTGGACTAATAAAGCACAATGTACTGTGGTCCTGACAGACAGGGGCTTACAATTTAAACCAGGAACAATAGAAGAAAGGACTGCCACCCATTTGTCTTAGTATATCTTAGTGACGCGAAGCTTCGATGATAGGAAGGGTTATGTAGACTTGGATTAAATTAGTTGGTGACTACTTGAAGTGGGTTATTCTGTAATTTCGATGGATAGAAGGATAAACCCCAGCTACAACAATCTTTTCAATTTCCTTAACAAATCAATTTTTTTGCTGATTGAAGGTTGATTGGGATTTGACAGTTTCAGTTAACTTGATGTGCTGGCGTATGTATAATTAAAAACTCATGAAATAGGTGAAATTGGCAAAGGAGTTTGTTCTGCATAACTGTATTTTATTTAGACGTATGTCTGCTTACAATTATGCTGACGTAATACATTGATCTGTTAAAAGGAAAGCAGAAATTGATATGAAAGGTCTATAGAATTATACCATTACTGCCTTAGCAAACAAAGCGAAAAAGGAAATAGGTAATTCACTCTGAGAAAAAAAAGAAAAGCACACACCATCTTCTCCATAAATACCCGTTGTAAAATACGGACATGTTTATAGACAGCATCGTAAAACGTGATGAATCCGGGAACATAACACCAAACGCACTCACTTCATCTCGATCCTACATTGCAGAGGGAGCTCTCACAAAACCCATTATCAAAGTCACAAAATTAAATCTTGAAAAGTTTGTTGAACTTACGAACACTATATCAAGGTGGAACTAAAAGGGGAATTTCATTGTGTCAAATAACGTCGCTAATCTGCTCTCTCTGACATTTTACATATTAAGTTCGAAGACAAGTTCTTCAAGGAACGAAGTTAGCAAGTCGACAAGTGCAAAGTGCTACTCGTAAAGAACTTCCCGGAACATCCTAGGTCTTGGAGTTAGTAATTCGTACTTTAATCAGGAGCTTTGTGGATAAAAATGGTAACTTCTACATTTATGTTCTTGTGTTTGTTAGTGTATTTGTTATTGGGGATATTGTTATTATGTTTACTTGTGATTATTATTGAGGTTAAAATGTCGCTTGCTTCTAGCAGCCCTCAGGTATTATTGGTAGTGCTAGAAATGTGTCTTCCAGGATCAGATATTATGCTCTTTCAAAGTACTTAATGAATTTGATTCCGTTATGAGAAAACGCTGTTGACTAATAATAAAACGCAGTACTTCTTGAAACGACACGTATTGTGAGGAGGTTTCTGTCTCTGGGACCACCGGTAGCTTGGACCCTGTTCTCGGTATCGGTGGCTAACTGGTTTTTTATATATATTTTTTTATATTAATATTTAAAAATGTAAACAATATGTTTAAAAAATAAATAAATGACCAAGATAAACGTTAGTTAAAAAAAACTTAGTGTCATGTTGAGCTGTCTACCAAATTTTATACAGCATAGAAAAACCTTGAAATATGTATATTTTGATTGGTCCTCATCAGGAGCCTAGCCTTTTCCCAAGTTTTGTTAGGGTTGGCGTTTAGTCTAACCGGCTACAGCTGAGTACAAGTGTTTTATGTGGAACGACTGGCTATCTGACTTCCTTAATCCAGTTACCTGGGCAACCCATTACTCCCTGGCAAGACTGGTTGATAGACTTTCTGGCTTCTGATTATCCCTGACAATTGCCAAAGATGTACAAATAAGAGGTTAATATTATAAAAAATATTAAATCAATTAAATCAAAAATTACGATTTTTCTCATTGATCTGTTACGTACTTAGTCACGCGGTATTGTCTAAATTTTACTGCCTCGTTGGCCTAGTAGTCGCAAGCCGCGACTGCGGTGCACGGGGTCTCGGGTTCGATTCACGGGTCGGGCCGAAATTGCATTGTGGGTTTTGCGAAACTTTCATAAAGCAGCCTGGAGTCTGGAAGTTGGTGATTGATTCACCCGTTCATCGGAGAGCACCTGATCTCTCTCCGGTCGTGTCGGATTGCCGTCCCATCGGACTATGAGAGTGAGGGAATAGAGAGTGCACCTGTGTCTGCGCGAATGCTTATGCAATAAAATATATTCGCGTAGCTGGCTGATCTCCATTAAAAGAGCCGACAATCGGCCTGGATGCCATCATCACTGTCTAAATCTTTTGTACCCTATAGGTCTCAAAAGGTCAAACCTGTATTATATTGGTTTTATTATATAATATAGATATACCTCAGTTAACCTCTTAACCTTTGGGAAAATTTGGTATGGTATCGGCATTAAAATTGTTTTGTAATTCAAGACAGCCATTATGTTTCTTAGCGCATGTCAAGGGTAGCAATTAATAATTAATCTGTGAATATACTGGTGAAAACTTTAGAGATAATACAAGTGTAATCTCAATAAAAAGAAGCTTATTATCCTAGAGCAAGTAAGATACAGACGCCAGCACAACAAGCTACTACAATCTGTCAAATTTCCTAAGTAGATTTTCGCTGAAGCTTTTGCGATTTTTTTTCAAATTTGATTGGAAAAAATTGACAGTTTTGGGTAGCTTGAAGTGCTGGCGTCTGTACTTTATTTGTAGAAATAATAGGAAGTATACCTTTTTAATTATTATATCCTGTACCTATATATTTAAAAATTGTTATCATGATGATAATAATTACCTAGTTAGATTATTTTTACAAAAAGCTCTTTTTCTTTTGACTTCAACGAGAACACAGCTGTTATGAAACGGCAGAAATTATTCGTTTAGAAAATTAATTCTTTTATAATTATATTGTTCCTTTGTATATCTAGCGGATTAATATTCTGTTAGAATTAATACTAGTTACATTTTTTATATTCTTCTTCCTGAAGGTTCAATCGGGGTGAAGGAAAAAAATCAACTTAATGTATTGATTTGAGAGTCGGACAGACAACCAGTCTTACCTAGGTAACTGGGATACCCAGATAACTGGGTTGAGGAAATCAGATAGGCTCCACATAAAACACTGATACTCAGCTACATCCGGCTCCCTCTGAACCTCAGCTTACCTCCTTATTGCATGATTCAACTGCCCATTCGTCATCTCCATTGTCGGACGGATTTTGCAGATCACGGATGAACGAATACATTATCCAAGACTGGAAGCCGACCCTAACATAGCTTGCAAAAAGGCTATACTAGGTGATGATGTATCTACTTTAGACTTGATAAGATACAGCCACAGCCGTTTAAATTCTGAAAAATGAAAATGATGGATCTTTCCAGAAGGAATTATTCGACTCTTGATAAATATTACCCCGAAATAAGCACAGACCCCAAGGGTATTTGGATCAACCCGTAGGAGAAATTCTAGTAAGACAGAAAACTATAGCCCACAAAGATATCAGATAGGTAAATAAATAAACGAGTTCCCGCAAAATTCCGGGAATCCCATACCTGAAGTCTAATCCTGGAGGCTTTTCCTCGAAAAAAAATACAGAAGAGCAAGGATTTAGAGATATCAGTCCCCGGGAGCCTTAATTAACAATGTCAATGTCAGCTTAATCCAATTTGTGATGTTTCTTATCCTTTAAAGATTAGGGATCGTACAGCAGCACATCAAGCTACCCGAAACTGACAAATTTTCCCAAACAACTATGAAGCACATGCTTCAGCAATAAAGTTGAAAATCTGTTAAGGTGATTTGACGGATTGTAGTAGCTTGATGTGCTGGCGTCTGTAGAACGGTGAAGTTGGTCGCAAATTTGATAAATTTTGAAGTGCTTTGAGTGTAAACACGAGTTGTTTATTTATGTATGAGGGCACTTTGTTTTACATATAATATGAACTGGTATTTTAACGAAGAAAACTTAGCTTTTCTGTGTTACAAAAGCAAATAAGTTGAAGGCTGGAAGTTGAGTATGTTATTTTAAGAATTGTTACAAAAAATACGGTTAAAAAAGCACTTTTTTAATAAAAAGAGAAATAACTAATGAAAAAAAATTATTAGATTTTTTGTGAATAAACCATGGGGTGCTTTGTTCCACATTTCTCTTCCACTTAGCATCCCACGCTTTTTCGAGAATTGCCTTCGTTTTCTCAGGGTTTCTACTATCAGATACTAAAGTAGAACTACCTCGAGAGCATACACATTCATGAAAAAAGAATTTTCAAAATCGATTCATAAACGACGAAGATATAATCCAAAAATTTTGTCTTAAGACTTAAGACAATTTTTTTTTTTTTCTTAAAATTTCCTTAAGACTTAAGGAGAGCTACTTACAAACGAACAAACAAACATACAGATGAAGCTATTAAACAAGCGTGTTAAAATGGGGACATGCTACTGTTTTTAGATTTATTCAGAAAGTCACAGAACTTTTAGGTAACTTTAATGTAAAAATTCAATGAACTTTAAAAACATAGAAGGCTATTTTAATCCTTCCATACAAACATAACCCCAATTTTTATTCTTAATTGCATTATATTATATTTTGACCTTAATACAAAGCGGAGACGACTAAAACCACACATTTCTTGAAGACATTTTAACAATAATTGGCCCGGACAAGACTCGAAGGATTTTTAGGTCGACAACGGTTTTATAAGCCTTGCCAACATTTTTTGAACAAGACAAGTTAAATTGTAAAGGAACATGAATAAGACAGACGGTCTGACTTCTGACGATATTGTGAACTGTTTTTGAAATAGGAACGATGTAAGAAATGCTATGTTGTATTAATTATGCTTATGCTATTAGCGGGTGGAAGTTACTTGAGTCGTTGTGACTAAGTTGGTAAAGCATCAGCCTCTCAAGTACGAGTGTGTTTGATTCCAGGGCAAGTACCAATGATACTTATCTAAATTATATCTTGGACACTGAATTGAAGGCGAAGAAAAACATATCGAGGAAATCTGGACTACGAAGTCTGAAATCACTAACCCACATTGAGACAGCGCAATACCTAGAGACGTTAACACGTCAAGCTACCCGAAACTGCCAAATTTTCCCAATCAACCTTGAACCTCATGCTTCAGCGACAAATTTGAAAATCTATTAAGGACATTCGTCTGTACATTTTGCAGGCAGACTTTGATAAAAATTATACAAATGAACCGACACCCCGGTCTGGTATATCGTATGTGAAAGCTCTCTCTCCCACTTGGGAGAAAAATTGAAAATGTATTTATGGACCTACCCAGTCCGAACCAAAAGTATGTATAAGAGCTAGCAAAAAAAAAACTACGTACACTACAAACCATAAAAATGTAGCAAATAAAATTTCGTGTGTGCCGCCATGCTGTTCAATTCGGTAGCATTTGCCGCGAGCTTGTGCATTCCGATACATACGTGTGTGGGTGGATTGAATAACTTTTTGTAGCTACAAAGCTTATCTGATTGTTTGTTAGATATTGCTTGTTTTTAGTTTTGGCCTCTTGTTCTGTTATTGCTTCGCTTTGTATCGCTTTTATTAGGTTGGGATGGAGGGATAAAGTTGTGTCTAAATGGTTTGTGTAATTTTAATTGATTTATGTTCAATATCAATTTCAAGAGGTAATAGTCACTTCATTATATTTATATACGAACAAAGCTTAAGAGCTTGCTGTTGCTTTATGCACTAAGTTTTCTTGTAAGTCATTCCTTTAACTACATTGGAGGGGCCCTGTAGGGCTGAGACCAGCCGTAGCTACGGGTTGTTTGCAAGAATTACTGCGGCCCTTGTATACAAAGACCTCCGAATAAGAAGGAACATAGTGGGTTTTAGTCAGAATGAGTCTAACACATCTACACAGTGGGAGGAGTCATAATAATGATTTCAAACGAATAAATAGCTTTAACTACCTTCCCATTATATATGTTTATTTTAGACGTCATGTCTTTTTTTTTGTTCTTTTTTTCTTGTAAATATTATGTTCTATTCTATTCTGTCTGTCTGTTAGGAAGAAAAACGACGATGATTTTATCTTCAAATTATTACCAAGTCTCGTGCCGGGGACCATAGACCTAATTACAAGTTCAATTACGCAATTAAACAATTACTATTGTTTTCTAGTTCACTAAAACAGGAGAACAATATAAATTTGTCACGCGCTATTAACCACCTCTCCCTCCTTATAAATCATACGTAAATGCCCACTAATTCAATTAATAATAACAAAGTATTATAATTACTTCACTGGGAATGCTATTATTACATTCAAACAAAATATTACTATTATAAAGACTAACTCATCTCTTTGGTCTAGTAGTCATAGCGCCACCGCTGTGCGCGGAGTCTCGGGTTAATTCCCAGATTGGGCCAAAATTGCTTTGTGGGTTTGTAGAGACTTTCATAAAAGCAGCCTGAAGTTTGTAACTTTGTTATAGATACACCCGTGCATCAGAGAGCACATAAATGTCGCTCCTGCGCCTGATCTCTCTCCGATCGTGTCGGATTGCCGTCTCCTCAGATTATGACAGTGAGGGAATAGAGAGGTCGCCTGAGTATGCGAAGATGCTTGTGCAATATAGGTTTTAAATATGTCCTCCTGAGACATCGGCCGCCTTGGCCGGCAATTGGTCTAGACGCAATTATTATTACAAAATCTGTTCGCTTAATACTAAACTGTTAACATTGCTTAGATTCGGTAACTCGATTTTGGCAGTATGAGTTATAATATACATAATTTACGGCCAGTTTCGCCGGTTGCTGATAATTTATCTGATAGATTATTTTATACAAATTCTGTTCCATTTTTGAATTTATCTGGTAGATAGTGGCTATCCGTAACCAGTGAAACTGGCCCTTAGTGATGCCTAGTACCGCTATTACCGTAGCGTTTACACCAATAAAAAGACAAATTAATGAGAAAGATCTAGTCGTATCATTTTTACTTGAGAAAAGCCAGAGCAGGTCACTAGCATTATTATATAAACAAAAAAATAACTGACCCCAATTTTGGTATTATTTCAAAGGAAATGTTGCAACGTTTAATGCGCCGACACGGTTTCAATACGTCTTCCTATGTAAGTCATCGTTAATTTTAATGGTTATCCAATATCTTGTGTTTATATCGGCTATTCTGAATCATGGCCTGTGAATGAGATGTTTACTTCGGCCCCAATCGTTCAGGAATCGTAAAATTAAACAGTTTTGGCGTAATTTTCGGATTGTCATTGATGAAATGATTGGGATTTGTTTATGATAATACGTCAGTCGTGATGGCATAGTGGTTAAAGCACCACTCAAGTAAGAGGGTGCGGGTTCGATTCAGACAAGTACCAATGTAACTTTTCTAAGTTATATTATGTATGTATTTTCAAATCAGTTATTTTTTTTAGTTTTCGATTTTGATTCAAATTATTTTTGATAACTTTTAAATAAACGTGTAATTATTTTAAAAGGTTAATAAACCCTACTAAACTTGATAATACACGTAAACTATACAGACGCAACAATATACGGACACCTTCCGATCTAATGAATATAGTGTTGATTAGTAGTGACAGATTGCGGATCCTCGAGCCTACCCCTTGAATTATTTACCCTATTTCTATTGCCGTAGATAGCAAATCAATTTGATTTTGGAAGTGTTTAGACCGCCAATAAATAATGAAATATTGCAATTCAAAATCGACTAACGTATTCTGATTCAAAATCTGTAACTCGACGTGTGGAACTAAACAGTTTGTTTACTTAAACGCACCAATCTCAAGAAATAGTGTACCGATTAAAAAAATGCTTCAATACTATATAGTCCATTTATCGAGGAAGGCTTTCCTAACCTTAAAGTCGGGTAAAAAAAAGTCGGCAAAGTACATCTGTGTCTGCGCGAATGCTTTTGCACTATAATATGTCCTGCGCAGCTGGCTGATCTCCATAAAAAAGAACGGCCGCCGTAGCCGACATCAGCCTGGATGCCATCATCATCATCATCACTGTATAACTATGTCAATGCAATAAAGTAATATTTGTTTCAGTTTTTTGAACTCCCAAGAGACATTCGTAAACTCGGCCACAATAAAGTCATCTAAAACCGCGACAGTACAGCGAATACATTGCCAAACTTCCAAAGATAGGTACTTGCAACTTTGTAAACTTCCATTTGAAAAATACCGTTAATATCGAAGCACTAACCGTACGCACTGCATTGAAATACAACCACACAAAAATCAACCGTAAACACACACTGTAACGTTTAAAATCCATTGATACGATCACAACGACTTTGGGCGCCCGCCGTTTCGACGTTTCCCTCCATTACCATTTTACAGAGAGTTTCAATAAGCTTTTGCTTTGAAATTGGCTTTTTTTCATAGTTTTTTTTTCCTTGATAAAATTATATTACTTGGATAAATAAGGTCATTATTCCTCGCGTTCCAATTTTGTCTCGTTGACCTTTGTTGAATGTTTCATTTTGCGAACATTTTAATGTGCCTCTTGAATATAAGTCTTTCAATAGACTTATCTGGCTTAAGATAAGGTGTTTTAATACCCATGCCTGTATAAAATTGAAGAACAAAACCTTCTTGTATATAAACTGCTTATACTTGCTTGAATTTTAAGAGGGGATAGGAAATGGATCATGCTTGCGATGTTGGCAGCGAAATTATTGCGTTTATGAGCCATTATGCACATTATTCGGAAGGCACGTTAGTTTTTTGGGTTCTGGCTATCATTTGTGCTTCTATGGCAGTCGTTATAGATATTCAGAAGCCAGAAAGTCTGATAACCAGTCTTACCAAGGGGTAAAGTCAAAGGGGTAAGTCGGTTTGCCCAAGTAACTGGGTTGAGGAGGTCATACAAGCAGTCGCTACACGTAAAACACTGGTACTCAGCTGCAACCGATTAAGACTGGAAGATAACTTCTACATAGCTTAGGAAAAGGCTAGGCAAAATATTAATATAAATGTATAAAATATATTTAAACAGGTATTCTGTTTATATTACTAATGACAAAGCAGATGAAAGAAAAATATATTTTCTTTTATATCTGTTCGAGATACCATTTTACCTTGCGTATAATATTTTTTAGTTAACAAGGTACGGAGACTTATTTTATTAAAGGCTAGCATCTCCATACTGACATCAAAGCACATTTCTGAGCATGTCGAGAAAAAAAAACACATTGTTTTAATGATCGTTGTAGTGTAGTGTGCTCTAAAGAATTGTTCGCTCGCCGTACAAGAGCTCGGGAGCAAACAATTCCTCTCAGCAGACTTTTGAAAACGTACGAAAAAAATAAACATAATATAAGCAAAGAAACGACAAAATAAAAACAAATGTAAAATATTCAAAGAGATCTCCAAGTTTGTCAACGAATTACATAAAAATTTTCCCGAAGAAAATGTTCACGTACAATTATTCTTGGCTTATTTTTAAGTGGTTTTTTTACCGACACCAAAGCCTGGCTAATAAGAAAAAGGCAAAAGAAACGTTGAACACAATAGGAAACTTAAATTTGGAATAAAGTTCAAGGCTCGGAAACCTTTTACCGCGACGCCAAACTCACAAAAGTGATTTAATTCCAATTCATTCATGACCCACTGAATGAGTCCATCTTAATTCGTTCCCTGCTCTTCACTTCAATAAAAGTTACAAGATTCCGAAAATTACTTGTTCAATTGAAAAGTTTTCAGATTGCCAGCGAGCAAAATAATTAAATTTAGCTCAAAACTCTCTTGAAAGTGACTAAGTTTTATAATGGTTTACGACAATATGGATTTATTAATTTCGTATGAGCACGTAGCTGAAGCCAAAATTACATTATGTGTCTTAAATATATTATGTGAATCAGGCCGCAGATTGAATACAGCGATTACCTGTTTATCTTACGCTAGGCATAAGACAGAGTAGAAGTGGGTTGCTATGGTATTTGTAAGCGAGGAGCCGTCGAGATAGACTTGCCAACTGTCACAGTGCGTAGATTGAACGAATACGATAATATCGCCCGAGGCTTGTAGGCAGGCACGAAGCAAACTTACTGTCTTTTACCAAGAAATACAATGTTTTTATTTTAGTTGTTTGTTTCTGCTATTGTTACTGGTAATTCGTAATCGCTAAGGAGAAATATGTTGCTATCTGACACCATTGCCAAAACCTTTGTACGAGAGCTATAAGAAATAAATATATAGACTCAATTAATTATGATGACCACTTCATAAAATTGCTGATGAATAAACAAAATCTTAATGATAGCAATGGAAGTGACTGCAATAAGACTTGTCTGGCCAAACAATATAAAGACGTTGGAAGGTCATGGTGAGAGGCTTCAAGAGTCCTTGTGAACCAAGAGTGTTTCGAGAGGGAAGCGCTATTACAGAGTTTTATTAATTAGTACGCGGTTTGAAGAACGATTAAGTGCGAGAAACGTAAACAGTTTTGTATATGGAAAAGCATGGCTTGTATAGATATTTACTTCTGGAATTCCAAGAATGCCTATTAATAAGTTTATTTTAAAGCCCTCTTCTATAATATTCATCAGCGTTATTCAATAAAGCTTTACCTTTCTTCGAAGTAATTTTTCATGTTATCATCGTACACCATAATAAAACCATGTTTGTAAAATCAAAACTCTTATCAAGAATTTTCCACATTAAGAACTAAACGACGCAATTGACTAAGTTCTACACTCGATTCCAACAATTAATGAAGTTTCAGACTCGGTCACAACTTCAACTTATAATAAGAAAACTAACACATTGTCCGCGTTCACTTAAATGTAAAGTACTCCACTCAAATTATTATCCGTCTTTAAAGTCGGTTTTGAAAACTGTAGGAGTGTTGCAAGGGCTTATACTAGGACCATTATCGTAATTACTCACACGGGCCAACTGTAACATAATTTGAATGAGTGGGTGAGCGCAAAAGCTTATCCTTTAGAGATTAATGTTGAAAGAGTACTACATTACTCCAAGTAATTACTGACAGAAGCAATTAATTCAACGCCGGTCTTTCCTCGCTTCCAGTGAAATATTGTCAGTGCACGTAAGTTTTCAATCTACTTAGATGGATCTTTCATCCAATTGTATTGTATGTTTGGATCAGTGATAATTTTTATTTTAAAGGAAAAAACCTATTAATGTCATCACCGATTAATTTTATTTAAAATAAATAAGTAAACACACAAACCCTCTTCTGCATCTAAAATGTTCACAACATTTCAGTTATGTAACTTAATTCAATGCTGCAGTTATTCATCCACAGCTACATAACGCAGTTAATTAAAAGATCAAGCTATCTAATTAAGTGGACGCTACATTACCAAAATAAAATAACTCACCATAAATCATTGAGATGAATAGCAGTATTGCATTCAATACGTATGAATGCCTCTTTATCCTCTTCAATTCTCCGGCCATTTTGTTTTTTTTTTATTTATTTAATAAATACTATTTTAATTCGACACTCTTCTTCTTTTCATCATCACTTAACACTTAAATGTATTAATCCTATTAGCGTCTAAGTCTATTTTCTAATTACTAAACAGCTAAGCATCTTGTCACAACTTTTTCGCTTTTACAACTCTACTAGTTTCCACTAAATACGTCAACATTTATTCTACTTCTTAATTAACGCGCTGACAAATAGTTTTATGACACTTAGTTAAAACGAATGTCGCTCCATATATTAAAGTTCCTACTTAATGCTCGTCTATTTTTATTTTATCCTTAACCGATGTTTGGCGCATAAATTGTACGGCACTGGTGACTTTAGTAACGCGTGCTTGGATTATTTTACTGAGCATAATGAGCGAGGAGCATCTGAAATTAGCTCGAAAATCTCCCTTGTTTTCAGATATAAATCTTACTTAATCCCGGCGCGTAAGTTTTAAAGAAATTTTCATTTATACGGCATTCCTTAACAAAATATACGACCACTTGACACACTGGTGTACACTCGTGTTCATAAAAGTTTCGCATCACAGGAAGGTTCACTGATATTTTTTTGTGTGAGGAACAAGTTGAATATCGGCATCGTCGATGGTTTTTTTTCTGTGGGAGCGCGCGCGTCCGTTAGGGGCGGCAGCTGTGAAAGCACTGACTTACATAAGGGACTCGCCCGGTGCCAGCCGAGCGTCTGTCAGAGAGGGATGGCACATGATTTTCGTAAGGGTTGCAGATCGCGTGCGGTACATAGTGAAAGGGACAGAAGAGATTTTCGCATTCATGCCGTGGTCCGTTAAAACGTAACGTTGAAATCTTGTGTGAAGACGCAATTAAAATGTACATAAATCTGAAAGAGATACGTTTCAGTACTAACGCTTCCAAGTTAATAAGTGTTTAATTTGCCACTTAATAGCTTATCTGTGTGGATGGCTCTCGACGATTGATTATGTTAACTAGTGTTGATTTTAATACTTGAGCAAAATTAACGAGTGTTGATAATATGTATGACTGTTTTAGGATTGCAAATATAATTCCAGTTGATAGCATATCAGCTTAGCGTAGATCAACTAAATAAAGTAAAAATAAAACGAAATCTATGAAAAATAAAACTTAAATCACAAAAGAATGTGTAGGTAAAGGAACATCAGTCAATCGAATATAATTGTTAATTACTTCACACAATTTCTCTGGTATCATTATCAACTTTGACGTATAAATGATGACAAAAAAAAATTATACATTTTCAGCTTAAGAATAAATAATCAGCATCTACTAAAAGGAGCATCTTGAAACAATTTATGGAAATCATTCAAAGAACTAATACAATATCCAAAAAGCCTTATTATTCTCAATATAAACATTCAAAAATGATCCATCTTACACAAAAAATCCCGCTAATATCACTTCTTAATGTAAATTATATGAATGAAATTGCCGGATATAAAATTCAAATAAAGCCTCTTTCTGAAGTTAAATCATTAAGCGGTTTTTCACCGATTATCTTACTGAATGTACTGTTTTATGTGGCTTCTCTTTGTTAACTGGGTTTTTGATGTTAATTTTGAATCTTTTAATTAAACTATTTTTTTTATTTATTTGTTTGGTTAACCAACAAATTACTTAAAGGTTAACACCACATGTACAATTTGTGGTTATTCGTTTTACAAAATATTGTTTATTGCTCATTACTAGAGCTCGAGGAAACGAAAACGGTCTACAATAACAATATGTAAACAAAGCAGAATTACAGCAAGCTTATAGAGTGTAGTATTAACATTTTGGCTAGTATCTACCTTAAATTATTCAAACAACACAAACATTGCATATAAAATTAAGCGATTAGAATTGATGGAATAAAAATTGATTGAAAGGTTAGAATTATATAATGAAGAATCGTTTAAGTAAAAATAAATAAACAATTTTATTTGCCAGTAAATGGCATATTTCTCTGTCAATAATATTGACGACTACTCGTACTGGTTATTGTATACATAAATAACTCTCTAAATTATTAGGATTGTTGAATAATTCAAATACATAAAAAAATTCACCCGATTTCAATCATATTAAGAAAATATTATGGCTGGGGCACTCCCTTGCTCTCAGATGAAAAAATCTTAATCTCGATAGTGTCACCTGGACAACGTTTTAGCTGAAATTTAAATCAGCTTTAATCCCATGTACACTGTCTACATGTACATGTATTCCAGTAAGTTATCATAAACCAGTGATCCTTGGACGTTGACAAATTCTTAATCGTCATTGGGAAATTTGAAAGTCACACCGTAAAAAGAAAAACACATTTGAACCGTCGTTGTATATCTGAGAGACCGCACCGCTCATCCCAGCCGTTGAAACAGGGCTGGTACGCGACCAACACCTCGGGGGCCGGGTGTCATCGATGAGTGTGGGTACTTTATCGTCTAAGGACGACGGGCCCATGTCGGCGCCGCGTTCTGTTCCACGTGCTCCTCGAAGAGATGTCAGCAACATAGGAAGGGTCCATTAGGCTCAGGGTCTGCCTGGGCTGCAGGTTGCAAAGTTGCCGTGGCCCTGGCACACAGGGACCTCCCGAAAGAACACGACTCTCTAGCGGGTCCATCTTAGCTCAAAATTCAATTTCATCACAGTTAATGCAGCCTTTGTGAACTAGTCTTGCGTAGCTGGTTGATCTTAGAGAGAACGGCCGCCGCGGCTGGCAATCGGTCTGGATACCATAATTATTATTAATAATTTGGGCGAAGTACTTCTTTACTACCGTAGAAGATACCTAACGACTCAAATATTTGCAAAGAATAACGTAAACATATTCTAAACCCACACTTCACACAATTAAAATTTCTAACTAATTCCAAAGCAGAGTGAAATGTAACAAAGCGAAACGAAGTGAAGTGCCAACATTTATGCAACAACGCTTTAGAATCTAGATTTCTGTTGTATTAATTAGCCTTTGCGGATAACAAAGAGCTCGTGGCTTAGTAACACCCACAGATCGATTGAATAAGGTTTAGTTGCACTTGCCATGTCTTTCTGATATCTTTGTAGGTATAGAACTGATATTTGAGATACTCGTACAAGAATACTAAAGAGTATTTACTTCATTTCTACTTATCATGTTGCATAGTAAAAATTCAAAAAAGGAAATGAGACAAATTCTGCTCTAATAGTTTTAAATATAGAACACATAACAGCCAGTTTTGACATAGTTATAACGAAATGGTCTTTTTAGCCGACTTCTAAAAGGAGGAGTTATCAATTCGACGGTATTTTTTTTCTTGTATAACATCAGTGGCTCCAGTCTCAAGAGACCAGTATTAACCGGATACAGCAGCTGAGTACCAGTGTTTTACTTGGAGCGACTGCCTATCTGATCTCCTCAACCCAGTTACCTGGGCAACCCGATACCCCTTGGTTAGACTAGTAGTCAGACTTTCTGACTTCTGACGACCCCTAACGACTTCCATACATACATTATAATAATCACCAATTTATCTTCAGCAAACTGAGTGATGGAATAAGAAGTTATTAGTACTATTTTTTCTATATAAGAAGAAACCTGAACATTGCAGTGGGAGAATAAAAATAATATATAAGATAAGATTCGATCTTTCCATAGTTGCAAAAAGGTTAAGCTGATGAATAAGCCTTTGTATGAGAGTTCTGAAATTGAATACAACCTTCATTTCGGTCTTCGGTTGTTCATTCGGTCACCTCAAATAAAATTGATAAAGGGTCAATATCATTGTAATGCAGTTCAGCTACTGAACGTTTCAATAATTTTATTTTCATAGTTCATTAAATAAATTTTCTTATCAAATCATTATTAAGGTTTTATTTTTCTTAGTGATCATCATTAGCTTTATTTAGTAACTGAGCATATTAAACTATTTTGTTAATTGAATTTTATCAAAGTTATATTATTTATAGCTTTTCCCCGTGGTTCTATCCGTTGCCAGATGGAACAATTTCACGCAAATACAAAAAAAGTAGCCTATATCCTTTCTCGGACTTTGAACTATGTGTCTACCAAATTTTATTTAAATCAGTTCACTACTTTTGGCGTGAAAGCTTAACAGACAGATAGACACAGTTATTTTTACATTTATAATATTAGGAAGGATTCATCATCTCATAGGCCTCCCCTTTAGATCTCCACATATACCGGTTGGAAGCGACCTGCATCCAGCGATTGAAAAGGAAGGATTGCTCACGAAAAACTCACGCGATAAATAATTAAAGTTGTTGTATAGTTGTTTCGAAGACCATTACAATTGGGATGCGGACTAGGTCATAAATAAAATACTTTATCATATTCATTTTGTAAAGCATCTTAAAATAATGACAGTTTAATTTATCGTTTTGAATCGAAAACTGTTTTTATTTTTTTAATGATAATTTAATCGAAATAAGTATACGGCTTGATGCGAAAAATCTGTGACGTCATATGTGGTGTTTTCATACAAATTTCATAGAGAGTAACCGTTTTTGACAGTTCTAAAAAAGTATTGAATTTGACTAGTTGTCCGCATCCCTATTCCACCAAATCATGTTACGCAAGAAATTTAACTCTCAAAAGACCGGGACTTACTAAGTAAATAACCCATTAACTATGCATTCCCTAGTTCCGACCCTTTCACGTAACAGACCGATACAAAACTAATCAAACCGCAGTTTAGCTCCGTGAAAAGGTCACATCTACACAGTTCATTGGCTTCAGGGATAAAGAAGAACATTTTACTGGCGGAAGCAATACTCGTACCGTCAAACCTGATTTAGATTTGATTTAAGATTTGTGTACATTAAAGAACTCGCATATAGAAAACGATGCTATTGAAAAGTATACTCTAACAACAGACAATAAGGTTGAAATTGATTTGAAAGCTGTCTAAAAGTGCCCGAAAATAGAACAGACAATAAGAGGGGACGATTTTATAATTAACTGCAATCAACACTGACGTATTGAATTTCTGGAATTTGTGTACAGTCGCGTAGAAATGCTGTTTCGTGACCTTTCTTAAATGAATGTTGTTTCGACTGTCTTGTCCAATTTTGAAGAAGAATAGAAACATGTAATTGGACAACGACTAAATCTAAACGGAACAGATAAAAACAATGAGTAATTATATTCTGAAAAAAAAAAATAAGTGTTTTTTTATGATTACATACATACGCATTCCTAAATCTATTACTAGTTATTAAAACACTGAAACAAATTATAATTGGTATAGACAGCATACACAAGAGGGATACATGAGTAAGTAGATACATACATACTATCATCAAAATATTTAGGATTATTTTCAACAAGCCGCTTCCCGCGGTTTCACCCGCTTCCAAAGAGGCTTATTCATAGTAAGTCTCTTAGCACCCGGTTAAAAAGTAGCCAAAGTTACCCCTTGTTACATCAGCTCTCTGCCTATAAAAGTCCCTACAAAATTGGTCCCGCCATTTCAGAGATGAGCCGGAATAAACAGACGCAGATACTTATTCAAAAAATTTAAAATGTCTTATTTGATGTATGCATGTAGTAAATAACCTTTATTTTAATATTAAAAACAAACATACACTCCAATTTACTTGTATTTATACATAAAATAGGTAAGACGTTCAAAATTCCTTCATAATTGCATTACTACTAGTTTCAACACGAAAATTCCCAACTCGAAAGAACTAAAACTCACCTAAAATGAGAAGCAATAACTCATCAAGTGTACGCCTTTCGCCTTAACTCGTGCTTCCTAACAGATGTTAACATACGTTGTTTGTTTTCCTACTTCGAGAGATATGTTTGTTATTCCCCTCTCCCAAGGAATGCTTCTTGTTTCGTTTTTATTTATTTGTCACGAGAAATTAACTCGCTTCAATTTCGTACGTCAAATTTTCTGAAACGCGTATTAGGGGATGTCAACATTTTTTGTTGGGAATTTAATATAATAATATATATTTATCTATTGAATTAACGTTTATTAAAATCAATAAACTTTATTGATATTATTTAATTAATGAAGTATTTTATTTTTGTAGTAATGGTATCAAATATTGTAAATGTGGTTTAACGAGAATTAGCTCGTATTTTGTATATCTTTATTGAACCTATTATTATATGGTTCAATTGGGATTAATAATGGGTTCTATTCTACTTATATTTACAAAAAAGGCAAACAAGAATTCATAATAAGAAAAGATTTGAGAAAAAGCTTATGTTTTTCGATATTAATTTTGTTTAATTATTATGTTATCCTTGTAATATTTTAAATAAAGAATTTACAAAATTATATAAAATATAAATTGCGCGTATTTTTTGTCTCGATATTTAATATCGAAATACACCCAAAAAAACTTAAAATGATAAAATATTTATCATTCCCTCAACTACCCGATTTAATAAAACCAAATCCGTCCGATAATTTTACTTCTTTCTATTAGTACGTTAGCCCACGCATTTGATCAAGATTTTTGCTAAAGATCCTACTCCATGTTATGTGGGCTGCAAACCAGTTACCCCATATCCCCCTACCCCCCGATTCTCGATACAAAAATTCCCACACTCAAATATTTCGCGCCAATCCCCTTTATTCCAACGAAAACAAGGGTAAGCCGGAGTATTTATAGAAAAAATAAAACTATAAACATTGACAAATGCTGAACATCAGACATTACTAAAATCACCGTAAGGGGAGAGTTTTAAAAATGACTTCATTTCAATGAGACATGTACAAAACGGTATTTCGGTTCCCTTTTGGTTTCAAATTTTAGTTCCAATTTGTCTTCGTGAGTCAAGTTTGTGGAATTGAGTGTGTTTATTTTGTGTAGATTATGGTGCTTTTTATTGATTTATTTCTGGGTTTGTTTCATAAATTTTGCTTTTGAAATTTAATTAAAAAAAAAACGGCTTGTAGAACACTTTTCGCCCTTTTTAGTCAGGCTATATTAATAAGATACCTACATGCAAATATGATTTTATCTGCCGCGATTTATATAATTTATATAAGAATAAGATTTATATATGTCTATCCAAGATATAGGCTGCGCCTGCTTTGGGGACTATTAAACCAATAAAAATGTATTTTGTAGTGATATAGTCACAGAATGTACAGACGACAGATCTGGCAAATTTCTTTAATTGATTTGCAACTCTAACGCTGAAGTTTATGGTTCAAAGTTGATTGGGATAGTTTTACAGTTTCGGATAGCTTGATGTCGTGATAACCTACCTTAAAACGACACATGTAACTGTGGATTATTATTTATACCTATAATAAGTAAAAAAATAAATAAATACATTATACCTAATGGTAGGTCCATACTTACGTATTTTTAACAAACATTTCTACTTCACTCGTTGACGCTTCCTCACACAAAGAAGTAGATACATTCCAAACTCAAATAAATAATGTATGACTTAAGTATTATAAAAAAGTTGTGTCGAAGTATTTTCACCATGGAACTCAGCTGCAGGTGATTTTATTGGTAATTACAGTCTCTTTACGACTCCCCCTCCTTTTTTATTTGTTTTCTAAGGGGATGTGACTTTCTTTTTTTTGTATTTTCTCGTCTTGTTTTTGTTTTGTTTATTTGTGTAATTTCATACTGATCTGTGGCGCGGTGGGGATGTTTTTGTTCAAAGTTTTGGGGTTAATTGCGTGGAACTAGCCATTGTATGATGAACTATTTTGTATTTAGTTTGCTGGTTGCTGCTTTACTAGATATTTTATGGATAGATTGTGTTGGTACAACCGTAACGTACCGTTAATAAAATCAAGTATCGTTTTTTTAGTAAGTTACCTCAAAATAATGTGTTAGTACTTATTTTACACGTAATAATACAAAATTAATAATTTAAAATATATATTTTTTAAATACATAATCAATAATAAGTAATCGTTAATCTGATTTAAATAAAGACTCCATATCAGAGTTAATATTCAAGGGATAATATTGACGTTTTAAAGCGGTTTTTCTTGTTTAGTATTAAGGCATAGAAACGTCGGATTACGCATAGCGGTGCGTGGTCAGATTTTTATGGCAATTTGTTGTACATCGTGCGGTCCTGTGTACATACGTGACTTTAATATAATTAAATAATATGTATTTTAATAGAGTATAAAACTTTTGAATGAAAACTAAAATCGTCTAATAAACATAAAAAAATCCGATTCAACAAACCGGTATCGTAGGTACAACACTGAACGACAAAGCTGACAACATAATTTGTAAATTTGACATTTGCATGTGTCAATTTGGTCTATGAGATTAAAAAATAGACTTTAGTTGTTGATTACCGTATTCAGTATAAGGAAATAGTACAAGTAGATAAAGTCAGACTATCATACAAAAACAATTAATCAAACAACAACATTATTTTTACGACTTTGCATCGTTTGGAAAAACAGTCACTTTTTTTTAGGTTAACTACTAGAATCAGTGTAACTGTTGCTGTAACTTCTATCATTGTACAGACGTCAGCACATCAAGCTATTAAAATCTGTTAAAATTCCTTAATAGATTTCAACTTTATCGCTGAAGCACAAAGTTCGAAATTGATTGGGAAAGTTTTACAGTTTCGGGAAGCCTGATGTGCTGGCATTTGTACGTATTTACGAGTGTCATAACAAATCAACGAAAATAGTTTGAAACAAAAAGATCCTAATAGCAAGATCTATTAAACATGTAGAAGCGCCGCGAAACTCTAAAATTTCCCCAATCAACTTTGAACCATATGCTTCAGCGATAAAGTTTAAAATCCATTAAGGGAATTTGACAGATTGTAGCAGCTTGATGTGATAGCGTCTGTACTTAACACTGTAAAACCATTTATTGGAGGAAACAAATCCTGAATAGAACATATAAAATTCCCCTTTATTGCTTTTTGATTTGTACTCTTTGTAAACAACTGTCAACTGTCTAGAGAAATTTCAACCTTATGTTAAACGGTTTAGAGTCTATTTTACGTTTTCAAAGGGATCTTTTAACAGACAATTTTATAATTAGCTACAATACAATTAGTTTGACTTATACGTGTTTTGGAGTGAACGGAATACAGATACTTACTTTTGGGCTTAAACACTGAAAATGGATTAACATTGTTTTTTTAGAGAGATTCCTGAAGAGATTTGGGAGATTTTTACGTAACTAGGTTAAGTGTTAAGATTAGTGTTATTTAATTAGTATTTTCTTTAAAGTTAATGACGGCATTAAATACTTTACACATACATATATATTTATGAATACATAAATTATAATTAGATATGAATTGAATACATTTATGAATTAGACCTATTTTCCGACGGATTAGTACATTTGTATAATGAATTAAAAATAATTTTAGATACGTAATTTTTCGTGTTTTGGATAATTATCAGTTAGCTTATAACATAATATTTAATAAATAAAAAACACCTAGGCCACAGCCAACAAGAATGCTCATCACACAAATGTCGACCGTGTCGGGAATCGGACCCTGGACCCTCAGCTCGACAGTCCGGCGTCGTTACCATTGTGCCAACGGGGTCGTCTTTATATTTACAATATAGGGTAATATTTCCCCTCTATATATTATATTTTTGAGCCATAATCATTCACTTTTGAGGTAGCCTATTAGGCGCAAATGTCTTGCTTTAAATGACCTGAAAAAACATATACGGGCCGAATTTTTGGTGTTATTTGTTAGGGTCCGGAAGACCCGCATAGCTGGAGGGGGTCTAAAAGACTCATTCGTTACATCCCACTATTTATGTTATGTAAATGGATCTGGTTTTAGGTCGTTTCCTGGCTAGGTAAGCAGCTTTCATGTATTTTGTCTTTTTTAATGTTAGATTTTTCATTTTTGTGTTTAATGAAGAAAATTATTTTATGAAAAAAAAAATATGTGTGATATTGAACCAAAATTGGTTTTATTTTAAACAATCTCCTTCAAAATTTACAGCTTTTTCTGACCGTCCTGTAATACAGTACTTTGATGTTTGTTATGAGGAGAGTTTGCTCCGTTGGTCCAGTGGTCGCTAAACGATTTTTTAAAGCTTTTTTCTTCGTAGGAAATCATCAAGTGACCTGTGGGTGCAACTGCAGGCTTAGCACGAGAACCGTAGAAACAAGTTTTGTCTATTGGAGAATGGACATACTGACAGATTAATGTAAGATTTCTTTTGACGTTTTTTGAAGAAATTTTTCTTTTCTTCGATCGACATAAGTCTACAAGTGATTATATGCCAGTTAACAGGTTGCGCCATGCTCGGACAGAAGACTTGTTGATATTGACAGAAAGAGCTTTGTCTTTTCTTGATAGAATAGATATAGAAACGCCATGCTAAGCCTGCAAGAGTGTCAGGCTCTTACTGACTAAAACACACTGTGTTCCTTCGGGAGGTCTCTATGTGACCGAACATCCGTGTTGTATGTTGTGATGAAAACTTAAAAACTTTTTTTTTAATAAGTACTTTTACTACTTGGTACTCTAAAATAAAATATAAGGAAAAGATAAAAAAATCTTTGACTATAATTTTGTCATAAATAATACTTAGGGCCATTTTCATAATGTCCGAATAGCCACTATCTACCGAATAAATTAAAAGAATGGAACAGAATTTGAATGACATTATCTACCAAATAAACTAACTGGAACTTAGTAAAACAGGCCCTAAAACTATAAAACAGCCAGAATACCAAGCAAAAATATTTTATTGACTCATCAATTAATTGCAAATAAAAAAAGAAAACAAATGTTCTATCTTCAAAATCACACGTCAGCCAGTCGGCACGCGCGGATATTTAAACTTAGAACACTTACTCGCGACTACGGTACAACCGAGTATAGCCGACAGATGTTAACATATGCCCGTGTTTTCTTTATTTAAGAGATCTGTTTGTTACTTTTTGTTACGTATCCGCGGCGCCTCCGGTCTCTCACTTATTATTTATGGCGGCGAGTGTACCGAGAGTGGTGATGTATGTACGCTGGAAGTGTTGGCTATTAATTTTGTTTTAAATAAAAAATGGAATATTATTTTAGGGAAGTGAATTAATTTAAGTAAGTATAGTATACTAAGTCTCCAATGTTCACAATAAAAGCAGTCAACTATAATTATTAGTTTTCGTCAAACTTTTTGTCCTCACGTCTAGTCGCTGTCCAGAAACAAATTTAAGAAATTAGCTTCAGACACCGATCAAGCTCAAACCCAAAACTGAAAATCATTTATTTAAACTTGGTTGTAAAACAGCACTTTTTGAACGTCAAAATTTACAAAATACAGCTCCCAAAACGCCACCCTTCACCACTTTTCAAAGTGTTTTTGCTGGGAAGAAGAAGTGGCGCAACAAACTCCCCACCAATCATTGACTTATACGGGAATCAAACCAGCAACCTCCAATATGGTATAAATTATCACGAACTACCTACAACGCCATTTGGTCGCCAAGAAAATATATTTCCCGGTATTATTAAAATCGTGTTATTATAATAATTGTCCCAAAGGTATTATGTTCCTTTTTTAATAAATTATGATCCTTTCAATATAAAATAAAATATATTTTTGGAAGAATAAAGCTAGCGACGATTAAATAAATAAATTAATTGTTAAAATTGTTTTCTTTAAAGTATTATTCATTCATTGCGTTCGAATTATAAATCAATTTTACAAAAAAATTGGACATAATTCGTTTGACAATAATTATTTATTTCGTTTTAAAAATAATGACACTTTTATCGGATATTTTTTTTTTACTTTAAATTAAACAGAACGAAGCTGTTCATGAAAATTATTATATGAAAGTAAACCTCCATGCACTTTTATTAAAATTTATAGCACATCAGGCTAACCGAAACTGTAAAATTTTCCCAATCAAATTTGAACTTCATGCTTCAGCAATAAGGTTGGAACTGCATCAAGGAAATTTGACAGATTTTTGTAGCCTGATGTGCTGGCGTCTGTACATCCTGAAACAATTTCTTTCCAGGTTATATTTTATCTTAATTAGATAAGCCGTTTGAATGTGAAAGTATAATAAATAAATCAGGTCACATTACCCAATTTCAGCTCATTTCGTTGACACGTTTAAGCGCGACTGAGGAACAAAAAGTCAAAAATCACAAACTTCTACATCTGTATTGACAAGAGAAAGTCATATTAGTTAGTTACACTAACATTTGTATCTCAAGAACGGCTGAATCGATTTGGCTGAAAGTTGATGGAGACAAACATACTAGCTATAGTATTGCTACTTTTTATCTTCATTTGAGTGTGGGAAGTATTTACCTCAGGATGTGGGTAAAACAGCAGTTGAAAGCTAGTTCATAGTATTAGTAGCAGAATTACGGTATGTCTAACTACCTCGTTGGTTTAGTAGTCGTACGACGCGACTACTGTGCATGGTGTCTCAGGTTCTATTTCCAGCTCATGCCTAAATTGCTTTGTGGGTTTTAGGAAAATCTCACAAAAACCGCCCGGAGTCTGGAAGTTGGCGATTGATACACCCGTGCAGAGCATGTAAATGTCGGTCGTATTGTATTGCCGACCTATCGGTCTAAAAGAGTTAGGAGATAAAGAGTGCACATGTGCCCACGCAAATGCTTGTTCACCCTAATATACCACCATACACAGCTGGCTGATGACCTTAGAGAAAACCTCAGATTAATGAAGGACAAAACAACCACCATAGCCGATGATCAATTCAGACGCCAAATATTCGAATTTAAAACCTCTTTTTAAGTTACGAGTACTACAAAAATGACAACGCTCTTTTGTTTACCATACCTTCGGCGCTCGGATCAATACAGCAGCTATCTCTTCCATTGTCCATAACTGCATGTACACAAATGTACGCCCGTACGGGGTCGGACAACTTTTCACATAACTCAAGCCACTCGATTTGGTAGAGTTTATTATTTGTGCTCTGAAGCTCGCTGTGCTCCTGGTAGTCTTCTACATGTAACGTGTTATATCTTTGTTTTACTGCTATACTTGGCCCGTCTTGGATTTTTTTCATATATGTAGGTAGTTAATTAAGTTAGCAGAAGAGCTCGTGGCTAAGTGATAGCCACACGGGTCAACAGCTCATAAGGTTAAGTTCGGTCCGTGGATGTGTGACCTTGTTATGGTAAGTTCCTCCGTGTTTCAGAAGGCACGTTAAACTGGTGGGTCTCCGCTGTCGAGTCGTTACGTAGTCTGACAATCAGTCTTACCAAGGGAAATCAGATTGCCGAGGTAACTGGGTTGTGGAGGTCAGATAGGCAGTCGCTTCACGTAAAACACTGATTTGCAGTTGCATTTCGTTAAGACTGGAAGGCGACCCCAACACAGCTTGGGAAAAGAATAGGCAGATGAGTCAATTAAGTAGGTAGTATTTTTAGATTGCATATACGAAGTAGCTAGTAGCATAGGGAACCATAATGCAGGTGGCTAAAAACAAGGAGAAGTGGCGAATCCAGGGTGATGTTCGTCCAGCAGTGAACGTCTTTCGGCTAAATCGACGATGTCCGAAGCACACCGATAGGACATATTTTATTAAATCTCTTCTATCATTAGTCACATTAGCTGCATTTTCCTCTCCTCTTTTTGGCCAAGAAGAGCTACTATAAACATAGATTTTTATTTGTTTTAACTATTTGCAGTGCCCCTAATATCTTGTATACTGTGTGTAAGACCGACTCGTGCTTGTCCGCATTTTTTCCCTCATAGTTTTTCAGCTTTAAAAAATCTGAGTCTCAATAGCATCTCTTTTTGGGCGGATAAAACTTTTCAAATCGTAAAACCGCTATTTTATTGAGACTTCTTATTGGTATAAGTTGTATGTATATGCTGTCGATAAAATCAATATTGCATACATGGGATGCCACTTTTAACCCCATTCAGAGCTTAAACTTTGGAACATATGACGGTGAACAGAGAAACAGAAAAGTGGTGGAAAGGAAATGTATATTTGTCAGAATACTAAAGAGTTTGTTTTGGTTTTAATTTTAAAAAATATTACGTTAATTTTTGAATAAAATGTGTTTCAGAGAAGATTTTATTAATAGCTTAGCTTCCGTCAGCGGTTTCACCCACTTTCTGAGGGACCTATTTCCCGCACACGAATAAAAAGTAACCTTTATGTTATTCTGATGTATAATGATAAATTATAAACGATATATATTTTGCAAATAGGTTGCCTTTTGTCAGATTTCCTAACTGACCACCTTGAGAAGAAATGCCGAAACTCAAGGGTCATTGTCTCTTTTAGAGTCCAGACAAAAATAAATTACATACTAAAGTATGGATGAGCAATGTAGGCTTGTGTATAAGCTATGTTACTGTCAAGTTTCATCAAGAGATTTTAATACCTTACCCATAAATTCCAATGATAACTGTGCTATTTCATTTCCTAAAATAGAATCAGCTCTAACAACGCGAAAAGTTCATTCAACAAATAATACAGCTACACGAAAAAACTTCGAGAACAATCATCAGAATAGTTCGAACAATCACATAGATAAAGTATCAAGATTCATGCGGCCGGTCGTACATATCGTGACGTGATCGCTCGTTCGACAAAAACTTGTTGAAACGTCACTAACGCGATGACACATGGTAGCAGTGCTGATGTCGGTGACATCGTAAACTGTCGGCAAAATAATAACAATCCACACTCCTGGTTATTTCTGAAAGGCTTCTGCTAATAAATGAAAATTATTCATCGATTTTTTCATGTAACGTATTTGTATATTACAGAATGATATTATCAATAAATTCTTCATAAAACACGTTATTGATAAATTATACATATTGATTTTGCAAATAGGCTGAAAGCAACACTTTTAGACATCAACATATATTTTTTTATAAAAAACGACTTGAGTTCAGATTCATTTTGAAATAGTGAAGCTACTAACTTTTAAAAAACCAAAGAGACAAAGTTCTACAAAGCATGGACAATGATGCCAGCACATAAAGCTACTAGAATCTGTCGAATTTCCTTAATAGATTTTCAACTTTATCGCTGTAGTATATGGTTCAAAGTTGATTGGGAAAATTTTACAGTTTCGGGTAGCTGGATGTACTAGTGTTTGTACAAAGTGCCCCACTACTTTTCCTTAGGGGTAATAAAATAGGGCACATTGAAAAAACCTTAGTGACGTGACATCAATAAACATCCGGGAACTATAAGCAAAGTCCCATTGCTAACGATTGATGGCCGAGGATTTGGGTACAAGTTTCGCGTTGCCATCTTAGGTTGCTTTCGTTAAGATTTTTATTATTTATTTTTTCAGCTTACATGAGTTAGATACATAGAGGTCTTTTATAATTAAAAAAAAAACACAATTTTTTCCAACTTAATATTATTCAGCTTATTACTTTGACAGACGCCAGCACATCAACCTACCAATCAATCTGTGAAATTTCTTTAATAGATTTTCAACCTTATCAGAATACCGGAAGGTTAATATTCGATTGGTAAAATTTTACAGTTTCGGGTAGCTTGATGTGCTGGCGTCTTTAAAAAAAAACAATTGAAATTAAAAAATAAGTTTTTATCATTATAATCATTAGTTCTTAGAGTTTTTTTTTACTATTAACATGTAAAACCGCTGAAATAATACTGTAAACATGTAAAGGCGAACATATTTTACTTGTCCAATAGAGTAAGTCAGAAAGGACCTGCACGCGACACACCCTCTTCATTTCAATAACCATTTATTAGATTTATGGCTTCTAACTGTATTCGTGTCGGCTAGCCAATGACAGAAATTGAATAATATAAAAATGGAGTATATTTTCTTGTTTTTGGTACGAAGGTCCTTAGTAATATCGGGGCTATGGGATTGTTCGTAAGAGTTACCGCGGCCCTGGTACACAAAGGGCTTTAGAAGCAACATAGTGGGTTTTGATGATGATGGCGTCCAGGCCGACTGTTGGCTACGGTGGCCGTTCTCTTTTATGGAGATCAGCCAGCTGCGCAGGACATATTATAGTGCACAAGCATTCGCGTAGATACAGGTGCACTCTCTATTCCCTCACTTTCATAGTCCGATGGGACGGCGATCCGACACGACCGGAAAGAGATCAGGTCCAGGACCGACATTCACTGGTGAATCAATCACCAACTTCGAGCCTCCAGGGTGCTTTATGAAAGTTTCTCAAAACCCACAAAGCCATTTCGGCCTGACTTGGGTATCGAACCCGAGACCCCGTGCACAGCAGTCGTGCCTTTTTTCTTTTTTTTTTTTTTCGTGGGATATCATCAAATGACCCCTCCCGCTGAGGGTGCAGCTGGAGGGAGTGTCAGACTCTTACTGACTAAAACCCACTATGTTCCTTCTGGAGGTCCCTGTGTGCCAGGGCCGCGGTATCTCTTACGAACAACCCGCAGCCCAAGCAGACCCTGGCCCTTTATGGGCCCCTCCTGTGTTGCTGACATCTCTTCGAGGAGCGCGTGGAACAGAACGCGCCGCCGACACGGGCCTGTCGTCCTTAGACGTACGGACGATGAGCTACCCACACTCACCGCCCACAAACCGGTACCAGCCCTGCCGCGACGGCTGGGATGAGCGGTGCGGTCTCTTAGCCGCTCCGCCGCCTCCTTTGCTAGCATGACGGCATCCCATTCTCCCTCGCTCCGGACCATGGCCTGGATCAGGGCCGGATGCGAGAGGTCGCCGCCGCCAATTGCCGCTGTGAGGACACGGCGGTGCTCCGCCCAGGCAGAACACACTTCCACCGTGTGCTCCACCGTGTCCTCTGGCTGGTCCGCGCAACAGCAGTCGTGCCTTGCGACTACTAGACCAACGAGGCAGTCCCTCGTACACAAAAGGTTTCAGAAGAAACATAGTCATCATCCGAATGCGCGGAGTTGTTCCTACTGGAAGCGAGTAAAACCGCTGGCGGAAGCTAGTCCTTAATATGGTTGAAAGTAGTAACTGTCACGTGACGATGAACTAGTGATATTTTTTCTAACTACATACATAGTATTTACCTAAACCAATCCTTTATGAATCCATCTATTTAAGTATTCTTGAAAATCTATTCAGTATTATTTGAGTTTTTCGAGCACAGACAGACAGACGCAACTTAAGATTGAATCATTCTATATGTACGGCGATAAAAGAGTTTGGATGCGAGAATCGAGGCCCGAACAATGCTCAGTATAACCTTAATAAGGCGTTTTGTTCCTGACGGGGCCCTGCGACCGTTTTTTTTTTCGGGGCAGATGGCATTTAGGTTTCTACGAAAAAGTTTTTACGTGATACGAATAAATCTAGCAATGTGAGGCTATAGAGAGTGTTCGGGGACCGTTTAAGTCGTTACATAAATAATGTTGGGACTGAAACTTATTATCGGGGTTTAGTTTTTCTTGAAGAAAAACAATTGGTATTATTTTTTGGTCGAAGGTTTGGGTATTAAAATTTAATTTTATGTTTTATTAGTTGAAAAATTGAAATAAAAATTCTTTAGTATCTATAAACTGATTAAAACCATAATTATTTACAATTAGTAAATGCAGTTTGTGAAGTCGACTTTCATGTTAAAAATTTAATACGTGTACATGGTAGCAGCCATGGTAGCCGCCAGCACATCAAGCTACTACAGTATGTATTTTTTTTTAATTGGAAACCTAGTATTTATTAAGCATAATCAAACGTATATATGTACAAATTTACTACTACACTAAATATATACTCACTTATAAAAACTTACTTGTAAAAATTGTCTTTAGTAGATTATCAACTTGATCTCTGAAGCATATGGTTCAAAGTAGATTGGGAAAAATAAATAGTTTCGGGTAGCTTGATGTGCTGTGTCTGTACATATATTTAAATCAATTTAAAACTACTATGGAACATTTTCTGACGGGGAATTTAATCACTATCTATGGCTCCACTCCTACAAAACCAGCTACAGACTAGATCACCTTTACCCCCATCAAACGTAAACCAGTGTGAAATCAGATAGTTACAAATAAAAAACGTTTTCCTGTTTTCGAAGGTCACGTCGGAATACAATTTGTCACGGTAAGTCTTCAGCAGTGACGTCGAGGTCATGAGTAGCGGCATCTTAATCAGGCAAAACCTTTTTTAGCGTGACGCTTTTTCAACTTTTTTTAGAATGTATTTCAAACTTTTTGTTGTACTACATTGTTATGTTTATTGATTACTGGCTGTTTTTTGTGGTTCAAATTTAAAAAAGGAACGTATGACCTTACCTAGAACTGAAATCCGATTAGAAAATTTATTTAAATCGCTTCAGTTAAATTGTGACAAAGATATGCCTGTTTTTTTAAGTAAGACTTTTCCCTATTTTACAAGAAATGTTTAAGAATGTAATAATTGTGATATTAATAAATTTTGAAGAATGGTTTATTACCTTGTTTTTGTAAATATGGATCTACATTTTGTAACTGGTGGAAGTCTTATACTTCTTGCCGGGTCTGCTGGACTGTCCCAAAAAGTTATCACGGCAGTAGGATACGGTCCTACGATGTTGGTATTGATATTGCATAACCTCTTCTTTAAATCTGCGTGTTTTTTTTTTAATTATTTTTCTTTCTAATTGCTTCAGAAGGAACACTTGGATGGGAGGGGTGAATTCTGATCAGTAAGAGTCCAAATCTCCGTCCTGCTTGACACACAGTGGATCATTTGCCTGCCAAACTATAGCACACCTAAATCTAGCACAAAGCTTATTAACTGTTGAACAAATTACGTTGACTCCGCCCTCTGTCAAGCACTATTTAGTCAAGCCATAAAACAGTCCATAAACACGGTATACCAAGAGCCTCTGCATACTGCAGACTAAATTGTCGGCCGACAGTTGCCCTATGGTTGACTGGTAGCTTTTGTTAAGGTAATCGTCAATCCAAATAAAGTTTTTATTCTGGCTGATACCGGCTGGATACCGAATAGATTGGATTGTTGTAACGTACGCAAGACCGACTTATGTCGGTCGAAGAATAAAATAATTTATTTTCTACGTGTCAAAAGAAATCTGGTAGCCAAAACTTGTTTCTACGGTGGTCATGCTGAGCCTGGAGAGAGTGTAAGTCTTCATACCCTTATAATAAGGGAGGTTCCTTGATCAGAGACCAGGGTGTTGTGTCTAGTGGGCTACTGCCCCGAATTATGTCCATTAAGTTGAAGAATTATCTACATGTGTGATGTAGAATTTCGTTATGCTAGTACATCATTGTTGGCATAGATGGCGTTACTTGTATCACTACGCTGATTTATAAGCTCGACTAAACTGTCGGCCAACTAAAAGTTTGCAGTCTGCTCGGGTTCTAAAACGCACTGGCTACCGATATTGGCGTACAGTCCGCTAAGCTTCACTCATTACTACTCCGTGTAGCTTTAATCAAACTCACATTGAAATAGACAAATCTAATTAAAGTTCTAATGTGAGCTCGCAAATACAATTGGACTGATATTCATTTATTCTCAGGAATTTCTAGTCTGACGTCAGTTTGTGTTTTGATAATGAAACAAAGTGTAGACCTGGTATCGCGTTGTGGTTTATTACGAACTGATAATGTGAATTTTTTAATAAAAGATAATAAAAAAACAAGCACTTTTTTTTTTGTTTTCTATACTTTATGAGTAAAAACTAAAACACTGTTTGAGCCATTTCCAATAAGATTTAAGCGGATTAAATTTGATAGAAAATTACTTAAAATAGTAGTTTTAGAAAAAGAAGAAAAGGCATATTTTTTGATGATTATTTTTTCACTAGGTACTTCTTTTTTGGTTGTTGTCAACAACGAAAAAAATTAAGCTTAACTTGTATCTCTAGTACCTAAATGCGCAGTTTTTGAGTCATTTACAAGATATATAATGTTCGTCTTTTAGAAGTTAGGGGAACTGCACTTTTAATGAAATCTCGAGCTTATAATAACGCGTATCTCAAAATATTTTAATTATAAGCAAATCACAATGAAATATCATAAACAAATAGCTTCGTAATTATTATCTTATTCATTTGAACAGCTATTATATTCCATCTTTATTTTTAGACCTTCATCGGTTTTCCAATTCCATCCAAATTCTGTTATTACTCTCCGGATGGATTTACACGAAAAACTGAACTTTGCTGTTAGTTAATTTTCCGGTTATTTAAATAGGATCCAAGGGATAATACGGCTAAATATAAATAAAATGTTTAACAGTGAAATAAATATCTTGTTGAAATTTAAAAGGCTATCAAGAGAAATGAATCCGCTTGAGAGATTAAAGCCGAACACTTTTTGTATGAAACTACATTTTTTTACAGCCAGCACATCAAGCTACCCAAAACTGTCAAATTTTTCTGATCAACTTTCAACCATATGCTTCAGAAAAAAGTTGAAAATGTAGTAAGAAAATTTGAACGATTGTAATAGCTTGATGTGCTTGCGTCTGTACATTGTTTTAATTTTTGACTTGACTTTAAAAATCTTTGTAACTTGTTAGTAATTGATTATATTTATGTTATTTCAAGCTTTTTGCCATATACAACTTTTGTTATAAGACGTAGTGGCCTAGTGGTTAAAGCACCAGCCTCTCAAGTACATATGTGTGGACGAATTTGATTCAAGGTCAAGCCGGGCAAACACTACAACAACTTTTAAGTCATAAGGTCTTTTTAAGTATATCTTGATTACCAATGCATTGAGCAAGTGTGGTGATTAATGCAATCCTTTTTTGTATTACAGGCTGATGATGATGAATAAAACGTCCCCAATATTACCGTCATATTCAGACTGAAGTTACATCGTGACCAACAAACAGACAGACAAACAGATCAATACATTAATAAAATAGCATAATATTTTTTGTTATTCTAAAGGCTGAAACATACACTGAACAACAAACACAGGTAGTAAGAGCTTTAGTAACAAAGGGCTGGCACTTGGCATGGATCGCCGCTCTCGTTACAAGCTATCCCCACACTGATTGTGCTATAGACGCGACACACGTTTGATGTAGCTACTTTGCTACCTAATTTAAAACGAACAATACAGTTATTTCCCTTTATATTGATAACTAATTTGTTATTCTCAATCAATAAGCTTCGCATGGCGATTTTATATCTATTCTATCAAGAAAAGACAAAGCTCTTTCTGTCAATGTTAACATGTCTTCTGCCCGAGCATGGCGCAACCTGTCAAGTCGCATCTAAAAATAAAAAAATGACAAAAGAAATCTTATGTCAAACTGTCACTTTTCTGTCATTATATCCATTCTTCGGTAGACAAAACTTGTTTCTACGTTCTTATTTGTTCCATGCTAAGCCTACAGGAAGCGCATCGTTTTCTCAAAGTTGTATCTATAGCCTTTTCTCAAGCTATATTGGGGACTTCTAGTCTAACCACTATGTACCAGTGTTTTACATAGAGCGACTGCCTACCTGACCTCGCCAACCCAGTTCCCTGTGCAACACGATACGTCTCGATGAGACTTGTTGTGAGACTTCCTGGCTTTCTTCGTTTTGGGCATAATTTATTTTTATATGGATTAAGTACAGACGCCAGCATATCAACACATTTCAATATGTCAAATTTCTTTAATAAATTTCCACCTTAACACAATAACGAAAGGTTAATATTCGATTGGTAAAATTTGACAGATTCGGGAAGGGTTTTTATTTAACAGTTCATAAATTAGGTACGTAAAATCATTAGCAACTCACAGCAATGGTTTTTGCTAGGTTGATAGCTCGCCTTTATTAATGGTAGTAATATTCACATCAAATATACCAAGTAAATGTGGATAAGAACATGAGGAAAACCGGAAAAAATATAACATTTTTGTGGTAATCCGATTACCTGTTTCTCTCTTCTCTGTCAAAATAAGATCATCCAAAATAATTATATCTATTAAAACAGAAAAATGTTAAGCAATAATATTTTAACTAAATAAATTATTATCCAAAACATCAAATAAACTGTATAAACAAGATAACTCCAAGTTAATTTTAACTGAAGTTTCCAAAAAGGAAAACTTTTGAACTTCTAATTAATCAGACAAAGGCATAGTTTTAGACGCTTACGTAAGTTTCAAAAACTAAGTAATTTATTAGGTACATACGCCAGCACATCAAGGTACCCTAAACTATCAAGTTTACTCAATCAAATTTGAACTATACGCTTCAACGATAAACTTGAAAATGTTTTAAAGAATTTTGAAAATTTGTAGTAGCTTTATGTGCTGGCATCTGTACATCGCAAGATGAAATAAAGTTTTTTTATCTGGAAAATACTTATACATGTAAACTGATCCTTTGTAGTCACTTCAAAGAGATGTATTTTAAGAAATATACGGGATTAAAGTTGACATCCGACTATTGAGTCGTGTTGTTTAGTGCTGTGACAGTTTGGTGACTGCGTGTCCTATTCTGTATCACAGAAATATTGTTAAATAACTTTTCTTATATTTTTAACTTTTCTTGTTTTTATTCTTAATTCCATATATTCCAAAAATCTAACTTTATAACGGTGTCTAGACCGATTGTCGTCAAATCGTCCCGCTGCTCAAGACGTATACGACGATAGTACACAAACTTTTGTGCAGACTTTGGTGCACTCTCTTTTTCCTTCAATGTTCTAGTCCGATGATTCGGCATCCAACACAACTATGTAGAGAGAGGCGCAGTACCGACTTCCAGATTCGGTCCGACCCGGGAACCAAACCCGAGCTCCTGTGCTCAACGGTCGCGCCATGCGACTACCGCACCAACGAGGCAAGAATGCCATACACTACCATAAACCTCATCCAAAAATAGATAAATTAAACATTCCACAAATAAAAATTCCCTACTATTTGTTAATTAATGCAGTGAGATTAGCATATGATTTGTATATCACTATAAACTTCTTTGACAAAATTTGATAAAATACCCCGTGCACCTTCTGTGGCATTATTAATCTTTGACCATTTTATAGTAGGTTTAACGGGGCATCTCTACACGCAATATATTTGGTGGGTGCACCTTACAGGCCAACGCCCATTGCCTATCTGTGTTGCCATAAAACTATTTTATATATCTTTTGGAAATACTCAAGATAGCTGCTAATCTTCTTGCGTTTTCTTTAAAAGTGGGTACTTATTTGTTGGATCTGTCGTATGTATTGTGCAAAATCGGATATTGAAATAATATTTTTCTAGAACTAGGAATGGGTGATATTTTGTGATGAAAAATAATCACTATTGGTTTTGAAAGGTCAGGCTGTAGCCTCTATAAGTTATATCAACATACTGCTCGCAAGTAAAAATCTGATTTTCAGATGGGTTTTTAATACGATTTTTTTTTAGATTTTTGGTAGTTTTAAATGGAAATTATTGGTGATATGTAAACACGATTTCTACACATTTATTTAAAAAAAATCGCATCTTCTGTCAATCCAAATTTTATTTGGGGTCACAGCATGTTTTCTTCTTCCCAACTTTTCTGTCTGCCACCATCTCACAAGTAACATTCTTTCTAGCCATATCAACTTTCACACAATTCATCTAACGTTTCTTTGGTCGTCCCCTTCCTCTACTGGATACAGACGTCCACTCGCATGCTCAAAACCTTTCTCACAACATGATCTCATGCCCTTACCATGACAGCCGGTTTCAACATAGATTTTCGGCTATCGGTACTACTTTTAAACTTCCTCTTATATACTCGTGATATCAGTTACCATAAGTCTGTTCTAAATACTAATTCAGCCTTCAGTATTGTACACATTCAACACCAGTTATTATTTTTCATCTCGCTCTTATTAAACCAAAATCCATATTATTAAATTTAATAACCAAATAATTCAATTAACGAAACGCCTCATCCTTGCTAAAAATTACGTAATCACGCTCGTAAAATTTGAAAATCCAGAAACGGGCTAAGCCAAAATTTTGCTAGAGGAAAAAATAAATATTAATACCTACGTAGAAAAGCAAAATAATTAGCCAAGTTGTTCGCTGGGTTTTAATCAGCTATCTGATTACGGAGTGGTGGTTAACCGGCCGAATGTAAAGTACTGTTTATCTAAGCGGAGTAGCCAACGGTTGCGGTCATTCGCGTGTCGGAGCCAGATTGCTTTTTGCTTTAGTCACATATTCGGTTTTGTAAGATCGGTTTTTGTGGATGTAAGAAGGGTAATATGGATAGTAGTGTGTGTATATTAATGTAGAGTTAGATATTGTTTTGCATACTACTAGAAATAGTCTTTGAGATATGAGAATGTAGTTTTAGCTGTAAAACTAACATAAGTACAGATGCCAGCACATCAAGCTACTATAATCTGTTGAATTTCCTAAATAGATTTTCAACTTTATCCCTCAAGTATATGGTTCAAAGTTGACTGGGAAAGTTTGATAGTTTTTGGCAGCTTGATGTTCTGGCGTCGGAACTTGCTAGGTAATTCCTAGCTAATAATTGACAGTTTCTGTTACTTACATTAAAATTTGCTAAGTCAAAATTTTGTCTGGGTTTTATTTTTCCAAAACCATTTTAATTTTATACAAAAATTAACTTTATGTTTAGCAAGTAAAAGTAACTGAATTGGTTTCTCAGATATACTTAGAAAGTACATAAATGACGTATAAAATTTACATTGTTACTTGTCGGACCTAGAAACGAAGCCACACACTCGTACTTGATAAGCTGGTTCTTCAATCACTAGGGCACCACGACTATATACAGCAACGAATATACAGCCGGCAAATACCGCATCCATAAAACTATCAGCGACACACATCCACACATCGGTTTCCCCTGGGCCACTATTAACATTTTAATCACCTGTTTACAAGCAACAAAATTAATTTAAAATTATCCAGGTACCATGAAATCCAATTACGTTGATAGCTAATTAAAATTTTCATAATGTTTACACCTTGTAGGTAGAGTTGATGTTAATTTTTAGTAGTCATTATTAATGATTATAAAATTTATTTATTTATATCACATTGTGTTTATTCGGTTTAACTGACTAGAACGAATGGATAATTGTGTCCAATAACAATGAATTTCATTTTGATATTTCAATAGATCCCATTTATTGATATGATACTATAGGAAATGAATGATATCCATGCTGTAGTAATTGCAATTGTGTTGATTGTGGACAAGCCTGCATCATCATCAGCCTTTTTATTGTCCCACTGCAGGGCATAGGCCTCTTCTCATACAGAGAAGGAATGAGCATTAATTATTTATCACGATTAAGGCACGAGATAAGGCATCTTGCAAGGCGGTTTGGTGATTTAAGACATTCAAGTCCAAGTTTCCCCAAGATCCTTCATCACCTTCAGTGATTATTATTTCATCATCGATAATTTGCTGTGGAAACTATGAATTCGGATGGGACGTGGGAAAAGCAGCAATAGGATAATAGAAGGAGTCTACAGACTTCCTCGATAAATGGGCTATCTAACAATACCTACAGATTTTTTTTTCTTACTGTTCTAGTATTTTCTGTGTTTTCGAGTTACTTTCAGTAACTTTTTAGGCGTTTCAAGCTTTCGCCAGCATTTTCACCCGCGTCCCCTGTGAACTAATCCGCGCAACCGGATAAAAAGTAGCGGATAATAATGGGCTTTCGAACATAGAAAGATTTTTTTAAATCAGTTTCTTAGATTACCACGTTCAAGTAACAAACAAACTCTTCAGCTTTCTAATATAAGTACAGAATAGTTTTTTCACTTAGCTTGCCATTCAACGTAATAACGGTAGACAAAAGACTTCATGAGCCAGACAGTATTTATTCATTTAGACAAACTACCATACCATCTAAGTCTTCGAATTCGACTGCGCATAAAACGAAACGTTTTGGGAGGGATCCCATCTCCATTCACCCTTCAAAGGAAATTGCCGCCATACATTGATGTTTATCTGTGGATCTATTCACATCTTAGCGATGTCGCAATGGTTTTGTTCCTTCCGTTTTCTTTAAGTGTTTCGTATACTGATAATGGCGATAAAGGGGGTCGTTAAGAGAACTCGAAAGAAGCGGAGTGAAAAATAAAAAGTCATGGTGGCGAGGTTAAGGAGTATCTCGAGAGCGAACGGTCTCAAATTCCGGCGAGAGATTTCGAAAAATATTTTTATTTTGAATACCATTGAATTAATGCGTAAGAAAGCATCGTTAGGGGACCTGGAGATGATTAAACAGTCCTTACGATAGAGTGAATAGGCAATTCAAATATATATAGTTCTCTTAGTTACAAGTGATAACAAAAATGAATCTCCTTATTCAACTTACATGATAAAGTGTATATTCCTTTCAAATCCACAGCACGAAAGCTTTTGAGACTCAATCAATCTCAATCGTTTCCAAAAAAAAAATATAATCTCATAAATTCTAGCCAGAAAAAATATTTTGATCGCTGAAAAACAACAAACAAAACAGAGCGAATATTTTTTTTTCAAACACCCCCAATTAAACAATGACCACAAAACTCCGTTATCGAACATAGCTTAATGTCGTTTAATCTCATTTATATTGGTGAAAAATAATTGTTGCACATAAATCGTTGCGATATATACGTGTGTGGGTGAGCAATTTGCAAAAAGCAATTGCCGCTATACATCAATGTCTTATCGTCGGATCTGTGCGTCGATTGTCACGGGGTATGTAGCAGGGAAGCGCAGTGTTCCCACTCCAGGAAATACCTTAGGGGTCTCGTAGTTTCCGTGATTTTCACATAAAGAATTTTTTTTAATTAAGCGTTTAGGTATCCAGAGATAATTGTAGATTCACTAAACAGCCAGTATCGTAAGCTATTGATTTAATAGGTGGTTCGAAACTAGATATTCCAGCAAGAATCTTACTAAAAGATATCAGAATACTCCGGCCCTGATCCAAGCCATGATCGGGAGCGAGGTTGAATGGAATGCCATCGTCTCCTTCTGCGAAGCAGTTATCAGCTAGCGAAGGAGGCGGCGGAGCGGCTGAGAGACCGCACCGCTTATCCCAGCCGCCGCGGCAGAGCTGGTACTGGTTGGCACTACGGAACCCAGGTGTCGAGGGACGACTCCCGACCACTGTAGGTGCGGATCTGTCGAAGATAAATACATATCAGATATTTATCTATCCAAAACCAGCAGATGAGGCTGATGAATATAAAACTTTGATTTTGACAGGCAATACTAGGCCTTATTACATCTAACATAAGACCAGTAGTTATCAACATTTATTCCATTTCTAAATTAACTAGGTTTGTTAGAAACTTATCTTTGTCCACCGACTGAGCAAGCTGTCTGAGATTAAGCTTACTTATCTCTTTCAGTTCACAAATGAATGAACTTATTTCATAGTGAAGTGTCGCTTTATCTCAAGTGTATTTTTAGTCGTATATATAGTATTATTTTTTTGTGGTCAAGGAAAGCGGCCTAAGAGTTGATTTTTCTTACTGTATGGAGTTGATCCGAAGTTGTATTAATTATGTAATACTAGCATCTTCGTCATAAAATACTACTTCCTACATCTGGATAAAAAGTATTTTAATTTAATCGGTTCAGTTCGATGTGAAATCCCGACAGACAAATTTTGTTTTGCATATCATCATCTCCCGAGCCTATTCCCAACTATGTTGGGGTCAGCTTCCAGTCTAACCGGATTCAGCTGAGGACCAGTGTTATACAAGGAGCGGCTGCCTATCTGACCTCCTCAATCCAGTTACCCGGGTAACCCAATACCCCTTGGTTAGACTTACTGGCTTCTGACTATCCGTAACGACTGCCAAGGATGTTCAATGACAGCCGGGACCTACAGTTTAACGTGCTATCCGAAACATAGTCATTGGTGTCCAAGATATAGAAAGTACATGTTTTGCATTTATACTAATTATTAATAATGTTTTATATCCATATATTTTTAAGTAGGTATAATATGCTTGTGAAATAGACAGAAAAACCCAAATAAATACATTAGCTCTTTCATTATCATTATCAGTATCAATAGAGTGTCATAAAAGGGATATAGTAATATCATACAAGAATTGACACATATTGGTAACGTAATAAGACTTCTGGCTTTCAGAAGTCATTCCTAAAAATATGTTTTTTTTTTTCCTTTTCTACAAAGAAAAATATATGGTGTTTCTGATTGTCTAGGTTTGTTTGGCTTACCGAACACTAGTGATATTTCTTTCGTATCTCTGCGCAATGACCCCTATATCTATGGTTGTTTTTCTAGCATTTTATTCAGGCGTTTGCAACGTTTTAACTAAACGTTTTCGCTTCTCAATGGGAAACGGAGGACAGATTTGTATGTAGTTTAAATGAATGAGGTTCACGCCTGTTTCAAATGAGGTGACTTTATTTTAGAAGTCTAAATAGAGTGAGGGTGCTATTGTGCGCTGGAGTTTCTCTATTTACTTTTAAAACTAATGGAGATTTTACTTTTAAATTTATTTCATTTAATCTGGGGCAGTGTAGGCGTTTAGTAATGGATAGACGTGGAGTACCTACGTTCTGTATAATATTAATGGAGTCCAGACCAATTGCCGGCTAAGGCGGCCGTTGTCTCTAAGGAGAACAGTCAACTGCGCAGGACATTATTATAGTGCACAAGCATTTGCGCAGACACGGTGCAAGCGGTGGACTCTGAGTCCGATGGGACGGCAAAAAAGAGATTAGGCGCAGGACTGACATTTACGTGCTGTCCGATGCATGGGTGTATAAATCACCAACTTCCAAACGTCCGTCGGGCTGCTTTATGTGTCTTAAAATCCACAAAACGATTTCGACCCAATGTACTTGTTTCTTGAAGGCCTATAATTATTGTATTTGAAAAATAATCCATTCTAATCTTGTTAAGATATTATACAAAGAAAATAAAAAAGGAAAAATTAAAATAATGCATCAAAAAATTCATCCGCATCGCTGTCAGCGGGGATCGTGCCCAAAAGACTGGCCGCATTGCCAGATAATTGTTAAGATATTGTGCAAATTTATTAAGTGTTAAGGCATCATCAAGCAAGGCAATATGCATACACAAACCCAAGCACATGACAAGTAAAATTAAAAAGCAATACAACCTTTTTAAAGCACGTTCAGCATAAAAAGCGCAAGGAAAACGGACAAACAGACCGTTAAAAATTTTGCTCACAAAATCATTTTTAAATACAGTAACGGGACATTAAAAAAGGGTTACCGGGCTATTTGCTGGCAGCCCTTCGTAGGGGTTTATGACAAACATGACAAGACAACCCTTTCTAAATAATTAACGAACAAATCAGACAATTAAAGGGAAGACTTAGTTAATTCACGGTCCTAAACAAACGAACGCTTTGTGACTATTTAAAACTAATCTCAAAGCAGTTAAGTACTATTAGGGAAATCAAAATTGGTTTGAATAGAATCCATGTAGTGCCTAAGGACAGACAGCACATCAAGCTACTACAATCTGTCAATTTTCCTTAATGGATATTTAACTTTATCGCTGAGTGTATTAGTTTAAAGTTGATTGGGGATATTTGACAATTTTGGGTAGCTTCATGTGCTGGCGTCTGTACAACCTGTATACGTAGCTATTACTTATCATTACCCTAATCGATTAAAAGAATTACTTCAATTGCAGAACAATTACAAAAAAATAATAAAAGTGAATAACATGAACTGCCTCAAGAAATATGATCTAATTTGGTTCTTAATACAATCTTGTAAACTCAATTTGTTACTGGGACTTACAATTATATTTGAGGCTTAAGGGATGAACTTTGGGCGATGTAAAAGGCTCTAGAAATGGCAGCACCACCTTCATTGATCGTAGACGTAGTGAAACGCGATCTTCACGATCCAAACCGACCGCCGACAGAGGTGTCCTTGGCCGCGGGTCCCGTCGGTCCTCGATTGCCTCGTTGGTTCAGTAGTCGCAAGGCGCGACTGCTTTGCACAGGGTCTCGGGTTCTATTCCCGGGTTAAGCCGAAATTGCTTTGTGGATTTTGAGAAACTTTCATAAAGCAGCCCGGAGTCTGGCAGTTGGTGACGGATTCACCCGTGCATCGGAGAGCACGTAAATGCCGGTCTCTGTCCGGTCGTGCGTAGCCTATCGCGATGGATGCGCTCTCGATCAAGGTCGTCCAAAGTCGTTAGACTCCTCCCACATGTGGTCGGCTAACGTCTATACGGTAGATTGACACACCAACTGGACCAAGATGACCTCTGTCGGAAGATTGCTTGGAGGCTTGAATGGGAAGATGAGTGAATACGCTCTTTGAGGGTCCTACCTTGCTAAATATAATGTATTACATGGTCAGTACAGCTAGTCATGGCGGCCTAGTGCTTAAAATTTCAGATCCTATGATATCTTCATCATGCATTGTTTGTTACCCGTTGTAGTTACCTTAATAAATAAATAAATTCCAGATCAGGCAGTACCATTGTAACTCGGACTCAAATGACTGCGTAAAGGTGAAGGAAAACGTCTTGAGGAAACCTGGACTTGAATATCGCCAATCAACCTTCTTTAATTTTCGTTAATGCCAAAATAAGTCTTACTATTAAAAAAAAAAAAATTCAACGTAATATATTCCTAACTAGCTGTTACCCGCGACGTCGTCCGCGTGGACATTAGAATAGTAAAAATGATAAACTCTACCTTGTATCCTTTAACATCACGGTATGATAACTAAGCTATAAAATCAAGCCCAAAATGTGTAGAAATACTATGGAAATGTGTGGAAATATAACTGCCTCCCTGGTGACTTAGTCGCATAGCGCGACTGCTGTGCACAGGTTTCGGGTTCGAGTCCCGGGTAAGCCGAAATCGCTTTGTGGGTTTTGAGAGACTTTCAATCAGCAACCCATAGTCTGGAAGTTGGTGATTGATAAACCCGATAAATCAGAGAGCATGTACCTAAATGACGGTCCTGCGCCTGATCTCTATCCGATCACATCGATATGAGAGAGAGGGAATAATGAATGCACTTTAATATGTCCTGGGCAGCCGGCTTATCTTCTCAGAGAAAACGCAAAGACACTTAACTATACCGAGGATAAGCGACAGTTCTGCGCCTGATTTTACTTTGCAAAGTATTCAGCTGCTGTAACAATAAGCGCCGAACTTACATGGCGGACATTTGCGTGTCAATCATGGAAGACTTATGTTTTGATATCACAACAAAACACACGCGTCGTGTACTAAGATTGGAGATGCAGGTGTGGCCTCCCGCTGCTTCTCGCTCTGGTCTTTGTCTTAGATTGAACTGAACTTCGAAAGTACAAAATGAGTATGATGTTGGGGAATAGATTCTGAACTTATGCTCGTATATAAGAATGTACATATTATATGTCGTCACCACTTCAAATAATATTGTAGGCATAGTCACTTCGAACTTACATTACAGGTCGATCGAGTCGAGGTCGATAAAGTTAGTTAAGGCACTGAGAATGCGTTCTTTATCGCTAGTCTAGTAGTTGCATAACTCAACTGCTGTACACGACGTGGTATCGGGTTCGATTCGGTCGCACCAGGTCGGACCTAAATCGCTTTGTGAGTGTTAGGAAACTGAAAAAGCAGCCCGGGGACTGGAAGTTGGTAAAGGATACGGTGGAGCAAACGGTGGGGATCCGCTCTGCTTGGGCGGAGCACCACCGTGTCCTTACAGCGGCGAGCTTTCGCATTCGGCCCTGGTCCAGGCCGTGGTCCGGAGCATGAAAGAATGGGAGCGGCCGCCTCCTTCTGCGAAGCAATTATGCTAGCGAAGGAGGCGGCGGAGTGGTTTAGAAACAGCACCGCTCATTCCAGCCGAAGCGGAAAAGCTGGTACTGGTCGACACCACGGGCGCCGAGTGTCGAGGGACGACTTCCGACAGTATTAGTGTATAATCTATGACTTCCGACCACCGTAAGCGTGGGTCTGTGGGCGGTGAGTTTTGGTTGGCTCACCTCCGTAAGTCTAAGGACGACAGCCCGTGTCGGCGGCGCGTTCTGTTCCACGCGCTCCTCGAAGATATGTCAGCAACATGGGCCTCTTAGGACCAGGGTCTACCTGGGCTGCGGGTTGTTCGTAAGAGTTACCGTGGCGCTGGGATACAGGGACCTCTGGAAGGCACATAGTAGGTTTTAATCAGTAAGAGTGACACTTCCTCCAGCTGGAGAGGTTATGTACATCCCACAAAAAAAAAGACTGGAAGTTGGTGGTTGATATATCTGTGCATCGGAGAATACGTAAACATCGATCCTGTGCCTAATCTCTCTCCGGTTATGTCAGAATTGCCGTCCGTGTCTGGCTATGAGAGTAAGGAAATAGGGAGTGCACATGTGGCCACACAAATACTTACTACTTACTACACAGCTAGTTGATCTTAGACGCCCTTATATGTGCTGACCGTTTCGTAAGAGGCAGTTTATATCAACAAATGACTGCTGGACATGGATGAAGAAAGAGGAGTCTTTCTAATTTGAGATGTCTTTCTAAGGGGCTACATTGTAATGAACATCGTAGTCAATCCTTAGATTATTACTTATTCCCTATCCTTTTACGACCAAGTTCCTCGAAAATAGATATCTTGGCTGGCATCATTTAGAGTCAGAACAGCAGTCAACCCTATTCGAAGAGATCTGTTCTTTTCTGAATCGTTTCCAAGAGATTGACGTATTCTCTAGAATTATTTAGTCATACATATTTTTGATAAGTAATCGTTCGTAAAAATCAAATTAAAATATTGATAAGCCATGCTGCTTTGTTACGTGTGGTATACTGGAAGCTTAGCTAACATTAACCCAGACTGATATTGTATAAAGAAAGTACAGCACTCCTTCTTTGATCTTAAATGACTAACTTACCCAAAGACAGATATTTTTCTCTCATCCTCTGTCCCCGATTTTGAGTGTTATCTTGAAACTTGAATAATCAAAATTAATACTTGTGACTATGATTGTAGACTGGAAGACACCCCACTATAATTTAATTTTATGAAAATAAAAACTATGAACTCCATCTATGATCAGCTATAATTACTAACAATGTCAGATTGTCAAATTAGATTGGTTTGAAAAGTAAAAGATGGCGTCAGGTTGAAACTTGCCTTAATAATTTTGTCTTTAAATTATTATTTTTTGTCGAAATAACATATGTAGCATGTTAAGGTATATACTTTGAACTGAAAAATAAATTTAGAATTTTTTAGCCCCGTTTAATTGTATGAAAAGTTTAACTCCATCTATGACATTAGGTAATAACTATTTACCCAGCTGGTTTAGTCAAATTGTCAAATTTGTTAAATGTGTTGTAATTAAAAATATATAGATGGCGTCTATTTAAAACTCACCAAAAAATGCTTTATTGCTCATCCCCCTTTGTTAATAGCGTTATAATATATAGCCTATGTGTTATTCTGATGCATAAGCTATGTGTTTGCCAAGTTTCATCTCAATCCTATCAGCCGTTTGACCGTGAAGAGGTAACAAACATACACACTCACTCACAAACTTTCGCATTTATATATTAGTATAGATATAGATTTAAATCTGTAAAAAAACTCGCATTATCCCTCTCAAGAAAAATGTAAAATAAATATCCAAAGAAATGAAGAAAATATTATAAATTCATATTTTATTTTCTTACTACAACCCTGTGCTCAAGACAGGTTTAATTATAATTTGATTACCTCTCGCTCCCTCCCGACACTTGTACTAATTTCTTAAGTAGGAGTAAAGCTCGATAGGACACCGTCGCCCCAAGCGCCAACCCTTATCAACAATGTCGACTGGCTTGAATTCTCTAATTCACATACTGTCACCCGACTTCACTTCCGAACATCAAACTTTCAACTTTATCCTCCAGAACTAAGATCGGAATTCGACTGTCAAAATTTTGCTGTAAAGATATTCGAAGTCAAACAGTCTAAAATTTACTATCGGCATTGTATTAACTCAATTTTCGTGTATTGTTTATCGTCACCTTGTTTTAAATAGCTATGGTTTTACAATTGAGTTATGAAGTCGAATTTGTTTAGGATATTGTTGATTTTTATGTTTTGTGTTAGGTAAATGTATTCTGGTTTTAGGTCAAAGTTAACTGTTTATGATTGTTGCAAACTGTTGAATGAAGTCAGTGTTTTGTTATATCATTTCAAAGGAAACAAGTTATTTGAGGTCATTGTCTGAAGCTGTTTTATTTTGATTTAGTGCTATAGAAATATTTCTGCCACTATATGTGGTACTAAATATTTTGAGATACCGAAATAAAAAATGTAATCGTATAGCAATCGATCTAGAATACTTACATTTATTTACATATAATATACATTTCAAATATATGACGACTTACATCGGGGACAGGGTCCAAGCTACCACTGATTACGGTCCCAGAGCCAGAAACCTCCTCACAATAAACGCCCTTTCAAGGAGTAACGCCTTCTCAATCAGTTCCTTGATCCAGGCTCTCACACAAGTACCTCTTTAGGATCACGGTTCACAGCCCTTAGACCAAAGACTCGCACGGTAATCGACATGATGATAGCCTTAAATTGGTCATTGGTGTCCAAGATATACTTAGAAAGTACGTATAACTTAGTAAATTTGCATTGCGTATTTGTCTGCTCTGAAATCGAACTCGCAATTTCATACATTACGGTACTTTAACCACTAGGTAGGCCACCACGACTTAAACTACTATATTAATAACAGTATTTTTACTTTACATGTCAAACCTAATTAACGTCGTGTCTAGTAGTTACCCAGTTTTGATAGTTCGGGCAGGTGTAACTTGCAGACCAAAAAACTGTACCAGCCATTTTTAATTCGCAATGTTTAAATTTGAATACCAAATGCTGAAAATTTTAGCAAGTGTTGACAAACTAGTATATTGCTTTCCAGCATAGGAAATTCTATCTCAGGTCCATGAAATTAAGTGTTTAAAAGCCGAATATTTAACAATAAAAAATATATTGAACACAACATAGACTAGAAGATTAACCGGTGATATTATCTTTCTGACTTTTAAACTACTTAACCAATTTTAATCACAATTTCACACCGTGTGCACTTTGATCAAACTTGAAAGATAGAATAGCTTACATTTCAATTTATAGTCGAAATATTATTTTAAGATAGTAAATTATTTGTCTATTCATCATCATCATCATCTCAGCCATAGGACGTCCACTGCTGAACATAGGCCTCCCTTTTAGATCTCCACATACACCGGTTGGAAGCGACCTGCATCCAATATAATTTAATTAACATATTTTGTCTATTATCATGACAAAAAAATTTACCACAGCGACGCGTGGCCGGATCAGCTGGTTACCTATAAAATAATTTACTCTTAATAGCCGTACCGTCCAAAAAACACCAATAAAACATATTGAACACAGCGAAATTGTCAGAGCTGCCAACAAAAAGCTAACTGTATCCAATCTTGAGTTATTTAACAAAACACGGGCAGAAACGATCTGTCAAAGTCGTGGAACCTATTCATGCCAAGATAAATACTCGTGGAACGTGATAAGAGCTGGGCCTACAAACATTGTACTCGAAACGCCACTATGTTTGCTCTGAAACATTTTTTGTCTCGCTCCCTCTTGATTAATGTTTTGATACGTCAAAAACATTTATGTAGTCAGTTTTATGGGATGACAAACGGGTGGAGGGAATTTGTATGATATAGTGCCGCGATTGATGGGAAAAAGTACGGGGGAACGGTCGGGTTGTCAAGTTTGATTGGAAAAGTTAGATTTCGACTATAAAGAAAGGTAGTTTGTACCTTGTTTCAGTTTGCCGTAGCTATGTTTTAAATCACTAAAGAGAAGCGAATAATGGTATCTATACTTAAATGAACAATTCGTATTTCTAAGAATTACTCCCAAAAAATTTACGATATTTTCAGAAATTTACATTAAGGGTCGGTTCATATCTGACGTAAAATACGCCGAGCGTATCATCAGTCGTACTAACGTATCATCAATTGAGTGTGAACGGTCCAGTGTTTTTCTATAGATTTGTCAGTTCTCGCGTTACGCGACCGATAATACGCGACGCATATTCCGTTAAATATGAACCGACCCTAAGGCAACATCAACGTTCAAAAACTTAGTAAAAACCAATCATGAATTACTCATAGAATATTCCAATTCAGCTTACATAACCAAACTAAACAGAAACTATAATGATGGCGTATGAACTTACAAAAGTGAAGATACAATACAATTTCAATCAAACTACTAAGAACGCACTGAGAATCGAGCTACACTTCCAGCGATCTTCCTTAAGCAAAGTTCCTTAGAACTTGACTTCTCAAAGTCGACTTTGATCCTAAAGCTGAACTCTGAAGCTACAATCATGTGAGGGATTGAAAATTATAACTGAGACAACTTAATGCATGTAAGATCAAATTTGTTTGGAAATTTTAAGCTCGATATTTATGTAGCTGTCACGTTTTGAATAGAATCGTCGTGTGGGCACGGATCTTTGTAAAAAAAATAGATGTGTCACGGTGAAAATGGTGAATAGAGGGTTGTTTGGGTATAAAGACGTATCGGGACTGAATGTGGGGTGTGACGCAATGGTGAATATTCATACGAATGTTTGGATTATGCCTTATTACATTTTAATTGTTATTTAAATAGAATTGCCGTTGTAAAATATATCAATGAAAGACTACATAGGTTTTAGCACAATAATCACTGTAAGCTTTTTGATTCTTTTAACATTACTTTTATTGAAAGGTCTAAAACGTTTATTTTCTATGCAATTTTTATTAAGTGGGAGCTATGACATCACAGGTCTTTCACATTGATTTTGAAGATTATTTTGCTTATACTATTGTAAATGAAAAAAAAACAAACGATTTTTACATCGAAATTATAAAAGAAAGTTACAATATTTTTATAATGTTTTACCAAATAAATAATATGATAAAGTCTCTTGTTTTTGACCTATTCAACTATCTAATTGATACGAGTACCCTACTATCTTCACAAGACACGACCAATACACATAATGAGTTCGGACAGTAACCTGACTTTCCTCTATGAGTTACGGCTAAGTAACGGCAGTATGACTTAAGACCGATTCATTCTTCTGCCTAGCCGATTTGTCAACGTCACCGCTCATATTTTATCAAGTCCGGGGACAATGGTAACTACATTTTGATATCGGCAAGCTTGCTGACTAGTTTTCAAACGTGTGATGGATTGTTTGGGGTCGTATCTATTTTGTCTCTAGTTCCCCCCTTTTTTCTTAGGGGAGGAAGTTTTTACTGACGTATTGTACTTGTGAACGGTTGTGAGTTTAAATGGATTTATTTGCCTTACTGTTGGGATAGGTATTATTTATGTATGGGATCGTAATATGTATGTAAATTTGGCCCACGCAGTTTTGGGAAGCGTTTGTTTTTTTCTTTTTTATTGTTTTTTTTATTGGGTCAGTTAAATTGTAATTTAGTGGGAGGTTACTGAAAGTGTATTAACCTTAAAATATTTTGTCTGCTTTTCTGTTGTTCAAGCTTTTGTTTTGAATGTGTAGGTATAAGGGGAAGTTTTTTATGGAAATATCGTTTTAACGAAAATGATTCTTCTGTAAGCGTTTTTATTGTAGAAAGCACATAAATACTTTCTAATCTAAGCCTAGGTATTGTTAGTAGTTACCACGGCCCTGGGCACATAGGACCCAAGAAAGAAAACATAAATAGGCTTAGACAGTAAATGTGACCTTCCTTCACTTCCATATGGACCTAAAGTGGGAGAGTTTGGTGTCTTCCCACTCAAAAAAAGGGTATCGCACACTCTCTTTGTAAAATATAGCTTGTTAAAGCTGCATCTGATTAGACTGGAAGTCAATACAAGCATAGTTGAAAAAAGTCTAGACTGATGATATATGTAACTAAACTAATATTATTACCCAGACCAAAACCATAATAAACACAGTAATTTAATCTCATCCCTGTAAATTTCAATTAAGTAAAATAATGTGTTTCGCTTAAGCCATTTGAAAATTTCGAGCCGTTAGCAGAGGTAGAGGGTCAAATGTAGGCAGAAAATGGTCGCCCATTTTATAGTTATTATAAAAGTAATTATTATAATGTCTAGACCGAACTTCTGGATAGGTAATTATAGTACTTTTGTTTAGTAGGCTTCTGTACTGAAAGTGGGTATTTTATGTGGGTAACAAGGCTGAATGACCGGATAATTTTATAAAGTAAGATTTATCGAAACGGTCTTTCAGTAGTGTCCAGTAGAAGACTCTTTGAAGTCGTGGTGGCCTAGTGGTTAAAGAGCGAACCTTTCAAGTATGAGTGCGTGGGTTCGATTCTAGATCAGGCAAGTACCAATGCAACTTTTCTAAGTTTGTATGTACTTGCTAAGTATATCTTGGACATCACTCTCACTTGGACTGTGTTTCGGATGGCACGTTAAACTCTAGGTCCAGGCTGTCATTGAACATCCTTGGCAGTCGCTACGGGTAGTCAGAAGCCGGTACTTCTGACGCCAGTCTAACCAAGATGTATTGGGTTGCCTGGGTAACTGGGTTGAGAAGGTCGGATAGGAAGTCGCTCCTTGTAAAACACTGGTACTCCGCTGAATCCGGTTAGACTGGAAGCCGACCCCAACGTAGTTGGGAACAGTCTCGAGAGATGATGACAAGACTTTCTTCGAAACCTATACAAAACCCCAGCTGGTTTTCTAATTTAAAAATAAAAGATAAAAGTTGAAGAAACCTTAATTTAATAATATAAACTAGAAAATAACCAGCGCCTGCCATCTGTTAAAACTAACAACCTGTCTCAGACACAAATTCAACATGGTATAAATACAAAAGGCAGACTGAAAATTGCAAGGATGAAAAATAAAATGCAAGTTTTAATCTTTAATTCAATTTCTTAACAATCAATGTAATAACTAGGCTACACACCGTCGTAAAAGATGGCCGGCAAATTGCTTCATAACCGCTCAGCGATAGATGTCGCGAATTATGTTAATGTATTATGATAATGTCGACTTGCGATGGCCTTTGTTGTGACACACGGGTCGTATGTTTGGCAAGCAGATCAACAGGCTCAGCATGATAACCGTAGAAACAAGTTTTGTCTACCGGAGAATGGACATAATGACAGATAAGTTACAGATTGGCGAAAGATTTCTTTTGACACGTAGAAAAGAAACTTTTCTTTTCTTCGAGCTTCGAGTTGACAGGTCGCGCCATGCTCAGGCAGAAGACATGTTAACATTGACAGAAAGAGCTTTGTCTTTTCTTGATGGAATAGACATAGAACCGCCATACTGAGCCTGCAAGAAGTTGGTTATGTAGGGAGACACTTTATGATTTTTAGCTTTTTTAAAAATCTACCGATTTAATTAAAAAAATGGATCAGAATATGTATGAAATTATCTAACAAATAAACTAACTGGGACTTATTCAAATAAAAAGTTATGCTGCCAGGAATACAAAAAAAAATTGGCACGTGACTTAAATCCAACATGGCGGACATCCAAGACGGCGGTTTGGCTTTTTAAATACTAATACATATAATGGTTGAAACCTGGACGACTTATTATAAAAGTGGGTAAATGTCTAGACATTTCTTAATGCCGTCATAGTCTTAGCTTGCCGATCCAATAGTCGGTATGTCCGCGCCGTTAAGAAGGCAGATGGTGACAATAGTACTACACACAGCTTCAGCTAATTCACTTTTCCGTCTAATTAATTTCATAATTACAGTATAACAGATTATTAGAAGTCTGTTTCTTCAGTTTTTTGGTAGATCCTGCTATTATCGTATCATACTTTGAAATGTTATGGTTTAAAATAATTATGTTTATTATCATTACTATTTTTAGTTAGATAATGGTCAAAGAAGATAGTTTTTGTCTCTCATAGAATTAAAAACATATATTATGAAAGGTTCGTGATGCATTGTGAACTGTATTTGCAGCTGAAAATTGCTTTTGTAGCCTGTTCGAATAACATGTTTTTAAATGAAATTTCAAGATTTTTTTTTTATTTCGGAAATAAAATTTACAATTATTCAACTTCTACTTTTTAAAAATATATAATATATGCTTAACCTAGATTAACCAGGCACATTAATTTAGTTGCGTTTTTCAGACTTCAGACTGAATAAATGCGTTACTATTTTATTCAAAGTATTCCTTAGAAAAATGTATTAGCGTGCTGACTCTCACTTTAAAAATTGCAAAGCAGCTAATATGTTTTACAACAAAACTCGATAAAAATTCATACGCTTTTTCTACGTAGCGTAGTACTCGTAGCACCGGCTACGAAATGACGTCACAGCTACAACTCGTAGCCATTTATGCGAGTACAACAAAGCTTTGTGAGAGATTTTTTATCCGTCTTTTTTTCCATGGGAGGATATGCGTCAAAATTATTTATACTTGTTGTTGTATAAGCTTATTTTGTAAGGAATAAAATGTTCAACTCGTTATTTTTTATAAGCAATCGTATTAATTTGAAATGAAAAGTATTCACTGTCGGATATTTTTTTATAAAAAGGTCAACGAACGGAAACTAAGTTAATCCATTACATGATTAATTAAGTTAAAATCACAATCGACCTGAAAAAAGACATTTAAAAACTGAAAAAAGTGTAGCTTTTCTACATGTATTTGTTTAGTTTATTGTCATATATTATTGTTTCTTAATTAATGCATTAAAGTTGCGCACTTATGACTTACCCTACCGAATCTCTCTATAGCTCTAAGGTTTGCTGTTAGAGAACCCAACTCTGGGCTTTGTACATAATATTTCAAATTGTATGTGTTACGTGTATTTATGTGTGCAATAAAGTATAATAAAAAAGTTTTAACTTAAATATTTTAAAATCTCAAATTACTTACTGGCATATTATATTTTTTACGATATTGCCATTCTAAAATACACAAGAAATTCCACATACAAATTGATTTTTCTTATTCTCCGTTAAAACTGTGTCATTGTAAATCCATTATACCATGTCCTCATATAAAATTTAAACTTTTACACAACCTTTAGGATGTAGAGTATTTCTCGAACACCCATTTTAAAAGCGCTTACAAAATATATTAGGGAGGAATCCGATTAACGATGATGAACAAGCGAACACCTAATTGAGATCTGATGTAAGAGATTTTTAAGGTTGCATTAGGGGAATCAACCTTTGTTTTTTTGTTGGTGTTCATTTTATACAGCCGAATAATTAGGTGGAAACTGACTATCGTGGTATGGGCATGAAAGTATGGTCTGAGGATCATGTTGTGAAGAAGGTTTTAAGCATAAACGTGAATGGATATGGACGAAGGGAGATCAAAGAAAACATGGATGAATTGTGTGAAAGTTGATACAGCTAGAAAGAATGTTACTAGTGAGATGACGACAGATAAAAGAGTGTGGAAGAAGAAAACATGCTGCGCCGACCCCAAATAAAAATTGGGGTAAGGGCAGGAGGATGGAGGTGTTCAATTTCTATCTGCCTAGCCTTTTAAAAACCTATGTAAAGGTCGGCTTCCAATTTACATTTTATTAAACTACTAGCGACCCGCCCCGGCTTCGCACGGGTGCAATGCTGATACTAAATACACTACAGGAAAACTGTGAACATTGTATATAAAAACATAGAGGCCCTATCTATATTAAATGAACAATGTATTCAAGGTATTTAACTCGTAGGGTTCAGCCTTAAATAAATCAGGTTTGCCGTAATTTCTTACGTAATTCATGGCGTCTTGCGATTTTTCGTGTAAATGTCGAGGTCCACCTATGAATGAAGGTAGTATAACCAACTGCCCAATGCCGTTGCGGTGTTCATTTGCCTATAAAGCATCCTGAAGATGAACGTAATTTTCAGCTCTCAATTTTGTTTGATTATTACGGATGTAGGCCAATCTCTCAGATTCAATTTTCGCATATTGATCTACCAAGTATTGGTTTGTTAACATTCCATATCTAAGCAATGTATCGAAATTGTTACATCTTGTCATTATACGGTAGCAATAGTAGTTCATACATGACACTGTTTTACGCAGAGGTGTACCACCGATTGGGTCAACTTGAGATATTTTTAATGGCATAACCATTTTTTCCTCTCCTCTTCTCACCTCTTCTCTCCACGACATAGCATCAAAGGATATTGTAAACTGTCATAAGATCTGTGTAACTCTGAAATTTTTTGCAAATTATCATCACGACTATGCAATACAATATCTCTTTTGTCAAATTGCTGTCCAGCTATCACCACTGCTACTTCACTCGTGGAAGGCGCATTGTATCGTCCTATATGTTCTCCAACAGGAACTTTATTTGCATGGATTATGACATTAAAGTCAGGAGTATCTGCTGGAACACTCTCAATCGCAATTTTGAAAGACTGTATGTAGCAATTATGAGTATGTAACATATCTTGGAGAGATCTAATCAAATCTCTATCAATTGGCTGTGCAACAATTGTACACCGCGTAGATGCTTGTGTATCTGGATCTGCAATAAAATATATTTGCAGAAATTTGTGATCATCGGGTCGAAGTGGTAGCGAGCTCCCAGCTAAGTGGTACACTTGTCCTTGAATTTTAAATGTAGGCATGAACCCACGCTCAACGACTTGCTTACTCTTAAAAGAGGTCATTTGAAATGCGTTATTATAACGGCGTACATTGCTCATGAATTGCTTGGATTTCTGATGATCACCCGTAAGAAGTGGGTCAGGTGGAGGGAGAACTTCTTCTAATTTGACTTTTCCTTGTAAGCAACACATGCCTTTCGATTCGTCCTTAAATTTCAATGCCAAGCAATGTTCACACACTACTGACATAGTACCTATTGATACTATGCGATCGTCCTTGTAAGAAATCGAAGGATCGTAATTCATGGCAGAATTTTATTTATTCACCTGGCTCTCTGTATTCGATGTCTTTCCCTATCTCGGCTGCGGTGAATCTCACGCTCTACTGAAGATTCTCTCTCTCTCTCTGCTGTATATCTATCCCGAAGCTGACTGAGGCGAGCCTCACGCTCTACTGACGATTCTCTCTCTCTCTCAGCTCTATATCTATCCCGAGCCTGACTGAGGCGAGCCTCACGTTCCGTTGACGATTCTTCATCTCTTGCTGAACTTACTCTTTTGGCATTCACTGTACTACGTCTTCCAGACATGACTTTATAATTTCTGTACAAAATTTAATCAGTTCTATATGTATGATTGCCTATGCACAAATTGCCATATTATTAGTTGTTTGTATTTAATCTGATTCAGATAAAGACTCCAGATCAGACAAAAGTGTCCCGCAATTTTTAAATCTGTAATATCTTCGAAAATATTCACTTAAACCATACGGTGTAAAGGGCCATATAGATCTATATTAAATGAACAATGTATTCAAGATATTTAATTGGTTAAGGATTAATGTTGTATTGGTTAAAATCGCTTCGAAAATTAGCCATTACTTGTCGTAAAAAGTAAATGACAAAAAAGAGTTATTGTGGGTTATCCATAAGAGATAGACATATACCATCACGGACTTTTCTGTAGACCTTTTCAATGTGCACAATACTTAGTACATTATTTTGATAAAACTCGTAAGGTTCAGCCTGCGTTTGCAATGTAAGCGGAAAAAATGTAATTATTTACGACATCACATTAAAAACCTCAAAAATAACAGTATTTCTCCAATATTTAATGGATGTTATTATACATATAAACCTTCCTCTTGAATCACTCTATCTATTAAAAAAAACCGCATCAAAATCCGTTGCGTAGTTTCAAAGATTTAAGCGTACAAAGGGACATAGGGACAGAAAAAGCGACTTTGTTTTATACTATGTAGTGATTTGCTGAAATGACGTGTTCTCTCCTACTCATCGTATATACGCGCCAAAATCTTGTGATCTTGTGATTAAATTTTTATTCAAATACTATTATTTACTTTCCAACTCTTAACTACAAAATCATATTATAACGACACATTTTAATAAACACAGTAATATTCATATTACTTTAAAAATAGCGTCATTAAAATAACAGGACAGGTATATTGTAAAACACTGTAATGCTGCCAAAAAACAATCCCGACCTTCAGATCGTTACCTAATTATTTTAGGTATAATGAGGGATGTTATTTATATCCCACATCAGTAATTGGGTTCTCCGCGGTAATTTTATTTGGTATATTGAAACGCAGTCATGCTTGATAAGTTAATCCTTAACCTTACTAATTCGCTACGTGCGAAGTAGGTGGACGGGGTAAAGAGAACGATCGCTGCGCTTGCTGCGGCAAAAATGTGCAACAAAAGGGGCTCAGTCATGTCACGTCACGTCAAATCAAATCTATTTCATTTGCGCTATGTACATTTTATAGAATACTAGCGACCCGCCAGGCTTCACACGGGTGCAATGCTGATACTAAAATTATACATATAAACCTTCCTCTTGAATCACTCTATCTAATAAAAAAAACCGCATCAAAATCCGTTGCGTAGTTTCAAAGATTTAAGCATACAAAGGGACATAGGGACAGAGAAAGCGACTTTATTTTATACTATGTAGTGATTAATTGAGTACCTAATTATTGTTATAGTGTTGATGGATCACCATGGTCTCCAAAACCCGACAACAAAATTTGCAGTGAGCATTTTATAGGAGGTAAAAAATCAGACGCGCAAGCAAGTCCGAGTTATGTTCCCACGATATTTCCTAAAGTATATCGACGGCAGAAGATTAATCAGTCACATGCATTAGCTAGATATACACGCCTGATAAAACGAAGAACCACACATGTTGCAGACAACACAACAGAAGTCTCGGATACCGCGACAAATGATATTATAATGGCAGAAGGAAATTAATTACATCAAACTCAACCTCCTCTGGTCAACCAAGAATGTCAAGTCAATATTTTCTCTGAAATTAATTTAAGAGAAACAACCTTTATTTGCAATAGATTTATTTACACTGATCGCTGTGATGCTGAAATTCAAGTAGATATAGCAACAACTTCAAGAATTGTAATGACAAATAATTCCATAAAAAAAGATAAAAGTTGTGGCACTGTTAAAAGATCATTTTATAGGGTGTTAAGGTCACCGATGTTTGACGAATGATGGTGGCTCGTATTAAATAACTATTCCTATTATTTCTCAGTTCTTCTACATTCCTTACATGTCCTGCTAACACCAATTTATTTCCTTTTAACATAGTTTGGGGCTGGAAACTTATTGTGTGTTTTACACTCTCAAAACCAGTTTTTATAATAACGTTCATTTTCTATAAACAGTTTTTAAATAATTCCTCTAAAATAACATTTATTGTCTTTCTAAATTAATTTTATTTACTTTAATCTGTACAAAATAAACAAACTCTTGTTATTTATTTTTTGACATATGCCCCTAAAACTGCGTTTGCAAGATGGCGCTATTGCCGTGCACGTTCCGAATACTAATTACTGCCTCGTTGTTCTTGTAGTTGCATAACGCAACTGCTGTATATGAGGTCTCGCGTTCGATTCCCGGGTCGGGTCGAAATCGCTTTGTTGGTTTTAAGAGATTTTAATTATGTAGCCTGAAGTTTGTAAGTTGGTGATTGATACACCCATGCATCGAAGAGCAGCAGTAAATATTTGTTCTGGAACGTGTCCCTCCGGTCGTATCGGATTGCCGTCCCATTGGACTATGAGAGCGAGGGAATAGAAAGTGCAACTGTGTCTGCGCAAATGCTTGTGTACTATAATATGTCCTGCGCATTATTATATGTAATACAAAAATGGCTTCTAGATCGACTGTCGGCCATGGCGGCGTTTTCCTCTAAGGAAATCAGCCAGCTGCGCAGGACGTATTATAGTGCACAAGCATTTGCGCAGATACAGGTGCACTAGAATCTCTATTCTCTTATTCGCATACTCCGTTAGGACGTAACTAAAGAAAATCAAAACTTCACATTAATAATCTAGAAGTCCTGGAACAGCTTACAGACAATACTAAAGTCAAATAGTAAAATATTAGATAGAAGCTTTGTTTTAGACAAACTTCCGGAGACTGATGGTATCTACCGATCAAACTAATCACGATCTGTTCAAGATAAACTTAATTAACGCATTTCAGATTGATTCTACGTTCTGTGTGAGCTTTAGTTAAACCTGGTTTATTTTCTGTATGATTTTATTTACCATCATACTCATGTGTGAAGAGAAAAAGTTTTTGGTTTTTGGGGCAGATCTTCTATTTTGATATTCAAAAAGTGCTGATTTATCATCTTAATTTGAATAAATGACTTCGAGTTTTAAGTACAGACGCCAGCACATCAAGCTACCCGAAACTGTAAAATTTTCCCAATCCACTTTGAACCATATGCTTCAGCGATAAAGTTGAAAATCTGATAAGGAAATTTGAAAGATCGTAGTAGTTTGATGTGCTGGCGTCTGTAGGTACCTACTTTGTTTGGATAAGCAAGCAAAATATGGTGTTCAGAAAGAAAGTTGTTGAAAAATTTCTGCTCACCCGGACTTACTTTGTAAATATGATGAATTTATTATAACAATACAAAAAGAAGCACAAGCACCTACAAGAAAAACGCAGATGTTATTTAAAATTAGGCAAAACGAGCCATATATGTGATTGATTCGATTTGATTGATTTTCGGTCAGCCTATGCCACGATACCATGCGAAACTGAGTCAAGACGCTAATGTTCACTATGTTCACTTATACCACAAACCCGTCCCGCTTAATCGTCGTTTAGAACAACATTAAACTAAGTTCGAATTGTAAAATCAGTCTTCCCAAACAATCAACAATGTCTTTGTCAAACCCCCACACAAATTAAATTTCAACAGAATCCAGATATTAATGGGCACAATACTTCTTGTCTCCGAAACTAACCATTGAACAACATTTCTAGTGAAGCAACAACCAAATTCCTTCCATTCTTCAGTGGTAACTGTCAGTCCGCATTGACGCGGGTTGACGGTACCACGGTACCAACTAAATCGGATTTAGCTTTATATTATTCTTTTGTCGTTAAATGTCCTGTTTGGCTTTACTTATGTTTAGTTAGACAAAGTTTTTGCATGAGAGAAGAAATTGAATTTCTTTACGTGACAATAAAAAAACAATCAACTATCTGTTACATGTCTGTTAGCGACAAACTCAAAACTGCTGAACGGATTTTACATGAATTTCACCAGCAGATTGAGGGCTCGATCTTAAGTTACCAATCATCATCATCAGCCTTTTTATCATCCCACTGCTGGGCACAGACCTTTTTTCACACAGAGAAAGATTGAGCGTTAATATCCACGTTTGCTCAATGAGGGTCGGTTATTTCAGACTTTATAGTCCAGGTTTCCTCGAGATGTTTTCCTTCACATTTAAACAGTCACTGATATCCTTTCGACTTAAAAAGTTGCTATTGAATATGACTGACGTGGAATTGAATCCGCATGCTCATATTTAATAGGCCTGTGCTTAAACCAATGGGCCAACACGATTACCGAAATATAATGTTTATATCCTTGCTTTGTTGCTAGGACAGGACGCTACTGATGGCGCTAACAATACAAAGTACCTACCTACAACACAAAAGACGAAGATTTGATTCGAGATTAATATGAAGCCTAAATCTTACATAACTCCTGAACCAAAATTTTGTCACCCTATATCTCATAGGGTGATAAAGCCATCCTAACTCCTACTAGAACCGATATATTGGGCCACCCTAGCAATATCACCTTAGGGGGTAAATAATTGCTAAGCACATTAATCAAGCGAAATCGAGGCGTTCAATGACACGCTAATGATTCATTGCAACCGGTTGAGGTGTATTAGTTCTTGCTCGCTATGAAAAGTGTTCGGGTTTGCTCGTTTTAATACTGGTTATAATAGACTTCTATTCGTTTTGGTTGACGGTTGATTTTTATGAGCGGTATGTATATGGCTTTTGAATAAAGTTATACTGAAGCTTTTTTGAAAAAAGTCATGGTGACCTAGTGGTTAAAGCACCAGCCTCTCAAGTATGAGGGTGCAGGTTCGATTCCAGATCAGGCAAGTACCAATGTAACTTTTCTAAGTTATATGTACTTTCTAAGTATGTCTTGGACACCAATGACTGCTTAAAGGTGAAGGAAAACATCTCGAGGAAACCTGGACTATAAAGTCTGAAAGGACCAACCCGCATTGAGCAAGCGTGGTGATTAACGCTTAATCCTTCTGTGTGTGAGAGGAGGCCTGTGCCCAGCAATGGGACGATAAAAAGGCTGATGATGATGATGATGAAGCTTTTTTTATCTTGGGACTTTCTAGAGTCAGTTAAATTTTCAGTAGATTATTATCTTCTTGATGTAATCCGTGCACTACTGAGGTCAAGCGATTTGCTTTTGGTTATCACCATCGTGTTTTGCGGTCTTTCTGCGTGGTCGTCGCTATACTGACTGCTATGCTAATGTGCACTTTAAATTTCACATGGTTAAGATATGTAACATATCATCTATGTATATAAATGTAACTACATAAAAATGAATCCCTATTTCTCTTAGTCATGCATCCCGCGTGAACGGCTGGAACGATTTAAACAAGATTTAGACCCAGAGAAAGGACAGGGTATGGGAAGTAGTTCCTTCGGGCGGCTGGTGGAAAAGCTAGTAATGTATAAACTACAATTATTTTTCGAACTGACAAAAGATTATGTGTTAGATAAATTATGTTAAGTGTGGCATATTTTTTGGACCGAAATACATCTTGCATTCCAACGCTTACACATACACACACAAGCATACCCTAATTACACATACACACTAACGAACATTATGGCGGATAGAATCAATGATTTACAGCATAAATTATCAATTTGATCGCTACAAAGCAAATGATTGAGAGATTTGAGAGACACAGAATACACTTTTGTGGTATCTCCAGATAATGTATTACGTGTGAATGGCAATGTAAATTTTGCCAATCGAATATCAACCTTCCGCTATTGTGATAACGTTGAAAATCTATTAAAGAAATTTGACAGGTTGAGGTAGGTTGATGTGGTGGCGTCTACTGTACAAAATTTGAAATATGTTTCGTTTCAAAGCTGGAATATATCCAGGTAGGTAGACGTGCGTACCTTTTGGGAATAGTGTACCGACATTAATTTAGTTGGTGTTTGGATAGAGGTACCGTAAAAAGGTATGTGGATATTTTTTTATTGTATATGGAAGGGTTTGAAATGAAATTCTGTATTCTCATTAGTATAATTAAATTGGTTGGTTGTGGAATTTTTTCACAGGTATCCTGTTAATGTTTGTTCATCGAGAATATCATTTAGGACCCTTTATTATAAAAAGAACCGGGTTCAGAGCTAGATTTGGACTTACACTTTGGTCAGAATGGTGATTTAAATTTTGAACTACAGCTAGTACTTCCAAAGAACTAGCCTATTGTGGCTAACGATGTAGTCAATATTTCTATACATATATTAGTACACCTTTTTCACACATAGCCGGTTATCCTCAAAGTAAGCTATTGATTAGCTTGTGTTATGGGTGCCAACATACCACCAGGCCACAGCCAACAAGTATGCTCATCACACAAATGTGGGACCCTGGACCCAGGGACCCTCAGCTCGGCGTGGTTACCATTGCTCCAAAGGGGTCAAAATACATGATTAAAATGAAAAAAATATAGATTTCTAGTGAGTATTTTCACTCCCTACGTGAGTGACCTTTTAACAGCGATCCCTGCACGAAAATCAAACTGTTTTGCCTAACCGTAACAAATGACTTAACTAACTTATAAAAATGGGCATATTATTCAAAACTGCTTGCTCCCGAATATCTCGCTATCGTTCTTTGTGACATCATTTATTATCGTGTATCTAGTGATGGCATCCAGGCCGATTGTCGGCTGCGGCGGCCGTTTTCTTTTTTGGAGTTCAGCCAGCTACGCAGGACATATTATAGTGCATAAGCATTCGCGCAGATACAGGTGCACTCTCTATTCCCTCACTCTCATAGTCCGATGGGACGGCAATCCGACACGGCCGGAGAGAGATCAGGCGCAGTTATGACATTTACGTGCTCTCCGATGCACGGGTGAATCAATCACCAACTTCCAGACTCGAGGCTGCTTTACGAAAGTTTCTCAAAACCCACAAAGCCCGACCCGGGAATCGAACCCGAGACCCCGTGCACAGCAGTCACGCCTTGCGACCACTAGACCAACGAGGCAGTCAGTGACTGCGTATCTAGTAGTACCAATCGCGAGCATAATTTATTGAGTCATTTTCAAACCCTCGCTATGGTTTAGTTATATTAGCAATATTACACGAATATATATGATTTCTACCGTGATGTCTGTGTTTCGTTATTAAATTTGTACACTAAATTGGTGGGTTCCGGCTGTCATTTGTACATCTTTGGCAGTCGTTACGTGTCAAGCCAGAAAGTCTGACAACCAGTCTTACCAAGGGGTATCGGGTTGCCCAGATAACTGGGTTGTGTAGGTAAAACACTGGTACTCAGCTGCATCCGGTTGAGATTGGAAGCTAACCCCAACATAGCTTGGGAAAAGGCTAGGCAGATACACGAATTCCATCTGCCCCATCATCGCTTGCTCGATATCCACAGAGATCTGATTTCAATAAATTGTTAGTAATGAATCCATAATTATCATTTTTCGATGTTTTCAATGAAACTTTTCGATGTCATATTACAAGAACATACGAACAGTGGCAAGTGGCTTAACCATTAATGTTCACGACTGTACATTCACATGCACTATAATGATGTTTTGTCGAGTTCTGTACTACTATAGCTTCGCTGATAACAATGGTTTGTGACGTCACGGTGTCAATGCACTCCGCGTTATTATTTTCTCTCAAAGGCAAAGAGAAAACTCGTTTGTTGTAGTAAGTTTTTTTTACATATGATATAGATATGTATGTATGTTTAATGTTATTTTTGGCACCAAAGTTCAAATACCTTTGTATGATGGCTACCTCGTTCGTCTAGTAGTCGCATGACGCGACTGCTGAGCACAGAGCCTCGGGTTCAACTTCCGAGTCATGGCGGATTTAAAAAAACTTTCACAAAAACAGACCGAGGGCTAGAAGATGTTGATTGATACACCCGAGCATAAGAAAACACGTAACTGTCAGTCTTAGGTCTGATGTCTCGGATTGCCGACTCACCACGCTATGAGAGTGAGGGAATACAGAGCGGACCTATATCTACGCAAATGCTTGTGTTATATTATGTCCTAAATATTACGGAACACGATTAACACAAGAAGTCGTGGTGGCCTAGTGGTTAACGAGCCAACCTCTCAAGTATGAGTACGTGGGTTCGATTCCAGGTCGGGCAAATACCAATGCAACTTTTCTAAGTTTGTATGTACTTTCTAAGTATATCTTGGATACCAATGACTGTGTTTCGGATGGCACGTTAAACTGTAGGTCCCGGCTGTCATTGAACATCCTTGGCAGTCGTTACGGGTAGTCAGAAGCCGGTACTTCTGACCGGTTGCCCGGGTAACTGGGTTGAGGAGGTCAACACTGGTACTCAGCCGAATCTGGTTAGACTGGAAGCCGACCCCAGCATAGGTGGGAAAAGGCTCGGGAGATAATGATAACGATTAACACAAGCAATATTGCGTAGTTTTCCCAAAATCGATTTTTGCCTTTTTTAAATTTAATTTTTCTTCTACGCCGGTAGGTGTCACTGTGCGCAGCATCCCCGATCAATACCAACTTATCCAACACATTGACACTCTGATGTGTAAACTTAGTTTTTACTCTTTTTACTTCAGTACCCAGTTTACGGCAGTTAGCGTCGATAAATCGCTTCTAATAGATAAAGTATTAGTTACTCGGAAAATGTTATGAGAATTATTTCCTATATTACTTACTGAAAGTTTCATTTTAGTTTATTAGTTCTTAGTTAACGAGTTCGTGTGAGATGTTGGATGTGAAGCTGTAATAATGCTGTACTTTTATCATAACTACTTTATTTATACATGGTTATTTCAATTTATTTAGTAGAGTCAAGACTTATGGTAAATAAAGCTTATACTTTCGCAATTTTGAACCCTTTTCTTTGCGTGGGAAATCATCAAATGATCCCTCCCGCTGAGGGAGTGTCAGGCGCTTACTGACTAAAACCCACTATGTTCCTTCGGGAGGTCCCTGTGTGCCAGGGCCACGGTAACTCTTGCGAACAACCCGCAGCGCGATTTTGAACCCTGAAAGATGAACAAAAATGTATGACGTGTGTCTATTGTTGTACGCATGTGTTGTTTATTACCCTAGAAGCCCAATCTAGGTAATTTTTACCTATATGAAAACTAATAATTGCTTTCTCTTTCGCATACTTCTTTCGATCGCCGTGATTGATCGAACCAGCCTAGTACAGCTTGCGAGCCAACAGGAGACAGCCGTATTGCCTTGGTAAGTACCTCCATATTGTAGATATCGTAATGTTGTAGGTCAATTTGGCCTATCTTTAGGCTTTGTGTAACTTTTACACTGGTTTTGAGTTTTTGGAAATAGTTATTTTAGTAGGATTCAACTTTATTTTTTAGTTTGTTTTTAAAAAATAACTATTTTTTTAGGTAGAAAAACAAGATGGCGTCCTCTAGACAACTGGGAACTGATGATATAGCGTCCTTTTTTGAAAATGTAAGTGACTCGGAGACATGCGACTCAGACTCGGGAGAAGAAGATTGCGTGACTCATGACGAAGTCAATAGTGACGTGGAAGACGAAGAGAAGGAGCCGCAGCCATTGCCAGAGAATACCACAGACGAACCAGAGTCAAAAAAGCGTCGCTATTGTGGTTATTGTTCTTAAAATAAAACAGCGAAAGACAAATTCGCAGTGACAATTGAAGTGACAGTGACAGTGAAAATTGACATGTGTCAAAACTGTTTATAATGTGATAATTATTGTACGAAACTTGTTGATTGTTTTGAAACATTTATTGATTAGTTAATTAGAGATGATTTTATGTTGATTTTTCTTTATATTTTTCGTTTTTAAGAAGAAAACCGAAAACTACTCAATTTAATATCATAAAATATCCTATACTTGTATTTATTTATGTAGGTAAATTTGACCTATGATTGGGCTTTTTAGATAGCAAAATATGATTGGGCTTCTAGGGTTAAAATATCGGATTGCAATAAATATAATTAAAATATAGGTAGGTACGAAGCAAAATCCAGCGAACATAACTCAAAACTGCACAACATAACTGCACTATTCGAATTGTTTTTCTGCTATTATAAACAGTTATATTTTAAGCAGGAATTTTAATATAGCGCAAACTTTTTTTGATTGAGAAATCATCAAATGACACCCCCTTCCTAGCTTTGTGTAGACTTTACTGACTAAAACCCACTTCACACCACCTTCTGGAGCCCTTTTGCCAAAATTTCGGCAACCCCAATAGGCCTTGGCCCTAAGAGACCAGTCTAAATTGCTAACTGCTCTTCGAGGAGCGCGTGGAATAGAACGCACCGCCAACACGGCCATGTCATCGTTAGAAACGCAGACGGCAAGCCAATGAAGAGATAGTAGACCCATGTAACATATATGCATACACAAAAAAAAACATTCACGGAGTCGCGTTCAAAGAAAAGATTTTGAAAATGAAGATCGGATTTCAAAACACTGAAAACAAAACACGTGTCGGGGAGAAAGTTTGTACTGCCGGTAGTGACGTCTTTTATTTATTGCGCGATTTATCCCGGTATTTACCGGCTAGCAACCGTTTGTTCATAAATTTCCTTATCATTACAGAACCTACACTAATGAGTTGATTGAGTTAGTTAAAAGAACCTTACTATAATTTTTGTGTTCAAAATATTTATTTTTCTCGTTAAAGGTATTACAGTATATTGTTCAGCTTAACGGCCTTTTTCAGGCGTTACAAAATTGATGACTAAATACTTATTATATAATAGCCCTGCCCTTTTGACTGCCCCGTTGGTCTAGTGGTCGCAAGGCGCGACTGCTGTGCACGGGGTCTCGGGTTCGAATCCCGGGTCGGGCCGAAATCGCTTTGTGGGTTTTGAGAAACTTTCACAAAGCAGCCTGGAGTCTGGAAGTTGGTGATTGATTCACCCGTGCATCGGAGAGCACGTAAATGTCGGTCCTGCGCCTGATCTCTCTCCGGTCGTGTCGGATTGCCGTCCCATCGGATTATGAGAGTGAGGGAATAGAGAGTGCACCTGTGTCTGCGCGAATGCTTGTGCACTATATGTCCTGCGCAGCTGGCTGATCTCCATAAATGAGAACGGCCGCCGTAGCCGACAATCGGCCTGGATGCCATCATCATCATCATCATCATATAATAGCACTTGCTTACCTAGGATTTAGGAGTAGGTACAGGAACCTTTTGACAGTTACCTTACCGATCGCTATTTGCGCCGCGCTATAGATTGCTTACGATTAATATATAAAATTGTATTCGGTCATTGAATGTATTTCAGCCAGTAAATCCTTAATTACTAAACAATATTATTCATTCTTCGCCTTCATCTACTTCATTTTCCTGATGTCGCTTCTCTGCCATACCGCCTAGCTTATAGTTTCCCTGTACACTCGGCGCGGGTTCGATTCCCGTGAAAGTTAGGTAGGTATAAGTGAACATCTCATGCCTACATTGGTTGGTAAGTAGGTTTCCCCCTTAGTATTAATTTTTCCTCTAAAATCATGGTCAAGAATAATCTAGAGCCATTTTTCTCATACCTCCTCTAAAGTACAAAATATATATAAAAAAAATAACAGACAATTCGCGGGGAAAATGGCCGCTGCAACCCAGTGATACTAACTAACAAAAATAGTTTGCAGATCCAATTCCCGCAACAAAGTTATACCGGTTCCCGTTCCCGGAACGTACGCGTGTCCACCTCTAAACGCTAGTTTTAAAAACAAAGAACGTTTTGAAAAACAAAAGAATTGAATCACAAACACAACGTTTAAGTTGAGAGTGTACTGAGCTCCCGTATGTAATTTTAGTTCAAATTTTTATTTTATTGTTAGTTGTTTTAAGGTTGTTTTTTGATTGGTTTCATTGGTTTATAGTAGGATCATGTTTAGCAGTGTATGCAAGATGATATAGTGATGAAGCGAGGGGATCGTAACTGCGTAAGATACCTACAAAGTTTGAATTCACTTTCTCTGTATAGAACCGAGAATGAAGTTCAATCTTTAGTTCAATTCAATAGGTTCTTATAAAAAAAAGAAGACAACGTCTGTCGGGTCAGCTAGTCTTAAAATATAATACTAGTACACCCGCCGTTACTCACCATTCTATTAGAATTACTTCACGATTCCTGATTGAAAGCATTTGAGTTTCGTCTTCTTGGACAAATAGGCTAACCTAACAATATTTTTTTTTTAAATAAAAGTCTTATCCTAAAAGTCTTACAGAATCTCACACCTGGTTTTATACCAGGTGTGTGATTCTGTAAGACTTTATTTTAAGTTTCGAATTGAGTTTCTTGATTGGCATTCTATTACTCGGTTCATAATTCGAATCTACACTAGCGCTAATCTTGCGAGCGTGTTTGCTAGTTGAATTTAATTGACTTCGATATTTTGACGGATAATGTATGAGATAACTTAAAAGTGTTATTCTGTAAGGTATTCCCCCGTCACTTCGACGTTGTCTCGATTAAAAGTGTCAAACTTTAAGCGAAGTGAGAGTAAATAGCGAAGTGAATGCGACTTTGTTCGAATTTTACAGAAAACCACTATTTATTACTATTCAGCTTCGAACGTAATACACAATATTGCCATTGAGATTTAGAAGCAGAGAAAAGGACAAAAAATTTCCTTGTATTGTTTAGAGTATGGTGTAACTTCAACTCAGTACCGTGTTGTATGCAGTATTGCGATGTTAGTGCGATTGTGTTTGATTGCAGCCGCGATCGCCATCCTGTCGCACTATGGCTCTGTCCACGGAGGTATTGGCTTGAATATTCATTTGTTTATATTTAAGTAGGTACTGTAACATTCAACTTATTAAGAAAACAATTGGGATGACGACTAGGTCAAAAATAAAATACTTTATCATAGGTATTCATTTTGTAAAGCATAATGACAGTTTAATTTATCATTTTGAACCGAAAATTGTTTTCATTTTTTTATTGATAATATAATCGAAATAAGTATACGGCTCGATGTGAAAAATCTGTGACGTCATAGTTTGTGTTTTCATACAAATTGCATAGAGAGTAATCGTTTTTGACAGTTCTATAAAAGTATTGAATTTGACTAGTTGTTGAATAGCGTATTATTGTTCGTTTGTGTTTTAATTCCTGACCTGTTAAGTCATTAAACCTTTCAAGGTATTAAAAAATTGCGAGATCTTTCAAATATCAAGGAAATGTTAAATAAGGAAATGTATAATAATATTATAAAGAAGAAGAGTTTGTTTGTTTAGTTGGACGCGCTAATCTCAGGAACTACTGGTTCGATTTGAAAAATTCTTTCAGTGTTAGATAGGCCATTTATCGAGGAAGGCTATAGGCTATATACCATCGCGCTAAGACACACGGGAGCGGAGCAGTAACCAAAGATGCGGGTGAAACCGCTGGGGACAGCTAGTGTATAATAATATTATAAAGCAGAAGAGTTTGTTTGTTTGGTTGGACGCGCTAATCTTAGGAACTACCGGTCCGATTATAACAAATATTTCAGTGTTAGATAGCCCATTAGGCTACGATGTGCGGAGATGTTCCTACGGGGCGCTGGTGGTATTATTTTATTGTCGTTTATATTGTTGTTAATAAGCCAGGTTGTCCAATTGTTTTCAACTGGGTTGCTCGTGTAACTGGGTTAAGGAGGTATATAATAATATTTTGCAGTCACTGTGACACACTAGTACTCAGCTATATCTGGTCAGACTGGAAGCTTACCCCAACATAGACAAACCTCCGCCCATTGAATTGAAAACTCATTTAAAAATACCTCAATCTCTAATATATCTCTATAGCAAATAGGCAAGATTGGTCACTCATAGGAAAATGAGTACCTGCAGCGGACAAAGTCCCTGCTTCCATCACAGCCTTTTTTTTATCATCCCACTGCTGGGCACAGGCCTCTTCTCGCACGGAGAAGGATTGAGCATTAATCACCACGCTTGTTCAATGCGGATTGGTGATTTCAGACTTTATAGTCCAGGTTTCCTCGAGATGTTTTCCTTCACCTTTAATCAGTCATTGGTGTCCAAGATAAACTTAGAAAGTACGTATAACTTAGAAAAGTTACATTGGTACCTGCTTACTATTGTGTATTAACCTGTGCCTGTATAAATTATGTAATGACCTCGATTTTGTTCCCAGAAATGCCAGAATATATCAAGAGAGCGCTCAGGCAGAAGAATTTACCACCCCACCAACAGCGTCGCCTAAAGACCAGTACGCTAACAAACCTAACGATACAAGCCGTATTTGACAAAATAAAGGACATCACAAGGAATTTGAACCTTTTCGCTATGAGAAATGGGTACAAAGTTGATTACAAATTTAGGATATTAAATTAATAGTTAGTTTATAAGTACAGATAGATTAAACAGTATAAGTAATTGCAATTATATTTTGGCTTTTATTTTTTTAAAAGTGCCTGATCTTCCGCTTCACCTATAATAATGTTATGAAGTTGATGTGTTTGCTGATTTGTTTGAATGTAAGCGTAATAAGTAGTCAATAGTTTGACTTATGCGGGTTCGATTCCCGCATAAGTCAAACATTTGTGTGCATGAACATGGGTGTTTGACTTAGTCTGGGTGTTTCTATGTATAATATGTACGTATTTACAAAAGAAAAGTATATATGTATGTTTATCAGTTGTCTAGTACCCATAATACAAGCTCTGCTTAGTTTGGGACTAGATGACGTTGTGTGAATTTGTAAGGAATATTATATTATATTATTTCAGTAATAGATACCTCATTTATTATAGTAGAAGGCTATACACTAGCTTTTTAACCAAGTGCACAGAGTAGTTCTCACAAGATGTGGGTGAAACCGCTAACGAGAGTTATTACTATACAGGGTGTAAGGGACAGCCCTCCTCAAACTGATGGGGTGAGTCCAGTATACCATACTAAGAAGAGTGGTTCATGAAATTGTTTCCAGAACGTTATGGAAATCCAATAAAACTGATTTGTTTTAAAACCTCACAAAAATTTAACAGCTGATTTCACTCGTCGATCGATACGATTATTTCAAAATCCATTGCTGGATTTTTAATTTTAGTGGTATTATTAAAAGAAATTAAGTTCTGCGTACTAAGAATGTAATTTTTCATTGAAAGAAAGAAAAAAATACTGAATAATTGGTTACAAAAAATAAAAAAATCCTGAAAAAAATTCCAGTGGAATATGATTCAAAATAAGGAGCTAAATTCACCACAACATTTGTAAATTCCACTATTCGTAGAAAAAAAAATGGACACAATTACATACAAAAATGGATGCAATGCGAAATATTATACCTACACACATTCCTATAATAATAACAAACAAATGGAGGAAGATGGATTTCATAACATGAAGGAGCAAATAAACATGATGTATGCACACAAAACTTTCATACAAGATTACCGACTCGCAGATATTGTTTTATCTCGTATAAGTACAACGCAAACATGATTTAACTTCCTAGAAAATAATGTTGGCCACTACTATTGTATTGTATCACGAAGTTATTATTGAAAACTATAATGTATGAGTGAGAAAAAAGTGACTTACACTCTATATAGCGTTATGTTATCAAAAAATAAAAAACCGGCTTCACAGAACACTTAAGAGAAAAAACCAAGACACAGAAAAAAAATACCTTTTGTCACTCTAGAAGTCGGTGTCTCTAGGGCTAAAGGTCTAGGAGGCGATAGGTGATCTGATCCAAACCATTTACCTAGACAGCATGATACCCCTTTTTTGTCTGACTTCTTTGCTTCTGACTACTGATATCTACTTCCAGAGATGTTTAAATGGCATCCAGGATCCACCAATTTAACGCACAGACGCCAGCACATCAAGTTACCTACGAAACTGTCAAATTTTAACCATATGCTTCAATACGCTGCAATAAACTTTAAAATCTATTAAGGAAATTTGGCAGATTGTAGTAGGTTGATGTGCTGGCGTCTATACCTTCCGAAACACGGACCATGGTATCAGGTAATCTGTTAATCTATTACCGACGCTGATGCTAAATCTAAATTGTTATTCTAGTTGTAAAGCCTAGCTGTCGCGTTTTAGCACGAGTTGTGGGTACTATGTAGGTCATCACTTCGGCTTAATATCTTTGTATTAGCCCACTGCTGGACATAAGCTTAATGCCTCTTGCAGAATGATTGACTTTATTGCCCGTTGAATAAGTTTTAGTACGAGTAAGGGGAAGAAATTGTTAAGTCTAGTGGCCTCTCAAGTATGAGTATGCGGGTTCGATTCTAGGTAAAGCTGGTACCAATGCAACTTTTTAAGTTATATGTACTTTCTATTTATATCTTGGACATGATTTAAGGTGAAGAAAAACATCTCGAAGAAACCTGGAATATAGTCTGAAATCACCAATCCGCATTGAGCACGTAAGAAAAGAACTTGTATTTTTTCTTCCTTACGATTACCGGCGATTACTTTATGATTAAGAGTGTATTTATGGTTACTTCATTTAACATATATCTGATGTAAGATGCCTAGTTCAATTAATGGGCGACACGTAACATGATCACAAAATAAATTCACAAATTTTCAGTCGAAAAATTTCATATAATTCAGATATTTTATGAACATTTTCCAGGAATAATCGCGTTTCTTAAGACTAATTTAAGATTTCATATTACTAGACTAGAATAATATTTCATAAAAAAAGTTGAACTAAAAAAACAACCTACCGTCTAGTCTAGACACTACGAAATAAAAACATAATTAAATCATAGATTTGAATAAGAGAAAATGTTTCATAGTTTTTCTAGGTTCGGGTTGTGTGACGTCATAACGTGAACATGTAGTTTCGCGCAGTAGTAAGTTATGTTATTTCGAAATACCTAAGTAAACACTATGTCGAAGCATGTTTAGGACAGGGTCTGGTTAAACAATAATTCTGTTATTAGATTTTCTCGTGGGAGCAAAAATTTGCATTCACATTCATCCCATATTATTAGAAAGTTTTGAAAATCCAAACAATCTGTTCAAGTGGACAGCATACTAATATTGTAAAGGTGAAAGTTTGTGTTTGTTCGTTCCAGAATAACATGTACTCAGGTCATCTTTTATCCAAGTGCGGGAAGTATGCGCTTGGGAGATATCTACATATAACATTTTGAAAAATCAATAAAACCAGAAAAATATTTTTCACACGGTATTTTGAACGTCATTTTCCATCCTATCGTGTTAATAGTCTAGGCATTTATAGCTTAAAGTTGAAGTATTTTTTAAAGATGATTTTAAACCTCACCTTCGGGACACCATTTTCACACACGGTTGGTTAGCCCCATGGTAAGCTATTGATTAGCTTGTGTTATGGGTGCCAACACAACTGATAAACTACATATACTTTACACATATATATATTGATAAATACATATTATATTACCCAAATCAGATCACAGCCAACAAGCATGCTCATTACACAAATGTCGACCCTACCGGGAATTGAACCCGGAACCCTCAGCTCGGCAGTCCGGCGTGGTAACCCAATGCACCATTGAGGTCGTCAAATTATAAAACCAATAATACATATTCTTTGAGTTTGTTTGGCTGCTTGATTTACAAATTATTTTAGTGATAGATAGCCCATTCAATTTTGATACTTGAGAAAACCTTTAAGCTACTTTTTGTCTGGGTGCGCGGAGTTGTTGCCAAGGGACTCAGATGAAACCGCTGGCTGACACTAGATGTAATGAAGCACATAATTTTTGTAGACGCCAGCACATCAAGCTACTACAATCTATCTTTCCTTAGTAGATATTCAACTAAATCGCTGAAGCATTTACTTCAAAGTTGATTCGGGAAATTTGACAGTTTTAGGTAGCTTAACATGCTGGTGTTTTACCAAAAATACCAATCAATACATTATACAACACTGCCTCAATATTCTCCATATGTACTACCTACCTATACGTATGTTATTCACAAAACTATAACGTTTGTACCGCAACCAGCCCAGGCCAATATTTACTGTGTTCTGCATCTGACAACTTTACGATCTGTTCCCCTTTCCCTTTTATGTCAAAAACACACCGGAGTTAGTTGTTAGGACATTTTCTTTATTTTATTGTGTTTATTGTTCGATGTAGTGAACTAAATGGCTTATATTTCCGATTAAATAATGCTCTGAGGTGGGTTTGTAATGGTTTTGACGTAAATGCCTTTTTTTTGTAGAGTTTTATTGTTTTATTTTGAATATGGCCTCGTTCAAAACGAATTTAAAATGGGGTTTTAAAAAATCATCATCACCAGTCTTTGGGGACAGGCCTTTTTTACACGAAGAAGGATTTAGCGTTAACCACCACGCTTACTCAATGCGGTTTGGTCATAATAAAAAAAAAATCAAGCATTATCAAATACTGGCTTTCGCCAGCGGTTTCACCCGCTTTCTGAGGGAAGTACTTTCCATACCCGGATAAAAAGTAGCCTATATGTTATTCTGATGTATAAGCTATATTGTGGTAAAGTTTCATTCAAATCCATTCAGTAGTTTTTACGTGAAAGAGTAACAAACATCCATACATCCATACATCCATACTTACAAACTTTCGCCTTTATAATAGTAGTAGGATATGGACATAAAAAGTAAGACATTAAAAAAGGTGTTTTGGTGTTTTCTGGATTCAAATGGAAGGATATTGAAAGTACAGACGCCAACACATCAAGCTACTACAATGTATCAAATTTTCTTAATAGATTTTCAACTTTATCGCTTAAGGATATGGTTCGAAGTTGATTGGCAAAATTTGACAGTTTCGATGATGATGATGTAGGTAGCTTGATGTGCTGGCGTTTGTAGTAAAACTACCTACTATAACCAGCGATACACGTGTTATGTAAACAGTCTCAATACAAACTACGGAGTACTAAAATCTTCACAACAAATTCCACGAGATCAATATTTAATCCCACATACACGGGAATCACAAATTTGATCCCTCAAGTAACATAATCGACAGTTTCAATCAAAACTTCAATACAAAGGACTTATTTAATTATTATTCTTGCGAAGTACAAACATGTTCGTTGCAATAACAGGAAGAGAGGGTAAGCATCCGCCTCTTGTCACTGCACAGTGCTCCTATCGGAAATGTGACCTGGACAAAATAAAATGGCTACTGCATTGTAAAATATAGATAGGAGCAAAAGGATATTATTATGTGTTATGGAAAGGAATTGTTGGAAATTGTTCATTTATCTGTTATCTTGTTGTAAGCGAGAATGCGGAAGATTATATTAATGGAATTGTAACAATAATTTCAGTGTTCCTAGGTGTTACGGTGTATATAAATAAATGAAGGTTTGATTTCATTTATGTCTAATACTCGGATCATATTGAAAAGTCAAACCGCTAATCTGTTTTTTTGGGAAAATGTTCTAAAAATATTATTAATTATGATAAAATAAAGAAGTGGTCATTTTTGTGGTGAGTTTCGTTGCGTTGTTATTTAAGAATCGAATGTAGCCTAGTAAATCTACAAAAAACATCGGAATGAAAGGTCATAAGCTAGAACTTTGATAATTTTATTCTAGCTCCTGCTTATTTGATTGAGGTATAAGGTACACAATACATTTCAATAATAAAATGAATTTTAAACTAAAATTTGCGATACACATCAAAATATTTCTATTTGGTGTACCTAATTTTATTGTTTATTCATTTAACGCTGCAAAATAATTTCATATTTTTGTCCCAATAAAATTCAAAATATCCCACAGTGGCCAAGTTTAAGATTGATAGCTCCACTAAGTGTTCCCCGGGTATCACCTGCTGAAGTTCACTTGTTAACTTCGGGAAAATCACATTCAACTGTACGGTACGGTATAAGGGCTACAGGGGCTCGTGGCTAAGTAAAAGCAGTATGGATCGATTGATCATATGGTTAAGCAACGCTTGGCACGGTCGGTCCGTGGATGGGTGACAATCTTGTCATAACGGGTTCCTCCGTATTTCGCCTTTCATTTGAATATCTTTGGCAGTCGTTACGAGTAGTCAGAAGCCAAAGTCTGATTACCAGGCTTATGAATGGGTATTGGTTTGCCCAGGTAACTGGGATGAGTAGATTAGATAAGGAAGTTGTATTGTGTTTAAAGATTACAATAGTGAAGAAAAATTATTGATTATTAGACATATTTCTTTTCATTCAAAAAAATGTACGTGTAAATTTGTGAACCACGTTATGCAAAGCCAAATTAAATGAACTACTCTAGAGCACGAAAGTTCTTCACTACGGGCTGGCTTCTGACCACCTAACGACTGCCAAAGATATTCAATGACAGCCGGGAGCTACAGTTTAACGTGCTTTCCGAAACGCATTCATTGGTGTCCAAGATATACTTAGAAAGTACATGCAAACTAAGAAAAGTTGCATTGGTACTTGCCTAACCTAGAATCGAACCTACGCCCTCATACTTGAGAGGCTGGCTTTTATAACAACTAATATAAATTAAAAACACGATTTATCTGAAATGATATCGCCCCCACTTGAACATAAACCAAGCAACATTTTATTACGAGAAAACATATACGACTTAGATAAGAACATACCAAGTAATTGGTACAGTATCATTCATCATGATCCGTCTTCCAGAGCGGTACGTGTAAGCGTTTAGCTAAATACGATATATTGCCCCACTTGGGGGTATGTCGCTGTTTTTAACGCTTTAACATGGCTTATTTAAGTGCTTAGATGATGTAGTGGGGTTTACTTTGAAGTTTTAGTAGCTGCGGAATTGTTTAAAGTAATATTCTTACAGAATGGGAAATGGTCATCTAATTGCAAAGTAAGCTGAGTTGTATTATGGGTACTAGACAACTGATAAACGTACTTGTATACTTCTTTTGCAAATACTTACATGTTAAACAAAGAAACACCGATGTTCATTGACACAAATGTTTGACGCATGCTACTCTAGCTTGGCAGGCAGATTCACCTTGATGTGGTTTAAGAAACACGAAAGGCTAATTTTGTACTGATGAAACATTTATTCGTGAAGAAAAAGCAAATAATGCATCAAAAATTTATTTCAATTGAATTCGGAACAGCCTGACATCGTTCATCGTCTAGGTATGCATGACATAAGCCTATCTACTGGTATCTAGGCCCTGTTCAAACTATCTAACGAAAGCGTATGCCTATAGACGTAGATCGAGGCACTTTGATGTGAAGCTGTAAAGCATATGAATTTAATAACTTAAGGCAGCAATTACTTACTACGAGCAAGATATAGAACACCTACTTTGAAAAGTACGTACGTAGGAGATCGTGGCTAAGTAAAAGCTACACGGGTCGATCGATCATGACGTTAGGCAAAGCTTGGCGCGGTCGCTCCATGGATGGTCTTGTCATGACGAGTTACTTCGTGTTTCAGATGGCACGCCAAATTGGTGTGTCCCGGCTGTCATTTCTACATCTTTGGCAGTCGTTACGGGTAGTCAGAAGCCAGAAAGTCTGACAACTAGTTTTACAAAGGGGTATCGGGTTGTCCAGGTAACTGGGTTGAGGACTTGGTACTCAGCTGCATCCAGATAAGACTGGAAGCTGACCCCAACATAGCTTAGGAAAAAGTACGAAAGAAAAATTTGTCCCTAACTCACAAATCAGAACAACATTCCTCTACAAGCAAAACTAAATACACAAACCGCAGACCGAAACATTAATTACCAAAAACATCACAATAATTCGCCATCTTAATTTATTAGAGCAAAAGACATTTTCTACAAAGCAAACACGAATCTGAGTGGGGATGCTTCAGGCCCGTAAATGTACCCACTATCACTCAAAGTCAGACCTCTTATTTATCACTAGACATATCACCAAATCTATCATGCTGTCAAAATTTTTGCACGACAACCTTATTTCTACCACATAAGGTATAATCTCCCCTGATTTTTTGTTTTAGGGTTGAACTTCTTGAGTGGTGGGACAGTTCCTATATTTTTATGAGGCTGGTATGACGAGTAAAGGTTTGTTGATTCCTCTCTACCAGTTTAGGCTTTTTCACTTTACTATATTGACATTATTATAAGCCAAAGAGTTCAGTCACAATATGTGAAAAATATGGATGTCTCTTTTAGTATGAGTAGACATATGAAACCGACTTTTTCAGAGGATATTTGCGGCGTAGACAGCTATAGAAATGTTGATTTTATTAATGGTTTTGACAGAAAATTTATTGGCTAAGATGTTTAACGTAAAGTAGAAAAGATAGAAGAAATTATCTTTTATTCTGACGTTCAAATATAAGAGTGATGTAAGCTTATCTGTCCGTAGCCAATGTTTCTTCCATAAATATGGATTTTCCCTTACTTAGTCATATTCCACATGAATCAAGCCTAGTTTAAAAAGTTATCTATGAGTCTAGTCCAAAACTGTTAAGCTTAAAAGTGGTGTCACCAGATGCAGCCGTTTCAATGCTTATCAGTAAGTATGCATTCATACTCTAAATTATTTCTGAACTTATGAAGTTTTGCAACGTTATGAAGTGCAGTAAAAAATTGTGCAGTAAGCGGAAAAGATTTGCTTTTCAACTATTTTACTGCGCCAGGTGTGCATATGTCATACACACCGGCTCAGTGACCTGCAGAAGGAACTTAGTGGGTTTTATTTAGTAAGAGCCTGACACTCCCTGTAGCTACACCAACAGTGAGAGTTGTTGTTTGATGATTTTCCATGAAAAAAAAAGGTGTGCATATTTCGAAACATACCAGATTAATTATTCAATTTGCGTGTGCGAGATCTAAAACTTGCATAATATTTAGACTTCATTATATCCTGTGAATGTGTACGAAACAGTAATAGAAGTTACTTTAAATTTTAAGTAACATAAGATTTGATACGGTTTTCCTTAAAAAACGGTATTTGTTACATTCATTGTACTCAATGCCATCTTCAGCTAAGCAATTTATTATGCTTTCAGTACAAAAAAAAAATCATCACTATTTCATAACTCCTAAAGTACATAATCGAAAGCTCCAAGCCCAGTATCACGATACGAAGGTTACGCAAATAAAACCGCACGGCAAACGACAGTTTAGATTTTATTGAGCACACGTACATTTTACATATGTGGCCGAGCGGTGCGTAGAGTTTGCGATGCGGTCGCTTTCTCATGAATATTCCTACTGGATAATGTCGCCCGTTTAATATCGTCCGCCGAACACCAAACTGCGGCACTTTGTGTTACAGATTTTGCTAACTTGTGAACTTGGCTCGAGTATCCCTGTTTTTGTTCGGTCGTCAAAGAGCTGATATCTTTAGAATTCCTTATCAAGGAGAGTTTATGCCAGCCTTTGAAGTGAATCAAAAGGTTTGAAGCATTTTTATCTATATGAGATAAATATTTATATATGTTACAGGATATAAAAGTACCACGAATAATTAAAGGTACCATAAAAGTAAATCACTGAATAACGTTGAGCGCCTAACGGTATACGCATAGCAATAGCACGTGTAAGCAAATTCTTTCAAATACAACAGGCGCTCACTAAATGTTTAACAAAAAATACTAAGACATTATCGCTATCTCCAAGGAATATCTAAGGTACGCTTAAACGAACCAAATCTCATCTAAAATCTTAATCTCAGGTTAAAATCCACTGACTTCTCAGGAGAGACTACTTAAAATCATTATGCTGTAATGAAAACGGAGATAGAACACTTAGATTGCAATCGAGGAGTTTTTTTTTTCGTCAGTAATTTAACACGACTCAACTTAAGTGAGCACTTAACGGGTGATTCTTTGGTTACGGAACGGTGTGGAAACTGTCCGTTAATGTTGGAGCTTTGGACGCGGTGAAAAATCGAAGAGAATTTATATTTTTTATATTATGGTCATGATGATGACGATGATGGCGTCCAGGCCGTTCTCTTATAAGGAGATTAGCCAAGCATTCGCGCAGATGCAGGTGCACTCTCTATTCCCTCACTCTCATAATCCGATGGGACGGTAATCAGACACGACCGGAGAGAGATCAGGCGCAGGACCGACATTTACTTGCTCTCCGATGCACGGGTGAATCAATCACCAACGAAAAGTGAAAGTTTCTCAAAACCCACAAAGCGATTTTGGCCCGACCCGGGAATCGAACCCAAGACCCCGTGCACATTACCTAATAATTACTTCTTTTTTTTTTCTCCATATTGTGTGCTTACAAGAAATTTTGCCAAGTACCTGGAAATAGCCAGTCCTTAACACGAGCGCTCCGGATGGCTGGGTAAATAAGAAAATATTCCCACCCTTCTAATGGCGACCCACACCGGAGTCGTTCGGCTGCAAACCGAATATACCATGTTGCTACGATTATAGGGGTCCAGTTGGCCCTCTAAAGTTTCTTTGCGAAAAGTGATGACCTTGGATCATAGAAACTGGAGATCTGTTGACTTTTGAGATTGGAATGGATCGAAAAAAAGACGTTTGGTCATAACGATCTTAGCTGAGATTTATTTCTAATGTAGTGTAACGATTAGTTATCTATTTTTGATTTGGAAAGCGGCGCAATAATTATCTTGCTTTTAATGACAAAAGGTGTTTAACCTCTATTATCTATATCTGTACATATAATAAATCTGTAGAAAAGTCATTTTTGTACATTGAAGCAATTGAAAAAAAAAGTAGCCAGCGTGTTAAAGGATAACTAACAGAACCCATTTTCATAATTTTTGAAATTTTTGTCTGTATGTCTGTTTGTCTGTTTATATGTTTGTTTGTGCGCGCATAACGTAAAATCTACGAATTCAATGCAGACAATGTTTATATACAAAAATTATACGCAACTTGAGGTAAAACTTAGTTTTTGTTTCATTGAAATCGGTTCACTCTATCAAAAGATAATTATGATTAATTTAGTGTGTTCGAGAAGTAAAATATTACAACACGCAATTCAGTATAGTACCTGCAACGTTCAACATCTGATAGATGGCGTCATGCAAATAATTTTTGTTGTAGGTATAGGTCGGGGCAACATAATAGGCTATAAATTATCTTGGAAACTTGAACAGCTGATGCAGAACAGCAACAGACCAGCTTAACTATAACAGATAGATAAATGCTGCCATAGCAAAAACTGTTCCACGTGATGAGCATTTTCTTTTGCGAGAAAAAATTTGAAGATCTGGAACAGCTGTTTTGGACCTCCTAGAGTCCAGGTACACCATTACACATATAGAAATGGCGTCTTATGATAAATGATATTTATTTTTTGCAAATAGGTTGAAATCAACACTTAACAATAACAACACAAAAGTTGTTCAGCCTGATGAGCACTCGCTGTTGACGTATAAAAATTGAAGATCTTGAACACCTTCTATGGAACTCTAAGAGCCCAGCTACACCATCAAACATATAGGACTGACGTCTTAGAAAAGTTGTTCGGTCTGATAGGTATTTCCGGTTGACTTATAAAAATCTAAGATCCGACACATTTGATGTGAAGAACCTCCCTTTTTTGAAGTCGGTTAAAAACAACAAGCTGAAAGTACCTCAGCGCGGTGAAAGCTGTAACAGTTTAGGACTGCTTTTCGTATAGACGCCAGCACATCAAGTTACCCGAAACTGTAAATATTTTCCAATCAACTTTGAACCATATGCTTCAGCGATAAAGTTGAAATTCTTTTAAGGAAATTTAACAGATTGGAAATTTTGACAAATTTGGTAGCTTAATGTGCTGCATCTTTGAAGATTCCGGCCAAAACTCCCATTTTTTTTATTTTATCGCATTAATATTCCTTCGCATTTACGTTATTTCAGTTTTTAATTTTCTTTCCATTTATCTCCGCGACACGGCAGCCTACCAGGTATTGCAATAGAGCAGAGATTTAGATTTTTTAGGATCAAGTATCTTCACAACAAAACTATAGGTAACTATGCTTACAAAAAGTTAAATTGTTTCCATTGTCCAAAGAAGCTAAGATTCATCGGATCATAAGATCCCTAGAATCCAACGAAGAGCTAATCTAAGTGTGGAGAGGCTTGATGTTGTTCGAGGACATAAGGCTGCAACTCGCACCGTTGAAACCTTTTCGGATCGAGAATTACGCCTGCGTGTTCAGCGTATTTACGCTTCCACATCCAGTTCTCTATATAGAGACCAAAGAAGGGTACTTCTCAGCGTATTCGTATATCTACTAACGCTTTTGAAACCAGTAATTAATCTAATGCACGACTAATTTTTTATCGAGATTATCATACATTGTCCAGAATGATGGCATCCAGGCCGATTGTCGGCTACGGCGGCCGTTCTCTTTTATGGAGATCGACCAGCTGCGCAGGATATTTATTATAGTGCTCAAGCATTCGCGCAGATACAGGTGCACTCTCTATTCCCTCACTCTCACAGTCCGATGGGACGGCAATCCGACACGACCGGAGAAAGATCAGGCGCATGACCGAAATTTACGTGCTCTCCGATTCACGGGTGAATCAATCACCAACTTCCAGACTCCAGGCTGCTTTATGAAAGTTTCTCAAAACTCACTAAGCGATTTCGACCCGGGAATCGAACCTGAAACCCCATGCACAGCAGTCGCGCCTTTCGACTACGATCTATAGATCAACGAGGCTGTTCAGAATAAGCACACAACGAAATATTCATAAGCAGTTAGAAAGTGGAAGAGACGTATAAAATTGAAGATCAGGAACAACTGTTGTGGTATTCCAAGCGCCCAGCTACACTGTTAATATTAGGATTGACGTTAACAAAATGTTCAATTTGAGGCATTACAAAAAGAAATCGTCTCGCGCATCCTGTTGTTTTCCCGTCCCCAGACTCATAGAATTCGATATCAGACGTTTCAAATCTTCGATTTTGACGACCCTGTTGTCGCTGGCATAAGCGACTGGATCCGCGTACGAAGTCGCGGGCAGAAGCTAGTACTGCAATAAAGTTGGAATTTCGGTTGTTAATCATACCTTATATTTCTACAGTTATAATTCTTCACTTCACACTTCACAGCAAGATGAGTATTTATTTACTATTATGTGTGTTTTAATTATTAAGAAATGGCTCATAAAAATAAATTGCAATCATGTAGTTTTAAGATGATTTGCTTCTCCCTAATAGGGTGACGTATAATTAGTCATAAGTAAGCTTGTGATTGTGTACAATTATAAAAAGAAACCGAATGTTCAGCACATCTGTTTAATTTCGACGTTCTGAACAGAACCGCCAACTAATTTGTGATGGGACCCAAAAACTAGTATATTTCGAAACGGGAGAATATTACAAGTTCGTTTTCGACACAAATTGGAGATGTGTTCGTTTGACCTTTAATAAACTTTACAATAAAATAGAATAATATGGTATGTACAGTCGCCAGCACATCAACCTACCTCAATCTGTCAACTTTCTTTAATAAACTTTCAACCTTATCACAATACCGGTAGGTTAAAATTCGATTTGTAAAATTTAACAGATTAGGGTAGGTTGACCTGCTGGCGTCTGTACATTATGTAAAGTATAAGTTAACAGTCAACCAGTACTGGATGCAAAATCGCATATCGGGCGGTGAAAACTCTTGAACGATGATACAGCATGAGATTAAAAATTCCGTTAGCAAATAATTTAAAGATAAGCAACTTGGCTCTGTTATTCAAATTATACTACACCTTAGAAACTTCACCTACTAAAACTTGCATTTCTACGGACGATCTTTTAAACTCCTGAACATCACAGAATACCTCTACAATAGTCACAAATAATCATTAATTTGAACCGACGTAATTACGTTCCACGCTTCGCACTTTCAGTTCATTAACGCGCCAACAGATGGCACCACTGTAGCTGGTCCATACGGTACTGTATTATAAAGTAGAGTTTCCCTAGAATGTTTTCCTTAACCATGCGAAGCTTATTACAAATTTAAATTGCGAAGGTTTACTCGCAAAATAAGTTAGTACGAAGTCAAACGATTTTTGCTTTCGTTGACTTTGCTTGAAGTTTGGCAAATCATTTTGGAGTAACGTGTTGTGACGTGTTCGTAAATAAGTTTTTATTGATATTTATTTTAATGTTGTAACTTGTAGTCAGAAGCCTGAAAGTCCGACAGCCAGTCTTATCAAGATCGAGTCCAGGTAACCAGCAGGCTCAGCATGACAACCGTCGAAACCAGTTTTGTCTACCGCAGAATGGACATAATGACAGATAAATGATAGATTGACGTAAGATTTCAATTTGACAGGTCGCGCCATGCTCGGGCAGAAGACATGTAGACATTGACAAAAGAGCTTTGTCTTTTCTTGATAGAATAGACACAAAATCGCCATGCTGAGCCCACAGGTGCCCAGTTTTGAAGAGTTTCAGAGTCGTTCCATGTAAAACACTGGTATTCAGCTGCATCTGGTTAGACTAGAAGGCGATCCCAACGTAGCTTAGGAAAAAGCTAGAAGAATATATCTTGAAGACATAGGAAAGGAAGAAAAAACATAAAACGATCGAGAAACGACGAATCGGCTGTTAGGAGGTACAACGTTTGCTTTAGAAGATGTTATTGTATCAGACACACATAGGCTTGACCATAAAAGTTATACAAACAGATCAACATTCACAGGAACAGCCGAATCCTTCAAATTGGTCGTAAAGTATATCAATTACTGTCACCAGCTCGTAAACACGGTACTGAGAGCACACCAATAATATTGATTGATCACTAGCCCCATACATTATTGTCTTCAGGAAACATTGTTAGGTAGAAGTGAATTATGGGTATCTACTAACATATATAAGGTCTAACAATACTAGCGCACCATATTTTTACAGGTCATCTAGAACATGCTGAGGATCATGTTTACCTTATAAAAAGTCATAGGCTATAATTATTATATGTATGTTTTTTATTCGTATTGATGAGAATAGCTACAAAAAATAAATAAAAAAAGTAATTTATTCAAAGTAGGCTAAAAATCGCCCTTCCCCCTAAAATGCCCGCCCTTCACCACTTTCTATGTGTTATCGCGGGGAAGAAGAAGTGGTGGAACATGAGCAGTTTGTTTTTGTTTTGTTGCTTGCTATAGCGTGTAGGTATATCAATTACCTCCTAAACTTTCTTAAGATGTCTGAGAAAATTTTCGGTTGAGAAAATCCTTCAAATTTCTCCAGGCTTATGCTTTCTAAAAGACCTAATATAGCTAGAAAAATATTAAAATAAACATATACCTAACATTTACAAGAATAGAACATATTTCAGACCTCATTCAAATTCAGGCCTAAATAAATTTCCAGGAGTACCTGAAAAATCTTTACTGTGCCTAAATTTATCGCCGTATCAACATGGAAATATAGCATTATAATGTCACAAAATACCCGAGCCTACGCGAACGTTACGTTTTCTATACACAATGGGAAAAAGGTTGGCATTAAAACGTCCTCTACACGATCCAACTCAACCTCCAAAAAGTCACCTGGTCCAGTTGGTGTGAAAATCTACACTGTAGACGTTGGTTGGATGACCAGCAGGCTCAGCATGGCGATTTTATGTCTATTCTATCAAGAAAAGAAAAAGCTCTTTCTGTCAATGTCAACATGTCTTCTGCCTGAGAATGACGCGATCTGTCAACTCGCATATAATCACTTGTAGACTTATGTCGGTCGAAGAAAAGAGAAATCTTACGTCAATCTGTCACTTTTCTGTCATATGGTTTAATGGACATACCATTCTCTGGTAGACAAAACTTGTTTCTACTGTTGTCATGCTGAGCCTGCAGATGTGCCGATGCCCGGAGACTTTGGACTTTGTCCGTGGTCAGCCCCAACCGGGTGGAACACTGTTGGACGACGGGCGACGCGACCAAGGTGGATCGTGTAGAAGGCCTATAAGGCATAACCTAATGGTGTGAGACGCTGGGTATTAGAAAAATGTGTTCAACGCAAAAAACCGCTGAACTGAATGAATATTCAGCCACAATATCGCGACAATGCAGCTTTGTATCTCACTCACACGTTGATATTATGAATGGGAGGGAATGAGATGGATGTTGGTCAGTTAATGTCTTTATTTTCGGTTATTCGAAATTGGAATATGATTAAGTATTATAGAAAGGAGCTTAAAGCTCTGGCTCACGGCTAGATAAATAGTACCTAGTAGTTGATTAATCTGCGTCAGTTAGTTTGAGTCTATGTATGGATGACTGATCATTCTTTAAACACCAAAACAGCTCCATAACACGGTGGTTGACTGTATAAATAGTTATTTTGAATGAAAGTGCTAAGTATGACGTCAATATTTTTTTACATCATACCGTATACTTGTCTTTTAGCAAGTCGCTATTCGCGCTATGCCACTGTCAAAATAATACTTATTTTGCTTAAATTATCAATGAAATATTAGAAAAAAGCGTCAAAATGATAAGTTAATGTTATTTCAAGATGCGGTATCAAATGATAAACATGAACATGACCCAGGCGCCTTTTACCACGAGCTGCTCCCTGGTGAGTGTGTATAAGTAAATATGTAAGCTATGAAATTAAAAGAAAATAATAATTGAAAAGTAGAAAAGTTGTTTACATTCCGATAATAAAAGGGACACATTATCAAGAGCTCGCTAGGTAAGTATTTACGTATATTAATCAGGTTCTATCAATCATTGTGTTGCATGCTTGAAGCTCGATGCATCAAAATTGTGCTGACGGGTTCGGCATAATGAAACTGGAGTGCAATTTCGAACGTTTGATTTTAGTCGTTTTAATTTCGGTATTTATGACGAAGGAAATGCAGTGCAGCGATGTAGGTTTTTTGATTGCTAGAGAAATGGTAAAAAATATCATTTTGTCAATAAGCTTGAGAGAGCTTGTCAATGATCAGGTGCTCTCAATCAATAAAGGATTCATAATATGAATAACTATCTTCCTCCAGAGGTTTAACCCGCTTCCCATTAGACTACTCCGCGCACCCGGATAAAAAGTATAGCAAACCTTACTCTATTAATATTTTTTTAATCGGATTATTAGTTTCCAAGATAAGCGCGTTCAAACAAATATACAAACAAAATATTCGGTTTTATAATCTCCATACCTTTAAATGAAGCCCTATTTCCCTCTATCACACTATTACGCGTGATCGGTTGAACCGACTTCGCTTTTTTTTTTGTTGTGATTCTTATGAATGAAATTTTTTTTACGATTATTATACATTCTTAGGTATAAATGTAGGTGGACGTCAGGGACCTGCCGAGGGGCAGGCAGTCTCCAGCGCGGGCGGGGGACTGGATGCTATAGACTCCCAGGCTCCTTCCACTCAGGCGAGGTCGGAGTGCCGCTGGACATTTTAGTGGGTATACCGTCAACAAATTTACCGGGGAGCATTTTTTCCCAGCGACAAAAAAAAATAATAATTATCATTTGATTCAGAAACACGTTAACATCAAAACTCGGAAACTAACATTTTCCTAGACACACGAACACTCAATACCTATAAATACGTCTCTCGAACATAAACCAGGTTTTATTTAGTTAAAAAGTTTTCAACTCGCCTCGACGACGATTTCAAACTGATATTGAACAGAAGTGAACCTAAGTGGCTTGGTGACGACTGGATGGCAGTTCTTAAAGAAAACAGAAAACAGTTTAAGGGCCTGTTTCACCACCTACGAATAAGTTCCAGTTAGTATATATGGTAGACAATTTCATACAAATTCTGTTTCACTCTTGAATTTATTCGGTAGATAATGGCTATTCAATGTAGGTATAAGGTCTCTCGCTCACAGCCAATGCGCGACAGCATCGCTTCTGACGCGTATTAGTCGCATGTGCAACGCGCTACTGCGTCGCGATTGTATCGGATGGATGACATTTTTAACATTGGATGACATCGGAGAAAGAACAGAGGGGGGAGGGAGTGTGACGCGACGCGTGAGTAGGAACCAAACATCAGTGCAACTGTATCGCGACCGAATCGCATTCTGCGACACAGCTAGCGACAGCTTCGCGTCTGTACCGATGCCTACACGCGACAGCATCGCGACAAAAAGGCGCCGTGGGCGAGATGCCTAAAAGTGCCTCAATAATATTAATACAGATTTATATTGAAAACAATACAACAATCTATCATACATTTTTCACATCCACATCTAAAATTCTTAGGTACCAGTATACAAACAGTATACAATACAAACAGTATAGAACAAAAGGACCTACTACCTACCCAAGAACCCATGTGCGCGAATGATAAAAATATCACTTCTTGTTTAACGAAACTGTATTTGCAATATGCTCCCACTTATATTGCTTTTTACTCGTCCTTTTCCATCTTTTTCTATTGTGTAGAATTATTGTGGTTCCTCAAGAAAAGGATAAGCCGCTGTGTCAATTCTGTAAGCCTTTTTTTCAACGTTTAGGTTAAAAGGTTTGTGTGTAATTTTCTAACGAATTCCTAGTTTGTAATGGGCTTATTATAATTATGCTTAATGTCTTTGAAGAAGGAGTATTTTCTAGCAATTACAAGTCAATTGTCTCATTTTGCGAGTGACAAAGATAAGTTAAGTATTTCAAAAGTAGATCGTTCCAGATCTTTAGTTTTCGTTAAAAAATTTCAAAAATAACCAGAACCTAAGCCATTTCATGGACACTGAAAAAAAACACAATCTCCGATAAGCTGACGAGACAAGGGACATTCAATATCCTTCGATCTGTTTATCTTAACCTACAAAATGGAAAACAAACAAACAAAATACAATCAACAATAACAGTTTTAATTCGGAATTTATCGAGCAGAGCATTTCATTAATTACTCTTACAGCTCTCGTTTATGGCACCGACAAACAACCTCACGTCTGTTTGCTAAAGTATAATTTTTAAATAAAGCTGTCGCCGTATTTGTGTCATGGTAACAATGGTCATAATTAAGTGGGAGTATGGCTCTCGTTACGGTAATTTTTGGAGCTTCTTAGGGAGTTTCGTGTCTTGGGTATTGCATAGTCAAGATTGTTTGGCAAAAAAATACTGTAGTATTAGTATTATTTAGTAGGTGTTTTTAAATCTTGTTTGAATAAAAGAAATAATACAAATAGAAGAAAATAAAAATATTCTATCAAAAAAGAACATCAAACACAGTCTAGTCAATATTTGTATAGCAAATTATCTAAAAATCAACTAAAATAAAATTCAAAGAAACTAAGTTTAAATAAATCTAAGTTACTTAAAGTATCGCAGTCAACAAACTCCTTTCTAATCGTACAAACAAAGTTCAAAACTTTACTTGAAACAAAAACAACACGTTCAAATAATAATGCATACATACAAGTTGTTGTGAAAGAATAAATATAAATCTGAAATTGAAAAGAACAAAGGGGAGCACAGAATAAACCAAATTGTCTGGCCACAAAGGATAGTGAGTTTATTTTTAAAAGTAGCTCGAACAATTCTTAGGTAAGCTAAACAGCATTGGCGCAATGGCTACATGAATCTAGCTCGAGGCTTGCACTTCAAATCGATTTGGCTACTGCTTGACCTAACCTTTATTCAGATAGAACGGTGTATGTTTGTGTGAGTAGATTTTGTTTTATTCGAAGTACATTGCTGGTTAATACCGCTAGAAGTGGAAAGATTTGGAAGAAGCCTACACTTAGCATTGTGTGACTAAACGTTGAAAAAGAAGAAGAAGACATTGCTGGTTAAAAAAAAAGTGGAGGAAGATTTTTTATGGCTAACAATAACTTGTTAAATAATATTGTTTAAAGATCTTTAATAGGTAGTTGCAAAAGTGATCATCAGCCTTTTATTGTCTAACTGCAAAGCTGCCACTCCTCATAGAGAGAAGGAATGAGCGATTTCAGACTTTAAAGCCCATATTTCCTCAAGATGTTTTCCTTCACTTTTAAACAGTCCAAGGTAGATAAGGCAGTAAAGTTACATTGGTACTTGCCTGATCTGGAATCGAACCCCACTAGAGAAGGCGATGCTTTTTAGCTTGGAGCTTTTTAAAAATTTAATATAATAAAAATCTGTATGTTAATTTTCAAAATCAAGTCCAAATAAGAACGTAAACCTAACCTACTGAACACAACCAGCAATGTACACCGGCCAGCCAAAAATCTCCGATTGCACCCGAAGCCACGAAGGTAGCTTTGTTCACGGAGGCGGAGAAGCAAAACCAGTGGAAGCATGCCAATGGGCCGCGACATATGCTTGCCGGCCTTTTCTCAATTCCAAGACTATATTAGGTAAGAGTGCTTGTAAAACGTTTTGTTAAGAACTCATTTTGCAGTGGACTTATTAATTCTTCTTGCCAGGATTTTAGTGTTATTGGTGTCATTTCTTTAACTGATTTCTTATTTTACAACACATCGTCTGCCTAGCCTTTTCCTAAGGAATGTTGGGGTCGCCGGCCAGTCTAACATAATGCAGCTGAGTACCAGTGTTTTACATGGAGCGGCTCTCTATTTGACCTCCTGTATCCAGTTTCCCAGGTAATCCGATACCCCTTGGTTGTCAGGAGCCAAAAAGTTACCAAACAAATGACAGCTGGGACTCACGAATTTAATGCGTCCTCCGAAACATGCAGGTACTCATCATGACAAGATGATCACCCATCCACAGATAGACCGTACTAATATCTCTATTTATGATAATATCGAAAGCGAATGGGAGTACTAAGGTGATAATTATACTAGACTATAATCTATAGAATATCATTAGTAGTAATAGGATTTTTTGATTTAGTTTCAGATCCAACAAAAAAAGTAAAAGAAACCAACCAATCTTCCATTATCGAATAGCTATTCTTAACAGCCTCAAAAATCGAGTACACACTAATAACAGTATACAGACATTGGCTATCTACTGCTAGAAGTTGCCTTTGGCAATATTCCAGGACCTTTAGTTGATTCTCTTTGAAGCGAAGATAAAATGTTTGGTCTAATTTTAGGAGGTAGAGCATGCATTTTATTAAGTTGCAAGAAGTGACCTGGATGAGTAAAGTAGACAGAATTTTTAATTCAGTATAGTTATAGCTTTATTCTATACATTATAATTATCTATAGCTGTTCTATAGATTAACGCTCAATCCTCCTCAGTGTGAGAAGAGGCCTGCGCCGAGCAATGGGACGATAATAAAGCTGATGATGAGATATAGCTTTAGATTCCATATTAAAATATAAAAATTGTAGAAATCTCAATAGTTTCAACAAATTCAGGGGAGGAGCGAGACAAATCCGACACAAGTGTTAATATTAATCACTTACTTGGGCTGTTTCATTCACATTAATTGTAAAGTAAATGTAAGGGGCTAAGGGCCAGCTTCAATGGTTGCTGATAAGTTCCAGATAGTTCTGTTTCATTTCTGAATTTATCTCATAGATAGCGCTAACCTGTAAAACTGGCCCTAAATAAAGTTTTTTTTTTTTTTAATAAAGTTTCTCACTTCCACTCAACTTAGAAATTCTGTTGACCGCAAATCCAACTAGTAAAGATAAAAAATTCAGCTATATTATTACCATGCTTTTCACAAATTCTAGAACTAACAATAAATTTGAACGCCAACATTCTAAAGTTCAACTGTTTATGTTCTAATTTTGAATTCTGATTCATTACAAAAGAGGATTACAACTTAAACCATCTCTTTGCTAAACCTTAAGCCAGAAGGTTGTATCATCAGCCTCAAAAGAGGTCTTTGCCTCATTAAATGTTCACTTTATCACCTGTATTCGCTTGTAAAACTTACAAATAATATAATATTCATTTGTGTTTGTGGAGGGCGCGTATTTCAAACGCATATTTCATGAGGGTTATGCGGTTTGGGTAAGTCATGATGCTAGATATAAAGGTGAGGTCTCATTGTTTTGGTGCGTTAAAGTTTTTATTTACTTCTGTAGCAAGTTAAAAAAATACAGTGCTTGCTACAGTGAATTTATTATTGTTATTATACGTTACTCGAGGCGCTTGTGGCTTAGTAACTGCGACACTGATCAACTGTTCATATGTAAGGTTAAGCAACGCTTGGTGCAGTCGATAACGAATCGGACGAGTTCCTGGGCTATTTGTTTCGGGAGGCACGTTAAACTGGTTTATAGGTCCCGGTAGTCAGAAACCAGAAAGTCTATCAACCAGTCTTACCCAGAGGTATAGTCAAGTTGTGTGTGGAGAGTGTAATGTTGCCCAGGTAACTGAGATCAAAAGATCAGAAAAGCAGTCTTTCCATATAAAATACAGGCATCCTTTCAGACTGAAAATCAAACCAAACATAGTTGGGAAAAGCCTAGGCAGGTGATATTTCACTGAAGTATTTACAAACAAACAGCAGTAGAATTATAAAGACAATAAAGACTTCATACTACCACTACCACAGTAATTACTTGAGACCATGCCATAGCATACCGCTAATCTTCCACACATACTATACACTTACATCGGTCCTTCAGACAAGGAAACCAAGAACCAGCTTTCAAAGAAAATAAATCCAAGTGCTCATTCGTTCTAAAGAATAACATCATCAATTGAAACCGCGCTTAATACACTAAGGCACGCACGCACTGGCACGGAATAAACGCAGCGTTTATCCGACGGTTTGCCAACGCGAAATTCACAACACTGGAAAATCCCGTGTGTATGAAACGGACGATTTCACGTGTACAAAGATTTGTCTTAATGTGATGTACTTCGTATGCCTTTTTAATTCACATCAAAGGTTATTCGAAAATCTGGGTGAAATATACTTTAACATACTCACTGGTATATTTGATTTATTTTGTGTAGCTGGAAGCTGGAGGGAGTGTCAGTATTTTACTGACTAAAAGCTACTTTTGTTCCATCTGGAGGTCTTTGTGTGCCGGGGTTGCGGTAACTCTTGCAAATAACCCGCAGCTCCAGCAAGCCTCAGCCCTACGGGGGTTCTCCAATTTCGCTGACTGCTCCTCGGGGAACGAGTGGAACAGAACGACCCACCGACATGGGCCTGTCGTCTTTAGACTTACGGACGGTGAGCCCCCCAAAACCCACGCCTATATAGGCTGTGGTATGCTTAAATCTCATGTCAACGTATGTTAGTCAACTTTTCGATCAAAAGAAGTAAACGCGTTTACTTACAATGAAACGCAGGTAAACAATATCATATCAATGTTACTTCTAACAGATATTACAAATAAAAATAAATTATTCAGGTTAAACACACCAGTTTCTCACGCACACTCGTACGGGTTCGATTCCAGGTTAAACAACTAAACGCAATTTTTTCTGAGATTTTCTAAGAAATTTGAGGAAACCTGGACTATAAAGTCTGAAACCACCAACCCGCATTGAGCGTACGTGGTGATCAGTCCATTCTCTGTGTGAGAAGAGGCCTGTGCTCAACAGTGGGCAGATAAAAAGACTGATGATAATAAATTGTTTTCATATATATTGTTTACTATACAAGAAATGCAATATATTATATTTGATTTACTCCATAATAAATAATGACGTTTACCAGCTAAAAGAAGCAGGAATACCTCTCACAGGAAACAAAGATAATTTTCCTCTGCCTAAAAGAGAAATGATACCAGAAAGTATCAGGTTTTGAACATAATAACCTTACACAAAAAGGCTATGTGAGTCCTTAATACGAGCCCAGGAAGGCGAAAACGTACCCGATCCTCAATTCGAAAGGCGACAGAACCTTTGAAGTTCCATCTAATTAAAGAAAAAGTCGTATGAAAAACTTATATTCCCTTACTATAACCATGTTTTCTTTGCTGGTAGTTTCTTTTGTAACTTCTAACTTCCTTATGATAGTAACGAGGCAAATGTTAGTTAGCATAATAAAATAATATTTTATTTACTTTCTAAATAATATTATTTTATTATAATTATTCATTCAGGCCCCGATTTTGTACAGACGCCAGCACATCAAGCGACCCTAAACTGTCAAATTTTCCCAAACAACTTTGAAGCATATGCTTCAGAGATAAAGCTGAAAATCTATTAAGGAAATTTGACAGATTTTAGTAGCTTGATGTGCCGTGTACGTACCATGCCATCTGAAACACAGTCACTGGTGTCGAAGATATCCTTAGAAAGTACAAACAAACTTAGAAAAGTTGCATTGGTATTTGCCTGACGTTTGCCATACTTGAGAGGTTGGCTCTTTAACAACTAGGCCACCACAACTACGTATAAATCGTCTTTGCTTTGAAAAAACAGTAGCGTTATTAAAACCCAGTGCCCATACCTTATAGGTTCACCAGTGAGAAATAACAGGTATCCTTTATACTACAAACGAGGACGCATGGCCAGTGTTGCTCTCTGCGAAGCCCTACACGATATTTAGCCACAGCATCGAGTTGAGAGTCTGTCGTAAATACAGGGTTTATGTTACTGCTTTAGCTTGATTCGGAACGCCAGTCGTCATATTTTGTTGAGTTATATGAAGGACCGTTGTTCCGAAGTTTGTGGTTGTAATGATTTTGTTTATTTGTGTTGTTGGACATGAATTTGTGGTTTGGGAAGGTTTAATTGATTGTTATTTTGAGAGGCTGAATAGTAAACAAGGGGAAATACTCAGAATTATGAAATACTTTTGTAAATTAAGGATTAGTTTTGTTTCCTTTGCAAAAATAACTTCTTAAAATGAAAAGTATTTTATTAAAAAATCGTAGTTTTCAAATAGGTTCACATATTAATCTATGTATATCTATCTATACATGTAATAAAATTGTAGAAAAGTCAAAACCTGTACATTGAATATAAAAAAAAAGTGATCTCAAATCAATATCGAAGTCAAAAATATAGTTTTTAGAATTTTTGTCTGTTTGTCTGTATGTATGTCCGGGTTAATCTCAGAAAGTCCTGCATGGATTTGCTTCAAATTCGGCATGAATATAACTAAGAGGTCGTGTCAACATACAGGCTTATTATCACGCTATCACTACGGGGGGAGGGGGGTGAATGTTTAATCCTAATACCCACGCAGACAACGTCGCGGGCAACAGCTATTAAATAATAAACACAAAGTCACTTTATTTTTCTTCCGTTTATTTTATCGCCCGTGTAGTTTATCTACACATAGGAAATAGGATTGCTATCTATTTTGCGTAATTTTGATTGAACTTACTCAAGAACAATCAATCTTATTAGTTCGGTTTGCTAAACTATTTTAAACCCAATTCCGCTTACATAAAGTTGAGAATTGTATGAAGTTGTGGTAATAAAATAGATTGCCGACTCGACAAATGTATTAATGGTAGTATTGATTGAGTTTTATGACGTCTGAATGTAGTCTTTGAAATTGCGGCTGCAAGATATATAGTATACAGTGAGTCAATTTAATACCTGTGGAAACTGTTAGCTATTTTTCTCAGAATATTTTGTATTGAAATTCAGTAGTAGGTACATCAAATGTACTGTCTTTACTGTTCAATTAGTACTTATGTTATAAAGCTGAAAAGTTTATTTGCTTGAACGCGCTAATCTTAGGAACATTATATTAGGATATTTTTATTTACCTAAAACTTACCTAAATATGTTAAGAAACAAGAGAACCTTAATTCTTACAGAAGTTATTTTTCATTACAATGTTGTTACAACCTTGTCTTACTGTTTCGAATTTACTAGGTTTAACAATCTAACATAGACATGTCTATTCATTGCAATGGGCTATATTAATTTGACCCACTTTAAACAGAAGTTAGTTCCTACCCGCAAATTTACCCGTGTCCCAAGAGAATTACTCTTCACGCACATCTTAGAATGAACTGCACATCAAGCTACTACATTCTGTCAAATTTCCTTAATAGATTTAATGTTACATTTTCAACTTTACCGCTGAAGTATATGGTTCAAAGTTGAATGGAAAAATATGACAGGTTCGGGTAGCTTAACGTGCTGGCGTCTGTACAAATCAATGCTTCCAAATAAAATATAATTATACATAATATACGTATGAACATCTCGAATTGAAAACCTACTTTTTGGAAGTCGGTTAAAAAAACATTACGAGTTAAGGTTTATTTTAAATTGATTTATTTTGATTATCTTTGCCGTACCTCACCGCTTTGCGTTGGGTCTTAGAAGTAGACTTTTTGGCTAAGCGATAGTGAACAAGTCAGTCAAAACTAACAATCAATATTATGTTCAGCTTCCTCAAGTAAAGACTTGATAACGATACGTTGACATGAAGGAATCCTCGCGAATAGGTGGTTTCATAAACATATAGATTTATCGCTCTGTTGTTTTTAGGGTAAATTGGATTTATCCTTCGGTCGGGTATCTACGTAAATTGGATGAATGATTCATTGTCAATTGCTTGAAGCTTGAAGATTAGTTGTTATGTAACTGTCTTCTCCCTCCATTTGGGTAAGATTTGATAATCTATGCTTTGATTCCCTGTAAAGTTTATTTTCGCTTGAAACTATGCTGAGCTGAAGAGTGTGTTTGTTTGAACGCAAAAATGTCAGGAAAGACTAGACTGATATCAAGAATTCTTTCACAGTTGAGATGTGGACTAGGTCAGAAATAAAATACTTTATAATATTCATTTTTTAAAGCATCTTAACAAAAAACAAAAATTGATTTAATTTTTTTATTGACAGTATAATCGAAATAACTATGGCTTGATGAAAAATCTGTGACGTCATAGGTTGCGTTTTCATACAAATTCTATAGAGAGTTAACTTTTTTGACAGTTCTATAAAAGTATAGAATTTGACTAGTTGTCCACATTCCTATTAGATAACCCCAAGTTGATTCCCCAAGTAGTGCATACAGTAAGCATTGTGAAACTAATGCCAAAAGTTACTAACAAATAAATACCAAATAAGCCTGGTGTACAGAAATCGCAGAAGAAGGTCCAGAAATGATTATATTTATGTTCATAATATAGTATCTACTGATGGATGGACGCTGTTTTGGTTGTCATCAATCACACGCAATCCTATAACGGCTATTTTTTCCTATAGGAATAAACCAAGTGGATAATTCACGGATTGTTCAATCGTGTGTTAAGAAATACTATTTGTCACTATTTTTTTTATATAAATTCATATAATTGCATCTGTGTTCACCTGCAGGCTTAGCATGACAACCATAGAAACAAGTTTGGTTTACTGGAGAATGGACATAATGACAGAAAAGTGACAGATTGACGTAAGATTTTTTTGGTCATTTTTTGAAGAAATTTTTCTTTTCTTCGATCGCCATAAGTCTACAAGTTTACGATCGACATGTCTACAAGTGATTATATTCGAGTTGACAGGTTGCGCCATGCTCGGGCAGAAGACATGTTGACGTTGACAGAAAGAGCGTTGTCTTTTCTTGACAGAATAGATATGGAATCGCCATGCATATTAGAAATAACATGGTTAATACATTTTACGAGTTAAACACATTTAGGACTAAAATAATATAAACTTCCGATTTCCGAATTAACAAGAGTGAGTAGAATGAAGAAGAGTTGCTATCGCAATTTTTTTTTTAATATAGTCTGATAAACAAAACAATATATCTAGTAAAAGAGAGAATTTAAAAAGAAATGAATATAATTAATCAATCATAGTATCATCGTCTACCACAGTAAAACATAATTTATTCAAATCTAAAACATATCGTTGAAGATATTATATTTAGTAAGTGAATTTTAAACCTTCATGGTCATGCATAACTAGTTTTTCTGTTTCAGAGTCTAATGGCAGTGATTATGACGACCGTTTCGTTCAATACATTCCACTTTGACAGAAGGCCACTTCACAAAAAGGAGATACAAGATCTAGTTTACTGACTCGCTCTAAAATAATTTAAAACACTCAATCCTTGCCTCCTCCATTTTCACGTCAGCATAGATATCAGAGTACCTTTCATCCAAAAGTAGCAAAGCCGACGTTCTATTCTGAATGCACTTACAATTTATACCCCGATCTACATAACCCGACCGAATAAAAAACACATCCAGCCCCATACGCGAGTCCAATTTCTTAACATTCTCAATTTCCCTGCATAATCTCGGATATAAAGAGCAAAATTGAACTCAAACGTGAATATTTACTAGTGAACATGGCGATATTTCGTCCAAATATACGCGCAACACTCTATGCAAAATTAAAATTGGCTTGAGGCCAATATAATCTTACTGTGGGTCCGTATTTATCGCTTTGGATAGGGCGAAACGGGAGGCATTATGAAAATCAAGAGGAAACTAAGCCTCTATCTGATCTGTAAGTATTTTGGCTTAAAACGCAACTTTTATGTTAATATTCTCCTGTTGTGTTCAAACTATCGCATCCTTTGATGTTTGACGTTATCATTTTTCATTTTTACTGAAGAACAATTCATAATTATCGTTATAATTAATATGTGAATTAATGAAATTGTCTCCAATTAATGATCATTACCGCAGTGTTTAACTGGAGCCTTATTCAACAGTATTGTAAATTATTATGTACATTATAAAATCGGTTTCGACTTCCATTTTGTTCCACAAAATGTCATTCACTGTATTCAAACCTACTTTTATATTCCCAATCTTATTTAAAAAAATACTGTTCAGAATTCAAAATTTTCATGCCAGTCACATAATATACATTAATTTCAAAATTGATTTCTTTCTTAGTAATGTAACCTGATTTTATTTTATTAATTAACAAGCTACCTGCCCCGGCTTCGCACGGGTGCAATGCTGATACTAAAATTATACACATAAACCTTCCTCTTGAATCACTCTATCTATTAAAAAAAACCGCATCAAAATCCGTTGCGTAGTTTCAAAGATTTAAGCATACAAAGGGACATAGGGACAGAGTAAGCGACTTTGTTTTATACTATGTAGTGATTGTCTCTCATAAGCCACAATATTTGACCCGAATTAATTACTAATCGTAGTTTTTATTTGATTTAAATACATCATCATCCATACACATATTATACGTAGGAACACCTGGACTGAGTCAAACACCCATGTTCATGCACACAAAGGTTTGACTCATGCGGGGATCGAACCCGCGACCACGGGCAGATTGACTTACTACATACTACGCTATCTGATCGTCATCATATAAATATTGCTTACCTACAAAGCTTCTTATCTACTCATTCAATCTAACCCTCATTCCATTCTCTTCCATTGCAAAAAAACAGTACTATATTCTCACAAATTTACAAATCAAAGTCCAAACATTATGTATCTAAATAAAAAGCGCCTCTAAAATCCTCAAAACTGCATCTCCCATCCCTCAGTGGTAATCTACAGGGTCTATTTAGCGTAATCCACTTACCAACAATATAATTGTATTGGCTTTAAGCCAGGGATGCACAGTTTCATCTCTAAATGGCCACGTATATAATTTTTATTGCAATGCTTATGTCCGAGAACTGTTTTGTGGGAAGATGTTCTGTAAAGCTCATTTTCGCCAACTTATAGCTTGGTGATCATTTGAGTTATGGGTTAAGTGATATTTTATTAGCCTTTTAAGGCGAGGTTTTCGGACATTATGATGGAGCAAGATAAAACAACACATTAAGTTTGGCTGTTAGTGAGTGATGAGGTTTGGAGCCAGGTCATATTTTTTAACCGATTTCAGAAAAAGGAGGAGGTTCTCAATTTGGTATAGGTAGGTAAGTTTTTTTTGGGAATTTTATAGTTGCTCCACGTAGAACACTGATCATACTCAGGTGCATCCCGTTAAGACTGGAAGCTGACCCAAACACAGCTTGAGAAAAAGCTATAAGCAGATGATGTATAATGTACTATTTTGTCTCGTAGATCTAGCAGTCGTATAGCGACTGCTGTGCTCAGGGTCTCGGGTTCTACTCTCGGGTCGGGTTGAAATCATTTTGTGGGTCTTTCTAAAGAGACTTTCATAAAGCAGACCGAATCTATCTAGCGATCGAACGCAGGCCGCGGGAATCCAGATTCTTCCGCAGCTAGTTCACAATAATAAACTTAACATAGCGGCAAAAAAAAAATAATAATAACTGGAGTCAAGTATCAAAATATTTGGTAAAATCGCTATTATTTAGTTAATACATAACTGACATTTGGTATTTGTAATTGGCAGGCCGTAAAATAATTGTATTCGGGGAAAACAAAACATTTTGTAATTGAAGTGATATTTCAACTAATTCATACAACACGTAATTAGTATTTTCTGCAAAATGTTTAATGATTTTCAATTAGTTTAAAAAACATTATGAATTAAACTGTTTTAAGCTTATTGCGATTTAATTTTGAATTAGCAATTTGAATTTAATAAACTTTAGTAAATAAATTAATCTGCCTAGCCTATTTGCCAAGGTATGTTGGGGTCAGCTCCCAGTCTTAACTGGAAGCAGCTGAGTACAACTGTTTTATTTGGAGCGAATAGGTACCTATCTGACCTCCTCAACCCTGTTACCTGGGCAACCCAATACCCCTTGGTAAGTCTAATCTGTCAGACTTTCTGGCTTCTGACTACCCATAACGACTGGCAAAGATGTATAAATGACAGCCGTGACCTACCAATTTAGCGTGCCAAAACACAGAGGAACTCGTTATGACATGATGGTCACCCATGAACAGTGTGACCGCGCTAAGCGTTGCTTAACCTTATGATTGATCGATGGGTGCGGCTCTTACTTAGCCACCAGCTCCTTTTTACACTTAAGTAAATCAGTCGCTGAACAAAAATGATTACATCAGCGTAAGTACATTCACATACATAATCGTTTCACCTGTCACAATAAAGTAAACGCAGGTTGTTTGAGCCGTTGCTAGGCAACCGATATTATTGATTTCGCTTTATCAATCAGCTCACATCAGTTAGTATTAATCCTTGATATGATAAGCAATATTATTTGTGCGCTCGTAAAAATGAAAGTGGCATTTTATCAAATTTTTTGTGTGTAATTTTTTTGAGGATATTTTGAATCAAATTGTATGGACGGTTTATAGGTGAGTTTTTATGATTCTCTATACTTATTTAAATGTAGAATTTTATCATTAGTTACTTGTTTCTTTATGGAGTCGTTTTTCAAATGATTAGTTACAAAGTTTTTTATTAGTTGCTATCTACCATCAAGAATTGTTTAGACCTAATAAATTATTGTGTAATCAGTAATCAGTGGAAACTTGTAATTGGCCTTATTTCTTTTAGTATTATTATGTAAAAAAATGTACTAGCTATAACTTTTCCTAATAAATAAAATAGTTACCAATCATTACATAGTTTCCTATAGATATTGATAAACTTACATAATTATATGCTTACATAGTGTAGTAGACAATTAATTAATACATTATTATGTTTATATTTATCTACTTAGTACTACCAAGTAATAACCTTTTGTCACGTTCATAAATTAGACAAAAACAATGGAACGTTATTTATATTTTATTAATATTGTCGCTAACCACATTATCATTATACAAGGGATAGGTAGGTACTCGAATAAGGTTTTTATAATACGTGTCATAAATAATGTTTTATTGGATTTTTTTTATAATATAGGTAATTACTTTTTCTATATAGTTACCTTCTGAGTCCAGCTGCACATCAACCTACCATCAATCTTACAAATTTCTTTAAGCGATTTTCAACCTTGTCACAAAAATGTAAGGTTAATATTCTATTGATAAAATTTGAGAGATTCAGATAAGTTGACCTGTTGGCGTTCTGTACAAATAGTTAGCAAATAATATCAAAGTTCGTCCAAAGCGTTAAAGATAACTCCAAATCGTGGGCAAACGTGTACACATTAACTATTCATTGCATCCTGCAATCAATACGCAAATTGGTACATTTAGTTTACTAAGGGAACTTCAAGTTATTTGCTAAGTCGAGCTTTCGTAGCTTACCATGTAAGTTGCCAATGTTAGTATACTAGGTATATTTTTAGTGATCGTTAATTAAATCTAGCCTTGACAGTATCGGGATGGATTTCTTTAAAGATTGAGAAACAGGGTACCCTTATACAAGCAAAATTATAACCTCTACATTTGGGCTTGTAACCGTTTTTCTATGACCGTGTAACAAACAGCAATCAAATAAACATAGTATATACCTACAGTACTAATAATAGAAAAACAATTTAATTTAGTAGAAAAAAAATGATCAAGTTTCAACTAAAAAAATGAAAATTTTTGAAGTCACTTCACGATTCAATTGATGAAACTCAAAAATTCTAGTCATTTGTGTAGTACCTACTATATGTGCTATTGTATAGTAGTCTTTGTAGGTATTTACAACCTTCTTTTGTCTTTACGTTCAAAACAAAGGAATTTATATTTTATTTATATCTATACTAGCGACCCGCCCCGGCTTCGCACGGGTGCAATGCTGATACTTAAATTATACATATAAACCTTCCTCTTGAATCACTCTATCTATTAAAAAAAACCGCATCAAAATCCGTTGCGTGGTTTCAAAGATTTAAGCATACAAAGGGACATAAGGACAGAGAAAGCGACTTTGTTTTATACTATGTAGTGATGTAGTGATACTATGCTAACTTAGTACTTTATTTTAATAAAGAAAAAAAGTGTCTGTTTTTCCACCGACGAATAAGTTCCAGTTAGTTCATAAGACTTGGCTAGTTTTTTACACAATGTTTTTAGTAGGATCGTATTTTTCGGAACTTACAGAGCTGATAACGGAAATCGAGTGATAACAATATTAATTTTAGTGAGTTGATTATCCGTTAATAGGATAGTGTTATCAATGTGATAGCCGCCTGCTTACTTATCAAAACTACAGTAGGTGTGTTGATAAAATTGCTATGTGTTTTTGTTTTGAAATAATTATTGAAATAATAGTTATGAAATAATATATAAGTACCATTTAAAGACTTTGGTATAAACTATGATTAAAATTTCGTTGATTCTGAAAAAAATAAAAAATAAAGTCCTTAATCCATATTAATCAAAATTAGTTTCTTATATATCTACGCAGAAACATGATATCGAGCTTAAATAGAAAACTCTTATTTTTATTTTCTAAGTGATAAACAACCCGTAACCGCATATGCTTTTAAAACAAAATACTTAATAAGCATATGCACATATATTTAGAAGATGAACTTGCGCGTACTTTATCACGTACTTAGACGTATCTATAGCTACTCAATGACCCACTTTAGAACCACTCAGTTCCTTATTGTTCACCACTTAATCTATGTATAAACTGGAGGTATCTTGTCATGTATAATTTAATATTAAGAACACTTCAACTACACTTTATTCCAAGTACCCGTGAGTTTTTTAAGTCATCCATTGAGTTTGAATTGGCATCTAGTTGTACACACGCCTGCACATCAAGTTCTCAACTATAATCTGTAAAATTTCTTAATCAACCTTCCAATCTACTTTGAAACATATGCTTCAGCAATAAAGTTAAAAATCAAAATATTTAGAAAATCATAATATTATGCTTAGCTTTTTCCCAACCACATTGTTTTACATGGAGTCAGGTTTTACTTGGGATACCAGCGTTTTACATGGAGCGATTGCTTATCTAATCTCGTCAACCCAGTTACCAAATCCAACCGATGAACCTAGGTAAGACTGTTTGTCAGACTTTCTGGCTTTTGAGTACCCATAACGAGTGCTAAAAAATTGAGACATCAATAAATTGAAATAATTTTTCAAAGCATTCTGTTAGTTCCTTATTAGAGTTATTCAAACAACAAAACTTTTCTTCATTAAATATTAGTTAAAAGTAACAAACCCTTGTTGAACAATGTCCATTTTCAAATATTTACTCCTATACTTCATAATCCCGGCGACTTGACCCAGTGTTCCCCAGATTAATCATTATTAATGTGTTTGAAAAATCTTTTAAAATTTATCACGTTGGGGCTCCCTCTGAAGAGGGTTCCTTTCAAACATTTAACAGTGTTTGGCGGTTTACTGAAACGTAGGGTTGGCACGTTTGCTTTAAAATATTATGAATAGTTTTATTTTGTATCAAGCTACTACAATCTGCTAATTTTTTTTATTAGATTTTCAACTTTATCGCTGAAGTATATGGTTCAAAGTTGATTGCGAAAATTTGTGTTTCGGGTAACTTGATGCTGGCGTGATCTTTAAGGTTGAACAGTATATCTGATGTTTAAAAGATATTAACTGTAAATATTAATAAAATGTTCCTTCAGCTTATAATATTAGTATTGTAATGCAATGTTCTTGCCAAACACAACATTTAAAGAAATCCTATCTATGAATACCGCAAAAAAAGGTTTTAACCGGAATTTGTGTACTTAGTATACGTATACGTATGAGTCAGAATTAACATTATTCGATATCTATGTATAAATATATACCAAGAAAAATATATACAAACAACTTTTTTGTTGTCTTTATTTCTATAATCTGTCAAATTCCATTATATAGACTTTCAACTTTATTTCTGAAACATATTATGGTTCAAAGTTGATTGGGAAAATTTGTCAGTTTCAGGTAGCTAGTTGTGCTGGCGTCTGCTAATTATTTAATTTTATTATATGGACATATCTTTATTATAAACTACTACTTATTACTTACTTAAGCCTATCCCTCATATCACCACATTTATCGCTGATAACGACACGAAAACTAATCTGTCAGTTTTTGAATTTATCACGAACGGACTTTCTTTTATGACATGTAGTGACAGGATAATGCATTTCGACAAAATTAAACTTAACTCATTATCGCGTGTAAGCAATTGACCCTAAATGTAGCGATTATAGTAACGCTGCTATCACTTACTATCATAGGTAAATATCATTATCATATCCGGAGATAATAATTTTTTGACGATAGTAAAAGTGAAGTCCAGTTTGTGTTTATTTTTAACGATGAACCTAAGTTAATGCACAGCAGTGGCGTGCAGTGGGTTCTGAGTAAGGGTAGGCCAGGCTATAAATGTAAAAAAAAACTCACCAAATTATTCAGTGTTCAAATCACGATGAGAGTTTTCGTCCACTTCACTTCAAAAACTCACCAGTTAACGTAAGATTCAAAACAAGATTATTATTCCGTCCAGGCAAATGTTAGTTATGGAAGAAAGATTTGGCCACCTCAAATATCTTTCAATTTATTTGTGTGTATACAACCACACAGCCAGTGAACTGTTTCATAACTCTGAGGATTGAAATGACGAGTACGAGATGAATTATTGTATTTCTGAATTAGTTCTCGTAACTCCGGTACACATCTACCTTTAGACACAACTTGAATCTTATCATTATACGTTAGCTGTGAAAACTTACTGCTTTTAATCTCTAACAAACACACATTGTCAGCACAAACTTCACAATCTAGGACCATTGTTACGTAAACAAACAAATAAACTTTAATATTTAGACTACTTGAAAAACGAATTACTTAAAACTCACTACGAGTAATTTAAAAATACAAAACAATCACTATTTAAAAATATTCACGCGATGATCGCTAGTCACAGAAACAATATGGCATCTTTGAAAAAAATAATAATAAACAAACGCCCCGATAAAATACTTCTAAATTAAATTTCCATCATTGCATAATGTCATGTTCAAAAATGATGTTTACAATATTTTTCGGATAACCTATACAAATACTAAACACTGACAGAAACAAAACACACGGAGTTGCCGACACTAAATAAATAAAAACTGCCGCAAACTTATTAGACCCGGTGGTCATTTTGGAAATAAATATTTATTATTATTATAATAATTATTGGAACTACGAAATAGGTATGACTATTGAGACAATTTTTGTGGTATGTTTTATAATTATTTTCATATTTTTAATATGGTTTTTATTTATTTGTTATAAGGAAATTATCGTTTATATTCTGTGGGTTTTTATTTATGAAATTGGCAACATTCTGCAAAGCTCTTCACTTTCATTCATTAAAAATTTGTGGCATGACCATTGACCAATCACGGCCATCTCCCGCGCGTCTATTTTTTTACATGTGTGCCGTTCATATACACGAAAACATGAACACACATATGCATAAATTTATGAATGGATATTCATGATGGATCAAGCAAATACTATCTAGCCGCACTTTACAACTTTCTAAGATTTAGTTATGTTTACTGTGTTCACAGTGTGAGTTACTCGAGCGCGACGCGACGCGCTGTTGCTATTGCTATGAGCATTTTAGTAGGCATTTTTTATTTTTCAATATGTTGTGTTTTGTTATTATATAATTGTAGAAAATGCATTTGTTTTATTTATCCGTTGTTTTGGTAGGGTAGGCTTAGCCTATGGGCCTATATAGAGCGCACGCCCCTGATGCACAGTTGGTAATTTTTTATTTGTACTGTGTGACTTTTAAACTTTATAGTTTTTCCTTTTTGTTCTTCGTGATTTTTTGTTTCTGTCAGTCCAATTATTTGGTAAAGTCGTCACTTCAAAAATATAATGATAGCACACACTACACAGGGTATAAAAATGAAATTTGAATGCACGGGATCACACCATATTTATCAGGAACATTATTTTTCTAATCCTCTCGATACAAAAAAAAAACCTAACTTTGATTAGTTAGGTTTTTTTAGATTAGGAAAGTTTTAAAGATTAGGAAAAATTATCAACGGCAATTGTATATTCAGGTTAATGAACTCTATAAAATGTTATTCATTTTTGTCCTAATGGATTTTAAGAATGGACTGTGGTGTGTTTTAGTCATAACAAGGAAAAACTAATACCTAATTTGTTAGCGATTGTAATATATTGGTATACAGCGCTAACGACGACAAGAAAATTTAGACAGAGTCAAAATTTTCTTCTTCTTCCTGTCCGATCCCCAAGTTATTTGATGTACAGGCAATCAATCCATGTTTCCCTTGATCTACTTCTACCATTCCATCCAGAAGATTCACATTCATACTTAACACACTCTTTGTAGCATGTATAGAGATAGTCAAAATAATGATTGTATTTCACTCATACCGTTAGCTATTATATTGTGTTTAGTGACCAGTAAAACGCATATAAAATCAGAACATAAAGTTCAACGCACTGAAAACAATACAAAACTTTGCATATTCTAATATCGAAGTGTATTTTGACCTGAGAGTTAATCATTGTCACCTTATCCTAAAATTAACACAAATACAAGGACCCAGGCCCACCAAAGCGGTGGCCAGAGCAGATCGGGGAAGTATCTGACCAACAAATTTCAAATTTCTGAAATTCGCTGAGAAATTTTCTCGTCTCTGCTTTAGTGGAGTCTGAGCCTTAGTTGACTAGTCATCAGATAATAATCAACTTTATTTTTAATGGTTTCCCGTCACAGTAGTAAATCTCAAATATTTCTCATAAAAATATGCGGTTTTCTTATATGCAGATAATATCGTTATTTCTTGAGAAATCATAGCGTTAGATCTATGATAAATCAAACGCTTGACGAAAACGACTATAGTTAAGTGTCCTTATACATCTGTTGTGTTGAATAATATCCCTTCTACATACTTAATGCCTGAAAAAAATACATTCTTGAATGTATTTGTAGCTATCGCTCACAAGAAAATCAGCGAAACAACGTATTACCGTGTCATTACTGCTCCACGATACGTTTTAGCCTGTAGTTGGCAGTACAACAAAGCGAACGCACGCATTGCGCGCGCGCCGTCTCCCGATCAAAGGGCGATCGCGACTGTTTAATTAAATCCGTATTATTTACAATCTTCGTTCGATATTTGAATCCAAGTGAATCGTTGTGTTTTGATTACGTGCACGGATGAAAGTGTTGGTTGCTTATTTTTTTTTTTCAATTGGATGTTCTTTTTTTGAATGTTTGGTGAGTTTTGTTTTTATTTTTATTTCATGCCAGTGTCACTGCCCCGTATTTTCGCCTTTGTTATTAAATGTTGCCGAGATATTCACATAACAGTGTCTACATGCAATTAAGTAATGATCATTATTGCCAGTCTTTGTCTAAAAATAAAAATTATAATATACGCAACGTTATTTATCAATAAAAAGAATCGATAAAACTTTATTTCGGAATATATAATCCATATAAAAAGGTATAATATCAAATAAATAGAAAGATAAATTACATGCTATAAGAATTTCGAATATAATTTAAAAGAATATAACATAACTAGCTGTTCGCCACAGTTTCTCGTGCATTATCCTTTTCGTACCAAAATATAATTATATCCAGCGTAAAACACACCAATAATGTGGTTTTTTTTTGTTGGGAAAATATTTTTATTAGGTATCAGTTCATTACATCGACAGATAGAGATAGTTAGAATATCCTAATCCTATAATGTCACAAACATACGAACTTCTTTGAAATATATGTATAGATTAAAAAAAACATCCTTTGTATAAGTCTAATTATTGGGTTTTACAGATTGATGAATTTATAAAGAGTTTTTTATAGGGAATGTCTGAATAGCTTCCTTGACCTTAAGGTGTTATGTAGGTATAAGGGTGTTTGCTAGTAACAATGTAGTAAAATTATTATATGTATAGTCCCATCGGACTATGAGAGTGAGGGAATAAAGGGTGCACCTGTGTCTGTGCGAATGCTTGTGCACTATAATATGTCCTGCGCAGCTGTCTGATCTCCATAAAAAAGAGAACGGACGCCGCAGCTGACAATCAGCCTGGATGCTATCATTATTAGTAAAATTATTTAACATAGTTTGATATGATTAATTTTTGTAAAATATTGCATTATCATCATCAGCCTAGTCATTGCCCTACTGCAAGGAACAGACCTCTTCTCATACAGAGAAGGAATGAGTGTTAATCACAACGCTTGCTCAAGGCGGACTGTCGATTTCAGACATAAAGTCCAGGTTTCATCAATACCTTTTCCTTCACCTTTTCGGTAATTATTTTCGTTCTATGTACAAAGGTTCTTCAAACCTACAGACAGTCATGTGTTGCAGGGGAGTTTGTTGCGCCCATTCCTTCGAAGTGAGCACATAGGAAGTAAATTTTAGAAAATAATATCTAGCTTTAATTCCGCGAGATAAAAATCCAGCATTGGGTGCATTGCATGTGCATCCTGCACCCAATGCTGGATTTTTGTCTCGCGGAATTAAAGCTAGATAATCTTTTCTAACATTTATTGTAATGGATTTCCGCAAAGTAACGCCTGATTCAATAAGTTATCACATAGGAAGTGGTGAAAGGTGGACGTTTTGGGGGTATTTTGTAATTTTTGACGTTCTAGTAGCTAGTTTGAATAAATTATGATTTTGTTTTTTGAATTGAAGTGAACGTACATTACTTATTGCAATATCTATATTACAAAATAAAATATTTGTAATGATATACAATGTTGCAAATAATGGTTATGTACTAAGCAGACATAAATTATAAAAACTGTGTTTTACATTTTATATTATTTTGCTAATAAAGATGTATTTTAATACTCCCCAACATTATACAGAATATTATGTAATTATTTATTATTCACGTGTACAATAAATTTTATTATGACATGAAAATTTGTAATTTTAATCAGCTTATAAATTTAGAATTTATTGTAGTGACTACGATTCTGCAATAATGATATTCAGTATAATAATGAGTATAATAAGTAGAATATTCAGTATAGAAATAGAGGTAGCGTACATGCCTTTATAATTTTTCATCGCGAATAAGACCTGTGTGTTGTGTATAATATCTGTATAATCATAATAATATTTCCTAAATATTAGTATGGTACTTCATCTACCTTGACTTTTCTTAACAATATTGGAGCCGGCTTCCAGTGTAATAGTATGCAGCTGAGTACCAGTGTTTTACATGGAGCGACAGCTTATCTGACCTCCTCACTCCGGTAACCAGATCAACCCGATACTCATATTAAGGCTGCTTGTTAGACTTTCGGAACACGGAGGAAGTCTTCAAAACAAGATGATCCCATCCACAGAGTGGCAGCGCTAAGCGTGCTTAACCTTACGATTGATCATCCCGTGCGGCTGTTACCTATTTTTCAAATTAAGTCAGAGACGAGGCGCAAGACATTCTTTGATAATCACGTGGAGAAACATTTTAGTTGAAATAAGTTTTGGAATTGACAAATGTGATATCATGTCTCAACTAAGTGACTATTGCATGATCGGTCTCAACTATCTCCAAGGAGGTATTAAATCCACTCCAAATACAAGTTACGTCAACAATTAAAAATATGCTAATTGAACCTTTTATCACATAATTGAAGAGACCTGCGTATGAGATAAGTAGGGATTAAAATTGTCTAGATAATTATGTTACCTGCCTACTTTATGAAATAAATGTGTCTTGTACTTAGCTAAAGACTTTCATTAAATTCACACTTTCAAATTTATAGTTATTAATAGTGCGATTTAGAAAATTTCATAGAAAATATACCAAAATTTCATGTAAGAACCAAAGTCACTGACATAGGCCGACGAATTACCAAGCTGAAGGATGTCAAACGTCTATTTTAAAACTTTTCTATAGGTACTTATCAGGGGGGCATGGTAGTGCTTTCGCCAAGCAGTAGTGCTTTGGCTCTACATAAGATCTGATCTGAACATTTTACATGATTTGTTTTTGAGAGGACATTATGAGGAAAGATTTCATTATTTGCTTGTAAGTTTGAATATTGAGTATGCTCAGAAACTACAGGACCGATTTGAAAAATTTCTTCACTGTTGAAAAGCTACCCATTTCCCGGTTAACATAGGCTATATTAAACTCATCTGTAATAATTAATAATACCTTAGATGTTTATGTAACATACTGCCATTATCGGTATAAGCACTGTTTATTATAGAGATAGGAAGGTACGCATTATTGTATAGAGGTGATTATGAATCATTCAGCTTATTATTTTATGGTTGACGTTATGCCTACGTAAAACATTGAAGAACTCAAAGCGAAGTAATACTAAGATTTAAATGATCAAGAAACATGGATATGGTCATAGATCCTATAATATGTTACAGCAAGATTGCTTTATACACATGACGTCAAATAACTCTGCCAGTACGAAGTTCGCTACTGTTGTTTTACGATATGCAAATAACAAAAATGTCAGCAATTTGGTGCTTTGCGTTTTTTTTTCTTCCTACATTTTTTGCGCATTCACTAGGAGATACTGTCAAATCTTAAAATCAAATGAACCGTAATGCTTCACCAATAAAGTTTAAAATCGATTAAGGGATAGATTATAATAGCTTGATGTCCTAGTGTCGGTACATTTTTGATCTAGTACAGATGCCAGAACATCTAGTTACTACAATCTATCGAATTTTCTTCATAATTTCTCAACTTTATCGCTGAAGCATATGGTTCAAAGTTAATTGGGAAAATTTGGCACTTTCGGGTAGCTTGATGTGCACTGAGTAGGTGTGAGTCAGAAGAATAAGTGTGACTCATTTTGAAGATATTTTGATAAAAATTCAGAACTGATAATTATCAAAAAAGTCAAGCGTCTGATTCATAAAGCGATAAAGGAGATACTGACGTTAGACCTACTCATCAGATTATTGAGTGATAATAATATTTACAGATGGCTTAACACATATGTATTTATATATATCCTAGGTAGCTTGATGTGCACATCATAAACTGTCAAATTTCCTTGATAGATTTTCAACGTTATCACTGAAGTATATGGTTCAAAGTCGTTTGGAAAAAAAATACAGTTTCAGGTAGCTTGATGTGCTGGCCTCTGTACCCTTGTAGCAGATATAATATCTGCTTCTATTCTAATACTTGTATTACAAATATCGTATATTTAGTCTGTCTAGCCTTTTCCTGAACTACATATGTTGGGGTCCTCTTCTAAGACTGTTACCTAACCGAATGCAGCTGAGTGACAGTCTTTTACATAGAGCGTCTGCCTCTACCAATTCACTCTGAGCAACATAATATGCCCTTGGTAGGACTGGTTATCAGACGTCTCCGAACTTCAAGTTCGCAGAAACACATCAGGCCTTTTTCTCAAAAACAAAAGAAAATATTTTTTTAACTATACATAAATAACAAATTCAAAAAAGGAACAGCCATATGAAAAACAATGTTTTTCACTCGCGAACGAAACGCTCGTTTGTCAATACACGCATTGTTCAAGTCCGTGTTTTGCTTCCTCCATTTTTCTGTCGGTTAAAATCTGCATGAGAAGATTTATTGTTGCAGTTTGCATTATTTTATGATCATTTTGACATACTTTTAATAATTCGAAAATTATCTCTAGTTTAAGTGGCTGATAGGCCAACTTGCGTTTGATGTGGTCCATTGAAATATCCATCTATCATTACTTATACTGTACTTGTAAATCATCTGCCTAGCCCTTTTCTCAAGCTATCTTGGGGTCGGCTTCCACTCCAACCAGATTCAAGTGCAGATCTCCACAATCCGGTTACTAGTAGGACTAGCACTAGTAGTCAGATGTTCAAATGATAATTGGGACCCAAAAATTTAACCTTTTAAATTCTTAAGTCATCCTTGTACTCGTAAACATCCTTATGCAATTCGGAGGAACTCGAACCGCCTAAAAGATGGTCATCCATCCACAGACCGACTGGTCAAGCTATCATCAATAAGATACGTATGGCTTTTATTTAGCTGCTACGAGCACCTCATAAAAATGTCAAAGTGAGCTAATATCCTATTCCACTGAGATGTAATTTTAATGGCACGGAGATATCTTTGGGATACCTACCTATCATTTCGCTTGCAACATCTTCTAAAACTTAGATCCTGGAAAAGTAGACAATGATAGTCAGCATGACGCACAAACTCACATAATCTGTCTACATTATCATAACACGGTTCTTAATATTGTTATGACGAAATTGTTCTTGTTCTATTGTTTTTTTTTTATAATTAATTCTCACGATTACAAAAATACATTTTAAGCAACATTCTGCTCACACTTATGAAAGCAACAAGGTTAATACAAATTTTTCCTTTGGTATTAAATTTTTAAAATAAAATCAAGGAATGTTCATAAAATGTACCGTTTTATGATAATACTAGCTGCAGCACGCGGTTTTCACCACGTCCTAAGGGAATTTCTTTCCCTACTTGGTACTACACTCTCATAGTCTGATGGGAGGACAATCCGATATGACCGGAGAGAGATCGATCAGGCACAGGACCGACATTTAGGTGCTCTGCGATGCAAGGGTGAATCAACCACTATCTTCGAGACTTCAGGCTGCTTTATGCAAGGTTCTAAAACCCACAAAGCGATTTCGGCCGACCCGGGAATAGAATCCGAGACTCCGGGCACAGCAGTCGCACTATGCGACTACTAGACCAAAGAGGCCGTCAGAATATGTCCCTCGAAATATGGGTGAAACCGCTGACAGAAGCTAGTATTGTATATAACTTTAAGAAAACTCTAGCAGGCTCAGCAACTTCAATCTGTCACTTATCTGTCATTATGCCCATTCTCCGGTAGGCAAAACTTTTTTTTTGTCATGCTGAGCCTGTAGGAAGTATTTTAATTAATAGCATAATTTTATCGATAAAATAAACAGAAATACTTTCACTTGTCAATATGTACTACACTATAACTGTCACATTATTATGCATGAACTCATAAAACATTGTTCAACAAATGTAAATATTGACTTATGACGTTACAGAATCACTTTAAACTATGACCCATTCGACCTCGAACTACTTTCATGCAATTCAATAATCAACCTTATCCTAATTGGTATACGGTTGTAATTAGTGTTCGTAAGTGCTGTTGAACATAGGCGCGTAAGGCGAGGTAATCTAAGGCTTAGAGTAAATTCGAATTGAGACGAGCTCTAATGGCGGACTTAAGATAAAGACGATGTCAACATTGTTTAATTAGATGAGTTTTGTTGAACTTTGTATTACTGAGGCACGATTTTAAGACCTAATGCAAATCTTCGCAGATTCATAATACTTTTTTTAAAAGGTAACAGAACAAAAACTTAGTCTTGTTAAGAGTTTCCGTAGTTACCCAAAGGCTGGATTTTATTTTGCTCAACGATTGAGCATTGCCATCCAACGTGGCAATGCTGCCAGCCTATTGGGCCCACTGCTGGGTGATAGCGGTTAGGACCAATTTTATTTTTTATGCTCTTTATTAGTTTTAAGGCCAGTTTCACGATCTCCGAATAGCCATACTATATCTACCGAATAAATTCAAAAATTGAACAGAATTTGTATGAAATTATCTTCCAAATAAACTAATAGGAACTTATTCGTAGGCGGTGAAACAGGCCCTTAGCACAATAACTAATTTATCTTATAAAGTATGTATCTTATTTTATGAGTATTGTATATATTGTGTATCTAATTAAGTTACTATAAGTTAATCATATGATTAACTTATAATTAATTAGAATATTATTGTTTAAAAGTTAATTAAATATGAAATTTATAATACACAATAATAATGTATAACATCAATCTATGTTTTTTAACACATACGTAAATTGGAACAAAAAAGAATATTAGGTACAAACAAAAACAAAAATTCTCTATAAATTCAAATATTTTTTTCATATTTAAACTTCAAAAATATTCGAAACATAAAAAAAAAATCCACTAATGAAACTGTGACGGCCTTTGTAATACAAATCCACTCATTCATAATGCCGTTCGTATTTGGTACTTTATTTGAAGTATCTATCTGTTGCCGTTTGTACAATTACACTGCAGTGCATAAGTACCCTTAACAATCGTAGCACTGTGCCAAATAAACAGCTAATAAATCGATCTATTGTTAGGTTTCGAAACTTGGTGATTAGCACCTCTGCAGTCGGCATAGTTCAAACAGTAAAGACAAGCTTGATACGATGTCTATGCTTCTAATTTTCTATTCTATACCTTTTTGTAAATTATTGTCAGTGATATGATAATATTAATAAATCGTATCTATATATGTATATAAAAGAAAGTCGTGTTAGTTACTTCGCTTATAACTCAAGAACGGCTGTACCAATTTAGCTGAAAATTGGCAGGGGGGTAGTTTAGAGCCAGGAGAAGGTTATGGTTTATTTTTATGGTAGAGTAGGGTAGAGTACGGTAGAATAGGGTAGAGTACAGTAGAGTAGTGTAGTAGTGTAGCATAGGGTAGAGTAGTGTAGTGTAAAGTAGGGTAGAGTAGGGTGGAGTAGGGAAGAACGGGAGTGAAGCCGCGCGGGCAAAAGCTAGTTATTCATAAACAAGCGCATTACATAACCGAGATATGAATGAAAGTACTTACCGCATATTTATGTATTAAAATTAAACTGTATTTAAATCTGATATACATTTTATGTACCTACACACGGCTACACATCAAGCATATACATAACCATATCATATACTAATCCAGTTTGTCTTGGACTCGCTTTAATATGGTCTTTCTACTAATTGAACGGTCACCTTATACTAGTTTTATATAGCTTGATGTATAAATGTGTGTAATGTGTTGTTGTACTATGTGTTATGAAAATGTATTCCATAGTTCTTACTTGAAAGAGTGAAAAACATACATCCTTACAGACTTTCGCATTTATAATATTACTATGAAGATAGAATATATTTTTTGATTTTATGGTGACTCAATAATTAAAAGTTATTTTGGTATTGATAAGATATTATATCTATATTCTTGAATTATCTTTCTTAAAGTAACTTTTTCATTCTACTTTCATTTAAAATAGACAATAGCTGCAGAACTCCAATAATTTTGACCAAATACTTACATCTTTATAAGATATTTTTTAAAAGGCTTTAATTTTTTATCATTGTAAAGACGCCAGCACATCAAATTACCAGAAACAGTAAATTTTTTCCAATCATCTTTGAACCGTAATGCTAGAGCGATAAAGTTGATTTAACCAAATTTGACAGTCTCTATATAAAAGAGTGCAAAACTGCCCTACATACAGTAAAGATTTCAAACAATTACAACTTGGAACCTGGTCTGAATTCCTACGTACGCGAAGACTAGGAAATATGGAGCGAACGAAACACATTCAACCTAATTGACTCTGATTGATACGTAGGCGCACTGATATTGTCAATAAGGAATGTAACACACATTGCAACACCGTAGGTGACAACACTAGTCAAATTTAATACTTTTAGGGCCAGTTTCACAGGTTGCTGATAGTTTATCTGGCAGATAATTTCATACAAAATCTGTTCCATTTTTTAATTTATCTGGTAGATAGTGGCTATCCATAACCTGTTAAACTGGCCGTTAATGAATTGTCAAAAACTTTAAAACCTTCCTATATATTGATAGGGTTGAAAATGTACTAAGTAATATAAAAAATGAATGATGACATTAATTCAAATTTTATTTGAAATTAAATGTTTATTTTTTTATCATTCATACGTCACTTGAAGATTTTTTCTTAATTTTTCTTATGTAGGTACACCAGCAGGCTTAGCATGGCGCCCGTAGAAATAAGTTTTGTTTACCGGAGAACGGACATAATGACAGAAAAGTGACAGATTGACGTAAGATTCCTTTTAACATTTTTTGAAGATTTTTTTATTTTCTTCGATCGACATAAGTTTTCAAGTGATTATATAATATGCGAGTTGACAGGTTGCGCCATGCTCGGGCAGAAGACAATGTTAACATTGACAGAAAGAGCTTTGTCATTTCTTGACAGAATAGATATAGAATCGCCATGCTAAGCCTGATGGTGTTGATTTGACACTTAAGGGATTAAGGATGTTTGACAGATTGTGGTAGGTTGATGTGCTGTCGTTTGTACAATTACGTCGTGATTATTTATACTTGTCTGACTACACGCTGGTATTTGTATGTGAGTAGGTACAAAGAGAAGTATTGTTGTTACTTGTGACCCAAAGGTTAAGTTATACCTATGCGTAATTTATACTATATGTGGGTTTTGAAATCTGACATATTGCATTAATATTTATGTAATTTTTGCTTCATAATTTTTGAGTATTATTACCTATTGTATGGTCAGAGTCTATTTCATTATGCAAAAAAATAAAACAACAAAAAAATATTCTGAATCGAATGTATTTTTTTTTACTGAAAACCTACGTCACGTTATTTATAGATATAATAAAAATTGTAAAAAAATAACACAATAAGAGTTTTTTTTTATTATTTTGTAAGTCTAATTTAATTACGTACTCGCGTATAAGTTATGATAATCATTCATAAGATTTTTTTTATGAAATATTTTTTTTATTTATTTAAATAATTTTGAAATAAGTTAAAATGAAACCACTTTAATTATTAAACGTGACACAGCTATGTTTTTGTGTCTTTGACAATAAAAATTAATGAAAGCGCGGTCGAATCAAAGTCGTTGGTGTGCGAGCGGCCTAATAAAAACTGATTGATACAATAAACTTGTGTCACTGTTATATTTATGTCAACTGTGATCAGATTTGTAAATAGAACTCTTAAATAGTCTTGTTAAATAAAAACGACGCTAACAATTTTTGGTAAACTCATTTTCGTCAAGGTCAAACTTGAGAAAAGATAACAGAAGTCAATAAATGCCGATTTTAAAATAGACTTTATTTAAATTAGAGGTATTCTTAAACATACTTCATTTAATAACTAGTGGAAAGAACCCTCCCAGAATGTGGTCACCCGTAACACAGGTATTGTTGCCTATTTCGGTTACCAGTCTCACCTATATTTCTTTGTTTTATTTGACTACTAGCGGCCCGCCCCGGCTTCGCACGGGTGCAATGCTGATACTAAAATTATACATATAAACCTTCCTCTTGAATCACTCTATCTATTAAAAAAAAACCGCATCAAAATCCGTTGCGTAGTTTCAAAGATTTAAGCATACAAAGGGACATAGGGACAGAGAAAGCGACTTTGTTTTATACTATGTAGTGATTAGATTAAGCGCTTTTGTAACCCTAATTTGTGATGAGAGAATAACCAAGCGCAGCGTAGGACGTCCACCAACAAGATGGACAGACGACCTTATAAAGGTCGCCGGTAGACGCTGGATGCAGGTCGCTTCCAACCGGTATGTGTGGAAATCTAAAGGGGAGGCCTATGTTCAGGAATGGACGACCAATGGCTGAAATAATGATGATTATTAAAATTGCCATAGCTAAGAAAAAAACTTACTGAAAGTTAGTAGCAAGCTATTAACAAAACTAGAAATAATAATAAAATTTCAAAAGCAATTACTTAACATAACAAAATACCAAAGAAGAATATAAGAAACATTAAAACATTGCATACGTCTGTTGCATGAGAATTACAAAAGATACTTTTAACCTTACAAAATTAACCTTACTTAGTAGGTACATTACAGGAAATTGACAAACGCTTGTATATGCAACGATGCACACTATTGCAATATTACGTGGACTGTTTAAAAATAATATGTGCACCTCGTGGCGTAAATGAAGGAGGATTTTTTTTTATTTTATTTATTATTTTAGTTTTTAGGGTTCCGTACCCAAAGGGTAAAACGGAACCCTATTGTTTTCGTTCCTCTGTCCGTCCGTCCGTCCGTCTGTCGCCAGGCTGTATCTCATGAACCGTGATAGTTAGAGAGTTGAAATTTTCACAGATTATGTATTTCTGTTGCCACGATAATAACAAATATTGAAAACTAGAATAAAATAAATATTTTGGGGGGCTCCCATACAACAAACGTGATTTTTTTGTTCATTTTTGCTCGATGTCGATAACGGCAACAGGTAGATGCTTGAAATATTCACAGAATATGGAATGTATTACTTAATTCAAAAATAAGTAATTGCATTTAAATCAAATTAATATTTGAGGGGGGGGCCCATTAAACAGACATGATTTTTTATCCATTTTTATAAAGTGAAAAGCCTGGTTTATAAAGTTAAAAAACATGGTTTTAAAAAGTACTCGGTTTAGTGCCAGGTTTGCGGATTTTCCCAACAACTTTGAACCATATTCTTCAGCGATAAAGTTGAAAATCTATTACGTTGACAGATTGTAGTAGCTTGATGTGCTGGCGTCTGTACATACGAACTTAAACAAATGTATTGGTGCTTGCTGATCTGGAATCGAACCCACGCACTCATACATGAGAACTCGGTTCTTTTACCCACTAGGCCATTAAGACATCGAATATAATATTCTCTAGTAAAGCAAAATTGTTCAACAATTCTAACAACAGCAATATTACTTAAGTTTATTCTAAGCCACGGTATAACCACAAGTTCACGTTCTTGACCGACGGGTGTAGAGGTTTATTCGCTCGTAACATGAAACAAAGGTCACAGATTCGAGTCCCAGTAGAGTGCTATATAAAATTTGATAGGTCTTGTTATGAGTCCGCAGATCATTTAGCTTAGGCATAATATTAAGTTTGATGGCTTGTAACTTTAATTGGATAATTAAAATAAATATTTTGAGGGGTGACCTCTGTCGTGATTTTGTTCATGAAAAGCTTCATTAAAGAAGTTGCCAAAATTCGTAGGCGTATTATTATTATTATAACGTATATTCATACTATAATAATAGGCCATAACTGTTATGAGTCATAACGATGATATACAGGCAACCAGCACATCAAGCTACTATAGTCTGTCAAATTTCCTTAATAGATTTTCAACTTTATCGCTGAAGCATATAGTTCAGAGTTGATTGGGAAAATTTGACAATTTTTGGTTAGATTGAGATGCTGGTATCTCTACAATAATAACTAGGAAACGTATTATCATCGAATGTCATTATTATACAAAAGCGTAGGCACTTTACAATAACTAGCTAGGTAGCTTGATGTGCTGGCGCCTGTACGATGATCGGGTAGTATAGGTACTTATGTGTAAAAAAAAATGGACTATTGGTAACAACGTAACAGATAACTGATTATGCTTAAATGGTTATCTTTGGTTTTAATCTCTCCTTATACCCATTTTAATTAGTTCAACATTGAGAGAGACGTACTTTTTATTAACAACAAAATAATTGTCCTTTTCCAGGTATCCATGAAGGTTTGAAGAAATAATCCAAGATGGTGGTGGTGAGCAAACAGCTGTTCGACACGGCATGTCGCGACGTGTCCTGCAATGTCATCATACATCCGTGGAACAAAAGCTGCTTCTGGGCTTCCCCATACTTGTACAAACAAGCCCTCATCGGCAGTGCTAAGTTCTACTCCATTATTTATCTTGTAAGTAGTTAGTTATATTGGCAGTCGTTACGGGTAGTCAAAAGGCAGAAAGTCTGACAAAATTCTAACCAGGACGCCAGGCACGCAGTATCTGCCTGGAAAACAGTGATACTTTAGTTATCAAGTCTAACGTAGTTGGGGAAAGGCTAGCCAGATTAAGTACTCTGGTATTTGCTCGCGGTAAGTGTATGATCATTTGTTAATGAGGTTTCCGAGTGTGACGTAATGATGCGTTGAATGCAAAATTGAACTTTTGACTGACCTCTGCCCATGATTTTATTTTATAAAATAAATAAAATTGATGAAAATATTTATATATCATAAAAGATTTAAAAACAGAGAAGAAGAGTTTAAAACAATTAGACTCAATTACTGCTTTTTTTTTAAATTGTTCACAATGAAATCAGCTATCAATCTCCGAGCATTTTCCCAACTATGTTGGGGTCGGCTTGCAGTCTAACTGTATTCAGCTGAGTACCAGAGTTTTACAAGGAGCGACTGCCTATCTAACCTCCTCAACCCAGTTACCCGGGCAACCTATAACACCCCTTGAGTAGATTGGAGTCAGACTTACTGGATTCTGATTACCCGAAACGACGGCCAAGGATGTTCAATTCAAAATTGTATCATATTGATTTTTTAACAAACGATTGTCATTTTAAAAGCTTTTATTTTTTATTTCAGGCACAAATCCTGATGCGTGGCAAAAAAATGTTGAGAAAAGACCAGTGGATTAAGATGGGAGAATACTACGTAAGGTCCACTTTATTGGGACTACTAGTCACAGCTGGAGCGCCAAACATTAGTTGCTTAATTAGGTAAGGTACGTGCAAGAAGTTGAAGTCTTCTGCCTTTCTATGTATCTCAGATAGTGGGGTTATCTTGAGTTCTTTAGTCAGTCTCTTAATTTTTATATACCAAGTTAGTAGATGACACAAGTACCAAGAAATGGTTATTCCATGAGCACTAATGAGTATATACTTTTTATTTGATAATGGCATGTCGCAGTTCAGCCTAGGAGGCTGTTTACAGCTTAACCAGTCAATCCTTATGGATGCCTAGAAGTTAAGGCCTCCAGCAGGCTTAGCATGGCGATTTTATATTATCTATTCTATCAAGAAAACACAAAGCTGAAAAGGCAAAGTTCTGTCAATGTCAACATGTCTTCTGTCCGAGCATGGCGCGACCTGTCAACTCGCATATAATCACTTGAAGACAAAAGTCGGTCGAAGAAAAGAAAAATTACTACAAAAAATAGCAAAAGAAATCTTACGTCAATCTGTCACTTTTCTGTCATTATATCCATTCTCCGGTAGACAAAACTTGTTTTTACGGTTGCCATGCTAAGCCTGCAGCCCGGGGAAAAATACTCATAAACTAAGCGACTATGCTAAGGGCAAGGCAATCATTCTAAATAGATATTTAAATGATTTTCTTCACGTTATTTTCAGAAAAATGTTGGGTGATAAGTTTACCTATTCGACGTACATGTTCATACCGTTCACACTGAGCGGACTCTTCATTTACCTGGAGCCACCCAGTCGGAGGGGTTTGGTCATCAACCTGTTCTGTAACTTAGTAAGTTCTTTTATCTTTTTTGGTAGAAGAAACGTAGAGAGATGATTTTTGGTAGAATGTTTCAACTAAAATTAAATTGTTTGAGTTATCTAAGCGGCTGGTTGACGCTTCTAGTGACCCAAAGGCTGGCTATTACTTTGGTCAGAGAATAAGCATTGCTATACAACATGGCAATGCTGCCAGCCTCTTGGGTACGCTCCCGGTAGACAGCGATGGGGATGAGTTTTTTGATGCTTTTTAGTTATTTATTTTTACTAGTTAATTGGTTTTAGGTATTTTTTATTTTTATAATAGTAAGTACATATTGTACATATTTGTATAATAAAGCGTGTATATATAAAAAAAAAAACTAAAATTATCTATTGAATAGTAAAATTTTGATTGGAAGTAACTAATGTTATAGAAGTATTTTTTTCGAATTAGAATTTAGATAACACATTTAATTCATAGATCTATGTAAGTAAATGTTCTTAGACAAAAAGTCTGTTTGTATTGTTTATTAACTATTAAGTTAAATTTAAAATCCACTTTCGGATGATATGTCCAAAAGTTAGCACAGCTGTCCGATATGGAATAAAAAGACTCTAAATTTAGATACAACGATGTCAAAGAGTATCTCACATGTCCCTAAACACGAAGGGATCCCAAACTAAATGGCAAAAATACAGGAGGAAAGTATTATGAATGGACATGAAAATTCCTCAAGGATAAAATATTTTATTTTCTCGACTCCAATGCTCTTATTCACGCTTCGGCAAACATCAAGTCATGTATGTAAAAGCGTCAGAACAGTTCGAAACATGTCTTACGTATACATGTCACATGTCCTTGGGATATAAGGAATACACATGTTTATTATTGAATCTAGTTCTTTCTTGTGGTTTTGTTTGTTTGAAGGTATTGTCTCTAAACTGTCGTCTATTATTAACATTCACTAGCTTTTGCCAGAGGTTTTACCCGCGACTCGTGCGAACTATTCTGCGCACCCGGATAAAAAAGTAACCAAAGGGTGTTACTAGATCTATCGATCGACCGTCGATCAACGTCATCGATCACTGGTAGAATAGATTGGTCGACGCTATCAGTATAGTGGAAACTATTTATCGACGTCGACCATACCAGTTTAGCATCGATACATGGAATCTATCGACAGTCGATCGATTAGTCTAGTAACACCCTAAAGTCTTAGTCCTCGATAAATGGGCTATCCAAATCTGAATTTTCAAATCGGTCCTTTAGTTCGTGAGATTAGGGCATTTAAGCAAACATACTCTTCAACTTTACAATATTCGTATAGATTTATCTAATACCCATTAACACAGACTGACGATTGTAATTTTTATATATAAAATATATTTGAAACCTAGGTTCTTATATCACCACATAAAGTCATTCAGATTCCACTGACAAAATAGTAGAAAAGTCCTGACATTCAAAATTCCTTATTGTTAAAGAAACCACTCTTCGTGTATCTAAAAAAATGCATGCATGCATGAATTCATGGTTATGAACCCTCCGTTTTTGTGGCGTCTAAATACTCAAATCGCTTTTCCAGGTGATCGAGTACTACCTGAAAGTTTTGCAGAGAGCTGGATATCTATCAGTAACGAAATCACAGCAAACGCTCATGTTCATGCTAGGGAGCTCCTTACTGTTCTACCTCATGAGGCTCGAAGGAGACAAGAAAGAGAGGACGCCTTTGTTCTGGTAAGAAGACGTCACTTTTTTTAAGTTAGCTGTCCAAAGTCATTTAGTTGAAGACGTCCGTGGTTAAGCTTGAAGTGAAAAAACGGTTCATAATCAATAAGGCAGGGTATGAATTCAGTATGTATTAAAAAAAAAATGAATTTTGAAATTGCATGAATAATAATAATACGAACTTTTTTATCCTTTTGAAAGAAATAATGAAAGATATATTTATTGCATAATACATAAACTTTTAATTATTTAAACACTACTATTCGCGAGTTAGATAGATAGATTAATAACAAAAAAAAACTATCCGTTTTTTGTATTCGTAAGCTGATCATGCATCTATGTGTTTATTTACTTAATTTTAATATCTATTAATTACAAAAAAAATCCTACTTCAATCAGAAAAAAAAACTATTGTACAAAATAGTAGGTACAAAGTAACAAAACAATTAAAACACCGATATCAATTAATGCAGTATTATTTAACATTGATAATGTAATATTCTTCCAAAGTTCATTGTAACTGCTTTATCTAATCTGTATGACGTTGCTACATGCACTCTGTATTGTTGACTATAAATATTATAAGCTAATAATATTACATCCTTGGCAGTCGTTACGGGTAGTCAGAAGCCAGTAAGTCTGACGCCAGTCTAACCAAGGGGTATTGGGTTGCCCGGGTAACTGGGTTGAGGAGGTCAGATAGGCAGTCGCTTCTACTAAAACACTGGTACTCAGCTAAATCCGGTTAGATTGGAAGCCGACCCCGACATAGTTGGGAACAGGCTCGGGAGATGATGATGATGAAATATTATAAGCTAACCTTTGTACAGACGTAGACGCCAGCACATCAAGCTATAATATCGCTATCATAGTTCAAATTCGTGAATTTTATAACAGAATGAAAAATACATAAAATTGTACAACTATTTTTTAATTTCTGTTTTATTAAATATTTATCCATTGATGCATAATGGCATTCCTAAATTGTAAATAAAAAAATCATTACATATCTATTATTATAGTTGTATTGTATAATGGCCTAGTAGTTAAAGCATCATGTATGAGTATGCGGGTTTGATTCCAAGTCAACAAATGTAACTTTTCTGATTTGTATGTAATTTCTAAGTAAAGTACCTGATTTAAGGTGAAGGAAAACATCTCGAGGAAACCTGGATTATAAAGTCTGAAATCACCAACCCGCATTGAGTAAGCGTGGTGATAAACGCTCAATCCTTCTTGTGAGAGTGAGAGGATGCCTGTACCCAGCAGTGGGACGATAATGATATAATTATAATTTGTATATCTAAAAATAGACGATTTTGCTAACTTGAAAATTAATTTGTAACGCATTCCAGTCAGTAGTAAAAATTCATATAAACACAATAACTACCTTACTTGCAATCTTTACTATCATTTCCAGGTTTTTCACTCCCGAAAAAGTTAGAAGAAAAACTGAAGATAGCAAAAAAGTGTGTCCTCATGAAGGAAAATGCGAAAAATATGTGGCAAAGGTAAGCACATACTTAGCACAACCTTCTGCTAGGTGATCAACATATTTTCGCCTATATCTTCACCTTATTAGAAAGGAAACTTCTTCCCATTTCAGGATTTAAATTAGTAGTACTGCCAAGCTTTATCAAAATTTGTTCAGATGTTTGCACGCGAGGAAGTAAAAACATACATACAAACCATCTATCCCCTTTATATCACCTTTATAATATTATGCAAGCTTCCGGCGGCGGATAAAAATTAGACTTTATGAAAAAAATATTGTTTCATGTGTAAGCTATATTACTGCCAAGTTTCATCAAGATCCGTTCAGCCGTTTAGGCGTGAAGAAGTCACAATACAATACGTATCTACTCATAAACATTGACAAGTTTTACAAGAAGTAAAATAGAACAATCAAGTACAAAGGCACAGCTTATTTCCTAAGAAATCTCTTCCAGCAGGCTTAGCATGGCGATTTTATATATATTCTGTCAAGAAAAGACAAAGCTCTTTCTGTCAATATCAACATGTCTTCTGCCCGAGCACGGCGCGACCTGTCAACTCACATATAATCACTTGTAGCCTTATGTCAATCGAATTACTTCAAAAAATGTCAAAGAAATCTTACGTCAATCTGTCACTTTTCTGTCATTATATCCAATCTCCGGTAAACAAAACTTGTTTCTACTGTTGCCATGCTAAGCCTGCAGTAGATCCGCTATGGGAGAGTTAGAATAAACAGATGTTACTATGTTAGCATAGGCAGCATTTGCCTGTAAAATATAGGTGTAATATTATTATACAGTAGTGTGCGAGCGTGATAAAATTTATTTTTCGGATTGTGAAATAGCAAATAATATTTTATTACATTTTCAGGGTTTTGCCACGTATTTTGGAGTAGGTCTCGGCATATCGCTAGCGAGGGTCATCTTACCCAAGATCAGGACTCCGGTGAAGGCGATATCTTCCATCAGGGGGAAACACTTCAAGCTAGCGCTGTTCTTCAGCAGTTATATCGGTATTTACAGAGTACGACTAATTTAGTTTTGTGTCATTATTGCATTTTAATTAGTTCATTATTTCCCGAGCCTTTTCCCAACTATGTTGGAGTCGGCTTCCAGTCTAACCGGATTTGTCTGAGTACTTGTGTTTTACAAGGAGCGACTGCCTATCTGACCTCCTCAACCCAGTTACCTACTTAGAAAGTACATACAAACTTAGAAAAGTTGCATTGGTACTCTCTTAATCTAGAATCGAACCCACGCTCTCATACTTGAGAGGTTGGCTCTTTAACCACTAGGCCACCACGACACATATTAATTAGTTATTAGTTAAATATTCATTCAAATTAGTATAATATAATAAAAAATTGGAGGTCAAAGAGGCATTCGCTCCACGTAAAACACTGGTACTCAGCTGCATCCAGTTAAGACTGGAAGCTGACCTCAACATAGCTTCGAACAAGAACTAAACTTCAATACTTCCCTTTTCTGTTCTAGATCACTTTTAATACTATTGTTCATATTATCGATAGTCTTAAGAACTTTTTTCATACATTATTCGAGAATAAATATCATGCCTGCCCCATAATACAAACTTTGTACTTTTCATTGCAGGCTGTGGTATGTTACTTGTGCCGTAAGAAAGGTTTTGACTCGGCATTGTACGCGCTACCCGCTGGATATGCCGCTGGAATATCGTTCTTATTCAATCCGAGTTTAGGGTTGTCTATCGCTTCGTTGACTGCTGCATTTAAAGTAAGAACTCGTTAACATATTTGGAATATTCAATTAACAGTAGCATACTATGTGTGTGTTTCAAAATACTATATGCCAATACATTGATTTTGATAAATAGACGCTCTGTTGAAACCATGAAAGTATTCTGAACTACTAGATACTGATATACTGCTGATACGTCACACTCGTCTCACCAGTACAATATGGCGTCGGATTCATGACGTCATAAGCGCTGGCACATACTGAGTTATATGTCGAAAAACACACTAAATAATCTAGACTCAATTTTATTTATAATTCGAAGACCCGAGAGTGACATTCGTATTTCAAAAAGCTTCAAGCTTTAAGTACCTAACATTTATTTCCTTTAGTTCTTAATTTAAAATCTACAAATCAAGTGTTTTAAAAATAGAACGCTTAATAGTTTAACAAACACCATTCTAACAATTCAAAAACCGGCCGGTTTTTATTTTGATGTTACAAAACAAAAATAGAATGCTTCAATTGTTTTATCAATGAAAAAAAATGTACTGTTTATTATATAAGCTTTTCAGAAATCAATAGCATTTTTTATTGGTTTTGCTAAAGGAACTTCGATATGAATGAAATTGAAATATTTCCAGCTATATTCGACCATACTGTACGAGAAGAAAGTGCTCCCATCCAACATACCGTTGCCGGAGATATTATACTGTTTCTGCCAAGGCACGCTGCTCAACGCTCGCTTGATGGATCCTGATGTATGCCCCAACTATGTGTTCAATCTCATGAAGTCTTGCAGCAACGGAACGTATGTTATTTTTATTTATTTTTCAATTTTTACGAGAATTTCTCGAAGAAGCAAAAAGTTATAGGGTACTGGTAATTATTTTTGGATTGATTGCATTTGCTCTAACTAGAGTAAGATTTAGGGCCAGTTTCACAGGTTGCTGATAAGTTCCAAATAGTTTATCTGGTAGATCATTTCATATAAATTCTGTTCCATTTTTTAATTTATCTGCTAGATATTGGCTATCCGTAACCTGTTAAATTGGCCCTTAAGGCATCAGATAGACAGTGGGTCAGATATTGAATCATTTCAATGCTTATACAGCTTATTGTTCATTGCTTGACTATGCAAGTGCGAAAGAATAAAATAAATAAAATATCGCCGTAAAATAGGTTACACCGATAATAATAAATGTATGTTTTGTATGCACTAACACAACACAGAAAGTACCTATCACACATACATACATAACAGTGTTTAATAACAACAAGGCAACGACTATTTAAGGCTTACACACTCTGGCTCACAGACCCCTTAAACACTCTTTACAGCTATGTATCCCACATGTTGGTGGGGTCAGCTTTCCTAATTTAATTTATTTCAGACAACATGATTCACACAATTGTAGTAAAATTAAACAATAAAAATAATAAAATAAAGATTCATACAATGGAAATACATTTAGATTACCCGCTTAATAAGAGCAATCTATGAAGCAGTGAAAATAACTACTTAAATACTAGCAAGCCACAAAATATATTTTTATTTTTCCAAAGAAAAGTGCTTTACATAACCATCACTCCATGATTAATGACGACAGCATAAAGAAGGCGGTTGGCAGAGACCGATCACATTTTAATTTTGCTGATTATTTCTTATTATTATTGTATCTTTTGTTTCTGTGTGTCGGATGGCACGTTAAACTGTAGGTCCCGGCTGTCATTGAACATCCTTGGCAGTCGTTACGGGTAGTCAGAAGCCAGTGAGTCTGACGCCAGTCTAACCAAGGGGTAATGGGTTGCCCGGGTAACTGGGTTGAGGAGGTCAAATAGGCAGTCGCTCTTTGTAAAACACTAGTACTCAGCTAAATCCGGTTAGAATGGAAGCCGACCCCAACATAACTGGGAAAAGGCTCGGGAGATGATGATTTATCTTTTGTTTCAGGTCCGAATTGGTGTTTAATGGTTTCGCCGAAGTGGTTAAAAATGCGATGTGATTAAGAGACTAACGGCCGAATATTGAAACGTTACTCGGTTTTAAAGACTGCTCAAACATAATTCTAATTCTCTGTTACACTTATGTAAATTTCTGTTTTTAAGTAGAAGTGAAAGTTAATTTATTGATTTAACTTAATAGAATCACTAAAGCCAATTACAGTATCTGATACTTTTTTTAAATTTAAAATTTTGAAATTTAAAATTCTGACATTATCATCTTCCATTCATCTGCAAACAAATCAAGACTTGTGTTTGAGTATTTCGATGTTACAATTTTATTACAACAATAAAAATAGTCAATTTTGAAGAGCATGACTTAAAAGTCTTCGAACTTGGATCATACATGACTTTGTTGAGGCCATTATTTTTTAAATACGTTCTTAAAGTCGGCCATTTACTGCGGCCATCGTGTGGCAGTTATTCAGGAGATAACGTAGGTATTTGTAACGGGTTTACCAAATATTTGGTAGGTGTATATACGAGTATAAACAATTTTATTTATTAATAAAAATGGTGATTGATTTTGTTATTATTTTTATGAATGATTTAAATAAATGAGAAGTTTTTTCAATCTGCATTTTTTATTATATTGGTTGACCCTACAGACGTTGTCCTGTTTTATTTTTTATAAGAATCTTATCCATACAACAAAAAAAAGTGAAGCCGGTCCAGCCGTTCACGCGTGATGGCATGACCAAGGGAAATAAGGATTCATTTTTATATAGATTTAAATACGGTATTAGTTAAAATTGAAACGCAATTCACACTAGCAACTTAATTGACACGGCTTGAAAAGTCATTTGAAGATTTTAGATACAAAGAAAAAACATAAAATTGGAAAGAACTAATAAACAAGCACTTTTATATTAAGTTTATTATTTAATCCATTTTAAACAAATAACTTTGCCTATCAAAAATAACCTTATAAATACGATATCTGGAGCACGGCAGTGCACCAGCCAAGTCTCTCTAGCGGACTCTTTCTTCTGAACTAAATGGTATAGTAGGTATAATTGGAAGCATGCCTTTTAAACATGACGTAATGCCTGTTAGGAGACTCCGCTCCTAAGTAATTCAGATTTAATGCATGCTTGTGTGTATGATGGTATATTTGTGTCTGTGTGTGCTTGTGTATTAGTTAATGTATATATAAATTAAGAACTACAGAAAGCGATGGTATGTCATAACCACCTAACCAGCGCTGGTGTTTCTTGGTGGTGCTTCACTCTGAGCTGGTCCTCGTCTAGGAGTCGTGTTGTAAGGGTTAATGATCAGCACCTTTCTTGTACCTCCCGCTCCACCTATTACAGGCGGTCTGGTAAGCGCAGCGTTACCGAAGCGGCATATTGTGTCACACTGTAAACAATAATGAATATATGCATTTTGCCAAGTCTTTTATACCCAGATAAAAAATAAACCTTTGTCAATAAATTGGATATCTAACACTGAAAGAATTGTTCAAATTGGACCAGTAATTTCTGAGATAATCATGTGTAGCGGATGATGTTTCCTTTTCCCTGGACGTAAGCGGTCTAATAGAGGCAAACCTCCTGACCGCTATTCACCAATGCTCTAGCATGTAGCTGACGCGTTGGATGACGTTATGTTTCTGGCCGCTGATTGGCCGTAGAGAGTTAAAACAGTTACGGCGGATTTTCTATGTAAAAGTTTGTGTTCTTGTGTAATATTTTCAATAAATAATTAGTTTATGATGTTTAACAATGACTTCTAATTGCTAACTGACCCACCCCGACTATAGATGGTGTAAAACACAAACCTGCTCTTTGTTGTAGAAGTTATTCTTGTTGCCACCGCAGCCGGAGTAGATGGTACTTTTGCAGACTTTCCATTTAGAATCGTAGTAATATCTCTCCACAGCCCCAAAACAGAAGCCGTAGTCGAAAGTCAGACTGCAGTATCTTGGACGGTATTCTAAAAGGAAGCGTGCAAACTTGAGGTTAGTTACTTGAGGTTTTTATTTAGCTCTTGAAGGTGTACTTATAAAAGAAATCTATTTTGAAATCTTCATAGTACCTACAGACGCCAGCACATCAAGCTACACGACACTGTCAAACCCAATCAACTATGAACTATATGTTTCGGTGATAAAGTTGAAAATCTATTAAGGAAATTTGACAGATTGTAGTAGCTTGATGTGCTGGCGTATTGATTTACTAATTTTAGCGTGACACATATATTACTAAGGATGTGTTCACCAGCTACCATGAAACCTTTGCAGCTTTCAAAATACCGTCATAGGAATGACCCCTCTTAAATAGGTATGTAGACCGAAATTGCTGACGCGCTTTGAATGTTCAGAAAAGATGAAGATAAGTTGACTAGGACTTACTTCCAGGCTTACTCATACAATAGTCCCAGCATTCGTTAAACGTGTTGAACCTGTTACCATTGCCTTGGCAGCCTCCCCAGTCGAACTTTGAACAGTTGTTGCTTGAAGGACTGTAGTACCACATACTGATTTTACTGCGACACGGTCCATTGTCCGGTATTAGCAGACATGTTTTGGATACCACTGTAATATATTATTTTTTTTTTATTTATCATATTTACAGTAAATACAGTATTATTAACTTAAAATAGCAACCAAAAACCACTAAGGTTTACACTTATGCTATCGTGAATCAATCTCAAAATCGAAGTCGTAAAGATGAGCTTTTACAAATATACCTACACGTCAATGTGAAAAAAAGAAAACATAAGATAAATGGTCTTTGCATAAACAAACACATTCCTAAGTACCACTTATATAATATTGCTTTAGTTTACATTTTATGTTCTTTGGCGTAATAGTATTTTTAATTTCTGAGGGTAATCTATTAATAATCTATAAATAAATCATGAATGAGTGTTACGTATATATCAATTGCTTTTATTAATTATCAATAAATTTACTCATTTATGGAAATCAGCCAGCTGCGCAGGACGTATAATAGTGCACAAGCATTCGCGCAGATACAGATGCACTCTCTATTCCCTCACTCTCATAGTCCGATGGGACGGCAATCCGACACGACCGGAAAGAAATCAGGCGCAGGACCGACATTTACGTGCTCTCCGATGCATGGGTGAATCAATCACCAACATCCAGCCTCCGGGCTGCTTTATGAAAGTTTCTCAAAACCCACAAAGCGATTTCGGCCCAACCCGGTAATCTGACCCGAGACCCCGTGCACAGCAGTGGCGCCTTGCAACCACTAGACCAACGAGGCAGTCAACGACCAACTATAAGTATGTACAAAAGGACCATTGCCTGAACGTGTGTTTTGGTTAAAAAAAAAAAAAACATCTACGTGTTAGAGAGTCATAGAGAGTAAGTAGTACAATTTCTATAGGTACCTTATGCACGCAAAAAATAATAAACAACACAAAGTTAATTGATGTACAGACGCCAGCACATCGGGCGACCCGAAACTGTCAAATTTCCCCAATCAATGTTGAACTTTAGGCTTCAGCGATAAGGTTCAAAATCCATTAAGGAAATCTGACAATTTCGAGTAGCTTGATGTGCTGGCGTCTGTACAATCGACACTAGCATAATAAGAACTAGACCAAATTTGAATAATCATTATAAAAATGTTACCCGTTGGCTGGAATCTTGCATACGAAATACTGGGTGGTGGTATAAGATTATCGAAAATCCGGACCGGTTCTGCTTTATGGAAGAAATAAACGGAAAAACAGACCCCCCACAATAGTACCGGTGTCATTGTTTCAACTGACGCAACACATTTCCAAAGGCCGACAAGCAATTGTAATAAACATTGAACAAATAAAATATTTACCGTATTTATTTTTTATTGAAAAAATATCGTGGACTGTTTTTTTTTTTTCTTTTTGAATTTATTTTATGTATCTTTTATAGGTTGGTCGTTTGTTCTGCACGTGTGTGTAGTGAATTATTTTATGTAGGTATAATTTTAATATGCAGGTGGATTTTTCAACTGAATTTGTATTGGTAAAAAATCCAATATTTACATAAACAATCTTGTATTGAATTCAGTGATGTTCATATTATTATATTATAATGATATTTAAAAAAACCTATTAAGAATACGAATATAATTGTATTTTGGAATAAAATACAAGAAAATGAGGACAATTGCGTAAAATTTCGACAGACAATACCTTAATAATAATATTTTCTTTTTGATGTTCAAAGGAGGATAAACTAAATCATTATCGTATAGAAAAACGAATCGGGGTTGGTTCGACAAATATCGGTGGAAATCAAAAATCAAACTGAATTTCCTCCGAAGTCTTAATATATGATACCTTGAGGGCATTAAATTTGGGTGAATTTAAAATCCTAAAGACAACAAAAAAACCTGAAAAAAAAAAAATGGCATTTGTCATACATCTTCGTATGAAATCAGCTATCAACTAGCTAGCATTTTATTAATAAATTTTATTCTACATCCAATGCCTCAATTACAGCATCGCAATAAACACCAGCTTCTAACGATGTAAAAAACTTACCGCCAAAGACGAAGGCTTTCCTTGGATCTTAACGAGCTTGAGCGATACCACGTTTTTCTCATGTTCAAACCGAATTATCATATGTACTCGCGGTATGAAATTCAGAACAGCGTTCACACTTTGTTGATTTGCATTGTTAATTGTGGAGACTGCTTGCTAACTTACACGTGTGTGAGTGTGTGTGACTGTATGCGTGTGTGTACGTAAAAGTTACTATGCTGGTGGTTGGTGCATCTTAGGGCCCTCACCCATGGCGACTTTTTGTAGTAAACGCGCTACTAACGCGCTACTGTGTCGCGATTATATCGAGAAACGCGCGACAGCGTTGGACGACATCGGAGAAAGAACAGAGGAGGGAGTGAGTGTGCCGAACATCAGTGTAACTGCATCGTGACCGAATCGCGTTTGCATCGCGACCGAATAGCGTTTGCATCGCGACTGAATCTAGTCCCGTGGCTGTGTGCCCACAGCTGACGACAGCTTCGCATCTGTATCGATGCGAACGCGGGACAGCATCGCAACTGCATCGCTACAAAAAGTCGCCGTGGGCGAGGGGCCTTAAAATTTTCCTTGTAGCGCCTACGTTTATCTAAGAGTTGGGCTGTTTTATTTGTATGCAGTTTTGTCTGTTCTTGTGTTCTTATGCAGATAAGGGTGGTTTCCGCACGTTCCAAGTTTGAATGTTAAATTCGGTGTTATTTCTTAGATACCAAATTCTTGAAGAGGAGTGAGGCGATGTCTGTGTTTTAAGTTTTCAAAGTTGTGACATCTTATATCATAAATCGTGCAAAATTCTAAATATTCGATTACAAGAATTTATCAAAATTAGTGCAGCGAATTAAGCTTAAAACTGTTGACAAAACTTTAACAGGCTTACGTTTATTAATTCAGATGCCAGCACAACAAGCTACTGCAATCTGTGAGATTGAGTATCGTGCGATTTATTCCACGGACCCAAATAAAAGTAGCCTACAGCTTTCTTCAATCAATAGGCGATCTAACACTACAAATTCTATCAAATCGGACTAGCAGTTTCTGGGATAAGCGCGTTCAATCAATCAAACGATTCAGCTCTATAATATTAGTAAGATGTTCCAAATTCTAACGATAATATTTCTAATAAAATTCACCTCAATATTACACAGCCAAACTCTCAACACCTCTTAGGTATAAGATTATCTAAGAAAGTGTAACATTACGTATCTTCGAAAGATATTGTATGTAACTAGAAACCTCCATACCCCATAGCAATAGCTCAACCTTCGTCTTTACGAAGATAAGCATCGCATATTGCCCCAGCTGCAATACTAGTACGTTGGTTCGAAGCCTTCAGGATTTTGTGGTATTTGTTCGTCTGCCTAGCAACTGGGCCAAAAGCAAATTGATGTTCATAGTGAAAGGCACTCTTTTCATTTGATCGCTATCAAAGAGCGAATGGTATTGATGATTTTGGGGGTTCTGAGGAGTGTAATATTAATGTAGCGAGGTATGTCTGATTGTATGTGATAGCGATTTTATGTAATTTTATTAAGAAATCGTGGTGGCCTTGGGGTTGAAGCGACTGCTTCTCATGTACGAGTTTGCTGGTTTGATCCGTACCAATGTAATTTTCCATAGTAATATGTTATTTCCAAATGTATATTGGACAGATGATAGGTGTAGGAACACATCTTGAGGAAATCTGGAATTTAAGGTCTCAAATCACCAACTCTTGTACCTTCTCCGCATGAGAAGACATGTACCCTGTAGCGGGACAATAATAAAGGCTGATGATGATTTAATTAAATAAGAAAGAAGAAAATCTGTACTCTGTATTAAAAAAATATATAAATCATCATTTTTCTTTCTATTAACACCATAACTAAAACTGTATCTTCCACAGCTAAATCGAAAAATAAATATTGTCTGTCTAATTTCCATGAAATGAAACTAAACAGCGACATGTATCTTTAGAATTTTTTATTCTCTATAAGCAACAAATAAACAAAATACAATCAAATGTTCTACAATATTATTTGCTACATCAAGCCTACGCTGCAATAGAGAGAATTTAAACAAACAAACTCTACCCAGAAAACCAATAGCAGATTTATAAAATAACAAAGACGACACACAAAGCGGATAATAATAAACAATTTGAATTCTGTCAATTGTAAATCCTCAGTTCGGAAAATACCGGGAAACTTACAGGTGCACTATGCAGAACGAAAACATTTTCTTGCCGACTTGATTCCCGTGGCAAATCCCGGCTCAATCCCGCCTCAATCCGAGCCTCCTCAATCACGGGAAAAACGGGATTCTTAGGTATACAAGAGAACGATTTGCGCTATAGTGTTGAGTTGGTGGATAAATTTATCTTCGTCTCGCGATTACTTGCTTATGTAGATGTTATTCGTGTTTTTTGGGCTCTTGTAAGCTATGTTTAGATTGAATTTGATACTGTTTGTGATAGGTTCAATATGGATAGTTTAGTGATAATCTTTAACTTGGCTTGCTCCCACGTGCTAGCTTAGACACAGCTGATAGGATGGTATATAATATTCGCAGTAATTGAGTCATTGCTAGGTCAATTAATTTTCGGAGAAATATGCCATGTACGTCATGTTCGCCTTTTATAAATACAGCGTCTCTCGCTGAGAGTGCAGCTGGAGGGAGTATCAGACTTTTACTGACTAAAACTCACTTTATGCCTTCTCGCATTGCAGTAACTCTTGAGACAATCCCGCAGCCTTGATAGAAATGGTGTGTTTTAAAGTCAACAATCGTATCAGTGATACAGTACCCATTTTTTTCGCGGGAAATTATTAAATGACCCTTCCCAGGATGCAGCTGGGTGCAGGGATTGTCCGACTCTTACTGACTAAACCCACTATGTTCCTTCTTGAGGTACCTGTGTGCCAGGGCTTGGTAACTCTTGCGAACAACCCGCAGCCCCAAGAGGTGACAGTTACATACATAAAAATTTAAATGCAACATTAGAATTAAATTAGAATTATTTAAAATTTAATTGCATTAGAATTAAAGTAAAATATGTAATGAATTTGTCTAAATAATTAATTGTACAATTATTTCATTTATTAGGTAGCAGATTTCAACTGAATAAACAATTATAATAATTAAAGCCGTACAGTTTTAATCCTAATTGGTTAGTTGGAATAAGGGCATAAATTAAATTTGTATTTCTAACAGTTCGTGCCTAATTGAAAACAAACCTAGTAAATAAATACAAAAAAATTAAGACTTAGGGCCAATTTCACAATCTCCGAATAGCCATACTAAAAGAAACTAAAAAATAGAACAGACTTTCTATGAAATTATCTACCAAATAAACTAACTGGAACTTGTTCGTAAGTGGTAAAATAGGCTCTTAAACTATTTTTTTAATACATAGTTTTACTGTTATAGTAGGAGCTGGTGGCTAAGTAAAAGCCGCACGAGGGTCAATCGATTGTAAGTAAGGTTAAGCAACGCTTGGCGCGGTAGATGGGTGACCATCTTGTCTTGACGAGTTCCTCGATGTTTCGGAAGGCACGCTAAATTGGTTGGTCCCGGCTGTCATTTGTACATCTTTGACAATCGTTGTACGGGTAATGAGAAGCCAAAAAGTCTGAGTTGGGTTGCCCAAAGTAACTGGGCTGAGGAATTCAGATAGGCAGCGGCTTCATGTAAAAAACTGGTACCCTGCTTCCGGTCAAGACGGGAAGCCAACCCCAATATAGCTTAAGAAAAGGCTAGGCAGATAAAGTTACTGTTATACAACATAACCACTCTCTCTTTGTAGGGGAAGTCATTTAAAATGATTTCTTTATTTTAGCAAGTGAACAAGTAATTTAAGCTCACACTATTATTAATTCATAAAATTTTAATGTATATTAATTTTACAAATTAAATAGATGCACCTGAGTAATTAGCATAATAAACAAAGCGAATCAATGCGAATCGCATAGTAAATAATTGGCGCAGAGTTGAAGTAGAATAAAATTCTTGTGGCGCTTTGTAGCGCTGCGGGCGCCCTCTGGCGGAAGCTGTGGAGACTAACTATGTGATGGGGACAATCTGAATAACGCACAGAGTAGAAAATTATAGAGGATTTTTTAATAATATTATATGGTTTTTTATTGGAGTTTAAAGAAAATGAAAGAGTGACAGCATTCCGAGAGGGACGTCAAGGATAGAGCGAAATGGAGATAAAAAAAACTGACCCCATCACTATGTGGGATACATTGCTGGAAAGAGAGAGAGAGAGAGAGAGAGAGAGAGGGAGAGAGATTAGCTTTTTAAGAAAATAAATAAATAATGTTAAGTAATTGTATATTTATTACATAACGAAGATGTAATTTCTTATTTATTTTTTCCGCGGTATATAAGCGGCGGTAGGAACTATACAAAACATTATAATTATGTTTTTTTTAAACATAATTACAAACACGACTTTTTACTCAATTTTATAACCATCTATTAAACACGATTTAAGATGCCTTTTTACAAGTGCGAAGTAGAGATGTTTTTAGAAGTACCTAGGTGGCTAATGAATAAAAAAACTGATATTATGATTTTGTTCTGTAGTTGCACTCTCTGTTTATATAACTACTCTATGCTACTAACCAGCAAGCCTCCCGCTATGTTTGTTCATTACAGGTTTTAATTTGATTTTTCTAGCGCGTTCTAATTGCACTATGCTTATAATTCTCCACTCATTCATAGCAGACAATTAGGGTACACTGTTTATATTTTTAAAATGTGTTTTGAAATTATTTATGTTTTAGTCAATTTTTCGACTGGTCATTACAGGATGAGAATAATAATAAGTAAGCAAAATTTTTTTTGAATTTATGAATGTTCCTGTTAACTTAAGCATGAGTATTGACTGCTTTATTATCTTATATGAATGAACAAAATCATCATCTGCCGAGCCTTTGAGAACTATGTTGGGGTCGGCTTCCAGTGTAACCGGATTCGGCTGAGTACCAGTGTTTTACAAGGAGCGACTGCCTATCTGACCTCCTCAACCCAGGTACCCGGGCAGCCCAATACCCCTTGGTTAGACTGGCGTCAGACTTACGGGCCGTAACGACTGCCAAGGATGTTCAATGACCTACAGTTTAACGTGCCATCCGAAACACAGTCATTGGTGTCCAAGATATACTTAGAAAGTACATACATACATACTTTGTAATTTACAAAGCAAGACAAGGAAATATAGGAACTACCAATGAACTTCCACCGTATCGATCGTGGAAGACAAAGTAGGTCCCAATGGAAGAATTACTTTAAATCCAACAACGACATATTGGACTGAATCCAGCTTAATTGGATTTTAGATTGCACCTGGAATTGGATTAGATCAGAAGTAACTATTGTACTTTTTTATCCGATGTTGGGTAAGGTCAATCTTTATTAACTCTTGGCGCAAAAAAAGGGGTGTTACAGTTTAACCGCTGTGTTTGTCTGTCTGTCTGTATGTATGTAACACCGTAGTTATCAAACGCATGAATCTATTTAGTTGTGAGTTTCTTTATTGCAAGCTGAGTTTTCAGCGGTGGTTCTTAGATATGTTTTATCAAAATCGGTTCAATTGTTTTGCGGTTATGAGCTGTTTTGTAAAACATCGGCAGGAATTTTTAGACATAAATAATAGAATATGTTGTGAACTTTTTTTTTGCTTTGCGTATTTATTTAAAATGTGAAGAAATACAACTTTAAAAAAGACGTTATTGCAACATGACAGCTATTTGCGATGGGGATGTTTTGTTAATTTGTAATTTAATTTTTGTTGATAACGTTGCCTGATGAAACTGGTTGATTATTTGTAGCTGTAATTTTTCAAAAAGATTGCTTGTGGATGAATGTGACATCAATTCTCTGTTTTAATAGTTTCAGTTGCTTGTCATGTATATTTCGGTTGTCTTTCACTGAAACAGTATGTCACCAACACTGTTACACAACCTACTGTTTTTTAGATTGCCAGGTTTATAGTATAAAGCCCAAACTCCACCAAAGCGTATCGTAGAACTTTTTAAGCAACCAATAGAATTTTCATGAGTCAAACATTTCTACTCACGCAGTGATATCCCTGAGTGGAGGAATTCTTATCCTGTGCGAAGGCTGGTTGAGGTCTTATCGGGTTTTATCTTTGGTTAATTGTTTATCTGTATTATTTTCTTTCATGTTTTCTATGCGTTATGTCCTCGTGAATAAATGTATCTTATTTCTTTTCCTGTTATTTGTTTACCTAAGATTGGGTAAGAAATTGGTGTTTTAAATAAAATGACTGCAGAGGTATATTTATTATTAATCAATTTTTTAAATCGTTGACTGAATCATTCGTGTTCATTCATGTTCAAATCTACTCCGGTCGTCTCTAGAGTATATCTTTATAAAACTGTTGACCATATATGTATGTATGTAGATATAGGTAGAAATCTATTGAACATTTCAAACATTATTACTGATACAATACTATCATTACACTTGATTTTCGACCTCACCTTTTCTCTTATTTATTATCAGTAACGATTCAGACACCAGGCAATTTTTAAATGATAAATAAATTAGCGATAAGTTATTAGTACGCTTTTATACTATAAATATTCGTCACCTTTTACGTGGTTCAGAAATAAAACTCCAAAAATATTTTCAAAAATTTATCTTTATTTACAAATTTTTCATTGATTTAATAAAACCTTCGGACAAATTATTATCAACAGTTACAATGAATTATTAAACAAATTGGTGCATTGTGTTACATAGGTAATATTATAGTAAAAAATATACAAATTGAGAATTAAATAAAAATTTGCAAAAGTAATTAAAACTAGATTGATAATTAAATTAAGCTTATGCGTGTGTGCAATTTATACATTCCGTGTAAAATAATTTCAACTGCAGATTGTGATAAAATTTCATAAATGTAACAGAAGCTTCAAGTGCAGTCATTGAATACATAGATTGCAAGATAAACTAAGATTCTGAAATAGATATTGACCAATACATTGAAATGTTGACTGTCAAATACTGCAATAAGCCTAGCTCGTTTCGCCATACGAAATATTAACCCAAGTGCGCTGAAGCTAAATTCTAGCATGTTTACATAACTTCTCTTGATAGGATTATACCTTTGAACATCTGATCATAAATTGAACCAATCGTCATCATCAACATCAGGCTTTTTAATATCTCACTATGGGGCTCAGGCCTCCTCTCACACATAGAAGGATTGAGCGTTATTCACCATGCTTGCTCAATACGGGTTGGTGATTTCAGACTTAACAGTCCAGGTTTCCTTGAAATGTGTTCCATCACCCTTATTCAGTTCATTTGTGTCCAAGATATACTTAGAATTATTGTTCTTATTTTGTTTTTCATATCGAAATCTGAGTTCTCAATTAATGTTGTTGACAGAAATGTTGGCAAATAAATTACATAATGAACTATAATGATTAAACAATAGATTATGAGAAAACAATAAATTAATTTGAATTCGAGTCATTCTAGATAGCAGATCAGATCCTTGGTTACAGTAAATAAATAATAAAATAATATCACAAAACTCCCAAATACTGGCAACATTTAGACTTCTGAATACTATGTACATTACTTTTTTATCTTTTTACAAAGGATTTATTTCGATGTTAATATTAACTATTAATAATAGCGAGTAGATTACATTTAGATAAAGGTATTTTAGTATTTGTATTTTCTTGTACAAATAAATTCCTTCTTTTCTTTAGTTACATAATATTCACCTTTTGACCGCCACAGTCACTTATAGATGACAAGCCAAAAGGTGCTCAGCACGCCATGGTCACCACTATACGACAAACTTATAAAAGTTTAAAAATAATAGTCAGTTTCAATCGATATAATTTCGAACTCTCTACTAGGTATATTGTGTGTATTGGCGCTGAGTGTTTTCATACGTGGCGGTCGCTTTCAAAAGGTTAAGAATAAGTACTTATTGAAATAACAAGGATATAATATAAGGCAAATGATTCTCTATGAGTTCCTTCAATACAAGGTTGTTTTTATGTAAGTAAAAAATTAAATGGAGATTTAATCTCTTATTTCATTAATTCATTTTAATAAAACTATGAAAGGGATGTGAAAAATAACATTGATAGATTTCTTTTTAATAAAAAATAATTAATTTTGTATTGTACACAGGGCTACATCAAGGTATAACAAACTAGTTTGTCTTGGACTCGTTTTATATGGTCTTTCTACAAATTTAACGGTCAGCTTATACTAGTTTTCTATAGCTTGATGTGTAGCCGTGTCTACAGTATCATAAATAGACTGTAGGCGTGAAGATACATAGTAATGTGAACTATAATATAATTATGTATATGGTGATGTAGGTACAGTCACCCGCACATCAGTGGAAACATTTGAACTGCGAAAACAGCTCTTATGTCGTAGGAAATAGAGGCGGTCTCAAGGTCAAAGTGTGTCTACTGATGTGCGGGTGACTGTACCAATCATATTCTGAGACTATCCAGTGTAGGATTGCAGAAACACATAATAAAAACTGCCTTTTTCGCTAACTGTACATATATTATGTATACTATTAAATTTTATTTTTTATTTTCATGGTTATTCTTATACTAATATAACCGTATTTTGATACTTGGCCTGTAGCCAAGATGTCCCTTTACAATCGTAAACGCTAGTAGAAACGACAAACATGTATGGAAAGGACATTTGAAATCGATAAATCACGTGGTTAGAACGTGAGTCGAAATGTCATTTGCATACATTTTTGTTGTTTCTACTTGCGTAATTACGATTGTAGGAAGACATCTTGGCTAAGCCCCCGGATTAATTTTTGATACCGCTATACAATGTATACAGCGCCATTCCTTTTTTCCACTTCACCTGTAAAGTGTAAGACGGTCTTCAGGCTTGGTAAAACCCTTATAAATTATCACAATATTATATCATAATTATAATATATTATAACTGTGTACAATAGATTGACAGATGTATTTACAAGAAGACTTAAATACGTGTTTATTATAATAGAGAGTGGAATGTACAAATAGTGATTTAGATAATATTTTTAGAATTTTTGTTATTAAAATAAAGCTGTATTATTTAGAGAGTATAATGATAAAGAGTGCTTAATAAAATGAATGAAGAGTACCTACATCAAAATATAAGCCCTGAATAATAGAAAAAAAGTTCAACTGTTTTTATAACAACTCTTTTTGGTGCTTTATAGTATTACATATTTAGAGTATCACACGTTCAATATTGAATATTAGTTTGACTAACATTTGTTATCAAGTGACTATTTAAAAAAAAAAAACAAGTGATTATATGCAAGTTGACAGGTCGCGCCATGCTCGGGCAGAAGACATGTTGACATTGAAGAGAGAGCTTTGTCTTTTCTTGTTAGAATAGATATAAAATCGCCATGCTAAGCCTGCTGGTATTGAAATTTTTTTCACATTATGTAAACTTACACATGATAGGATATTTTAAACTCAGTCTAAGGTGCGAATTAGATACTACTCGAAGTCAAATATTCAGACACATACTTAATACCAAATTTGAACGTGCGATATCCAAACTAGCTTTCACTTTCACCAAAAATAAACAAAACGAGTTGAGAACGTCCTGCTTTTTTAGAAGTCGGTTAAAATCAATCTATAATTTGTTAGAGAAAAACAATAGTGCTTATTAATAGTATCGTGTTTAAATTTATTTATCAGACTAAATTCGTATTTTTACACATTATAATAATTGTTTTTTAACCGCCAACGAGCGAAGCGAAGGCCGCTGGGCCATATTTTTCCTCGTAATCTTCGTAATCGAGGATAGGCACCAAGTAATCCTGGCCCATAACTACAGGCAGAAGAAATAGCAGGAGCAGCAGAATCCAGCTTTGGAAGCACTTGGATGCACTGTTGAGTGTGACTGAAATTTGAAAAAGGAATATGTTATTTTATATGCCAAAATTTTTTATTGTAATACAAAATTATATTTCTCCGAAAAATATTTGCTCTGTACTTAAATTCTACGTACAAATGATGAATGATAATTATCAATCTCTTTTAGTTTCTTTTTCTTATTGTGGCACTTGAAATTTTGTGCTAGCCAATGTGGAGTTGAATAAGTGCTGGTTTCACGATGTCCAAATAGCCACTATCTATCGAGTTTCAAATTCAATATTAAAAAATGGAAGAGAATTTGTACGAAGTTATCCATCAAATAAACTAGATTTGACACTGAGTGGTGAAAAAACACCTAAGTTTCATACTGTCTGTGCCTTTTAATATGATCAGTATCCATCTATAGAATTTCATTGTAATATGTTGGATAGCATCATAACGTTTCGAAGCTTGCAGGGCTACTTATGTGACGCTGCGCACGTAGCGAGATAGATGTCGCTACTAGTATGAGTAAAATAAATTGCTCTCTACTAAGATATTATCCGAGTAATTCACAGGAACACCGAGGTCCATTGTAATTATCTAGAAGCTTCGATTATATTGAAACATAATTCTGATTAATTAATCTACTTTAATAGTTCGTTTTACAAATGTGTTTCGGATGGCACGTTAAACTGTAGGTTCCGGCTGTCATTGAACATTCTTAGCAGTCGTTATGGGTAGTCAGAAGCCAGTAAGTCTGACGCCAGTCTAACCAAGGGGTATCGGGTTGCCCGGGTAACTGGGTTGAGGAGGTCAAATGGGCAGTCGCTCCTTGTAAAACACTGGTACTCAGCTGAATCCGGTTAGACTGGAAGCCGACCCCAACATATTTGGGAAAAAGGCTCGGGAGATGAAGATGGAGTTCGTACACAAATAAACATAATACTCACTCCTCTCTGGCCGAGGATCCGTATCAGGTGTAAAGAAGTCTAGGTTAGCTGAGTTCCTGTACACGTCATAGACTGTGGCTAAGCACGCCACCCTCAGTCTGCCGCCCTGGAACAGCTCAGGCGTGACCTTCACATCTGCCTTCACGCTCGTCCAGAGCAAACCACTTTCTGAGGGATGGAGACTCGTCTCTGATGAACGGAGCTGGAATTACAATAAAGAGAAATATTAACCAAGTTGAAGAATAATTTTATTCGTTCATGTTCATGGTATGGAGTCGTGGTGGCCTATTGGTTAAGGCACCGGGTTCGATTCCAAGTTATATGTACATACTTTCTAAGATTATACTATCTTGGACACCAATGACTGATTAAATCACTAACTTGCAATGAGTAAGCGTGATGATTTACGCTCAATTCTTCTGTGTGAGAAGACGCCTGCGCCCAGCAGTGGGACGATAAAAAGGCTGACGATGATGTTCATGGTGTCATGAATTATAAGAATGAGACGAACCAGTGGCGTGTTATTTGAAATATTTAAAATGACCCAGAACAAATCAGTATCTTATAGACTTCAAAACTTTTGATTTAATCATGGTTTAGAAGCAATCCTAGGATTTTGATGTAGTGTAATGGTATTAGAGTTTGTTATTGTGTTGTTTTTGATTTAACTCACCAAATCCAACAAATATTTATTATATTTACAAAATTTCATAAGACTAATGCCTCAGGAAAGAATTCAAACTAATTTTTATAATACTATAGATTTTTATACCTTTTTTATAATCCATTTTAACCTAACCTAGAAAATATGACTACCTAAGAAGAATAACGATCAATTTATCATTTTGAAGTAGCCACCTGCTTTCACAAGGCCTGTTGAAATAAATAACAAGTACCTAAGTTACAGGTGGCCTGCGATCTAATATAATTACAAAACTTTTTCGTTCACAAATTAGAACGTCTATAACCATTAAAATATTGTAAAAATAAAACATTTTCGTTAGAAAAAGAAAATTTTGAATGGATGCTGCACATAGTATGGGAAGGAATTTAGGTTTAAAATCTGAAATCGCGTATCCGCATTGATGAAGCGTGTTGATTAATGCTCATTCCTTCTCTGTATGAGAAGAGAGAAGGCCTCTACCCTGCAGGCCCCTCAAAAAGGCTGGTGACGAATGTTACCTACATACATATTTAATTCTGTTAGTTTTCAATAAAGAAGTATGCATGAAGTATGTTATCAAAATGCAAAGTCTACGTTCTTTTGTTTAAATAGACAAATCTATTTGCTTACTTTCGAAGAGTGGGTTTTATGGGAAAGAACCTATAAAAACTTCAGGATTAGCAAAAGGGATCATAATTCTTCTTTGGTAGATTATCACTAAAATCTATTCGTCCCTAATAAATCTAATCGATGGAGAAGAATACTCACAGGCTCCTCATTGATGTATATAGTAAGGTTGGCAGCAGGCCTTGCAGGCGAAGACGTGCAGTTCGCCTGCAGCACCTCACCGGGCTGGTAGCGATCCTTGTCTGCCTTCAGCACGGGCCCGATCGGTGGCAACGCTGAAAAATATTAAGATGACAGTTTATTATTTTACATTTTCCTTCAGTCTAGAAACAACAGGCTTCTTGTTGGTGGCATATCCTTGTTCCCAGTCTCTTCAACAAGAGTCAGCAATATTGGAAGGGTTCAAAACCCCCACTGGTTGCAGAATTGTTCGATAGAATTACAGACCCTGGTGAACAGATGCCAGCACATCAACCTTCCTCAATCTGTCCTATTTCTTTAATAGATTTTTAACCTTATCACAAAGCCGGTTAATACTCGATTACGACGACATAGCTGGGTTCTTTAGAGTAAATAACTATGGGATTATTATTTGTGTTAATGGAATGCCCCTATTCTGTCTTTGCTTTTGGTGTATTTCTATTTTCTATTACTGAATACACTCTTAAATTGGTGTAATTCATCAGTACTACTAGAAAAGGAAAAATTTCAGTCAATGCAAGCTGTAATAAAACCCAGATTTTAATTAAAACGGCTCTGACCTTCGACAAAATATTTACAAGTCTGATATTACTCCTGAACCACCAAAATATAATTTATGATTAACATAAAGGCCAATCTCAAGGGATTTCCACATAGAAAAGCGTAGACACTAAATTGAATCCTAATAAAATGAAATACTTATTCCAATGTAGATGGAAACCCTAAAATACACGTACTCTAGGAATATTAAGGTCCTACGGGACCCACTTGATTTCAATGTCCGTGCACTGACCGGAATATAAATTCGGTTTGTTTTATATACGATGTTAATTATGATATACATGAAGGTGTAACTCTGGCTTCATTTCACTACAGTAATTTTACTAAATATTGAATATTTTTTGCTTTAAATTTGCTTTTGCTTTAAATAATATTAATAATGGCGTCCAGACCGATTGTCGGCCACAACCCCGTTCTGACTGAGGATATTAGTCAGCTACATGGGACGTAATGTTATAGTGCGCATTTATTTACGCAAACTCACTCTCACAGTCCGATATGGGACAGCAATCTGATACGACCGAGGAGGGTTCAGTTGTTTGCAGAGGGTGCACGGGTGTTTAAACCATCAGCATTCACTTTTTTCAGAAGAATCTACTCCCTAGTTCGCTGAAGGTATATTGGCAATAATCGCCATGCTAACTTGAATAATAATATGGTTTACAACTATCTCCCGACAGCGGTTCCATACGCAGGAACAACTCCGTGCATCATCATCATCTCCCGAGCCTTTTCCCAACTATGTTGGGGTCGGCTTCCAGTCTAACCGGATTCAGCTGAGTACTAGTGTTTTACAAGGAGCGACTGCCTATTTTCAGGAACAACTCCGTGCATCCGGATAAAAAGTAGCCTATAGCCTTCCTTAACAAATGGGCTATTTAACACTGAAAGATTTTTCAAATCGGACCAGTAGTTCCTAAGATTACCGCGTTCAACCTAACAAACAAACTCTTCTGCTTCATAATATTAGTAAAGATTATCCTGTGAAAACAAGTCCCACAGCCTCAGTAGGATCATATCACTTTACATAATAAATCCTTCATCCTCTTTTACATATCACATCACGACAGACAATAAAATAAAAACAGTATAAAGAACTCGAACTATGCAGAATAAACACAAGTATTTTTGTTTTATTAACCATCTACATAGCACGATTTTATCTACTAATAAAACAAGATGTAAGATAGGTATATTTTCCTCGTACATACAACATAATTTGAAAATAAAGATGGTATGTGCTGCCGTAAAGTTATTGAACACGTAGTCAAAATATTTTTGGGGGTATATTACATTATGGTCTTCTATTTTTTTGGAGGAGGCAGACTACTTAAATGTATAATAATGTATATAGAATTTAATAACAATAGAAATCTTTTATATAAAAAAATGCCACCGTTCACAGTTTCACTATTCCTTGGGAACTACTTCGCGCAACCATGATGAAAGCCTTTCTCGATAAACGGGATACATAACAGCGAAATTTTTTGTAAAACCAACAAGCAGTTTTTGAGCACGTACAATTAAACAAACCATTATATAAGTTTTTTATTCAGTGCATTCAAAATATTGAAATTGCTTATTTTATCAACATTGCATAAAATTAATTATCTACCAGAATTCAGGCATTTCTGTTGGATCTGAAGCTGGTAAAAAAATAAGAAATGAATATTGTAATAAGAAAAATACCAAACGTCAGTATATTTCTTTCTTCTGACTCTCCTATTAAAAGCCCGCTAAAGATATTTTACTAAAAATAACCAGTACCGTTGTACTATTTTATGATACTACTTCTTCTATCATAATATTTTCTGTTGGCATACATAAATTGTTAAAAAATATAAAAGAAACATAATATTTATTGTAACTCTATCGATCGATCCTTCTTCTTCGTCTACAAAGCTAAGCTCAGTTTACAAATACCGAAAGATAAATAAATTTCATCGCAAAATACCAACAAAAACAATTGAAAAAAAGGACGTTATCGAACCCCTGAAAACCGCTAAAAACACTAAATTCAAAGATAAGCAAGCACACAACAAGTATCAACAACTTTCCCATTACAAACTATAGAATATTCTGGAACTTAGCCTATCCAATCCCCAATAAATAGGAGATCGGTCGCCGATTACGATACTGATATCTCGAAGTTTACGAGTATATCCCATAAAATAACAATACCGGATCTGTTATGGCGATTTCAGGGAATAGAATTGGGACCTTCGAAAATTGTGTTGTTGTGAATGGTTTGGCAGTTATGATTTATTTTTTTATTAGGACTACCAATTATTATTTTTCATTTTCTTCAAAAATTCGATGGGACGAAAAGGGTCGAATTATTTACCATATATTGGTTCCATATGAGCAGCAAATTGTTACACTTTCCAACGTCAAAGACTTTTTTAAATCCACCTGATAATATGTAAACATAAAAATAACCACTACTGCTGGAAAGACATGAAGGTGTAACGTTGTCAACAACCGAATTATGGATTACTTGGTAAAAAAAAACTCATGAGTCTAAAACCAATTTGGAATGGTCCACTATTTCTTTTAAAGGAACTCTTAACACTCGAAGGATCTTAATTATGATCTTACAATCTCTAGAACTAAGAGGTGACCAGTTTCATACTGAATTGTCCGTCTTTTGTGACATATAATCAGTAAAACTTTCATAATTATTAAAATCCTACTTTTGATTATAATATAAAGTTTCATCTATACTCATATTATTAAACGAAACGTACAGTTTACCTGCTTGAATGCGCAAATCTCAAAAAATACCATTCCAAATTGAAAAAATGTTTTAGTGTCAGATAGCCCATTGATTGAGAAAGTCTATAAGCTACTGTTTATCTGGGCACGTGAATTAGTTCCCAATAGACGCAGGTGAAACCGCTGTTAGAAGCTAGTACAATATAACTCGTACAAAATTGTAGTCCTTCATAAACCTGTCCTGATTGCTCAATTATGAATGAGCCAATAAAATTGTTATTACACTATTAAAATTTTACTCAAGGATGTTAAATTGAGGACTGGAATACCTTTTACAAATTACGGATATAACTGATAGCTTCCGTTTAATTAATAAAATCGTTTTGATTACTGTATTTAAGTGTAACATGTATAATAACAGTGTTTACAAAATGGTGTATCATTGACATTTTGTGGACATTAGGGTCTGTCTTTAGAGTCTCTCTCTCCGATCGTGTCGGATTGCCGTCCCATCGGACTATGAGAGTGAGGAAATAGTAAGTGCACCTGTATCTGCTTGAATGCTTGTGCACTATAATATGTCCTGCGCAGTTGGCTGAGCTCCATAAAAGAGAACGGCCGTCGTGGCCGACAATCGGCCTGGATGCCATCATCATTATCATTATGAAGAAGAGGTTTTTTTTTTAGAATTCAAAGGTGCCGAAATTGCTAGACTGATTTGAAAAATGATTTTACTATTAGGAAGCTAGACTATACACGGTAAATATAGGCTTTGTTTTATCTGGTTAGAGGAAGAAGTTGCGCACGGGACACGGGCAAAACTGGTGACACAATAAAAAAAACGAACCTAAATTCTGTATAATACTTTTAGTATTACTTTTCACAGCTCAAAACCGCTATTCAACATGGCGACAAATAAAGAAAAGCGTCCGTATTGAAAGCAGGACATCGGAAAATGAAGTTTATACATTTGAATGCGTTCATTCATTCATTTTGAATAGTTTCAGGAAACCGTTTTGAAGCAATAGCGGTATTCTACAAAAATAATTATTTTAAGAGGAGTTTTATGTTCCGAATACAATTTATTTTAAGTTTCCATGAAAGGTTTTGTGAAGTACAAAAAATATTTTTCTCACAAAACATTTTCAATTCAACTTAAGTTACGTAAATACTCTTCGTCTGCACTTACATAATATAATTGACTAGCTTCTGCCAGCGATTTCACACATACCCGTGGGTACGCTTGTTCTATAAATAAATATATCTACGTAAAATAACTTATAGCCTTCCTCAATAAATAGGCTATTTGACACTCAAAGAATTTTTAAATCGGACCAAATAGTCCCCGAAACTAGCTTGTTCAAGCAAATACACGAACTTTATAAGTTTATAATATTAGTATGAAATTAGATAAGTAAAAAAGGAACGTGGATGAAACCAGGTACAAAATTGTCTTAGTTTTTTCAAAACAGTTAACAGATTCTATACTTTCTTTTTCATTAAAAATCCAACAATACATCGCCATAACAAAGTTTGATCAACCTCCTTCATTGTATCTCAACAAGGCAGTAAAACTGGCCACATTGACACAATTTAGATAGCTTTCGATGTTAATTAAAACTTTTTATTTTATCGTTCGGATATAATATTCAAACTGCGAATAAACTTGGCGTTCTAAAATTGAGTTAAGTCGACGCAAGGTTTGTTTAAGACCAGAGACTATATAATTATAATGTTCATAATTTAAATTTTGGCGGAGCACTTAAGGATAAGATACTTAAGGCCAAATACACCGTTAAAACTAATCTATCTAACTGAACTCAGTTAACGCAGTACCATTATAATTTGAATAATATATTTTAATATAAGATACGAGTATATCTAGTTTATAATGACCCTAATTTTTTACATTACTAAAATGGACATAATTTTCTCTTAATTTGGTTTTCAAAAATGAAATCGGACCTTATTGTACTATTAGTACAAGTCAATTATAAGAAATTGATTTTTAAAGTTTTTTTTTATATCAATTAAATATATTAAAATATTTTGACCATAAATTAAGTAATTTTATGGTTTAAATAACATAAACTCATATTTTTAAGAGTTAAAATTCATATCAATTACTATTAGTTTTAATATAGCAGTAGTTTATCAATAAAAGTTCATACTCAATGAATAGTTTGTAATTGTCATATCAAAATTAAATTAAATTCATCATGATTCTTATCGAAAACTGTTTTGTTTTCAAAGTTTTTTCCAAACCTATTTCTTTTACCTATACCTAAAAACTTGTCCCTATAATTTTACTGTTACAACAACTGTAATTAGTTCTTTTACAAAAAGAATACCACTAATATTTTTCGTAAAAATAAAAATCAGTAATAACCCCTGTCGTTTAGAAATACCTACAAATTGTTCCACCTGTTACCAAACCCATAAATTGCAAAGCACCGTATCTGCTCCTAACCGGAATAAATTGGGTGAGTACATGGACAGTAGGTACATTTACTGCAACCGTGTGTATTCCTCTCTCGATACAGTGTAGACGAGCAAATTATGCTGAAAGACTAGCTCAGCAGTAGTGCGAATTTCATGCCTATGTATATCATTGCTCGGCTATGTTAGGGAGTCATGTTAATAGCTTGATATTGTTTGTTACCTATCTATCAGTTCATTTTCCCAAGCTATGTTGTAGTTGGCTTCCTTTCTAACCAGATGCAGCAGCTGAGTAACAGTATTTAACATGAAGCGACTGCCTCTCTAACCCCCTCAGCCCAGTTATCTGGGCAACTCGATACCCCTTGATAAGATTGGTTGTCAGACTTTCTGGCGACTGCCAAAAATGTACAAATGGCAGCCGAGACCTATCAATTTAAAGTGCCTTCTGAAACACGGTTTGTTGCCTATCTATCAGTAAATTTTCATACGGTGTGATGGAGTCGGCTTACAGTCTAACTGAATGCAGGAGAGTACCAGTTTTTTACATACAGCGACTGTCTATCTGACTTCTTCAATATTGATACTCTACGAGACAAATTGAGACAGAACACTGGCTCTCAGTCGTTCCCTCCCCGCATTCAGTCAATTCCAGTAACTGTTCTAGTTTAGTGGTATAATATATTTAGTCCTATGACTTAGAGATTTTATCACACAACAACATATTTATAAGTACAGGTTTCGCCAAACTTAATGGCGGTCTGCAACTAAATTCTGAGCACATCTGCGCTATTTACTGAGGCCTACTAGTACCGCGCAGTGTCTCTGTGACGACAAAAGGACGAGGACCCGAAGACTACTGGTATAATACTAGTACATAATAATCTGGAGATTTCAAATACTACTTACCAATAACATCAATGAATTTAGTAGCAATTTGCGTGGCGAAGGACGGCGAATCAGCCGTCACTTCGCAGCTGAAGTTCCCAGCCAATGTGAGATCCAATCTTCGTAGCAGCACTTGAGTGCCATTCGATCGGTTCATCTGAAATTTATAGGAAGAATTGCTTAAGTAAACATACACCTATATGTATGAGATTGTTTCTGTCAAACGTGTACATTGATTTGCCTGATTCTCTTTACAAATCGTTTCATAAGTATTGAAATACGGTTTTTTTTTCAATTATTTATTTGATAAGTCACACATGATATTGTCTCACACTCATAGTCCGATGGGACGGCAATCCGACACGACCGGAGAAAGATCAGGCGCAGGACCGACATTTACGTGCTCTTCGAAGCACGGGTGAATCAATCACCAACTTCCAGACTCCAGGCTGCTTTATGAAAGTTTCTCAAAACCCACAAAGCGATTTCGGCCCAACCCGGGAATCGAACCCGAGACCCCGTGCACAGCAGTCGCGCCTTGCGACCACTAGACGAACGAGGCATAAAACTGAAAATATTATATGTAGGCTCATCTTAAAAATTACAGAATGAATAATAATATGAAAAATTATATCAGTATTAGATAGCCTATTTATTGGCGAAGACTATATATAGGCTGCTTTATATCCAGGTGCGTATAGTAAATGGCAGATGAAATCCCTGGCGGAGCTAGTACGATATACCTCTTTACATGTAAGATTTAAAGGTATCAAATATGTAGATAAGATCTCAAATTAAATACGTTACTTCAACTGTCAATCAACAAGTATTATGAAGAAGAGAATTCGAGTGTAAAAATACCTCGCGATATTGAAGATTTCACAAACAGTCTTCGTCTCTTTGAAGTTAGCAAGGAACATTTTATTTTTATTCATCGACTGAAGTGCGCACTAAAATTTTCGTCTAGATAATTTGATTTCTGAGCTTATTTGAACTCATTTGTGTGAGGTCAGAGTTTAGTGTTAGAGAAAGTTATTAAATTATAATTGAGTTTCTTTTTTATTCTAATGATTGAATCAAGCGTTTGTTTGCGGAAATCCATGACAAAAATATCCATGAAAATTATTTAGTTTTAATATTTCGCTACAAAAATTCTAACTGAATTATATTGTTGTGTCACAGAATTAAAACGAAATATTATTTACTAACATTTAGTTAATTATTTTTAATTGTCATTTGTTAGACTACTAAGATTTTCTTTTTAAAATTCACGGAAAAAAATACTTAAGAGACTAAAATTCAATAACATCAGTATTATAGTTATCAATATTCCTGCGTCATTTAGTTAACTTAAACCAAAAGATATTCTGACAGAGCATAAATAAGCATTTAGTCGTTAAAAGTCTCAAATCATTGACTCCCAATGACACCCAAATACACAATTACTGCCACTACATTTAACAAGAATTGCTACTACAAAACATTGCCTAGACAGCTATTAAGAACATCGATACTAAAATGCCAAATAAAAAAAAAACACTGAACACAATATGCAGCTCGTAGACTCCTTTGACGCAATGGTAACCACGCCGGACTGCCGAGCTGAGGGTCACGCGTTCGATTACCGGCACAGTCGACATTTGTGTGATAAGCATGCTTATTGGCTGTGGTATGTGTGTAAATGTAATGTGTAAAGTATACGTAGTTTATCAGTTGTATTGGCCCCCATAACACAAGCTAATCAATAGCTGTGAACCGTGTGTGAAAAAGGAGTCTCGATATATATATAAGCTCGTGCTGTAAATATCGAGAATGGAATTTAAAGCTCGAACCAACAGATATACAGACTAAACACCTACAATAAAAGAGATCTGAAAAACCTCATTCCGCTGTAATGAAAGGAAGACAGCGCTATACGTTCGCCGGATCGCACCTCGAAAATCGTTTTCAGTTGCGATCCAGTCTTTATCGATTCAATCTAGCAAAGTGAGACCATACCGGTGACGCCTGTAGCGAAATCCCGAATGTTTTCAAACAGGTACACAATATGTGTACTAGATTTTTCGCCTCACAGCCATTTTGTAGTTTTCTTTTTTACTGACCGTATTCAAACGTGAAACTGGTAGACTTTGTTTAAATTTTGGGACGTTTGCGCACTAAATGTGTTATAGTGCCGGTTTTAAAGTGTTTTTTGAGCTTAGCTTCGGTATTTTCGATTTTGTTTTGGCTGCGTTAGGCTTCTCCTTATTAGCTTTGTAAGTGTTGTTAGCATTGAAGAGGTAAGCATTTTCTTTTAAAGTGTGTTTTGCCTTTAGAAAAAGTACGACAATTACCTTAACTTTATGTAAACATGATTTATTTAATATTTACATAGGTAATTGTAATACGTCCACAAACTTAATATGTAATTATAATAACCTTAATATTTACTGAAATAAGTTATTTTTATTGAAGACCTGTAAATTAAAAAAATAATGAAATCTTAATATGGTATCGATAATTATTCCGTAATAGATAATCTTTGAAAAAGTTATTTTTAATTTAAGTATTTTTTCACAATTTATAAGTAATTTAAAATTTTGCATGCCTATTGGCAGAATTTACATAGACTGTTTTTTGTTTATGTAATCCTTTATTGCAATACCTACATTCTATGCAAATAAAAACGTGTTCTAATTTTGAACATACATAGTTCAAGAATCCTTTAATATATCCTTTAATATATACCTACTCTAAACCGTTGACAAAGTAATGACAAAGATCCCTCCCAAACTCATCAAAAATCAGATTCACTCCAGTCTTCAGAGCCTCAACGTACGAAATAGCCAACAAAGACAAATACACTCACGGGCCGAATAAACGTGTCGATCTATCGAGCTAATTGCATTAACAGTGCACCATTCCCTGATCCAACCCAATCAACTGAGCGGAGATCGGTTCCTTTGTTTATTGCAGGTGACTCGAAAGAATCAGGTGGCTGTGATCGAATTCTATCCATCCGTGTAATAGCATCTTTAATCTGTCCGAGAGGATGTTCCAACCGATGGGGGATGGAAAAACATTATGCTGAAAGGTACAGTCCCTAATTATCTTTATGTAGCTCTAGGGTGGGATATCAGATATTGAGGAGATAAAAGATGGGAGGAATTGTGATAAGATCACATTGACTTAAGTATGGGATTGGGTATTTTTATGAAGGCTGCGTTGGTGTTCCAGTTACATTTTTTTTTTATAATGGCCATGATGATTTTTGAGGTATATAAAAAAATGTGACAAAAAAGCATTAAAAAAAAAATTAAATCTTAAAAAAGTATTTGTGTCATTTATGGAGGTATGTAATGATTTAAATCTTTATTATAATTTAAATCCAAACGCGAGGATTATGACTAAAGGTAGGACGACTAAGAAACTAGATTGTAAGTAGAAAAAAATAATCCTCACATCCACATAGATCCCAGGCAGTCCAAACACTCTTGTATCAGGCTCCTCCATGGGCGTATACCTGTAGAACTCATGGTTGCCTCTGTACCACTTGACAGAATACAATGGTGCACCTTGCATGTCCCGCGAACAGATGAGCGCGGCTGTGCCACCCCTGATCACGTTAGTTGGCTGAACTAGAAGCATGACGTCACGGAGACTTGTTACACCTGAAATATAAAAAAAATGGTCTTTAATACAGTATTTATAATAGAATAATGATCAGTCTAATCAAGTATTGGGTTGCCCGGGTAACTTAGTTGAGGTCAGATAGGCAGTCGCTCCTTGTAAAACACTGGTACTCAGCTGAATCCGGTTAGACTGGAAGCCGACCATAACATAGTTGGGAAAAGGCTCGGGAGATGATGATTTAAAATAGAATAATGGTTTTTCCTTGCTATCTATAATTTGGATGTAGTTTTTATAACATTGAGCTATTTTCTTTTTAATAATATGTAAGCACTAAAGATTTAAAACTCTTCGCAGAATCTGTTTATTATCTTAATCGACTCAGTGATTTAAAAATTATTTGGATCGTATGAACAAAGAAGAATTTCATAATGAAAATCTGAAAACTTTAAACGTAAATCTGTTTTATGTACCATGTTCACTGAATCGAAGTTATAATCGGAAACTAATGTTATGAAATTCTCGTGATGAATCGAAAACCAATAAGTGTGGACGATCAGTGTCGAACAACAAAATTCCCAAACATGTTCATGAAGAAATGCTTTCACGTACACATCACAAAACAAAGCCACTTGAGCCAGCTCAATAAATCGTCAAACACATCCGACATCATAAGATATCGCCTTGCTCTTTCAGCTTGTATTCCAAAAAAGACATGACAAAGTATGATCACATTTCTCGGATATATAATAGAAGGCCTTTACCAAAACTCAGATCGATTGCCCCATAAGTCGTACGAGACACGCCACATATTGTACGACCACGTCCGAGACAATAAAATATAAAATATTCGACCTCACCCAAAGGACATGTCCGCTTTTTGTATGGACGTTGGTTTTTTATTCCGTGAAAAATCTAACCAACATCAAAGTGTACTCATTTAGATACGACAAAAATATGGAACTTAGAACCATTGAAAAAATATTCTTAAACCTCTCCAGTTAAGAGAAAATTCAAAACTTAATAATTGTAGTTATTACTATTTTTAAATTATTGGCCACCCTTAAAAAAAGGTAGTTTTTAACTAAAGTATCGCCACACTGGGATAATAATCAATATTTCTGACAGTAACTGTCATAAAATGACACGAAAATTGTTTTTCTACGTCAATATTGACAAGTTAACTTTTTTTTGGAGTGCGTTCACTTCAGTGGCCTAGATAAATCTTAAGGTTTGTTCGTTTTAGAAGTAAATTCTCACTAAATTAAAATACAAACTCCGACACACAAAAAATAAAATTGGAGGGCTTTAAAAATGTTTGAAATAGTCAATTTCTGGACATGTCCTTTAGAGGTTGGTGGAAAAAATCTGAGCAAATATACTCTGAATGTTTCTTTCTGTAAATCAAACTGTGCCGGATTTATATCGTGTTTTCATAGAAATCAATTTGAAGGGCAAGTGAAGTATTTGCTCCGAGCAAACTGGGAATAAATCATTTTATATTTATGGTTCAATATACAGACGCAACTAGGTATAACAAAGTATGTTTTTTCATCTTTCATAGAAAATCAAATCCAGTATTGACGATCGAGATATTCTATTTGACCTGATCGCTGGACAGCTTTGCAAATAAACTGAATCATGAAGTTAATATTTCCTGAAAAATTTACGAATCTGAATACCTGATCATGATAATATATTAACATTACTTATGAAAGAATTTAATTTATTTTCTCAATTTTAATTAAGCTGGTAAGGAATGAAGTTTTAATTAAAAAAAAAAACAATTTATTGTAGGTATTTAATACGTGAATCCTAGATTGAAGCATGTAAAAATAAAGATGTATACAAAAAATCATCAGATTCCTTATATGATCTCAGTATCTAGCCGAACCTTCTCTGCAACCGTTCTCACTACAGTATTTTGGTAGTTCCAAATTTTTTTATTATTTCACAAACGGAGTAAATCAAAACGTTTCCCCACCCCACAGAGCTTCCTGGTGTATCAAAGTCAAAGTCGAACTAAAGTTGAAGAAATTAACAGTTCCCTGTGGATTTCCATCTACCACACTTTCGAATACTTGGCGTGATTGTGGCTGAACAAAATTCAGCTCTTGAGTATACTGACAGTAGGTGTTGCTTAGTTTTAGATTGTATAATATTTCTATATCATAAAGTTTAGGGAAAAAAATAATGAATAATTAAATTAGTTTTTTATGCTAAAGTAGCTTAAGTTATAGACGCACGGATTGATAGATCACAAGGTTGATAGAACACACCAACCAGCACTCATTAAAACACTCCAATATAGCAACGTTTCTTGGAAGTATAATTAGTATAGCTAGTAGCAGTTTAAGCTACGCCATCAATGTTTTATTACTATTTATGTAAATATTGATTTTCAGCTTAATCTTCTTTTCAGCTAACCTTGTTGACATGACTGCCTCGCTGGTTGATTCTCGGGTCGGGCCGAAATCGCTTTGAGGGTTTTAAGAAACTTTCATAAAGCAGCCCGGAGTCTCTAAGTTGGTGATTGATACAACCGTGTATCGGAGAGCACGTAAATGTCAGTCCTGCGCCTGATCTCCATCCAGTTATGTCGGATTGCCGTCCGATCAGACTATGAGAGTGAGGGCATGGACAATGTACCTGTGTTCGCGTAAACACTTGTGCAATATCCTGCGCAGTTGGCTGATCTCCTTAGGATCTCCTGGCCGCCGCAGCTGACAATCGGTCTGGATGCCAATTGTTATTAATAAGTTTAAAATAATGTTGAAAGTGTTTCTAGTGTTTTCGTTTACATATCCCTAAACCATTATAGTATACAAATCAACGAATGTATTTTCAAGGAATCAAGAAGGCATGCTACTTTTTTTGTCGATTCAACATTTATATCGTTAATAACGCATTTTATTTGTGTTTTATAATTTATAGCTTTTATTTATATGGACATAATTATTTACAATTTAATTATAAATATAATACTATATACAAAGAAAATAAAAAAGAGACAAATTAAAATAGTGCATCAAAAAATTCCTCCGCATCGCTGTCAGCGGGGATCGTGCCCAAAAGGCTGGCTGCATTGCCACGTTGAATGGCAATGCTGATTCGTTGGCCAAGGTATTGGCCAGCCCTTTGGTCACGTGTGGACTCCACTAAACGCATGCTTAGCTCTTTGAAAAGTTTGTGGGCACTTGGGCCCCATGGTCCCAGTGTTTCAACCCCAAACGGTTCAAACATGTAATTGCCGATTAGGTTTACATATTTGCGCCGTTTGATCGTATATATCGTTAAAGATTCACTTTTTACTCTTGTGGATTATGAATGTGGATGGATAGAGTAGCAGATGTAGACCTAAGAAATATGGGTGGATTACCATTTTTTTAATGGCATCTCGCAGTTCAGCCTAGAGAATCTCTGTAGATGTCCAGAAGATAAGGCCTCCAGCCAGGGGCGTGGATTACCAAAAATGTGCTTTTGAGTAAGAAGAAGAAAATTTTTGTGTGATGGGTGACAAAGAAGAATGGAAGCGTCAAACATATTGCAACTACCCTAATAAAGTTGGTAACAGGGGTAGAAGACGGAATATAAGGGTTAGGTACTATTTTTACCCATGTCAAGCATTGAAGCGAAGCCAGTTTTTTTACACAAAGGATTGTTTAATCAGAATAAGAAGATGAGATATTTTCACATTATTTAATATTAGTTGGAGTTCCAAATAATTTGAGTGAGGATATACATGGGCAAGTACCAATGCAACTTTTCTAAGTTTATATGTACTTTCTAAGTATATCTTGGACACCAATGACTGTGGATGGGACGTTAAACTGTAGGTCCCGGCTGTCATTGAACATCCTCGGCAGTCGTTACTGGTAGTCAGAAGCCAGTAAGTCTGACGCCAGTCTAACCAAGGGGTATTGGGTTGCCCGGGTAACTAGGTTGATGAGGTCAGATAGGCAGTTGCTCCTTGTAAAACACTGGTACTCAGCTGAATCCAGTTAGATTGGAAGCCGACCCTAACATATGTATTTGGGAAAAGGCTCGGGAGATGATGAGGATATACATCTACACATTATGTAGCCTAGTAACGTCGCTATACAAATATCTATCTGAGAGATAAACCAAGGGTCTTGCTAATTCTGTTTGCATACGAAATGTAAACATAGACTCGCATCACTGCTGTGTAATGCGTACAAAATTGCGTCGTACGATATTTGTCATACAGTATTGAACCTTATTCCGGATAGCAAACGTTATAATTCAATTTGCTCAATTATACATTTATTGCAGTTGTAATGATTATAATAAAGGTTCATTTGTTTTTTTGTAGGAAACATGAGCAGATAACCAAGCTGTCTTTCAGTAGATTGGTGATTTCACGACTCTTGACAAAAACTTCTAATGACTTTTTAGCATAAATACAAAGATTCTTCATTTATAACCTCTAATTTTTATAATAATTCGCGGATTCTTGATACAGCTACCATTTTAGTAACAGTAGGAAGACAAACAATTGTCTTTTGCAAAACAATTGCAAAACTTCTCATTTCCTTCAATATTATTAGTTCAGGATACCGATAACAGATGGCGCTGGGAGAAACATCACAGTTAACTCTTGTAGTAAATTAATTAATAAGGACTGGTTTTCTGGAACTACTCCACGCACCCAGATCGAAAATTATATCAGATTATATTAAACTGAAATATATTTTCTTCGAATCGGTCCTATAACTCCTGAAATTTCGGCCCGACCCGGCAATCAAACCCGAGACCCCGTGCACAGCAGTCACGCCTTGCGACAACTAGACCAACGAGGCAGTCACGAGTAGTAGTCAGTCAGTCATGAGTACTTAGTACGCGTATAAGACAAAGCCTTGGGCTATTGGAAAATAACTTCAGAAATACACTTAATATCGCCAACAAGATATTTAATACAATCTGATCAGCAAAGCTGTTATGACAAAAATAGTTTTTATAAACATATTTATCTGTTTCACCATTTGTTTTGTTACTAAGCAAAAAAATAAATAATCAAGAAATCTGAGAAATTGTATTTATATTTACTGTTTGACCTTAATTATCTACCAATTTCTTTTGCTATGTTTTATTTTCAGATGGGGTCAAAAAGTGCTAGACTGGAAACCACGGACCAGCAAGCGCAGCGTAGGACGTCTACCAACAAAATGGACAGACCACCTTACAAAGGTCGCCAGAAGACGTTGGATGCAGGTCGCTTCCAACCGGCATATTTGGAGATCTAAAGGGGAGGTCTATGTTCAGCAGTGGACGTCCTATGGCTGAGATGATGTTTCATTTGACGGATACAAATAGTAAATAACTCCAGCTCTCAATAATATACGAACTAAATCTTTATATAAAAAATAAAACCTTATTTCTTCAAGTCCAACGTTTCAATTCGTTTATTTAACAACGAAATAATAATAAACAAACATACACGCACATAATCATCAGCCTTTTCATCGTCCCACTCTTGGGCACAGGCCTCCTCTCACATAGAGAAGGATTGAGCAATCACCACGCTTGCTCAATGCGGGTTAGTTATACAAGCATATTTTAATAACATAATTTTTAGTCAACGTCATAATAATCAAAAAATGAAAACTCATGGTGGCCTAGAGGTTAAAGCACCAGCCTCTCAAGTGTGAGTGGGCGGGTTCGATTCCAAGTCAGGCAAGTACCAATGCAATTTTTCTAAGTTGTATGTGCTTTCTAACTGTATCTTAGGCACCAATGACTGATTAAAGGTGAAGGAAGACATATCGAGGAAACCTGGACTATAAAGTCTGAAATTACCAACCGGCATTGAGCAAGCGTTGTGATTAACGCTCAATCCTTCTCACTGTGAGAGGAGGCCTGTGCCCAGCAGTAGGACAATAAAGAGGCTGATGATGATGCTCAGTAAAATTAAACTCATTAGGACAGTTTTATGTCCAACATTTAAAAGGCTTATACAATAATACGTTAATCGAGAGCAAAAATACATTTTAATTACGTTTCACATTTTGCTCAGAAAACAATGCTTTTTATGTATTGTGCTTTTCACATTCTTTTCATCCATTAATTAAAGAATTTTCACTAATTAAAATAACAGAAATAATAATAAATCTGCAATATAAACGCCCGCGGGGTTATATTACAAAAGGTCGACCAAAGGAATACGATCGTCTATTGTTATTTTTTTACGTGCACATGTCTGAATGTAATGCCTCATAGTAAGGGGCTAGTCAAATAAGGCTAGTAAATCAGCACTTTTCAAACGTCAAAACAATAAGACAGCCCCAAAACGCCCGCTCTGTACAACTTCCTATGTGTTTTTGCCATAGACTTAATATTACTAACAGGACTGAGTACTCGCAGCCTAAAAGCGAGCCGAGCAGGATGTCTAATACAGATGCTCTGTGTCCTTTCTTAATAGGGCGACCACAATTTTTTCGTTACGTGGGACAATATTTATGTAAAAGCCGCTAAAAGTATTGAATTTTAAACAATTGTTATCGCACGTTAGCAAAATCCTGCTCACTCGCCGGAGTTGCATTCAGAATTCTATGTCGAACTTCATGTCATGGTTTAGTGCGGTCGATTATTTTATGAAATCATGACAAAAATAGAACAAACCTATACGTATGTATAGTATCATTTTTTTATTATAATCAAACATGGGTAAACAAAATTGTTTTGTGCAATTTTTGTCAGAGGCCAATTTTCAAACTTGCTTTAGTATCATCAAAATTTTATTTTTGCTAGTATTTCGAAATGAACTACGAGATAATTTGGAAATAAATATTTTTCACTGTAATTTATTATTTGAAATGAAAACGTGGGCACCCCATTAGCTTACATCGCAAGACAAGCTCCCATCATGACACATTCAATAGGTTGCCAGAGTAGTAAATAATTATATTCCCATCTAAAAATTATATGCATGGGTTTTAAGAAATGACAGGTTAAAAAAGATGTAAGTTATAAAATAATATCTAATTAAATATTATCTGAATTCATATTAAAAAGTTAAGCTTAGATTTAATATAATAATTTACTATTTGTCTGAAATAATTTCTACCACTTTCAACCAACTACCACATTTTTATCGCATGGCAAGATTTAGAAAGGGACAAATGGCCTTCCATGTAGCTATCTCACTCGGCTCGTTTTGCCTCCTTCAATTCTGGTAACCAAAATTGAGTCTTAACACAATAACTTAAGGTGTATTTTTGTAACTTAAACTTTTGATAGAGCTCAGTCCTGTTAGATAGGTAATATTAAGTCCATGGTTTTTGCTGGGAAGAAGATGACGTGTGCAATACATTGACACATACATAATTATGTATGTACATATGTCGGTCTCTTAGATTTGAAGAACCAGATTTACAACATAAGTCCAATTTTAAATGATTTGGAAAAGAAAAACATAATAATTATTATAAAAAAAAAACAATATTAAAATAAAAGTAATATAGTGCAATAGATAAAAAAATATATTTGTTTTTTGAAGTAAGAAGGCAAAATAGTCAAGGTTTTATAGGGAGCATATACATACATATCTGAGAAAATATTATTTAACGTAAATTATTCAGACAAGGATAGCTGAAAAAGATACGGTCGGCTATTGTTGTATATTCTTACTAAATAAAATAATATTTTATCATGTCACTCAACTGACTAGTGTATATACAATTTTGGCACAAAAGATTAGTTTGTGTGCCTGAGTATATTTTTATCGTCTTTCCAAATAAAAGAGCTAAGAAACTATCGCTTAGCTGTATATTTTTATCTAGGTTTCTTTAGTGAACCGATAAGAAAAAAATCGCACGATCACCCAATTTGAAAATCTGATTCGGAAAAAGCGAGATTCTATTGTTTGAAAATTAACAAACCCTTCGAAAAGTAACCTTAATAGCTATACTTTTAGAGTTTAAATTTGAACCTCCACTTCTATTTGTGTGGGCGGTTGAAATTGATCAGTATTGGCTACCACTTCAAATATCACTCTAAAGTCCCCTTTGATATCTCTCAAAAATAATATAGGAGGACCCTCATAAAACAGAGATAGTTTAACATTCAGTACATCCATACCTGTGTCATCGGAGTGACAGCGAATAAAAACAGCAAATAACGTTTATGGCTGGACCTTTAAATGCGTGTCGCGACTATCGTAGTAGCTTTTTAGTGAAGTGTCTTGATACTTGTGATAGTTCAGTATTTTCTTTGAGATCAAGATCCTAGGTAAGCCTCAAAGCCATTCATTAGCTAGGGTTATGGGTACTTACACAACTGAAATTACATACATTCATAAAAATACATATTCTAACACCCAGATCACAGCCAATAAACAAGCTCATCACACAAATATTGACCGTACCAAGAATCGAACCCGGGACCGTCTGTTCAAATGACAACAGTGATCCAAAACTTTTAGTAAAGGTGCCTTCCGACACACACTAGAACTCATAATGACAAGATGGTCATCCATCCACGGGCCGACCTCTAAGCGTTGCTTATGATCGATCGACCCGTGCCGTACTTAGCACACAAACAGTTGCGATGTAATAAATCAGCCCTATGAGTTATGCTGTACATTCGACGCAGCTTAAGACGTCTTGACCAGGCCATAAACAATATTAATACTTTTCCAGCATGACCTGTTCTGAAGTTTCAACCAATAAAACAAACACATTGATTTTGTTCCTTTTTTAAAAACTGTGACACGTAAAATATTTGAGTGTTTATCTGCCTAGCCTTTTCCTCAGCTATGTTGGGGTCGGCTTTCCAGTCTAAATCGAATCCAGCTGAGTTCCAGTGTTTTACTTTGAGCGACTGCCTGTCTGACTTCGACCAAGAGACCCCTTGGTAAGACCGGTTGTCAGACTTTTTGACAGCCAAAGATGTACAAATGACACCCGGGACCCACCAATTTAGCGTCCCTTCCGAAACATGGAGGACCTCTTAATAATAAGACGGTCACCCATCCACGGACAGACCGTGCCAAGCGTTGCTTAACCTTATGATCAATCGACCCGTGCGGCTGTTCTATAGCCACGAGATTCACTTTTAAACTGTGACGTCATGTAAAATACTGTAGTCTACATGAAAAAAAAAACAATATTCTGTTCTTATTTAAAATTATAAAGCAGTATCTACGCGTGTGAACCTATTTCAGTAAACAAAACTGTAGCATAAAATCTCCAAGTAACATTCTCGCGGTAACTCATTTAAAGAGAAAGCTATCTACCGCGAAACCTCTGCTAATCCTGTTTCATACTTTCCTAAGATTTTAGAACTTAAACCGACACATTAATAGGTCGTTACAGAAAGAAATATATTCCAATCTGCATAATTTTAATGTTACTTTTCCGCTCCTCAAGTAAAATCACGTCGTTATTTAAATTTTCTCTTTGGAAAACAACCCGATCTTTATCTGAAAATGGCGTCCTAATCTATTTTGGCATCAGAAAGTGTTTTCGGGAAATAATAAAGATTCGACATCCATGTTCCTTAGGTTTTCGTAATACGTCATTTACAATCCAAGGAGTTGTTACACGGCGCTTTTTTATTACGCAAAAGAAGAAAATTTCGTAGAACCTGCCAGTAACAATTTGAATTTAGAACCTTGTGATAATGTTTTTTGAATCTGAATTTGGAACGCAGTAGGCGTAGCACAACCATAAAGTTTACATAAATAAGGGTTTAATTCCGTGAGGGCAGTCCAATTAAAATTAAAATTAAAACTTGATGTTCATCCTAAACCATTTTTACTTTCACATTGTAAAGATGTAATAGAGATTAGCATTTTAAAACGATACATTACAGAAACAGTGAAAAAAATTAACCCTCAAAATAACTAGGAAATAACAATAAATTTATAAACGTAAAGCTTAAAATGTATCCATTATTTTTTAAATTCAATAGATAATGTTTAAGACAGTGATAAAAGATAATATTCCAGAAGATATGATTGAGAATAGATCACGAAGGTTTCATAACGAGATCGGAGCGTTCGTTGTCATCTCATTTCTATCTTAACATTCCGAATTCCCTGACTAAGCTGAAATATACTCCAGAAACGTTCAGTACCATTTGCCTTACGTAGAAGATTTGTGTAATTTTGATAATTTGAAATATTACGCTCATCAAGTTCACTGATTTGATTTTTGATGAAAAAATATAATGATGGCGTCTAGACCGATTGCCAGCCACGGCGCACGCGCTCTCAGGATAAGTTATAGAGCACAAGCATAAACACAGGTGCGCGAAAGGGCAATCCGACACGATCGGAGAAAGATTAGGCGCAGGACCGATATTTACGTGCTCTCTGATGCACAGGTATATCATTCATCAACTCCGGACTCCGGGCTGCTTTATGAAAGTCTCTTAAAAGCCACAAAGCGATTTCGAACCCGAAATCCACTGCAAAGTAGTCGCACTATTCGACTACTACACCAACGAGGTAGAAAAACATATGTTTAGCTATGAAACATAATCTTTAAAAGCTGTTTTTACTTGCTATCAGTTGAAATAGCACGCCTTCCTCGATAAAAGATATATTCATGAAATCCTTCAGAGCAAAATCTCGTAACATGAAATCAGTAATAATTTCGTAATTATATTCTTTGAAATCGAAATAATAAATTAACAGAGTACAAGTTGTTTTTTAATAGCTATCAGGAGCAATGCATCGCTATTGTAATACGATTCGGATAAAAAAAAAAAACAGACCAATTACATCTCCTTTCTCTAACATTTTTGTTTTATATACTTTTCAAAAAATATTACATTGAAGAACCTACGAATAAGTTCCAATTAGTTTGTTTGACAGATAATTTCATACAAATGAAGTTCCATTTTTGAATTTATTCTGTAGATAATGGCTATTCGGACATTGTGAAACTGGCCCTTAAATTTCCTATTGCCAATATTATAGCATGATGTTCGATCAATCAGATGTTATGTCCGAAGCGATGTCATTGGTTTAGCGGCAGCCATTTTATTTCAGTCAATTGCTTGAATTAAGAATACTGTATGATCATCATCAATCAAAAAGTTGTTTGGAATAGCATCGATCATTCTTTTTCATAGCGTCTTTCATCAAAATTAAATATATTTTTTTTAAGTCATTAATGCATTTTTTTAATCTAACCCAAGAATTTACATTTTGTTTTTCTTAATTAAACATTACTATAACTTCAGTCCTCGAAACAAAAAAATATCCACGGTGGGTGTTTAGAATAAAGAATACACAATCCTTTTGCTGTTTTCTTAAAAAAACCTTTTTTTTCTTCTTCTCTGCATTTTCTGTGGTGCAGTTAAGTTAGTATTAGGGTCTTACTGACTAAAACCCACTATGATCCCTCTGGAGGTCTTTGTGTGCCAGGGCCACGGTAACACTTGCGAGCAACCCGCAGACAACCCTTAACCCTTAAGTTTACCATCTATCACTGTTGCATACAATGTCATAAGCATCCCTTAACAGCTATTAAGGATAAGTATTCGTAGAGAGTTACAATCCCATCTTACGTATAAAATATGCTAGCTTCAGCCAGCGGTTTCACTTCACGGCCCTTTTGGATGAATGAACTATCCGTTACTTAAACATTTTAGAAGTCCGATCAGTAGTTCCTGAGATTTCTTCGTTGAAGCCAACAAACAAATTACCAAACTCTTGAGGGTTATAATATTAATGTAGAAGTATAGGCAATAAACTAAGAAAGGCTCCGCCCACAAAATTTTTCATCTGAAAAAAATTGTATATGTCTGAACCTTTCGTTAAAAAAATTCGTAACATTGAACATTTCATGAGATATTTTTGACTGAGATACAAACCTAGTTAGCAAAATGCTGAGTTTCAGTTTCAATGTGTTTCAGCCGAAATGATCAGATCATTAATTTATGTTGAATCAGCATCTATTAATACCGTAATACCGTATGATGCCGACATTAGCGAAAATATGGAATTTATTGAAAACGGGTTAGGAGGATGAACACTGATCTATATACGAGTGTATGTATATATGAATCTACTATAATAAACTTTAATTTCATACCCGTAGAATTTTAAATGGAATAGCGCGAGCTAAGCATAAGTTTCACTTCGATATTATAAAGCTGAAGATGATGATGTTGACATTATCAATGAATCGCTAGGACAGACATCACAACAACAATATTCCTTCTATCCTGTTATACATTATATTTCACGGAAATAATTAATTTGTCTCGCTTGTTATCTTCGGTAGATTATTATTATTATCACATTATATATTTTAGGTATATCTACATTTTCCTTTTAATCGTTACGGAAAATGTGTACGGAAGTTGTCAGCTTAATTATTATTATAATTATATTTATTCTACCGTAAGTGTTCAGCATTTTTAGCTTTTAACAAATTAGGGGGAATCGTTTGTAGGTATGAAAAAAGATTTTCGCTTCAGGTTTATTTGTTGTCTTGTTAATATACAATCCGTTTTGGAATTATTTAGTACGATAATAAAAATATAAACATTTCGAATTAAGAACCTCCTCCTTTATTGGGAAGTCGGTTTAAAATAAGAAAAATAACGTGTGTGCGTGTCGGATGGCCGTCCCATTGGACTATGAGAGTAAGGGTATAGAGAGTGCACCTGTAACTGCGCGAATAATTGTGCACTATAATATGTCCTGCACAGCTGGCTGATCTCCTTATAAGAGAACGGCCGCCGTAGCCGACAATCGGCCTGAATGCCATCATCATAATATATTATTAGATCAATACCAAAGCATCAGAATCCGAAAGCCAAAATTTCGCAGTAAAGTCGCTATGTATGTACGTAATTGCCCTCGAAGAGTGCACTGAACACTTAATTGTACCTTTTACACAACATTTAACCCTCTAATGAATGAAATAAAGGCCTGCCATTTATTACTAGGTAGGTAACCACTGCTCCGGCTCACTAACTCTTCAGGAACCCCGGTTTCGATTTTCCACATCAGCTGCACTGTGATTGGGTTTCCTTCTTAGATAAAAATCCGACTACGGTTCATTTGTAGGGTTAGATGAAGCGATGAATGCAATTGACTTAGTTGACTGGTCATTTTTTTCTGACTTTTTCTTTTTGTTCTGACAATCTGTCTGTTTTTTTTTTTTGTGAAGTCTTGGTACTGTGTACTGGTTATTAAAAATGGTTTGTCATTTGTAACTTAATTTGTTTTTTTTTTTAACTTTTAAAAAAGTGATGACCTAGTGGTTAAGCACCAGCCTCACAATTATGAGTGAGCGGGTTAAATTCCATGTCAGCCATGTTCCAATACTACATACTTTACTAAGTTACATGTATGTACCTACTTTCTGATTATATCATGGACTCTAATGATTGACTCAAGGTGAAAGAAAACATTTCGAAGAAACCTATACTATCAAGTCTGAAATCAACACCTCGCATAAAGTTCTCAGTGTGAGAGGAGGCCTGTGCCCTTCAGTAGGACGATACAAATGCTGATGATAATTTATTAATCCTAACAACATTTTAGGACCTACTTAATTTTTAATAACACAAAGACCAACTCAATAGAACAAGAAAAGAAAGAGTAGATCAGTGAAAAAATAAATTTACTCTACTGTCATTCTAGATACAACTGTATACACCCTAAACATGACTGTATAGAAACTTTCCCCGAAACGAACACGAAATTTAATCATAAAGCCATCATAGGTAATATTATATCAATGTTCTTTGTTTTAGATCAAAGGTGCCCATACGCTCATATTGCTTAATTGACGCCCAAAATAGGCATAAACAAACACTTGACGTCACGCTTAATTCCAAATTTGAGTGCCCATTATCAAAGTCACACGTTTCCCTTTCATCTTAAAATGATATTATTATGCCAGCGATGAATATTAAATCAAACGTTGCTTGCTAATTGAAGTTAGCGTCACATCGAAGTGATCTGAATTTCGTGTTTTTATAACCTGTATCAAAGGTTAAGAATCCAGCATTTTGAATACATAGAAGTCTTAAGACCGCCAGGTCTCATGCGTAAGCGAGTTCGTCTTTTGCACGGCCTGTCGCTCGATTCAACTCTCGAAGCAAATAAGATTTAATATTTTTTTTTAATGAATTTGTAGCTAAGGGAAAATTTTGAGAGTAATTTTGCGCAATTTTTTAAGTTCTTGGAGTACGAGGATTGTTCTTATAAAGAGAAAAAGAAAAAAAAAACCTGAAAAAAAAAAGTTTTAAAAAATTTACTGTTTAGTGGTACGAAGTTCCCTGGTTTAGCTAGTGGTGCCTAATACCTATATTATTAAAAGTATAAAGCGCTTCGAGAAAAGGTTGCACTTCATTTGGCTCGTCCTGACAGGGGCATAGCCGTGCCCCCTTATATGCTTAATCTTCAAAAGGTGACGATTTCTCACGATCGGTTTGAGTAACAAAATCTCCGTTTCGGCTAAAGTAATTAGCAACTAAAAAGCAACAAATTCTGGTGTCTTTTTTTAGATTTCGCCCATTTTTTTTTTGATATGACCTCTTGCAGTTCAGCCTAGGAGGCCGTGTACTGCTTAACCGGGCAGATTTCGCCCATTTCATATTGACAGTTTTACGGACCCAAATATCGAATCAACAATATACTACATAAAGCATAATAATAACAAAAAACAAAATTACTTTCGCTGTAAATATTAGCTGAAAATCGTAATTCCTTTTGGGAACATCTGATCTTAATTTAAGGTTAATTAGCAAAATGTGTGTACAAAGAAAATTCTGTTTTAATATTAAAGTATGTAAGTAGATAGTATCGCGAAATCTCATTATTACGTAATGAGGAAGCAATCGGGTAACACGTCTCCAGGGCGCAGAAGACATTGATATATTATATTGTGGAGCTGATAACAGAATAAATAATTCTATACGATTTTCGGCTTACCTACATACAATTTATACGGTCGGGGGGTTATGTAATAATATACTTTATGTGATATATTGCAGGGTAAGCTCGTGGCTAATTAAAAGCCGAATTGGTTCATATTTCGTACTTCCGGATAAAAAAAATCCTTTCTTGATAATTGGGCTAACACTAAGACATTTTTTAAAATTACTTGATTGGTTCCTAAGTTTAGAGCATTCAAGTAAACAAACATACAGACTCCTCAACTGTATAATATTTATAGGATATACATAGAATATAATATTATTCTCCTTATTAAATAATCATGAATAATGTATTAATTTTCAATGGCAAACACAGATGTTACAATAAAAACATTTGAGAAAGACTTCTATATACTATGTACTTATAGGACCCATAAAGCGATCTCTCCAATCAAATCCGAGGACAGTCATAAAAATTGCCTTCGAATATTCGTAATAATTAATTCATGACGTTTAAGCGGAATTACTTTCTCTCAACGGATAATCTCATGCCTATAAAATTCATTTTTAATAACTTCAAAGAAGTGTGGAAAATGGGAAGCAAAAAGCTTCGTGCTAAGCGGATCAGAAATAATGTGGAGCGAAAGAGCAAGCGTAATAATTTCTCTATACTCGTAATAAAAAGAATTTATTGTTACAATGCAATAATGTTGGCAATTCAATTGAGATGATGACTAGGTAAAAAAAAAAAATACTTTATCATATCCATTTTGTAAAACATCATAGAATAATGTCAGTTTTTTTTTAAGTTTTGGACCGATTTTGTTTTTTTTTTTAATTACTACAAATCAATACAACAACAAAAAACACAAACTATGATACCCCAGACTTTTCACATCAAACCGTATTATAATCGAAATAAGCGAGCGAGTAACTCCGTGATCATGGCGCTTGCAACAGTGCCGAAAAATATTTCGGAATAGGGAACTCATTAAAAATTCCCAATAGGGAACTCAATAAAAAATTCCCAATAGGGAACTCAATAAAAAGGTACATAGTAGCAATCTCGAAATAAGTAATTCAAATTTTAATGAACATGAAAGTTTAAAACAACATATTAGTTTGGTTGGTCTTAAACTCAGAAAAGTTACATTGGTACTTGTCTGTCTTGGAATCCTACCCGCATGCTTGTAGGTACCATTACACAACTAAAAAAAAAACTAAAACTAAATACCCGTTCGGTATATTTTTATTAAAATGTTGTTCACTTTATAAACTACTGGCACGTGTAAATAAATAACGACCATATCGATAACAAAATGGACAACGCTTTGTATGTTCTGAATAACTAACATCCCATTTATAATTTTAAAACAAACCTTGTTTTTTAAACTCATACGTCAGTTGTTAATCATAATAATATCTATTTTTTAAATTTAATTGGCACACAGGGACCTCCAGCAGGCTTAGCATGGCAATCGTAGAAACAAGTTTTGTTTACCGGAGATTTGATATAAAGACAGAAAAGTGACAGATTGACGTAGGATTTCTTTTGACATTTTTTAAAAGTAATTTTTCTTTTCTCGATTGACATAAGGCTACAAGTGATTATATGCGAGTTGACAGGTCGCGCCATGCTCGGGCAGAAAACATGTTGACATTGACAGAAAGAGCTTTGTCTTTTCTTGATAGAATAGATATACCTAGAATCGCCATGCTAAGCCTGTTGAAGGAATATTGTGGGTTTTAGTCAGGAAAAGTCTGACACTCCCTCTCTTTGGGGTCATTTGACGATTTCCCCCGAAACAGTGCTAAAAGTTATTTTTTTAGTATAGTCCAGTTTACGACATCGTCCTCAATGATAGGTAATAATTAGTACATGCAATGCACGATGCGGTTATCATCGTGCTGATTGTCGCTACGGCCAATGGTCCAATGGCCAAGAGCCTCGATCAACATTTCAAGAGGCTCTCGTTAAGCGGCTGGGTCAAGGGACTGATTCAAACGGCGGTACTTCTTAAAGCGGTCTTTGAATTCTGTCTCTGGGGCCCTAAGCACCGTTAGCTTGGATTCTGTTTCCGAAACTGGTGGACACAGACTTCATTTTGACCAAAAAACTTGTAAAAATTTAGGAATGTGTAATCACTAATAATTATAATATTATCATAATTCTATACAAAAATTACAAATGACTATAAAATAGACAGTGCCATCGACGATTTGTTATACATATTTTTCTTATTCTCTCTTTGAATATATAAGTAAGTACATAATCTATTACAAAATTAATTTTATGAAATAGCCGGTTCCTACATTTTTTTTTTTTGATATGACTACTTGCAGTTCAGCCTAGGAGGCCGTGTACTGCTTAACTGGGCTTTCTATTCCTACAAACAAGTTGCATTGTACTAAAATTATAAACCGACCACCAGCTAGCCAAACGAATCGTTAGGCACAAAATAAATCAAAAAAGTAATAAATCACTCTTTTAGTTTAGCCTAAAATATTGAACACGTATTTTTTCCTTTCTCCCAAAAACTAATAATGACGAAAATACAACACTTTGAAACTTCGTCACTATTAGGCACTAATTTTACCTAAACGTGACGTCACTAGCTCCCACTACCGACCTTTAGCGCGTTATATCTTAAAATAAAATCTTATGTTTTTTCTAAACAAAAAATACATATTGTGTAATTAATTTCACTATTTTACATCCTTGTCATCACAACTATTATACATACATTTCTCAGCAAACAAGATGAATCTCAAACCGCTAGTAGATTGATCTACACCAATTGTGTGAGATGAAGTAGAGCCCAATTATAACTTGCTAAATTGAAACACGTACTCCCACGTACCGCGTTAGTTCGTGATAGCGCCATTTTGTGTTTTTGGGTCACAAAACGACCATTGAGGTTCTTCTTCATAAGTTATGGTTGTCAGTAACTTTTTCCTCTGGCTTTGCATGTTTTATCTTTTAGCTCTATATTATAATAGAAGTAGTTAAGTCATGGTGGCCTAGTGGTTAAAGCACCAGCCTCTTAAGAATGAGTGCGCGGGTTTGATTCCAGATCGGGCAATTTCTAAGTTATATTATGTACTTTCTAAGTATATTTTGGATATCAACGACTGATTAAAAGGTGAAGAAAAACATCTCGAGGAAACCTGGACTATAAAGCCTGAAATCAACAACTCGCATTGAGAAAGCGTAGTGATTAACGCTGTGAGAGGAGGCTTGTGCCCAGCAGTGGGACGATTAAAAAAGGCTGATGATGAATAGAAGTGGTGGCTAACACCAGCATCTCAAGCGCACTCATAGCTTTTGATATCAGACAAATATCGATCTGACCTTCCTAAGTTATTTTGGCTGTAATAGCTGATTGAAGTTGAAGGAAAACATCTTGAGGTAAACTGGACTTTAAGGTCTGAAAACGACAATCCGCCTTGAGCGTAGTGATTTGTCGCTCAATCCTTCTCTGTAAGTGAGGAGGCCTGTGCTCAGCAGGTTGATAAACAGGTTGATGATGAATACGAGTATAAAATAAATATGTAATGGTAGCACATACAGCTAACAAAAAAGAACCTTCCCATATGACAATATATAGGTATATTCATATTGATTTCTTCTTATACCTAACCAATTATATAGACAAGAACCCGGTTATTTTACATATATAACACATACACACGACATAACACACAGACAGACAGACAGAGCTACTTTTATTTATATCAGTATTGTATAAAACACGTTATAAAATAAGTCTAAAAATTAATTAAATACTCAATACATTTACGCAACTATTTGCGGTATTCATACGATTAATAAACTAATTTGTTCTCGTGAAGTAAATTAAATTACGATTGTTACAAACTATTTCAATGTAATACCGTATAGGTAATTTAATTAATACTGAGTTTGAGGTGCTCATGGCTAAGTACAAGATTAAGGTTATATAGGTGACCATCTATGTCATGACGAGTTCTCTTGAGCTTTAAAATGCACAGAAAATCAGTAACTTGACACTATGATGGCATCCAGGCCGAATGTCGGCTACGGCGGCCGTTCTCTTTTATGGAGATCAGCCAGCTGCGCAGGACATACATATTATAGTGCACAAGCATTCGCGCGGACACAGGTGCACTCTCTATTCCCTCACTCTCATATACCGATCTCGTGTGCGATCTCGTCTCATAGTCCGATCGGCAATCCGACACGACACGAGAGAGATTAGGTGCAGGACCGACATTTACGTGCTTTCCGATGCACGGGTGAATCAGTCACCAACTTCCAGACTGCAGGCTGCTTTATAAAAGTTTCTCAAAACCCACAAAGCGTTTTCGGCCCGACCCGGGAATCGAACCCGAGACCCCGTGCACAGCAGTCGCGCTTTACGACTACTAGACCAACGAGGCAGTCACTTGACACAGTCACACACACAGACACAGTCAACTTGATACTAACAGCCTACTTTGAATAAATGATTTTTTATCTTATCTCTGTCTTTACTCCCCAGTTTAACCGAATGCAGCTGAGTGCCAGTATTTTACGTGGAACGACTGGCAATCTAACCTCTTCAACCCAGACACCCGGGCAACCCAATAACCCTAGACAAGACTGGTCATCCGACTTTCTTACTCATGACTACCCGTACCGACTGCCAAAGATGTTGAAATGATATTGGAGACCCACCAAATTAACGTACCTTTCTAAACACGGAGGAACTCATCTTGACAAGGCGGGTCACCCACTTAGGGTGTTACCACACCAGTCGATCGACTGTCGATAGATGTCCCGAATGGATGCTAAAATGGATGGTCGACGTCGATTGATATTTTCCACCATACTAATAGCATCCATCCAATCCTTTCTACGATCGAAGGCGTCGATTGACGGTCGATCGATTGGTATGGTAACACCCTTATGCATCGAGCGCACTAAGCATTGCTTAACCTTATGATTGAGATAGATCCATGCGCCTGTTACTTAGACACGAGATATAACTTTGTTGTGATAAAGTCATAATTTTAGCCTTATTCCAAAAAACTTTGATACCTTTTTGATTCTCGACCTCTATTGGTCTCTAAGCAACTAACACACTAAATTACAATTTTTTTAGTAATGCAGTAATAGAAACCAACGTAACCGAATTTACGAAGAAACTTTAATATAAACAATTACAGAATAACATAACATACCTACATAGGCATACCCATTTATAATTTAAACCAACACTGTTTGTTGATAGTCAGGCATAAATTCTAGATTTCTCAGACAAACTTAATTCATTCTATTTATCTTGTTTTCTGTCTAGACTATGTTGCCATATTATAATTTATTGTGTGTTTGTATCGAAGTTAATGTACAGTCGTGGGCATAAATGGTCGAGCTAATATCAAACCTTCGCAATTTTGCAGTTTAATACATCCGACGATGACATGACTGAACACAACAGATCTAATTGTTTGACTGGTTGTATTATACGGCTAAAATAGGAAGAATGGCAAAGTGCCTTGTGAATTAATGACTGTGGACTGTAAAATCATAAATAATTTTTCAACTACCCGATTAAGTAACAGAAATAACATAATATCATTAACCACCAGGAAAAGTTTTAAGGGAAGGTGCATATATGACGAAATATCGGTCGTACGTATTATCGGTCGCGTAACGCCAGTACAGACGATTGTATAGAATAACGCTTGACCGTTCACACTGAGCCGATGATACGTCGTCAGTGCGACTGATCATACGCTTGGCGTATTTTACGTCAGACTTAAACTTATCACAACAGTTCTATTCCTAAATTAAATAACAAGTTAAAATTAATTTACTCGGGGTGTTAATTATTTTCTGCACGTGGCTACAGTAACTTCATTACTATGAAACTAGGAACTTTAACCGTGCATTCATATTTACTTCGTATAACTTCGAACTTCTAGTTATTTAGTTTGGCTCAACTCTGTTTCTTTTTCAGCAATATTATTTTATGCGTAGGTGAGGAACTAATTATAATTTTCCAAGTAGTTTTTTCCGACCTCATACCGTTCTTTTATAAAAAATGTGTTGACGAGTGAATGTGTTGATTTCAACCTACATATTTGCAAAATAAACATCATTTATCATTATTTTATCATTTTCTTATCATAGACATGTTTTGTTTTCTTAATCATCAATAGACCTCTCTCGCTGTGGGTTTAGCTGGAGAGAGCATCAGACTTTTACCGACTAAAACCCACTATGTTCCTTCTAGAGGTTCCTGTGTACCAGGGCTACGGTAACTCTTGCGAACAACCAGCAGTCCCAGTAGTTTATTAAATACCACGTAACCCATTCATGCAGGTATTGATACATATTTTTTTTATAAAATACGAAAGGGAATCCTTATTTCCCTTGGTCACGCCATCACGCGTGTGCCGGCTGGACCGATTTCACTTTTTTTTGTTGTTACAATAACAAATATAGACAGGAAAAGGTTCTTATGAAAAAAAAAAAACAGGACAACGTCTGTCTGGTCAGAGGCTACCTGTTATAAATAAGGCTTACAGATTATGTATATAAACGAATGAATAAATGATAATTATTTACGTATGAATATGTTTTATCTTTTTATATCAGGATACTATTTACATACAATTAGTATTAAAAAAACATCCTTAATTAAAAATAAACAAACATACTCGAATCCAGTCTGGCATCCATAACCAATTTAAAACTCAAAAACATTAACCATTACTTTGAAATATTTTACCAAAGACTTCCAAAATAAACCATTTACAAAGTCTTTGAAAAAGGAAACTTCTTAACATTCTCGACCAATACCAGAATGCGGGTTCCAGATTGACCTGTGTAATGTACCAGAAAATGGAATTTGCGTGTGTTATCGATAAAATGGTTAGAAATACGCACTTTCAGTATAACAATTATTGGAAGCAGAAGTATCACCTTGTACAAACGCCGGAACATGAAGCTACCCGAAACTGTAGGTAAAATTTTCCCAATCAAATTTGAATCATTATACTTCAATGATAAAGTTGAAAATCTATAAAAGTTTACAGATTGTAGTTGCTTGATGTGCTGCCGTCTGTACATTGAGTGATATTTATTGCCATAAACACATCACCAACTCATTTTGACATACTGTTAATCTAATAATAATAGTTTTATGCATTTGCCCCATCCTATCAAACATAACTGGGATAATGACTAGGTCATAAATAAAATGATTTATCATATTCACTTTGTAAAATATATTAAAATAATCGTTATTATAAATGAAATAAGTATACGGCTTGATGTGTAAAATCTATGACGTCAAATCTTAGTATTTTCATACAAATTGCATACAAAGTAACGATTTTTCCAATAAAAGTTATGAATTTGACTAGTTCTCATCTACCGTATAGTCAAAATATAATATTGCAGCTATCATTATGTTTTTTACACATTTTATACACATTTTCACCTACATTCTTAATAAAAGCTAACCTTCTGAGTAACCTGTGTTGCACGCACAGCCCTATATTCAATAATGCGGTGCCATTGGCTGGTTTTCAAAGTAATTTCAGAAAATTTTCAGTACGGTTAGAAGGTTTCGATTAGATTTACAGATGTTACTCCGGAGGGTAATCATGTAATTTATTTTATGCGATACCTTATATGACGGTATTTTGTGACGTTTTGGTAATCCCGTCATTTCGGGAAGTTTGAGGTTAAATTCATGATTTATAGAATTATTATTATGTAAGGTCTAACACTACTACTGTGTTTCGGATGGCACGTTAAACTGTAGGTCCCGGCTGTCATTAAACATCCTTGGCAGTCGTTACGGGTAGTCAGATGCCAGTAAGTCTGACGCCAGTCTAACCAAGGGGTATAATTAAGGGTCTGTACATGCTGGGCATCATGTTTACCAAAAAAAGTATTGAAAACAACATATTTTATTAAATTTATCATCACATTTGCCTATTTCTATTTGTGTTCTTACGCATGACCCCTAGGTCATTCAACTTTTTTTATGGGTAAACATTATCCTTAGCTTTTAGGATGACCTACTAGATGACCTGTAAAAAGATGTGCATTATTTTTGTTACAACTTGTAATATATATTATTGATAATTTCAAAATAATAACTGTGCTTATAGTTAGTTTTAGTTGGAGCAGAAGAATTTTGTAAACAGATTGTCAAAATGTTTTGTGTTCTTAAGACGAATTACCATCGGTGTGCAGTACTGTGATGCATATTAATATCTTCTCAGGTCTACTCTCTCTAGCAAATAGCATGCAAACATTTCTTAAATGTCCTAGAAAGTGCAACCTTTGTAAGCAAATACTGTGTATGTGATCTTGCGCCCACGCGTAAACATGTCACTCTTCGCGAACAAAATATTCTACTACAATTTTCGCTGCCTTTGCAAGTAAACATTAGATAAGTCGCACAATATAATAATATCCCTCACATATTCACACAACGTTATCTAGTCCCAAACTAAGCAGAGCATGTACTATGGGTACCAGACAACTGATAAACATACTTATACATATACTTTTCTTTTGTAAATACATACATATTATACATAGAAACACCCAGAAGAAGTCAAAAACCCATGTTCGGGCACACAAATGTTTGACTCATGCGAGAATCGAACCCGCGACCTATATCGTGGCAGGCAGATGCACTAACCACCACGCCATCTGGTATAACAAATAATATTTTTTTAATTTCATCGTAAATGTTTCAAATACCAAATAAAAACGTTCCATAAAAAACTTTCAGCTACCTACGTTTATCGGTAATTACCACGCAAACCGAATTTTCTCACATAATTTACAGAGTTGATAAACCCCCCAGGTATTAAGCATAAGCTGAAAATAACTTCAACTTCAATCCACGTAACTTGGCAATTTAAGTTTTCAAAACTATCCTGAAGTTGGTGCTAGTTAAACGCTGGTTGTACGGCCCTAGAGGTTTCCTATTTAGTGCTGGTCTGAAGTTCGAGTAGAAGCGAGCTGATTTTACTATAAATAAAACATTAGCAACCTTTTTATTGTCCAACCGCTGGGCACAGGCCTCCTCTCACACGGAAAAGGATTGAGATCAATAACCACGCTTACTCAATGCAGGCTGGTGAATTTAGATTTTATAGTTCACGTTTCCTCAAGATGTTTTCCTTCACCTTTAATCAGTCATTGGTGTCCAAGATATATTTAGAACGTTCATACTTATAAGTTAAAAAAAATATTTGTTATAGCATAGTTATATTGCCTATCTGGAATCGAACACGCACACTCATATTTAACAGGTTGTTTCTTTAACTACTAGGCCATAGGAGATTAAAACCAATTTTTGATACACTTTAAACACAATCGTAAATTAACGATAAGCACAATTTGTTACCAACCAAAATTAACTCCATTTCTCAATTAGCATTAAATATAATCAACACACTTCAAAAACAATCACAAACATAATTTTATTCATAAATTGTTAAATTCAGTTAGAAAATATTATTTTCTTTATAAACCAATTTTTTATTATAAACACAAACCCCGAATTTCAAGTGCATATTATTACAACAATATAATATTTTATCTTATTTTACAAAATATTTTATATATATTATTTTTAATTTAACACCATGTAAATGAACCTTTGTAATCGGAGACGTACTGTTAACTTCATTGTTTTGCTTTAATTAAATACTAGATCCATACATGTGCGAATTTGAAAGTGCTAACAAAGGTTTTTGTAAAATAAAGGATACCTAATAATTATTTATCCGTTGTTGAAAAATATATTTTATAATAATTATAATTAAATATTAAAATATATATCTTTTTTTATTGCAAAGACTGAATATTAAAGCACGTTTTTGTTTTTATAATACATTTTTACTCAGGATGGTAAAACAGCTGATATGTGATGGCTATGAATAAGTAAAGATACAAGATATATTTATCTATTTATACATGTGTCACGTATTTTGACTCAACTGACGTTCTAATGTTTAGACGTTATTATTTAAATGAACAAAACAAAGTTAGTAGTTGCATATCATAGTCGACAAATGAAGTCAATTTTTAGTAAACAAAATTAAAAAATTCTAATATTTTAGATATTGTTTTTCCCTGTCTTTTCTTAATCAATAGATTGAACTGGCAAACAAGTAACAAGTTTTTTAAAACTTGTTATAATAAACAAACCGCTTTCTCTTACACCTCAATCCCCAGTATTATTCCGTTGATGATGCTTTTAACAGTAATTTCAGCAATTTCTGTTGCCGCAGTCGGTTCAGTGTTGCGATGCGTGCACTCAAACTTTCTTCGCCCTTTTGTACATTAGGTACGGCGAAATTTACTGCGTAGATACACTAAGTTTTAGTTTGAAAGTGTAGGAAAATTTTCTTATGTATTCTTGTACAATTTCCTCTATGCTTGTGTATGAAGCATTTGAATTTTAGATGCGATAAAAGTATGTTCTTTATATCTTATTCTTCTGTGGTAATTTTTTGTTGTGGGTTCGTATTCGATAGCCACTGATTGTCTTATTGATTAAATGTCTATAAATTTCATTGATTAAATTATTTTTCAAGTACCTACTTGTATATATTTGAAGTATTTTATGTGATCATTAGGATGAACGTGAAACACATTGCCTCGTTGGTCTAGCAGTCGCTTAACGTGACTGCTGTATACGGGGTCTCGGGTTTGATTTCCGGATCGGGCCGAAATCACTTTGTTAGTTAAAAAAAACTTCCACAAAGCAACCCGGAGACTGGAAGTGGCTGATATATACATATATCCAGGCCCTTATCCATTATAACTTAAAAAAGATAACAGAGAAAATAATTCAATAAATCTACATTATAAAGCAAAATAAACCGAAGTAAAACATTCTATCAGCAATATATTATATCTAAGCAAGTAATTATTTACAAAGAAAAGATACAAATGGCTGACAGAAAAATGAATCACACATCAGATGTCTTAAATAAAACCAACTTTGCGTTTTATCAAAAATAAGAGAAATAAACCACATAGCCACATGAAAATATAAAATGTGGCAAAAAAATCTAATTTCACAATTTGTCCGTAGCACCACGCTGCAATGTTTTTAATTGAAATTTATACGAACAAATGTTGGATTTTTCATATTTTTTTGCAGTTTATATTATGCGCCTTTTATTTTTATGAATAAGTTTCTCGTATTATGAATGTTGTGGATGTTTGTTTGTTGGATAATGGCCATTTTTAATGAACAGCATAATCGGGATTAAAAATATTTTAAAAAATACAGACATGGTTAGAGAGACATAGCTATTATATTTTCCCACGCTATGTTGGAGTTGGATTCCAGTCTAACCAAATGCAGCTGAGTACCAGTGTTTTACACAGAGCGATTGCTACTTAGTTACCTGGGTTATTCAATAAACCTTGGTAAAACTGGTTGTCAGACTTTCTAGCTTCTGACCACCCGTAATGACTGCCAAAGATGTACAAATGACAGTCTGGACCCATCAATCTAACCTGCTTTCTAAGGCAATGAGGAACTCGTCATGACAAGATGGTTACCCATCCATGAGCCGAACAAGCTAAGCGTTGCTTAACCCTACTATCGACCGTGCGTGTGCTACTTAGCCAAGGGCTTATTTATATTACTACTTCTAATTATAAGAGAAAAATAAATAAACAATCTAACTTAAAATTGGTAATAGCCAGAAAATAATGTTATTGAGCTGAGCACAAATATCAATTCAAATATCGTTGAACCGGCACTCTAACTTATTACAAAACTCGATGATATAAGTCCATTATACTTACGATATATTTCATATCGACAAGTTATGATGATGTATACCGACAATAATAGTTTTTTAATTGACTCAATGCAAAGCAAAGACCTTTTTCATATAAAAAAGGAACTAGCGTTTTTGACAAAAATGTGATTATAAACGATATTATCTGTCAGCGTCAGTAATTAGGTAATTGATAAAAGATAAAATGTCTTTTATTCAAAGTAGGCTGAAAATCAGCATTTTTTGAAGGTCAATTTTATAAAAGACAGCCCCTAAAACGCCCGCCCGTCATCACTGCCTATGTGTTATCGCTGGGAAGAAGAAATGGTGGAACAAACTCCCCAGCAACAACAAACTAAGCCCAGCAACTAAGATGATGAACTGATGTCTAAGATACACTTAAGACTTACATATAACGTGAATTGAAAGGAAAATCATCAATTCATGACCTCTCCAGCTGCACACAAGCGGGACTTTTATTGACTAAAATCTTTTTTCATCCCTATTACACCACCTCGCCCAAATAACAGCATAAATCAAATAATCATTAAAACAATGTATGATTATACAACCATGAAATTAATTACAATCCTATAAGAATAGTTAATTTGTTTCTGAATGACTGTAGCTATAAACCTCATACTATGTGGGTTTAGTCTCGAAGTCGATACAGAGAACTGGGTCAAATTATCTGTAGGTGACGGAATGACAAGGTAGGGTGTCGTTGCAATGCCATCTACTAATGTAAGGGTGACTGCATGAGGGCGATACAAACCAGCGAAGGCTTATTCTATCTTCTATAAATCTGTAGGTAGGTACTATATTATTAAGAGTTTGTTTCTATTTGTTCGATTCATTTTCATCATCGTCAGCCTTTTTATCGTACCAATGTTGGGCACAGGCTTCCTCTCAGTGTTAATCACTAAGCTTGCTCAATGTAGGTTGGTGATTTCAGACTTTATAGACCAGGTTTCCTCGAGATGTTTTCCTAAGATATACTTAAAAAGTACATAGAACTTAGAAAAGTTGCATTGGTACTTGCCTGACCTGGAACCGAACCCGCACACTCATACCCTCATACACTCATAGTATCTTCAGGCTGGTGCTTTGTTGGGGTGCTTCTAACCCAATTCAGCTGAGTACCAGTGTTTTACAAGGAGCGACTGCCTATCTGACCTCCTCAACCCAGTTACCCGGGCAACCCAATACCCTTTTGTTAACTACTACGACTACGATTCGTTTTATTCGGTGCGATATGAAAAAATCTCTCTCTCTCCGTTTGTTTATGTTTAAGGAATTTGAAACACATCCAGATAGACCCGCTAGTTTGCCATATGCAAACTCCCTTACAAATATATTGGTCTACGTCTCCTCAAATTGTATTATCACTATCTGCGTCCGACTTGCAACTGACAATTTGATAGAACCCTGACGTATGTACCTTCTGGTTTAGATTTATGAACAGAGCAATGTACTTCTACTGATATCTTTTCATTTTTATTTGAGCCTAGTCAGCGCAATGGTCACCATGCCGGACTGCCGAGCCGAGGCTTTCGGGTTCTATTCCCGGTACGTTCAAAATTTGTGTGATGAGCATGTTCATGATTGAGGTAGGTATTATAATATATCTGTATTTATAAATTGCATATATGTAAGTAGTCACATGTAGAATATTATCAGTGGTGTTAGCACCTATAATACAAGAGCTAATTAATATCTCACTTTGGGGCTAACCGACCGTTTACGAAAGGTGTCCCAATAGTACTATCATTGCGAATGACTTTGCTTTTTTTAAATTATTAGCTTCTACCAAATATATAAAAAATACTACAGTGAGTGAAGCCAGGTAATTAAATGACGTATCAGCTAATCTTCATCCAAATCCGTTGAGAAGTAATGAATTACTGTCAAGATACGTTTGGAAATAATCCTGTCTGCCACAGGGGTCTGTTTATTTCTACAGTGACATAATAGTATTCTACATATAACCTTCTTGTATTTTTAATTTTGGAAGAGGACTTAGGGCCAGTTTCACGATGTCCAAATAGCCATTTTGTACCGAATAAATTCAAAAATGGAACAGAATTTGTATGACATTATCTACGAAATTAAACTAACTGGAACATATTCGTAGGTGGTGCAACGGGCCCTTAGCCTGCTATAATCCTGCCAGTTATTGCAAGCCATTATATACAAAAGGGTCATGCATAATTAATATTCGCGGAACAATATAATTAAAATATTGATAATAATTTATTTCTAGGTATCGTTCAATAAATAAAGCCAATCTCAATCCAAAGCTGAACCAGCCAAAATTGCATCGAAATATCTAGTTCCCGGTACCTTACATCCAGTCAAACTCATCGACCCTTTTAGGCCGCCAGTCAATTTATCTAGAAACACTAATTAAACAAAACAATAGAATGTTCATTCTAGAAATATATGAACAGAAAGGGAAATTGGAATACGAAGTTACTTAGAATACATGTATTTTTGGGAACAATAAAAATCTGTAGGTATTAAAATGTATAATTCGCTATTGTACAGAAGCCAGCACATCAAGCTACCCTAAACTGTAAAATCGAGAACCGACTTTAAACTATATGCTTCAGCGATAGAGTTGAAAATCTATTAAGGAAATATGACAGATTGTAGTAGCTTGATGTGCTGGCGTCTGAACCAGTAAAAGCCGATTAGTATTTAAATCCACATCATAACAGTAAGGTAGCGGTCGATAACATTGGCAATCCTTACAAGTATTCTGTCGTATGTAATTTATTTATGCTACCACAGTGGAAGAGCAGAAAAAAAAAAGATCGGCCAGCTGCGCAGGACATAATATTATAGTGCACAAGCATTCGCGCAGACACAGGTGCACTCTCTATTTTCCCTCACTCTTATAGTCCGATGGGATGGCAATCGGACACGACCGGAGAGAGATCAGGCGCAGGACCGACATTTACGTGCTTTTCGATGCACGGGTGAATCAATCAAAAACTTCCAGACTTCGACTATGAAAATTTCAAAACCCACAAAGCGATTTCGATCCGACCCCGGATTCGCACCCGAGACCCCGTGAACAGCAGTCGCGCCTTGCGACCACTAGACCAACGAGGCAGTCAGATCAACTCTAGACATTATACTGCATTAAGAGATCCAGCCAAAAAATTGAGTGCACTGTCCGCAAGATATATAACAATAGAAGTTGAGCACCCAGATCAAAACACAATAATACTCGTACAGGTTGCAAAAATATTGCAAAAGCGACTTATTCAAAGGAGTGTTGGTTTGTGAATGAATAAAGTTCGCTGTAGGCGCTGCATGCCTAACGAAATCTGTCGCTTTGCAACCCAACGCGAATCTGAATAAGCAGAAACAAATTCTGAACTGACTCCCGTACTATATGCTAGGGTTGTCACGGTAAAAGTTGTTAAGAGTATTTTTCTTCGTTTAATTATTCAATTCTTTTTATTATATAACTTAAAATCAAAGCGATTTGTATAGTCTTCTGTTCGGGAGCTCAGGCACATTGTCACGCGTTTGATGAGTGAACACTTCGCTGTCTAATTAAATGTACGAACGATTATTTTAATTTTAAATCATGTTATATTTTACGACACTTATAATAGAGTTCAAAATAAATATAAAAGTTCTTGGAAATAGAGTAAAAAAGTCTTTGAGTTTAAAAATATTTTCGGCCTCCGCTTCTCTTTATCACACTTTTATAGGTTCTGTGTACAGACGACAGCACATCAACCTACCTCAATCTGTCAAATTTCTTTAAAAGATTTTCAACTTTATCACAGCACCGGAAAGTTTATAGTCGATTGGTAAAATTTGACAGTAGTAGGTTGACCTGCTGACGTCCGTTTTAAAAGTATCTTAAAATTAAAGCGATTTTTATAGTATTCACTGTCTATTATTAGTCTAGACATCTATGAGCTTCAACTTATTTGTACGAACGATTATTTTTAATTTTAATTTATATTATATTTTACGACACATAAAATAGAGTTCAAAATACGTAGTACTTGCGACGTCTAGCTAGCTCCTCGATATTATGATTTTATACATCTTTAGGAAGGCATGCAGCTGACATGCCACGCCTTCTGGCCTCGAGCCGTGCTTCAGCTGAAATATACTAGCGTGTTCCTATGGCGGTCTATGTCAGTAATAGATAATACTACTTCTAACGCTACTTTTAAATAGGATTGGAATTTACACCTTCGAATAAATCCCAAAATTGATTAACATAACTATTATTCTATTCTAAGTTCTTCAGTATGTAAAAATGTATATCTAAAATTAACCAAGGTTTTCATAATATATTTTTTTCAATCGATTTTTACAAGAATGTGTATTAATTAGTAAAGGTAAATAATTATGTTGATTTAAACTGTCACGGTCATTAACATTTGAGTTACCTATTTCCAGATTGCTGCCATGTACCTTTATGCTTCCATGGAGTAACTCCGTGACCATGGTGTTTGCAACAGCGCTGAAATATCGGGAACTTAATAAAAAGGTACAGACGCCAGCACATCAGGCTACCCAAAACTGTCAAATTTTCCCAATGAACTTTGAACTTTATGCATCAGTGATAAGGTTGAAAATCCTCTAAGGAAATTTGAAATTTTTTTGATATGCTGGCGTCTGTATGTACAGCTAGCAATCGCGAAATAAGTAATTCAAAAGAAAAGGTAAATATTTAATATCGATGACAACTCACGTGTATATAATTCCAAGTACGCGTAGGCTCGGGACCAAAAGGAACTAAGAGAAGTATCGTTTTAATCCAAACACAATTATCACAAAGGTAGTTTATTGCCCGCCCCGCAATTACAGACGCAATAAAAAGCAATTTCCTTTACTTTTATTGCTCACTCAGGCTGATAAGCTTAAAACTCATTATATTTTCCTTCAATATATAATTTTGTTTCATTACAAAATGGCCTTGAGTATTTTAGTGTGTAGTTTAAATGCTATATAAGGGTGAATATACACTTCCAATGAGGGTTTTTTTTTCTTTTAATGACTCCACTCTAAAAGTCTTTCACTTAGCCTAGACTTTGAACTGATTTGATCCCACTCTTAGTCTTTCTGGACACCTTGTATCCGAAGGTTTAGTTTTACAAAGTTTATCTGATATGTACAGGATTCTGACCATTAGATGGCGTAGTAAGTAGTGAATCTACCTGCCACGCTGGAGGTCGCGGGTTCGATTCCCGCATATGTCTGTCATTTGTGTGGATAAACATTAGAGTCTGAGTGTTCCTATGTATAATTACGTACATAGGTCTGTATTTACAAAAAAAAAGTACATAAGTATGTTTATCAGTTGCTTAGCACCCATTGTACAAGCTCTGCTTAGTTTAGGACCAGATGACGTTGTGTGAATGTGTGAGTAATGATATTATAGTCTTCATTTTCATAGAATAACAGGGATCATTTTAAAATTGTAAATTATATATTGAGAGGGTAAAATATTGAGTATTGAGAACAATATTCGAATTGACTTGCTTCGAATTATCATTGAACATCCTTGGCAGTCGTTACGGGTAGTCAGAAGCCAGTAAGTCTGACGCCAGTCTAACCAAGGGGTATTGGGTTGCCTGGGTAACTGGGTTGAGGAGGTCACATAGGAAGTCGCTTCTTGTAAAAGACTGGTACTCAGCTGAATCCGGTTAGACTGGAAGCCGACCCCAACATAGTTGGGAAAAGGCTCGGGAGATGATGATGATGATGATTCTTGCTGCGAATCTGTGTACGAAAAACTCTGGGCCATATATTTTTAAATACTTTAAACGCTTCTTAATAAGACAGCACAATATAATAGATTGATACGAATTCCAAATACCAGTCACAGTATTAATAATTCCCGTTCAATAACTCGTGTCTCTAGCACTTAATACCGTTGACGGACGGTACGGAAACAAAGCCTATTTCAGTATATTCAATTAAAAGCGCCACAGTATTTCAACTAAAATTATTCTCCAAAAGGTAACTGTAATTGAATAAGATGTCAATTTATGCGACAACCCTTAAACTAGAGGTTGTTCGGATAGTGAATCAGTCCGCTTTGTACGAGCTCTTTAATTGGAGGTTGTCGAGTCGAATGGCCAGGCAATGGGATGGTGTAGCCTGGATTCCTGTTCAGGTGTCATTTGGCTGAATGAGGTGGTAGCCTAATTCGCAAAAGTGATTTGTGGGTCGAGATGTTCTAGACTTGGTTAATGAGATTTTCTAATTAAAAATTAAGAGGTGGAATTAAGTTTTCAATGTGCTGAGATACGGCAGTCGTGGTGGCCTAGTGGTTAAAGCACCAGCCTTTCGAGTATGAGGGTGCGGATTCGATTCCAGGTCAGGCAAGTACCAATGTAACTTTTCTAAGTTATACGTACTTTCTAAGTTTATCTTGGACACCAATGACTGATTAAAAGAATTGAAGAGATTGAAGGAATACATCTCGAGGAAACCTGGACTATAAAGTCTGAAATCACCAACCCACATTGAGCAAGCGTGGTGATTGACCCGCGTCCCGCGGGAAAACCTACCTCAGTAAACGAGCTTTGTAATACTGAAATAAGTGCCCTACTGAAATAATTATCCAATTGGTCCAATAGTTCCTGAGTTTAGCGCCATCAAAACAAACAAACAGTATGTTATTTTAAAATATTAGTACAGGATTATTACCAAGGCGTTATTTATATTAAAACAATCGTCAGAAATATATAAGAAACAAATTTCCCCAATTCAGTAATACAAATAATAAACCTAATTATTAAATAAATGACTCGCCAGCCCTGAAACCGTTTCGTGTTTGTATATTCAGGGTGGTGGCGCTACAAGTTCTAATTGCTACGAGCAGTACTTTCTTATTCGTCCACTAACTTCAAGCTAAAGTAGGATTCGGATAACTGTTAGTATTATGACGTGATGGTAAGTGAGTTAACGTTATAATATTTGAAGCCGTTTTGTTTATTTGTCTTCCAAGTTGGATGAAGTCATTCGGGTTAACGATTCTAAGGGCCAGTTTTACCGGTTATAGATAGCTACTACCTACCACAAAAATTCAAAAATGGAACAAATTTTGTTCCATTTTTGTCATGAAATTACCTTCTCATTCTACCAGATAAACTATCTGGAACTTATTCGTAACCGGTGAAAACCGGCCCTAAATATTATTTTCTTGGACTTCTACCTCTGCCTATTTTTTGGCTTATACAGTATGAAAATAAAAGTATAAAATTAAATTAATTAAATAATACATAAAAGAAAATTATCCGTTATCATCTGCCTAGCCTTTTCCCAAGCTTTCAGTATTAACCGGATGTAGCTTTTCGTGGAGGGACTGCCTGCCTGACCTCCTGAACCCAGTTACCTGGGTAACCCGATACCCCTTAACCAGTTCTTAGTAGATAAGTGTTATCATTGTGCTCAATTAACTTGGTTGAGGAGGTCAGGAAAACAGGCGCTTCAAGTAAAACACTGGTACTCAGCTACATTCAGTTAGACTGGAAGCTCACCACAACATAGTTGGGGAAAGGCTTGGCTGATAATAATGATCATGCAAAGAAATACTACATTGAATTTATTAAACATGTTCAACTTGTTTAATTGTGTAATCAAGCCTTAAAAATATAGTACCTAGGGGTCTTTATAAACGATTAGTAATAATTTCTCAACAATAACAATATTTTCTTTTTTATTACCTACTTTAGCGATAAGAATACTTATTTCCTGTTCACAGCTAACGAATACCTGTTTTATTTTTATTTAAGTATAAATAAGAGCTCAAATTCAGTGTCCCATGAATCATTACTTTTAGCTGCTGTACTTTAAACAATTGTCTTCTGTTAATTGTCTCATCTTCATCAGCCTTTTAATCGTCCCACTGCTGGGCACAGGCCTCCTCCCAAACAAAGAAGGATTGAGCGCTTGCTCAACGCGGGTTGGTGATTTCAGACTTTATAGTCCAGGTTTCCTCGAGATGTTTTCATTTCCTTTAATCAGGCATTGGTGTCGAAGATAATGCTTAGAAATTACATTTAACTTAGAAAAGCTACATTGGTACTTGCCTGACCTGGAATAAAACCCGCGCACTTTTGATTTAACTACTAGACCATCACAAATTGTCTATTTCAGTCAATTAAAAACTAAATCATTTTAGCTGATAAATAATTTATTCACTGAAAAAGTACCATAGTAATCTCGTTATTATAGACTTATGCTTACGGTTAGCCAAGACAAACAAAAGAGAGAATAATTTACACAAAGAAAATAAAAAAAGATGTAATAAAATTAAAATAATTCTAAAACATAAAGCACAATATTAAATATAGGTACATTCAACGTATCTGATACTTTTATTGACTATTCATTTGTTAATGCATGGATTCTATGATAGGTACATTGTTTACGAACAAAAAACTTCTGTGGAAAAATATTTTAAATCGCGAACATGTCGAAAATTTGTAGTCAGCCAGGATTTTTGATTGAATACTGTAATTTTTTGCAGAACGTAGAAAATTATATTATGGTGTTGTATTTTATGAGTATCAGATAGATATACGCGGCTTTTGCTATGCAATCAGTATAATGATTTTATATGAAAATCATATTTTTGTACCTACATATATAATCGATTTTTTTAGTTGCGTGATCTATAAAATTGTAACTGTAACCTATCTGTAATCTACGATTGCAAAAAGGTATATACCTATGTCGTCGATATAGAAGAGAGTATTTTTAAAGATAAATAATTTTAAAATAGTAGGCCTAAAATTAAGATTAACAAAATAGAATAAATCGTTCCTTAGAAATATGTGTCAGATTCGACAACAAGCTACCTCAGTGTGTAGCTGATCTTATGAATAAAAAATTCAATAATGATGTCAAGGGATAGGTAATCAAAAAGCGTACTATAGGACTTTTCACATGCCTTATGTGTAAGTGACACACACAAAAAATAAATTAACTTAGATTGATAAAGTCGGGGGTAAAGTAAACAGAACGGTTGGTGGCAAAGAAACTACGAAATACTGACGAATAAACTTCGATAACTACTTCGTCTCAGTTACCGAAAAATCTTTTTTTTTTAATTCATATTATTTAAATAGTATTTTTCAATATAATATGTACTTTCTAAGCATGTCTAGGACACCAATCACTGAGTAAAGGTGAAGGAAACCATCTTAAGGAAAACTGAATTTATAAAGTCTTACTTATTCGTCATTTCGCCTTGAGCAAGATTGACTGTCAATATTTATATGTGTGCCCAGCAGTGGGACAAAAAAAAGTCTGATAATGCATCAGGTTTACCCGTTAAATTATAACCATTATTCACGGGACACTTAGTAAACCTTTTTGAAATCCCGTTCTCCATGAGAAGTAGTTTAATTATTCTACGAAAATGAACTGTGCTCTGTTTTTGCGGTTATAATTTGGAGCACCCGACATCCTAAAACTAAACACTTAATTTAAGCTCGCTCATGACCAAATACACTCTAATGGCCAAAACTAAATTCTCCACTAAACGGAACTTGAATGCATAATCCGCTGTCCAAAGTAACCGTACCATAGCTAACTATAAACTACAACGACATCCGCCATTTTGGAACAAAGACAAATAAGCTCTTAAAAAAATAGTTTTTTTTTCTTTTCAATTCTATAAAGTCTGTGGCCGCGATGCTTCATCTGAAGGCTCTTAATTAAAAACCAGAAACAATAGAGTTGCCAACGTAAAAATGGCTGCTTGGTGCATCGTATGAATATTATGTTGTCTGTGGTTAGCTTCCGCGATGTTTTTGTTCAAAAGTTTTACTTTGTTTATGATTACTGGAAAGTACACGCTAGTACATCAAGCTACTACAGCCTGTCAAATTTCTTAATAGATTTTCAACTTCATCGCTGAGGAATATGGTTCAAAGTTGATTGGGAAATTTTGACCGTTTCGGGTAGCTTGATGTGCTGGCTGTATAAGTCGTCTTGAAGCTTTGTAAAAGTTGAATAGATTTTTAATATAATCAATCAATATTAATTAAAGACTTTGAATGAACAAAAATGTAGATCCCGAAGCTCAATCATAAAATAGTTCTAAAACTTATCTTAAGCCTGAATTTTAAGCCACGTTTTTTAAAATCTCATTTCGGATTGCGATAAGCCCGATATAAAAATTCTCAAAGGTAACCCAGCTTAAAAATATTGTAATATTTTTTTTCACGGTATAAAAAACTATTTTGAAAGTAAATCCCCAAATCTAATCAAAGATTCTACGAATACATTTAAAACTTCAAGTATAATTTGAGCTGTTCGAACCAAAATTCTGTTTTCGAAAACTAGTTCATTTTTTTTTCGAAAATCTTTTTCAACTCTGTGTGCACGAATAAAGACCCACCAAAAAAGGGCATTTATTAGTGCTGACATGACCGCAGGGCATCATCTATTAAATTTTTTACCAAATTTTCAGCACGTTTTTATTTAATTTAATTTTGGCGACGAGCATACGAATATAGCCTAGTGTGCAGTTGCAATCACAGCTACATACAACTTGGGTTAATGCATGCCAAAAGCCATTTAAGAAAACGCAGACTTTTAGGCTCATTGTTATTTTAAAGCACCATTGTCCAGTCTAGACGTTTCAACTAATATTTTTTTATGGTTTCTGCTCTGTTAAGTTCGGTCTAGATTTTGGACTGGGATCAAAACGTTTGCTTAGGTCACTCCTTGTTGGGATCAGATGGAAAATTCTAGTTAATTGGTTTGGATACGAACGCAAAATATTTTTTACGTAATTAATATCTGAGTTAGCGAACAATGACCCACTTTTTCTATAAATCATTAAATAACTAAGACAGTGTTAAGTGCAGTGTGTACTTTAAAATATTTAGTCACATTATCGGCGTGGCTTAAGTCAAAGAATATAGAATAACCCCCACATGTATTTTTAATTTCACCCATTTTTTTTACTTTATTTACATAGCGGCATAATATAATAATATTCCTCACACATTCACACAATGTCACCTAGTCCTTTGGGTATCAGACTGATAAATACACTTATATATTTTTCTTTTGTAAATACATACATAATTATACATAGAAGCACCCACACTAAGTCTAACACCCATGTTCATGCACACAAATGTTTGACTTATGCGGGAATCGAACCCGCGACCTAAAGCATGGCAGGCAGGTTCAGTAACCACCACGCCCACCTTTTCGTCGTCGTATATTTATTAACTTAACTTAAAACTAATAACTTGAGTTTACAATAAGGCTAGGTTAGATAAAATAAGGTTCGATTTTTTTGTTTTGTTAGTATTGCTTGCTCAATACGCGATAAGCTTGTGTTTTTTTTATATACGAAGTAAAGGTATTTGTATTTTATTTATTTTTTTCATGGCTATGACAGAAGCAATTCCAATATTGCGGCGCGAATCCACTTTCTCAAAGTATAAGGTTCCCAATAACATAATGATACCTTTGAAAGGCCCAACATTATACCGATAACGTTCAAAATATCTACCTCTAGCGTATGCCTTGTCCTTGGTATCTTTTTTTATAACTCGGAATATATTTAGGTACCTGAATAGAAAAAACGGAACCCTTATATATGATCTTCGGAAGCGCTCGACCGATTTGGAAAATTAATTCAATGCTAGACTACGTATCCAGGAAAACTGACTAATTTTTATCAGCAGGCTCAGCATGGCGATTCTCATCCAGAAAAGATTTGCAAAACTCTTTCTGTCAATGTCAACATGTCTTCTGCCCGAGCATGGCGTGACCTGTCAACTCGCATATATCGCTTATGTCAATCGAAGAAAAGAAAAATTTCTTTAAAAAATGTAAAAAGAAATCTTACGTCAATCTGTCACTTATCTGTCATTATGTCCATTCTCCGGTGGACAAAACTTGTCTCTACAGTTGCCATGCTGAGCCTGCAAGATGCACTGAATAGTTTCGCTATACGAAGCTTATTTAAAATAAGACTCTAAAACAAAGGTAGAATATCTCACGTTCCTGTATTTAAATCAACCTTGATACATTTCAAATAGCCCAGAATCAGAAATAAATAGGGAGGTAAATTTTTTAAACAATTTCTTCACAAAGTACTTTACGTAACTGTTACTAAAAAGAACAGAAAAACAGGTGAAAATGTATGCTTTTAATAGGAATGACGTATAAAAAAGTAATAAGTCCAAATTCAAATTTAGCCTACATTCAGCACGGAATCTTCCACAAACATTATAGCGACGAAGATACAACAGGTTAAAATGTTGTGTTACGTCACTTTTAGGCACTAATTTTACTTAAACGTGACGTCACAAGCCCCCACTCCCATTCTTAGTTTCTTAATATTTTTTTTAACGTTAATATCTTAGTATTTTTAATGTTTTGTTAAAACTAAAAATACATGTCTAGTACATTTTGCGAATCTTAATGGCGCAGTAATTAGAATCATATTTTTTTATGTCGTCACACCTATATTAAGACAAGATCTTTTCCATTGCCTACGAATGTTTCTTGGAAGTCCCGCCCTGAAGTAAGCTCTTTATCGGCGCGTCCTTTGATATTTCATACGACATTTTTATCATCTTACAACGTTGCCTCTGATGCAAGGTATGTTAAAGTTAATATTAACATTTTTTCACAAATATACTAAGTGTTTTCCGTGGTTTTGCCCGCGAATTTTTTCCTGGTAGAAATTTTAATCTAGACTATAGTTTTTATCTTTAAAAGGTTTAACAAAAATAGTGTGCCATATTTTTACAGGTCATCTAGTACACGCCAAGGATCATGTTACAAAACAGACTGAACTTCATTCATATTAGTGAGGTTATTGTAAATACGTGTTAGATAGCCTATTTTATTAAAAAATCTATTATTATTTATATCCCCGTACGCGAAATTGTTGCCACGGTATGCGGGTGAAATCGCTGGCTGAAAATGTTAAAATATTATGTTCAGAATGTAAACTGCATTGTAGATTAGATTCTTTATGGTCCTGTCTATGTTATTAGCTAAACTGCTTCGTTAGTCGAGTAGTCGCAAGGCGCGACTGCCGTGCCCGGGGTCTCGGGTTCGAATCCCGGGTCGGGCCGAAATCGCTTGGTGGGTTTTGAGAAACTTTTATAAAGCAGCCTGGAGTCTGAAACCTGGTAGTTGATACACCTGTGCATCGGAGAGCACGTAAATCTTGGTCCTCTCTCTGGTCGTGTCGGATTGCCGACCTATCGAACTATGAGAGTGAGGGAATAGAGAGTGCAACTGTGTCTGCGCAAATGCTTGTGCACTATAATATTTTATGCGCAGCTGGCTGATTTTCCTTCTAATGAACAGCCGCCATGGTCGACAAACACGGATGCCATTATTATTACTATCAAGAGCAAAATAATATGTTTCCAAGAAGTAGTGATTAACACTGTAACCTACATGTTTGATGGAAAATGCCATATCGCGAATTATTTCATGGCATAGTAACACACCTACTTTGATGTCAATAAACTTATGTATGAGGGTGAATTCCAAGAAATAATAATAATCTACTCATGGTTTCGTGGTAATGTCCTTACCAAAGGCCTAAATAACTCTATTTCCTAAAACAAAATCCTAAGTAAATACTTGTTTTCTTACCATCTGGGCGCGTCTCAAAAAAAGCCGAACAAATGCGAATCGGACTCACCCATCTAGGGTTCCGTGGATCATCATAGCAAAAAAAAAATAAGTTCATAAATCCAATTTATTGCATATGGTATTTTTTTTATTCGTTAATGGGTTTCAGAAAACAAAAAACAAATTTATTCTGCAATATGATCAGGCTCTTTCGGTTATTATGATAACCTTGTTTGAACTTTAATTTCAGAATGAAACTCCTATAAAAATATACATCACTACTTTTTGGACTTAGTTACAAATATATAACGTTTTGTAACCATTTTTATTTTTTCTGGTTCTTGTCGTTTATATTATCCACTCATTGTGTATTTAACTATGAGTTTTGATTCCCTTGAGATAAATTATATTTATTTTGTATATATTTATTTAATTAACACTTTTACATGTCAAAACATTTTATATAAAAAACGAGATGAGGTCGGAAATATATATACGTGACGGTAACCTGAGTGAACGGTTTAAATTTCAACTAAAGGGTTTAGTTTAATTGCTTTTTAAGTTCGAAACCCACAAAAAAAAAAACTACGGAATTCAATATATTCTAGTCAGTAATGGAATTGAATAAAGTTTGTTTTATATTATATATTTTTTTAATATATTCTGACAAAAATAAATATATCTCTCTTACCTAGTAAACATAAATATACATTAAAAATAAATCTAGTCATTCAAACTCAACTTTCTAAGAGAGATTGGTTCACAAACCCATCAGCTCGAAGTGTAAAATAAATTTTACACTCCAGGACAACTTTTAAAGAAACAGACAGAAAGGAAAGAGATGTACAAATCTAATAACAAGGAATAAATAAATTCAATTGGAAAAGTATTCAGAAACGGAGGTGGACTAAAACAAATCTAGTAGCCCCTATTGAATTCAAGATGGCCAACTGCATCGTCGCTGCAATGTGTTGCAACTCTTAAATTTATCGAAAACATGTTGTTTTTTGAAGGGGTGAGGGGGCAATGCTAGCTATTTCTAGTAGTATTAGTAATTCGACATGACCGGAGAGATATAAGGTTCAAGTCTGACTATTTTCTATCAATCATTAACTTCCAGTCTCCGGGCTACTTTATGAAAGTCTGTTAAAACCCACAAAGCGATTATGGCCCTTGGGTATCAATCCCCGTGCACAGGAGTCGCGCTATGCGGCTACTAGACAGTTGAGTCTCCGATAAATTATCTTAATAAAACATTCACCTAATCACATTCATTTCCCCTCACTAAAACCTCATAATATAACTTATTCAATTCGCCAAAATAAACCAAATAGAGTAAAATAAAACAATGCAAATAAATAAAGCGACGTCCGAAGCGAAGCGAGCGAAGTTAAAGGACCGTTGAAGCGAGCGAGCAAATGAAACGTGAAATAATCTCGATTGGGACTACTGTTTACAGCATGCTGCCATTTCAAGGAGCATTCTTTAGTTTCTCTTTCATGTTGTAAAATCACCATCATTTTTCCAAGACTTCATCTCCCGAGCCTTTTCCCAACTATGTTAGGGTTGGCTTCCAGTCTAACTGGATTCAGCTGAGTACCAGTGTTTTACAAGGACCGACTGCCTATCTGACCTCCTCGGGCAACCCAATATGGTTAGACTGGCGTCAGACTTACTGGCTTCTGACTACCCGTAAAGACCGCCAAGGATGTTCAATGACAGCCGGGACCTACAGTTTAACGTGCCATCCGAAACACACTCCTTGGTGTTCAAGATATACTTAGAAAATACATACAAACTTAGAAAAGTTGGAATCGAACCCACGCCCTCATGCTTGAGAGGTTGGCTCTTTAACCACTAGGCCACCACGACTTGCGCGTTTTCCAAGACTTGTTTGGATCGAATTCCAGAGTAACCGGTCACATTAGAGTACCAGTATTTTACTTGGAGTAACTGCTTATCTGACCTCCTCAACACAGTTACCTGGGCCAACCGTGACTCTCTGAATGACTAACAACCAAAAAAAATATTGCCAAAGGCGAACAAATTACAGCCAGTAACCCCAGGATTTAAATTATCAACACTGTCTTAAACCAAGATTATCTCATTAGTACTTTTTTTTAATATTTTTATTTAATGAGGCTTGAGCACTACTGTGCCAAGTTAGCATCGTAAGGTCACACAAATATATACAATATTACAAACACAACAAAATAAATCATTAAAAAAAAAACACCAACAATAACTTAAGACATAAAACCAGAGTACCTACATTCCGTCAAAATATTGCGCATCCAACTACTCATTAGTACTTCATAGATCATTTCTAACTCTGCAAACATGGGTAAGCCAATATACATAATATACTCGTATTTCATTATACAAGCACAAATAACTAATCTCAATTTGTGTGACTTGTTAAATACCCCTGTGTATGCTTCTTGTTCAAATTGTGTCAAAATCAACCGCGCTTTGAGAATATATTGGAACGGAATCGAAGCATTAAATATTAGTACCGACAGTTTGCTTAATAAAACCAAAAATGAACTTTAATCTGGAGTAAGGGTAATGAACCTTTAGGTCAGTGACCTTTGTATACTGGTGTTACCAAGTTTGAATTTAGAATGAAAAATCGATATTTTAAGCAGTATAAGACATTCCACCTTATTAAAAAGTCGTGGTAGCCTAGTGGTTAAAGCTCCAGTCTTTCGAGTATGAGGGTGCGGGTTCGATTCCAGCATGCTTAGCATGGCAACCGTAGAAACAAGTTTTGTTTACCGGAGAATGGACATAATGACAAAAAAGTGACAGATTGACGTATGATTTCCTTTGACATTTTTTGAAGAAATTTTTCTTTTCTTCGATCGACATAAGTTTGCAAGTAATTATATGCGAGTTGACAGGTCGCGCCATGCTCGGGCAGAAGACAAGTTCTCATTGACAGAAAAAGCTTTGTCTTTTCTTAATAGAATAGATATAAAATCGCCATGCTAAGCCTGCTGGTCAGGCATGTACCAATGTAACTTTTCTAAATTATACGTACTTTCTAAGTTTATTTTGGACGCCAATGACTGATTAAAGGTGAAGTAAAACATCTCGGGGAAACCAGGACTATAAAGTGTGAAATCACCAACCCGCATTGAGCAAGCGTGGTGATTAACGCTCAATCCTTCTCCGTGGGAGAGGAGGCCTGTGCCCAGCAGTGGGACAGTAAAAAGGCTGAGATAATGATGATGATGAAAAAACGTGATCTTAAAAAGTATCGTATTTAGTGCTAGCTTTAAACCATCTACAACAAAGTTATGAGTCATAATACTAAAGCCGGTAATTTTGAAAACCATGTTCTAAAATAAGGTGGATTAAGTTCAAATGTGACCAGCAATCTTTTTCAGGAGTTCCCAAAAACAAGGCCAATCAAATAAAACACTAGTTTTTTTTTTCTTTATGTTCGAGCGCATTACTCTCAGGCTTGGGTATGCGATACATGGCTAGAATGTTATTTAGTTTCTACTAGACGATATTGCTGTCTGTACCAGACATACGAGTGATTAATCCCACCTTTGTGCTATGTTGAATACATATTATCCGCCAAGATAGATTTACATAAGATTGATGATATTCCGGATTAAATCTTAGTCTAATGCTTTAGAATCCAAAAGCTTCATTTCATAAAGACCTTATCATAGTTCATTTTTAAGCGCATTTTTTTCCTACAAAACAGTTCGTGGTTTGTATCGATATACGAGCGAGTTAGCATCGCGTTTCAAACGCGCGTCACCAGTTCGTGACTGACGCAAGCGCTCATACGCGCCATAATAATATCATCAAATTCAAAATAAGGGAATAACCTTTTATTTTTTAATGAGTAAAAGCGCATTCAATCTACGCTGTCCCGGTCGATGCTATCCTGGTACTTACTATTGACGTTGTTCTGATAAAAAACGCGATAAGTGCTATATACGAATTCTAAATGGATTGAACGTAAAGGCCCGAATGAGATACTATACGAGATTGGTGGTTCCTGCCCATCCTCCAAAACAAACCTGGAAGCGGTTAGAAGCATTTTTATCAGGTGTGCAATGCATTCTGTATTAGTGTTGTTTGAGACCAGAGTAACCTACTGGATAGTAGGTAATAATCGACTCTTGACTGTTATACACAAAGATACAGAGATCAAAGAGCTAAGATAAAATTAAAGAGTCACCCGATCCTAATTCATTTACTACCAATACGACTTAACTAAAATGATTGTCAATCGCCAAACAACTGGGGCTCCTACCTCACACAATACAATTCAAAACAAAAGACGAACAACGAATAAAATAAAACAAATGACCAGCAGGATAATGACGTCATTCCCTGGGTTTATTTACAAGACCCTAAAAAGGGACGAACAATGAACCTCCGATCCCGGTCAGTCATACCGAAGATGTCTGAAAATGACATCCAAAGGAATTCCCTATTTTACTGGCGAAGATCGAGGCATATTAGAGTAATAAGTAAGACGTAGTATATGGTATTTTTGGTGCGGCGCTACGTCATATGAACTTAAAAAGAATGTATTAAAAAACGTCATTCTTAATTTAAATATACAAAATGGAGCTGCAGGCTTAGCATGACAACCGTAGAAACATGTTTTGTCTACCGGAGAATGGACATAATGACAGAAAAGTGACAGATTGACGTAAGATATGTTTTGACATTTTTTTACGTAATTTTTCTTTTCTTCGATCGACATAAATCTACAAGAGATTATATGCGAGTTGAAAGAAAGGTCGCGTAATGCTCGGGCAGAAGACATGTTGACATTGACAGAAATAGCTTTGTCTTTTCTTAATAGAATAGATATAAAATCGCCATGCTAAGGGGGTAGTTAAGTGTTATTGAATTAAAATAAATTATTATTTATGCAAATAGACACTCAAATAAACCACTCAATCAAAAACCAAAAAAATCTGTAGAATAAATTTCCATTTTAAAATTCAGACCGTGTATATTTTATTTAGTTAATCTTAAAATATCTTTATTATAAAAATACATTTAAACTTAATTCATAAGAATTCACAGAGTTAGTAAAATTCTATTATTTCAAAATTACAAAATTTAGGTGAGTTAAAAAATATTCAGAACATAAAATAAAAAATCATCAGTTCATAGATAATATTGAACCTAAATTACATCTAGAAAATAACTAGAAAATTCTATCTACAATAATTCTCGAATAAAAAGTGGTATGGTATACAGAGGCAACGCAACGTCGCGAGCTAACTCTGATCTAACCAACTTTGTCACTGTCGTTCATTTTAACGTTAAAGTCGTGGTGGCCTAGTGGTTAAAGAGCCAACCTCTCAAGTGTGAGGGCGTGGGTTCGATTCCAGGTCGGGCAAGTACCAATGCAACTTTTCTAAGTTTGTATGTACTTTCTAAGTATATCTTGGACACCAATGACTGTGATTCGGATGGCACGTTAAACTGTAGGTCCCGGCTGTCATTGAACATCCTTGGCAGTCGTTACGGGTAGTCAGAAGCCAGTAAGTCTGACGCCAGTCTAACCAAGGGGTATTGGGTTGCCCAGGTAACTGGGTTGAGGAGGTCAGATAGGCAGTCCCTCCTTGTAAAAACACTGGTACTCAGCCGAAACCGGTTAGACTGGAAGCCGACCCCAACATAGTTGGGAAAAAGGCTCGGGAGATGATATTCATTTTACCGTAATCATTCAGGATCAAACAATATTCACATTTTCTCAACTCCTGAGTGTCTTCGCAAGAATAAGTCAAAGGGTGGACGGTAATGTGTGCAGTGCATGTAATAAATATGCAATGTACTTGTCTAGCATATTTCTCGGAAAAGCTTTTCCTGTAATGAAAGTTCAGTTGTTTATATAGCAACACTGGTTTTCCCACGGTTTTGACCGTGTTTTGCTAACCTTCTCTTCATTGGGATCGTAAAACCCTTATTGTTGAATTAAATTTCATTTAGATAAACATTTTTTTAGATAAATTTTCGCTTTTGCTTTCTGTATGCGTTTTCTGATAATGGATATAAATACAGAGCATAGAATTTTATTCTCCTTATCTGATTTTAAGTTTACTCGCTAGTCATTTATTTTGACGCTCTGTAACAATACAAGTAGCACCATCTATGTAACAAATAAAGTACTAAAATGCAGGGATCCTACATCGCGCAAGAAATAACGAAATCCACTACTGAAGAGTACATATGTAGATTAACTGTAAACTGTCATGATAGTAACCGGACGGAAAATTCTCCCAGTTCCATATGTGAAGGTTTATTACTCTCGCTTCTACACTACTGCTGATTTTCAGCCTACTCTTAATAAAATATGACTTTTATCTTTTTTTATATTCTGCTGTTTGGACGTGTTAAAGTAACAAACATACACATGTTCACACTCAAAACCTTTTGCCTTTATAATATTGTTATTACTGTACATTTAAATAATAAAATAAAGGGTTATTGTTATAGGAATACTAATCCTATCTTATCCTACTTCCTACTAATATATAAATGCGAAAGTTTGTGAGTGTGTGTGTATGTTTGTTACCTCTTCCTGCCCAAACGGCTGAACGGATTTTGATGAAACTTGATAGTAATATAGCATGTACATCAGAATAACGTATAGGCTACTTTTTATCTGGGTACGGGAGGTACTTCCCTCAGAAAGCGGGTGAAACCGCTGGCAGAAGCTAGTTTATTATAATGTGAAATATTTTCGCCTCTTTGTACGAATAATTTTGATACAAACAGTGATACAGTTTCTCAAGTGTGTAATATAATGGGTGCAAGAAATTATATCAAAGAAGGGGAAATGATTAAATTACATACACGCGTAAGAGTCTTACTTTTGAAGCCTTTTGAACATCAAAAGATGGTGTATTACCTCATGACGTGATAAATTAATTTCTTCCTTATCGTAACGGCTTAAGGTTTATTTTAGAAATGGCAGGTAATTTTAAGGGATTTTGTATATGTATTTTATTATGAGAAATGAAGTATTTGGTGCAGTGAGCGAGCAATTTGTTTGGGCACTATGGGTTACGGTTTCCATTCTAGAATGTTAAATTAACCCAAATATAATTAGTGTATGCTGATTTATATTTTTCCGGCTCTCCAATTTTAAAACTCCTAGGGCCAGTTTCACCGGTTATGGATAGCCACTATCTACCAGATAAATTCAAAAATGGAACATAAATTATCTGCCAGATAAATTATCTGGAACTTATCAGCAACCTGTGAAACTGGCCCTTATGCTATAAATTGTGTTTGTCAAAAATAATAAGGACAAATGGGGGAGAATTGTTTAATAAGATCAGGAACTTTTGTCCAGTCAAATTATATGAATTAGTAGGTACACTAGGTGTTGAAAATGAAGGACTTTACTGCAAAAAAGTTAGACGTACATTTGACACGTGTTTAAAATAATTCTGCATACAATTTTTTCTTTAAACACGTGTCAAACTTCTGTCTAACTTTTTCTTTTAGTAAGGCCTTAAAAGTCTCGTTTCCCGGATTTTACATAAGAGCTAGCCTTAGATAGCTAGCTACGTTATTTAATTTGCTGGCTGGCTGATCTTTTCATCACAGGACATGCTATAATATCATTGCCTCGTTGGACTAGTTAAGTAGTTACATGGGCTTCTGCTGAGCACGGGGTCTCGGATTCGATTCTATTCGGTTGGATCAAAATTGATTTGTGGGTTTTAAGAAGCTGTCACGAAAAGCAGGCTCAGTCAAAAAGTTGGTATTTGATACACCCGTGCGTCGGATAGCACGAAAATTTCGGTCGTGTGTCTAATCTCTCTCCAGTCGTGTCGAATTGCCAACCCATCGGTTAGTCCGATCTAGTGAGGGAATAGAGACTGCACCCATTTGTGCACTATAATAAGTCTGATTGGCTCAAATACCTACACAAAATGCCTACCAGCTCTCCAACTACCTATTATAAAACATCTACATACATACATTCAGACAAGCAATCTCAAAAATGAACCGAAACAAAATAAACACGAAATAAACATAAAAATATGTCGCCTTTAAGACCACAGAAACAATTTGATATTATTTGCCATTGTGTTAGATAAAGTGGCTGTTAGCGTCGGCCATGTTGGATTTGTCGTGACGTCACGTTCTGTATGACACCGGAACAGGAGGAATGTAACGACACCTCGTTTGTTGTCGAAATAAGTTTAGATCGCAATTGATGGCCGTATTATTGGGTACGAAAACGTATTGTTGCTCTCGCTGTAAGGAATAAAATGCTGCCTTTTTACAGTCTTAAATAAAAGGTCAAGTTTCAAATGGAACATCGTGACGACTCTTCTTAAAGGTTCAAGCAGTAATACATACATACATAGTATAAGATCACGTATCGTTAGCCTAGTAGTCGCATAGAGAAACTACTGTGCACGGGTCTCGGACTCGATTTCCGGGTGGGTTTTAAGAGACTTTCATAAAGTAGCATAGAGTCTAGAAGTTGATAATTGATACACCAATGCATCAACGAGCACGTAAATGTCGGTCCGGCGCCCGATCTCCCTCCGAGACTCTACAAGAATGAAGGAAAGAAAGTGCACCCTTTCTGAGCAAATGCTTGTGCACTATAATAATAATGTCCTGCGCAGCTGGCTGATCTCCTTAGAGAGAATGCCATTATTATTAAGTTTCATATAAAGATAATTTGCAATAGAAATGCCACTAGAAGAACCAATTGAAAAAAGAAAACTAAAAAAGAAAGAAATATAAAACTGGGCACCCTCCCAATTGGAAATGAAACCGAATTAAGCAATAATGTGCAAACAGAAGGTGTAGTTGATTTAAATTAAAGATTTTAAGAAGTAAAAACACTGATATTATTACAAGCTAAGGTAAACAGAATTAATAATAAAATTCTCCAAATAACATGAGATACAAAAATGTTCACATTAATAAATACCAACGATAAAACATTTAATACGGCACTATATATTTATGTTATGACGTCAGATATGTGATATTCTGGTTAAAACTAGTTATTTCGTAGCCCGCATGCATCGGGCTACCTATCGCAAGAACGGTTTAATTAGTAGCAATTATTCGCTGCAATAATTTATGTAATTGCCTTGGAGTCTTGTCTCGTGCAGTTGCAGGGGGGTTTAGCCTGGTAGATATATGAGTGTAGATACTATAGCATATTGTTGAGTGAACTTCATCATCATTATCCTCAGGCCTTGTTTCTCGTGGTAAATCATAAAATGACTTCTCCTGCTGAGGGTGCAGCTGCAGGGAGTGTCAGAGTTTTACTGACTAAAGCCCACTATGTTCTGGAGATCTTTATGTGCTAGGGCCGCTGCAACTCTTTCGAATAACCCGCAGCCCTGAAGAGCATCCTCATGCTAAGGCCATTCCCAATTTTATTTGGGATCGGCGTTGTCTTCTTCCACACTCCTCTATAATAAAATCATTTCACAACTAACGTTCCTTCTAGCCATATCACCATTCACTCAATCCATCCATAATTTTTTGGTCGTCCTAACATCCGCAATCATGTTTAAAACTTTCCTCATAACATGATCCTCATTCGTCAACATCACATGCCTTACAATAAAAGATGGTCACCACATAGTTTTTCATTTGTTTTTCAAAAATGTATAATTCGTTAAATTAATCTAGAACGTTCTTCACGCAAAATAAATAGACGGTGACTAATTTCAAACAAACCTTTTAAGAAAATTGTATCTTCAATTAAGTTCTGAGCAAGGAGGCCCGACAGCAAAGTTGATCTTTCATCTGCCACCATAATACAAGCCACAATTTTTAATTAGGTCACAAGCTTTTAAACCGTGATAACCTCAAGTTCGTTCGGCGATTTTGTGTGGCGCCTACGTTAACGAACGGAGCATAAGAAACCACTGAATATTGCTCTATAATCCACAAAAAAATATTTACTTGTGTAACCAGTTTCTTAACACAAACTCTTCTTAAGAAACATAATATTTATACAAATCATATATCGAATGGCTCTGGCATTGAGTTGTTGGATGCGCAATATTTTGGTGAGATATATTATGTATGTAATCTGTTTGTTGTGTTGAGTTGTTATTTAATTTTTTGTTTGTATTACTGTGAACTTGTATGACCTAACGAGGCTGGCATAGCACAGAAGTGCTTAAGCCTCATCAAATAAATGATATAAAAAAAAAAACAGAAATAAATCAATTTACAATCGAAATAACTGAATTGTGCCAGGAAAAGTATACTACATACACGAAGGAATAAAACAGTACAAATAGCCAACCGTCATTGTGAATAACGTGAACTAACATTAAATTAAATACATAGAAAACAACTAAGATATAATGTCCGTACTTAATATTCTTAATAAGAACAATTGACCTATCACCCGGCGTTTGTTTATTTGTTGCAAAACTAAAACGCTGTATAGATAATATGTTATTTTTATGTAACATTTTAAAGTGAACCATCTTCTTATGCACAATAAAGTTCTTTAATCTTTTAACCACCACCTACAGTCACGTATAGATGACAAGCCAAAAAGTACCCAGCCACGCCACGGTCATGACTACATGACCAACTTTAAAATTTTAAAATTAATAGTCAGTTTCAATCCATTTAATTCCGAACTCACTACTATTATTTGTAAGTATTTAATGGTTGAATTCTTAGCTTGGCGCTGAGGGCACGTCTTTCTTTTTGTAACTTGGCGGTCAAAAGGTAAAACCTAACTCTGGAGTAAACTAACAATCGTTAATGACAAAGTCTAAAATAATGTTGCCAGATTTATGACTTCAAGTGATGAGCCCATGGTCCGATTTTTAACAAGCGAAACTTTTAATTATGCGACTGCCTATCTGATCCCCTCAACCCAGATACCCGGGCAACACGATACCCTTTGGCAAGATTGGTTGTCAGACTTTCAAAGATGGACGAATGACAGCTGGGCCACCAATTTAACGTGCTTAAACAAAACTAGCTTTTGGGCGCGACTTTTCTCGGGTTATGAAGTGTTATTATTATCATTTAGGTATAGTTTTAACTTCCATCCCCTACTTTATACCCTTAGGGGTGGAATTTATCAAAATCTTTTCTTAACAGATTCCTACGTCATAACATCTACCTGCATGCCAAAATATAGCCCGATCCGGTCAGTGGTTTAGGCTGTGCGTTGATAGATCACAATGTCAGTCTATCATCTTTGATTACTAGGTATATATTTAAGATAACACAGGCTTCTTTCAACGCGAGTGAAACCAGGCAATCAGCTTGTATGACTTTTAATGGCATCTCAAGGCGTGGCAATGAACTTATTCAATGAATTTAGCTTTATTCCTGTATATTATAAAATCAAAATATATACCCCACATAAAATGCGACACAAAGTTGCATATGAAAATACCATTAAATAACACTCAAGTACTTTAAAAGCAAATAAACGACGAAACAATATACGTCAACGACTTCTACGGGTCTTTATTTGGTTAAAATGAGTTTACAAAGTATGAAAATTGTACTTTGTATTAAATTTTGGTCGCTTGCCGTCGGTTGCAAATAAAGCCTGAACTTTACAGGTCATAGAAAGCTGAGCTCGGCTTTTCTGTTATATAGTAAGGAATGAAGGGACTTTGGGAACGAATATTTGTATCTTATATGAACGCATGTAGTATCTTTATGACCTCGTGTCTTCGAAATGATCGAATTGATTACGACAATCAGAGATTTTCGGGATTTGTATCAAAGTTATGTAAACAAGTTTTCTTAAATAAGTGACGTTACGTGACTGTGAGCTATAGATTCATTTTCGTATTAAATAAAAAAACCATGAACATTTTTAAAAGCTTTTATTTAACTTGCCGTGTATGTATGTTACTGTGGATTCTTTGAACTCAATTTTGAAGAAGATATCTTCAACCGATTGAGCTAAAATTTTGTATACACGTTCAGTTTTGATGACAATGCAAGATATGTTATATGACGTTATTCTAAATCCAATATGGTGGAGCGTCCAAGATGGCGGAATAGTTATTTTTAATGAATTTCAACAATATGGGTATCAACTGAAAGGACTTATTAAGAGTGAATTAAAAAATAATTTGACTTTATTCTAAATCCAATATGGCGGACTATAAAAGCTTTTTAAAAAAAGTTTTTTCCTTAATTTATTATTCAAACAGAATACGAGGTAAAAGATACGCGAGGCGGATGACTAGGTTTGTAAATTTCAAAATGACGTATGTCTAAAATCTAGATTATACTTTGTTTTATTATTTAATTCATATAAGCGCCGATGTGTGTACATAAATAATTTTAACTATTTTCACTCCTAACTACTTAAGTATAAAATAACTAACTAGACTTGTGAAAAAAATAGGCATTGGCAAGAATCTAGACAACATTTCAAAGCTTCTTTATCGTGCGAATTAAACGAAAACTACGCTGCCATCAAAATTGTTGACAATACCCAAGCCGAACTATAACAGTAAATCATTATAAAAACTGCGAACCAAAGGACAAACAGTCTAAAAACAGGTTGTAGGTACACACTTACCTGAAGTGTAAGCGATTCTCATTCTATTGTCCCAACTTAAACTCCACTTAATACTACATAAAGGATATGTAATCTTGTACAGTGTGTGAACAGGTGTAGCAAATGGTTAACAATGGTTCGTTTAGCGTTACCTACACAATGTGGAGCTGACCACTATGAATAAAACAACACCAGGTAACAGAGAAGAGTGCGGTTAATTGTTTTCAAGCTTTCTAAAATTCTTTTAAAAAGTTCAGCGAGTGGAAAGTTGTGGTCAGCAATTGCGGGGAAGCGTTAGCTACCTAGATATTTATGACGCAAGTAAGTTCCATTATAACTTTGTTTTGATTGCTGTCGCTACACAATCACTTTAGTAGATCGTTCGTTCAATCGTTTAGTGTTCTATTCCACGCGCTTCTTGAAGAGCAGTCAGCAACATCGCAGGGGCCCCGTAGGGCCAAGATCTGCCGGGACTGCGGTTTCTTCGCAAGAGTCACCGGGGCCCTAGTACCTAGGGAACTGAAGAAGGAACAGAGAGGGTTTTAATATCCCATAAAACGGACCAAAATGCTTTGCAGCAATTTGCGAATAAACTAAGTAACTCACCAGTTACTATGTATTTTATCTATCCAGGCCAGGGTGGCCGTTTTTCTCCAAGGAAATCCAGTCAGCAGTCCATATACCTAATAGTCTATATGCAGTTGCGCGGACACAGGTGTGCTTTCTAATCCCTCACTTTCATAGAAATTCGAGACGACCTGAGAAAGACCGGGCCCATAGCCGACATATACGTACTACGCACGAGTATATCGATCACCTACTTCCAGACTTCGGGCTGCTTTGTGAATGGTTCTGAACTTACTTTGTAGTCCCGTATTTGTAGGTTACAAAGTGATGTTAACCTGACTCGGGGATCGAACTCGATTCCCCTTCACAGCAGCCGCTCTAAGCAGCTCCTACACCAAGGAGGCAATAATCCAAACTATTCTCTCAGCTCACTTTGTTCTAACATTTTACGCGTCAGTAAAAATTTTGCCTAAGGTTGTATTTTTCTTGAAGAAAATACAGTACACTTGGGGCTCATCGATGTTCGTTCGCCGACGTTAAAATACAGGTTGAATAATACTTGTGTATATTTACTGGAGTTCTCCCTTGAGGTTCGGCAAACTATCAGCTCTTACTTATGTACGCCTGGTAAGTGTTGGGTTGAAGATCAATCGTGTGTAAATAGGGAAATGGAATACTGTGGTGTAATAATGTTTTTAGTTATATAATTTTATTTATTGGATGTTAAATGCTAAGGCAAAAGTTCGTATCTTCGTTTGTTTCATCCGAATCATCTCCCGAGCCTTTTCCTATCTAGGCTGGGGTCGGCTTCCAGTCTAACTAGATTTAGCTCTGTACCAGATTTTGACAAGGTTTTGGTGTCTAAGATATACTTAGTAAGCACATACATACTTAGAAAAGTATCATTGGTACTTGCCTGACCTGGAATCGAACCCACGCACACATACTTTAGAGGTTGGCTCTTTAACCACTAGGCCACCACGACCAACACGATCCGAATATAAAAAAATATTTTAGTGTCAAATAGTCTATTGATCACGGAAGGCTACTTTTTGTGCGTAAATTAGTTCTCGCTAGATGCGGATGAAACTGCTGGCTGAAGCTAGTATAGAAACAATGTTTAAACAGTTAATTCACCTCGATGAATTGACACAATAGGAAAATTTGTTTCTGACCCGTTTGTATTGCTTGCCACTGTAAATAATGCCAGTGTAATCTCTCTACAGTATAAGCACGGTACTGGGTTTTGTATCTTATGTATCAAGTTACCCCTTTGTTCAGCACTGATCTAAGCTTTGTTCACACAATACTATGAAATTCATCCTCTGTTTTGTCTCCCGGTTATAAGGGATGTAAAAATACGCGGTTAGTGTTAGGGCCAGTTTCAAAGGTTACGGATAGCCACTATCTACGAGATAAATTATAAAATGGAACAGAATTTTTGCTCCTCCCATGAAACAGACTAAGTTTCGCCAAATTATTTATCGACTTGAAACTGTTTTTAGAGACGTGAGTTTTACTAAAAGCGTGTGCTATTTCAGAATAGAATAGAATAGAATATCGTTTATTTCTTAGTATATGGTAATTACAGATGTTAAAATTATAGAATGATTCACATATACTACCATATCCTGTGTAGAATTTTAAATAGAATCTACATCACATAGAATATTTTTGGTGTTTATATACTATTTTTATAAGCTTTTTAACAATACTTGATTTGTTGTATCAGTTGCTTCATTATTAATCTGCCAGATAAAATATCTGGAAATTATCAGCAACCTGTGAAACTAGCCCTTAAAATCGCATTTCCGAATCGAAATTTAAAAATCTACGAAGAATTTTTCAAATAAATTCGAAAAGTTCCTAACTCTATTTGCAGTTGCATTTTTAATGCCCACTGTGGAAAATCTACTAATAATAGGTACTTAGCTCGCTGCAACCATTAGTTCTGTCTAGTTCGTTTTTCTAGCTTTTATTTGTGTATAATTTATCTTCGTGTTCTGTCGCGCAAATTACTCCTAAATTAATTACTTTTGGTGTTTTTTCATTAGGCAAATGGTGCTACTAGATGACACGGCAACTTTATAACGATATGTTATAAAATCAGCTCAGATTCAGTTTTCCTGTTATTTTAATGGAATATTTGTGAGTAACCTTCATATTATTATCTATTTCTATTATTTATTAATTTTATAATATCGGGAGACCTTTTCATACACGGTCGGTTAGCCCCCATTTTAAGCTATTTGATTTGCTTGTGCTGTGAATGCTAACTCACCTAGCCAGGAAAGGTCATAAATAACTGACAAACTGCATAGTTTACATTATAATATTTATAAATACTTATTATAACACCCAGAAACAAGCAACAAACCCACAGAAAACAAGCAAGAGGACTAAACTATGTAGAAGATAACACCCATTTTTCTCAGAAGTAAACATATATGCATTATATCCTATTGATAACATACACCTAACCAAATAATCTTATTCGAATGCAAGTATTGTTGAAAAATCTTGTGTAATAAAAACACTCTACAGTGCTCTATGTAGATTCTATTTAAAATAGCACACGCTTTTAGCAAAACTCACGTCTCTAAAAACAGTTTCAAGTCGATAAATAATTTGGCGAAACTTAGTCTGTTTCGAGAGAGGAGCCCGAAGCACTAATGACTAGAACCGACAGACTGTCTTCCCAGACTTAAGTACGAGAAAATTTAGAACGTATACATGTTTGCCTTTGGACCAGTCAGCAGAAAAAGTGGGTGAAAGTGTATACTAAAAGTTTTGGAGTTAATTAAAGTTTAAGGTTAAAGTATGTACCTACATCATTCGTTGAAGTTATTGAATTACATTTTTTTGGTGTGTAGTTTTTGCTACTGACAAAATGATATAGTGTTCATCAATGTGAAACTTAATTATGTTTTTTTTTTCTCTCAAATAGTTTGAGATTGGACTTGTTTTTGTATAAATCTGGTTCTTAAAGGCTAAAAGACTGATATAATGTGCTTGCTGGATAGTTTGTTGCGCCACTTCTTCCCAGCAAAAGGTTTTGGGAGCTGACTTTTGTTTCAACGTTCGAAAAGTGCCGATTTATCAGCCTAATTTTAATGAATGATGATGAAAATTTCATATTTGTTTTGTATTTGAAGATTTACCTGAACAGTAAGAATAAGAGAATATTGGATAATCAAGAATTTTATTTTATTAATTTTATTTTCTTTTTTTTAAGAAGGCTTACAGACTAATAACAGGATAGGAACAAAAATTTTAATTTTAATTTTATTTTCGCTATTTTGACAAAAACTAACTTCTTCTTCAGAATACAGGGGATGGCGAACTTTATTTCCGTTCTAAATCTAGATACAACTTAAAAGCTCGATGCGTCTTAAGTGTGACGTAAGAGCCTACGCTTGTCGTGAATGCAGGTGCTACTGCAAATAATACCTAGCCAAAGCCTGCACAGAACTTGCTTATCGCGACAACTCCGTATAACAACTATAAGGCATAAGGCTATGTCCGTCGGAGTTTTGTAGATTTTACATGTTTGTGTATAGAATATTTTGCTAAATGTGTAAGTTTTGCTTACAGTTAGTTTTAGGTTCAGTTGGGGGGAGTGTCAGACTTTGAATGACTAAAACCCACTTTTGTTCCACCTTGCGGACAAACAATAGCCCCAAGCAGGTCTCGGCCCTACGAGGTCCTTCCAAATTTGCTGACTGCTCTTTGAAGAATGCGTGGAACAGATAGACACGCCAGCGACACGGGCCTGTCGTCCTTAGACGTACGGACGATGAGACCCATCCCCACCCATGAAAGTTTGCTTACATATTAATTTTAAATTACTAATATAGTCCGTTTGATATTATAATCCTCTTTAAGATTTTCATTGCCCTATTGTATAACGAAATTAAAACAATTTTGTACCATGTAAACTTACTAAACATCACTTCAAAATTAAAAACCCAGCGTACAAACTATAACAGAATAAGACTAAAAATTCATACTAACAAAAAAACCTTGCATACACTAATAAAACTAAAAACTGGAACTAAAAAAAAACTTACAAAGGCTACACAAATTCTTTCAACATTGCTCGTAAAAATTCATTAAACTTTAAGAATGAAAAAACAAAGCAGAAAGTCCGGGGATGGTAACAACATTTGGAACACCCAATTTTCGTTTTAAGACTTATGCAAAATGGCCGACGGCTTCTCAGTAATCGCTGGTCCAAATGCCTCGAGATTATGTATATTGGAATATAATTGAATGTAAGGCGAGAAGGTCAATGAATAGGAGATTTTCGTGACATTTCAACTTTGAAAAATTTAATACATTTTTTGTTGGAGACAAAAGACGGGGATTAATGTTAGTAAAAAATATTTTTTTCTATCTCAAAGTATTTCTATTTTTTACATAATATTAATTTCCGTTTCACCCGCGTAACGGAGAAAGAACTCCGTGCGCCCAGATAAAAAGTAGCCTAGAGCCTACCACGATAAATGGACTATATATTTAACACTGAAACCATTTACCAAATCGGTCTAGTAATTCTTGAGCGCATGAAACTCATTTTTTCGTATTCATGATCATGTTGTAAAGAACATAGATAGACCTGCCTGGGCTTCGGGTTGTTTGTTAGAGTTACCGTGGCCAACATAGTGGGTTTTAGTCAGTAAGAGTCTGACACTCCCTCCAGCTACACCCTCAGCGGGAGGGGTCATTTTATGATTTCCCACGAAAAAAAAACATTAATAGATAGAGTAACTTATGAAATAATGGTTGCATTGTGTGTAGGATTAAAAACTAAGAATGTTACTTGTGAGATGACGTCATCCAGAGAGTATGGAAGAAAACCTGCTACTGTTAAATAAAAAATAAATCGGACAGAAACAGTAGGGTGATGATAAATAACAACAAAGAAAACTGTCGAATTCCTACTAACACAGTTCATTATTAAGGCAATATTTCAGAAACCCAGGTAAGGACTCCCCGACAATGATAAACGTTCAATCATGAAAGGCTATTGCATCGCATAAGCTATGTGATAATGGCCGGTCGTAATTAGCCACTTAACTGGGACCAGGCTATTCAGTATAATACCCGTGTTGATGATATAATCAACTATTAGGGTACATGATATTGTAAAAGCAATAGTTTGTAATATTGGACTACAAATGGGAGATTTTGGGAGTTTCTAAAGATAATCTGGTAAGAGTACCAATAGATTAGGCCCGTAAAATATATGTTGATGATATAGTTTCTGTCACCGTTTTCACCCACGGAATGCGGATTCAAAGAATCCAAAATCAAAATAAAAGTCATTTGTTCAAATTAGGCTGATAAATGAGCACTTTAAGAACGTCAAAACTAAGGACAGTCCCCAAAACGCCCACCATTCACCATTTTCTATGAATTTTTGCTGGGAAGAAAAAGTAGCGCAACAAACTCTTCAGCTAGCTTTTCTCAATAAATAGACTATCTACCAAGGAAAAAACATTCAAATTGGTCTAGAAGTTGGCAGGGCTCTTTCAATACTCTTTGGTAAGACTAGTTGTTACACTTTTTGGCTTTTAACTATCCGTAACAACTCAAATGTCAACTGGGGCATGAAAATTTATAAGTTTTCTTCGGAAACCCCTAGAATCTCGTCCTGACATGATGGTCAAACATCCACAAATCGATCTATGATCTGTCGATTCATATCGCTAGTAGTTAGCCATGAATTCCCTTCGAAAAGAATGATGAAAATATAATTATGTGTACTAGAGAAACATGCATATTTAGAAAATCATGTCGAATATCCCGTGTCAAAGTATGCATGGATTCCAGTGAATTTAAATGCAGGTAAATGCATCTGCTGGGTACCGAACAATAGTGGTTGGGATTCCGCGAAAATTCATACCTACACACGACAAACCGATATGCTATCGGGTATCGTACACGCATTGCGGTCAGTGTAAATCGAAGAGCCTTTTAATTCTATATAATTCTGTGATCAGGTGACCCTTGAACAGGTAATCATGGGAATCAATAGGGGAGACTAGTACGAGAAGTGTACGATTCTATCATAAGGCTGCAATGATGAGCTCTTGAAATAAACATGCTTATTAGTTTTAAAGAAATGCAGTATTTTATTAATTCTTCAATCCTAGTTGTTAAACTTCAATATTAGTAAGCTAAATCAATAAAAATTCTGTCAGTTTTTGACACTATATTTACTCAGAAAGCCAGATTTACTACTGCCTACTTTCTATCTGGGTGCGCGGAGTTGTTGCCACAGGTCGCGAGTGACATCAATGGCGGATGTGAGTGTTAAATAAAATTAATGTACAGACGACATCACATAAACCTATCTCAACCTGACAAATTTCTTCAATAGATTTTCAACCTTATCATAAATAGCGGAAGGTTAATATTCGATTGGTAAAATTTTACAGGTTCGGGTGGATTGACCTGCTGGCGTCTGCACCCATACAATTATAACTTTGCATAAAAATATAAAAGTCAATAATTCAAACAGATTTTATTTTTAACTGTAATTGGAACCAGTATTTCATTCTTTGTTCTCATTATATTACCGTTTGGCAATAAGTGTCAATTATATCAAAATTCCAATTAAGTATAAGTATTTTGAGTACATCTTGTCAATATTCAAACAAAATTAGAGATAAAAAAAACAGACAAGATTTAACATTGTTAGAGCCAAGTTCCTTAAACAAAAACTGTGTTGCCAGGCGTAAAATTGAAATACGTTAAATAAGGAAAAATCTTTCACTTTTTCTATTCTGTGTATTCAACATCATCTCCCGAGCCTTTTCCCAACTATGTTGGGGTCGGCTTCCAGTCTAACCGGATTCGGCTGAGTACCAGTGTTTTACAAGAAGCGACTGCCTATCTGACCTCCTCAACCCCGTTACCCGGGCAACCCAATACCCCTTGGTTAGACTGGCGTCAGACTTTCTGACTACCCGTAACGACTGTCAAGGAAGTTCAATGACAGCTGGGACCTACAGTTTAACGTGCCATCCGAAACACAATCATTGGTGTCCAAGATATACTTATAAAGTACATACAAACTTAAAAAAGTTGCATTGGTACTTCCCAATCTGGAATCGAACCCACGCCCTCATACTTGAGAGATTGGCTCTTTGACCACTAGGCCACTACCACTTTCTGTGTATTCAACAAAGTATCGATATTTATCGAGGGGACTATTGTATGTATGTGGACGATTGTATAACCGCAGCAAAGGACTTCGTAGTCCCCTAACACACATGCTTTTATTAAATTTACTAGCTGTTGCCCGCGACGTCGTCGTCTGCGTGGGCATTAGGTCATTAAAATTCACCCCCCGTACGAGACAGCGTGATAATATGTAGCCTATATGTTGACTCGACCTCTTAGTTATATTCATGTCAAATTTGAAGCAAATCCATGCAGTACTTTTTGAGATTATCCCGGACATACAAACAGACAAAAATTCTAAAAACTATATTTTTGGCTTCAATATCGATTGTAGATCACGCTCCAATTATTCTTTTTAAATAATATTCAATGTACAGTTTTAACTTGTCTACGATTTTATTATATGTATAGATGACGGTACTTGTGAAACTGCTCTGCTATGTTGACAATGCCAGATTTCTGCTTCTCCCTTGAACATTAAAGCTAGTAGTTCGAGTGTTTCTACAAAATGTTATATGGATGTAATACGTATGGTATTTTGGACACAGTGTTGTACAGTATTACTCTTGGACGCCAAGCCTGACTGCGATTTGTTTCCGGACGACTGGAAGATGATTCTGTTGGTATGTTTGGAGTATTGTGAGATAAGCGAGATTAGAGTGATTGGCTACGGCCATTTTTGCTATTAAATATATAAAACCTAGCCTTTACCCAAAGATTAAGCATCGTCATCCAACGCGGCAATCCTGCCAACCTATTAGGTACTGTGTAGGTTTGACTTTTTGCGTTTTTAATTCTATTTTAAGACCGGCCGACTCATCATTTAAAAATAGAATCGTTTAAAATTAAACAGATTTTCTTTTGAAAATTCTTTTGTCAATCTACCATCATTCAGCTCCTACCAGGAAAATATACTTCAAGCGAAATATTTGAAAAGTTTTTCCTCTAAAAGTATTACTTTCCAGGAAGACGGTTCCTGGAGAAGGTTCTTCTATGTACGTTTGAAGACACGCCTATACAATTACCGGGTGATAGCGATGATGAGTTTTTTGACGCCCTTTATTACTTGTTTAAATTATAGTTTAAGTTAGTACATATTAAACATGTAATAGTCTTCCTTAACCTAATAAATCGATAAAAGTACTTCCTGAAATCTAACGCCTAGACTTGATGCCTAAAAAAACAAAGATCCGACCTAGTAATCAACACTCTAGATAGTCGCATATTCAAGGTTGTTGATCCCTGATATTACACTGTACTACTTCCAGTCTTGAAAACATTAATAGCATAACAACTAGGAACACTTAGTCAGATGAAAGGGTTTCTTAACTAGCTGTTTGGTTGAGGTCGTGGCAAACATCTTGCTGAGAAACATTGATGTTATCTGTTTTCAGATGATATAGAAGAAACAAAATGACAAGTCCAAGTGGTTAAAGCACCAGGCTCTCAAGTATGAGTGCGCGGATTCGATTCCAGGTGAGGCAAATACCAATGTAACTTTTAAGTCTAAGTTATATGTTCTTTCTAAGTATATCTTGGATAGCAATGACTGATTAAAGGTAAAGGAAAACATCTCGAGGAAACATAGACGATAAAGTCTGAAATCACCGACCCTCATTGAGCAAGCGTGGTGTTAAACGCTCAATCCTTGTCAGCGTGAGAAGAAGCCTATGCCCAGCAGTGGAATGATAAAAAGGCTGATGATAATGATAATGTAAATCTACGGCCCAAACATATCAAACAAAACAAGAATCATCAATGAATAAAATCTTTCCAAAAATCACGTCATATGCGACACACCACATATTTGTGTTCTTGAAGACAAAATACTCACAGAAATTGCAGTATACTGTCAACATAAATTTTCCTTGTAAGCGTTATTAGCACTAAATATTTTAAGACTCCTTTTGTTCCAGTCCAAAAGTTAATTAATAGCATGGAGTAATTTGTATGCCAAGCCTTGCCAAGTCTCTTCTGCAGTTAAGTATACTCTATATAGCATAGCAGTTAAGTATACTCTATATAGCAGGCTCCATAGTATGGCATAGAACAGTGTTTAGGATTTTCCTATAATTTTATGTTGGGCCTCATTCATTTACCTCGTTTTTTCCAAGCTATGTTGAGGTCAGCTTCCAGTCTAACCTGATGCAGCTGAGTACTAGTGTTTTACATGGAGCAACTGCCTGTTTGATCTTCTCAACCCAGTTTACCGCACAACCCGATACCCCGATAACCCTTGGTAAGGATTGATTGTCAAATTTTCTGGCTTCTGACTACCCGTATATTTTTGGGATGTTTCCGCATTCAAATAAAAAAGCCCTTTAATTTTCTCTAGGATTCCCCCTTTTTTCAGCTAAAATGTGGTTTTACAATGAGTAATGAAGCCAATAAAAATCCCCAAATATTTATTCAATATTCAAAAGTGGAACAATATTTCTCTAAAACTCTGTCAATTTTTTTTTTGTACATTAACATTTCTTAAGGAGTTTTATCAGTTCGAAATTCCAAGGTAAAGCAGGAAATCTTTAGTTTTCCTTCGCACTTTTACATCCTTTCTAAGGAACAAAATAAATTATGACTACGTGGAAAGTTTATTAGACTCTTTACTTTGTTGAAGGGAAGGATAATGTGTCTGAATTTTACAACCCGTATAAAATGCTTTGGTATTATAATTTGTTATTATAATCTTATTTTATAGAATAGGATTATTAAATCTAAAGTAGAGGTATCAGCATACGCGAACTTTTTCGTAACTTCTTATCATTATTTCGACAACTTTTAGACAATCACTTCATCAAGTTACGTTGTGACATCGCTCAACGAACTGTGAAATAGAACTTGAAAAGTTGGTCTTTTATGCTTTTTTCGTCACATTTCCTCAAATAATTTCTATCTCTACTTATAAAACTGTGAACGTTTGTACGTCATTTTTTTTAGAAGGCGAAGCTACAATTGTTATAAGTTCTATAGAGGCTTAACTGTATATTTTAATAAAATTATTATGGGATCGGCCGAAGTCTTTTAAATATGGAAGCACAAACAAGTAAGTAGATATTTTTTTATCTTGTCATTGTTTTTTTTTATATGAATTTGCCGTTGCCGTTTTTTTTTGTTTCATATCTTGTGTTGTCATTGTTTGTTTATTGTTTTTTATTTTGAATAAAAGGTTTTTCTTTCCTTCTTTTAATTATTAGTATGTTTCCACAGTACCTAGTAGTAGAAGTTCTTTTGGGTACCAGTGATGGAAAAGATGAGAAGGCAGCGGATGTAGTGGTATGAACAAGTATTGAAAAACGATAAAATAGAATTATGTCACTAAAAGAGTGTGTTAAATATGACTCAATGGAAGCAGAGAGAAAGTCCAAAGAATTTCAATGGAGCGCCTGAAAGATGACAAGAAAAAGAAGAGGGTGAATGTTAGTACAACTATAATATTGACAATGGGTAGAAAGCGTAGGACAATTTGCTCCAAAGTAGAAAAATAAACCTTTTTAATAAGAACCTACTATCAATGTATACGTATTTCTGTCATTAATTAATGTAGTGTAGGTACCTCAAAAGTCATAAATTCATATTCACAACACTGAAACAAAAAAGGTTCTAAACCTAATCCTAAAAGTTACAAAATCCTACTATTTAAATACACGTATTACAAATAATCGACAGCAATATTTGGGATATTCCTATAAAAGGTCAATAATCTTCTAATCCATTTTGGATAAGATCAATTAATTTAAGTTTCAATCGCCGTTAAACTTAGGAGAACTATAATTCTAGATAGGAGTTTCGTACCTAAGCTCCGTATATTAGGTAAAGGTGTCGTACTGTGTAGACTTGGGTTGAGGCTTTTGTAGACACAACCTTTGTGCTTATAACATCCACTTTGAAGAGAATTGGGTCTAACACAATATAGTGGTGTTTAGGGTAAGCTACTTTTGATCGTGTAGGGAGTAAATATTAATATTGTATAAGAGTTCTTCTTTACTAAAAGCTTGTATTTAAAGTTAGTGTAACTAACATATTGATGATAAAAAATGTTATACTTACCTTAATAATGTTCAGCATAAAAAGATGTCTTAGTGTCAATTTTAAATAAACAAAATGGGTGTCACTTATAAAGAACTTTACTTGATAAATATTTATATTATAGTTTTGATTTTTAGTGAATTATAGACTTTTTATATAATAAATACCTAAATACTTTTAAAAATGTACGCCAGCAAATCAAGCTATCCAAAACTGTCAAATTTTCCCAATCAACTTTGGAGTGCTTGAATGCTTCAGCGATAAAGTTGATAATCTATTAAGCAAGTTTGCTAGATTGTAGTAGCTTGATGTGCTGGCGTCTGTATCCATTCATCAGATGAATATCAGCAAAGGCCCCTAATACAACTCAATATTCCTGTCCTTAAATTTTGAACCATATGCTTCAACGATACGGTTGAAAATCTATTAAGAAAATTTACCAGATAGTAGTAGCTTTATGTGCTGGCGTCTGTACCCATTCACCGCATTTGCAGGCCGTAAATGGGACTCAATATTCTAGTCTTTCTGTTTCGACATAATTATTACACTATCAACAACGGTACAATGGTATCCTGTTAAAACATTTTTTAAACCACTTATCACTACCTAAAATTATAGGATTATCATCAACATATACACTGAAAGAGATAAAATTAAAATATTAAATCAGTATTAAATACAGTCATGGTCGAACTGATAAAGCCACCCACTCACTGGTAGGCTTGTGTTGAAATATTATTCAACATTTTAATTCTTTTGTTACGAATATCCGAATTTTCGAATATAATATTTTCACTGTCAGTTTTCTAAATTCCAGTAATGGAAAATTACGTTCTGTGTGCTATTTATTTAATTAATGGTAAACACGACTTGACACTTATTATATAGACGACTGTGAGTTTGTGATTATTAATTATATTGACGAGACTGTTCGCGCAATGGTGACCACTGCCGAGCTGTGGATACCTGGTTCGATTTCTAGTACGGTCGACATTTGTGTGATGAGCATGCTTGTTGTGTGTTATAATATATTTATTTATTAATATAATATGTGTAAAGTAAATGTAGTTTATTAGTTGTGTTAGCACCCATAACACTCTTGGGACTAACAGACCGTGTGAGAAAAGGTGTCCCGATATTATGATATTCTTATATACAATCATTAAATAGGTACTAAATATTGCTCTAATTGAATTGCAAACATGTAACCATTAATTTAGAACAGGCATTGGTGAACAGCTTGCTGTCCGGGTTGGTCTGTCCAAGTTTATTCAGAGCGGATTATGTTTACCAGATGTTAAATAATTTTTGTTTATAATTTCTAAAGTGAAACTTTGCAACCCTAAAGATAAGGATTTGAGACGTACTAAATGTATAAAAAACATTAACTAAATGTTCTTTTCAGTAATCCTCTTTGGCTTTCTGTACAAAGTAAAATCCCCATCGCAAAAATTTTACTTTTAAAAAGTATAGAGGCTTGTATTATTTTTTACTTTTGACTTTTGGGATGCGTTCTTTTTTTGAAATTAAAATGTATTTTGAAACTACATATTGAAATGAACAAAACTACATGCCTGCTACAAAATTAAGCTTAGACGTACAGACGCCAGCACATCAAGCTACTACAGACATTTGTAAAATTTCCTAAATATATATTTTTTTCCTTAATAGACTGAACCAATTTTGATGGAACAAGACTAAGAATCATCCCATCAAGACCTATGGTGCCTCAGACAATAACACAGAAGCATTGGTATAAACACACGCATAGGGTCAAAATTATACCCTTTTTGCGCCGGAGGTAAAAAAAATCATCTCTCATAAAATACATTAATAAATTGAAGTAAAGTTGAATTGAAGAAAAGATTGAAGTGAAGTAAGGTTTTCACAGATGGGTAGGTAAAGTAAAAAGAAAGAAAACATTCAATATCTCTTTAAATACACAACTAGAATGACATTGTGTATTCATTCATCACCATCAGCCTTGAACCCGCACATTCATACTTGAGAGGCTGGTGCTTTAACCACTTCACAATTCACATCACTATGTAAACAAAAAAGTGTTCCACTAAAAATTCTCATGCAAAACAATGAACAGTGGGAAATGCCTAGTCATTTCACTGACAATTAATAACAGTGTCAACGAAACTGTTGATGACAGCCGTTGAAATGTTTTAGCGTCGCTCTTAAAACACTTGTGAATGTAAGGTCGCGTTCCCACTATGACATGACGATAAAAAATCGTGTCGTTGACTGTTGTATACAGCCAAGACAACGCTAACTTACAGATGACTTAGTTATGTATGTGGTTCACGAGACAACGTAAGTAGCTCAAATGGCCGTTGTCAAACGTTGAATAAAGTATCATTAGGTACATCTGCCTATCCTTATTTTCAAATTATGTTGCGGGGCGTTTTACATAGAACGACTGACTATCCAACCTCTTCAACCCAGTTAAGGTAACCCGATATCCCTCGGTAAGACTTATTGTAAGAGTTCCTACCTTCTGGCGATAACGGCTGCTAAGGATGTTCAAATGACAGCCGAGAACGTGCCTTCCGAAGAACGAAATATTGTATATGGTGTATCGACAAAATATAGTTCCGACGAGTCGAGTTTATTTAGAACACTGATGTCGTCCTACGCTAAAATAGTTCAACGACACGGTAAAAGGTAGCCCATACCCAGTGGAAACACATCCTAAGTATACACAATGGCGTAACCTCAAAACGTTGATTTTGACGTGGCAACTAAAATAGAATAATACGCTTTTTACCAACGTAATTGTAGTACGTTGACACGCGGGTTTTCAACCGCTATTCTTTGTGTCCCGGATTAGGGGTAAAAGGATTTTTGTTGAGCCAATTTTATGTTAAGTTGAGTGAGCTTGGAAATGAAAGGAATTTTTTTATTTGTATAGACGTCATAGAGTGCCAATCGGTTTGTTTTTTTCCGGGAACAGCCAATATTATTTTTATACCACGGTCGTTACTTTCTCAAAATTCAACTAGCATATTTTTCTGTATGCCGATGGAACGTGAAAAGGATTAGCAAAAAACATTTCGCGTGTAACGAAACGTCAACGCCCTTTCTAAGTCCATATTTGAATTTTAGATCGTAAAAATCTCATTTCGATAATATATACATGACATATGACACCCGAACATCATCAAAATAATAATCTCGTATTATTCCAAAACTTGAATAGAAGCCTAACATTTCTAAATAAAACTCCCATCAGTATGATTGACAGAAAAACTATTACGTCTCCTTGTTCGAACATGAATTATTCATCAGCCCACAAGAATAGAGCCCAAAACTTGCACAAAGGGAGAAACTTGCGACCGAACATGCAAAAAAGTTGAGCTTTTATTCTTTTGACCGATTTCTAAGAAATTGTATTGGAAAACTTACTTAGTTTCGTTGTGTGCGAGTATTTTTTGAAGAGGAATCCGGAATTGAGGATGTATTTATATTCAGTGATGTTGACTATTATTGCGTCGTATTTATTTGTAACATTTTCAGCTTTTTTTATTGATCTACTGCAGGGCACATGCCTCTTCCTTGCAGCAGGCTCAGCATGACAATCTTAGAAACCAGTTTTATCTACCGGAGAATGGACATAATAACGGATAAATGACAGCATGACGTAACATTTCTTTTGACACGTAGAAAAGATTTTTCTTTTCTTCGATCGACATATTAAGTCTACAAGTGATTATATGCGAGTTGACAGGTCGCGCCATACCGCGGCAGAAGACATGTTGACATTGACAAAAAAAGCTGTGTCTTTATAGAAGAAATACGTAATAATTTTAAGAATAGACACAGAATCGCTATGCTGAGCCTGCTGGGCAGATTGGTGAAGGTTTCCTCGAAATGTTTTCCTTCACCTTCACATAATCATTACTGGCCTAGATATATAGACTCTCCCCTTAGACATAGAAAGTAAACTTTATATTATACTAGTAATTTTACGTAAATAAAGGGCACATTTTGACCTCTGGGCCACTACACCTACACACCAAATTTCTCACGTCTGCTTTAATCCCAAGAGGAGCCTCGGGCCTGTGTTGAGATCTCTTTACTTAAACTCCCTTCACTAATCAAAAGGGTTACATAATATACCAAGGTCAGAGGTGGCTAACCAATGGAACACGTGGTGTAGCAATTTGTAGAACAAAATTATTATTATTATTTAAAAACCAATTTACGTTCAATTTGCAATTTTTGATTATTTTTTTCATTACTTTTTAAATTCTTTCAAAAACGGTATTTCGTGAACTTCAACTTAAACTACATCTAATTATTAAATTCTAGCTGTTTCCCCAACTTCCCGCAGCTGGATAAAAATTAAGCTCTACACTATGTGTCTACCAAATTTTACTTGAATCGGTTTAGTAGTTTTAGCGTGAAAGCCCGACAGACAGACAGAGTTACTTTCGCTATAATAATATTAATGAAGATTGGGTATGGAGACTCTCATCGGTATCTATTGACCACCTTTATAATTCTGCCTGGGCTGCGTCAGCCACGTCAGCAACATGGGCCCCTTAGGACCGGGGTCTACCTAGGCTGCGGGGTTATTCGTAAGAGTTACCGTGGTCTTTAGACACAAGGACCTTCAGAAGAAACAAGGTGGGTTTTAGTCAGTAAGAATATGACACTTGATGGACCTTCTTTGATGAATCGCTCGAAAAGAAAAGTGCCTATATAATGCAATGGAGAGTCGTTTTCTCAGACTTAGGTACAAGGACATAATGAGAAAGGCAGTGTCTTAAATAGGCAATCGCGATGTAACACAGCTGAGCCCTGAAAATTTTTCAGACGTAGGTCGCCTAACGGACAGTTGTCTAATAAATTAAAAAGATTGCCCTGGCCGTAATCTGAAGTATGTTTTTGTATTTTAATTAAATAAAAAATATTTTAAACGATTTTTCTATTTTTTTTTTGGTATAACCTCTTGCAGTTCAGCCAAAAGGCCGTGTACTGCTTAACCGGACTTTCCGATTTTTCTGTATGTATCTTTATACATTTATAGATTTCATATTACAGAAAAAAGTTTCAAGGGAATTTCAAGAATAAGATTCGAATCAGCATTTCTTCGTAGTTGTTGCATCTGTTAAATTTAAGTAAAAAATATTGCTTCACACAAATACACAAATAGTGTGAATACTCTGGATTCGATTTGATGTACAGCATCAAGCTAATACAATCTGTAAATATTCCTTAATAGATTTTCTACTTTATCTCTGAAGCATGTGGTTCAAAGTTGATTGGGAAGTTTTGTCAGTTTCATAGCTATGATTGTTCTAATATAGAACGCAGAATTTTAATAAAAAAATATTCTTACCTAGTGGGGAAAATTTCGAAATAATTAAATCCAGTTTCTCTGCGGTTTTTAAATTCAGTATTTTCTACTTGTACTCGTATCGAGTTTTGTTTCAGTCTTGGATTTGCCCGACCCAGTTTCAACTTGGCTGTACTTTTTAATTATAATTCCTAACTTCCCCACAATGTTGTTCTTGTTCAATTTTTCACTATAAATTGTAGATTTTCAACAAACAATCTGTTAGTGAACTGCAAATTTTGTTTTTATTAGCGATTATCGATTCTTTTATTTTAGGGTATTTTTTTTCAGTAGTGTACTTTTCACTCATCTACTTTTACTAATCAGCAGGCTTAGCATGGCGATTTTATATCTATTCTGTCAAGGAAAGACAAAGCTCTTTCTTTTAATGTCAACATGTCTTCTGCCCGAGCATGGCGCGACCTGTCAACTCGCATATAATCACTCGTAGCCTTATGTCAATCGAAGAAAAGAAAAATTATTGAAAAGTCATTTTTCTACCATTAAATCAAACAAAAGCAAAACTTGTTTCTACGGTTGCCATGCTAAGCCTGCTGGCATTACTCTGAGGAATGAGAACCATATTGTGAGGAAGGTTTTGAGCACGAATGTGGATAGATATTAAGGAAGTTGACGACCAAACGAGACGATGGACGGATTTTGTGAATGTTGATATGGCTAGAAAGAATGTCCTTGTGAGATGACGGCAGATAGAAAAGTGTGGAAGTAGAAATTATGCTGCACCGATCCCAAATAAAAATTGGGATGAGGATGCTGATGATAATAAATCTAGAATAAGGTACTCTCTTATGTAAAAACAGGCCTAAAAGTCTAATAACCAGTTTTATCAAGAGGAAAACACCAGAACTCAGTGCGGAAAGACTAGAAGCCTATCCTTATAAATCAGGAAAAGGCTAGGCAGATCATACTAATTAAGTAATTTAAAAAATCAAGAAGAATTTAACCGTAAAAGAATAATTGTATCTGACACTTCCATATTGCAAGATACAAAGAAGTTTCTATGAACCAGTAAGAAACCTTACAGAAACTCGAACATAGGTACACTGAACAGCAAAATGAAATGCCAATTCTGCATCCAATTTGTTGAAAACAACAATGAAATGCTATCCCCCATTTACAGGCAGAAAAATTTACTTCCCTCTGTCATGAAGAAATAATATATTTCTCATCTCATATCGTTATAAGGCAAATGTAGTGAAAGGTACTGTTTGAATGATTGATACTGACATAAAAAGGACTAGGTAATCAGATAAAATATTCTGGTGAAGTTTGCGAGACTTCTAGATATCAGACGAAAGTAGGTCACATTTGCAAATAGCTGGCTTTTGAAAATGGATTTTGATGCTTCATGATATTGCGTTTCAATGCGGTGGTTTTTTTTCTGGATGAATTCATCAGCTGCCTGGCCTTTATACCAAGCTGTGTTGGGGTCGGCTTCCAGTCTTAAGAGCGCGTATACCGAATGTTAGCAACGTCGCAAATAGCTGTCAAATATTTACACGTTTTAATTAATTTGGCCAATTAACTATATGATAATAAGACATATGGCTCTGTAGTGCACTAAAACATTGAATAGGAATTGCAATTAAAACATGACAAAACATCACAACATTAAAACATCGATTGCACAGTTACCTGGGCAATCGATACCTCTTGGTAAGACTGACTGTTAGACTGTTTGGATGGGTTATTGTAGTTTAAAGTTAAAAATGTTACTTATAAAGCTGAAAATATAAAAAGAGTCTTATGTTTGTTTGCTTGAACGTGCTTGTCTTAAGAACTGCTGAACCAGTTTGAAAAAATATTTCAATATTAGACACCTAGCTTATTTATCGAAGATAGCTATTTATCGAATAACCCTCATTGACAATTGACATTACTTTGAAAATCAAAATTTAAAAAACATTCCTTATTTGAATACTGAAACTCACAAAAAAAACGATCCAATAATTTATATAACAAATCCCAATTGCAGCAATATTCTTAAGGGTACCTAATCCTTAGATATTCTTGGTGTTTGTACTTCAAAAAAAGGTACAGACGCCAACACATCAATCTACCAGAAACTGTTAAGTTTTTTAATCCACTTTGAACCCTATACTTCAGTGATAAAATTGAAAACCTAATAAGGAAATTAGACAGATTGCAGTAGCCTGATTTGCTGGCGTCTGTACAATTATTTAAGTAAGTAAAGCATTTATTAACTCGACTGTACTAAAATTTCCTATTCATTTCACAGTTGTAGATTGAGAAACTAATATCGAACTAACATTACTTGGAATAGACTTGCAGGTACATTTTCTAATAACTGCCACTTCTGTATTCTGCTATAATATGGTTGAAACAATACACCACCCATTTCAGAACTTTGCGATCTTCATATTGTTGAGTATTGCACTTAAAGTTACTTAAGTATATCAAGAAGTCGTTGCTTAATCGTATATTTGGCTAACGATTCCGTGAGAGGTTTGTACCTCTTTACAATGAGTTTTGCAACAAACACTGAACTAATTTTAAATATACAGGGTGTAAGAGACATCCCTCTGCAGACTGATAATATGCATTAAGCTCCTTATTTTGAATCATATTATTATTACCGTTTATTCAGTTTTTTTTCTTTCAATGAAAAATTTCGTATTGTGTACGCATCACTTCATTTTTTTAATAATACCGCTAAAATAAAAAAGAATGGATTTTGAAATAATCGTAACGATCGACGCGTGAAATCAGCTGTACAATAATTTGTGTGAGGTTTTAAAACAAATCAGTTTTATTGGATTTCCATAACGTTACTGAAACAATTCCATGAACCATTCTTCTTAGTATAATATACTGAACTCACCCCAGTCTGCGGAAGTCTGTCCCTTACACCCTGTATTTTGGATTTGTAAATACTAAAAGGATATTAAACAATATTATCCAATGTGTGTTTGCCTTTGACATTTTCGAAAATAACAAATAAGCAGATACAATTTAATAAAAGAAAACATCACATAAATATAAAAATCGAGACACGATGTATTATATTCCCAACAGACTGCTAACAAACAATAAATATGACTAACGATAGACAAATAAGTCAAAGACATACAAACTAAATAATGATACAATATTCCAAACCAAACAGATACAAAAAACAATTGAAGTCCTACAATATTCTACAGATACTAAAACATAGAAGGAATCACAACAATAATAGCTCGACTTCTAGAGCCAAATGACGTCACAATCCGTATACAATACGGATACAGGCACGCCTTACATCTTTTAGACGAGATTCAAGTACGTGACTAAAATTCGCCTGGACCTAGCAGAGCCTAGCGAGAGCTTTTAAGCACCCCTAAGCGACTATCGTATGTAGGCATAAACATATATATTTATTCCATACAGAACACGATAAAAATAGGCATTTAAATACTGATGTTGAAATAAAAATTGAGCGTGTTTTGTTTCATTTTGCACGATGCCTTTCGAATAAAAAAAAACTGTTTAATATTTCCGCGTAAGGTACTGTAATAAATAATTCTTCTTTCTTTGTATGAAGATAATCTTTTGACCACCATGAGTTTCACTATTTCTGTTATTGAAATTGCTGCATCTGAATTATTGATTCAATTTTTTTTGCCAGTATTCATCTGTTTTCGATGGCTCAACTTAAAGAATGGATTGATTTTTCTTGTAAAATATTGGTATAGTTTGTCGCAAGGTCGTTCTATGTTTCAAGAGGTTTGAGATAAAGTGGGATGAGGAGTGAATGTGTGGTGAAGTAGACTGGCTCTAATACAGATCCTCATTATATCCTTGAGCTTACATTGAAGAGAACGGTTCTGTAGCGACTCACTAGCCTTATTTAATAGTCGTGATGAGTTTGAGCATATTCTTTGAATATTTTTTGTGAGATAATATTATGTTGTTGGTCAGCTTCACAATGTTCGAAATAGCCACTATCTACCGAATAAATTCAAAAAATGAAACATGAAATTATCTACCAAATACGTATTATATAACTTATTCGTAGGTGGTGAAACAGCTCCTAAATATATGTGGAAAACTTCAGAGTTCGTGTGGATTTAACAAAACGTTTGGGCATTGAACGGAATTCTCCGAAAATTTGGACTTTAAATACCATACCGTACATTCTCTTGCAGATAACTCTGGTGCATGAATACTGTAAGTATCTCAGTGTGTAAATATTTTAATAAAATATATGAACTAACATCACAACAACTGACTACGATAGCTAAAACGTCACTACCCCAACTTAAACCCAGCCCATGCTAGAATTACATCTTCATAAAGCGTCATAAAACTACATCAGCGACGTGCATATTTGTCAAACAGTACTGGTGTAATTTCCTCAAGAATTTCTTGTAGCAACGGCCGTCCGAAAAGTCCAAACACGGCAGTACATCCAGTGAAATCAGTCAAGAATCTCAAGTATTTTCTCTTCCAATGCTGAACTAAATCATAATAAAACAAACAGCTCGTCTTGCAAGTCGTAAAATTGGACCGCAGAAGAGTATAACTCACTGTTAATTATTGCAGAACGTCGTAACTCCACATTTGTTTGGCGAATGTCGGTCAAGTGCGTGAAGGCTTCGTGTTACCCCAAATTACTTTCGACGATATTTGGGAAATGAATTTTGAAATATATTGAGTGTGTTTCGTTTCTTCATAATGGCTTAGAACGCATAAGTCAAGGGTTTTTTGGGGCTGTGAGGTTCTTCTACGAAGTAGCTTGCGGCTAAGCAATAGCCGCAAGGGTCGATCGATCTTAAGGTTAAGCAACGCTTGGCGTGGTCAGTCCGTGGATGGGTGACCATCTTGTCATGACGAGTTCTTACGTGTTTCAGAAGGCATGTTAAATTGGTCGTGGCTGTCATTTGTACATCTTTGGGATTCGTTACGGGTAGTCAGAAGCCAAAAAGTCTTACAACCAGTATTACTATGGGGTATCGGGTTGGCCAGGTAACTTAACTTAACAGGGTTGAAAAGGTCAGACAGGCAGTCGCTCCACGTAAAACACTGGTACTCAGCTGCATCCGGTTAAGACTTAAAGCCAAGCCCAACATAGCTTAGGAAAAGACTAGGCAGACACGAAGTAACAGTGACTTCGGAAAGCATAGGATAAAATTAAAGAATGATTTTAAAGGTCATTAAGCCTAGTGACCTAGTTTTCACCACGAAATGGCTACAATAATAAAGCTAGACTTTATTTAATTACTCTTCATACGAATATAGGTATAACATATAGAGTAATTAAATAAAGTCTTTATAAAAAAAAAAACTTACACAGATGCTTACAACTCCCAGAAGAGCTGAACCCGATCGAAGCAGGTAATTCGATAAACTTTAATCCCTAAGATCAGTTTCCAACAAAACAGAAACTGCATTTAGTTCAAAGAAGAACAATTTAATTTGAAGTTTTCAGAACACATCTAGAGGGGAGAAAAACAGTATCCCTGTTAGTTTCTGGTGTTTATCATCGAGCTTAGTTATTAAAGTTCAGTGAAGTTATTGTTCTATTAGTGTACAAGGAGTAATGGTATTAGTAGAGATATCTTTTAAGCGGAAAGTTTCATCTATTTCTGGTAGATAAATGGATTTCGTGTTATCATCTCTTTATTTATATTTCTGACACATTTCTGCCGTAATAATAACCTAGGATAATATTATGGAGTCTATTTTTGGACTAACATCGTTCTTTTTTAGCTTGTTTACGTTTAAATAAATGTTTAAGTAACGCGATAATGTTGGGGTTTGTTGGCCGGAATACTGTTAAAAAAATGTATTTTGTATATTTTAATACTCTATTCTGGAAAGCTACTAACATTACACTGTACAGACGCCAGCACACCAAGCTGTCATATTTCCTTAACAGATTTTCAACTTTATCGCTCGAACGCATGGTTCAAAGTTGATTGCGAAAATTTATCAGGTAGCTTGATTTGCTGGCTATTTGTTAATATTTTATAAATAGTTTATTTTTTAAACTACTAAACTATAGATCGTTATATCATTCATCACCATCATCATCATCAGCCGTTTTATTGTTCCACGGCAGGGCACAGGCCTCTTCTCATACAGAGAAGGAATGATCGTCAATCTTCTCGCTTAATCAAGGAGGATTGACGACTTCTGTCTTTTACACTCCAAGCTTCCTCGAGATGTTTCCCTTCAGGTTTTTACTCAGCCGTTGGTGTCTGAGATATAAAAAGTACATATAGCTTATAAAAGTTACATTGGTAGGTACTTGCTTGACCTAGAATCGAACCCTCGCACTTAAGTGACTGGTTCTTTAACCACTAGGCCACTACAAATCAAACATCGACACTAATTAATTAATAAATACTACAAAACAAAATTAATAATCAAGTAACTTTATAACCGAAAATCTAAATTCCAAAACCAACACAAAACTAATATTGTAGCAAGCTGATAAACACATATGGTGACCATCATAATATGTAAAGAGAGACTACACATGACAGTCAAGAATGATGTCCGTTGGTTTTAAGGCTTATTCTCAGAGCTGAAACCAGCTTACTGGACAGCCTTGGACACTGTCCATTTATTTCAAAACGAAATCGTGGTCACCCCACTCGTCTGTCATGTAGGATGTGTGTAATGCGGTTTGAAGTCAAAATAAATATTTGCCAAAGACTAGTTTGTTAGGCTTAAGTTGTTGTGTACATATTACGAGTTGAAGGGACTGAATTTCATAAAGGTCAATGACCTTTCTTATTGAAGTTTGGGTTCATGGAAAGGATGTACTAGGATATTGAAATATGTAAAAGCTACTTACATGTTAATACTATAATACTAGACCCACAATACTTTCAACAATACTTTTTGGTTTTCGGGATTGTTCGCAAGAGCTACCGCGGCCCTGGCACACAAAGAGGTCACTGAAGGTTCAAACGTGGGTTTTAGTCAGTAAAATCTGACACTCCCTCCATCTCCAGCAGGAGGGAAGAAGTAATTATATTTATTTAGCTTTATAATACTTTGTCTGCCTCGTTGATCTAGTAGTCGCAAGGCGCGACTGCTGTGCACGGGGTCTCGGGTTCGATTCCCGGGTCGGGCCGAAATCGCTTTGTGGGTTTTGATAAACTTTCATAATAAAGCAGCCTGGACTCTGGGAGTTGGTGATCGATTCACTCGTGCATCGGAGCACGTAAATGTCGGCCCTGTGCCTGATCTCTCTCTGGATTGGCGTACCATCGGACTATGAGAGTGAGGGAATAGAGAGTGCACCTGTATCTGCGCGAATGCTTGTGCACTATAATATGTCCTGCGCAGCTGGTTGATCTCCATAAATGAAAACGGCCGCCGTAGCCGACATGCCATCATAATACTTGAATTTGTCATCATCTCCCGAGCCTTTTTCCCAACTATGGGTCGGCTTCCAGTCTAACCGGTTTCGGCTGAGTACCAGTGTTTTACAAGGAGCGACTGCCTATCTGACCTCCTTAACCCAGTTACGGCGTCAGACTTACTGGTTTCTGACTACCCGTAAAGACTGCCAAGGATGTTCAATGACAGCCGGGACCTACAGTTTAACGTGCCATCCGAAACACAGTCATTGGTGTCCAAGATATACTTAGAAAGTACATACAAACTTAGAAAAGTTGCATTGGTATTTCCCGACCTGGAATCGAACCCACGCCCTCACACTTGAGAGGTTGGCTCTTTAACCACTAGGCCACCACGACCAATACTTGAATTTGTACGACCTTATTATCTCGAGTGTCCTCAATGTAATACAAAATAATGATTTAATTAAAAGGCTAAGATAATAGATGTTAAAATGTAGAATTAATTACGAAAGTTATTTCGGGAAAATTTTCACATGAAACGTATTTAGGTCTCGTTGAGAGTCTGTGTTATTTGAAGTCTATGTTATTTTACATGTTTTTTGGTGAATAAGTAGGTAAGTTATACTATAAATAGAGAGAGAAATAGAATAATATATTATTTTCTTCACAAATTTTCATTATCATCATCATCATTTCAGGCATAGAACGTCCACTGCTGAACATAGGCCTCCCCTTTAGATCTCTACACCGGTTGCAAGTTACCTGTATCCTGCTTCCGAGGTATTTTCCCTTGAACAAATTCTATGAGATTAGAAGTCAGTGTTTGAAACTTGTTAAAAAAAAACTGTTAGAAATATTTTCGTTAACTCATTATCATGTTAATTAATGTTTAGACACCAGCACATCAAGCTACTAGTCTGTCAAATTTTCTAAATAGATTCCTCAACTTCATCGCTGAAGCATAGGGTTCAAAGTTGATTAAGAAAACTTGACAGTTTCGGGTAGCTCGATGTGCTGGTGTCTGTACTTCTAGTGATAGCACGGGCATGCAGAACAAATTACACACCGGAATTTATAGCAAATTATATTATAATATGTCACGTACATAAATGGGGCTCGGCAACTTTATATAAAAGCAGGACCAGGAACAACATTTTCATAATTACATGATGTACCTACGATATATTACACATAATGGTACCTTGTATTTTCATGTAGAATATAATAATAAAGAAGTCGTGGTGGCCTAGTGTTTAAAGCACCAGCCTTTCGGGTATGAGGGTGCGGGTTCGATTCCAGGTCAGGCAAGTACCAATATAACTTTTCTAAGTTACGTTGGTTACTCGGACACCAATGACTGATTAAAGGTGAAGGAAAACATCTCAAGGAAACCTGAACTATAAAGTCTGAAATCACCAACCCAGGCAAGCGTGGTGATTAACGCTCAAACCTTCTTTGTGAGAGAGGAGGCCTGTGCCCAGCAGTGGGACGATAAAAGACTGTGATGATCAAAAAAATAAAATAATAATACAATCCTATTTGCACCGAAACGTACATATGTATGTTCAGCGAACTCCCAACCGACTGGCCTCACATTTATTAAAATATCATTTGGAATTTTATGAAACCCATATCAGGGTCACAAAATAATGCGAATAAAAAAATATTCCTTGTTCAAGCAGCGATGCTCAACTGTTTTTTCGCAGCCTGCTGCGTTTCATCTGCGTAGAGTGAAATGCTACAAAATGTCTGCGCTAGGTGAGTGCCGATAAGCCCCTTAGCTTGTGTATCGTGTACTCAGGACATAGTAGCGAGTTGTATGTAAGTATTATAGTATTGTTGGAGCTCTAGTCACCTGCGCTCAACTACATAATACATAGAGTATACTATACCCCATCGAAATCGATGCTGATTCGAATCGTGCTTTGCTGAAAAAACGGGTTCATGTTGTACAGACGCCAGTACATCAAGCTACCCAAAACTGTTTTTTTTTTAATGAACTTTGAACCTTTTGCTTCAGTGATAAAATTGAATATCTAATAAGGAAATTTGACAGATTGGAGTAGCTTGATGTGCTGGCGCCTACATCTACTAATTTAAATTCTGAGTCATAATGTACAGACGCCAGCACATCAATCTACTACAATCTGTCAAATTTTCCTTATCAAGATTAAACCATATGCTTCAGAGATAAAGTTGAAAATCTAATAAGGAAATTTGACAGATTGTAGTAGCTTGATGTGTTAGCGCCTACATCTACTAATTTAAATTCTCAGTCATAATTTACAGACGCCAGCACATCAAGCTTCCCGAAACTGTCAAATTATCCTAATCAACTGTGAGCTTTATGCTTCAGCGATAAAGTAAAAAATCTAATAAGGTAATTTGACAGATTGTAGTAGCTTGAGGTGCTGGCGTCCGTACCTACTAATTAAAATTCTTAGTCATAATTTACTGATATGTAAGATGGCAAAATAATCTCACAGTCATAAAGCCGTTCGGGGACTCATTTCTGTACTAAATGATTTGAGAACCGCTGTCCTTTGGGATACATGTGTTCGTAAAATTAATGAATAGCTACATCAAAAGTCCCGTTAATACTTAAAACCCTCTGTAACCTAAGCAAATTGAATTGGACCAAGTACTTAGCGAAACGTTTCCATTTTGTTACATTTCCATTTCCTTGCTTAGAGCACTTAATCAACAGGAAGCTCCATTGACAAACTTCTTCGCATAGAGAAGATTGCAAAGTCACGCGCATAAATAAATTGGGTGCTAGCTCACTCATACATTGTTAATCTCATAATATTCTGCACGTAGGTACATAGAATTTGACAAAAACAGGCATACATTTAACGCTACCTTGGATATATGAGTAAATACCAGCGATCTTCTACGTTTGACAGACGGCAAGGCACGGCAGCGGCGTATCCATTTGTTTAAATGCTCCAAGTTTCGTTACCAAAATGCTGATACTGGCTTTCTCGATAGATTTATCTCGTGGAATATTTTATGTTATTGATTATGTGTTTTTGTGTATGTTGTCACGGCCCCTTTCTTGGGATTTTTCCAAAAAATGGGAAATGAAAGTCGATAAGTAAGAATGTATGGCGCCAATTACGAGTGACTACCATCTAATCTTTAAAAGTGGTACAGATGCCAACACATCGAGCTACCCAAATTGTAAAATCAACTTTGAACTGTAAGCTACAGCGATAAAGTTGAAAATCTATAAGGGACATTTGCCAGATTGCAGTAGCTTGATATGCTGGCGTCTATACATAGTGTATGTTTCCTTTTCCCTTAAACATTCTCTACTTAAGGAAAAAAATTGAAATGTACGAACCTCGTTACTCGAGATCTTTGATCTCAGATGTTTTGGCAATACATAAAAATACTACTTATTTACTTGAAATTGCCTGTGGTATGTGAAATTCGTGTTTATACGTTCACCGTCTAATATTACCAGATTCTTTAGATTACAGGAGTTTTCTACCAATATTAAAAATAAGAGATATGGAAATCGGGTTGTATAATTTTAATATTGTGTAAAACAATTCTTTAATTTTAACCTTTATAGAATGCCTTCATTCATAGAACCACCATAAGTGATATGACACGGATAGCCTCGACAGAAACTAGTAAATAACACATCATCTGCCTAGCCTTTTCCCAAACTATGTTGGGGTCGGCATCCAATCTTAACTGGATGCAGCTGAGTTCCAGTGTCTTACGTGGAGCGACTGCCTTTCTGACCTCCGCAACCCGATACCCCTTGGTAAGACTGGTTGTCCGACTTTCTGGCTTCTGACTACCCGTAACGACTGCCAATGATGTACAAATAACAGCCAGGATCCACCAATTTAACGGACCTTCCGAAACACGGAGGAACTCGTCATGATAAGAGGGTCACCCATGAACGGACCGAGCGCGAATTTTGCTTAACTTCCAAAAAGATTTTAGATAAGACTTCCAGCTATCTATTATAAAAAAAACAACATAGATACGTTTTATCAAGATTTAAGTTTCCACGATATTAACGGCCACTTACACCGGTTTCTGATAAGTTCCAGATAGTTTATCTGGAAGATATTTTCATACAAATTCTGTTCCATTTTTTAATTTATTTGGCAGATAGTGGCTATGCGTAACCTGTAAAATTGGTCCCCAAAGTCTTTGAAACAAATTTCTAGATATTTTGATATGAAATTAAACTTTTAATAGTATACTTAGTATGTAAGATTATCTATAGAAACCTAATCTAGAATCTAGGTCTGATTTCAGCTCGCTTTCAGTTCACCCTATAAAGGAAAACGAGCGTATAGATAATTCTGAAGCCGCGAGCTAAAATCGTGCTTTCACAGCCTTAATTAGGTTAGCTGCAGGCGTTCATAGGAACATTAGTTACGCTGAGCTTGGCATCTAACACGGCAAGCCTGTATTTTTCTATCTTTTATAAAATATTATAATTTTAGAAAATAATTAGATCCATACATATGATAACTTCGGATGGCACGTTAAACTGTAGGTCTCGGCTGTCATTAAACATCCTTGGTAGTCGTTACAGTCAGACGCCACTAAGTCTGACGCCAGTCTAATCAAAGGGTATTGGGTTGCCCGGGTAACTGGGTTGACGAGGTCAGATAGGCAGTCGCTCCTTGTAAAACACTGGTAGGTACTCAGCTAAATCTGGTTAGACTGGAAGCCGACCCTAACGTATTCCAGGTTAAGCAAGTTACAATGCAACTTTTCTAATTTATATGTTCTTTCTATGTATATCTTAGACACCAATGACTGATTAACGGCGAAGGAAAACATCTTAAAGAAACCTGGACTATAAAGTCTAATTTCACCAACCCGCATTGAGCAAGCGTGGTGATTAAAGCTCAATCCGTATCTCTGTGGGAGGAGGCCTGTACTCTGCAGTGGGATGATAAAAAGACTGATGATGATAATTAAAATCCTTCATAGTCGACCGATATCGAAAATGCAAAAATATAGCGAAAAATATTGTCATTCTATCGTAAATAGATTTTTGATTAAACGCGTTACTTACATTAAGTATTTTTTTACAACGAAAATTTTATATCGAAACATTATTTTAGGATTTACTAAAATTGAAGTGAATTGATGCGCAAATGTGTCGTTAGTCGACCTACTTGCTGTATTACATTAGATAAAACCTTTAGGCTAACGTACTTATAGAAGCTAACATACTTAAGTATAGAGATTAGGTACTAAACTTTACTAAAAAATAGGCATTATATATTCTTATGTACAGAAGACAGCACATTAAGCTACTACTACGACAATCTGTCAAAATTTGTTAATAGATTTTCAACTTTATCGCCGAAGCATTCGGTTCAAAGTTCATTGAGAATATTTCACAGTTTCTGTACGAAAAGGTTTCAAGGTTTATTTTTTTAGTACGCAACTTGAGAATGTGTCCGTCACAACACGGTATTGTTAAAATAAATCTTTTAAAAGGGCAAAAGGAACCTTTAATAATTAGATGGGTACCCGCTTTCGTGTATCACTTAACCCGTTTTAGGAAAGATGGCAACCTGTTCAGGTCTTTTGGAACCTTTGAGGATTATGCAGGGAAAATCTTTTATTTACAATTTAGGGGCGTATGGGAATATTTTTGAAGGTTTAATACTTTCGCATTGCGGTGTTTGGAGTTTGTTCAATGTTTAATGGCTAAACCCTCATTTTTTGCTGGCCAGTCCTGTATCTTTTTCAAATTAAGAATAATTATTTTTGTTTGTAAATGTAAAGAAAACTGACGATCGTGTACCTAAGCTTATGCTGGGAACTCGTCTTTTCACGGAGAGATATTCAATTTATAATGCAATGCTTGCCTTACAGAATTAAATCATCTTTAAGATGATTTTCCCAGCTATGTTGAGGTCGGCTTCCAGTCTAACTGGGTGCAGCTGAATACTAGACTTTTGCATGAAGGGATCTCATCAACCCAGTTACAGGTAAGACTGGTTGTCAGGACAAATTTTCTGGCTTCTGACTACCGTTACGACTGAGAAAGTCGTCATGGCATAAAATGGACGCCTATCACTTGGTGGTGGGGCTGTTACTTAGCCACTAGCACATCAATTGAATGTAAAATTTATAATAAGTTTTAATAGTTTTTCTTTTTGTAATATCCTTACATTAAAATCGAATATGGCAGTTTGTAAGGGGTAATCTCTAGATCTATTAAACCGATATTAAATATTCTTTTATCAAAAGGAAGTCACGTTATTTATGAGTATCGAAAGGCCATATTTTATCCCGGTACTGTGTAAGTCCCCTGGAATGCAGGTGGAAACAGTGAGTACTTATTAAAACGGTAAAGAAGACCAGAAAATAATATTTTAATTCAATTTGTCAAGATGAACTCACAGACTGCAAGAAGATAGTTTTATTTCTTGTTGATACTTGCGCAACTCTTTTCTGTGAAACTTCTAATCTATTCCGAGATAGCGCAGACATAGCGACAGCTAATTAAAAGTAAAAGTTTTTATAAGCTCCATTACGAAGAAAACTTTTTTTTTTATTGGGTAAGAGTATTTTTCTAAGAAATCAATATCATAGTGCATTTCATCAAAATTATGAAAACGGGAAATTGGTTCAATACGTACCAAACCTAATGGCGGTTCGCTACTAACTTCCGAACTCAATTTCGTGTACTTGACCACACCTGTGTTTCCGTGCATCGACATTTTTGCTAGCGATGTACGGTATTTCGTGTTACCATTATTTTTCTTATAGATACAATTTGAGACATAAACTGATGACCCGCATCTGGTCATGTCTGTCAGGTCTGGTCAATTCGAAATCACTTGAGAATAAAACAAATATTTCGTAATAGCCTACAACTCTTAAAAGTAGAAAATGTAATAAGACCACAAGTATAGAGTACTGTGTATACTTTAACAGTCTAGTACCTTCAGAAGGAGCTACTTACATACTAGAGAAATTATCAAGTGGAAACCTACGCTGGAATATTCTGGAACATAAAATGTTCAGACAGAAACTAGTGTGGTTTATACTCAACTGTGCAAAAGGTTTTATAGCTCAGAGAGGCTTAATTATAATTGTACAACGAATTTTATGTTATATAAGTATAAATATATGATTCTTGTGACATATTTTCAAACAAATTGATACTTGACTATACTTCGATTGTTTCAAACGATAAATTGGAATCAAGCAAAGTTATAAAACTATATTTAATTCAAAGACAACTTTAATAATTGTAGCCTAGTAATTTCAGCAGGCTTAGCGTGGCAACCATAGAAACAAATATTGTCTACCGGAGAATGGACATAATGATAGAAAAAAGACTGATTGTCGTATGATTTCTTTTGACATTTATTGAAGAAATTTTTCTTTTCTTCGATCGACATAAGTCTACAAGTAACTATATGGGATTTGACAGATCGCGCCATACTTGGGCGATTAAGTATTCCGGGCAACTTGATATGCGTTAGGTAGTTTTGACTTCTAACTACCCGTAACCACTGCCAAAGATGTTCAAATGACAGCCAGAATCGAAAAATTTAATGTGTTTTCCAAAACAAGATCCAGAACTTTCTATAACTCTTTAAGTGTTAGACATCCATGTAAAAATAACGACACTCCCCCCCATAATTCCCATAAATATTCATTTGGGAACGGTTACCTGTTCTAAAACCTTTTTAAAGCGCTTTAAATAATGCGGATAGAGTTCCGGGTCAGATTGGAGATAAATAAAATAAACAAATTGAATTATTTAAGGTGTTCAATAAGAACGGATAAGCTTTAACCCTTTTTGTTAAGGTTTATTGCACCTTGACCTTCAAAAATCTGAAAAAAAGCTTATCGATGCTTACAGATTTTGCAAATATGTAGTTTTAAATATCCTTTAACTTTGTTATGTCCATAATATAAGAATATTGCTTTAAAGGTGATGCATGGATGCAATCTGAAAGTCTTTTTATAAGCATGATGTTTTGAAAATCAAAATCGTATTGAGATAACCAAAATATTCATAATCAAATATATAAAATATATATATAATTACCTAATTTAATCAGCAACGTTCAGCACAATAGATAATAATTTTGTGGACGTCACTTTTGACACCTGTCAAAAACTATTCAAAACTTTTGACAGCGTCTGTCAAATTGAGTTTTTAATCTGAGCTTGTTGCACTGCAAGTTTATGTTAATATTACGAGTATTTAACCATTTTGCTCGGTAAAACTTCGTTATTTTTACGGAGCAGTTAATGTAATGCGTTTTTATTTGCAAAAGTGAAGCAGGTACCTACGTATTTGTATGAGCGAGCTCAGGCGAGCTTGTATCGGGAAATAATAAAAAATAAATAAATAATGAGTTGATATTTATTTTCACAATCATTGGATTATGTGTTACTTTATATGTGGTATATAGTTGTGTATTCAATCTGAAAATAATTTATCTTTAAAGTTTAAACAAGCACGGATTTATATTGAAGATGGCTTTAAAATTTTGCATGAATGTTACTGTATTTTTCAAAAGTATATTTTAATGAAGTTCAAGAGTTGGCATACGATAGGCAGAAATGGAAGGAGCTGCACCGACAAGAGCTAGGCTCTTAAGTTAAAGAAGAATATTTTAATGATATTCTCGATCGATATCATTTCTCAGAAACGTTATAATTAATCCAATCCCTAAACAAACTTTTCAAATAATTTATTAAAAACAAAAACGTATTAGTTTGTTATAACTTATCTCAAACAATTGATGGGTACCTAAACTGAAAACATTTTAAACTATAGGTAATATTAGATTTCATTAACTATAAATATTAGAGAATAAAGTTTTCTTTGAACACACATCAAACTCATCTAGTGTCTAGACATGGAGTATCGAGCTTATTATCCAGTAATTGGACAACTTACTCTAGAACTTTGAAATCATTAGCAACATCAAAGAACAAAAAAAAACTTTAAACTGTTATAAATAAAGTTCAATTTTGTGAAAACAAGAGGCTTAAAGATTAGGTATCGTTCAGCGAAGTTTTCTAATAAAAAGAGTGCAGTGTAATACGATAGTGAAGCGCGCAACCCTTTTATCCACTCCTGACTGTCAAAGAGGTACAGCTGACCTTCTTTTGGTAATGTGGACACATTATAGACTAGAAACGACTTTAGCCAAATAAAAAAGTGTTAAAACGTCTATTATTCATCCACGGAATTAAAACGATTTGAAAGTACGGAGCTCATCAAGCTACCCGAAACTTTACATTTTTCCTATCAACTATGAATCATATTGTTATGCTTGAACGAAAAGACAAAAAAAAACTTGGCAATTTAGTTCAGAAATTTGACAGATTGAGGTATGTTGATGTACTGGCGTCTCTACTACTATAAAATAGACAAATATAGAAGAAAAATCTTTCCATATTTCTGGCACTTATGTCAAAAATAATCACCCCAAAACAGCTGCCAAAGGTAAACAAATGAAAAACGAAAAAAAGTCAATTGGTTTCCCTATGATAAATGATATTTATTTTGCAAATAGGTTGAAATCAAGACTTTTACGCATCAACACATTTTTTATTAAAAAAAAAACGAGATGAGGTCCGCATTTCCTAACTGACTACCTTGAGAAGAAACGCCGAAAATGGTTCATGCCGTAAATGATCACCTATACATAGAAAATTCGCGATAAACCAAAACTGATGTGGCTTCTAGCGAACCAAACTCTCCTTATCAACAGAGAACTATAGTCTGAAGGTCAATAAGTAAGACTTGGGAACCTTTGCAGAACATTTGCAGTAAATCAGTTGTTCAAGGTGAAAAGGTCTGACGATATAATCCGTTTTTCAGATGTAGGTACGACAGACTGACATGAAGTGCTTTAGGGATGAAAATGGCCGATGCGATGGGTATCGTCTACATTGTAAGGTCGAATGGCATCTGTAACCTGAAATCTAGTACTTTTATAATGGAACCAAGAATTTTTAAGATTGAGTTGTTTTTGCTAGATCATTCTAGAAAGGAACTCAAGAATTTTGTAGGTTGAGTTCTTAATGGAACGAAATAACTCAAGGAATGGCTGGAATTCTGCCTGGGCTGCGGGTTGTTCGTAAGAGTTACCGTTGCCCTCCTGGTACACAGGGTTAAGGCACCAGCCTTTCGAGTATGATGGTGAGGGTTCGATTCCAGGTCAGGCAAGTACAAATGTAATTTTTCTAAGTTATATGTTTACTTTCTAAGATCATCTTGGACACCAATGACTAATTGAAGGTGAAGGAGAAGGAAAACATCTCGACTAAACCTGGACTACAAAGTCTGAAATCACCAACCCGCATTGAGCAAGCGTGGTTCCTTCCTAGTAAGAGGAGGCCTGTGCCCAGCAGTGGGACGATAAAAAGGCTGTGATGTTGATGATGAGAGTCTGACACTCCCTCCAGTTCAGCGCGGGTTATTTGATGACCCAATAAAAAAAAAGACTAGCTGGAATAAATTCAGCCAGCAAAATTTGGTACAAATCTATGTTCAAAATAAGAACAATTTGTTAAAAGTTTCAATTTGTAATTGAATACTGACCTACATCGTTAAAACCTTTTTATATTACCAATTAATAAGGTTAGCAATGTGTTTGCAGTTTTAATTTTACTCTTGTACTCGTAGTTGTAGTTAATAATCGTGTCTAGAAAATCTCGGAATTGTTGATCTAATTCAATGTTATTTGGTAGCTGTCCGTGGCGTACCTTACAGATATTAAATAAAGTCTCTCGAGAATGGTATACCTATATTTAAAATGAATTCCCATAAGTGACGAAATGATTTTTAAAATCAGAAGAGTGTTTTCATACTAGTAAAAGAGTTTGCCACTTCATAAAACGAACAATCCTGGAACTTAAAAAAAAAGTAGAGATTTAGGGCCAGTTTCACCAGTTGCTGATAAGCTAGTTTATCTGGCAGACAATTTCATGCAAAGTCTGTTCCATTTTTTAATTTATCTGGTAGATAGTGGCTATCCGTAACCTGTGAAACTGGCCCTAAGGATTCTAATTTTAAAAGTACAGACGCCAGCAGGTCAACCTACCTGAATGTGTAAAATTTTACCAATCGAATATTAAACCTTCTGATATTGCGATAAGATTGAAAATGTATTAAATAAATTTGACAGATTGAGGTAGGTTGATGTGCTGGCGTCTGTACCAACCTACATCTATAAAGGAGCTTAAATTGTATTTGATGCGGGTAACACCGACAGATTTACAGTAAGAACCAACTGTTTAACAAGCTCTCAGAGGCAAATCCTTTCCATTTTATAAAGTATAGTAACCCATACATTAAAAGTTCCTGCATAAGAAGATTCCATTGCCATATCTATTACTACAATCAGCTCCCCAGGACCTATCAAATGTTAATTTTATTCCGTGACGCTGGAAAAGCGGGCTTAACCCAGTTCTAAGCGTCTCTATGTGCATATGGCCTCAATCCTGTGTATCCTGATAAAGAATTAGGAATATCAACTAGGTTTTCTCCAACTGGGTCATTTTTATAGACTATTTTTATAGACCTGTTTCATCACAGGTCAATCGCAATTCAAAAATGGAACAGAATTTGTATGAAATTTCATACAAATTCTGTTCCATTTTTGAATTTATTCGGTAGATAAAAAATGGCTTTTCGGACATTGTGAAACTGGCTATTAATAAGAAAAAAAATCTGAAATAAATGAATTAATAATAAAATAAAAACAATAATTGTCGGTTTTGTGTCACCATTACATATATGAAAGTTGTCTCAAAAGGGCTTCAGCGCGTTAGCTTCGGCTCCACGTTCGCCTTCCAAAAAACCGGGACTCTGTAGTCCCGTGGTCTAGAGAGACATAAAAATATTTTTTTTGCCGCTGTCAAACTTTAACGTTTCGACGTTTTTAATGGCTTTCATCAGACATCAAAAGTATCTAGCTTTTGCAGCATCTTGCATAAAATTCTTTTAAAAATCTTTTCACGGTCCAAATAAGTTATATGAAGTTTGAGGACCTAAATAATTGGGGCAGATTTTCCGACGATTGCAAAGAACTGACACCATCTCGTCCACGAACTAGAAACTTTACTTAGCGCCACTATGAATAAATTACCAGAGCGTTCGTTTTTTAATGGGTACTGAAATGTACTAAAAGAGCTACAGTTACCTACATTAATAATTTATTTATTTAAGACTAGCGCTTACCCGCATTTCAATCTGTTCTCGTATGAAAATTACGTAATTTTGTTTGAGATAAAAATTGGGTTGCTGTTAATTCAAAATGTTTATACAGCATCAAGTAAACGTACAAACCATTCAGTCGATTTTGCTAAAAAATGTAAATGTTCTGTATTTTCGCTCATTAAGTTTCGTGTTTAATTTTTTATGCGATTTTCACCACTACAGATAGTGTGCCATGAACAAGGTTTAAGTATAATATTATATTTGATGACGATGGTGTCCAGACCGATATTTAGCTACGGCGGCCGTTCTCTCTAAGAAGATTATAGTGCACAATCAATTTAGTAGACACGGGTGCACTTGCTATTCCCTCACTCTCATAGTCCGATGAGACGGCAATCCTACATGACCGGAGAGAGATCATCCAAATTTACGTGGTCTCCGATGCACGGGTGTATCAATCACCAACTGCCAGGCTCGGGCTGCTTTATGAAAGTCTCTTAAAAGCAACAGAGAGATTTTGGCCCGACCCGGGAATCGAACCCGAGACCACGTGCACAGCAGTCACGTTATGTGACGACTAGACCAACGAGGTAGTCAGAAATTAATATACGTACTCCAGAAGCAACTAAGGCAGGTTCAAAATACCAAGACCAATTACCTAAGTTTTAGCTAACTTCAAGTACGGACTTTGCTGGTGGTTAAAACACCTGCCTCCGAAGTATGAGTTTGCGAGTTCGATTCTAGGTTAGGCGAGTCTAAGTTCTAAGTATATCTTGGACACTAATGACTGATTCAAGGTGAAGGCATCTCATGGAAACGTAGACAATAAAGTCTTAAATCACCAACCAGCATTGACCAAGCATGGTGATTAACGCTCAATCCTTTTCCCAGAGAGAGGAAGCCTGTGCCCAACAGTGGGACAGTAAAAAAGGCTGATAATGATACGTACGAACTTGACTGCCAACCGTTTTCTTTCTTAATCAATAGCGTTATGTTTTCTTATGACATACAGATTGACGCAAAACGAATTTGCATATAAAACTCGACTTCTAAGCAAAATCACTTTATCTCATCCTACACGTATTTATGTACAATCACCAACAAATTTTTCTATACTTTTTATTAAATCTTTCTTTCGGAAAAGTTTATTGAAACAATCTAATATACAATTATCTTTTTATTCCAATGAAAAACATTTTCCCCTACTACTTAAGATAATATCAATGATACCAAATAAAGAAATGTATCAAGCACCTGGGATACATAATAATGTAGGTAACAAGTTCTCAAGTTCCGTTATGCAATAGGCGAGTTTGCGAGTTCGTGAGTTCGTCACAAATGCACCTAAGTTCGTCACACATGAACCCATCACCGGAGGGCGAGAGCTTTCCAATAACCGGCCGCCTTCCGTACAATCTCGTCACTAGCTACGTGAAATATTCAGCTTTTAAAATTTCAATAACAGAAATATCTATTTATACTGTCACAAACATTATTTCTGTGGCACTAGGAAAGCAATTTAATATTATCCCGTTTAAAAATATTTTATTAAGTTTTGTCTCGTTTTTTTTTTTTAGGTATGAATATTGATAGTTAGAATGGTATTCTGATTGCAAATTGTAGTCGATACAATAGAAAAAGTAACAAATTGGTAAAAGAAAAAGAAACGTTCACGGATAAAAAATGTATACAACGAAAAAGCTCAATCTCTGACTATATTATCGGGCACAAAATGGATCGTCAATTCATTAGCTTCAGGAAAATTCATTTATAAAAGAACGGCGACGTAATTCGATTTCCCGTTTTTCACAACAAAATTAATGACGTCAAATTGACAATATAAATGGTGAACTTCTATCTTAAAATCACAGTCAAATTGGAAACTTACCCCCAAAAAATGTCATCAATATACAAACAAACTTGACAAATCCAAACATTTTAGCACTCATATTGATAATCACTCACACTCAAAATATAAAACAAAATGTAACTTTATTTACTGATCAAACGTTATATCAACATTATAAAGACGTTATCATAAACGGCCCGAATTCGAATTTGGAATTAGGCGGCAAAAGCGCGGGAGCGACGTCTACTCTCCCCCGAGGCTAGAATGGCACTGAAAGTTGAGATCGCTACCTGACTAGGACGTCAGATTTCAGGGTGCCACAGTCTATTAAATTTCGAAGCAATGTTCTTGTTGCACCGTTCTTATTAAAGTATTTTCGTGTGAGGTTTTTTGTGACTGTGGTTTATGTCACCCCCGTAGAGAATAGTACCCAAAACGATTCATTTGGGTGGATTTAAATGAAAATTGTCTATCTAAACGCCAGTTATGCCTTACGTATCACGAATCCTCATTTTACGCTGTTTTGCCAGTTTGGGTTCGATTTAACGATTTGCAAGTCAATTGTTTTGAAATTACGACAATTTCTGTTGCTGTTTTAGTATTTTCTGTTCAAATAATTTCTTGGAACGTGCCTAATTTTGCGTGAAAAGGTTTTTTATCGGGTCAGACTAGGTCGTAAATATACGACATTGATACGTAAAAATAAATCTTGGATCTAGTTTATTTTTTTCAATTTATTAGTCGTAGCGTTTTACGGTAAGAAGAGAATAATGACTAGGTATGATTATACAGACATTATTAAATCTCTCCCACAGACATTAAATGGATTCATTGACTTTACAGTTCTCGCTAGTGATATTACACTATTATTGATCCAGCATAAAATTGCTATCAAAATGGCAATATTCGTAGAATTTGCGTAATTAATAAGCGGCTACAGTTTAAACACCTTGTTGGAATTTTGAGTGAACGTACATACATTGTGTTGTTATGAATTTGTGAGGAATACCAAACGCATTGAAAACCAGTAAACATTGAACATTTGAGTTACTGGCAGTTTACCTCGGTGAAGTCGCATTTATGAGGATGGGAATAATTCAAAATTTGGCGGCAAAAACTATTTTCGCTTGCAAGCAAAGAGATATAACTTCATAAGATAATCGGCCTGGGTGCCATCATCATGACGACCAGATGGCGTAGCGGGTAGTGAATCTGCCTGCGACGCTGGAGGTCGCGGGTTCGATTCCCGCATAAGTCAAACATTTGTGTGCATGAACATGGGTGTTTGACTTGGTCTGGGTGTTTCTATGTATAATATGTATGTATTTACAAAAGAAAAGTATATAAGTATATTTATCAGTACCTATAGTACAAGCTCTGCTTAGCTATAAAATTTCGAATTAAAAACTGTCAGTCTTGCCGCTACAACTACTTACATATTATGTTTTATTAGCAAATGTAGTCTTTAATAAAAAACAAATAATGATTCTATATTCAACTTAGTAACAAATTCAATCCTATACATTTGACCAGTACTAGTTAGACGGTAAAGTTGGTACATTCTAACTTATGTATGACGACCAAACCACCAATGAGATTACTGAATTCATCAAATGAATTTACGTATGCCGTTTGAATTAGTCATATTTGGAGCTCCAGGCTTCCCAAAAGCAAGCAGAAAGCTGATTATGACCAATGCCAAAAGAGACTTTGAACTTTATTCGCTTATTACATAACAGCATCGTCAAACCCGGGAGATATCCAATATAAACTTGTTTTTTCATGTTTTATGGACTTCGTTGAAAAAAGAGTAGAAGTTTAAAAATAGCACCGATACTCGAAAAGCTGTGTGGGAACCGGCTATTATGTTTTTGACTAGCTCTAGTAGGTCTAGTCGTCGCATAGCGCTACGAACGGGGTCTCAGGTTCTATTCCCGGTTCGGGCCGAAATCAAATTGTGGGTTTTGAGAAACTCATAAAGCAGCCCGGAGTCTGCGAGTTGATGATTGATACACCCCTTGATGCGCCTAAATTTTCTTGCCGTCCCATCGGACTATAGATTTAAGGGCATGAAGCACTGGTTTCGGCGCAAATGATTATGCACTATAATATGTACTGCGCAGCTGGCTGATCTCCTTAGAGACGCCATCGTCGTCATAATGGCATGCGTGGAGGAATGAAAATTATGTCATGAGGTTTTGAGCATGAACGTGAATGGATACAGAGAAAGGGAACGACCAAAGAAACGATGGATGGATTGTGTGATAGACTCACCATACCACCTTTCTTTATCTTATCCTATGCTATGGTAGCTTCCCTTTCTAAGAAAACAGGTATGATATTTACCTTACCTGCCTACCTATGACTCATCCCTCAAACTGGACCTTCCACAGTGCAGTGAAACTGCATTTTCTTGTTATTATTAGAACCGGTATTACAGGCACACTGGCCAAGGTTTTACGGAACTTGAAAACTACATATTCTAAAAGTAAAGCATTGCCTGCCTTGTTCGTTTGGGGGGTTTTGATTCCCAGATAAAAGTAGCGTATAACAACCGGTATAACTCACCGGTAACTAGAATTTCACTCCACGACCTGCAGGCTTAGCATGGCAACCGTAGAAACAAGTTTTGTTTACCGGAGAATGGACATAATTACAGAAAAGTGACGGATTGACGTAAGATTTCTGTTGACATTTTTTGAAGAAATTTCTCTTTTCTTCGATCGATATAAGTTTACAAGTGATTATATGAGAGTTGACAGGTCGCGCCATGCTCGGGCTGAAGACCTGTTGACATTGACAGAAAGAGCTTTGTTTTTTCTTGACAGAATAGATATAGAATCGAATACTAAGCCTGCTGAGATTAGGTATTCAACCAAACTACGAAACATACTCGTCAGCTTATGCAATGTTATAAATGTGTAAGTTTGTGGTTTCGATTGAACAAAATGAGCTGTGTTCTGGCACACATATAGATTGCAATCTCACTTAACATAATAATATTGTCTTGGGTTGTCTCAATCACAGCCTTTTTATCGTCCCACTGCTGGCCACAGGCCTCCTCTCCCACGGAGAAGGATTGAGCGTTAATCACCACGCTTGCTCAATGCGGGTTGGTGATTTCAAACTTTATAGTCCAGGTTTCCTCGAGATATTTTCCTGCACCTTTAATCAGTCATTGGTGTTCAAAATAAACTTAGAAAGTACGTATAACTTAGAAAAGTTACATTGGTACTTGTCTGACCTGGAATTGAACCCGCGCCCTTATACTCGAAAGGCTGGTGCTTTAACCACTAGTCCACCACGACTTTTTTTTTATGAAGGATAAACTGAGGGAAAGAGCTAGTCTCGTAGAAAACCCAAATTTACTACTATAATGTTAAAGATAATAATCAAATACCCTCATAATAATAAGCCGGGCAAACCGCTTCAAAGCACTTTGCCGTCCACTCGAATCCTTAAAAAGTTTCAAAATGTAGCCTTAAAGTTATTACTGACAAGAGAATCCAACATAACTAATGCTAATACTAGCCTGCCATTAAGAGAAAAGGTCTGGAAGAATAAGTATAAGTGTGTCTACATAATTATACCTTTTTTCGTGGGAAATCATCAAATGACCCCTCCCACTAAGAGCTGGAGGGAGTGTCAGACTAATACCCACTATGTTCCTTCTGGAGGTCTCTGTGTGCCAGGGCCACGGTATCTCTTACGAACAACCCGCAGCCCAGGCTGACCCTGGCGCTAGGCCCCTTCTAGTCTACATGTACCTGTCTTCAACATTAGGGGAATATTAGAATAAATTCAGGTGATTGCAGGGTCAGTTTGATTATAAACTTTAGTGATTTAATTAGGGAGTTGACTAGGTCAAAAATAAAATCGTTTATGAATAATAAAGCATCTTAAAATAATGTCACCTTCATTTGTCGTTTTGAAGGAAAAACTGTTTTTCACCGTCAATTTTTTATTCATATTATATGCAAAATAAGTTTACAGCTTGATGTCAAATATTTGTGACGTCATAATTTTTATTTTCATATATATTGCACAGAGTTGTATTTTAATTAATCTGAGGCACAGAAAATTAAATAAAAGTATTGAATTTGACTAGTTGTCAACTACCGTATTAATGACTGATCAAAGGTGAAGGTGTGAAATCACCAACCCGCATTGAGCACGCGTGGTGATTAAAGCTCAATCTTTATCTCTGTGAGAGGAGGCCTGTGCCCAGCCGTGGGACATAAAAAAGGCTGATAATGATGATGTAATTAAGAATAATTATTAACACTTATATGTATACCAGGGCTCATGGCTAAGTAACAGCCGCATGGTTCGGTCGATCGTAGAGTTAAGCAACGCGATCTGTATCTGGATGACCATCTTGACATGACAAATTCCTTTGTGTCTCGAAGGGCATGTTAAATTGGTGTTAACTAAGCACAGATTTATTTAGCTCGTGATTCAGTACGTGCGACTCGTAGTAGGACGATTTTCATTTATTTTTTCTTATTTTGAAGGGCTACTCTAGACTCGGGCACTTATATAGAGCTGATACTACTATGGTAGTGGCACTCACCAGAACGCAAACATACTCCCATTTGTTAATCCAACGCCCTCGGTTTTACTCCGAAAATCCACTCAAAGACCTTCCTACTATTACGCCTAATATTCGTACCAGTTAAGTAGCCAATAAGTTACATTAATGGTACCTAATAAACGAAGCGAATAAAAATCATCAAAAAATATCTCCTGCAAATAAAGACCCGTTAGAAGGTCTTGAAAATAAACACTAGCAACCATTCTTTATGGAATGCTTGAGCCTCGAATTTCACCAATAGTTGCGGTAACAGGGTGGTAAAAAGAAAACCCCCAAAATTCGAAGCCAGCCTGATTTACTCAAATCCCGATTTATGTGGCTAAGGAAGTGAAGTGGCTGTTGTGTGAAATACTGATATTCATTCGACGCCGAACCCTATGTAATTGAGAAAGGAGGGAGTAATATATAGGTCGGCGTGGGTAGTACGAATTTTCTGGGAATAATTGCGTGTTACGTAATTAATTTTCGATTCCAGGCCAGGCAAGTACCAATGTTACTGTTCTAAGTAATAATTATGTTCTTTCCAAGTCTTTCTTGGACACCAATGACTGTGTTATGTATAGATGAAGGAAAACATCTGGAGATCTGAAGACATCTGGACACATAGGAAATGTTGAAGGGCCGGTGTTTTTAGGGCTGTCTTTTGTAAAATTGACCATCAAAAAGTTCTGATTTACAGCCTACTTTGAATAAATGACTTTTTATCTTTATCTTGAGGGATGTAGTTCCCTCGGAACGAGAGCAGCAGCTAGTATTTTAAGAGAAACAGGTGTCAGATACATAAGCAAGTAAATTTCCATTACATAAACAAATGCTCATCGTCCTACGCCCTCAAACCTAACAGCGACGGTCTTAAGGTCCCCAAAAGCACTAGAAACATTTGGTTGTGTAACAGACCCTTCATTTCGGTGACAAAACAATACCTCCCAGTACTGTAAACAGTGCGTGAAATGTACTTGAAACATTCCTTTTGTCTTTGCGGATCTTTGTGAAGATCTAGATTCATTTCCTTTTTATTTTAGGTCGAGGAATTCAGGTGTTCTATTAAAGTGGTTTTTGTAAGTAGACGGTCAGGAATTATTGTCCTCATTCCGTCAAAAATATTGTACTTGTGAAAGTGTGGTGATAATCTTTTTATGTCTTCTCTAAATGAAAAGATTCTTCTACTCAGCTGTGTAGCGATAGACCAAATTCTACTAAGCGAATTATTATCTAAATAGATTAAACTACTGTCTTAATTTCATATAAATGCCCTGTTCTTGCTATATATAAATAACTAGCAGTTTCTTGCGGTTTCTCCCACAGCTCCAGGGAACTTCTAGCCGTACTAGGATTAAACATAGCATTATTCACCGGGCATATTGTAGCTTGCTAATAGTGAAAGAATTTTTCAAATCTGTCATGTAGTTTCGGAGCCTTTACAATTCAAACAAACAAACCATCGGATCTTTCCTCTTTATAATACTAGTACCTATAGATTATTGTCTATTTCTTCAAACATTATATTATAGGTGACGTAGTACACTTATAGTTTGTGTTATTTCTTTCTAAGAAAACGTCTGAAGAATTAGATTGTTTCTTATGTAATCATAATTGTCGTTTCTGGAAATAGCGTCCTGTTGATAAGCCCGAGGCGATCACGGCATATCCCAACAGAGATATCAAATATTCTTCGCCAATACTAATTAGGTTGATATGGAAACCAGTCGAAATCGTAACTGGTGATACGTTGCCATGACATTATGTACACCTGACGTCATCAGAACGTCTCAAATATAAAAAGTTAGGAAGTACCTACGTATATTTACTACCTATATAAAAAAAGACAATTGGTTTCAAAATTCAAACAGCTGTTTTTTAGTTTTTTAGTAGTGTAGACAGATTATTTTAGATGTGCTGGCGCACTGACGCCAGCACATCTAAAATAATCTGTCAAATTTGATTTGATTTAATGGATTTTCAACCTTATCGCTGAAGCATAAAGTTCAAAGTTGATTGGGAAAAATTTGTCAGTTTCTGGTAGCCTTATGTGATGACGTCTGTACAAGGTTAAGAATCAATTCACAGCATTACATTGAATATTTTTTGATTGAAATTTTCTGCGTTGAAAACTTAGTTTTAGATTTTCGCTACTTCATTTGCGGGACACAAATATATCTGACTAGTTTCTGCCAACGGTTTCAATTGTGTGAATGGTGGGAATTATTAACGCAATCGGATCTTAAAAAGCTTGAAAACAGACCTTGAAAGCCTTGTTCAATAAATGAGCTATTTAGCACTGAAATAATTTTTCCAATCGAACCAGTAGTTCCTGAGATTAGCGCATTAAAGTAAATAAACTCTTCAGCTTTATAATATTAGTATAAATAAAAGTAATTTCCAAGTAATGCACTTCAGCCTATCACTTCAGGGAAAAAAGGCTTGATTACGAATCCATTTCCACAGATATGCACGAGCTATTCCCAAAAGTCGTGACGTCATTACGCTATGTATCAATATACCTACATATACATTCATAATAAAGGTACTTACCTATAACATAATTACGCTCTCAGTGTCCCAATTTCATTGCAATATATAATAACAAATACCTCTTTCGCTTTTAGTGGCAGTGTCAACTGTCCCCGTTTGAATTGGAACGGCAAATAACGTGATAAAAGAGTTCTTACTTTGGGTTTTTGAAATTATGCAATTTTATGCGGTTTATTGGTGATATGGCAAAAGCTAATTCTTTGAAAGATTCATGATAGAAGACTGATCACATCTAAGCCTAGGTCCATTTAGCACCTGAGTAAGGTCATCAAGTAGAGTCTATCCAATGCTGGACACCAGCCTTTTCTTACTGAGCTTGCTGTTTTCTCTCACCCAATAAATGCTTGGTATTCTATGTACAAACGTCATTCCACCTAAACTATGTTGAGGTCGGCTTCCAGTCTAACCGGATTCAGCTGAATACCAGTGTTTTACAAGGAGTGACTGCCTATCTGACCTCCTCAACCCAGTTACCCGGGCAACCCAATACCCCTTGGTTAGACTGGCGTCAGACTTACTGGCTTCTGACTACCCGTAACGACTGGCAAAATTAAGGACCATGGGAGCCAAAATATCTTAATAAAAAACATTATTTATTTTTCTCAATAAAAAACAAATAAACAAGGCTTTTTTCTCAAGAGACTGAGCTTCACGTCATACAAGCAAGGAGACAGGAGTCGTGATAAGCATTGGGCTCGTGTATTCCGCATCGCCTCTGGGATCACACGTCGCTCGCCTGAAGCACAGACTTCATAATAACCTTAGATAACTTGCTAGATACATATTTATGTTATACGAAATTCAAAATCTGTTGTGAAAAGAAATTGCCTGACCAAGAGCTAGTTGTAGCCTTGTCTTTGTGTCTCTAAACTCCTTCATACCTCAAATACTAAATTAAATGATTGGTTAGCTAAGCCAGTACATTTTACAGTAATATCAATTTGTATTGTGAGGAGCTTGTGGCTAATAGAGATCTACATGGATCAATCGATCATAAGGCTAAGCAACGCTTGGCGCGTTAGGTCCGTGGATGGGTGACCATCATGTCATGACGAGTTCTTCCATATTAATTTCTGAAGGCACGGTTAATGGATGGGTCGCGGCTGTCCTTTCAACGTCTTTAGCAGTCGTTACGAGTAGACAGAAGCCAGAAAATCGGACAACCAGTCTTACTAAGGGGTATCGGATTGCCCAGATAACTGTATTAAGGAGCTCTACAGGCAGTCGTTCCACATAAAACTCTGGCCCTCAGCTGCATTTGGTTTGACTGGAAGCCGACCTCGACATAGTAGGGAAAAGGCTAGGCAGATATCATTTATTTTGGTATTCTATCTGGGTCTAGTGCTCGACAGCAAGTGGCGAATACTTCAGCGAGCTGTCGACGCGCTTAATGAAGACCGCGGGCGCCCTCTCTTGGCTCCTCCCGAATATCGGGACACCCGGCGATCAATGCCGGCGTCTATACGCCGGCATATTGAAGAGTATGGCCCTATACGGGGCGGATATATCTGGGCGGACTCACTGTGCGGACGGAGAAACGCCGCTGCCATCCGCAGGCCACAAAGGGCCATTGCACAGTGGGTGGCGAGGGCGTACCGCACAGTGAGTTTTGCGGCGGCGTGCGCTCTGGCGGGAACCCCACCTTGGGAGCTCGAGGCTTGGGTGCTTGCCAGAGTGTACGATTGGACGGCGAGGCAGAGGGCGCTCAACCGGCGCCCAGATCCCACAGAACGGGAGGAAGTGCGGGAGGAGGTAAGGGAGGCAATAACTCATCATTGGGCCGAGGATCTTGCCTCCGCAATTTTCGGACGTCGGACGCTGGATGCCATCGGGCCCGTCCTGACAGATTGGCTTGATCGGCGGCATGGCTGCCTCTCCATGCGTCTGGTGCAGGTGCTGTCCGGGCACGGGTGCTTCGGATCCTACCTGCACCGGATTGGGAGGGAGGAGACCACAAAATGTCACCACTGCGAAGCCGCGGTGGATACGGCGGAGCATACCCTGGAGGTGTGCCCATCGTGGGCTGAACCCCGCCGCTTTCTGGTGGCAGCCGTCGGGGACGATCTCTCACTCCCCAGTGTGATTGCAGCCATGCTGGGAAGTGAGGAGGTATGGGTAGCGGTAGCCTCTTTCTGTGAGGACGTAATGTCACAGAAGGAGGCGGCGGAGCGCATACGGGAGAACGACCCTCTCGCGGCGCCACTCCGCAGAAGAAGAAGGGGCGGAAGACGGCGAACACATCGTCTGTCTCCATCCGCCCCTGGGGGTGATCAGCGAGCGACAGGCGCGGGGGCGCCTTCGTCTGCACCACAGGACCCACCCCCTGTACTCCGGCCATTATAAAAGCCCCTTCCTATTGGGAGGGGACGTGAGGGGCCTGCCGTAAGGCGGGCATTCGCCGGCGGGGGACTGGACGACATAGACTCCCAGGCCCCCTCCACTCAGGCGAGGCCGGAGTGCCGCTGGGTATTTTTAGTGGGTATACCGGTGACTTTACCGGGGAGTCCCACATACCCCTCTCCCGTCCCCCGATGGGGAGGGGATGCGTAATAGCATTTTTTCCCAGCGCCAAATAAAAAACAAAGGCCTACTACTTCATTAAGACCTGTGTAATACCTTATCAAGCAAATAAAGATTTTGAGTTTGAGTTAGTAAATAGTTTAAGGAATACTATAAGCAAGATTGAGGTAGGAAATAGTAGGATCAAAGTGAAATAAACATGATAATAAGCTATTAAGACCCCAAATATGTATAATGGGAAAAGAACTCTGCTAATGAATTACAAAATTAGAATTACGATTAAAAAAACAAACAATTATAGCCGAACCTTGGATAATTGTGATTGATAGGAAGCATCAATTTGCAGTGTGCACACCATAAAGTCGATCGTAGCCTATTACAGCCAAAACCACTACACTCTAATTAATGATCACAACACAGGCAAGACGACGCAATTTGACGCCGAAACATGTGCTATTGCCTTTATTGTGGTCCTTCCATCACCCCATAACCGCAGGGGGTCTATAGCCTCCGAACCCGAATAGTAGGCCACCCATAAAACTGATATACGACACATTAAAAGTAAAATATTTATGTCATTTACACTTGCCCTTATGAGAAACAAAGTCTAGTGTGATGTACGATTTTTTTCGCAACACCTTCTAAATGAAAGTAGATAAATTAAATATCTTTTGCTGTACTCTATTTATCGCTTTTGACTAAGAAGGAGATGATAATTGATGATTTGACGATGATTGACTGAAGCATTTATGGTTCAAAGGTGATTGGGAAAATTTAACAGTTTCAGGTAGCTTCATATGCTAACCTTTGGACTTATTGTTTGTGTATGTTTGTTTGTATGCGAAATAATGAAGTGAGAGTTTATTTAATTTCACCTATTTGTGTGTTATTTTAAAACTTAATTATATTTTTGTACTCCTCTGGGCAAATCGTGGAGGATCTACCTGTCTATAACACTTCACCATGTTTAATTTGACTTACATTCACAAATAAGGCTTTCCGATTTCTTATTTCAGTCTCTCCTACATTCTGCGTATAACTTTAACGTAAACAAAATTTCATAAAACTCAAAATCATTTTATTCTATGTTACTGCAATCCATTGCAATCCGTAATCGCCAATAGCATCCACAAATATTAGACCATTTGAAATGACACGTCTTATGCAAATACGACATCCCTTGCATTCTCACAAGTTAAATTTAGAACATACACCTATCATGAATGTTAGAAGGAATTTCAAATAGGATCAAATGAATAAAGTTTGAATTATTACAGCTAGAAAACTACAAGCATAACTTATCTCAGTCAAGTTATAAGTTGCAGTGTACAGCTGGTGCATTACTTATAATATTCTTATTCACCACGTTTCTAAGCAATTGTTTCCGACTAATTTATTAATGAGAATTTTAATTTACCCCAAACAATTTTCATATATATTGATATTACGAGTATATAATGCTTAAGAAAATATTTGTTTGTTTACTTTGATATGGTAATCTCAGGATCTACTTGACAGATACGAAAAAAAAGAAAGAGATAGCGCATTTATTGAGTAATAGTTCCTATGAAACTATCGTGAAATAAAAAATTGTATTATTGAATTATGTTGCGATTTCGAATGAAAATCAGGCCTTTTACCTTGATCACGATGACATCCACCATAAAAATAAATATATAAATTAATAATTAAATACATATACATGTATTTATACATCAGAGCCGGCATAGGGTTCCACCTTTCACTTTCTGATATTTTTCTGTCTGAAGTCACCCTACTAGTAAAATTCCTTGCAACCTTCCTCTTTCATCCCTCTATAATTTTTCTCATCTTCTCCTTCAGCTATATTCATCATTCACGTTAATCCTATCCAATTTTAATATGCAATATCCAAAAATATACAATCTACAATTGTTATCAATTATAAAAGAGGAATGGAACATTTCAATATCTAATTATGACATTTCAATATTCCTTTGTAGTCCTCTAAACGTTATATTTAAAGTAGCTTATATGTTGAAATGAGTTTAATATTGGCGGTATATATGTATGGTATGGAAGGTCGTTTGAAGTTTATTTACGAAAATTTCATCTTCTTGCGCTGATCCCAATTTCATTTTAAGTCGGAGCAATATATTAATGTAAATACTTGTATTATATCTATTTTTTAATATTTATTAATTTTATAAATAAGTAGTTGCATGAACCTACTTATCTATAGAATTAATAGAAAGGTAGGTAAGTTTGTTGCGGCACTTCTTCTTCCCAGCAAAAACACGTAGGAAGTGGAGAAGGGTGGGCGTTTTTGGGGCTGTCTATTGTAATATTTGACGTTCAAAAAGTGCTGTTTTACAGCCAAGTTTGAATAAATGATTTTGAGTTTGAGTTTGAGGTATGTATTAATCAATAAACATTTTTATTCGGAGCATTTTTATTCTTCCATACTCTTCTAATTGACGTCACCTGTAAAGTAACATCGTTCTATCCATATCGACTCTCACACAATCCCTTCATCCGTTCTTTGGTCGTCTCCTTCCTTGTCTTGTCTATCCTTCCATTTTCACGCTTAAAACCTTCCACAAAACATGATCTTCATTTTTCCGTGTCACATGCCTATACCGTACCAGATCTATTTATACAGAATTTTTATGACATACTTCTAATGATTTAATATTTGATTGATGATGTCCGATTCCAGGTCGGGCAAGTACCAATGCAACTATTCTAAGTTTGTTTGTACTTTCTGAGTATATCTTGGACACCAATGACTGTGTTTCAGATGGCACGTTAAACTATAGGTCCCAGCTATCATTGAACATCCTTGGCAGTCGTTACGGGTAGTCAGAAGCCAGTCTAACCAAGTGGTTTGCCCAGGTAACTGGGTTGAGGAGGTCAGATAGGCAGTCGCTCCTTGTAAAACACTGGTATTCAGCCGAAACCGGTTAGACTGGAAGCCGACCCCAACATAGTTGGGAAAAGGCTCGGGAGATGATGACTTCTAATGATTTAATATTTCTATAGCACAGCAAAGCCGCTGAATCAACTTGGAAGAAAATTCCTTATCGTGAACAATAATCAACACGCTTAGTTCCGCTAGTTTAAATAATTAGCGCGCTTCAACTCTGAAAAATCTCAGATTGTATTGTTCATTTTTAGAATAAATATTTGTTCTTCCTAATTACGCATAACAATGCAAAACAGCGAAAGAAAAGAATTACTTCTATTATCCTGTTTCCAGTTAGAATAAAAACCTCTTTTACAAAGAAGCATCTCGGCAATTATTTAGACCTTTAAAAGAAATACGTAGATATCTTTACAAAGTTTGTACCTAGCTAAATAAAGAGTTAAGTACCTATACATTTTTTTTTTCAAATAAATAATATAAATATCGAGACACCTTTTTCACACACGGCCAGTTAGCCCCATGGTAAGCTATTGATTAGCTTGTGTTATGAGTGCTAACATGACTGATAAACTACATATATACTTTAAACATACATCGACCACAGGCAACAAGCATGCTCATCACACTAATGTTGACCTGTGCCGGGAATCGAACTCCGGACATTCAGCTCGGCAGTCAGGCGTGGTAACCATTGCGCCAACGAGGTCGTCATCTTCAAATAATTTGCATTTTTGCGCCTTATTTTTTTTAATATGAATATTTGGAAGAACAACATAAAAATAAATTAAAATATCCAATATCAATATTAATTACTATTCAGAGGGCTGTAAAATATCAGTCTCAATAATAACCTGAGATTCGAAATTATTTTTGTCAGTTTTTATTTTATTTATTGTGCACACTATCAAATGTAAAAAAGTACGTTATCCTAGGACGGCCGGTCATTAAGCATTTTACCACTGAAATATATAATATCGAAAGTTGCCTAGTTGCTATCAACAGTTTGCTATGATAGGGCCAGTTTCACAGGTTACGGATAGCCACTATCTACCAGATAAATTAAAAAAGAAATTATCTGTCAGATAAACTATCTGGAACTTATCAGCAATCTGTGAAACTGGCCCTTAAACACGCAGCGATGACCAATTAAACTGTGAACGTCAAAAATCCTCAAAAACCAAAATCTTGTTTTAATTAGATTTTGTCGACTCAGCAACGACGGTGAGAAATTTTAGAAGTGGGAAATTTAAGAAGGGGGATGGGGGGGCTAAATTCGACCACTTGCGTTTGTCGAAGATCCTAAATCAACATTGTTATTTTCTTAGTTTACTCTGTCAACTTTTCCTTAACCTCGATTGAATTATAAATATATAGAATGATATTTTTTTGCTGTGGAACTTTCTTGTTTGCGTGTATAATTTTGTGACTCACCCTTTAAATACAAGCATTCATGTTTCTAGACTGATTACCGGCCACGGCGGCCGTTCGCTCCAAGGAGATCAGCTAGCTGCGCAGAACATATTATAGAGCACAAGCATTTGCGCAGACCCGTGTGCTCTCAAATCACTCTCATAGTCCCATGGCACGGTAATCCAACATGACCGGAGATATCAGGCACAGGACCGACATATACGTAAAAAATCCACAAAGCGTTTTTGCCCGACCCGAGAACTCGAAACCCCGGGCATAGCCATCGCGCTATGCATACTAGGCCAACGACGCAGTACCCTCTAAATAGTTCAATAATAACAGTATTGGAGTTGTTCCGTGGATGGTTAACTATCTTGATATGACGAGTTCCCCAGTTTTTCGGAAAGCACGATAAATTGGTGGGTCACGGCTATCATTGTACATCTTTGGCAGTCGTTACGGGTAGTCAGAAGCCAAAAACTGGGACAACCAGTCTTTCCAAGGATTATTGGGTTACCAAGCAGCTTTGTTGAGGGAGTCAGATGGCAGTGACTTCATGGAAAACACTGGTACTTAGCTGAATCCGGTTAGATTGGAAGCCGGCCCCAACATAGTTAGGAAAAAGACTCGGAAGATGATGACCCATCTTTACCTAAGCCTCAGTAAGCAGTAACGCCATCAAAAACAGATGTTATTTTCAATTAATTTTCATATTGAACGCTACTTTTCTTCAAAGAAAATTACCTCGTTATAGTCAGTAACGGTTGGATGGGCAATTATATGAGCTAGGATATGAAATCTTTAGGCCGTGTCCACAGTAGGAAAACTGTTAGCGGCCGACTGAGTTAGCCGCAAATTTGTGGCAAACTGAAATTTGAGTTAGCTGCAAACTCTAATCAATTTTCGTGCGTCGCAAGCGACTAGAACCGGTTTTGGTGGGAGTCGGCCGCTCACTGCTATAGTCAGCGCGAGTAACGCTGCAAACTGCGTATAGTGAGCGCTAGACTAGCAGACTGTGGACACTCCATTTCAAATAAATGGAAGGGCGTACTAAATCGGTACGCCGCAAACTCAGTCTGCCGCTAACAGTTTGCCTACAGCCTTAGAGCTTGAAGCTATATCACAAATACGTGAGTCGACTTTTTTATGTTTCTAGATCAATTATCACGCTCTAACTACTGGCATGAATATCGTTAGTATTTCTTGAAGTGTTATGGTTATATTCTTGGGAAACTAAAAATGTATGCGAATCATTGAGATAGGAAAAACTGGGTGCAATGAAAAAGAAAGCGCGCTTGCTGCGTGCTCAGGAATGATGGAGCATCGATCTAGGTCAATCTAACAAAAATAATATCTCCGGGCCCTTTCGAGTCGTAGCCTGTCGGGGCTGTTGGATGCTTCGTAAGTGCTACCGAGGCCCATAAAGGGCCCCAGAAAAACAAAGATGGATTTTAGTAAATAACAAAGTAAATAAGTCTGACACCCTCCCACTTTACCCACGGACGGTAGGTTTTATTTGATCATGTCCCTACAATAAATAAAAAAGTCATTTTAAAATGTAGGAATCATGCAACAATAGACCACTAAGACTTTTTTTATACGAATCAATATCGCCAGTAGCATCGAATTTTATGGAAACATCTAATAAAGGAATTCTTTACGTAAACAATACTAATAGCAGCTTTCACCGCCTCCTTACAAGTATCGGTTACGAACGTTCTATGAATAAAAAATCTGATCCAATTACGAATTTATGTGGTACACATTTCCTGATCAAAAGTTGTATACAGCGTGACTTTTTTGTCGTCTTACAAAGGTAGCCAGCCCAGTTCATGTATCCAATGATTAGTAAACGTTCATAATCAAATATATGGATTTATGACATTTGAATAATTAACAAAAATAAATATTCCTTATTATGACGCAAAGCGTAATTAGAAACGCCCTTGTCTCATAGAAAATGGAGATGGAATGATCTGCTCGACTCGTGGACTAGGTAGGTATATCCTACAGTTTGATACGTAAACGTTTTAAAAGGATGTTTCATATTTCTAATATACCTATTTATTAATGATTAAAATTATCATCAAAATAAAATTTTCATCAATAAAAATCATCTCGAGGAAACCTGGACTAGACTTTGTAGTCTAAAATCACCAACCCGCACTGAGCATGTGTGGTGATTAACGATCAATCCCTCTCTGTGTGAGAGGACGCCTGTGCTCAGGAGTGGGACGGTGAAAAGGATGATGACGATGACATTGAGTGGACCACTTTTGTAAGACGTCTAAAAAGTCACGGTGTATATGGCAACATTTCGTATATTTGGCAAAATAATGTGTGAAATAAATATGTATAATGTAAATAGTTTGCCATATTTTGTATTGAAATATTATATTCTGATTAATTGATTAATTTTGATCTCAAATAGTTGTAGAGTACCTATAATGTTAGTTTTAAGCTAGCTCTAGATAATTTTGCATGCTTTTTTATAGATAAATATGCTTGATCCTCTTTTATATGTAAAACACCAAAAATACCATGTTTAAAGCAAATAAACGATTTATTATTATAACTCTATTACTAATTTATCAATTCAAAGGTACCAATCTAAATCGTAACTCAAAATTAATTCAACATTAAATTCCCAAGCTAAATACCCAATAATTCAAAATCAATAATTTTATGACAATCTCGAATCTGAAGAAGGATTATTGCTTCAAAACTTCAGCGATCCTCGAAAGGATAATGAATATAACAATTAATTGCAAGTTAACAAGAGGCTGGCTAAGCTGAGAAATAATTAAGGCTTAGGTTCCGCAGTGTCCCGTTGGTGGCCTCAATTAATGTAGGAAATTGCTCTGTGTTAGACTAAGGAACTCTATATGACGAAGTTGTGTGGGGCACTAATATTTTGAGCTGAAGTGCTTTAGTTTTGGAAACTAAGCTAGCATTTTGTTGTGATTTTAGTTTCAGGGGGATAAAATTATGGTTAGATATGTCCTTTTTTCTCGGAAAAAAATGTGTTCTGACAACTACAATGTTGAGATAGGTCCTTGGTCAGCATTATTCGATTTTCTTTTCATGATGTCTCGTACCTTCATCCCACTTTTACACACACGAGTAAAAGTGGTCGACAGTGTTTCATTTACGTTATCTCCTACACTACACCTAACAAATTGCATTTAAATCGGAACAGTCACATTTCCGATTTTTATCTTAAAAAAATTAAGGCATTTTTGAGTTACTTAGTGATTAGAAGTAAAATTACTAGTTAAGAATAATGTGTAAGAAAAGGAATAACAGAGGAAATATTCACCAAACCTTAGAAACATTTGAAAAATTCATTGAAGTTTTGATAATAGACCCATACAGACGCCAGCAAGTCAAACTGCCTGAATCTGTCAAGTATTACCAATCGAATATTAACCTTCCGGCATTGTGATAACGTTGAAAATCTATTAAAGAAATTTGACAGATTGAGGTAGGTTGATGTCCTAGCGTCTGAACAATGACCTCTTAATCAACTACGAGTAGGTATAAACAGAATATTGTAATAATATGAACTGAAACTCATTTTCCTGGTTATTAATGTGGTTTCCCCCATTTCATTACTACAAAGACGGAATGCTTGATTTGATTAAGGGTACATTGATTCGAATAAACGCCCTAATTTGTGTACGAAAGTCGATCATTGATCTCGATACATGAACGATTTCATACGGTTTCTCAATCGAATCTAATTTAAGATCGATGTAGGCAATTCCGGATGTGTGAACGAATGAACGACAATTAATTTCATTGGTGACAATATGCTTGTTTGAGTTTGATGTATTTGAAATCTGGATTTCAATGAACTTAAACAATTCACACTTGACTCCGAGCACCGCCATGGACCGCTTTAGCGGAAAGTGGATTGCTTAGCTGTCCGGTATCTACCTAGCCTTTTCCCAAGATATGTTGGGGTCTGCGGCACGTGGAGCCACTGCCTATGTGACCTCCTCAACTCAGTAATTGATTAGGCAACCCGATACCCCTTGGTAAAATAGTCAGACTTTCTGGCTTCTGACTTCCCATCACGACTGCCAAAGATGTACAAATGACAGCCGTGACCCATCAATTTAGCGCACCTTCCGAAACATGGAAGAACTCGCCATGACAAGATGGTCACCCATCCACGAACCGACCGCGCTAAGCGTTGCTTAACCTTATGATCGATAACCCGTGTGGCATTTACTTAACCACGAGCTCTACTCTATTTTGCACATGATGAACATTATAATATATGGTGCTCCATGTGTCAAGCACTGCCCGACCGAGTGGAAAATTGGAGACAGAAGAATAACATCACGACCGTCCGATATTGCTCCTGCCAAAAGGTTTGAGTGGATTTCATAGCAACTACTGCAACATGCGATCTCCTTTACCCCCTATCACGTGTGTGAATCACCTTAGAAGAAAATTTTCAAACAAAGTTTTCCTCGAAGTAGTTTTCACTAACAGTAAAAAACTACATAACAGTAAATAATAGATATATTTAGTAAATAAAAGATATAGATATAAACGGAATATTAATTTAGCGCCAATGGGGATGTATGTTTTAACGCAAACATGTTTCGTCTGGGTATGATTTCATGTTAAGTACATGAACTTCGTTGTATTTCGTTGGATAGAAATACATAATATATCTATTATTTACTGTTATAAAATATATTACACGGTAGAAAAGTTTAGTACCATCATTACATTGAGAATATTGTTATACAGACGCCAAGCACAATATATATTGAATATTGTTATAATACAAGTTTACGTAATAGATTTTTAACTTTATCGCTGAAGCATAATATGGTTTAAAGTTGATTGGGACAATTTAACAGTTAACGGGTAAATTTAACGGGTAGCTTAATGTGCTGGCGTCTGTACGAGGACCCGATAACAAATAAAATAAGAATACTCTGTAGGTATTATAAAATGAATCTTCTATTTCGAAAATATTCAAACGCAGATTTACTATATTTCGGACGAATATTTAAAAAATATTCCACATAATGATGAATCCTCCATCATTCGTGAAGTTTTGCGAAACAAAGAGGGTAGAAATTAAAAGAATCGTACCGTGCTCTCACTAATGACTGCAAAGCATTTGTGATAAAATCTAAGCGACACATCATTGTCATGGAGCAAACAGAATCGTTGGGCATCCATTTCGAGGTATCAAAACAGCGAAAATTAAACTCAATGCCCAAAATATCAAGGTTGAGTTTTGCTCGGTGTTCTGTCACAATTTGTTAAATTCCTTTTTTCTCTTTTCGGGGATGAAATCTAGTATTCTCGGGACGAGCGTGGCTGCGTTGTTCCATGTCGTTTGTTCCCCTGTACCAAAATATAACATGTATGAACTGGGTTGAATACAAATTGTATCGGATATTCATAGCGAGCAATTATGTAGGATGTTTGCCTTTTATTTCTCTTAACTGGTTATTTTTTTCTGTTATGGTTGCTAGGGTATATATCTGGTATAAGTGTCGTTTGAAAACAATAATGACTACATGAGCAATCCGACTCTTATCACTATGTATATCTCCCGAGCCTTTTCCCAACTACGTTGGGGTCGGCTTCCAGTCTAACTGGATTTAGCTGAGTACCAGTATTTTACAAGGAGCGACTGCCTATCTGACCTCCTCTACCCAGTTACCCGGGCAACGCAATACCCCTTGGGTAGACTGGCGTCAGAGTTACTGGCTTCTGACTACCCGTAACGACTGCCAAGGATGTTCAATTACAACCGGGACTTACAGTTTAACGTGCTATCAAAAATGGTCTATAAACGTGTGACTTTTCACGATAAACTCAAAAACTACTAAACAATATTCTCGCACTATTCACCAATAAATATGGAAGGATTCTTGATGAAGCTTTTCGTACAAAATATCCGTGTATAACCAAGGCGAGTCGTTAGTAAAATAAGAAAAATGAACAGGGAAACTCATTACGAGAGAAAAACAAAATACTTCAGCCTAGTAACTGATTTTGTATTATTTTATTCACATTTGTACACACTCAGCAGTTTTAAGTTAAAGATTAAGGACCACTTCAAAAGATAATGTAGGTATTATAGTCAAGTCTAACCTTATCAGTCTCAAATTTTCATCTTTTGATAGGTCATGGAAAGTTAACCCAATATTATTTGTGTAGATTATTATGGAGGAGTCTCTCGGATGACTCATAGAGACAATAGGGAATATGCATGAAAAAAATATTTGCAATCTAACTAGTTCATCAATAAATATACAAAAATAGAATACTAACTGTGAAAAAATATCTAAATCAGTAGAAAAACAAACGAGATATAACAATTTTAAACAAGTATACCTGTCCCTCTCACCAAAACGCTATATTCAATGGCAGCCTTACGGGCGTGTGTAGTTGTGACGTAAATTTTACACCCGAACTTCTCTTTCTTATTAGCAGTTTTGAAGCTTTGTAACTTCTTGTCGATAAATAATATTTTAAAAATTCTTTCATATTTATTTATTACAGCTAAAAGTGTATTAATTTAGTGAATAAAAAAATTACATGCATATTCCCTATTTTCATCAACTATTGCGAGACTTAGGTATTATTTTAATTCCAAGAATTTGAAGATAATTTGGATTGGATTAATAGAATTTACCCTAGCCCAAGAAACCTTCCCAAGGTGTCTGTAGGATTACGGATGGGTTTAAGCCAACAAGTTAGATATTTCCTTTTGCAACGGCCACAGCGGGAGATTTATTATTATGATTTATTTAATCTATAGTAAAAAAAGCCCTTTATTTTACCTGAAACATGATTTAAAGCTGACTTAAAAATATAGATTTCTTTACTAAAACTTGAAACATCTGTAACCAAATGAAGTACTTCGGTTAAACACGGATTCCATAAATACTTTAAAAAAAATATCGGAGTCTGAATCCAAGTAAGTTAATCGAAGCCTTTTATTTCTATATATATGTATGTATTTGCTTAAATCAAAAGTCATAAAAACTTATTTCATTGCTGCCATGTAGGATGTAAGTTACGTTTGTTTGTTTAAGGGCTAAAAAGGGATTGTTTTCTCGGATGATGAAAATGTGTTTAATAAACTTAGTAAGGATACCATCATCTCCCGAGCCTTTTCCCAACTATGTTGGGGTCGGCTTCCAGTCTAACCGGATTCAGCTGAGTACCATTGTTTTACAAGGAACGACTGCCAATCTGACCTCCTCAACCCAGTTACCCGGGCAACCCAATACCCCTTGGTTAGACTGGCGTCAGACTTACTGGCTTCTGGCTACCCGTAACGACTGCCAAGGATGTTCAATGACAGCCGGGACCTACAGTTTAACGTGCAATCCGAAACACAATCATTGGTGTCCAAGATATACTTAGAAAGTACATACAAACATAGAAAAGTTGCATTGGTACTTGCCCGACCTGGAATCGAACCCACGCCCTCACACTTGAGAGGTTGGCTCTTTAACCACTAGGCCACCACGCGGTCAAAAATACCCAACTAGGTATATTGCACATTACGCTAAACAGTTTCAAATATCATAAATACTTGTCAATGGCAGTCGCTATGAATGGATACTCAAAAGCTTGGGATCTACCCCCATAATGCCAGCGATTACACAGTAATTAGGTCGTGGAGTTCTGTCAAACAATTATGCCAGGCGGTATTTGCTGCGTGTTTAGTATTCTATTCAGGACAGGCAATCAGTCAGTCGTTTTGAGAGCCGATATTTAAGTATAGATAGTGCCAACTTCTCACCAATTATTGGTTCTAAGCTAGACTTACTAGCTTATTTTATTTTGACTTCAATAGTTCCACAGTCTAACAATACAAGCAAGAATACAACAAGAACATATTCTTCAGCTTTATTCAAGTAATACTTGTATAGATAATTATTAAGTAGAGATATCAGCCGAATACTGAAACGACACTTAATGAACCTGCTCAAACCTCATTCTGTCACTATCACATGATGATGATGATGATGATGATGATGGCATCCGATTAGATCCGATTAGGCCGATTGTCGGCTACGGCGGCCGTTCTCTTTTATGGAGATCAGCCAACTGCGCAGGGCATATTATAGTGCACAAGAATTCGCGCAGACACAGACGCACTCTCTATACCCTCACTCTCATAGTCCGATGTGTCGGCAATCCGACACGACCGGAGAGAGATCAGGCGCAGGACCGACATTTACGTGCTCTCTGATGCACGGGTGAATCAATCACCAACTTCAAGACTCCAGGCTGCTTTATGAAAGTTTCTCATAACCCACAAAGCGATTTCGGCCTGACCCGGGAATCGAACCCGAGACCCCGTGCATAGCAGTCGCGCCTTGCGACCACTAGACCAACGAGGCAGGCACTATCACATGTATGTACATTGATGCAACAGAAATACTTTTAAGTAAGTCTAAAAGTTAAATAACGTTTAAATATTTAGTAATTCCTTACATAAACAATAACACAATGCATTCAAAGCTAAATATTGGTAGATATTATTGACTTAGTTAATACTAATTAACAATATATTAGCACTTACCTTATCACCTCACTTAATCTCTGATATTCTAGCATTATTAAACACTGATAATGCATTAGTAATAAATAATAAGTACATAACCTATTAACTACCAATAATCGCGAGGAGGTACGGCAGAGCAAGGAGCTACATGGACGCTTTGTTCGGTCTCCTCATTGACCCAATGTAGACTTAAAAGCATCCGTATCTTGGCTTTGTTTCGGTAAGGTTTGTCCGTGCAATTATGGATGAAAATATCTTAACGAATTGCACACCCAAATCATAAAGTGGCCAAAATCATCCACCAGCAACTTTCTCTGTCATAGTGTATTGTATATTCTATGTATGAGGCCGAACTAGTGTCGAAAACGATCATATCTTTGTACTGGGATCGATCACTGATAGCTCCTGATATCGGTAGTCACCTATTTCCAATTGTTTTTTTTTTTTTGTAGTACTAAAATATTCAAAAAAAATGGTATTCAAATTATTTTCTACTTCAGCGTGCTATTGCAATCATCAAACAGACAAACACTACTAATCCTCACACAGACATTTGTAAAACGTGTGCTTGGACCACATAAAAACTCTTAAACAGATTCTTTTTTCAAATTTGACGCAGAATGACCAACTTCGAGCATTGTCACAAATTTTGGGGCCAACATTAATTTACCGATTCACACGTAGAATAAAATACTACGTATCTATTTGGGCCAACATTGGAACCAATGTTTGGAGTTTGCCTAACCGTTACCTGTTTATGAGTGATCAATCATTTTAGTAGTGTGTGAGACACCAGATATCGAATGCACACAATATGAAGATTTATGTCTGTGGTATATTTCCCACGCACACACACAAAGGCGGTGTAATGTAAGCTTCTAGTGAGAATTGAGATATGGGTATGCATTTGAAGTTGCTACGAATTTTCCGTATCTAGAGTGCTGTTGTCAACAACACAAAAAGATTTTGAGGAATTGTGTTGTATGTTTGTATCTCTTTCGTAGGTACGTTGTATTGTAATTTAATAAAGTGTTATAATATAGGGACACCTTTTCACACACGGTTGGTTAGCTCCAAGCTTGTGTAATGGGTGATAAACTACATATTCTTTACATATACATAAGTATAAATATATATTGTAACACCCAGGCCACAGCCACCAAGCATGCTCATCACACAATTAATGTCGACTATCCGGGGATCGAACACGGGACTTTCAGTTTAGCAGTCCGGGTCAACAGTGAATAGGGTCGTCAAAAGTATATGTATCAGAATACAACGTACCACATGTACGTTTGAATACATCCTAGAATGTATTGCTTCTCACAAAACATCATTCCAGATCAATAGGAAGTACCCTACATATTTTCATTCAGTTGCCAAAATGTAAATAACGTGGTATAAATAGTAATTTATTTTCATTACGTGGACTTGAGAGTATAACATTTCACATTTACGAAAAAGTCCACCAAGCCACTCGCATGGGTCGCTCGTGTCGGCGAGGGGCGGCGTGTTATGTGTCACTCGCTCTTCGAAGAAAAGTCAGCAATATCGGAAAGGTCCCGTAGGGCCAAGGTCTGCTGGGGCTGCGAGTTGTTCGCAAGAGTTACCGTGGCCCTGGCACACAGGGACCTCCAGAAGGAATCTACGCTGTATAGTTTATTTTAATAGTACGCAATTTTTCAAAACATAGTGGGTTTTAGTCAGTAAGAGTCTGACACTCCCTCCAGCTGCACCCTCAGAGGGAGGGTTCATTTGATGATTTTTCACTAATTGCAAAATAATCAGATATCGGTTAACCACAATTCATGCAATAATGTATCTACGTGATTTCCCAAAAATATTTAAATCGTATTAATTTACCGTAACCAAATTTATTAAACCGTTCCTAATAAACTGATTACCTACTTCAGAATTTCACAGTAAACTAGTTAACTATGTTAGACCGTTAATAAATAACCTGAAACTTGTGGGAACTATGTATTTAACTGATAGTAATTATATCTACTGACCGACGATTAATTAAATCATATTATAAAGTTAATGATAACATTAATATTTTTGGTTTTGCGGATTTTCATTGTAATAGTCGATATTTTTATTTATTTCCGATTTAATTGATGATGGCAGCCAGGCTGATTGTCGGCTACGGCAGCCGTTCTCTTTTATGGAGATCAGCCAGCAACGCAGGACATATTATAGTGCACAAGCATTCGCGCAGATACAGGTGCACTCTCTTCCCTCAGTCTCATAGTCCGATGGGACCGGAGAGAGATCAGTCAGATCATGGGTGATTCAATCACCAACTTCCAGACTCCAGGCTGCTTTATGAAAGTTTCTCAAAACCCACAAAGCGATTTCGGCCCGACCCGGGACCCTGAGCACATCAGTCGCGCCTTGCGACTACTAGACCAACGAGGCAGTAAAATTTTCCACACATAGAACTGAAAGACATTTTTTTTTTCTTTTTACCCATGCGTGTGCGGTTTCTAATATTAGTTTCTAATATATTTTTTTTTAAATTATACTTGGTACATGCACACATACACATAGCCTTACTTATAAGTATATACATACTAAACTCCCATACACCTAACAAAGCCCACATAATGTTGCACTCCAATTTCAATCCAATCATCTAACAAAAGAGTTCAATTTGAAATGGCAGCAAAAGCTTTTGCTTTGACGTATACAAAGTACGGAAAACTAATCACGCGAGATTCGATTCGCACTTGTCCGGTTTTGACTTACAGATAGAAGTGCACTATATAATCAGAAGACAATGCATAGAATTTGTGATTATAGATATCAATGGGAGAGAGTTCATTTCATTCTCATTACATAACGAATAGATTCGGCTAGCGGTCCAGCGCGAGCGTCCCGTAGGAACTAGACCGCGCATACTGTTTTTTTTTTTTTCTTTATACACCAACATTTGATATGAAAGAATTTTTAAGACTAAAATTAATTCATCAAATAATAATTCGAGGAACGTTATTACTTCGAATAGATAAGATAAGATTAGGGCTCATATTTTATGTTTACTTAAGAAAAAATACAAAAAAAAATATTCCAATTTCAAGCAAAAACTCGTAGCTTCAACCTTAAGAACCAATAAGTATGGACATTAATCACCCTATTTCAAACACAATTTTAATTCGCTAGATTACTTATAAGTCGTAAATAAAGTGCATGGAGAATAAAAGAAAAACTCACCTAAACAGGACTGCTAACTGTGACAACTAAAACAGTAATGTCAATAAGCTGGTTAACGAATAAATTAACAGGTGCGGTTAATTGAATATTACGTATTCCCTATGTCCCAATAGGTTCACGGTTATTTAATTGAAATATAGGACAGTAACAAAATATAGCGAAATTACAATAATTATGATCACACATACACCATTTTGAGTGGGATATTTTACAATCAAAATTTTGGTAAAGGTACTTATACAAATTGTTTATCATGAATTTATATGTATGATAGTCATTTAATAAGAGATCTATATAAACACATATTTTATTACCTAAATATCATTATTATGTGAGCAACAGCTTCTTTCCCAAGGTCCTGGTAAAAAATATAAATTCTAATATTTATAGCAAGTTCAAGCGATAAATTCCTCATCTGTTTCATCACCCTAGCCATTTCTTCAGTTATGTTTGGTTTGGCACGGCCTGAGTTCTGACTACCCGTAACGACAGCTAAAGATGCAGGTACAAATGAAAATGACAGCAGGGGTTTATCAATTTAACGTGTCTTGCAAACACGAAAAAATTCAAATCTAAGCCTCTGGTCAGTAATAAACAAAGTTTTTAATAAAAATCCTAAGTCCAATCGTCTTTCTGTGTGTTGCATTCACATATCCGCTATTCCTCAGCCTTTTGATAGTCCTACTGCTGGACACTGGCCTCCTCTCACATAGAAAAGGATTGAGCATTAATCAACTCGCTTGCTCAATGCGGGTTGGTGATTTAAGATTTTATAGTCCAGGTTTCCTCAAGACTTTTTCCTTCACCTTTAATCAGTCATTGGTGTCCGAGATATATTTAGAAAGTACATATAGCTGGTGCTTACTTCTTTAATTACAATGCAATGGCAGATAGGTGATCTAGGTAGTCAGTTAAGAAATGACGACTTCATCTTGTTTTGGAAGAAAATATGGTGCTTAGTTGTGCCACTTAGATATGCCATGAGACAGTATTGTATAAATAAAACCACGTCGCATACGTGACAATACATAATGTTATATTCACATAATATTGTATTAAATCCACAAAAGAAAATACATTTTTCTAGAGGATTAACAAGCATTTAGTTTTTGTTGGCAAAACAGATACTATGTGGCTATTTGAAAAGAGGTCGTACAGCGTACATACTAGCCAAAGTGAAACTCATTTCTTTTTAAAAGCAAAACGTTGTTCGTTCTTAATTTAAATACATTCGAATTTGAAAAGTATTCGCGCGTTAATCCAAAGTTAACGCAGTTGCCATCTGAAATAATTGTTGTGTAGGATATGTAGTTTTTAAATCGGACTTTTCTAATATTGTGGCTACTATCGTGAGTGGCGTAAGAGTGGCAAATATAATATGTTAGCGTGTTTTGCAATAAACGTATCAATTTTAATTGTCATTAGGTTACATTACAGAATACTTTATTAAGTCATGCAAAATTAGAATAAGTATGAGTTTGTATGTATCTTCTAAGAATATCTTGAACACCAATGACTGTGTTTCGGATAGCACGTTAAACCATAGGTCTATCACTGAACATCCTTGGCAGTCGTTACGGGTAGTCAGAGCCAGTAAGCCTGAGATCAGCTTAACCAATGGGTATTGGGTTGCCCGGGTAACTGGGTTGAGGAGGTCAGACAGGCAGTCGCTCCTTGTAAAACACTGGTACACAGCTAAATCCGATTAGACTGGAAGCCAACCCCAACATAGTTAGGAAAACGCTCGGGAGATGATGATGAATTAGAATATGAGTTCTCAGGGGCATTATTATAATCGGAAGAAAAGCCTATAACCTCCTCGATAAAATGGTTATCTAACAAGTATTCTTTCAACTGGGCCAATAGTTCTTGAGATTAGCGCGATCAATCAGACAAACTGTTCACAGTCCACGTCAAGTATCTCTGCATTGCCGAAGTGAGCTACACGATGCTACACGCAAGCCTAGTAGTGTTTTGTTCGTAATTTTTTCGAGTATTGTGTAGTTAAAAACGTAAATTTACTTCAAAAATGCAAAATTATTTGGAAGCATATTAAACCCGCTTCCTCTTATCACTTTCAGCAATATATTTACGAGCACGCGAATAGGGTGTGGACAATACAGTTATTAATATTTCTGAAAACTTGTTCCATTAGCTAAATTCATTTCAAGTGTACTATGTATCGAATATTCTAGAGTCACTCGACAATTCATATTAAGCTCTTCATAGAATTCGACACCATGCATCGATATATATTTTTTTAGATTACACTCAAATTTTTTTCCGGGAAATTTTCAGTTATAATGGCTGTACAAAATGTTTTGTGAATTATATTACATTATTTCATATCTCGTGTACTTGTATCATCTGTCACCATTTGCCTAGCCTTTTCCCATGTTCTGTGTACATAATGATTGCTGAAGGAACATGATAAGGGAATTTTATTCAGAAAGAGTGTGACACTCTCTTCAGATGCGCTCACAGCGGAAGAGTTTATTACACGATTTCTAAACTCGTAAAAATATATTCAAATCATTGAAACACTTAAAATAACAAACAGCTTGCCACGGAATACTAGAAATATATAACACTCATACACTTAATATTGTTGAAATTATTTGCTAAGAAAACTGTACTAAAAGTTTTCGTAATCCGTCTAAAACAAAATGACAGGAACGTGCTGAATGCAAGCCAATAAATAAAGACACAATAAAAGATATTCATAAAAAGTCGTAAACCACTTGCTCTTGTAATATTCTTCTAAGGGTGTGGATTTGCTACATACGATACAGCGATTGTCTGATGGGGCTGCGAGTTGTTCACTAGAGTTACCCTGGCCCTGGTACTCAGAGGCCTCCTGAAGGAACATAGTGTATTTTTGCTACTTCTCGCACAAATATAGAAAGTTAATTTAAGAGCTTATAGTCTCCTTTTAAAGATGAACTTCTGGTCCAGTAGTCCGTTAGTTATTGATATTATAGCGTTCTAGTCGACGAAACAAACAAAACTTGTTTCTTCGGTTGCCATGCTGAGTCTGCAGATATAGTATAGACACTATTCACAGAATATTAGCGTAATACTTCCCAGAATAACTATGTTAGGTGAACGAAGTTGCGGACTGCCTATTCAATAAAATTAATGCACGTTTTTCAATCGCTATCGCCGATCACTAAGTCCTCACCCGAATCAGGCGACCGCAACTGTTCCCTTTGTTCCCGTGACATCTCACTCGATACCCAAAATAATACGATTCTAAACCGAGGGCGCATACTACTTCCCGCCAATCGTACGATACGAATTCTAGCGTATGTGTCGAATTTCCTATTTTGCTACTAAGAATTGGTTGCGGTAGAGTAAAATTTTCGGGTGATACGCTCTTAATGTTTAGAGGTATTTTTTTTAAAGTGAGATAGAAAAAATATGAGCATGAACATGGATGGATACAGAGAAAGGGGACCAAAGAAACGAGGGATGGATTGTGTGAAAGTTGATATGGCTAGAAATAATGTCATTTGTGAAATGATGGCAGATAGAAGTGTGGAAGAAGTAAACATGCTGCGCCGATCCCAATCAAAAATTGGGATAAGGTAAGGAGAATGATCATGATGCTACAAAGAAAATAAAATGGTGATTAGTCTTATAAAACCGGGTTGTCTCATGAGATTAATCTCTCACCATTAGTCATGTCTAAGATACATTAAGAAATATAACTTTGACAAGTTACATTGCTGGGACTGTACCGATCCTTATGAAAAACAATGTTACACAGATTCTCAGCTATTGATGTCTAGGACATACTTAGAAAGTACGTACCTATAACTTATGAAGCTAACATTGGGACTTGCCTCTCTTGTAATCAAACCCACACACTCGTACTTGATTTTTATCACAGCCTTTTTATCGTCCCACTACTGGGCACAGGTCTCCTCCCCCACGGAGAAGGATTGAGCGTTAATCACCACGCTTGCTCAATGCGGTTTGTTGATTTCAGACTTTATAGTCCAGGTTTTCTTTCACCTTTTAATCAGTCATTGGTGTCCAAGATAAACTTAGAAAGTACGTATAGCTTAAAAAAGTTACATTGGTACTTGCCTCATACTCGAAAGGCTGGTGTTTTAACCACTAGGCCACCACTACGTTTGTACTTACTTACGATCATTTTATTAAAACAATGAACCTATCTCATAACGATTTCTTATACGAAGATTAACTAGAAGTAGAACAAGAGAATTTATCTTTCATCTCCATTTAAATTAACTCAAGGAATACAGAACCGACGCTTGGATCTGTATTTTGTATAAACTTTTGATTATTATGTAAATACTGCCAAAGCTGAGACCTGTCATAATTTCTTGTTGCCTGGTATTTCAATTGCTAAAGTTGGTTTAGCTTGAAGAAATTACTGCAAGCACTTTTCTTTTTTTTTAATTAATTATCTTCCTAATTCTAACCTCGTGGGTCGGGCCGAAATTGCTTTGTGGCTTGTGGGTTATAAGTCACTTTACAACCAGCCCGAAATCTGACCTTGATATTCAATAACTAATCTTGTTAATTGATACACATAAATGTCGGTCCTGGATCTGATCTCTCTCCGGTCATATCGGATTGCCGTCCCATCGAACTATGAGAGTGCGGGAATAGAGAGTGCACCTGTGTCTGCGTAAAAGCTTGTGCACTATAATATGTCCTGCGCGGCTGGCTGACCTCCTTAGAGAGAACAGCTGCTGTAATCGAAAATCGGTATGGACGCCACTATTAATTCTGACCTTTTTGATCTTTCAAGCCAAGAAACAGCTGCTAGCTTATGGTTAAGCGACGCTTGGTGCGATCTTGACATGACAAATTTAATATAAATGTATTTCGAAAAAAATTGTGATGCATTAAATAAACAAACTAAGTCCACATCACACGTATCCAAAACCCAATTGAGAATTCTTCTGACATGGCTTCTGATCCTAATGCATCGTCGACCTCTAGGTATAAATTCTTGGGAAATTCTCAAGCAATTCACTGCACTTGGTAAATTCTACACCTTTGAACTATTTTCATTCGGTATCATTGTTTCGAAATAGCAGATACGTAGAACTTTTGTCACGGACAAACGCCCTCTCGGAGGAGGTACGCTTTTATTGCTTCAGAAACGCGTTACACTAAAATAGTTTTAAGACTTAAAGCGTGAATAATCTTTTAAGCCAGAATAATGCGATCACAAAGAGAGTGAAAGGTTATCTCGGATGAAATGCTGTCACGTTTTGAAATGAATTACTGCTAATTAACATGCTTTAAAGATCATTTGTAAAACCTTTTAACTATTTTTCTTCTCTTAGGTACAGACGTCAGCACATCAAGCTACACGAAACTGTCAAAATGTTCTGATCGACTTTGAATAAATGCTTCAGTTATAATGTTGAAAATCTATTTAAAAAATCTGACATATTGTAGTAGCTTGATATGCTGGCGTGCGTACATGTCATAATATAACACGAAGTTAGGATAAAAAGTACATCATAAAAATATGAATACAAAGAACCGTACATCGATACGTATTCTTTAAAAAAGAGTTACAGAGAAAAAAACATAAATATAGGTACCTATTATATGAAATTATTATACATAATAAATATCTATAGATAACGCTAGCTTTATGAGGTCTACAACCAAAAGGTACATTATGTACCATTGGAACAAATATTTATTTCGTAAGCTAATGTCATTTATCTGACCTAACCCTTCGCGCTGAGTAAATGTACGTTTGGCCATTATAAGCGGCCATTCGACGATATATTATGCCATATGTTTCTATGATCATTTTGCTCATCCAGACGTGTGTGGTTTACTGTTGTACGAAACAAATAATATAATACGGTCGTAGATTTTTTTTTGCATTACGCCAAAAGGGAATGTACATAACAATTTTTTTTTTAATTTCAAAGAGTATCAGACTGTTACTGACTAAAACCCACTATGTTCCTTCTGAGGAAGGAAGGCCACGGTAACTCTTACGAACAACCCGCAGTCCAGGCAGATGGCAAAATGGGCTTGAAATGGACACTTCAACCGAATGCACTCCGGAGAGGTGAGCCAATATCTCACTCAGAGGATACCCCAAGACGGCCACCGCACACGGGGTTGGCGCCGAAAAAGATGCCTATAAGATTTGGACGCATATCCACCATGTTTGATGAGAACTGTCAAAGATTGGGTGTGAAAAGCCAAGTGGGGAACCCTTTGCTAGTGAGACAATACAGGCTAAAGAAAAATAGTAGTGCCTACATAAGCAATATACTTTAAAATATATATACTTCCCTTGCTGATTTCAGCTATGGTGACTGCTTTCAATTATTGTTTACAGAGGAACTAAGGTGATCAGCTCTTATATGAGCACGTTGATGGCTGCTTATACTTTAAAATATGGAGTAAATAAAGGTTATTAATTTATATTGAGAAAATATAGGCTAACGAAGGCAACATTACCGTGTTCTTCTCGCAAAGCATTACGCACCCCAAGGAGCATGTTAAACTACACTATCAATAGCGAACCAGCAAAATAAGTAATTAAAACAAGACTTATTCAAAACAAGGCTGTTTTAAATAAAAAAATGTAATTTTAATTTTTTTCCTGATTTCGGAAAATAATTTTACGACCCTGTCGGTGCAATAGCCGGGCTGTCGAGCTGAAATTCCCGGCTTCGATACCCGATACGATGAACATTATTTTGTATGATGAGCGTGCTCGTTGGCTGAAGTCAGGTTGTTATTATAAGATTTTTAGATGGCGCGCCTACTTACTTGTAATATATGTGTACTATGAAACTACATAGATAGTTTATCAGTTGTGTTGGCACCCGTAACGCAAGCTTATCTTGGGTAAGAGGTCTAACGATATAATTTTCACGGAAAACATTAAAATTCCGCAAAAAGTAAGTAGAAGTATACAAAATATAATGATACCCATCATAAAAATAACCTTTTACATTTTTTTACATTAAATAAATGTATGAACAAAAAAAATCCTTATATTTTAATATTCCTATTGTAAAAAGAATGGCCCGGAAATTTACCCCGCGGGCAGAACGTGGGTTGGTAAGCGTCACGTCATACACAATTTTTTTTTTTTACCAAAAGCAGACAAACGCGAAATTATTATCCTTTTCGTAATGACGTTTTCCTTTTTCACTTTCAGAGCAGGTTTAAAAAATATTGTATTGCATGAACCAATACAAAATATATTGGCGGAGTTAAAAAAAAACACAAAAGTCGTAAAAATACAAAGGAAATTAATTTTAACTTTGCCAATGTTCGCTTCGAAAGTAGGCATCATAATTATTACTTATACGATAAAAAAAAAAAATTGCAAGTACTCAAAATTACACAAAAAAAAGACAAGGTACTGCTGTGCATCTATAGTTATAAAATTAAAAGCAAAAAAAGATTTTATTTGAATGGTCTGAAAAGAAGAAAATAATATTTCTTTAAAATTTGTAACTATCAAACTACAACCTACAACCTTCATTATATACAATTTATATGATACTAAAAGCCTGCAGCGCAAGTTGAAACTAATTTTCAGGAGAATGTCCTTATAAAAAAAAAACATAACAACGTCTATCGGGTCAGCGAGCATTTAGTAAATCCACTACTATTACTAACCTAGACAATCACATTTGTCACATAAAACTCACCTACAAAAAAATTAAAACAAAACACAAGCGCCTAGGACACAAAATTCGCTATCACCTCTAACAGGTTGACAAACATCGACACCAATCCTGGAAGTGACGTCGAAAGCTGTCTCATTCATCGCAAAATATCGAGAAGAATTGCCTCGTCCGTGTATAATGGTAGGCCGTAATGGCTAGCACAAAAGATACGAGTATTATATCAAGCGGTGAAGGTAGTCATTTAGGTATCGCCGAATTTTGCCGTTGCTATGCGCTTATGTTGAATTGATATAGAGTGACTGGTAATTAGTGACCGATATTTAAACACGTGATTGTACACCGCGCACGCGTTGTCAGTAATTTTGCTATAATGATAAAAAAATATCAAAAAAGTTTCTTCGGGAAAGTTGTTTGTAATCATGAGTACAATCACGTGTTTAAATATCGGTCACTAATAACCAGTCACCCTATATAAATAGAGCACTTGTTTAGTATGAAATTCGTAATTTGGGTGCGTGTTTTCCTTCATATTTAATCTGTCATTGGTGTCCAAGATATACTTAGAAAGTACATCATCTCCCGAGCCTTTTCTCAACTATGTTGGGGTCGGCTTCCAGTCTAACTGGATTCAGCTGAGTACCAGTGTTTTACAAGGAGCGACTGCCTATCTGACCTCCTCAACCAGTTACCCGGCCAACCCAATACCGCTTGGTTGTACTGGCGTCAGACTTACTGGCTTCTGACTACCCGTAACGACTGCCAAAGATGTTCAATGATATCCGGGAATACTTAGAAAGTACATGTAACTACGAAAAGTTACAGTGGTACTTGCTTATCCTAGAATAGAACACACGCCGCCGCACAGTCATAGCTGAGAGGCTGGTGCTTAAAGTAAATAACTTTAAGGGCAAGTTTCACCGGTTACGGAAAGCCACTACCTACCAGATAAATTAAAAAATGGAACACAATTTGTATGAAATGATCTGCCAGATAAACTATCTGGAACTTATCCGTAACCGGTAAAAATGGCCGTAAATCTGTTAAAATAAATAAAGAAAGAAAGAAAAAGAATTTATTTGGTACAGAAGAGCTTAATCTACTTAAAGTTAATCAGATTATCTTAGGACATGTGTACCCTGCAGCTGCACCAAAAAGGCCTCAGTTCAGCACCTTATACCTATTCGTAAAACTATACTTCTAAGGGCCGGCGCTCACTGACGGCGTGGCACGGCATGGCACGGCAGGTTGTGCAGTGGCAACCTGCGGCGTGCTGTGGCATCCCGCGGCGTGCTGCGGCATCCCGCGGCGTGCTGCGGCATCCCGTGGAATGAAAAAGCAAGACATGTCATGCCGCCGATATGCGGCACAAGTTTCAACCTTATTTCAACTAGCTAGCAATCATAATTCCTCGACCCCAAAGTGACCCATACGTCTCGCGGGATGCAATAGCGCGCCGCGGTATCCCGTGGAATGAAAAAGCAAGACATGTCATGCCGCCGCATCCTGCGGCGTGTCGCGTCATGCCGCAGCATCCTGCGGCACGTCGCGGCATCGTGGTATCAAAATAAAATAACATAAATTCTAAACTCATGGAAATAAGATTCAAAATAACTTAATTAGTATTAAAATCCTTTGCCATGACACACCGTGCCGTGCCGGCAGTGGGCGCCGGCCCTAACACGGTAAAGTAAACCGATACTAATTTTCATTTTGAAACAAGTGAAGCCGAGCGTACAAACGTCTGGAATATTATGACTATATTTATCGAAGCGTTAAAATCTAGTTTAGAAGCAAACAGTGCGCAAAGGTTATTTACGACGTGTTTACGATAAAAGATGACTTTCTTTAGAAATATTAATAATTAAATAATATGTGAGAGCTCTTGTTTCATAAATTAATGAACCGGCATAATATGAGATAATGAATTCTAGTAACAGAATATAGAACAATTTAAAGCCGAAAGAAACATGGGTAGAAATCAGTTTAAAAAAATATGTTTTTTTTTTTAAACAGACGTTTAACACTTATTTAGAAGACTTTTTTCTAAACATGAACATACTATTTCTTGTAATAACACCATCTATGTTTCAAGAAAATTCCTCAGATGAAGTACTTAAAGAAAATTCTAAAATTCTGGATGGTACTAACGATAATTTCTTTTTTGAACAAAAACCCTTAAACCCCTTCCATATTTTCAAACGTTAAACAACTCATTAACCTTGCCTATCAATTTAACTCGACTAAAATATTTTGCCAGTCCAACCCTAAAATGCTGAGGGGCTTAACCAACTAGACACGGCGAACAAATCTGGGTTGATTGTCAAAAGTTAATGTAATGTATGTCATGCCTACCTTCAATAATACGGAATGTGTTTTGACACGCAAATGGAGCGTATTTGTGTTACAAATGTGTTATAATTATAATTTATTTTTAGCTTGTCAGGGGAGGGTTGGTTGTGTAACTTTTGTTGCATCATTGTTGGTGGAATGGACAGTTTATTTTGCTGAATTTTAAGGGTTGGTTTATATTTTAGCAAAGAGGAGATTTTTTAATCAAAATGTAATGTTTATTTAAAGGTTTTCGGTCATAAGTCCGTTTCGCTCATAGTATTTTGAATAGAAACAAAGACGTTTTAAGAGCAAGTATTTAGTTTCAAAGATATTTGGTGCATGGCAACGTATGTCGACATTTTATAAAACTCTTTTCCAACTAGGAATAAACAGTATTAAATATCTCCTCAAAAAAGCCATCAATTCAGGCACGATATTTTTAATTTATCCAGTCTTTTTTTTTCGTGGGAAGTCATCAAATGACCTCTCCCGCTGAGGGTGCAGCTACAGAAAGTGTCAGACTCTTGCTGACTTAAACCCACTATGTTCCTTCTAATTTATTCAGTCCTAAAGTAATATTTATAGGCAAAAACAATGTCTTTCAGAAAATGGAACACCACCCGCTTACTCTAAAACTGTTTAAAATAAACCCACTTCCACACCCTTACATTATTATATCAAACTAACGAAGCTTTAAAATCTACCAAAATATTTAAAGTATAATCGGGTCATGCACGAACACCGTGACATAACCACGTGACGTCATCCGCCCGGGCACGACAATTTCCCGCGCAATACTTTGACAGCGGACTGATGTGTTGCCACTTTTCAAAACTTCCCGCCAAAGTTGTCCGCCATATTTAATCTGTGAATATGTCCGCGGTTTTAAACTTTTTGTTTTGCTTCTGATTTAATGTGTTGTGTGGGTTTGTTATTTGTGAAATGTAAAAAACTTGATTATAGTCGTAGTATTACAGATGAGGTTTGAAAGAAACCAGATTTTGTTTTAAAATCAATTTTCACTCTATCATCACCGATATCTATGATTACGGCCATTTAGTTTTCCAATTGTCCAAAATCCAAAAATCTTTTTTTTCTTGTCCTCCTGCCCTTATCCCCAATTTTATTTACATAATTAAGTTACAGTTTTAAATAGTCTTACAAAAACATACCTACAATAACATTTTATAATTTGTATATCCCTTTTAAATCTCAACATTATAGAGTCCCAGATTTTTAGAAGACGAACGTGGGGCCACGAGCAAGACGCAAGCTGTTGAGACAACTTTAATGAAGGTACTGGTGACACATAACCTTTTTATTTATTCTGACAAGAATAATAATATAATTTATTATTTATTCTGCCAATACTTAATGCTGTGTTAAATAACTCCTATCTGTAAGTTACAAAACAAACGCAGAAACAAACTTGAATTTATCAACGTTAGCAATCCTAAAATTAGAGTAACGAGAACGAACTTTGAGAACTTTGTTTTAAAGCAACCTCGCATAAGCGTTCATGTTCATGATTGAAAAAGGTTTTATTTGTAGACATTGTTAAATGAAGCTGTTAGGGTTTGTGTATGTACAGACGCTAGCACATCAAGCTATCTGACAAATTTCCCAAATGAATTTTCAACTTTATCGCTATTGCATATGGTTCAAAGTTTATTGGGAAAATTTGGCAATTTCGGGTAGCTTGATATGCTGGGTTACGGTCGATTGTAAAATTATGAGTAGCGATTAAATATTTTGAAACGTTCTAATATTGAAGAACCCCAATTCCAAAGAATGAATAGGTATAGAAAGGCAAACACTTTTAACTCAACAAAGCTAATCTCATGAGTTAGTCTCTCTCAAATAATTTGAGATCGGACTAGTCTTTTATAAATCAGGTTCTTCAAACCTAACAGTACTTGTATTGACTTGTATTGTACAGACATGTATTGCTGGGGAGTTTATTGCGCCACTTCTTTTCAGCGAGAACACATGGGAAGTGATGAAGGGTTGGCGTTTTGGGGGCTGTCTTTTGTTTTGACCTTCGAAAAGTGCTGATGATACAATAATTGCCCAGGCTCAGCATGACAATAGGAACAAGTTTTGTTTACCGGAGAATGGACATAATGACAGAAGTGACAGATTGACGTACGATTTCCTTTGACACGTAGAAAATACCTAAATGTTTCTTTTCTTCGACCGACAGAAGTCTACAACGCTGAGCATGCAGATTTTAAAAATGGTGTATTCGACACAGTTTTTTTTCTAACTAAACGTAAATGCAGAATTACTACATTACTATCTACTTCACCGTTGCTATAAAATGTGTCTGTCTTCATAGAAACGCGAGTTGACAGGTCGCGCCATGCTCGGTACATGTTGACATTGACAGAAAGAGCTTTGTTTTTTCTTGTTATGTAGAATAGACATAGAATCGCCATGCTGATCCCGCAGTTCACACAAGAATCTTATAAATATAAATTCACCTTTCCCAATACTTACTGAAACCTTAACCTATACCTAAAACCCCGAGGCGACCAACATTGTTCATCGTAGTATAAACATAATGTTCAAAATCAACAAATAAACGAGTTATGTATGTCTAAGCAAAGTTACTGATGCTGTAACAACAAACTTGGCATTGAAGAAATATCGCGTGGAAAACCCAACAGACTGAACGGGTGTAGCGTTAGAAGTTGTGGAATAGACTGAACGACTATTTAGTTGTATTTTACTAAATACTTATAGACATAAAAACACAATCTTTCGTCTATATCATTTACCCCCCTTATTATAAAACGTGGTTTTAAAAAGTACCGGGTTTAATGCTAGGTTTAGGCTATCAACTTTGTTCGAAATGGCGGTTTAAACTTAATACTAAAGCTGGTGCTTTTTTTAGACTACGTTTTATAATAAGGGGGTATGTGTTTTTTATATAACTATGTGATCGTGGTGGCCTAGTGGTTAAAGAGCCAACCTTTCAAGTACGAGGGCGTGGGTTCGATTCCAGGTCAGACAAATACCAATGCAACTTATCTAAGTTTGTATGTACTTTCTAATTATATCTTGGACAACGATGACTGTGTTGCGGATGGCACGTTAAGCTGTAGGTCCCGGCTGTCATTTAACATCCTTGGCAGTCGATACGGGTAGTCAGAAGCCAGTAAGTCTGACGCCAGTCTAACCAAGGGGTATTGTGTTGCTCGGGTAACTGGGTTGAGGAGGTCAGATAAAACTATAAAGTTTGAAATCCCCAACCTGCACTGTGCAAGCGTGGTGATTAACGCTTAATCCTTCTCTTTCTGAGAAGATAAATTAATTACGATAGCTGCCGTAGCAAATCCACAATTTCAAATCAACTACTAGTATTTTTTATTAGATTATTAGGATATTTACAATTTATTTACAAAACTTAATTTAAATATTTACATAAAAAAGATATATATATATAATTAAAAAATGGCGTCAAAAAATTCCTCCTCATCGCTGCTCACTGGGAGTGTACCCAATAGGCTGGCGGCATTGCCACATACTACTAGTATCACAGAGTTTAAAAATATATACTACCTACGTCCAAAAAGGCTTTGTTCAAAAAGAAACCATAACATAAATTTTTCATAAAAAATAAAATGTACGACCGTCTGTTTTGTTGACTGTACAAGCCGAAGGCATTATACTCAAGTGTCTGGCATAAATGCGTGAGTACGGCAGCTTTTGTTGCCTTTGCTAGGCGATCAACTAAGTAGTGCCTCCGACAAGCCTTGCGTGATAATCTGAACTTGCTTGGTTAGGGAAATGGTAAATGAACTTGTTTTATATCTATATGAAACTAGCTGACCTAGTGAACTTCGTACGGCCTGACAGTCGATGCTCATTTTTTTTTTGTAAAGATTCTAAGGGCCAGTTTCACAATGTCCGAATAGCCACTATCTACAGAATAAATTCAAAAATGGAACAGAATTTGTATGAAATTGATCAAAAAATATACTAACTGGAACTTATTCGTAGGTGGTGAGACAGGCCAGTCAGCCAGATAAAAAAAAGTATTAACAAAGAATCTCTTGTGTGGGTCCATATACTATATTTTTTTAATTAAAATATAACCTCTGACAAAACAAACGTGACAGTTCAGTTCAGGCTTTACTTCGTAAACTTCACCAACAAATTTTACTTTAATTTTTGATTGACTAATAGAAAATTATGCTAAACTACTAAACATAATATAGGTTGTAGCGATCTTTTTGCTTAATTTACTTTGTTATTTATTTCACTGGTTAAACCTTAAACATACTCACTCATAGTCATAGTCTAATGCTGGTATAACTACACAACTTTATATCTCACCTAAACCAATTCCATTTAGCTTTTGACAAAATAAAAAGTCGCATGTTTTTTGATTTTGTTCGATTATTTTTATAAATAAAATCGAAAGTGATCATGCATGTAATCCTTTTGGCTGGACGAGCGACTAACTGTGACTCATCTGAAAAAAAAAACAAAACAGAATCGAAATATCACGGTGACGCTGTCTCGATGAATTAAATGTTCAGTGCAAATAGGTTTTATTTACATTTTAGTATTTTTACTTGCAGCTTAGTCATTTAAAGGTTTTTTAAGTATGAAGAGAGTAGGAAACTAAATAACTCATAAAATAAATGGAGATAAAATACGTTCAGTTTTTTTTTTTTACTTTACACGAAGAATCGTATATTACCCTAATTATTTGATTTTAAAAATGGAATAAACAGTGCAGAACGAAAATAAAATTAAAAAATAGTGGTTTTTGACACACTTTTTCAAACTAAGAACTAAATCGCTTCGAATAAATTGTCAATTTATTTAAAAAACTTTCAGAGAACAAGCGAGAACATACACACTCAAACCAGTTTTCATAGAAACAAAAATATTTTCGTCTATTCCATAAGCTAGCTTTGCACATGTGCGAATATAATGCTCGTGCAAACTCCAAAGTTCATATGAATAGAGAAATTGCAGTCGCGACGCTACGCCCAGTCCGCGTGAAATGCAATATTCCGGCAACATATCGCGACTTCTGTTTATTTATATTTCAATATTTACGTCGAAACTTTATTGCAAGCCACAGGCTGTATTAAGAAGCTATGGGATTCTGAAAAACAGTTTAGTAAAGACGCCAGCACATCAAGCTATCCAAAACTGTCAAATTTTCTCAATGAACATTGAACGATATGCTTCAGTGATAAAGTTGAAAATCTTTTAAGGAAATTTGACAGATTGTAATAGCTTGATCTGCTGGCGTCTGTACATTATTTCAAGTTACACAATATCACCGAGGTTAGTGTAGCTTCTTAAAAATGAAAGAATTTTTCAAATATTTAGTTTTAACGCTAGCAAATCAAGCTACTACAACCAGTAAAATTTCCTTAATGGATTTTCAACCTTATCGTTAGCATAAAGTTCAAAATTGATCGGGAAAATGTGACAGTTTCGGGTAGCCTGATGTGCTGGCATCTGTACACCCATATTTACAAAATAAAAATTCTACTCTTTTATAATAAGTACCGATCAGCAACACTTCTACAAATATGAATATTCCTCACACATTCACACAACGTCATCTAGTCCCAAACTAAGCAGAGCTTGTACTGTGGGTACTAGACAACTTATAAACGTACTTATATACTTATCATAGCATATGATACATAGGAATACTCAGACTAAGTCAAACACCCATGTTCATGCTCACAAATGTTTGACTCATTCGGTAATCGAACCCGCGACCTTTAACGTGGCAGGCAGGTACACTAACTACTACGCCATCTTAGATATCAGGTATTATCTGTAATAACGTCTATTAGCCGCGTACATGTTTGTTAGTTTCACAAACCAAAGAGCACTTTATGACCTCACGAAACAGGTAAATGCGAATTGATGCAATATTGCATTGCACTGCGATTACGATTATCGTTGAAATTATTGCTAATGATAGATCTCCGTCCAACTCTACGATGAAAACCACAAAAACATGGATATCCTATCTTGTATGATTAAAATACATTCAAAGGGCAGACTTTCGTACTATGGTCTGTGTGTTATAATAATATGTATTTAGAAATATTCCCATAACACAAACTAATCAATAGCTTACCGTGGGGCTAAGCTACCGTGTGTGAAAAGGTGTCCCGATATATTATAATATTAATTAAGAACGAAGCGAAAACAAAAACCTATTTACGAAACAAGTAGGCACAATTATCGAAAGCGGCAACTTAAAAAGAACAGAAAACAAAAACACAAAAGACGGCTAAGAACATCGTGGAGTGAATCCCTCACTACATTAATGGATTCCTTTCTACTTAGAATACGGCACTAACGACGTCTACAGGATGTAAAAATGAGAACGTCTTCGGCATACCAAAGGCGAAGCTGTGACTTGTACAGACCCGATGCTGTCAAATTTCCCCAGTCAACTTTGAACCGTTTGCTTCGGCGATAAAGTTGAAAATCGGTTAAAGAACTTTGACAGATTGTAGTAGCTTGATGTGCTGGCGTCCGTGCGAAAGAGCACCTATTCGCATTCCGAGCGAACAATAAAGTTTGATTGGATGCTCGACGATCATAGCCCTGTTTTGTTCGGAGATGTATATAGGTAGATAGTCAATTATTATTTTTTTACGTAGAAATGACGTCATGTCTGGAAAGATAGGTGAAATATGAGCTGGTCCTGATAAAAATATATGGAAGGAAAAATAATATAGTGAGATACAAGAAAAGATAATGTCAAAAATTGTGATTCTAATCAGTCCATCTTTAAGATTCAGACTTCAGATGAACGAAAAATATTGGACAAGTATTTTTTTGTTTTAATAAAACACTAGCTTCTGCTTTTTACCCGTGTACCGTGGGAACTTCTACGCGCACCCGGATAAAAAGTTGCCAATGATCGATATGTGTGCCAGCGTCTCGATACGTGGGCTTTTTAAAATCCAAAGATTTTTTTTAAATTGGTCAAGTAGCACCTGGACATTGACAGCAAGATGATGACAAAAATACCTTAAGAGCGCGTGTACCGAAAGTTGGCAACGTCGCAAATAGCTGTCAAATATTTACACGTTTTAATTAATTTGGCCAATTTACTATATGAAAGTAAGACATATGGCTCTGTAGTGCACTAAAACATTGAATAGGAATTTCAATTAAAACACTAAATTCGATGTTTTAAAAGTTTTACTACTAAAAAAGGCACTTGGAAAGTTTCCAAATACGTTTTTTACACATAAAACTATTTATACGGTGTTACGATATTAATAATTGCATTCTCTATTAACATTCTTAGTGCACTACGAAGCATTATTTTATGTTTTCATAAAATAAGATTGAGAAATTAATTAAAACATGTAAATATCTGACAGCTATTTGCGACATTGCCAGCTTTTAGAACACGCGCCCTTTAACCAATAACAGAGTTTCACGGCATTTATACAGCTAGGTAAATTTAAAAAATTATATTTAAATTCTGGCTCTGGTGTGAAAAGATTAAAAAATAGGTTTAGTCTAACTGGTTCATTGTTATAAGTATGATAGACATAAATGTGAGGTCAGTTTTTAAACTAGACTATGACTTAAATAAGTCACAATTTGATTTATCGCGCTGCCATAAAAATGCCTAACCTGTGAAAAGGCTATAAAATAAATTGATGAAAATATTTCACTTGGTTAACAATTTTTTATACTTAAATTTTCATGTCTAAGCGATACTTTTTTTTGGGTGGTAAATTATCAAATGACCCCTCCCGCTGTGGGTACAGCTGGAGAGAGTGCCAGACTCATACTCACTAAAGACCACTTTTGTTCCTTCTGGAGGACTCTGTGTGCCAGGGCCGCGGTAACTCATGCGATCAATCCCAGGCAATCCCAGGCCTCTTCTCCCACGGAGAAGGATTGAGCGTTAATCACCACACTTGCTCAATACGGCTTGGTGATTTCAGACATTATAGTCCAGTTTCTTCGAGATGTTTTACCTATTATCTGTCATTGGTGTCTAAGATAAACTTAGAAAGTACGTATAATGAAAAGTTACATTGGTACGTGCCTGACCTGGAATCGAACCCGCACCCTCATACTCGAAAGGCTGGTGCTTTTACTAGAAGGCCACCACGACTTCAGAGACACGACTTTAGAGAGAATAAAACCTTATTATTAGAACATAAAATAATTTAATGTTTTAGACTACATTTTACGATCTTTATATGAAGAAAAACATCTGATGCAGTCCATCAGTCATTTAGTGTTTAAAACAAATTTCATGTTCTAATCTAATGTATTAGGTATGCGATCATAATGGCTATTTTAACAATCCATGGTTTTTCTAGCCTTTTGTTAGATCTAGTAATATTGAAAAGTTTTAGTTCAATTATTAGGGTAGATTAAAGTTTTTTTTTTGTATACCAGTATTTGTGCAAAGGCACTAAGCTCATTTATCTTATAATCTTGTTAGCAGTCAGACTGAAAGAGAGAAGTTATCGTGTTTGAAGTAAAACCATATTCATAAACCCAAATATCTTAGAATTTGAAAGATAATTGAAGATTAAAAAAACTCTCATCACAACGGCTAACATTTAAAAAGTCATAAATAATACGAGGCGCTTTGCTTTCAGATCGGAGTACCGCTAAGTATTGTTTTTGCCTGGGCTGCGGGTTGTTCGCATGAGTTACCGTGGCCCTGGCACACAGGGACCTCCACAAGGAACAAAGTGGGTTTTAGTCAGTAAGCGTCTGACACTCGCTCCAGCTGCACCCTGCGCGAGGGGATCATTTGATGAGTTTCCACGAAAAATCAGCAAAAAAGGGTATATGTTTTTAACATGGCAATACACCGACGTGAATGTATAGCGCCTAGTTTTACTTTTGAAAGTAAATCTATCCAATCCCTATTTAACTTAGTGTATGCGACGACTGGGATATGGAAATTAAAATAAAAAAGGTTTTTTTTTTATTTAACCTAAGTCGACATTATAATAAGGCTTGATCTTATCATTGGCACAAATAATACACCTTAAAGTAATATTCGATGTCTTTGTTTAACTTTGAAAGTTCTAACAATTTAAATGTTTCTCTAAATAATATTATATTTTGAATTAAAAAGGTTTTCCAGTAATATTTGAATTGTAAGAGCTTTTGCAGATAAACTAAGACTTACAAATTACTTTGAGGTAGGTATATTATTTGCGCGAATAAAAGATCAAGGCGTGTTTCTAATGTTAACTCGCCATTAAAAAAAAAACGTTTAATATCGGAATTTCTCTGTACCAGCAGGCTTAGCACGGCGATTGCCGATTCTATATCTATTCTATCAAAAAAAGACGAAGCTCTTTCTGTCAATGTCAACAAGTCTTTTGCCCGAGCATGGCGCGACCAGTCAACTCTTATAGACTTATGTCAATCAAAGAACAGAAAAATTTCTTCAAGAAATGTCAAAATAAATCTTACGTCAACCTGTCACTTATCTGTCATTATGTCCATTCTCCGGCAGACAAAACTTGTTTCTACGGTTGTAATGCTAAGCCTACAGACCTCGCATACAGTTGAAGTGGTTCAATAGACAAATAAATAAATATTTCAACAACAATTTACTGTTCATATCACAATTCTCCAATAAAACTATTGTCAACGTATGTGATTTACAATACAAGATAAACCAAATACATTCTAAAAATATAGCTTTATTTTCAAAGTAAATAACACTGCAGCTTCTATATAATTTTATCGCGATGCAATAAAACACATAAACTTGACCACATTTGAAATATAAAACACCATTTCTAGATTTATATAACACGTCTGACCTACTTGTGACTTCAATGCAAATACAAGTGGTACACAAAGTCCCTAGATACGAATATCCGAACCACATAACTGAATCAACCTCTACATTAAACCAAACTTCTGCCAAACGACGAAATCCGAGGACATTCTTCAAAACTTGTTCCCATAAAATAACTCGACAAACAATAGCCGAAATTTCACGATCCAGTTACGTCTGCCGCGTAATATCCGCGGCCGAAAGCCGAAAGCCGGATCCAATAAAAGTGAGTGGCCAACAAACATGGCCGGACATGAAACAGGGATAACGGAAACCAACTCTGGTGTGACGACATGACATCATAGCTACACTGTTTAATGTTCTAGTATGGTGATACGGATAAAAAAGAGCAGGCTGATGATAATTGTATGTACGGAATACCATGTTCGGAATGGGAGCTTGTGAAGTCACGTTAAGGTAAATTTGGTGCCTAAAAGTAACGTAAAACTAAATTTCAATGTGTTGTTACCATGAATTAATTAAGATTTTCTAAATATTTATTTAAGAAAAAACCAGTGTACCATCCGCACGAATTTATTCCACGAATTCATGACAAAATATTTCTATGAAAACAGCTGTTCCTCTGAGGTGAATTTTAGGATATAAATCCTGCCGAGATCTTCTACAAAATACAACCCAGAAATCTCCGCAAAAGAAACCCCAAAAAGTTGCCACATTAAAAAAAACCATTTACATTTAAACGTTAACCTACTTTAGAAAGCAGACCCGCGTCTGAGCTTTATCTCCCAACTTTACAATTAAAATAAACCTTTGTTGAAACTGAACTAGAATATCTAACGCAATCACGGTGTGTTATCTCAATCAAAGAGTCACTTGAATATGATATGGAAAGCGGAGACTGGATACATTATTCATTAAGCTGGAAGCTGCGTGATTGTACGTTTGTTACATGAGAAATTATTTTTGGAAAGGGTTACGCTATTCTTTTGGTAGTTTTTGTATCCTCACTAGTGTTTCTTAAGAACGAGTGTGTGAATTCTATTCTAGGTTGGCTTGATACCAATGTAACTCTTCTAAGTTATAGGTAGGCACTTTCTAAGTATGTCTTGGATATGAAAAACCGCGTAAAGGAAAAAAATTAAGAAATTTGGACCTGAAAGTTTGAAATCGCCTGTCTGCATTGAGCAGTCGCCTAGTCGTCGTGACCAATGATGGTCTTGCAATGGAACTATAAAAAGACTGATGATGATAAATTGAAACCAAAGATGGTTTGTGTATTTATTGCGTTTATAAAATCAAGCGGTAAAACTGGGTTTGTTATTAAATCTTAAAGTAAATTAGAAAAAAAATCGGTACTTTTTTTTTTAATCCGAATCTATATCTAGTATGCTATAGATTCTCTTGGTCTTTTGGTTGTTTGGCGTAGTATTTGAAGAACCAACAGTTTAAGGATAGCTTAAGGCTATTACAATATTTCATATTTGTCAGCCCAAAATCTTGACACCATAAAACTCCACAATGATCTCCCTGGACTGCGGGTTGTTGACCTCCAGAAGGAAACTACGTTTCCTTTTTCCTATGGGTTTTAGTCAGTAAGAGTCCATCCAGCTGCACCCTCATCATCTGATGATTTTCCGCGAAGAAAAAATACTAAGGAGATTCATGCCATTCTCATTCATTCTGCCATAGATGGTGAAGCGAATTTTATGTTTCATTAGCACCTATGAAAACTGCTAATGCCTTTAACAAGCACACCCCCCGCTTTCGCGGTATTGCACGGTATCGTGTGATTGTCGCCTAAGACCCGTTTTATCATCAAGTCTGAACATATATCCGCGTTAATTATACAGAGCCCTATACCAATCTTAATTGGAATCGCAATCATAATATTTAGTGCCAATAATTTAACGTTAGTAGCTGCTGATTGTGCAGTTTATTTGATATTGATTACATGTAATGGTGTCAGTAAGTTTGGAGAATTTCAGTAGTGTTTGGTACAATCTACCAAGCTTTTCGAAAAGGGAATAAGTGATTGTGATGATGTGTTTTATGATAAAGAAATCTTATTGGTCAAAATACTGACCTTTAAGCGTATAGTTTCCAGTTCGATTTCTAGAAAGGCTAGAGTGTTTCTACATTAACATTTCTGAAATATTGTCCTGACGATGGGAATAGAACTGACAATATAACAAGCACACCAAGACTATTATATTATATTCTGGAATTACTTGCGTTATGTTTTAAATACAAAAAACCATCCCATTAGTAACAACGTCAAAAATAACATTAAAAAAAAAACTCAAAAATACAATCTCCGAAACTGACCCAGATATAAAACTCATCCTTCTAGACGTTTCTTTCCACAAACGCCTTTGCACAAACAATAATTATTTTCAAAGAAAAAAATCTGCCAGAACTGTTAATGGTTCATTATTTTATTCCGCTCCTCGTCCAAAATTCAATAGATACGCAGCTTTGCAAAACTTTATAGCTTCAAAGAGCAAACTTTTAATATTTCTCTCAAGTTTAAAGTGTTCGCGTTCGTGGTTTTAAGTTGAATTTAGATAAAATCGTATTTGACGGCTGCATGAGCAAGCGTCTTAAGCCATACGATAACTAGACCCCTGGAAGACGGTTTGATCGTAAAAATTTTGCATGCTGTGTTTATTTAAGCCCTCTTTTACGAGAGATCTTCTTTTGTTATGTTACGTAAAACTAAGATTAACACTTCGACTATGTAGTTACAAAATATTAATATACGTTGCGACTGCTGAGAACCGTACTGAGAAACTTGCTGAGAACCTGAGGATCTTGGGTTCGATTCCGAGAATCGAGACCGAGAACCCAAGACAAAGTCAAGGACTCGTCGCCGTCGGTCCGAAATTGGTTTTTAGGTTTTAGGAAACTTTCACAAAAGCAGCCCTGAGTCTGGAAGTTAATGACTGATACACCCATGCACCGGAGAGTTTGTGAATTTTGATCCTTTGCCTGACCTCTCTCCGATTATGTCGGATTGCCGTCCCATCGTGTTAAGAGAATAGGTGAGTAGAAAATGGACCTGTGTCTGCGCAAATTCCTGTGCATTATAGTATTTCCTGACTGACATTTATCATCATTTATCAGTGTGCGAAGTGAACAACCCTTTGACCGCCATGTTGTCATGGAGTGCAATGGCAGCAACCTTTAAAATTTTCCTTTTGCGACAAACAAACTAAGGAAATAGATAAAACTTACTAATTTTTAATCAAATATTGATTTTACCTGAACTCATCAAAATTTACTACAGCAGCAGGCTCAGCATGACAATCGTAGAAACAAGTTTTGTTTACCGGAGATAGGACATAATGACAGAAAAGTGACAGATTGACGTAAGATTTCTTTTGTCATTTTTTGAAGTAATTTTTCTTTTCTTCGATCGACATAAGGCTACAAGTTTATATGCCAGTTGACAGGTCGCGCCATGCTCGGGCAGAAGACATGTTGACATTGACAGAAAGAGCTTTGTATTTTCTTAATAGAATAGAATAAAAGCGCCATGCTAAGCCTGCAGAAAGCCCGGTTAAGCAGTACACGGCCTCCTAGGCTGAACTGCAAGAGGTCATATCAAAAAAAAAATAAAAAAAAAACTAAGCCTGCTGGACTTTCCTTAGGAAGCGTGTGATATTGTAAGAAAGAACTATGTAGTTACAAAAAAGTTACTTACCAATATCACTTTGAGAAACAACATATCTATCAGGATATTCATTTATGATAAAACATTTAGTTCATCTTGTATTGAGACAAGAGTTTTTCTTCTATACATAAATTTTTGTAGCAAAACAGCCGCGCTCCAGGGAATCTCTGAAAGCCGATATTTTGGCGCTCATAAATAATTTAATCAGAAACAAAATGGATGAGGAACGGAGGCCGCTGATATATTTTTTTCTAGGCTAATAGTGTTTTAGTGAAAAGGTGAAATTTCTGACTAGCGGGATTTGTGGAAAAAAAACATTTTTAGGTCAAACATTTCATGTTTTTTCAACATTCATTTATAATAGTTTATTTAACTTTTTAAATTCAATTTTGAATGTAACATCCACCTTACGCTTCGTTTACCATACCTACGCTAAAATGTTTTTATTTTTTCGCTAGTAGGCCTACTTTATTTTGAGTGCTTTGAATAATAATTGTATCTTATCCTCAAAGAGGCGTACTTTATACAATTACTTTTTCAATTAATACACAATGATAATTAGATAACCAATTAATGGTAATTCAAATCACATAATCATAAAAAACACGCAATTACTGCCCGGGTCGTTTTACGCTCCAAGCTACATTTCCAAAACTTGCAATCGCCGAATTAACGGCATATTAGCATCCAACATTCGACTTAAACAAAAGCGTGGGAGGCTACCTTTACCCATACTCTTTGACGTGTGGCCCCGCGCGAAAATACATAAAGAAAAAAAAAAAACAGAATTACCTTTAACATAAACGGTGAACACGAAATATCACGTTTTATTTACCTTTTGGGATTTATAACTTGAAGGAACAATATATATTTTTGCTTAGAAATTGTACCTATGCCTATATGCCAGTGTTTTTCATGAATCCGCTGAGAATATTGGTTTCAACCAATATTATTTGATGTTAGAGAGTAGTTGTTAGTAAAAAGACAATAAAATGAGATGACGTGTCGTTATGTATAAACAACTCTGTCTGCCTGTCTGTGGCGCTTTCACGTCAAAACTACTCCACCGATTTAAATGAAATTTGGCACACAAATAAAGTCCGAGAAAGGATAAAGGCTACTTCTTTTACTAAAGGTGGGGTAGAGTAGGAGAGGGTATGGACGCATCATCATCATCATCTCATCCAAAGGACGTCCGCTGCTAACATGCTAACTGCTAACCTTATGAAGGTCGCCGGAAGATGCTAGATGCATGTCGCTTCCAACCGGTATATGTGGATATCTAAAGGGGAGGCAGTACATAATAGTATTGGTACGTAACATAATATAGGTAGGTATTTAAGACACAATTTAAATTAATAAAATTAAGTATTGTAAATCTAATTATGTACTGCTATATGTAATTAAAGTTTTACGATGGTCTGTTATTTTTCGCTCAATTTATTTGAACTTGGTAAACAAGAGCTTTCCTGCTTGAAATAGCAGAATAAACACGAATTTTGACCTCTATGAAATAATTACAAGCAAACACTTAGATACCATCCATTATTCTATTATAAGGTTTTCCATATATCTACCGGGAATGCGGGTTGTTCGCAAGAGTTACCGTGGCCCCGGCACACAGGGACCTGCAGAAGGAACATAGTGGGTTTTAGTCAGTAAGAGTCTGATACTCCTTCCAGCTGCACCCACAGCGGGAGAGGTCATTTGATGATCTCCCGTGAAAAAAAGTTCTCCGTGTGTATATCGCTTCTTTTTTAACCGACTTCCAAAAAAAGGAGGAGGTTCGCAATTCGGCCGATATGTTTTTTTTTATGTATGTACACCGATTACTCCCGAGGTTTCTAGTCCGATTAGTGTAATTCTTTTTTTTCGATGCAGTATATACTTGCCATTTGGTCCCATAAAAATATTATCCAATTTGGTTAAGTACTTTTTATTTTATGAACATTTGTTTGATTTTTGTCTTTAGAACAGTCTTTATTTTAATAAATTTTCTTCCATCTTTGATTCTAAATTTAATAATGTGACTTACAGCTCAAAAACACGAGATTCTACGAACTGCCTCGTTCAGTTGAGAGTGGAATAAGCAGAACACGAATTCTAGTACTAGTTAATTAATTACCAGGAACCCATCAATGTTTTCTTAAGGAAAATGTCTTAAGCTTTATCTATTTGTAGAACTCAATGATTTAATCTTATTAATGAGAGCTTGACACCGCGAGTCCTACTGCTTAAAGTTTAAATTATGTGCCAGGATATTATCGTGATAAGGTATTTCTATGTTTTTTATCTACATCCCTATCTACACTAATATAAATTATAAAGAGGAAACATTTATATGTTTGTTTGTAATGAAAAAAACAAAGACTACTGGTTCAAATTTAAAAATTAGTTTAATTCTACTACCATTTATTTCTTGCATGTTCTATTATAAAAGAACGCAATATCCTAGGTTAAAAACTCAAGGCATGTAAAACTTGTCTTTCCAAATTGTCTATACCTGTCAAACAGGCTCACAGTCATGCTACACATGATCTTTTGTTTACGCGGCAGTTTAAGTGATAAAAAGGCTAATGTTTCAATTATCCTTATAATGTTGGGGTCGGCTTCTATTCGATCCGGATTCAGCTGAGTACCAGTGTTTTACAAGGAGCGACTGCCTATCTGACCTCCTCAACCCAGTTACCCCGGCAACCCAATACCCTTTTAGACTGGCGTCAGACTGACTGGATTCTAACTAACCCCGTGACGACTGCCAAGGATGATTTCAATTATCCTTATATCCTTACAGATATAATAAATGCGTAACTTATTTGTTATACTTGCGTGGCTGAGCTGATTGAGATGTTTTTTTTTATGTTGGTGTTACTATTTATCAGTGTAGCAAAATTACATAACTCCTACGGGATACTGATGACATTTTTGCAGAAATCAGGAAAAAGAAAAACAAACAGAAAATTAATTTATTTGTATAAGTTATGATGTACACAAATATACAGTAAACACAGAAACATACATCAACAATAAGGGAAAAATATGCGTCACAATCACGCGTAACGGCCATCGCTCAGTGTACGCTGCGTACTTTACGAGATAATGTCGCAGCGCTGATTTTCAGCGACAACCAACGCTGACGTGATTACGATAAATAAAATGCCAGTTAAGAACCAGCTATCTGGCATAATACTGAACTATAAATATTTTTGATTTTTTTATCCTCAATTCTTTTCTTGATCTTTCTTAATACATATATAACTAAGAAAACGTATAGAGAGAGAGGCGAGCTCGTGACTAGGTAACAGCCTCACGGATTGTTCGATCATAAGGTTAAGCAACGCTTGGTCACTGATCTTGCCATGACGAGATCCTCCGTGTTTATGAAGGCTCGTTAAACTGTTCAGAAGAACAGTCCCGGCTGTCGTTTGTGCATCTTTGGCAGTCATTATGGGTAGAACTCAATAAGTATTGGATTTCCCGGGTATGTTGAGGAAGTGAGATAGGCGGTGACTCCGTGATAAACACTAGCACTGATCTGCATCTGGTTAGACTGAAAGCCGTCCCTAACATAGCTTCGGAAAAGGGCTAGGCTGGTACTACGAAAAGATAATGAAAGTAAATAAAATCAAGTACCTACAAAATAATAAAAATTATCTATGTCACCAAACGAATGAACATCAACTCGACACATAAAGGACTACAAACGTAAGATAAAGTAAAGTTCGTCGCGCCCTCAAGAGTAATGGGTTTAAACAATGACTACGTTGGCGCTCCAAATATATGGTTTAAAGGAAAGGGTTCCATCGGAAGTGGAGCGTATGAGAGTCATACAAAGGATATTTTTTTTAGCTTCAGGGTAGATATCACATATATTTCTACAGGTTCATACAAAGAGATTACACGAGCGATTTGTGTGTAGGTCTTAGTCTGACGGTGCAGATGCCAGCACAGCAAACCTACCCGAAACTGACAAATTATTCCAATCAACTTTGAATAATATACTTCAGTGATAAAGTTGAAAATCTTTTAAGGAAATTTGACAGATTGTAGTAGCTTGATGTGCTGGCGTCTGTTAGGTACTGTGTTTGACTACATTATTTGCTTATTATGATAAAATTTTATTTACCCAAAACATGTACTTAAATCTATGTAATTGTACTTATAAAGAGCATAAAAAAACTCATCCTCATCGCTGCCACCTGCAGGCTTAGCATGGCGATTTTATATCTATTCTGTCAAGAAAAGACAAAGCTCTTTCTGTCAATGTCAACATGTCTTCTGCCCGAGCATGGCGCGAGCTATTAACTCGCATACAATCACTTGTAGCCTTATGTCGGTCGAAGAAAAGAAAAAATACTTCAAAAAATTACAAAAGAAATCTTATGTCAATCTGACACTTTTCTGTCATTATGTCCAATCTCCGGTAAACAAAACTTGTTTCTACGGTTGCCATGCTAAGCCTGCTGGTAGTCTACCTACCAGGCTGGCAGCATTGCCATGTTGGACGAAATAAAAACTAGCCTTTGGGTCATGGGAAGTGTCAACCAGACGCTTCGAAATATCCTTTGCGAGGAGAAAATTCAACAAGCATATTATATTCACATCTATTTTACTATTCCCAAAACCGTTAACTTCAGATCTAAGCAGGTGTGGTTGACTATCAATATTTTACTTCAAGCGACCGGCATCTGACCTTTGAACCCAATTATGGGGGTTCTGATATTTTAAGGTGAAAACGCCACTGCCATAATTGCGGTAAGGGGCTGATTTTGGATGCCTTAGACGTAAAATATGGTGTTAATAAGGATTGGCGTATGTTATACTTTATGTAACAGTTCATACCGATCGAGAGCACATCAACCTACCTCAATCTGTGAAATTACTTTAATAGATTTTCAACCTTATCACAATAACGGAAGGTTAATATTCGATTGGACAAATTTGACAGACTCGGGTAGGTTGACCTGGCAGCTGGCGTCTGTACTACTACACCTGACTACCCGTAACGACTGCCAAGGATATTCAATGACAGCCGGGACCTACAGTTTAACGTGCCATCCGAAACACAGTCATTGGTGTCCAAGATATACTTAGAAAGTACATACAAACTTAGAAAAGTTGCATCGGTACTTGCCTGACCTGGAATCGAACCCACACGCCCTGATGCTTGAGAGGTTGGCTCTTTAACGACTAGGCCACCACGACATTTACAGTGTTATAATAAAGAATATTCTACTCTATTCTAGTATTATAGTTTAGTACGTGCAGAGGCTAAGATGATTGATTCTGTACTGCGTATTGGAAGTGATCCAGAAATATCCGAAGCTTTTCAGTGTCTGATAGATGATGGTTTATTCGGATAACGTTAAATAGAGGCAATAGGAATGTGACTCAAATATTGAACACATAACAGATCGCGCCAAGTAATTTTACGTTACTGAACATAGCTACTTGACGTCTTGCGCATTTCACATACAAATGATGTGGAAAAACTTTGCGTGTTGATTAAAAATAGTTAAAAATAAAATTATTTTTTTTATGTAAATATTTAAATTAAGTTTAATATCCTAATAATCTAAAAAAAAAATATGAACACAATACTACTGAGTGTGCATGTTTGAGCGTAAAATGTCTGTTTTTAAAAAGAGAATGAAAGATATTCAGCATTTACTGTAACTACATATGTAATCCTTATGGATATTATAATTAAACACACGTAGTGATAATTTGTGTACTTTAAAAGGGATTTTGAGTTATAGAAGGGTCAAAAGTATTTCCTGTAATGTTACACTCGGTGCTGGGTACCCAGTTCCTAGGTATTAACAGTTCGTGTTTTATATATACCTGACTGTGCCAGAAGTAGAATACAGCTGTAGATGACAACTAGACAAATTCCTTACTTTTATTGAACTGTCAAAAACGGTTACTTTGTATGCAATTTGTATGAAAATACCATGGACTTAATAATATCTAGAAAATACTAAGAATTGACGTCACAGATTTTTGACATCAAGCCGTATACTTATTTCGGTTATCAATAAAAAAATGTAAACAATTTTCGTTTCAAAACGATAAATGAAACTGTCATTATTTTACAATGTTTTACAAATTGAATATTTTAAAAAATATGTCCTTTTTCATAAAGTACATATTTTATTTTTGACCTAGTCATCATCCCAATTATGGTTTTCGGGTGTATGTATTCCATTGAACATATTAAAATAATAAAATTAATTTTGAAGCCACAGTCTTGAAAAAAATATCATAAATTAATAAATGTAATCGCATTTTAATTTCCTATAAAAAAGTAATTATTTCCAACCACGCCGTCAATATAACTGATGCCTTATTCGACTTGATGAGAGAACTCGAGTCGTGTAATCGATTATTCGAACTTTCTATTCGATAAGTTTCATTTACGAGCCGCATCTTAATGGTGAAACTATGCACATTACGTGGGACACAGAGTTCTAATCAGTGCGTTTGAAGTTTGTGCTACGAAATTATTCACAGGCTGTATGTTAGAATTGTATGAAGTTTTAAAGGCTTTTAATTGGATTTTAGAAATATTTTTATCTGTAGTATTTTGTGAAATTCAACTGAAAATCTTCCAGGAAATTTTTTTAATAAAAAAATACGGAAGATTAATGAAATCTATACTTAATAAAGATAATTAGTGTATTTGCTTGTCTGCTTAAACGCGTTTATCTGTAAGCGATTTTCTAGCTTCCCGTGGGAATAAACATGCAGATAAAAAGTAGCCTATAGCCTTTCTCCTTAAATGCCTTATCTAACACTGAAAGAATTCTTCAAATCGGTCGAGAATTTTATGAGCAAACAATCAAACAAACAACTTCTTCAACTTAATAAAACTATAATAAAGTAAATATGGATTATTATCGCAGTTTATAAATACAAGTACTTGAACTGAAACAAACACATAAACTTTACGATCTCCGTAATTCATTACAGTCAATTTAACACCCACTTAATCAAAGTTCCATAAATAACTTTACATGTATGTAGTCTAATCAAGTACTATCCTACTACTATTATAAAGGCGAAAGTTTGTAAGTATGGATGTATGGATGTATGGATGTATGGATGTATGGATGTATGGATGTTTGTTACTCTTTCACGCAAAAACTACTGAATGGATTTGAATGAAACTTTACCACAATATAGCTTATACATCAGAATAACACATAGGCTATATATTATAACGCTATTAACTAAGGGGGATGAGCAATAAAGCATTTTTTGGTCAGATTTAACTAGACGCCATCTATATCTTTTTAATTACAACACATTTAGCAAATTTGACAGTACCAGCTGGGTAAATAGTTATTACCTACTGTCATAGATGGAGTTAAGCTTTTCATACAATTAAACCGGGATAAAAATTTTTAAATTTATTTTTCAGTTCAAAGTATATACCTAAACATGCTACATATGTTATTTCGACAGATAAAAATAATTTAAAGACAAAAGTATTAAGGAAAGTTTCAACCTAACGCCATCTTTAGCTTTTCAAAACAATCTAATTTGACAATCTGACATTGTTAGTAATCATAGCTGATCATAGATGGAGTTCATAGTTTTATTTTCATAAAATTTAATTATACTGGGGTGTCTTCCAGTCTACAATCGTAGTCACAAGTATTAATTTTGATTATTCAAGTTCCAAGATAACACTCAAAATCGGGGATGAGACAGAGGATGAGAGAAAAAATCTGTCTTTGGGTAAGTTAGTCATTTAAGATCAAAGAAGGAGTGCTGTACTTTCTTCATCTATATCTATATCTTCTATATACATACATATAATAAAACAGTAAAAAAACCGTGTCTGTACATTTAATATATTGATAAAAATAATTACTGAGGGGGGTTTAGAATCAGCAATAGAAAACGAATCCAAAAAAAAAATTGTGTCTGTTTGTCTGTATGTCTGTTTGTCTGTATGTTTGTTTGTTTGTACGCGATAATCTTCAGAACTACTGGACAGATTTGAATGTTTCTTTTTTTGTTGTATAGGTGGTAGGTCGGGGCCACATAAAGGCTATAAATTATCTTGGAAATTTGAACATCTGATGCAGAACAGCAACAGATCAGCTTAACTATAAGAGATAGAGTAATGCTGCCGTAGCAAAAACTGTTCCACGTGATGAGTATTTTCTGCTGCGAGATAAAATTTGAAGATCTAGAACACCTGTTATGGAACTCTTAGAGCCCAGCTACACCATCAAACATATAGGACTGATGTCTTAGCAAAAGTTGTTCGGTCTGATAGGCATTTCCGGTTGACTTATAAAAATCTAAGATCAGACACATCTGAAGAACCTCTCTTTTTTGAAGTCGGTTAAAACAACATAAGCTGAAAGTACCTCAGCGCGGTGAAGGCCGTAACAGTTTACAACTGATTTTCGATGACCATGGTATAGACGCCAGCACATCAAGTTACCCGAAACTGTAAATATTTTCCAATCAACTTTAACAATATGCTTTAGAGATAAAGTTGAAATTCTATTTAGGAAATTTGACAGATTGTAGTAGCTTGATGTGCTGCATCATTGAAGACTTCTGGCCAAAACTCCCATTTTTTTTTTATTGTATCGCATTAATATTCCTTCAGACTTACGTTATTTCAGTTTTTAATTTACTTTTCCATTTATCTCCGTGACACGGTAGCCTACCAGGTAGTGCAGGAGACCAGACACTTAGATTTTTATGGATCAAGTATCTTCATAACAAAACGATAACTATAGTCATTTTGTTCTCCATGATAACTATGCTTACAAAAAGGTTAAATTGTTTCCATTATTCCAAGAAGCTAAGACATTAAGGATCATACGAACCTTATAATCCAACGAAGAGCTAATCTAAGTCGAGAGAGGCTTGATGCTTTTTGAGAACATCAGGCTGCAACTCGCACCATTGAAATCTTTTGGGATCGAGAAGCACGCTTACGTTTTCAGCGTATTTACGCATCTACATCCAGGTCTCTAGACACCAAAGAAGAATGTGATGCGCCATCTAATGCCGCTAATCCTGAACGTCTTGCATTGCCTCGCAAATCTTAGACGTTCTCGGAAAGAGAATCACGCTTGACTTCTCAGCGTATCTACGCATCTGCTTCTAAGTGACTAGAGACAAGTAAGCGACAATTTGCCGATACAGAATCATGCTTGACTTCTATAAACCTAATGCGCGACTAATTGCTGATCGAGATTATACGTTGTCCAGAATGATGTTGAACGAAATATTCATAATCAGTTACAACTGTTGTGGAATTCCAGGCGCCCAGCTACATTATAGCATCTATGAATGACGTTTTAACAAAACTGTTCAATTTGAGGCATTCCAAAAATGAAAGACCTGAAGCGTCTCGAATCATCTCGCGCATCATGTTGTTTTCCCGTCCCCGGGCTCTTAGAATTCGATATCGGACGTTCCAAATCTTCGATTTTGACAGCCCTGTAGTCGCTGACATAAGCGACTGGATCCGCGTACGAAGTCGCGGGCAGAAGCTAGTTAATTATAAGTACAGAACCCAGCACATCAAGCTACCACAATCTGTCAAATTTCCTTAATAGATTTTCAACTTTATCGCAGTACCACATGGTTCAAAGTTGATTGGGAAAATTTGGCATTTTTGTAGTAGCTTGATGTGCTGGTGTCTGTAAAAATGACAGCCTATATTTATCATGCCTTCCGAAACATGGAGGAACTCGTCATGACAAGATGATCACACATCATTCATTGAAATACAAAAAAAAAACATTATACCCTCAATAATAAATAAACTTTCGTTACGATGATGATATTCTTTGATCCATAAAAATATCATCAGGGTTTTCAATTAAAAAACGTATTAAGTCGTATTTAAATACAGTGCAATAAAAGAGAAGATTCGAACCGTCATCGTAACTCCGCATTCGATTATACAAAACAAGACCTTTACAATCCACAATGAATTGGCCGATAAAAAAACGAATAAAAACATAAAGTTCATCATTTAAAATACTATCACAATTTTTTACTCAATATTTTACAGAAAATTGTAAATTTTAACCTTCGCTTTTGAGGTGGCACAAAGGTTCGTTACGCCTGTTTTAATTGTCCAAATACTATGGAATACGGTTCACCCCTTTTCTTTTTTTGAGGGGGAAATCATCAAATGACTATCTCGCTTTTTGCAGCTTAGTCATTTAAATGTATTGACCTAATTATGAGGAGTGTAGGCAATGAAATTACTGATAAAATAAATGCAAATTAAAACCCTCATTGTAGCAATTCTCATAAAAAATGCAATATAAACAGACGACAGCATTTTTTTTTTCGTGGGAAATAATCAAATGACCCTACCCGCTGAAGGTGCAGTCGGAGGGAGTGTCAGACTCTTACTGACTAAAACCCAAGAGGAACTACGTTCCTTCTGGAGGTCTTTGTGTACCAGGGCCACTGTAACATGGTTACTCTTGCGAACATATCCCTTCTTGCTCCAAATTAACACGTTCGATAAGGTTAAGCAACACTTGGGGCGGTGCTTGCGTGGATGGTGACCCTAGTAGCCCATTTATCGAGGAACGCTTCACGCTAACTTTTATCCAGGTGCACGGATTAGTTCCCACGTGAAAATGGCGGAAGCTAGTTATTTTAATATAACTAAGTTAACTAAAGTTCAAGATTATTTAGAGAAGAAGCAGTTCACAATCTCCTTTGTGAAGTTTCAACTAATTTAACGAATTACTGAAAGCCTTCAATATAATCGCTTTTTTAATCGCCTGATACGCCACGAGTAAATAAGAAACTCTTTATAAAGTTATTACCTCTTTTATCTAAAATATTATATTTATCCTTAATTAGTTTTGTAGCAAATAATCACGGGCAAGGTGTGCCTCATATAAAATACTAGCTTTGCCAGCGGGTTCACCCGCTCCCTGAGGTACCTAAAAATAGTTCCCTCCCAAGTCCCGATAAAAATTTTAGTCTTATTTATAAGCTATAATATATGTCTATGTATTATCTAATTAGCAGTAGCCAAGTTTCATCAAAATCGGTACAGCCGTTTGGGTTTGATACACACACACACACACACAAACTTCAACCTTTATATATTAGTGTGATAGGTTTAGGTTTAAAGAATTTATTCTCATAAGAACAATAGGTTCACTTACAATGAGATACTCGTAATTATAAGCTATATCACTGCCAACTTTCATCAAACTTGGTACAGCAGTTTGGGCGTGAAGACGTAACAAACATACATACATACAAACTTTCACCTTTACATATTAGTGTGATGATGTGATTATAAATCTAAAGAGTTTGTTTGCTTGAACACTGTTTGTATCAAGAACTACTGTTCCGATTTTAAAAACCCTTTCAGTGTTAGATAGATCCATTTTTGGAGAAAGGCTATGCGGAAAGCGGATAAAACTGCTTGATCTAAGTTGCAGTAAATACTTTTTTTTTTCAATCATTTATTTGATAAGGCTTGTGCACAAATACTTATTTTAAATCATTATTAAAAGTTGTACATTTTCAGGACTCTTTTCGGGACTACTACGCAAGGTTTAAAAAGATCATTCATGTTATCTATATTTTTACATTTTCATTTTTGTACAGACGCACACATCCAGGCTACCTGAAACTGTCAAATTTTCCCAATCAACTTTGAACCATATGCTTCAGTGATAAAGTTGAAAATCTATTTTAAAAAATTGACAGATTGTAGTAGTTACTTGACTTACTTAACGTACTGCATTTGTTTTAACAAACGCAAGCACTATTACTGATTAGCTTTACTAAATGAATGTGCATAATTTAAGTGACAGACATGTCCAGCGTTTGTCCTCGACATAAAACGGAATACCGATTTGAATACACATTCTGATCAACATTACCCAAATAGAATCGACAGCCAAGGGGCTAGAAGTGAAGGTGACATCTACATCGATGCAAATAAATTAATCCCCTCCAAATATTTGCTGCCTCTATTTGTTCTCAGAAAGGTGCCTTTTAGGGTGCGTCCACATAATGATGGCATCCAGGCTGATTGTCGGCTAGGCAGACGTTCTCTCTATGGAGATCAGCCAGCTGCGTAGGACATATTATAGTGCAAAAGCATTCGCACCGACACAGGTGCACTCTCATAGTCCGATGGGACGGCAATCCGACACGACCGGAGAGAGATCAGGCGCAGGACCGATATGTGCTTATCGATACACAGGTGAATCAATCACCAACTTCCAGACTCCAGACTGCTTTATGAAAGTTTCTCAAAAACCACAAAGCGATTTCGGCCCGACCCGAGAATCGAACCCGAGACCCCCAACGAGGCAGTCCACATATAGCGAATGTACCACAAATGTGCCGGCCACGAGCTGTATGCGAGCTGCCCGCGTGCATTCACGGCAATGCAATGGTTTGGTGCGCCTGTTTAGCGCAACTCATGTAGGTATGTATCAGCGCACGAATAAAACGCACGCGCACAGCTCGCGGGTAGCTCTCAAATAATTCGCGACCTATGTACACATTTGTGGTACATTCGTTAGATGTGGACGCACCCTTTTTTTGTGATCATCAAATACTCCTCCCGCTGAGGATGCAGCTGGAGTAAGTGTCAGACTTTTACTGACTAAAACCCACTATGTTCCTTCTGGAGGTCCCTATGTGCCAGGGCCAGGCATATGTGGACGCACCCTTACAGGGAGAGAGGGGGTAAGTAGGTAACATTGTAGGATAGTAGGGGGGATGTAGTGAGAATTAATGCAGACATGGCAGCCTATTTTCCTGACGTATAACGTTACCACTTGCTCTAGTTTGAGCGGAATATGGGGCCGCTAAATCCGCGTGAAATTTGTCGCGTTGCAAACTACTTTAGTCATGTAATAGTTTAGTTGAACTTTGTGTGAACATTATTTTAAAATGTTTTCGGGTTGAGCTCGGTCACTGATGAAACTAAACGACGCGATTTTGCCCGAGTTTTATCGAGTTTCATAGCTTACATTCTGTAATTTCAACATTATTACGTTGGAAACGAGAAAATAATTTCTCTTATGCTAGAATTTTATCAAAATGGGCTCATTAAATTGTTTTTCCTGGAGTTTCTACTGCATAAATTTATTATTACAGCTTAGATTGTTTAAAAAACCGTATTTTTTAAACATATCTCATTTTACGCTCCTTCGTTTTATAAATAACAAACTAATATTGTATAGTAAAGTTATGAATAGTTCGAGGAATATTATCATAAATTGTTACGTCAGATCCGATTCGGAATCAAGTTATATACGCGTTTACCAATAGCACCTACACATTTAAAGACTTCGTATTCCACTACTTAGCATAAAATATTTTCAGCAGAGCCTAGTTCAGTAATTGCGAATGATAGCTAATGGTTACATTATATGAAATACATACATATATCAGTAAGTATATAAAGCTTCAAATACTTTAAAATTTGAAGTCATATTTCATTTAGACGAACCCGTTGGCACAGTCTAGGGTTCGATTCCCGATTACATTTTTGTGATGAGCATGTTTGCTAGCTGCGGTCTGGGTGTTATAATATATAAGTGTGCAGTATATGTAGTTTTAGTAGTTTATCAGTTGTGTTAGCACCCATAACACAAGCTAATCAATAGCTTCCTTTGGGGCTAACCGATCGTGTGTTAAAAAGGTGTCCCGATATGTTATTATATTATGAGGAAAATTCATAGGTAACTATTTTAAAATCATAATTGAAATCATAAAACACTATTACCAATTCGAGCATAGAACAGCACTACGAATGACCACAAAATGACAGAGCAAACGTAAAATAGTGAAAATGGAAAAACTTTTTCTAAGTATACCAATTACGACTGGCCAGGATTGAGTTGGTAACAGTATTTCCTATCTCCGACTCTTAATTAAATTCGTTGGCAACTCCGACACAATATAACTTTTCTACTGACTTCTGTATTAGGGATGCAAGCTTGTTTCCCCCATAATAGGAGAGCCTTACTATGAATAATAAGACTTAGGTCGGGAGCCTGTAGCCTGTAGTCTTTTTCGTGCATCCGAAACTGATTCTGACTTGTTATCCAAAGCTGACAAATTTTCCCAATCAACATTGAACCTTATTGATTCAGAGATAAAGTTGAAAATTTAATAAGAAAATTTTACATATTATAATAGCTTGACGTGACGGCGTCTGTACATTTATTTAATGGGATTGAAATCCCAACTACATCATACTTAAAAGATCAGTTAATATATTATCATCATAGGCTTAAATAATAAATTAAAAAATGTATTTGTTGGTAAACATCGAAGATAATAATGGAATATGTAGGTATCCATTTCCCATAGCACTTACGAAAAGAGTGCGAATATGGAATATTTGAAAAATGACACCTTTGGGATGATCCGAATGCGGTCGAATGAAATTAGGACGGAGTTGAAAAAAGGTTACCATACTCAAAAAAGGGGAGCAGCTGCGAATTGCAGCTTCGTATTTTTTTTTTTTAATTATAAGTAAGGCATTATGTAATACAAACATAATGAAAAGGCCTAAGTCTCCAATTGTAAATGGTATATAAAAAACGGCTGATTTGTAATATACGTCAATTTTTATGATACAAAAAAAAAGGTTTTATTCCAGTATCTAATTAAAAAAAGGATAAGAGTGTTATTAAATGTAAAAATGAAGTGAAAATAAATGTAGTTAATCTTATAATATTCACATTATCATGACCTAATTTCGAAAAGCAACTTATTTAATTAATTGACACACTTTTTTCGCTGTCTCCCGGACTATTCGTGTTTGTTTATTTTTCCGTCATTTTGATTTATTTCTGCTGATGAAACACGTTAGAAAAACAAAGTGAAAACAATGCTTCAGTCGCTGAATAAATTGATAACAAAATATGAATGTATTTTTTTGTTTTATTTCAATGTCTTGGAATACCTAGATAGAATATACGTTACTAGAAACGTTGATATAGCAAACGGGGGAAAAATATGTCATCAATGGAAATTGTGTCCTTTGTTTAAAATTAATATTTTAGTGCACTTTATTTACAATTTGATTATAAATATAATACTATATACAATTTAATTATTAATATAATACTATATACAAAGAAAATAAAAACGAGACAAATTAAAATAGTGCATCAAAAAAAACAACGTGACCAAAGGGCTGGCCAATACCTTGGCCAACGAATCAGCATTGCTATTCAACGTGGCAATGCGGCCAGCCTTTTGGGCACGATCCCCGCTGACAGCGATGCGGAGGAATTTTTTGATGCACTATTTTAATTTGTCTCGTTTTTATTTTCTTTGTATATAGCAAACTAATTTTTTTAACTGATTACTTGTAGTGATTGTTAGAAGATCTCGTGGCTAAGAAACAATCGTACGGGTCGTCCGATCATAAGGTTAAGCAACTCCTGGCGCGGGCGATCTTGACATGATGAGTTCCTCCGTGTTGGGAAAGGCACGCTACGTTGGTGGGACCCAGCTGCCATTTCTACATCTTTGGCAATCGTTACAACTAGTCAGAAGCAAGAAAGTCTGTCAATCAGTTTTACCAGGGGTGTACCGGGTTGCCGGTAGCTGGGTTAAGGCAGTCGTGGTCGCCGACCCCAACACGTCTTGGGAAGCCCTGGCACACAGAGACCTCCAGAAGGAACAACAAAGTGGATTTTAGTCAGTAAAAGTCTGACACTCCCTCCAGCTGCACTCTCAGCGGGGGGGTCATTTGATGATTTACCACTAAAAAAATAACACGTCTTAGAAAAAAGCTAATGAGTTGTAGTGACAGTTGACGACACTCGCATTGTGTGTTTGACCTGTTTTGACAATATTCTATGCAGCCTAAAACAAAAGAATAAATATTTCGAACGCCTTTCAACAGAAATACCGCTATATTTCACATCACACAACAAGAAAGCGCCAAACTACCTTCAATTCAACCTCAGCGAATGAGGTTAGTATGGAGTTTGTCGAATTTCTGCGCATGCATGGCATGCATGCTTAATGCACGCCACCAGCGCCACTTTAGATTGAGTGGCACAAATGCAAATGATGCTAGGACTGTCTAATGGAATATGCATAATTTAAAAAGGTTATGAATAGCATAGACAAGATAGTAAACTTACTGAGTAAAATATAAAGGTATTTCTCTTTTTAAAACACGATAATCTCAGGAACTACTGGTCCGATTTGAAAAGTTATTTCGGTATTAGATAGCCCATTTATCGACGAAGACTATAGGCTATAGACTATATTCTTGTCCGATCCCGAACAGACTAGACGCTAGTATTTAAATTTTATGTCATTTTCATTATGACTTACTTAGGATTAAAAAGTAAATACATAAAGATTTTTTTAGAAGCCACTTGAATTTTGTCATGGCATACAAATTATCAGTCGTGTTTACACTGCATTATAACTATGTAGATATATTACAGAAAAAATATTGATTATTTATTTGCAACGTAAGATACATTTCCCACTTAATCTTTTATTACTACGAAATACAATAATAAGAAAAAATAATACACACGTAAATGATTTACACACGTATTTTGTATAAGTAACATAAAAATATTTCGACTGAAAATTATTCTCCGAAATCACTCATCACAACCTTTACCATGTCCATGAAGAACCATTAATACAATTTTTTTATTCCAGTGATTTTCACATAAAAAAGAACTTTTGAGATCGCTGGAACTTTCAGAAGTTCTATAGTTTATCGGTCAACGTATAATATTCAGTGAGCCGAATAATATATTTCATGAGCGACCTCCTAACAGCTACATAATTATATTATGTATAAAATATACCTTTTTATTTCCATGAAAACTATTGTATAGGAGAAAAGAACTCCCGTTAGTATTTGGGAATTCAATTCGATGGAAAAAGTCTGTGATTGACGGACGTTCAGCCCCAAGTTGTAATTAAATTCTGATATCTATCAAATGTGGCCTAGTGGTTCAAGCACCAGCCTCTCAAGTCAGGTCAGGTAATCAGTTTTAAAGCTATGCGTTTTCTTTATTTATCTTGGATACCAATGAATGAGTATAAGGGAAGGTTCATATCTGACGGAACACGCGTTGCGTATTATCGGTCGCGTAACGCCAGAACAGACAAATGTATAGAAAAACACTTGAAAGTTCACACTCAACCGATGATGCGTTAATGCGACGATGATGCGTTCCCTAAATGAAGGAAAACATCTTCAGGAAACCAGGACTTTGAGTCTGAAATTGCCAATCTGCCTTAAGCGAGTGTGGTGATTAACAATCTTTCTATTTATGTACATATTTCATTTAAGAGCCACACAAGAAGGTATGACATAGTGTTGTATGCTACATTTATTAAAATACTTTCACTGTTTAAGACATTGCAAAGCTCTAAATGCAGTCTACATCTCACGAGAGGTACGTTCCTTTGCACCTACTAATAGAAACATTCTCTACAGAGTAGAGTAGACTTTGGAAGTAGGAACCTTGTCGATGCAGATTGCGTTATCAAGAATTCATATTTCCCAAAGGTTTCGATTCAAAACTTGTATTTGAAAGCTTGCTTGCAACTGTGAAGATTGATACATTTTTTAAAGCCGATAATTAAGAACTGAAAACTTAAGTTTCATCACCCGCATCACGTGGAAAGTTCTCTACGCACCCGGAAAAACCTACCTTGATGAATGGATTATCTAACACTAATTACTCAAAACGGTCTTGCTGTTCCTGAGATTAGCGCATTCAAGCAATTCAACAAACAAAGAAACTCTTCAGTGTTATATTAGTATAGATTTTCGTTTCAGGATTTTTACATAAAAAAATTCAGAATCCTTTTTAGTAGAAAACTATTTCTTCTATCCAACATTATTTTACAACTAACTCAGCACCTTATTCCGAGCAATAACTTACGTAAATTATATATATACAAACAAGTAACATCAATCTATCAACATTAGGAAGAGCGCAAACAAAAATGTATTGGCTAATTCAATTTACAAACTTCGTTACACCTCTCACTACTTGTGCCTCGTGAAATCGACCTTCTCCGTAAAGGTGAAATAATAGCAAAGACGCGGAAATATAGTTTATACTGTCCCAATAAATTTTATACATTTGACTGCCTCCTTAGTCTAGTGGTCGCAAGGCGCGACTGCTGTGCACGGGGTCTCGGGTTCGAATCCCGGGTCGGGCCGAAATCGCTTTGTGGGTTTTGAGAAACTTTCATAAAGCAGCCTGGAATCTGGAAGTTGGTGATTGATTCACTCGTGTATCGGAGAGCACGTAAAAGTCGGTCCTGCGCCTGATCTCTCCGGTCGTGTCGGATTGCCGTCCCATCGGATTATGAGAGTGAGGCAATAGTGAGTGCGAATGCTTGTGCACTATAATATGTCCTGCGCAGCTGACTGATCTCTATAAAAGAGAACGGCCGCCGTAGCCGACAATCGGCCTAGATGCCATCATACAACAATTTTTCATCAAAATGTTAGTATTGTAAAGAGCAAAAATTTACTATAATTTTATTTACTTTCTTCAAGCTGTATTATACCCTTTGTTCTTTGTTCGGTGACGTCATTGCAATTCTCCGCGAGCGTAACTCAACGTATTTAACCAAGTTTGACGAATTTTAGGTCGTGTCTACGGTACTATAGGTTGGTAAGCAACTTTTGAGTGCTTTCAAGGAAAATCGAGCTCACTAAAATGTAGGTAGAGTGGCATTAAATCTTCGCCTCACTTATTTATTCACATGTTTTTGTGTGTTTCTAAGGTTTTCGCTGATTTTCCCTTGTGCAGACGCCAGCACATCAAGCTACCCGAAACTGTAAAATTATCCCAATCAACTTTGAACTATATGCTTCACTGATATAGTTGAAAATCAAATTACCTAAATAAGGTAATTTGACAGATTGTAGTAGCTTAATATGCTGGCGTTTGTACATACAATCAGAGAAACGACTTTCTTCCACATGAAATAAATATAATTAATTCATTACAATTTAAATTCTTGTGTTAAGTTCAATCAGACGCACCCATTTGTGCCTACAAACTTTTGATAAAAAAATCACCTCAAAAATTAACATAATTCTCTCTTCACATATTTTTTTTTCTTACATCACTTTATTCAAATTCAGACAATATCCGCTCTCCACCCCTGGTCCACCTGTCGCTAAAGCCGAGTCCTAAAAAAGTTACTTTTAAATACCTAATAACCGTTGGCATTGTCAGGTGGAACTCGGTATACCAAAAAACTCAAATCTCCATAAAAAAAGAATATAATACTAAAATATTCCATTGTTCAGCGAAGTTTCTGGAAGATTATTTTTTTAAACCACGACAAACAACGTTGTAAACGGTATCGATATTACAAACCGAGTAAATGTTGTTTCTCGATTATTCATCGTTGAACGAACAATCGATTACGGGCGATGATGGATTTATCTTCCGAGCTTGATTTTAGCTTACCTTCTTGGTGATTCAAGAGAATATTTTTAACAGCATAGATTTTTTAGAGATGAGGTCAAAGTATTTTGGGCTGCGGGTTGTTCGCAAGAGTTACCATGGCCCTGGAACACAGGGTTTTAGTCAGTAAGAGTCTGACACTCTCTCCAGCTGCACCCCAGCGGGAGGGTACTTTTTGATGATTAAAAAGAAAGAATTTTTGTTAGAAATATTTTTTCTTTTTATTTTATAAATTACCTCAATAGATTTTCAACTTTATCTCTAAAGCATATGGTTCAAAGTCGACTGGGAAAATTTATCAGTATCGGATAGCTTGATGTGCTGGCGTGCTGTACATTATTATCTGTGCAGTGAGTTCGCACAACAGCGGCTCGTGATTTTTAATGGACTGTTAATTTCACGAGTGACCGACCACGATTTACCGCGAGCCGATAGTGCGGTGAACGCACTCAAACAATTAAACATACGTTGTGATAAAACATGGATACTGTAATATATCAGTGTATTACAGTATATATTGCGTGACTTATATTGTGTCTTTTATTTTGTAGATGGATTCATTTCCAAGCTATTTGTATTTAATGGTTTCTTTTTTGGCACAGCTTTTAGAAGTCGTGGTGGCGTAGTGGTTAAAGAGCCAACCTCTCAAGTGTGAGGGCGTGGGTTCGATTCCAGGTCGGGCAAGTACCAATGCATCTTTTTTAAGTTAGTATGTACTTTCTAAGTATATCTTGGACACCAATGACTGTGTTTCGGATGGCACGTTAAACACTGTAGGTCCCGGCGGTCAATGAACATCCTTGGCAGTCGTTACGGGTAGTCAGAATCCAGTAAGTCTAACGCCAGTCTAACCAAGGGGTATTGGGTTGCCCAGGTAACTGGGTTGAGGAGGTCAGATAGGCAGTCGCTCCTTGTAAAACACTGGTACTCAGCCGAAACCGGTTAAACTGTAACGACCCCAACATAATTGGGAAAAAGCTCGGGAGATGATTTTTCGGCAAAGCTTCTGTAAAACCAGTCTGGATAAAAACTTTTTACAAATTAACTTCCAAAAAACAATGAAAATAAAAAATATATATGTCGGATACGGTCATTAGTACGGACACTAAACGAAACGCAAGCGCGCCCTCTGGTGGCGTTGACGTGCAACATCGTTTTGGCGCGCTTCGACAGAGTCGTGACGTTCCGAGCACAGCCGACCAACTCACTTGGGATGGAGTCGTCGAGCAGCAAGGACCTCGTCGCGGAACTGTCCCCGTTTCGCCTAGTGCCTAGTTAGTTGTGTACCTAGAACCTACCTACTCAGTGTTTCTTAACTGTAATTCAGTTTCGTGCTACAATAAACTTGTGGACTATAATATTGCGTGTTCTCATTTGCACGATTACCCTATTTCTGCCCACATGTCACACATGATGTCGAATAGCTCGGGTCCTGATCCTCAAGATTCCGACATATATTTAAGTACATCGCTCTAGAAGTCGGTGTCAAGATGTTGCAGCTAAATTTGTTTCGAGACAAACTTCTAAAGCGATGTACAGAAGTCAGCATATCAAGCTACTACAACTACTACTACTACTGTTCATGTGCCTATTTTGTGTTTGCGCTTGCGCAAAATAAATGATTTTTCTTTCTTTCTTTCTACAATTTCCTTAATAAATTTTCAACTTCATCGCTGAAGCATATGGTTCAGAGTTGATTGGGGAAATTTGACAGTTTCGGGTAGCTTTATGTGCTGGCGTCTGTACATACCATGGCTACCATGACTACTTTCATTTGTTTTCCATCGTGTTATCTGCATGAATAATTCAGTCTGTAAAAAAAAAATATTACAGGCTCGGTTCATGATGGCATCCAGGCCGATTGTCGGCTACGGCGGCCGTTCTCTTTTATGGAAATCAGCCAGCTGCGCAGGACATACTATAGTGCACAAGCATTCGCGCAGATACAGGTGCACTCTCTATTCCCTCACTCTGATAGTCCGATGGGACGACAATCCGACACGACCGGAAAGAGATCAGGCGCAGGACCGACATTTACGTGCTCTCCGATGCACAGGTCAATCAATCACCAACTTCCAAACTCCAGGCTGCATTATGTAAGTTTCTCAAAACCCACAAAGCGATTTCGGCCCGACCCGGGAACCCGAGACCCCGTGCACAGCAGTCGCGCCTTGCGACCACTAGACCAACGAGGCAGTCAAAGGCTCGGTTCATACAAACAGCCCGTACCTATACCTACCTAAATGTATTCACAATACCGTCCATTACGCATTAATTACACTATACCACAGTCACAATATTTGCTTTACGCGTCATCGCTAACCTGTTTGATCACATCAAAGGCTTCACCAAGACGAGCGGTATGGGACAAGCAATTGTTGCTTCTAAGTCTCCTAAGACAGTCTCGAGGGACGCAGTTAATAGGCAATTTGTATTGTAGAGCAACGATTTAGCTGGTCTAGGAGGTAACTTAGTGAAGAGAGAATGTTATTAAGGTTGGCTTATTTAATAGGGTATTTGACTCTTTTTAAAAAAAGGAACATTTTACCAAACCAAAAACAGAAATATTTTTTGGGATCCGTTGAGAAATAAGTAATTTATAAACCTTTCAAAAGTCAAACAGTTAAATAACAGAAAAAGGATGCACATACAATCTTGTGACGTCAGCGCTATTTGATCACGCATGTGCAAAAGAGATAGCAAGATGTCCCCACTATGATCCCACTCTTCATCATACGAATATAAAAAATGTTGATTGCTGCTCCATTTATCAACCAATTTTGACGCTGTTTTCAGAAAAATTTTCCTTGTGCGTGTGTTTATTTGTTTTATTAAAAAAAAATACAAAATCAAACACAGTCAAATACCAAATATAAAAATATAAAACAAATGAAAAGCATTCCTTGCGTTCCAAATTTAAATTCATTCTTTTTAAATGGATAATATTTGACACGTGTTTAAAGTTAGGTGCACACTGTGACGTTTTGTTTATGAACAGGTTGCATCAACATGTTGAACTCCACAAGTGTAAACTCACTACGGCTTTATACTGTCGAAGAAAACACGATGTAACTTTAAACGAGAAAGTTCTTAAGGCTTGTTTTTGTTGAATACTATGAGCTTTACTATAAAAAATTTAGACAGACGTTTGACACGTGTTTAAAATATTTTTTGTCCAAAGTCTGTCTAACTTTTTTGTAGTAAGGCCCTTATATAAAGTAATTTCTGACATAAACAGGCACACACAATAACACAAACTCACGCAAATACACACCCTGAATCTTACACCAATATATCAAAGCCTAAGTTGCCTTCAATTTATTCTTTTTAAAAATATAGAGCAAAAAAAAAAACCAAAGAACATCAAGGCATACACCACTAAATAAAATCCAGCCAACCACAAAACCATGCAAACAAGCCCTGAACTAAACGGTAGAAAAATTAAACATTCATTGCAAAACAAAAGCTGTTTCTACAGTGTTTCATAGGTCGTGGGTAAGTTTAGAGCATTCAACCAAATGGAATAGCCATGAACACAAATGTTTATGCGAAAAATTCTTTACATTTACTCGCGGGGGTGAGGTACCGCGACAAGTATTAATAGGTCACTCATGCTCTTTCAGTCACATCATTACGCACACACACAAAAATAATGACAATCAGAAGCGTGAAGTACAGTTGCACACAATGTGTACAGAACGACAGCACATAGACCTTCCCGATTTTCTCCTGATCCTAGATTCCCGAAACCGTCAAATTCTTCCAATCCATATTGGAAATGGAAATGGTTCACCATATGCTTGAGGAACGATGTTGAAAATCTATATAGGAAATTTGCAGATTGTAGTAGCTTGATGTACTGATGTCCGTACATAAGAGCTGGATCAGCGCGAGCGGTCTCACAACTTTGGCAGATCGGAAAGCACGTCAATATCGTCTCCAGTAAGTTAAATGTTCCAAGATGCTAAACCATGATTACCATACGCTTGCATATGCATAGCATCGCGTTTGGCTGGCTCACACCTCGTAAAATAGGTTGATAATTGTTCGTGTATTGTGAAATAGGGACAGAAGCTTTGTTTAATTTTTATGCCTCGATGGGTTTTTGCATAATTTCACGGTTAGTTCGCTTTTAAGGGTTAATTTTGGGGAGTTTTTGGTTATTTTAGTGTCCTTCTTGGTAGTAATAAAATATGAAGGATGTTTATTGGTGGTTACTATTCATTATTCATCCGTGGTTCATTCCTGGTTATAATAATTCAGGCTGGGCTTGAAAAAATACTTTGACCCTTGAGTTGGTTTTGGTGTTTCTTCTCAAGGTATTCCTCTTAGATAGGAAATACAATCTTTATTTAGTTATAACAATGGCGCACATACTTATTTTTGGCCACAGGAGCTGTTGCTGACCCTGTAGACGGATAGGGTTAAATAGCTATATAGTGCACAAGCACTTGCGCAAACGCAGGTGCACTCGATTCCTTCACTCACATAGCCCGATGCATGGCGGAAATCCAACGGAGAGAGATCAGGCGCAGACCGGTATTTACGTACTCTCCGATGCACAGGTGTATCAATAACCAACTTCGAGACTCCAGCAGGCTTAGCATGGCGATTTTTTATCTATTCTGTCAAGAAAAGACAAAGCTCTTTCTGTCAATGTCAACATGTCTTTTGCCCGAGTATGGCGCGACCTGTCAACTCGCATATAATAACTTGTAGCCTTATGTCAATAGAAGAAAAGAAAAATTACTTCAAAAAATGTCAAAAGAAATCTTACGTCAATCTGTCACTTTTCTGTCATTATATCCAACCTACGGTAAACAAGACTTATTTCTACGGTTGCCATGCTAAGCCTGCAGGCTGCTTCGTGAAAGTTTCTTAAACCCCACAAAGCGTTTTCAGCCCGACCGATAGGCTGCTGAGGATTTTCTAACCATACAGAAGTGTAAAATTTTTTTGTACGCGTTGTAAAATAAATATCGACATATCATTACTTTCAACCTATATTTCATCATCTTTTGCATTTTTAGGCATAGTATACTGACATATATACGTCTGGTAAGAAACATATAAGTATGTTTCTTACCAGACGATGTCTGCTACCAAGTCCTTAGCTCTGAACAGTACAATTTCTGACGTCACTGCTCCTAGAATTTTCGCAAACTGAAATCGTACTCAACATCGTTCCTATAATAATGCCAGCAAATGTCGAAAGGTAACCAACTCATATCTTACATCAATACTATTCTCGTATTCCAATGACTATAGAAGGAGCATAACAAACAGTTAATAAACACTAACAGTAAGTAAATAAGCAACGTAAATCTCAAACTGCTTCACTATTTCCACAGAAAAAAAAAACAGCTAATTAATTCTTTGTTTTTCTACGCTGTTCAAACGAAACTGACCTTAATGGGTGAGGAAATAAGAGTGCTCTCGAAACTACATTAGAACTGAGGGTAATTTTATTCAGAGGAGAGATTAACATAGATTCGAAGTGGGGAATGGACAGTATGCTTGCATTAGCCTGCAATTTAGATTAGCATTAATTAGGAACCGATTACTGCTACCTACGTAGTGTTTAAGATAGTATTGTAGAAGATGGCCTAGTGGTTAAAGAGCCAACCTCTCAAGTGTGAGGGCGTGGGTTCGATTCCAGGTCGGGCAAGTACCAATGCAACTTTTCTAAGTTTGTATGTACTTTCTAAGCATATCTTGGACACCAATGACTGTGTTTCGGATGGCACGTTAAACTGTAGGTCCCGGCTGTCATTGAACATCCTTGACAGTCGTTACGGGTAGTCAGAAACCAGTAAGTCTGACGCCAGTCTAAGGGGTATTGGGTTGCCCAGGTAACTGGGTTGAGGTGGTCAGATAGGCAGTCGCTCCTTGTAAAACACTGGTACTCAGCCGAAACCGGTTAGGCTGGAAGCCGACCCCAACATAGTTGGGAAAAGGCTCGGGAGATAATGATGTAGAAGATGCGTTAACAGTTACCATTACCCAACTTATTTCGTCCATCTTTTATTGGCTGACGCGATAGTTTTTTTTTTCTAGAACCTTCTTCTGGCAGTAAGAAACACAACAACAAAAAAGTGAAATTAAAGCCATTCACGCTTGATGGCATGACCAAGGGAAATAGGGGTTCATTCTTATATTTATTATATTCTATGCTAATATTATCAAGGTGAAAAGTTCGTTTGTTTGCTAGCTTTAACGCGGTAATCTCAAAAATGTTTCGATCGTTTTAAAATATTCATTCGGTCATTCGTTTCGGATCGACAGCTGCAGGAAAATATAACTACCAGAAAAACAAAAAAAAATACCCCTTTATTTATTGGGTCAAGGAGGTCAGATAGGCAGTCGCTCCATGTAAAATGCTGGTACTCAGTTGCATCTGGTTAGACTCTGGAAACCGAACCCAACATAGTTTGGGAAAAGACTAGGCAGATGTAGATGTATGTATTTAGAAACAAATGTTTAATTAGTCTTGTAGTTCCAACAAGTTATCCACACATACATACATACATATACCAAAATTCTTGACATTCTATTTTTGATTCGGAGTCCATTTTGAAAACGATAGGCTTACAATCAAGCTCTAGGCTTGTTAGTGAGGTTTCCTCACACTGAATGGACCTCAAAAGCCTTTGATGGTACGTTACGTGATCTGTCAGTTTGTTTCGAAAGGAATATCTGACGTTTCAACTGCGTAATATGGAACGTCATTACGAAATTCCTTCCAAAAAAAAATGCTCATTGATTAATCTCTCAACAATTTGAAATTGGAAATTTTCCATTTTCGTAAACTATTTTGTTTGAATTTGGAACTTAGAATAATATTTATTTATAAGAAAAAAAATATCTCAGCAATTTATGGATAGAATTCAATCTGAAACTTAATCAAAGATATTAAAAAAAAAAAAATGTTTTTAAAAAATTAAAATTCTAAAAGCAATATAAGAATGTGCTTATATTTAAATTGATTTTTATAAAACGTTTGCTCATGTTAATAAAACCCCGATCTGTTTGTGAATAAGTGACGCGTGGCTAATTTATTTACTTTATCTATCGGATTTTATGTTAAATATTTTAGATAAGATCAGACTTCCAAATCTATGAAACGACTGATTGGCATAGTCACTTCGGCTCTTACACCGAAGACTATTATTTGATGTCGCGTGCAAACATTGCTGTTTTTTTTTTCATACATTTAAACTAGCGTGGTAAGTCATTTGCAGCCAAATTCATAGCGAAAAATTTTTTTGACGAGAGCTGTTGGTAAAGCCATATAAATGTTTCTTGATAATATGACTATTTTCGTTTCTTGTAGACAACTTATTGTTACGGCATCGTACCTTCTTATCGCGACCTTTCAATGTAAGTTTAAACTGAGAGTGAAGAAATAACCAGTCCCTGTGTAGGTGGCTAGAATAGGTCTATATCATTTCAAATTATGTCCTCGTTGGTCTAGCAGCCAGAAAGCGCGACTACTGTGCAAAGTGTCTTAGGCTCGATTCCTGGGTCGGGCTGAAATCGCATTGCGGGTTTTAAGAGACTTTACAAAGCAGCTCGGAGTCTGGAAGATGATGATTGATACACCATAGCGGCCGCGGTAATCGGTCTGGACGTCATCATATTATTATATCATCCGCATGAATTACTTTGGACATGTTTCACCGCCTACGAATAAGTTCCAGATAGTTTATTTGGTAGATAATTTCATACAAATTATGTTCAATTATTTAATTTATTTGGTAGATAGTGGCTATTCGAACATCGTGAAACGGGCCCTTAACCAAGTCAACTAAACTATATTAAAAGCAGTAGTTTTTGTGTTCATCACGATCAGACATATACAAGGATTTTCTTTATAATATTTCATTTAAAGTCTTCGAATTTACAGACCATAAAATTGATCCAAATACCAAGATAATCTAACTCCACAGTACGCCAGCCAATAAAGTGTTTAATGTTCAACATCAATTTTCTAAGTACCCTATTATGAATCGGTGTTGCCAGCCAAAACCGCCAGCGATTTGCGGCCTTACATGGCAACATTTATGGCGAATGCCAAACATTAGACTGGACAAACAAGCTAAAGTGCTTTGAAATTTATTTAACGCTTCATATTTCATTTTGGAATAGAATCTCCTTCAAAGTTTTATGTTTAAGCTATGTTTGTATTACTGAAATGGATTTCAGATTCTTAGGGGATAATATGCAGTTTTATAGTTAGTTGATCAGCCTATCGCAGTCCACTGCTGGACATAGGCCTCTCCAAGTGCACGGCTTCTCGCGTCCAGCTCCTGCCAGCCGTCTTGTGCAAGTCATCACTCCACCGTGCCTGAGGACGTCCTACACTACGTTTGCCGAGGCGTGGTCTCCACTCTAGAACTCATTTACCCCAACGGTTATCGGTTCTTCGGCTAATATGGCCAGCCCACTGCCACTTCAACTTGCTGATTCGGTGGGCTATGTAAACGACCTTGGTTCTCTGACGGATTACCTCATTTCTGATGCGATCCCTCAGAGAAATGCCGAGCATAGCTCTTTCCATAGCCCGCTGAGCGACTTTAAACTTGTGTAGTAGCTTAACATGCTGGCGTCTATATATTTAAAAAATATACTTCCAGACGGACAGAGACGGCATACAAATTAGTTTGCATGGCAAAAATTTAATTAATGTACTGTTTCGAAGTCCATAAGCTTTTTATTACTTGGAGTCTTCGTTTTTTTAATTTTCTTTGAAATGGAAATACTTTAAAACAACACCTTATTATCGAGTTAAATTTATTGCTAACAATATGTTTCAGAAAAAAAATATTATCATTTTGAGAACATCGAGAATTTTTAATGACTGGCATAGTACCTACGTAATATTATATTTCAGTTAATAATTAATTGTGTTAATCTGTTTTTTGTAGCACTTTAGAGATAAAAATGAAAATGATTAAGATTGATGCAATAAAAATACAATAGATTTCGTGTTAATCGTGTTGTGAAGAGATAATATTCGTCTCGCGTGCACCATTACAGCCGGAATCAACCTTTATTGGGGCTAATTCAAAATGAACTCTCAAATCAAAATGGTTATTACATATCTAAAGATAATTATATTTCAAACATAATTATATTAATAACTGTCTTAATTATCACAGAAAGTTCTCTACTTTTATTATTTTTATACACATATCTGCCGGGGCTATCGGGTTGTTCGAAAGAGATATGTACAGTAGCTCTGGTACAAGAAGAACTCCAAAAAGAAGAAAAAGGTAGGTATTATTTAAGAAAAGTCTGACACTCCCTGCCACTTCCAAACCACTTAATGATCTGCCATCCCAAAAAAATACACACGAGCATATGCTTGTGAAACACCAGTTTATTTTTCTAAAAAAATCCCTGCACACACACACACACACACACAACTCTCTCTCTCTCTCTCTCTCTCTCACACACACACACACAGCACACACACACAGCTGTAAATAACACTTCAACTTTTCTGCACCTCCGCTATATCATTCGAAAAATAAACGCATAAAACTTAATTGAAGACGATTATAAAGAAAGTCACGCTTCCTAATCCCCCATCGCATCCCAATGAATAATGACCAGCGACATGGTATGCATAATGATGTAAAAATTAAGGATTTTTTTCCTTACATTAAGATGTAATTAATAATGCCAACTGACAAGTATCTTTGGTCAAAACGTTCGTGGCTGTGAGCGATTCATCAGTCAATTGAAGCTTTGAATTAATATGGATATGGTATATTTTTATTTGAGTCATAAGGAGTCATGGTGGCCTAGTGGTTAAAGCACCAGCCTTTCGAGTAAGAGGGTGCGGGTTCGATTCCAGGTCAAGCAAGTACCAATGTAACTTTTCTAAGTTATACGTACTTTCTAAGTTTATCTTGGACACCAATGACTTTAAAAGGTGAAGGAAAACATTTCGAGGAAACCTGGACTAATAAAGTCTGAAATCACCAACCCGCATTGAGCAAGTGTGGTGATTAACGCTCAATCCTTCTCCGTGGGAGAGGAGGCCTGTGCCCAGCAGTGGGACGATAAAAAGGCTGTGATAATGATATTTTTATTTATTGCGCAAATGTTATAGCATTAAGCTTTGACACATTCTAACGTCACGCATTTCTTTTTCCTTTATTGTTTAAAAACAAATATATCATCTTTTGAGCCTTTTCCCAACTATGTTGGGGTCGGCTTCCAGTCTAACCGGTTTCGGCTGAATACCAGTGTTTTACAAGGAGCGACTGCCTATCTGACCTCCTCAACCCAGTTACCTGGGCAACCCAATACTCCTTGGTTAGACTGGCGTCAGACTTACTGGTTTTTGACTACCCGTTACGACTGCCAAGGATGTTCAATGACAGCAATAAAAACAAATATACTTATAATATTATACTTCACGCTCATTTACATTTATTTATAAGTAGTAAAATGAATTATGTAGTCCGTGCTTCTACATCGGAAAATTTGTTATATTGGTCTCGTCCTGTCAATAGCCTCTGTGACTCCATGTTTTATGTTGAATACAAATGATGCTGTTTATCTGGTATATGTAAAGATACTCGTAACTTACATTATGTTTCTACATTTATATTAAATACACAATCCATGAATTAAAAAAAAAATTCTCTACACACGGCAATAATATGTGCTCGTTTTTGTTACTATCTTACCTCCTCCAAAATATTTTTCCTTCTTAACTCCATAACCATCGTAATATGATTCATTATGTTACAGATAATTCTCTTTAAGATAGCCCGTTTTCTTCCCTCACGAGGGCAAATTATTTTCCCGTCAGCTCCTAATAAGTGTTGGGTAACTTAGGTTTATTTATTAAGTACAATACACACTGGGATTTCCTTGATTCTAGGATTATGATGGATGAGTTGTTAGTTTTATTTTTTGTTGTTGTATGTGTTTTATCTAATTAATCCTTTTTTGTTTTATTTCGTCGTTTTAATTATTTTTTATGTCGGAGCTGCGGGTTATTCGCTAGAGTTACCGCGGCCTTGATACACAAAGACCTCCAGCTGGCTTAGCATGGCAACCGTAGAAACAAGTTTTGTTTACCGGAGAATGGATATAATGACAGAAAAGTGAGAAAGTGAAAGACAATTTTCTTTTCTTCGATTGACATAAGTTTAAAAGTGAATATATGCGAGTTGACAGGTCGCGCCATGCTCGGGCAGAAGACATGTTGACATTGACAGAAAGAGCTTTGTCTTTTCTTGACAGAATAGATATAGAATCGGCATGCTAAGCCTGCAAAAAGGGCAAAGTGGGGTTTATACAGGAGTATGACACTCCCCGCTGCACCCACAGCGGGAGGAGTAATGTGATGATTACCTAAAAGGCTGCCGTATTTCTTTGGGTTTGATTCATGAATTTGGCTGAAATCACGTTGTTTCATTCATAGATTCTTCTTTTTATTTAGCCCCGTGATTGATAGATAGATGCCTTTAGACATAAAATATTAGGCTCCCCATCTGCGATCCCATGCAATGGACCACATGTGAGTAAATTCTTATTACCAAGAGTGAACTCCTAAGAAGGTAAGCTTTCCCAAAGAAAGATAATTATAAGTCTGTGGAAGTTCAAATTATTATGCTCAAGTGAGTTTTTTTTTTTTCTTTTAAACAACTTTTATTTGTGACGATAAATAGAAAGATTTGAAAGTAACTTTTAATTTCATACAAAGAAAGCTGTCAATATTCATGCCTTTGAATATAATAAAGAACACCCACTATAATCCTCAGACAATAACTTTTATAGAGACCAAATAAAACAAATTCAGACGCTAAGTTATGATGCTATTGATGAAGCAACTGACGATTGATATTAGTATCTCTATAGCCATAGGCTGAGGCTACATTAGGCCGCGACGCGACCAGCGACACATGAGCGATAAAAACAAATAAATGAATGCTCACGTATATGGCTACACCGTACATCAAATATTACTAGCGATCTTTGATTTCTTTATGCGATAGGAACAACATTACTGAAATCACGGCATCGGCTACATCAACATATTATATGAGCGAAATCGAAGCAAATTTATTAGAAAATTTCTCACTTGCACGACTAGTTTAATAGTGCTGCTAAATATGCGTATAGTAAACCGCGATGGATGTGTACTGTAGCCATGTCATCGGCGAATATACGCCGGAATTTCGCTTGTAATGTAGCCATACCATGTTTTTCTCGTTTCGCTCTTCCAGTCGCATCGCAAATTGCTCCCTACTGTGTAGCCTCAGCCTATATCTTAGTGTCATTTATTCTATACCAATTAATCAAACACCAAAGCCAAGCAGTCTAGACTCACTTTATATGTTGATCAAATAAAGAGAAGAACACATTTATTATGACTGAGCGATACACACGTCTTTCAGAAAAACTATTTTTATGAATAAAGCTTTATTTCAAGGAGGATCTTTCTATGTTATTATGTCGTTGTTATTTATCATACTTATAGAATTACTTCGATATCAAATAAGTTCTTGGAGTTAAGTTAGACGGATAGTGTTTTGGTCAGTAAATAAAACTAGTGTTTGCCAGTCAAAATTCGATCTTCTTTACAACCGACCATTTGAAGAAAGACAAGGTTTCTTAAGAGAAGGAGAAAGGTTCATAATTCAATTGTTTTCTCAGGGTTCCATAGTGCAACTTGAGAAGACCACTTTGTGCTCTGCTAATTAGCACTCTTTGATTTTATATTATTTGATATTTTTACTCCATCCGGGAATCGCAAGACCCAAGTAATAATAACAGCCTATCTCAAGTTCAGGACCTTAACCGAAAGAACCTGTTTTCTCACAATATTAGCATTTTCAATCAATTCAGAACACTTCAAAATTAATAAAAATAGCAAAAAACTGTACAAAAATCCGTCAACAAGTTCAAACAAGTGAAAGCACGAATTTTTCATAATACCAACTAACCGAGCAAAAGCAAATTTGATAGAATTTTATCGGAAAACAACGTCAGTAAATATTTGCTTGACCTTCTTGCCCGGGGTTGGTAACAAAATATGACGAATCAAGGCCGAGTTCTTTTAAGTGTTACTGATTTATCGCCAATATAGAAGTTACTGAACATTAATATAAATAGACATGAAGTTAAGAGATGAGATTGACAAATGATTATATTAATATCATGAATATTTAGTTTGCTTGTAGTTGTGTATAATTTATTTACACATTCCATATTTTTTTCGATATTGGTATGTGGATATCTTGAACTCGAAATATTGATTATCATCATCATCAAAAGAGAAAAATATGTCGTTGAGTTTTAAGGAGTCTCAATTTGAAATATATTCTTTTTAAGTTTTTCGAAAAAATTGTATTAAAAACTCGAAATATTGATCAGATTAAATAAAATTAGAAAGAAAAAAATGTTTATTGGAGTGTTAATTTATAATTATTTTTTTTTAAGTTATTCGAAAAAAAATATTATGAAAAGAATAGTTATGCGTGGCAGTGTTTTATATGGAATGACTGCCTATGTGATGAAATTGTTGTCAAACTCTCTAGCTTCCTTCTGACTCACCAATTTCTAGTACCTTCCGAATTGCAGAGGAACTGGTCATAAAAAGAAAGTCGCATATCCACGAACAGAACGCGTTGATCGTTGATTGATGATCGATCGACTCGTTCGGCTGTTACTCAGCCACGAGCTCCTCCATGAAATGAGAAATATTATCATAATTCTGCTCCTGTATTTTCCCACCTTGATTACAGTTAACAAACAAGAAAATAAAAGTACCCACACAACTTTATTTGAGCAAAGCAAACACAAAAGTTTTTGGTCAAAGAGTAATTTCAGGGAAGTTCCTCATTTAAAATAAAAATGGAATACGAGAAATTATTTCACACAAGGACTGTAATTATGTATGTGGCCAAAGAGATGGTGTTAAAATATGAAAAATATTTTTCAAACTTCTTTGTCATTTCACAAAAAAAATGATATTTTTTATGTAATGATCAACTTTTGCACAGGAAGAAATGAAAAAGAAAGTATTTAATTGCATAATAGTACAAAAAAATCATAAAAAATAAAACCAGTCATGACCTAATGCGAGACAAAGTCACAGCATCATTCCCAAGTAAGTTCCCAAGCCCAGTAAGTAGTCCTGCTGGAGCTGCGGGATTTTTCGCAAGAGTGACTGCGGTAATGACACACAAAAGACTCCTGCAGGCTTAGCAAGCATAGAAACAAATTTTGACTACCGGAGAATTGACATAATGACAGAAAAGTGACAGATTGACATTTCATGAAGATTTTTTTCTTTTCTTCGATCGACATAAGTTTACAAGTGATTATAATGCGAGTTGACAGATCGCGCCATGCTCGGGCAGAAGATATGTTAACATTGACAGATAGAGCTTTTTTTTTTCTTTTCTTGACAGAATAGATATAAAATCGTCATGCCAAGCCTGTTGAAGGAACATAAGTGGTCAGTATGAGTCTGACACTCATGACACAGGGTCATTAGACGATTTCCAACTCAAAAAAAGTTCTATTAAGAAGTAGCAAAAAATTAAGTGTTTTCGCCTCATATGCTCAGCATGCGTTCTAAATAATTAAACATGATTAATTTAAAACCAGTTTATATACCAGGCAAAGGTTTTTTTAATCTCCCTTATACGTTTTGTTACAAAACCGTTAGCAAATACTACATTATCTCTTTTGCAAGCACCATTCCTCTCGCAAATAGTAGTTTGAATTTAGAATTGAACAATAAATCAGTCTTTATGTCCCCACCTTGGTTTAGAAGCATAAACCACGTCTACCTGAACTTTTAATACTATTAATAAAAAACTTGAAACAGAGCGCAGCTTTAGTTTATAAACTAGAACAAAGTTATCGTTAATAGGAACGTTCGCACGACAAGCTGTATTTCCTAACATAGAGAATTGATTTTGAAATATGGTTCTGTGGACTGAAGGGGATCAATTGTGTTTTAAGTAATTGTTATTTAACAGGCGTGTTTAAATTATTTATAATTGAATTGAAAATATAATATTTCTGAATTTAATGATTGACTGAAATAAAATGCTGGCAGGAATTTCTAACTTGCAATGGTTACAATTACAATAATTAACATTTCTCCTCAATAAATGGGCTAACTAACACTGAAAAATAATTTATAATAAATCCAGCAGGCTTAGCATGGCGATTCTATATCTATTCTTTCAAGAAAAGACAAAGCTCTTTCTGCCAATGTCAACATGTCTTCTGCCCGAGCATGGCGCGACCTGTCAACTCACATTATAATCACTTGTAAACTTATGTCGATCGAAGAAAAGAAAAATTTCTTCAAAAAATGTCTAAAGAAATCTTACATTAATCTGTCACTTTTCTGTCATTATGTCCATTCAAAAGTAAACATGAAAAACCATGTAAACAAAAGTTTTTTCTACGGTTGCCATGCTAAGCCTGCTGGAAAATACACCAAAATGGAAAAATAAAAACATTTGCTTAGTTTCCCTCAACTCTCCACAAAGCTGTGACGTGTAAACGATGACGACCTCGTTTCAGAGTTTCAGCTGTAAACTATAAACAAATAACAACGCTGGCTGTATTTGATGCTCAAACAACTGCCTATCAACACCAGATAATTGTTCAGTGGAAAAATTATGATTTAATTAATATTCGAGATCCTATTAATTAATTATTTAGATAATAGTTAGCTATTCTACAAGTATGTTTTTAAAAAATACATACATTTTGACGACGTGCAAAACTTGTATGATCAAAATAGAAATGTGATACCACTTTTCACTTTAACAAAAGATCATCTGCCTAGGCTTTTCCCAAGGTGTATTGTTTACCAGCGTTTTACATGGAGCAATTGCCTATCTGACCTTCTCAACCCTGTTACAAGGAAAACCCGATTCCCCATGGTAAGACTAGTTAATCAGACTTTCTAGCTTCTGATTAACCGTAACGACCGCCAAAGGTGACAAATGACAGCCGAGACCCACCAATTTAACGTGCCTTCCGAAAAACCGAGAAACACGACTACAAGATGGTCACCCATCCACGGACCAACCGCACCAAGCGTTGCTTAACCTTATGATCGATCGACTCGTGTTACTTAACCACGAGCTCCCCTAACAAAATGTGATTAACTATTAACAACACCTGTTCACACGCAATCAGACAGGAATACATCCGACAGTGGCTAAGTTTATCAGTAACAAATTAATTGGCCGGTTCACCCGGCTCGGATGTGACAGATCTGACCGGCTACATGATATATGTCCCATATTATTTGGCCAGATTAGGGTTGCCTTCGGATAAATTGCTGGCAGCGGAGAAAATCTGCAGGAGACTTTTTTTTGAGGTGATGGAATTTTTTCTTTATTGCAAGTTCATTTTGGAATTGAATCCTATGTCCTTGACTCAAAAAGAAAAAGATTGAGTGAAAATACAATGTAAGTAAGAAATAAATTATATAATTGATTGGATAATATTTTTAGGCAATAAGTGGTACCTTGGAGAGGAAAATTGACTACCTTTTTCGACGTATTTCCCTCTATATGCGGACGAAATCGCTGGCAAAAACAAGTCAAAAAATAATTTCAGTAAATATTTTTTGAAAAGAAATTTGAACCAGGATAAATCGTAACGGATAATAAGGAAATTCGTACTACAGACTGGCAACCCTAAGCCAGACCTAGAACGATGAACATTGGTCTCAATCCGAGGCACCCCTATTGCGGCTGACTTAGAACATTTTTCTTGTGTATGACAACAAATGGAGTATTACCGTGATTGTGTCAGACGCCTGAGTTATTACTTTACCAAGAATTTAGATAATAAGTTATTCCTGGATGTTTTTGATGAAAAAGGGGTTTATATTTACGAGAACGGGAACTGAGAGCAGACGGATGGTGGTAATAGAATCTTGAGAGACCCCGGATATAATGTTCATGTCATTCAACATAGTAATGGAATCTTAGTGTAACAAAATGTCACAGTATTTGCTATAATTATATCTTAGATACGATTATATTTCTAAGTTGTTCATGGGCATGTCATGAGAAGGTGTTGAACTCATGCTACTAAGAATGTGTTAAGTATGAATGTGAATGGATGGAGAAGTAGAAGTAGACCAAGAAGAGATGGATCGATTGCCTGAAAGACAACATCATTAGAAAGGGAGTCGATAGTAGTATGACGGCTTACAGAGACAATAGAAGCGGAAAACATATTGCGCTGACCACAAATAACTTGGGAAGGAAGAAGATTTCTATAGTTCCTATTACTTTCAATTGCGATCATTTTTTAAATCTTATTATAGATCATTGTCTTAAAAAATGTTTAAAAAACAACGACGAATCGTTTTACAAAGTCATAGACCATCTCATTACTTACAAAATATCGTGACAGATGGAATCAATTTTTCAAAAAGTCATATTGCACTAAAAGCCTTTTCGAAAGTTATCTTTAAAAACCACATTCACTATTTTGATTCCAAATTTACATTTCAATAGTGCAAATCGAACGGGTTTATAAAAAAAAATACTTCGATAGAAGTTTCTCGAAACTTTAAATCAAATTCTGAGATTAGATTTAAGAAGTTCAAATCTCAATGTCGGTGTTGACAATGGAGGGAGAAACAACATGATTATATTAAATCCATCTCAAGCTGGCGTAGCCTGGAAACTTAAATAGGTTTTAGTTAGTTGTATGTCAGAAGGTATTGGAATTTAGTTCCATTATTACAGTTAGCTTAATAAAATTTAAGTAAACCTTGTTGATTTATTCGCTCGAGAACAAGCGTAGAAAATAGATACGTAACAGAGGGTAATAATAACCTTTATTCATTTGTTTGTTTTTCTTTCTACAGTCACTTCCATGTAGTAAGATAAACTCTAAACTGCCTAGCTTTTTCCCAAGCTATTTTGGGGTCCGCTTCCAATCCAACCGTGTTTTAAATGGAGCGACTGCCTATCTGACCGCTTTAACAAAGTTACCTGGGCATTGCGATACCCCATGATAGGATTGGTTGTACATTCTGGCTTCTGCCTACCCTAACGATTGCTTAAGATGTATAAATGACCGGGATCTACTAATCTAGATATATCTTTGGGCCGTGCCAAGCGTTGCTTAACCTATAACGTCAATTATAACGCACCCGTCCGACTGCTATTATGCCTCGAGCTCCTATAACTAACATAACCTCTATCAATTAGATTAAATTTTACATACATTGTGATAGTAATAATTTCGCCAGTAGATAGTAGTAATTTTTTCTCAGGGAATTTTTCCACCTTCTTAAAATAACACCATTCCAAACTAGAATACAGCAACTATGACACAAACAACAAAATCAGTAATTATTACTTGGAGATTTCCGAATCACTACTTTGAAATATAAAATGGTGACAATACTTTCGCAAAATCCCACAGCAAATATGTTGGAGGACTCATAATCCCCATCTATCAGTGACACATAATCCTTTTATCCGAAGAGTAATTCATTAGTTTTCCTGAGAATATCAAAACTGTCCCCTATTCTGAGAGTGAGGACATATTGTTGGGGCAGCGATTAAAGGCTAACTTAGAGGCGGGATACTAATAAGCCTAAGTTACAAGTGGTCTCGTGGCTTATGACGTTAACAACTTAGGATCTAAAGGTGTGTGCACAAGATAAGAAAATAGAAAAGTTTGAAGTTGTTTAGGGGATGGGATGGAAGGGACGGTACTAAAGTATGTACGTAAGTACCTACTACTATTAACTACAAGTGTCTTTTGTTTGTTTCACACTTTCACGCCAGAACGTCTGAATTGATTTAAAACATTACTGCCGTCAATAGCATAGTTGCAGTAAGTACGCTCTAGACACTTTTGAGAAAAACGCGGTTAAAGTTTTGGCTCGAAAATCTTCCATAAATCCTTTGTTTGTAATCAGATCATGATGGTTGATACCTTAAATGAAAGAGGAGCTCAGCCTCTGTCTATTACTTATTTAGACACGATTACTGAGTTATTGAAAGACCAAATAAATTAATCATTGTTGTTATACTAAGTATTTCTTAGAGGCTCTCTGATAGGGAACACTTAGCATAAACACAGTAAGTGTGTTATTTACTGTATTTATGCTAAGTAACCATACGAATTTATGCTTAAATATAATGTGGTTCAAAAGTTTTATTACATCAGGCTGGTGATAATAAAACAATTAGTTCTTGGTTTAAAAATGTATTAAAAAAAAACAAATCTTGTTTCGTTAAGCTAAAGTAGCTTTACATTACAAATTAAATAAAAATCCTTTCTTCGCTATCAAATCAACACTTAATAATTATTATTAATTTAATACAATTGTTCAATTAATAATTAATTTAATTTAATTACATATTAATTGAACAATTGTATTAAAAGGCCATTTAAGTAGGTTAAATCAACTACTTTCTTAGTTAAGTAGCCCATGTTTATAATAATATAACGAATAACAAAATTACGTTTCTTAATTTTACTTAATTCTATCAGTCTTTCCAGTTACAAAATGGCACATATTCTAATAATTTAGTTTTCTTACATTAATCTCTCAACTCAAGTTATCTTAAAATATGTAAGTATTATTCAGTCTTATTTTAAACAACTATTTTAGAATCACGTTATTATGTTTATATAGGTAAGGGACTAATTTTTAAGAGTAATTTCTTCGGTATGAAATCAACACTTATAGATTAATAGAACAACATTTATGAATCTTATAGATACTTAACGATCATATAGAAACCAAAATTATAACAATTTAGGAAAAACATAACCCTTTCTTCTTTTACAATTTAATAAAATAAAATATTCAAATCGACTCCTACGAAAACAAGCAGGTGAGAACTAATCATCAAATTCTTTGGAAAGATTCAAGGATTCATCGTTAACTGGCAAGTCTAACCAGAATTGCCTTCAACTAGGTAGCATCAAGGGAACGAGATCTTTAACAATTTTTTCTTTGCGGGAAGAGGCGACACCCCTTGGTGAACATCTTTGTTCAGCACAAGGGAATTGTTTGTTTCTTTTAATTTTGACTTGTAAAAAGTTTTGTGTCTTGAATTCTTCATCAGTGTGAGTTTTTTTTTTTTAAATATTATACTCTCCACGGACAACTTTCTCCACAGTGAAATTTTTTATGTATTCCCGGTTTTTCAATACACGCATTTTTTGTTCAGAATGAAAGTCAGAAAATTTGTAAAAATCGTGGACATCCATTATAAACTTTATACAAGTCAAAATTAAAAGAAACAAACAATTCCCTTGTGCTGAACCAAGATGTTCACCAAGGGGTGTCGCCTCTTCCCGCAAAGAAAAAAATGTTAAAGATCTCGTTCCCTTGATGCTACCTAGTTGAAGGCAATTCTGGTTAGACTTGCCAGTTAACGATGAATCCTTGAATCTTTCCAAAGAATTTGATGATTAGTTCTCACCTGCTTGTTTTCGTAGGAGTCGATTTGAATATTTTATTTTATTAAATTGTAAAAGAAGAAAGGGTTATGTTTTTCCTAAATTGTTATAATTTTGGTTTCTATATGATCGTTAAGTATCTATAAGATTCATAAATGTTGTTCTATTAATCTATAAGTGTTGATTTCATACCGAAGAAATTACTCTTAAAAATTAGTCCCTTACCTATATAAACATAATAACGTGATTCTAAAATAGTTGTTTAAAATAAGACTGAATAATACTTACATATTTTAAGATAACTTGAGTTGAGAGATTAATGTAAGAAAATTAAATTATTAGAATATGTGCCATTTTGTAACTGGAAAGACTGATAGAATTAAGTAAAATTAAGAAACGTAATTTTGTTATTCGTTATATTATTATAAACATGGGCTACTTAACTAAGAAAGTAGTTGATTTAACCTACTTAAATTGCCTTTTAATACAATTGTTCAATTAATATGTAATTAAATTAAATTAATTATTAATTGAACAATTGTATTAAATTAATAATAATTATTAAGTGTTGATTTGATAGCGAAGAAAGGATTTTTATTTAATTTGTAATGTAAAGCTACTTTAGCTTAACGAAACAAGATTTGTTTTTTTTTAATACATTTTTAAACCAAGAACTAATTGTTTTATTATCACCAGCCTGATGTAATAAAACTTTTGAACCACATTATATTTAAGCATAAATTCGTATGGTTACTTAGCATAAATACAGTAAATAACACACTTACTGTGTTTATGCTAAGTGTTCCCTATCAGAGAGCCTCTAAGAAATACTTAGTATAACAACAATGATTAATTTATTTGGTCTTTCAATAACTCAGTAATCGTGTCTAAATAAGTAATAGACAGAGGCTGAGCTCCTCTTTCATTTAAGGTATCAACCATCATGATCTGATTACAAACAAAGGATTTATGGAAGATTTTCGAGCCAAAACTTTAACCGAGAATGGTGCGGGGTATGCCAACGCCCCCCGCACACTCCCCAGGATGGCTATATGCTCTGTAAATAATGATTAACCTCATGTTAGATCTGATTACGTTACTAAACATAAATTCAATATCGCATCGAACTGTCTTTGTAGTAAGTAATCTGAAACCTACGCTTAGGATCAATACTAAGCATACATGCAGTATCGCGGCATATTGTTTTTAAGACTAGACCACTCATTTAGTAAATATTGGGAAACTGCTTGGGATCAAAACAGTATATCTTCTTAATGTTTATTTGCTAGGCCCAAATTCAATTTTAATAAAGTAAATGACTTAACATATTAGTAGTATAGTAGTCATACTGTACTTATGCTGAGAGACTCAGAACAAGATTTTTTACCGTAAGTGTGCCCACTGTAATAATGCCTTGTGATGTAAAAAAAATGCTCAACTTACTGCAAATTTTAAATTGCTAAATATGAATAAAAAAACGATATAAATAAATGAGTAAGATGTATACGTAGATCTCGTTCTCGTGATCACGTCTGTATATCTAACTCAATTTTGACAAAAACCCGACTTACTGCAACTATGCTATTGACGGCAGATTAATAATAACATTTTTTTGTAATTTATTATGACCCTGATACTTTACTGATATTTGAGCTAAAATACAGTGGCCTAGTTTTTTTTAAATATTGTTTTCGTTGAAATAATAATTAACTAGTATAGATTCCTTCATTTTGACACGTGCATATTATGAAGACTAACACTGTATTAAGACAAAACAGTTTTTCAATATAGCTTGCAAGGAACTGGATTATTAAGATTTAAAAGTAATAAACCTTATTGTTAAACGTAATATACATAAATTTAGCATTTTACATCTTCTGTCTAGCTTTTTTCCCAAATATATTGGAGTCGGCTTGCAGTCTAACTAGATGTAGTTGAGTACCTACTAGTATTTTATATGGAGCGACTGCCTAAGTGACCTCCTCAACCCAGTTACCTAGGCAACCCGATACCCTCATAATAAGAATGGTTATAAGACTTTCTGGCTTTCGACTACCCCTAACGATTGCCAAAGATGGTTAAGGTGAAGGGTGGGCGTTTTGGGGGCTGTCTTTTACTTTTTTGACGTTCTAAAAGTGCTGATTTATCAGCTTTATTTGAATAAATGATTATTAATATTATATAACAGTTTAATGTTCCGAAACACGAAAGAACTCGTCATGATAAAATGGTCACCCATCCATAGATTGACCTTGGATGTTCTTATGATCGATCGACTCGTGCGGCTGTCACTTAGACAAGAGCTCGCAATACTTATGTATGGGATATTTGGCTATCCGCCCACGAATAACCAAAGTAAGTCTACGAGTATGAATAAAACTTGCGGAAATTTCTCGAGAATTTTCAGACATACATATATGTATAATGCGTTTTGTTTGTAGTTCCCATAAAGTTTGCTGTATGTTGTACGTCATGTCTACGCAAGTTCCTGCTTCCTCCACACGCTTAGATATACAAGACCTTTCTCTTATGGAGGAACTGGTTGCCACCCGCGGCATCTGCGTCCATCATATGGATAGAAAGTAAAGGAAATCTTCTAACAAACTCAAAGGCTTATTCAAATTAAGCTGATAAATGAGCACTTTTTGAACATCAAAAACAAAAGACAGTCCCCAAAACGCCCACCCTTCACTACTTCCTTTGTGTTCTCGCTGGGAAGAAGTGGCGTAACAAACTCCACAGCAACACATGTCTGTCTGTTAGGTTTGAAGAACCAGATTAATATAAAACAAATCCTATAATGTCACATTTTCCAAGGTCTAATTAAAAATAATAATCTTATTATTATAATTAATTAATAAACACATACTATATTTACAGACTCTTAGTAAACTTATAATATATACAAACTCATAAAATACTTAAAACTAATTAAATAGGAGGATGAGGATGAGTTCTTTGACGCCGTTTATTAGTACCTATTTAATTCGTTCCAAGAAATTGAAACTCAATAATGTTTTTTCCCATCATTTGCTTGATGAGACTTGAGCACTGCCTTCCTATTGATGATTTGGATATGAAATTAAAAAATATATATTCAATACTTTGTACACAGCCTAACAAAGCTCACGGTAGGCCAATTCCGCAATAATTATTTAGACGCTCTTAATTCCAGTGAAACTTATAGGTTAGCAGTCCCTTTTAATGGCATTACGCTGTTTGGGTCAACTCCGCTAAGACCGACGCCGGCGCTAAGTTGTTAGCGCAAAGCCTTACCCTTTTTGTTAGCGGTACATGCTGGAATATGTTATAGATGTTTCTGTATCTACGGTCCGCAGTACAAATCCATTGCCACAACTAAAATTAAAAAAATACCTGGACACTATAATAATTAAATAAGAGCATTCCGAATATCCTGGCTGAGCAGCACGAGGCACCTATATTACACGCTAGATAGACACGCTGTTCGGTTCCTCGTGAGGCAGTCAATTAAATAATTTATTAATTACCCATAGTTGATAAGTTGTTTTTATACTAACAATTGGACCAAAATGTAGTCAAAATAAATAAATTATTATTATAATAATGGAGTATTGACCAATTTTCGGCCATGTTGGCGGTTCTCTCTAAGGAAAATAGCCAGCTACGCAGGCAATCTGATACGATCGGAGAGAGGTAAGGCGCAGGATGGACATTTACATGCTCTCCGATGTACTGCGAGCTGCTTTTTTATGAAAATTGCTTAAAACCCCGAAAGGTATTTTCGGCCCGAGCCGAGTATCGAACCCAAAACCCAATGTTCAGCACTCCAGACCAAAATAACCTGAACATTACAGAATAAGATTTAACTATTCAGGCATTTTGTAAATATGTGGGCTAAAGGGCTTTTCTTGCCATACGTACTTACATATCGTCGTCTTAGATAAAAAACTTCGGAAGTGTATTTTTGGACAAATTTATTTTATTGCGTATCTAAAAAGGCAATGTCACTAATCCCATGTATTCCTCCTGAAAAGTAACATATTTTACACTTACGAGTTTTTCACTCCAAGGCGTCGAGATATATTTGTCATACACAAAATATCTATCATATATTCCACAATACAATGCGGGATTGTGCGAACGAGTTATAGCAGTTTGGAAACGCAAAAGTTTAGGAAGGAACATGGTTGAGTTTTAGTTAGAAAAAGTTAGTCAGTTTTGCTCCATTCTCAGGAACAAATTACACATAGACAAAAGTGTCATGCATGATGTTACTCCGTAATACACGTATCGTCCATTCATATGACCCAGATGGTGCAAAGGTAACCACGCCGGACTGAAGGTCCCAAGTTCGATTGCCGGTACGGTTGACATTTGTGTGAGGAGCATATGCATGTTGGTTGTGGTCTGGGTGTTATAATGTATTTATTATGTATATGTGTAAAGTATATTATTGTACTTGTATCAGTTGTATTAGCACCCATAATACAAGCTAACTAATAGCTTACTTTGGGGCTATTCGACCGTGTGTGAATCCCGATATACATATGTATATTATTTAAGTTCCAGTTTTATTAATATTCTGTATAGGTACCTATATAAAAATAACCATATATCAGAGAATTTATTTTGCTCCAAACAGATAACAACAACACTTCCACTTACAAAGTACTGGCGACAACATAATGTTTTTTATTTATATACTTCCACTACAATAGAGCTTTATATGAAGAAAAAGCCTCTCCCAGATCATAATGGCGAAGATTTTTATAGCAGAATGTCGTTATTCCGTCCACACGATACAGTAAGCTTGTGTAAGTTAATAAACAGCCAGCAAACAAAGTGAGGACCTTAAAACCGCGGGCGTTGACCTCACAGTACAGTCGAACTAAACTATTTTGTATATTTTATGCGGAAAGCCTTGTAGTCCTTTCAAAATTGCAATCGGAGAAACCACGATCGATAAGTTAAATTTTATAGACCTTTAACCTAGGTAGCCTTATCAGCAAAAACTTTTATTTCGCTTGGCTTCGCCGACTACTTAAAGCTAGAACTCAAGCCAGGATTACAAAATCAGTGGGAAGCTTCTATTAAAAAAAAAATTGTTTTACGTGGAGCGACTGCCTGTCTGACCTCCTCAACCTAGTGACCTGAGCAACCCAATACCCTTTGATAAGACTTGTTGTGAGACTTTCTGGCTTCTGATTACCCGTAACACCTGCCAAAGATGTACAAATCACAGTCGGTACCCACCAATTTAGCGTGCTTTCTGAAACACGGAGGAAATCGTCATGACAAGATGGTCACCCATCCACGGACCGACCGCGCGAAGCGTTGCTTAATCTTATGATCGATCGACCCATGCGGCGCTTACTATGCCCTGAGCTCTATTTTGCTAGCTTATTGATAATAGAATGATGTCCCAGCTTGGAAAACTAGCCACTTGTCTCCCGAGCATTGAAGACAAAAAACACAAAAACAAACAAGCTTCTAAAATGTTCCATTTATAAAACTCCTCACGCCAACAAAAATATCCACAGTCTACCTATTATACGTCATCACACTACAGTAGACTCCCAGTCTCCCAATTGAATCCCCGCTCATCTCGCTTCCACAACGTAGGGAAGCAATGCCACGCATGAGCGACGACTGGACGGCGAGATAAAGGGATTTACGCTTAATGTCTTGCTGTCCATGAGTGTATGGGGTGGAGCCACTAGCGACTGGCCCGGGGCATCAAACGTGGCCTTTTTTATTTGGGATAAATATGGTGATAGTTTTTGGGCTTGTGTTTTTATATTTTGTTTTTTTGAGCCATTTATTTTAATTGCTCATGATTATCTTTTTGATATTTTGTTATTACAAATTGGTGGCCTACATTATGTCCTCAAGTGTAAACTATGTGAACCGTTACACCTATTTTGATTGGATTTGATATTTTAATTGGGATGTTTAAGTATACTCGTATATATACGTATTTGAGCACCTACTTATTAGTTACCGTGGCCCTGGCATAAAGGGACCTTCAGAAACAACATACTTGGAATGTGATTTCCCGCGAGAAAAAGTAGCTACTTACTTAATCATCATCAGCCTTTCTATCGTCCCATTGCTGGGCATAGGCCTCCTCTCACACGGAGAAGGCTTAAGCGTTACTTATGATGACTTATTAAATTTCTTTGATGCATAAGAAAACTAGTTATTCGTCAAATAAATAGCTTCAGAATTTTAGCATACAATGTCATAAAATATTCTTCCAGTGACACTAAATAGGATTAGTGGTACTGAAGATTATATCTTCACGCCAGCCATGCAAAACGCGATGCGATGGGATTTAACTAATAACTTGGTTATTAATTAACACCTAAGATTACGCTTTGCTATTGTTTCGGTCTTAGTTTAATAATAATTGTTCACCGCGGTGCGCTGGCAGTATTAATTGGTGTCTCATACAGAGAGGTTGAACTGCATTATAAATTGTTCATTAATTTAATGAAATATTTTCTTAATTTACTTTCTACCTCCATGTATTATAGAAACATAGTGTGTATCCATCATATTCAATATTTCAGGTATTACATCTCATTAATACTTAAAGGGTTTATAATAAGGTTGAGAGTTCACAGTTTAAAAAAAAAATTCCCACTGCCTGCTAGGCTCAAAGGCAAGCTTGCCAACATTATCATATCAGCCTCTGTGACTAAAGTTCGCTGATTTTGTAAAGACATAATTGAAAGCAACATTAATCCATCGTCTGCCTTCCATCTTTGGTGGTCCAACTACTTCATTGATGACCGTCCTCCGCAGATGCCAGCACATCAAGCTACCCGAAACTGACAAATTTTCCCAATCTACTTTGAATCATAATGCTTCAACAATAAAGTTGAAAAATACGAGTAAACTTTACACCACTTTGATATGCCTCATTCAACCCCCCTTTCTCGCACCTTCCAGAGCAAAATTAAAATCACAAAAGAAAAATTCCCAAAAGGAAAGTGTGTCCATGAAGTCCTTTGAAAATATCCCGCAATTATTATCGCACCTCTTCAAACTTAGGCCATTTCCGTTGAAATGAAGTTTCTTTTTCATCTGGGATAACCTCCGTTGCTAATTATTCTATCTGCAAGAATTCCAGGCTACTTGCAATTGTTTCGAAGTTGCATTCTCTGGTGAAAAATGGAAAACCGCAGCGTGAATGGTGATGAAAGAAAAAGGCGTAATTAGCCTTTTTTGCAAATTACGCTACCAGTTTTTTGCAGACAGACTTTGTTTTTAGGGTTGCTTGAAATTTGTTTTGAAGGTGTTTGTTGTTTAGTCTGTTTTATTTGTTCTGTCTGTCAGTGTGTTTTACGACATAGTTGTACCTAATTTTATATCTTTCTTTTATAATTAAGATAAACTTTAGGATAGGTACAGGCTGGCATTCAGCACATCAAGCTACCCGAAACAGTAAAAAAATCTTTTGCTTATTAAACGTATGCTTCAGCGATAAAGTTGGAAATGTATTAAGAAAATACTGATTGTAGTAGCTTGATGTGCTGGCGTCTGTACAATTTGCTTTGGATTAATCACACGCTTCATGAAGAAATTCTATAAAAAACATTATTTAAAAAAAAAGGAACCTTTGTACTATCCATGATATGAAGTGATAAATGCCTTGAGCTTTTCTCATTTATCAATTTTTCAACAAATAATCGTATCGGAAAAAAAGAGGTACGACGGATAAAAGCAGTTCATTAAAAAATAATAAACGGAAACTTACCAACTTAATACTTTGAAAGCTTTTTAAAAAGCTCAAAGTTTTAACTTAAACATTCAGGGTTTGGGATCGAAAAGCATTGTTAATCACTCTTTAGGGTTTAAGGCCAAGGTATTCGGTTCCTTGAACGTCCAAAGTTTTTGAGTAATCGAACACCTTACATTTTCTTCACGGTGAGAGAGTACGGTAGGAGTTTTCTTTTATAACCATAGTAAATTTTTGGTTTCACCCGTGCCCTAGATAATCTCATTCCAGTATTTGGACGCATAAGTAGTCTCAATATTATTTTGAGATAGTAAGTAAAAAGAGGTGGTGGCCTACTGGTTAAAAAACCAGCCTTTCGAGTATGAGGGTGATGGTTCAATTCCAGGCCAGGCAAGTACCAATGTAATGTTTCTAAACTATACGTACTTTCTAAGTATATCTTGGACACCAATTACTGATTAAAGGTGAAGGAAAACATCTCGACGAAACCTGGACTATATAAAGTCTGAAATCACCAACCCGCGTTGAGCGAGCGTGGTGATTAACGCTCAATCCTTCTCCGCGTGAGAGGAGGCCTGTGCCTTGCAGTGGCAGGATAAAAAGGCTGATGATGATGATGATGATGAGTAATTATTATATCAATACAAGTATATCAAGTCCATAATTTCCATATTACAAAAAAAAATCCTATTTTAATTAATTATATTATATTTAATTTATTAATCCATTCTATTCTAAATTGCAACTTGTACAAATCAAATAACCTTGATCTAAAAACTTAGTTTAGAATTTTGTTGTTTATCTTCTTAATCTACTCATTTCATATTATTCTTTTCAAATGTTCTCTCTTAAATATATAACTAAAACACTCTTAAACTTAACTTTACAACAAAACCTTCAGCCGTTTCCAGAACAAACCAATCAAACACACAAAAGATAGTATTAAACAAACAACAATGGAAAACCGGTCTTAAATAAATTTACCGGTTATTTTAACCGGTTTCTTGTCAACGGCCCAACACTAGTCGGTGTGTAAACACTACATTAACTCAGACAATAGCCAGACCTATTTTATATCACTACCCGCTTGTAGTTCATTTAAAACCGGATTAGGGTGACCATGATGTATGAAATGTGCAACTGTCCTGGATATTAATGGGCAGTCGGATTTAGGAGTGTTGAGGACTAGTCCCATTTTTTTATAAAAAAGGTTAATAGTGTGTTTGCTTGAAAATGTTTTTGTTTGGTATAGATTAATATGTATATTATTATTTACTCTGACGTCATCACATTAGCTTCGGCTATCGCTGAAAATCGGCGCTGTGACTTGCATAAGGTGTTAGCATCATGCCGAGTGAGGGCCGTATTGCATGATTGTGAGGTATACTATCCCCTCATGTTTGTTTATTCCATTATTCTTCTTTTGTTATTGTACTATTTTATTATTTACGCGTCTTCAATTAGTTACGTAATTAAACTCATTTTCTTTCTTTCTTCTTTCTTTAAAATTCTATTTAGTTTAGTTTAAGCTGACATTAATTTATACCACCTAGGTATTTTAGCCTTATTGCCGTATTTTTCTACAGCGACTGCTCACTACACTCTGATCTGCTAGGATGTTCAGCTCGTTGGTGAGCTCTCCAGTATTACAGGCATAGCCAAAACTTACTAGCTGTTCCCCGGGGTTCCACCCACAGTCGAACTTCTTCCCGCGACCGAATAAAGAGTAGCCTATGTCCTTTCCTTTTACTCTAGACTATGTGTCTGCCAAATTTTATTTAAATTGGTCCAGCTGTTCACGCATGATGGCGTGACCAAGGGAAATAAGGAATGTTTTTATCGTGGGATATGACCCTGAAAAAGGGCTGAAGTAGGAATTCAGTTATAGATAAATATATGTATCTATGTATAGATTAGAACTCTCTTCGTTCCTTGAAATGGCAGTGAACGAATAAAAATCAAAGTCATTTTATCTAGATTATAAAATAGTAGATGCATTTAAGAAATAAGTTTTGAAGCAAAAAAAACTTGCATTTATTAAGTGAGTCATACGAAAATATTTTTAACTGCAAATCATGGTCTCACAATGCAAGTACTTACAATTAATTTCGCGTAACACTGCAAAATATTTTAAAATTAATTATGAACTTGCTCGGGGCGAAGCAGACTGTTAGCACTTCAAAACAATGTCCTTTGTGCTTACTAACTACAGTTATTATACACAGTAACGTGTTAACTTGAACTTAAAATATTTATTTGCTTGTTAAATTGTAACTGGTCTTCTAATTAATAAAATTATCTACACCTTTGCGGTTTTATCTGGTTAGCTTAATTATTTTGTATTTGCTTAGGTACCTTATTTGTGGTAGGAGGTAGTAATAATGGCTTCCAAGCTTCCAAGCCAATTGGGATGATCACATAATCAAAAATAAAATACTTCATATTAATTTTGTAAAGCATCTTAAACGAAATGTCAGTTTAATTTATTGTTTTGAACCGAAATTGACAAATTCTCCCAATCAACTTTGAACCTACTATACTTCAGTGATAAAGTTGAAAATCTATTAAGGAAATTTGACAGATTGAGGTAGAGTAGCTTGAAGTGCTGGTATCTGCACCAGTTTAGATTATCGCTGATATAATAATTATCAGCTTAGAAATACATTTTCTATCAAAGTATATTAAAACCTGCATTTCAGCGTACTCAGTAGAAAGCTAGCGTAAGTAAGTTGATTAACTTTGAACATTTTCCCAGCGCAGGAATAGAAATCGTGATCACTTATTTAATTCGAATCACGTTACGTCTATTGAAGGGAATTAGATTGTGGTTTTGTAGCTTAAAAGAAACAAACTACCTATATACATATTTTATTGGAACGTGGAAAAATTACCTTTATAGAAACAACTCAAGATTTTATGAAATGTAATACTTTGTTTATTATAAAATCAATTTGAGCTTAAAATTCTAGTAAAAGTGGCATTTCAAAATATTTTTGAACGAGCTCGGGCTAAGTAACAGAGACATGCTTGACACGGTCGGTCCGTTGATTAGTGACCATCTTGCCATGGCGAGTTACTCAGTGTTGAGGAAGGCACGTCAAATTTGTGAGTCCCGACTATCATTGCTACATCTTTAGCAGACCTTGCAGGTATTCAGAAGTCAGTGTAAGCATCAGTCTTATCAAGAGGTATTCAGTTGCCTAGGTAACTGGGTTGAGGAGGTCAAATAGGCAGTCGCTTGATCTAAAATACTCCGCTGCATCTGGTAAGACTGGCAGCCAACCCTAATACAGTTAGGAAAATGCTATGCAGATAATGATCGTACTAATTAAAATTGATGAAATCGATAGACTTGCTCGTTGTATCCAGGGATCGATAATAATTGGCTATTACTTATCGCCAATACAAAGTTGTGGTCACTAAGCGCTCAGATTACCAATAACAGGAACATCTCTAAGGATACGGTGGAATCGTAACAATAATATCAGTAGATACGCAGGGTTGAACGGGAAATCGAAAATAACCAGGAAAATTTGTTACAAAAAATTATAATAATTGCTTTTTTATCTGACGACCGTTCTCTTAGACATATTATTGTTTAATCTATACTTAATATTATTAAACTGAATATATTTTTTTTCCTTCAATGTTTTTTTTCCTTAGGAAAGCATCAAATTACCCCTCCTGCTGAGGGTACAGCTTGAGGGAGTGTGAGACTCTTACTGACTAAAAGCCACTAAGTTCCTTTAGCTTTATTATATACCTAAGCATAATTTTTTTTTCGTATTTATTTATTCAACATATTTTTACATTTTAAAATATTTTGTATAAAAAAACAACATTTAAAAATACAAAAATAGTGTCCCACCGGTAATGGGAACAGGGTCCAAGCTACAGGCGGCATCAAACGCTTGATCTAACCGTCTAAAGAGAGCCTCTTGAGGAGTCGAGGCTCTTGGCTATTAAACCATTTGCGGAAACGACTATCGGCACAATGATTGCAGAATCCACATGCCAAGTTCTTTTTTAGCATAAATTATTATTGATGTCAGATTCATCGAAAATCTCTTAGATCTTAATAAAGGATCATACCAAATGGCTCTCACACAACCAATTACAATGCAAATTTATAAATTGTCAATTTAAAATCAGCACAACCCTTAACTTAGGTCAAATGTTAGTAGTTGAACTTAAATTGATCAATTAAAACTTGCTCAAAATGTCTCAGACGATAGCTTTGAAGTCGGCACGAATGATGCAAGATTCACGTATATTTTTCACTAGGAGATATGTGTGGCTTTGCTTGTATTTTAAAAATTAAAAGTAAAATGTCTATAGAGACAGCTGCAGTGAGTCCTTGAAAATAATAGTGCTAGCACATCAAGCTACTACTATTTGTTAAATTTTCTTAATAGATTTTCAACTTTTTTGCTGAAGCTTTTTGAACCATATCAAAATTAATTGGGAAAATTTGTTAGATTCAGGTAGCTTGGTGTGCTGGCATCTGTATACAATTAATAGTTTATCCCATAATTTTATTGAAAAACTGAAAATAACAACAGATATATCAGGTAAACAACTTACAAAAAAATATCTTAACGTCTAAGATAAAAATATTTAAATTTTTAGTTAAAGTATTTACGAAAAAGCAGTTAGTTTTTTTTATATTACAAACAAGCATTGCAATTTTATGTTCGTATACATAAATCTTAAATCTTAAAAAACTTTTTGATCTTAATCTTATTGGCTTCTAAAAAGCCGATAACAGCTCATACGTCGAGATAATTTTAGCTTTATGAAAACTTTTGATAAAATAAATGAAAAGCTGAATACTTAACTTTGAGATATACTAAAATATAAATAATAGTATTATTAATACTTGGGGAATTTATTATTTCGAAAGAATTTATTTTCTATTCTAACCTTTGAAATTTAATAATGTATCAGTTATTATGCAGCTATTTCAATTATTTCTCTCAGCGAAAACTATGATGAAGTTCTCATATTAAAATAAATGACACTCCATTTTGGGTTGGGTACTCAATTTTACATGTCCGGCATTTTCAACTCGAACAACGAGCAAAAACTTACAACGTTAAAGTGAACGCTGAAGAAAAAAATTGGTGCTAAAATTGTGATTTAAAACACAACAAACAAATTATAAACACAGCACAGCACTCGAAATATTCAAGCGATGTCAAAAACGCGGGACACTAGAGTAAAAAGTGCAATAAAAATACTGTAAAATGTCGAATAGCATGGATGCTTGGGAAAGTGTTGAACATTTAAATGTCCGATTCCGTCAAGCGAACCATTCTTCTGCTATTAAATCTAAAAAATGTTGAGAATCGCTGTGTTTTTGTTGCTATTAAAAAAGTATAATTGTTATCTCATTCCACACCATGTTAATACGTCTTTAGAAGTAAATACGCTGTGTTCGGAAAGAGTTGTTAATAATGGGGAGCCGCCATCTTACTACGATTGGCGGGAACGTGGAATGGTGTCACCTGTCAAAAATCAGCAAGGGTGTAAGGCTTCCTGGGCCTTCAGTACTGTTGGTAAAGTATATTTTTTATATGATAAAATTAAATATATACATTATTAAAAATAATCCTTACTTTATGTGAAAGTAACTCTGTCTGACTGTCGCGCTTACGCGCCAAATCTACTGAACCAATTTAAATAAAATTTGGTAGACATATAGTCTAAAATCTGAGAAAGTATATAGGCTACATTTTATGCCGGTGCATGAAGTACTCTCAGGCGGTGGGTAACAGGAACCGCGGGGAACAGCTAGTAGTATCTACAATTTTCTTCTTCGAATCAGTTTTGAATGTTGTGCACGTCTGTAATTGATGTAAACACTAGTCCATATCTCTGTTCAGTGGTATTTATATTCATTTGTTTATGAACTTGGTGTTCATTAATCTATACTTATAATAAATCTGTAGAGAGGTCAATTCTGTACATTGAATATATTTTCAAAATAACTATCAGGGGGTGATCAGTGATCGATACTGATGCCAAAAATGCAATCAGTAAATTTTTTGTCTGTCTGTCTGTCTGTCTGTCTGTCTGTCTGTATGTTATTAATAGGAAAAAAAACTACTGGACGGATTTTAATGAAACTTAGTACAATTATTCTTCATACTCCTGGGCAGGTTATAGGGTACTTTTCATCACGCTACAATCAATAGGAGCAGAGCAGTGAAGGAAAATGTTGGGAAAACGGGAGAAGTTACACCATTTTTTAAGCTTTCGTCGCGTGTGCAGCCTTAATGGTTAAAGCTACATAGAAATCATGTATCACGGAAATATTTGACATAAAATTATCTAAAAAAAAATCCATAACAGCATATGTCTATTTTTAATGCTTGACTCACAATAACACGTATAACTCCCGATAGTTTACCAGTTCGGAGCTTTCTGATTATTTGTTATTGATTTGTTTACTCTTTTGTTTACAATATTCTCGCTCATGCCTTATTAACAAAAGATAACATTATAACATATTCTATAAAAAAAGAATCATAGAAATCGGTGTAGAAATACCAAAGCAGGTCGGTCGGTAGGTATAATATAAGGCGGGAGGTCCGAGCGCAAACTTCTCATCCCGACAAAAGTTAGGCATTGGTAGCGGTAATCGACATCCACACTGGCGTAGCCGCGGGAGTCCTCTATAGGTTATACATCAGAACAACACATAGACTACTTTTTGTCGCGAAAACCGACATCCACGCGGGCGGAGCCGCGGGCGACCGCTAGTAATAAATAAATAAATATTAACATACTGAACTTATATAAGAAATAACTAGGCATTTAACATTTTGCAACTAATTATTTCGACTTTTTTTCTTTACAGCATGTCTCGAAAGCCATTTAAAAATTTACTTGGATGTGGAAGAGCTACTCTCTGAGCAGTTTTTGTTAGACTGTGATGATACTAAAACTGGATGTGCCTATGCAAATCTTTATCAGACATATTCGTGAGTAATACTAAAACAAATGTTAGAAGCATTTGAACAATTTTATGAAGGCTAAAAACACATTGTAAGATAACAGGAATTTTTTTTGATATTAAAACGATATATACTATTATACCAATCCTGTCAGAAAAAAAAATATTCACCTAGATTTTCTTAATAAAATATTCTTTTTAATAAATAACATCACAATTTTTTAACATCAAAAATTTATCCTCATCACTGCCGACAAAACAGCCAGTCTTTGGGTCATTGAGAGTTTCAGCTAGTCGTTTTGAAATATCAAAGCCAACGGCTAAGCATTGCCATATAGCGTGACAATGCTGCAAGCCTATTGGCTACACTCCCAGTGGACAGCGAAGAGGATGAATTTTATGATGCTATTTGTTAATTTTGTTTTTTTTTTGTATGTAACTATTTAACAAACATTTGTAAATACGGATGTATAATATACATATGTATATTACTCATCATCATCATTATCTCCTAATTTTATTGGGATCGGCTTCCAGTCTAACTGGATTTAGCTGAGTACCAGTGTTTTACAAAAAGCGACTGTCTGTCTGACCTCCTCAACCCAGTTACCCGGGCAACCCAATACCCATTGGTTAGTCTGTATAATAAATATAATAATAGACAGTATAATAAGTATGAAATTATTCTTTCAGACAAATCGTTCACGAACACAGAGGTGTTCTTAGAGAGAAGGACTATTTCCCATTTGTACATGAACGAATGGAATGCAGATGGGGTGATCAGAAGACAGGAGCTTCCAAAGGAATGATCTCTTGGGAATTTGGACGAAAACACCCAAAACCGATAAGAGTTTACGATTTCCATATCTTCCATCAGGTCGATGAAGATGATATGGTTAAACTTCTTTATAAGATAGGACCAATATCCGCTGGTATGTAATAAAAACAGAATTATCGTTTTTTTTAAGTATGATCATACTTTTAAGAACGCTGAGTACGATTTAATACGAATATTTTTAATTAATTATTACTTATTATTATAGAGCAAAAAATACTAGCTACTTAAATAAATGGAGTCAAAAAGCTCCTCCTCATCGCTGCCAACCGGGAGTGAAGTGTGCACATAGGCTAACAGCATTGCCATTGCATGGCATTATTGTAGCCGGTGGCCGAACTAATTTTGCTTTCTTCTTATTTCTAGAGATAAATGCAGCATCAATGCTAAGATATACGGGTGGCATAGACGAGCCTACGGATGAAAACTGCGATCCTAAAGCAGTCAATCATGCAGTTTTGATCGTCGGATACAATGCTTGGAGTTAGTATTGTTTTTGTTGTTGTAGTGTTTTTTGTTTAATTTCTTAGACTTTGATGCCTCTAGATTTCGTGGTGGCCTAGTGGCTAAAGTACCAGAGTCTCACGTACCTACTAGCAGTTTCGATTCTAGGTCATGCAAGCATTAAAGCAAGTTTTCTACGCTAACATTTTCTAAATTCATCTTGGACTGATCTTTTGCCTCATATAAAAAACGTACATACTCTCAAAACACTTCATTTTAGGCCTTACTTTATTGCCTAGAGGGGTAACTTCATGATATCCCGTTGTGGGTACAACTAGAGGGAATGTCAGACTTTATCTGACTAAAACACATTTTTGTTCTTTCTGGCATCTTCGTGCGCTAAAGCCGCGGTAACTCTTGCGGACAACCCGCAGCCCCCATAGAGCCCCAAGATCCTCTTTTAATAAGTCACACCCAGCCTGACAGTAAAATACAGTTCCCACAAAATTCCGAACACAAGAACGCGCATGTAGCCTATACCCCTCCCCCACCTTCACCACCCGCACATGCCTAAAATTGGTACTTGGCTGCGTAGTGATTCGCGCAATGTTTGACGAACACACCAGCGCATGTAGCATACCAGCGCGATACCCTATATATGTATTGAAGCAATCCTGATTGGTACAAACGCAGATAGTCAGATAGACGTCTTACAAATGCGTTTAAGGTTGGTGTGTCTGCTGTGCACGGGGACTTGGGTTTGATTCTAGGGTCGGGCAGAAGTTCCTTTTTAGGTGTAAATATCGGACCTGTCCCTGATCTCTCTCCTTTCTTGTTGGAGTACTGTACCTTTTGAATAAAAGAGTAAAGGAATAGAGAGTGAACCTGTGTAATGCTTATGCACTATAACACATTTGCTTAGAGAGAACAGCTGCCGTGACCGACAATCGGTTTGAATGCCATTACTTTATAATATGGAGGTTGAAGTTCTTACCAAGAAACAATTAAGCGACGGGAAGATAATTATTTGTTCCCTACCAAAATAATGTAACCTGAATTCAACTCCAGTCTTCTATATACCATGATATCAATTAATTTCAGAATCTAAAACAGATGACCAGACAGTTCCATACTGGATAATAAAGAACTCGTGGGGCAAGGAGTGGGGAGACGATGGTTTCTACTACCTCGTGCGCGGACGCAACGCGTGTGGCATTACCAGTACCGTGGGGTACGCTGACGTCGATTAAAATTAAAAGGTTAATTTATTAATAAATATTTTAAAACATATGTTGTGGGGTTTTATTGTACTTGATCAAATGCAGCGTAATTTTTTTCCTTAAAAAATCATATATATGGTTCTGATAAAGATTAACACGTAAATCTCATTTGTGTTGTTCATGTTTAAGAAAAATATTTTACAATCATCGTCCTCTTGGTCTTATCCCCATTTATTTGGGGTTTGGCATGTTTTATTCTTCCCCATTCTTCTCTGCCATCATCCCAAAGTAATATTATTTCTATCCATATCGACTTTCACATAATCCATCCATCGTTTCTTTGGTTTCTTATTAAAAGTATTTTATCAAAATTGATTAAATAGAAAATCTGACTGAAAATCAATTTTTAAACTTTTAAAATAGAACATTTTTTTTTTAGATTCACAGCTTACATATATAAAATGAAGAAGGATGGTAGTTCAAATCAATAAGGTATAGGGAGTGATTAGTAAACTATACTGTGTAATTAGGAAATAAATAATGTATAGCACAAATAAAAATAAATCTCAAAGGGTAGATGAAATGAAAGTATCAGATAAGACCACGATGTTATCAAGCTAAGATATGTAAGCAAGATACACATTACTAGAATAATATTTCTATCTAAAACTAGGTTAATAACATGAAATAGGTTTGTTAGCTGAAGATTAAAAATCAAAAGTAAATAATGTGTACGCTTCTTTAAACACAAAAAAATAATATACAGATACTAATACTAAAAAAGCTGAAGAGTGAATTTGTTTTGTTAACTGCGATAATCTCAAGAACGCAAGAACTGGTCTGATTAAAAAAATGCTTTAGTTTTAGAGTTAGATTATAGATATCAGCGGCTCCTGACTGGACAAAATCCTCGTATTTTGTCAAAACCGCTTTTGTAAACTATTTAAATAATATAGGGGAAGACATAATGCAATTTTTATCTAAAAACGTGAACAAAGTCGATAAACAGAATATACTGTTAACTGTTAATGTCAATCCAAGGATATGTGAGTGACAATAAAAACAATAGAACTCAAAGTATTCAAGAAGCTTATAAAATATAACATAAAAGAATTTCAGTATGTATGTAAAGCGATAAAAACATAAATAACACAAATACTGATCAGCATTTTGAAGATATCGAAAGAACAGGTTAGCAAACAAGAAGAATTTCAATTGGGCAGTAGTCGTTTAATATGTTGACGATCATTTTCTTTTTGTTTCTATTAAAAGAATATAGTTGTTATCTTATCTTAACAAATGATACTTTGGAAGGAAAAGGATTAAACACTAGAAGACCTGCTAACGTTGGGGATGTTCCAAATTGGTTTGATTGGAGAGATCACGATGCTGTATCACCTGTTAAGAATCAAGGAACCTGTGCCGCTTGTTGGGCTTTCAGTACCGTTGGTAAAGTTATATTATAACCGACTTCAAAATAAGAGGTTCTCATATTAGATCTGACTATTATATTGATATTTGCTCTTCAAGCTCATAATGTCCCAACGCGTCTCATAACTACATTGGTATCTTAACATGTTAGATACTGTCTTGCAGATTTTTTTCTCGTCTCCTGTTTCATCATCATCATCAACATCATCAGCCTTTTTATCGTCACACAGCTGGGCACAGGCCTCCTCTCATACGGGGAAGGATTGAACGTCTCAATTCTCGTCAATATTAAGGCAGGAGCATTCAGGATTTTCAAAATCAGCTGTACCCTCAATAAGGAACTTTATTCCTGAACAGAAACCTCTGTTTTTGTTACAGCTACCATAGAGAGTCATCTCAAAATATACCTCAACGTGAAAGAAACTTTATCGGAACAGTTCCTCATAGATTGTGATGACGCTCAAAAGGGGTGCGCGGATGCATCCATACTACAAACATACGCGTGAGTTTTATTGGTTTGTGCATCATGGTTATGTAGTTAAAGAGGTTGGGGCCAAACAACAGCCGCTTGACAGGATCGATCACAGTTTGAGGTATATTTGACTCGGTCTATGGATAGATGACCTTTAGTCATTCATGTTTCGGAAGGCATTTTAAAATTGTAGTTTAGGCTCGGCGTGCAATTGATATAGAATAAGAAAAACCTGTCACCAGTTTCCTTTAAAGCTTGGGATATCATCTCAATCATTATCATCATCAGCTGACAAAAAATCTTCCTTAATAACATGTTCATGGGCGTCCACTTCTAACTTTTCCTGATTTTGTTGTGAATCTATTAAAAAGATGAGCTGACACAGACCTGTCTTGCTTTTTTTTTTCTTTCATGAGAACCTTTTCGTGACAATAACAAAGACAAATAAAAAAGTGACATCGGTTCCAACATTCACGCATGATGGCGTGACCAAGGGAAACAGGGATTCATTTTTATACGAATATACCTCTATATATTTTGCAGGAATATGATCACAATATTTGGTGGTATACTCCGAGAGCAAGACTATTATCCGTATGAAGAAGAACGTAGAACTTGTAGATGGAATGCCGTACTAAATCCTCATGCTACTAAATATACTACAAGGTCTTTCGAGAATATTCTTAGTCCTCTTCCTCAGCCGGTCCCCGTGATCGGGTTCCGAAGGGTATTCCATGATGAAGACGTTATGGCGAAGTTCCTTTATGAGCATGGACCTTTAACTGCAGGTATATTAAACAATAATAATAAATAACTCTCCTTTTAATCATTATCATCATCATCACAGCCTTTTTTATCGTCCCACTGCTGGGCACAGGCCTCCTCTCCCACGGAGAAGGATTGAGCGTTAATCTCTTTTTAATATATTTAATATTTTTTTGCGACATTAATACAATATACGATTTAGGGGGGAGTTTGTTCCACCACATCTTCTTCCCAGCGATAACACATGGGAAGTGGTTGTTTTTGGGGCTATTTTTGGTAAAACTGGTCTTTAAAAGTGCTGATTTTCAGTCTACTCAGAATAAATGATTTTTAATCTTTATGTTTTTATCTATGGATATAACTCTCAGTATTGATAACATTTATTCAGGTTATAACCTAGTCCTGATGGTTGTTTTATGTTAATACTTACCTCGAAAGACTCTTATCTACAAAGTTATATAAAGGTCATACCAATAAACTGAACATTGCAAGAATACAATGTCATCATGATATTTGCATTCCTAGATAACAAGACATTCGTTAAATGCAAAAGAAAAACCAACTCTGTTATGGAAATATAATATGTTTTTAGTATGTTCGGTCTTTTACACTCGACGCAAAAAAAATACGGCAATATGTGTATTTATGTAAGACCCTAGCTCTTAAACGGATAAACCGAACTAGGAACGAATTAGGAGCCAGTTTTCGTTAATTGAAATCCGACTTTTCAGTGGTGATTCTTAGACATGTTTCATTAAAATTGGCTCAGTTGTTATACTAGCAGAAATATTAAATACTTTTTAAAATACAGCTTGCTAAGTTCCGAACTAGAGGAAAAACATTTTAAGCATGTTTTTGGCAAATAAAATGATATTTTTATTTATTCTAATGAGGTTTCCTTACCTTGTTTAATAATTATTAATATTGCAGCTATTAACTCGGAGTCTATGGGCCGGTACAAAGGTGATATAGATGAACCGACAGACGAAAATTGTAGTCCCGACAAACTGAACCATGCCGTCGAAATCGTTGGATATAACGTATATGGTAATTCTCTATATATTTTAGTAGCTTGTGTCAGCAGTATCGCTCCCAAACCTTGGGAACCTAAGAAAAAAAACGCAAAAAGATTTTTTCAAATCGTATCATCAGTTCCTGAGGTAAGCGTGTTCAAGCAAACAAACAAACTCTTCGGCTTTATTATATATATTTTTTATCCGTTTAACTAAAATAAACCTCTTGAAACTTTATCGATACTAAATCTCTTTAAAATCACTAAATAAACAAATTCATTAATACTTAATATTAACCCGTTGCATGCCGGAGCGCATATATGCACGAGACACAATCAATTTTCTATTGTTTTATTATTGCCGGCATACAAGAGGTTAATAAGGAGTTAGGAAAATTAATTATTAAAGGAATATCAAATTAACGACCGGGTAGTTACAGTATATAAAAATAATACAAGCTTTTGCTAGCGGTTTCACCTGGTCCCTGAAAAGCTAGGAGCCGGTCAATTTTCAGTTCAGCCGTTTTCAGAAACTACGAGTTAATTAAACACGACTTTTCTAAACCTAGTATTAATTGTGAAACAATTGCTTTTCAGAGTATGACAACGGTGACAAGCTCCCGTACTGGATAATAAAGAACTCTTGGGGTACGGAGTGGGGAGAGAACGGATTCTACTACCTTGTGCGCGGACGCAACGCGTGTGGCATTGCCAGCGATGTATCCTTCCCTTTTGTCGCTTAAAATTGTTTTTTTAGTAAATATGGTTTGTTAGAAGAAGGTTTGAAGAAAAAATACATGATTAAAAATATATTTTTTAATTTTAAGTATTTTATTTTTGTTGGTAATAGTTTTAGAACTATTATTATTAACGAATGCTGTCTCAGCACTAATGTACACTTATATAGGTATCGTCACATAAAATTCGCATCGAAATTAAAAAAATTGAGCCAGAACGACAAACACACCTTTTTTTCATGAATCCACTCATCCTCCACGAGTATTTAATTATTATCAGGAAAATAATAATATAATAAAACAACATAGCAAAATTTAATAAAAACTTAACTTTTTTGTCGGGAAAATCATTATAATATAATCTCTAAATCTCCCCCTTTGTACGTGCTGTGGGTGTCAGACTTTTACCGACAAAAAATCCCATCTTAGTACTTTCTGTAACCTCAGCATGGCCACAGTCGGTAGAAACAAGTTTTGTCCACCAGAGAATGTACATAATGACAGATTGAAAAAAAATTCTTTTGATATGAGAGAAATGTTTCTTTTCTGACATAAACAGAAAGAGCTTTGTCTTTCCTTGGTAGAATAAATATAGAATCGCCACCCTGGTCTCGCTGGAGCCCTTTATGTTCCAGGGCCGCGGCAACTCTTTCGAACAATCCTGCAACAACAACCTTCAATACGATGTTCAAATCCGTGTCTAATTTAAATTAATTTTGTTAATTTGAGCCTAACAAATTTGACTTACATAATTAATTTAATCGTGTCTGCATAGTATGGTATTCAACACCAGTTTTTAACTGCAGCTTCACCCGTGTCTTGGGGTAATTACCTCATATTATTTTTTCGACTGTGAAATGCCAAATGACCCCTCCTGCTATGGATGCATCTGGTCTCCCCCCAGCTCTGACTATCAGACTTTTACCGACTAAAACCCACTTTTGTTCGTTTTGAAATCCTTTGTGTATCAAGGCCGCGGTAACTGTTACTTCATCGTACGTATTTACCCCCATCACCCGGATAAATATTTATATGTCTACAGGGTATATTTTTCTGTCGTCTTCTTCGCGTCTTAATCGGTTCAGCTATTTTACTGAATTGCGTAACAGACAGGCAGACTGACTTTCACATTTGTAAGTATCCTTACCTGATAATAAACATCTACGTGACCATAATAATAATTTATCTTGAGTTCAAAATAATTTGTTATGAAACCAAAGTTTCTAATTTGTTTACGCTTTTAGCTGTTGCTACCTGACAAACAATGTAATTAAATCTGACAAGTCAATTATAGCCTGTACAAATAAACATTACATGTGCATGTCACCATCACCATCAGCCCTTTTATCGTCCCACTGTTGGGCACAGGCCTCTGGTCACACGGAGAAGGATTGAGCGCTAATCACCACGCTTGCTTAATGCGGGTTGGTGATATCAGACTTTACAGTCCAGGTTTCCTCGAGATGTTTTCCTTCACCTTTAATCAGTCATTGGTGTCCAAGATTAACTTACATGTGCAAATAGTTGATAAATATCTGATAAAAGAAAGCTTTGGTGTAGTTCTATATGTATGTGACGTAGATAATTACATGAAGGAGAGTGTTTGAATGTATGGACCATGTGCATCTATAATGCTTTTTATCAATATTTCCATTCAAAAATTGAATTTTACGTTATTATTGGTAGAAAGCAAACCCACTGAAATAGTTTTTAGTGTTTAAAAAAATTCAGCAATACTTTTTATATTCGTAGAATTCGGGTTGGCTATTAGCTAAAACATTATTCAGAAACAAAATACACTCGTAATTTTTCTAGAAAAACCGGTGTGAACACACACAAAAATACCATTTATACAGTCTGTACAAAAAACTTCTAAATTAGACAATGTTTACATGCCAAGTGAAAACGCCGTATAAAGGCTTATTTTCATAAAAGTAACACAACTTTAATAAAACCGTTGAAAAACTCATAAAAAAAACTGTTGGAAGTTCAACACACTTACTTATTCAAGCCAACATTATAAATAAAACAGAATTCGTTACAAAAACAAAAGAAGTTTAGCGAAACTTTGTTGTTTCACAATTTTATGAAGAATTTTATATTGTAAAGAGGTAGTAAAATAGGAAAGGATAAAATTGTTGAAAGATTGTAAACAGTGCATTTTATTTGTATTTATGTATTCTCTGGTCTGCAACAGTAAAATAAAGGATGCTAGAAAAACTAAATATATAATATACAGGGTGTAAAGGACAGCCCTCCGCAGACTGATGGGGTGAGTTCAGTATACCATACTTAGATGACTGGTTCATGAAACTGTTTAAGGATTGTTATAGAAATCCAATAATAAAACCTCACAAAAATTTAACAGCTGATATCACGCGTCGACCGCTACGATTATTTCAAAATCCATTGCTGTTTTTTTTATTATTATTATAATTTTGCATTGAAAGTATAATTATTTAAAAAAAATACACTCGTAGTAAACCTCTTCACGTACTGGCAGTTAGTCAATTTTCAAATCAATTACTATACTGGCCGTCAACAATGGCCTAAAGGGACTTATCTGGTCTATGATAAGGGTCAAGACCGTCCCTATACGCCGGGACACTGGCGGGATAGAATAGTCACGCAATCTAATATAACCTCATTTCTATTGAAAACTGACGTGTTACTATGTAGAGCCTGGTTTGGAATGAGGTCTTATTTCTAAGGCGGTAAGCAAAGTGTGATCTTGAAGTAAATATAAAGATTTTTTTTTTTTTTTTTAGGAGTAAGTAAGTGTTTTTTTACAGTTGTTTGTAACCAAACATTGGGCTTTTTTTAATGAACAATAATTATTTAGGTCAACTCGTTATATAAATTGCCAATAACTAAACGGTAGTAGTTGTCGACCCCGTTTGGCGCATTAGACACCATGCTGAACTGCCGAACTGAGGGTCCAAGGTTCGATACCTAGTACGGTGACATTTGAGAGATCAGCCTTTTGTGGTCTTTATGTTATTTTATCAGTTGTATTAGCACCCATAACACAGGCTAATCAATTGCTTACTAATTGAGCACTAACCTATCTTGTGTAAAAGATAATATAGCGATATAATAATATTACATAATAACAAGCTAGGCATAATATTTCATCATAAAAAGTTATCTACGTCTGTTACTAACAAAGGTAAGAACTACGAACTTTATCATGAAAATAATCATTGTATAATATTAACGACCTACTTCAAGCCGTCTCGGGATTACTTTGCTATCCTACTACTATTATAAAGGCGAAAGTTTGTATGTATGGATGTATGGATGTTTGTTACTCTTTCACGTAAAAACTACTGAATGGATTTGAATGAAACTTTACCACAATATAGCTTATACATCAGAATAACACATAGACTACTTTTTGTCGCGAAAACCGACATCCACGCGGGCGGAGCCGCGGGCGACCGCTAGTTCATAATAATTTTGTTACAAAAAGAACAGTGTTAATTAAATTTCGTGCCTTATGCCATTGGGCCTGATCTTTACCCAATCTCCCTGAATTGTTAAAGAATTACAAGACAATCTACTTTTATCTTTTTTTCCGGATTATTTTTAAAGGCGCTTAAGTTTAAAGGGTATTTAATGGGTATTTTAAACGATTTCTTTGTCCATTCTTACGTAAAACCGACATTAAGCTTAGTTATTAATCGTTCATTTACTTTTGTTCAATAGAATGGTGACATAGAAAGTTTTTAATTTTGAATTCGTGGATACTTTTCTGTTTATAAGTTTTAAGCTGGCATTATTAGTTACCATCAATGTTACGACTATATAAGTATATAGTACAACAAATTACAAGGAAGCGAGCGATGTCATGGGTCTCGACGCTAGGCGTCCCTATGTTAGGCGACCCGGTCCTAGGCTTCCCGACGCTAGGCATCCCAACGCCAGAGGTCGCGACACTAGGCGTCCCGACACTAGGCGTCCCCACACTAGGCGTCTCGATGTAAGGCGTTCCGGAGCTCGACGTCCCGACACTAGGCATCTCAAAGCTATAAGCTCCGACGCTAGATATCCCGACACTAGGCGTCCCGACACTAGGCATCGAGAAGCTATATGCGTCACTGTTAATATTATGTAAAAAAAAATTAACGCAAGTCACACTAATTAATGTTTATATTTACTGCAGAACTAAAATCAAACTTGTATGTCACGCTTTGATCACTGGTCCACCAGTACTAATACTAAATAGCTGAAAATGACCAAATTGACGCTTTGAGTTCTCATCGCCTATGCATGGTATCATGCTAATTTTCATCGCATGTAATTAATGTCGTAATCTCTATTTGCATATGTACTACATCATGGAATGACATAAGATCCCATGGTTATAGTGTTCCATTTGACGAATGTATGACGTGCAAAAGTACAGCATTCTTACAAATTCGCTTCTCGAACTCATTTTCAACTTTATCGCTGAAGCATATGGTTGGAAGTTGATTGAGAAAAATTAACAGTTGTAAAAACCTCCGTTGACAAATTTTTGATTACAGTATACATAAGTGTAAAATAGCCCTAATTCCACTTTATTCGAAACCAAACTTTATTATATAACAACAAAATCCACATGATTAAACAATTATTATGTAATTACATTAGGTAATCATGCACTTTGTATAACCTGGCTTAATTAGTTTATCCGTATGGAAATAAATAAGCAATATTATTTGAATAGGGATTGTAATGAACGTGCGGTATCTATAATTGTATTATTATATCATTAGCTGATTTCTGGTAATGAAACATCATCATCAGCTACCTAGCTTATACCCATCAATTTTGGGTTTGTCTTAACTAACCAGCTCTCTCTTTATATGGAGCGATTGTCTACTATCTGACCTCCTCAATCCAGTTACCTGAACAACTCGATACCCGTGGGTAAGGCTGGTTGTCAGACTGACACCTTAAGACAAAACGTAACGACTGCCAAAGATGTACAAATTAGAGCAGTGACTCAACAATATAACATGCTTTCCGAGACAGGGAGGAATTCTTCATATCATCCGACCGCGCCAAGCTTTGCCTTAAGCTTATGAGCGATCGATCCGTGTGGCTGTTACTTAGCCACGAGTTACTCCCGCGACGCTAGAATATTTTGCCAGTTTGTGGCCTCTACTTGATAAAGTTACGGTCTAAGTTGCCATTGGTTCTTCATGCTTTTAATGCGACCCATTCTTCTGACTCTAGTTCTTCTATAGATTGCTTTATTTCTGCATGTCATTGTCAGATCTGATGTCTGAGTGAAAATCTGAAAACCTATTTTGCACTTAAAATCCAAACCGGGAAATCAATTGAAGATCCACTTAAAACTTATATTTAATTCAAGAATTAATTCTCATTCCAATTAACCATTCTTAACACCGAACAATACTAAATACTCCAAGTAAAATTATTACGCTATATAATAATAAGAAAATGGAACGTTGGAGCTACCTTCCAACATTGTTTAACTCCAAACTTTTCAATCACTATACTTTAATGCGGTTTGGTGTTCGACTAGCTTTTCAACTCGACTGAGCACTCGACCGCGCACTCGCCCGCCCCGCAATAATTTCATTCACTCACTCACTGAACTTCGCAAATTACAAAGTGAATAATTTTAGCCGAGTCCTTTTTGGCACTTGAGTAAAGTCGAGTGGATTAAAACGAAGTGAATGTGGTTTGATTTTGGACAAAATAATAACAAGATGCACATTTGTTTTTTTTAAATAACCTTCAACGCGAAATTCTCAACGTCCTTGTTCTTGTAAATAAGTTTTAATGAAAAATTCTTTATTTGTCTTTCTTCTTTATTTGAATTTATTTGAGAATATACAACCATATCTATTATAATTTATTTTAACCATAATTTTGTCTATGGCAAAGTAGTCATGATACCTATATGTAGTATGGTAGCTAATTAAAGTTTAAATTGAAATTTAAACTACTACCACTTAGAATTTTGATAGACACTTAATTTAATATTGCTTTTGTAAGCATCTTAAATAACACATGCACTAGACAGTTTCAGTCCTCGTAATAGACGCTGACATAATTTAGAAAATTTAATACCTCAGACTTCACTCGACTAGAATGCCAAGAAAAAATTAAAAAACTATAGTGTTTTTAAAACTCTCGTATTCTGCGTTTATGAGTATAGATATTTATTTGAGTAATATTAGTTTCTAAAAAAAATATGATCTCCATTTTTATTTAATTGTAGAACTCGCCCTTGAGTCTAGATTTCTTACTTACTCTACTATCCTAAAGACAGGCATCAAACGAAGCATAGCCCGTAGAACTTCTACAGAAATTGAAACGGGAGTTCCTTGCTTTAACCGGTAAATGCCAATAAGAAAGTAAACTCATTAGCCAAGTTTTTGCGGTAAAGCATGTCGATGTCACTGGCCATAAATTATTTTATTGCCACCATGATTTATTTGCTATTCAACTTCATAAAACCTTATTAGTACTTAAGCGGAAGACTAAGCTTAAATAAACATAAATGACGAGCAAAAATCTAGCTTAGCATTAAGAGATAGAGTTGATAATTGAATTCTTATTTCGTGTCCCTTTTAGTTGGTATTCAGAAAAGAACATATTTGAAAAATTAATGTAAAGGTATTTTCGTTTTTGTAGATTATTGAGATATTTTCCTTTTGCTTATTTATTATCGGCATGTAACGAATTTACTTCATGACCTGAAATATGATTTTTTATGGAAATAAGTCAGGCAATTGGAAAATTATATATCGTTGTACATTTCCTTGAATGGGTCTGTGTCGCAAAGGTATGAAATTGAGAAAGCTATACCAAGCTTGTTAGGTTAGAAAACCCTGCATCGTATCGTGTGAATGCATTTAGACTAAACAAATGAATGCGTAGGTACTCTATGCCCACATAAAACCGTCTGTTTAAAGTATTTGGTAAAGAAACATTTGTGCTGTAAAATAATAGTGTTGTTCTAATTCTGTGCTTGATAGGTCTAACGTATTGAGTAAAAGTAAATCTACCGACGCAGCTCGTCGGGATGCGCTCCCGACCAAGGTCGTCCAAAGACTCCGCCCACATCTGGTCGGCCGACCAACGTCTACACGGTAGATTTTCACACTAACTACCAACAAGGGTGAGCTCTGTCAACGATTGGTTTGAATCGTGTAGAAAGTCATTTAAACGCAAATATTATGTAAGTATTTGTGACATAATAATACGAGTCTTGTCAAGCGGTGCTGTGGTGCAGACAGGCCAGCACGTAAAGCTACTCGAAACTGACAAATTTTCCCAATCAAGTTTGAACCATATGCTTCAGCGATAAAGTAGAAAATATATTAAGGAAATTTGACAGATTGTAGTAGGTACATTGAATTGCTGTTGTCTGTAAATAAACGACTTAGCTTTGATAACAACAAAAAAAAATCAAAAAAAGTGAATAAAAATACTTACCTAATCTTTATTAGCAGAGGCAAATCAGATTACCAAATTTAAATCTAAAATTTTACAATTTGAAGATGAATTTTACGAAAAAAAAGGTATGCTCAGTTAATTACATTTACATAATTAGAAAATGTTTTCATTCCTAAGACAACTTTAAATGGTTTTACTTTGTCAGATCATTTTTATTCGTATTTTGAACCCGTGATTTCTTTTAATATTTTTTAGATATTTAAAAAAATATTTTATTAAATAATCAGAATAATCATAAAAAATAACCCCAGTTTTTTTTCTTAACGGGTAACAGAAAGGTAAATTTCACTTTATTTTGCTACAATTTTAATCCTTATCCCAATTAAATTTAATTCATACTTTCAAAGGAGCTCGTGGCTAAATAACAGCCGCACGGATCAATTGATCATAAGGTTAAGCAACGCTTGGCGCGGTCGGTTCATGGATGTGTGGCTTTGTTGTCATAACGAGCTCTTTCATGTTTCTTCAGGCATGGCAAATTTGTGAATCCTTGTTGTCCTTTGTAAATCTTGGGAAGAAGCCATAGAAAATCTGACAATCACTTTTTCCAAGGGCAGGTAGGTTAAGAAAATCAGATAGGCAGTCGCTCCATGTAATCACTGGTACTCAGCTGCATCCAGTTAGACTGTAAGTCGACCAAGCATACGCAACAGGGAAAAAGCAAGGAAGTTGATGATTATTATGTTTAAAGGTTCAAACCTACAGACAGACATGTTTTGCTGGGGAGTTTGTTGCGCCACTTCTTCTTCCCAGCAAAAACACATAGGAAGTGCTGAAGGGTGGGCGTTTTGGGGGCTATCTTTTGTAATTCTTGACGTTCAAAAAGTGCTGTTTTGCAGCCAAGTTTGAAAAAATGATGTGATGTGATGCTATTTTAAGTGCTTAATACCTAATTGAAAATGGTGCAGCATTAAAAATGATTTCGTGAAAACAAATTTCACTAAGTTCACCCTTCAATATATTGCATAAGGAGCACAGTTTAATATCAAGCCAAGACTTCTCAGTATCTCGAGAAATTGTTCATATAACACGGTTACTGTGATGGTGGATATTAGATAATAATATTATGAAAAGGAGTATTGCTGTATTCAATGATGAGCCCGTTGGCGCAATGGTAACCACGCCGGACTGACGAGCTGAGGATCCCGGATTTGATTCTTGGTACAAAATTGTGCGATGAGCTTGCCAAAATTGTGCGAATGTATAAATATATATCTGTGCAGTATATGTACAAATAAACTGTCAAATTTCCGTAATAGATTTTCAACTTTTTCGCCGAAGCATTATGGTTCAAAGTTGATTGGGAAAATATGACAGTTTTCGTAGCTCGATGTGCTTGTGCCTGTACTTTATTAGTTGTGTGACACCCAAAACATAAGCTAATAAATAGCTTACCTTGGGGACCCGGTATTACCGGGATCCCATTTCACACACGGTCGATATTATTATTTGTATGTCTCTACTAGACCACGGGACTACAGAGTCCCGGATTTTTAGTAGGCGAACGTGGGGCCGAAGCCAACACGCTGAAGCTCTTTTGAGACAACTTTAATATATGTAATGGTTACACAAAACCGACGATTATCCCTGTATACACTATGGAAATGTACCCAAGGACAACCCCCGGTTTGTGCTAAACTATTGCTGAGTATGGAAGAAAAACTACTTGGGTTATTGTGATGGGATGCTAGTGGACTAGGGAAGAGAAAACTATGGGGACTATGACCCCTGCCGATGACAATGTAATAAATACATGTAAAAATGGCAGAAGGAGACTCGCCAGCTCACTTACCGGGCCCCCGGGAACTAGTCGCTAAGTCGCAACAAGGGGGCAACAGGGACGTGAGCGGCTGAAGGGTGAGGTTGCCCCGGCCGGCTTTCTACCCAGATCACGCGCCTTAAAACCAGCATCAAGCCAGGGTCCACCATCTCTGTGCCCACTCGCCACTTACCCGAGGCATTCACCCTCCGAGCATTGCTCTAGCGACTCCACTCTGGACGGCCAATGAAGGCAAGCCAGAGGTGGGAGACCTATCCCCCTTCAGGGTTCACTCCGGCGAGCCGGAGATGAGGGACAGTATACTCTCCCTGGAGCATTCGGTACCCGCGGGGTCGCTACTCCCCGACATCCGCCTCAGATGCCCTGCGGGCTTATTTGTATTATTATTTGTATTTATAGATTTATTTTCCTCGGCTAGCTCGGGAGAAACTAATGTTACGGGCCTTTTTTTTTTTTTTTCGGGGGGATATCCTCATGGACTATCCTCCACCCGGGGAGAGGCGGAGGGGTGTGCCGGACTCTTACCGGCTAAAACCACCCCGGTGTCTCCTCGCACGTGCGCGCGGGGCCGCGGGAATCCAGATTCTTCCGCAGCCCCGCACTAGTGCTGGCCCGGCTGTCCGAGCCTCGCCTCCTGCACGGGGTAGTGAGGTGTTAATTTACCCCGTGCATCGTCTCAGAGGCGCGCGCCGACACCCGCACACGCCTCCGCCTCGGGTCCATCGAAAAGGGGGGTGGGGACTTCCCCAAGTCCCTCACCCCTGGACCCGTTTATGGGGGGTGGAAAAGGGCGTTGTCCACCCTTCTCCTGCGCCCGGTGCGCCTTCTGCGGCCCGGGAAGGGAGTCGTGATTTCCCTCTCCCGTTCCGCAGATTCCTTCTGGGACATCACGTCCTCGCAGAAGGACACCACCGCGTCCCACGACTCTGCCCTACCGACCATCTTCCGCACCACGGCCGGCAGCGACAGGTCGACTCCTACCTCGTTTGTGAGGACACGGCGCTGCTCCTCCCAAGCCACACACTCGGCGAGCGTGTGTTGCGCCGTGTCCTCCCCGCAATGGACGCAGTGGTGGCACCGAGCGTCCGGCTCCCTGTCTATGCTGTACAGATACTTGCCGAAGCAACCGTGCCCCGACAGCACCTGCGTCAACCTGAACCTCGGCTAGCTCGGGAGAAACTAATGTTACGGGCCTAGACCAAGTGTTCATCAGTGGGCTTGCGACTGTTAGGTCGGTTGCAGTTCTGATTAGTAGATAGCATGATGGGTAGTGTTTATGTGTGTTGCTTTTAATTCACACTGTAGGAACTTGCGAACAAGTCTACAGGTGTTCAATTAGCTGATATGTATACGGAGAAAGGTTCAGAGAATTGAGGGGTTGGTAGAGCTGTTTAGGTATTACGCCGGTTGTAGATAAATTAGTTTTATCTATAAGTATAAGTTAATATATAAAGGGTACGATAGTTACTTTTTGTAAATGCCATTATTATTATCAATTGTTCCGATCTGAAGAAACAAACATTACTGTGCATCTGTCATGCTGACTTCGACCTGCGAGTTCAAATCTATGACAGTAAATAACAACAAGGCCATCTCAACTCTCTCAAAGTTCTACCAAATAGGATATTAATTACACCCCAAAACTGGTAACCCAGGTACTGTTGGAAGGGCTGTTTAAAACTACAATGGTTCAATTAGCATGGAAACTGGGTTAATTGGAATTTGTGAAATAATGGACTTACATTTTGTCGCAAATTTTACGTATTATTCCGATGATTTTTTGTTCATAATTTTCATCTGTTTAAATGTATTAAATTAATTACTAAGTGCATCAATATGTACGTTTGAACGGTTGATTTGCGAAAATTATTATAATTTAATCAGACAGGATTTATAAAGCAGAAAGCGAGAGAAAATTAATAATAACTGATATTTATGTTTATTAAATCTATACTAATGATGTAAAGCTGGAGAGTTCGTTTGCTTGTACAGAAAAATCTCAGAAACAACTGGCCCTACCTGAAAATATATATCCGTGTTTTATAGCTCATTTATCGAGGCTACTTTTTACGAGAGTGCTCGGTGTAATTCCTACGGGACACGGAGGAAATACCATAAGAATTGATAATTTGAGCCTATTTTTAACATTGATAAACATTGTCTGAGTACTCTCAATCTCGTCGCAAAAGAATGCATTTTTTAACATTACATTGTCAAAAATATTCCCTTTTCGTGATAAATCATCAAACGATCACTCCCACTGAGGGTGCAGCTGGACGAAGTGTCAGACTCTTACTGACTAAAACCCACTATGTTCCTTCTGGACGTCCCTGTGTACCAGGGCCACGGTAATTCTTGCGAACAACCCACAGCCGCGGCAAATTTTGTATCTACTTAAAGATGTACTGATGCGAATGAGGTAGCGATTAATTACTAGTAAATTATAAAAATCAAGAGATATTACGTCCACATTATACGAAGGCTATATATGTAATGTAATGTATAGTATCAATTTCCTCAAATAAAATGACATCACAAAACTACAGATAAGCTATATCGTAACCGGATATTTGATTGCTGATTGCTATTCCGATTAGGTAGAATGTTTTTATCGGAAAATTAGAAAAATTTTGTAAAAAATGTATGTGCTGTCGAATGTGAGAATCCCCCCATTTTCGAAGTCGATTAATTTTTTTCATCATATCGTCGTATTTATCTATGAATTAATTCAAGTATCTTCCCTGTTGAGATAAAACCTTAGATTAAACATAAATACTTTTTATAAAATGACAGATGTCTGCGTTTTCTCAAATATGTTCTGTCTTTGGCAATAAACCGTTCGAACCAGTCTACTAAATTATTTAATTTATTTTCCTCATTCCCAATTATAAGGAATAACTCAAAAACTACTACTCGTTTAATTTCCTGCAAGCTCAGCATGGCAACCGTAGAAACAAGTTTTGTTTACCGGAGAATGGATATAATGACAGAAAAGTGACAGGTTGACGTGAGATTTTTTTTCTTCGATCGACATAAGTTTACACGTGATTACATGCGAGTTGACAGGTCGCGCCATGCTCCGGCAGAAGACATGTTGACATTGACAGAAAGAGCTTTTATAAAATCGCCATGCTAAGCATGGTGTTTCTATGTGAAAAGACAAAGCTCTTTCAGTCGGCAATCTCGCCCGCGTTCTGAAGACTACTTCATGCACTTAGATAAAAAGCAGCCTATAGCCTTTCTCATTCAATGGGCTATCTAAGACTGAAATATTTTATTTCGAAACGTACCAATCATTCCAAGGTTTAGCGTGTTCAAGCAAAATAAGTACTTCAGCTATATAATATTAAGTCTAGATTTGAATACGCACGGTATATTGTGTATCGACTCAAACAAAGTTGTTAATTAAATTGTGTATTACATAATAAAATTCATTATCATACAAACAAACATTCAGGACTTGAAAGTAAATAATTAAAAATACCGTCTGGTGTAATTACTTCTATTGTTCATTGCTTTAGTTTTAAATTAACGTAGCGGATACTATTTTAATTAATATATTGTATTCATTTAAAAGGTTATACTCCGCCCCAAACTCGCTTGCTCCCTAGGGCATAGTTTAAACTATGAGTGGAATACAACAGGAATAAAATGATTTTTAATTTAATCATGTACAGCCGTCAGCAGGTCAACGTACCCGAGTTTAACTTATTGAATCAGACGTTACTTTGCGGAAATAGCTTTAATTCCGCGAGACAAAAATCCAGCATTGGGTGCAGGATGCACATGCAATACCGCCCTCCCGCCCAGGAAGGATGGATACCACCCTCCCTCCCTCATGCACCTGGACACGGAGAAATGGCAGCAAGCCCTGCAACCAAACCGACTCGACACGTGTTTCGCCCCTCCCCGGGGCATCTCCATGAGGTGTTGACGTCGTCGAGCCTACTACCCGGGTTTGTCTAATTTTACCAATCGAATATTAACCTTCTGATATGGCGATAAAGTTGAATATCTATTATTATACTTATACAATACTTAAAACTAATATCTATACTACTCGAAAACTAATATAATAATATAAATAAAAAACCAGATATACGAAAATACTGCGCGTTACTAGGCGTCAAAGTACTCTTCCACATCGCTGTCGTCCGGCAACGTGCCCAGAAGACTGTCTGCATTGCCACGTTGTATGGCAATGCTTATTTTTATATCATATTTTATATTTCAAATTAATATCGAATCATTTATTTTCCAAATTAAGTATATAATATGCTTCTAGAAAATTTAAACTATAATACGATGAAAACTAATAGGCTTTCGTTTTATGCAAATAACTCGATTGATTTTATTGCAATACCTTGTGATTTTAAACTACGTGCTTTGTAAATTTAATTAGTCGTCCTTTGTGCTCTTCATGATAAGGCCTCCTGGCCCACGCCAAACCTTGTAGGACAGGTATTAGGACCAGTTTTTCCTCCAGTTTTTTTTTCTGACCAACTTTTTGTAGTACGCATGCTTTGGACATATTGCTATCAATATGTCCTATTTTACGACTACAAAAAATTGGTCACCGATTATCGTTGGGGGAGGGGGCAGCAGGCTTACCTTTATTTACTTATCAAGATGATTTTATGCTAGTTCTACAGTAAAAGCTTAAGTTCACTTGTCTAACAGATAATAAGAGTGCATGTATTAGGTTCTAGACAAACTATATGGTAACTCCGATGTAAGGACATCAAAACATATTTAGATAGCCGTGGAGGTGCTTGATAGTCTAATGTGCTATGTTGTGCTCGGAATTTATTTGTGAGCCGCCATTAAGTTTGGCGAAAGCCAACATATACTTAAACGTATTTTGGTTTTTTTTTTGTAATTTTCAGAGAAGCTCGTAACAGCTAAGTAACAGCCGTACGGGTTGATCGACCATAAGATTAAGCGACGCTTGACGCAGTCTTTCCGTGGATGGGTGACTATCTTGTTTGAGAATGTAATTTTCAATCACTAGTGCTTGAAATAACTGGCAGCCATAAAACATGCAATGGTATAAAAAAAGTTAATTACCATAAACGGAAAGTGTATGTGAGACTACTGAGGGTATGAACATACATATCTATATAAAGGCGCGCATACATAACATATAAAGGTGCATTTCCAATTCAACGTGGAAGCAAAGAGGCAAGAACTACAAAGAGCAGATTCCAACACAAGACGTGACACAAGATATCTCTAGAAAAAGTACTCGCCCGTACATCGCCCGAAGAATCCAATAAGTGAAGGACGCAGACATTAAAATATTGAAAGGCGACTAAAACTTTTCTAATAAAAAATGCTCCATTTGTTAAAATGAAAAACGATTTCCACTTTTCGTCCCTGTCTAACTTCTAGGAAACTTGCGTTTAGAATCGCGAGGGATTGTAATCCTTATTGCGTTGTATTAATGTCGAGATTACGTTGATTGAGTAAGATTGTAGTGTTAATCATTATAATTGGCTTGGTTCTTGCGAGACGGATAATATTGTGTTAGCTGCTAGTTTGAAGCCTAAGTTGGGATCCAATATACTTTGAGAAGTTCGACTTGATTAAATCTATTATTTTATGATAAAATTCTAATCTTCTTTTATTCAATTAAGATTAAAGCTGATTTATTTGTAATGTAAACAATCAATTTTCTATTTATTTTTGATCTTGAGAATAACTTACGATTGGATTTAAAATAGTAAATTGCCACTAGAAAAATACATATTCATTAATTTCTACGTAATTATTGAGCTTCGATATTGAAATCCCAATATTCCAACACATTTTTCAATCACGTGAAAATATAAAAAAAAAACTTTTTTAGAACTCTATTTTTAAAACAAATCGTTCGAAATTTAATTTCAAACTTGTTAAAAATAATCTTCTTTCAAAGAGTACCACAGGTTAATAATAGAGAAAAGTTTAATAATGCTCCAAGGAGGTTTTACTACCTGACTAGTTGGGAGTAGCGAAACTACGAAACCACTGCGTAATACTGGAAGTTGTACCGTCGGAGACTAACTCCCTGCACTGTTATGGTTAGATCAAATCTGTAGGTACACTCAACACTTGTCTGAAAGTACACTGAATACGACAGTGACATGCACTTGAAGCGAGAGTTCAGTGAACTCAATCTCTGTGTATGTAGTATATTACCATATAGGTGTGCGAAGGACTCGTTAGCAAACTTGTATTAGTTGCACCGGTCTGTTTGTTTGTTTCTCAGTAGCTTTGACCGCAATAATCGTAATTGTTCAGCCAGGCGTTTATATTCTGTAAATGAAATGTTAAATTATATATGAACAATTGTCTGTAATGGGTTTTCTCTGAACATAATAGGGTGCTAGTTTAATCTTCTAAAAATAAAAATAATAAATTTACCAGAGTGCAGGCAAGTGCTACATATACATGGGTGTTTGATTTAGTCTGGATTTTCCCATGTATATTTTGTATATACATATTAAAAAACATACAAAAAGAAGTATACATATGTATTATACCCATAGTACAAGCTGTGCTTAGTTTGCGACTAGATGACGTTGTATGAATGCGTGAGAAAAAAATCACATTTCGTTTACTCTGATATATGCAACCAACCATCTAAAAAGTAATTTATGTCTAAGTATAGAACTATTTGAAACATAAGTGATCAGCTCAACTGGTCTAGACGGTAGTGTCCTTAAAATAAACCATGTCTAGACTAATTTGCCGCGTACGTTTTATCTGGAAAAGCTGTCCCTTTTTAAGTCTTCTTATGGTATCGAATATCCTTATTAAGTGGCTGTGTGGGTGCCATTAGTCCGATGTTCAGAGAAAATATCTATACTTATAATTGAGATGAGAGTATTAGGTACCAATATAACCTCCGGTTTGTCTTTATAGTGAGGGTCTGTTTCACCATCTACAAATAAGTTACACTTAGTTTATTTGGTAGTTAATCTCATAAAATTCTGTTCCATTTTTGAATACAGTAGTGGACAACTAGTCAAATTCAAAACTTTCCTTAAATTAAAAAAAAACTCCTTAAATTAAAAATAGAAAATCAATGACATTATACTTCTGAGGTATCTTTAAATCTCTTTGAAGAAAATATTTATGCCGTATTCTCGCAATATTTTCGGTGGGCAAATATAATTTGAGTGAATAGTCATTCTCTGAAGTCATCCATGCCGCGCACATGAGCAGTAGTGTTTGATTCATAGATTTTAATTAACGTTAAGTCATTTATAGACAACTTAGGAGAGGCAAAGTTAATTTACGAGAAATGTAGAATACATAAAAAAAAATATTTTAGAAAGGAAAAGGAACCTATTTTCTACAAGCTCTCATTCAACAAATAAATATTATTAAAATCCACAATAAATTCAAAATAAATGTCATGTCCTTGAGAAAACCTCGCTTAGAAAAACATGTTTATTTTACAAAGCCCTTAGTAATCAGAAATCAAACGCTTCCGAACCTTCGAGAACCCATAAGGATAAATTTTAACATGGCTACCTGTCAAACGATTACAGGAATTCCTTCGAAGTATTTTTTCTAGAACTTTTCGTACCAGGAAAAACGAAATGAAAAATATAGTTAGGGTCCCCCACTCCAGACTAAGGGGAACAGTATTATAAATCCCCCGTCCCCCCATTTACCCTCTATATCTTTATTTCAGTCCTTTGTCCAACAATTTCAGTTTCGACTTGATATTGAATAAGTTTTTGTGTAAAGAATAAACTGTGAAGATAGTCTGTGGACGTCCATTTTTCTTTAACTAGATATTGAGAAATTCTTCTAGAGGTATCATTTAATGTTTTGCGTTGTTCTTTTTTCTATAGAGTTATACAGATTTTTTACACTGTTACCACAAAAATCCCATATCTAGAGGCTTTGAGGACTTCGGACCTCCTTTTATCAATATCTAGAATCTATATTTTTTTATTTGCGTATGTTACCGAAAGATGCAACAAAAACTGTAGGAGTGGTTTCTATATTCGTGTTGATGCGAGCTTGTTTGTAAAATACGATAAAAATAATTTCATTTTGCACAAACTGAACTGAAAAATGATACTCATTATTATCAAACTGTCCGATTTACACACACGCACGCATTTATACCATTCAATTTTCAATATATTCTATACAACTTTTTATTCAAACTTAATGAAATAAAACCGAAAAATATTACACTTTAACTAACAATTTTTCAGAAAATTTATCATGCATATACATCGTTGCGTAAATTCCATTTTATTATTAAAAAAAGTATATATTATTCGTTTTGCTGCGAGACTGTTAATCATAGGAGCTTTAAATCCATATATCATGGACTTTTGACAAGAACGTCGAAACAAATAACAGCTGAATATGCGACTTAGTAAAAAAATATTAGTTTAGTATGAAAGTGTTTTATTATCATAAAAAATACGAAAATTTACTCGCCGTAATAAATTGGCCCGATTTGTAATTCTACTATCTAAATCTTATTTCGAATTCGGGATTCGAAATTCGAATAATATTCATTTAAACATTTTGTTTTATTTACGAGTAGAACACAAAATGTTTTTCTAATTCAATGACTTGTCTAATTGAATGATGACGACCCCGATGGCGCAATGCTTGCCTTGTTGGCTGCCGAGCTAAGGGTCCCGGGTTCGATTCTCGGCATGGTCGACATTTGTGTGATGAGCATGATTGTTGGCTGTGGTCTGAGTGTAATTAATTATGTATTTTATCAGTTGTGTTGGCACCCATAACACAAGCTAATCAATAGCTTACCGTGGGGCTAACCGACCGTTTGTGAAAAAGGTGTCCCGATATTAAATTTAAAAAAAATGTTGTACGAGTAGTTGAATATTCACACAAAATTTTATTTTATTTATAACTTTTCATAAGCTGCTTATAAGGAGAAGAGAAAGCCCTTCAATTTATGAAAAGAAAGCCTCATTGGAATAAATTAGGCATACACATGTGTACTTGTCATATACCTGTCTAACCTGCTTGCCTCTAGATTATAACCCATAATCATAACATAAGAAAATGTGGGATACAAACTTACCTATTTTCCCTACAAATTATCGCTATGCCTATGTCGTCACACACAACAAAATGGAGCAAGAATATATGCGTCAAGAGAAATAATTTCACCTGTCTAGACGTTCGTATAGCGTCCCAACTGATTATCGGCCATGGCGGCTGTTCTCTATTAAGCAGATCAGCCAGCTGCACAGAACATATTATTATGTATAGTTGACAAGTATTTGCGCAGACACGGGTGCACTATCTACATATTCCCTCTCGTAGTCCGATGGGACGACAATCCGACACGACCGGTGAGACATCACGAGCAGGACCGACATTTACGTGCTCTCACCAACTTCCAGACTTTGAGCTGCTTTTGTAAAAGTATCCTAAAACCCACATAGCCAATTCGCCACGACCTGGGAACTAAACCCGAGACTCCGTGCTTAGCACTCACGCGTACGACTACTAGACTAACGAGGCAGTTGAAAAATACTAAAGTACCAAGGCAGCATAACTCAAAGGAAATTTTATACAGGCTGCCTAGTTCTCACCACAAAGTACTGACACACGATTAACCTCACCCTCTAAGGATGTCCGAAGACATTTATGGGCATAATACTTTTAGCAGAACACAATTCATAGTAATATTATGATAGTATCATCCATTAATTTTGTGTCCGCAACATAGGGCAACAACATATTGCTTGTAAATATTTTTTTTTATATTTTTTTCTCTATTATTTTATTTGTAACGCTAGTTGATATTATTTTACAAGTGTTTTTCTGCTGGCACGAGGCCATTAACTAAGAACTGAGCTAGGGTGCACTATCCTGTATATTATACCATCCTTTAATAAGGATCATTATAATTTTATATTAGTATTATATTTGTTTAGCGGGTCTAGCTGAGAGCAGTGAAGTTTATTTGATGGATGAATAAGAGTGATTTAATTATAGTATTTAAGTATTGTTTTAGCAAGTTGCAAATATACAAATCAATTAAATGGGAGGTTTATTTATTGTTTTGTTGGTAGCGCTTACACGGCAAAAACTACTGATAAGATTAAGTCAATATATTAGTTCGTAGATAGACATCTATGTAAGACTCCTGTATTAGTTGTGTAACTACCTGTATTAGTTTTATTTTCCTCAAAACGCTGGCGACATTGCGAAAGAGGCTACATAAAATGAATAATTACTATTGGAACTAAAATACCTAAAAATAGAATTTTTCTGGCCTTTTATTATTATCATTCACCCAGTTCGCTGGCTTCAGCTCCCTAGAGTGTCATTAGCTCAGTTTATAAAAGAAATAATTTAATTAAAAAGTTTTTGTCGCGGTCCTTAAGTGATAGTGGCGTTTTATAGGTGAACAGCAGGCTTAGCATGGCGATTCTATATCAATTATATCAAGAAAAGACAAACGTACTTCTGATTTTGGCACTAAGAAAAGTGTATGTCATAATATTCTTCTTTAAATTACTATCATTATTTTGTGAACGCTAGTTAACCAGTACCTAATTGGCGACTGTGTTAGTCTTAGACACAACAAAATAATATACATAATCTCTTCTATACTATGTAGCTGTTGGAAGACCTTAATAAATAAATAAATCGTCATCTAGCCTATTCTCAAGCTGTGTTGGCGTCGGCTTCCAGTCTAACCGGCAGCTGATACCCGTGTTTTACGTGGAGCAACTGCCTATCTGATCCCAATTACCTAGGCAACCCGATACCCCTTGGTAAGACTGGTTGTCAGACTTCCTGGCTTTGTATTTACCTACCTATGAAGCTTATACTGAAAACAAACGCAAGTAAATACCGTTCTGCTAACAAACTTTAGCCAAGGCGATAATAACATAGAAATTAAAACAAGCAACTCTCTGATTGTTAAAGTTACAACTAGTGCTTGAACTAAAACTATTAGGGTTGTGTTGCACCGTGTTACTATAACGATAAACAAACCAGCCGTCAAATCGCCGGTTTAAATATGGGTTTCACTATTTTAACCACGGTTATAATGACTTGACTATCTTGTCTCGACGCTGACGTAAACTGCATGATTTTAACCAGTTTTTGCTATTGTTATTCTTAAATAAAGTATTCACTATAACCTGGAAAATAAGCCTACTTTTTTGGGAATTTTACGACATAATTGTGTGTAAATTAATATAAATTTAATCAATGTATAATTTTATGTCAATATTTGTGTCATATCTATATCATACTTATTTCTTCATATTTTTTAAATAAGTAGATTCAATAATCAGAATAATTATTAAATACTGTCGGTAAAGTAATCTTTACCGTTAAAGTTAACCAAGCCTTTGGTGCAATCCGCCCTATGTTGACTAAATTAAAACCACTTATGCATTTATGACTTAATCGCTGCTAGGAATTGGAACTATAGCGCGAACTATGCGTTTATACATTAACTATAATAGGTATATATAATTTGTTAAGTTTATCTTGGTGACAATAAAAAAATATCATAGTCTATTTTATTCAAATAAAATCCTTTTTGTTTCCTATAATCAGACCTACGGAAAATAAACTTTACATCTTTGCAGGCCTTACTTTTTTTAATTTCTATAAAATAGTGCTTGGTTGCGATCCCACTTGACCTGAGATCTGGCGCAAGACCGACATTAACGTGCTCTAAGCACGAGTGTATCAGTCACCAACTTCCAGACTCCGGGCTGCTTTATAGAAGTCTTCGCAAAAATTGAAAAAAATAGTTCGAAGTAAATTAGTTAGTATTGTTTATTGTTTATTTTGTTTTTATACAAGTTTTGATTAATATTATATATTTTTTGATTTTGATTTTGTAAATATTTTATTTTTATAAAATTTTTGATAATTATTTATTTTAAATGACTTGTTAATTAAGAAACTAGATGTTAAGATATGGTAATACTGTAGTAGTAAATACAGCTTGTCCACGTTACAGATAGTTTACACATTTTAATGTACTATAGAATCCTTTTGATTATTTGTTAATTTTAAATTATTTTAGCTCTTCTCGCCTGAAACACAGGATATCCTAGTTCAGGCACGTAAGACTTGGATATAAGCTTATATTTAAGACTCTATGTAATTCATGCTGTAAGGAAATTTAAATAAAGATAAAGATAAAGTTACAAACTCACACATCCAAACTATAATTATGTGATGTGACAACCAAGACTTTGAAGAAGGACCATCCATGCAATTTCCAAAAGAAAGTATGTCAGCAAGATTCACATTATCTCCCCCAGTTCCGTTACACGACAACTGCTTCTCGTTAATTACCATTCCTTCCAACTGGCCGGACCTTTTTCTTCAAAAACAATGAAAAAAGGTTTTATTCAACAACAATGGTGTGTATTCCTAATTATACCATAGCACTTTGGGCATTTTCTCATTTGTGTCACTGACAAAGATTTTTATTATTTACAATATGTATTTACAAACTTATCAAATAAACGATAAATTAAATATTTGTAAAAGAATAAATATAATGAAACGAAACGTTCATTTTATTGTCTGTGGTTGTTGACAGCGCCCATTGTACAAAAAATAATTTTAAATGGCGAATGTTTAAATTTAATATAAATTATTAAAAGAGAATAATTGAGGAAACGATACCAATAAACTTTTAATGTCGTTTCTTTGTTTTCAGGTAAGAATGTATCCTTAGTTTGTTTTATTAGAATTTAATTTAATTTTATAATTATTGTAAAAATGACAAATAAAATAAATCTTTGTTTTCAGAGAAACTATTTGTTTATTGCAAATCCTCAATAATAATATATCTTATCTTATAAAACGACATTAAAAGTTTATTGGTATCGTTTCCTCAATTATTCTCTTTTAATAATTTATATTAAATTTAAACATTCGCCATTTAAAATTATTTTTTGTACAATGGGCGCTGTCAACAACCACAGACAATAAAATGAACGTTTCGTTTCATTATATAAATAAAAAAAAATACATCAAAAAAATCATCCGCGTCACTGTCAACGGTAATCGTACCTAGAAGGGTGATATTGCCATGTTGGATGGTAATGCTAATCCTGTGGCCAAGGTATTGGCCAGCCCGTTGGTCACATGTGGACTCTGCTAATCGCTTGCTTATGTATATCTTTGAACAGTTTGGGGGAACTTGGGCCCTATGGTCACAGCCTTATTTCCACAACTCGCCGAACTTGGAAGGTGGGAGGATTCAAGGGTGTCGACACACACGTTCCTAATTTGAATAGGAGAACATTTTCCAAGGCAATGTTTAAGACAGACATTTACAAATGTTCTATGTAGTCTTAACTCTATCCAGTACAGGCAAGGCGCTCGTTTCTATGCGGTAATGTACTAGCATCAGAATTTAGATATCCGGTAGCCTGGAGGGATTACGCTTGGTCTGACTTCAATAAGGTAAATTGGAATTAAATTGTTAAGGAAATAATTGGCATAGAAATTCGTGCTATGAAAATTATATTGTACCCAGGGCCAGTTTCACGATGTCCGAATAGCCACTATCTATCGAATAATCTTAAAAATGGAACAGAAATTGTATGAAATTATCTACCAAGTAAACCAAATGGAACTTAATCGTATAGGTGGTGAAGCATACCCTAAAATATTTTATTTATTTATATATTGAAGTTTTATCCAAAGGTGGCCTTAATGTCTCAAAAATTATTTCCAGTTTACCTTAAAGTGATGCGGAGACAAAACATAGAAGACCAAGTACAGGAGTAGAGGGTCAGTTTCACAGGTTAGGGATAGCCACTATCTACCAGATAACTTCAAAAATGGAACAGAATTTGTATAAAATCATCTGCCAGATAAACTATCTGGAACTTATCAGCAACCTGTGAAATTGGCCCAAATAGTTTAATTAATTCATATTAATACACCTAGATACATATGCATATCCGACTGAATCAAGTGGGAACTACGAGTCATTTACACACCCTTATAAAAAGTGTGTCTATGTCCTATCTCAGGATAGACTATATAGGTACATATATCTACATATGTTTTGGAAATCTTGACAGACAGAAAAACAGACAGAGTTACTTTTGCATTTATAATAATGAGTAATGATATGGGTACCTAATGATAAGATCTTGAAGACCAATTCCCAAACAGCACTTATTAAAAGATTTCTTACTGGTGTTGCTACTCAATTATCCATTTTCATGAGTTATATGTATAATAATCGATTTTCAAAACAAAAATTCTCGAATACTTTAAAAGAATCAAATACAAAATCGATTAACAATACGATGCGAAGTTTGTTAGAGCTATAAATAACAGTTCGCTGGCACTATGATTTGTATAGTTTTGAAAACAAAACAATATTTTTAGGCTATGCGCATATTGTTCTGATTCTGCGATGTAGGTACCTTATTAAAATATCGATCACGATATTTTAATGGGTAGTTTATATGTCAGAAAATCCTACATGTGCCGACGCCAGCATATCAAGCTACCCAAAACTTTCAAATTTTCCCCATCAACGTTGAACCATATGCTTCTGCTATTAAAGTTGAAATTCTATTAAGGAAATTTGACAGATTGTAGTAGCTTGATGTGCTGTAACTAGTGATAGACAAGCCTGTAGCTGTGTAAAAATAGACGTAATTATAGCGTATATATGATGATAGCATCCAGGCCGATTGTCGGCTACGACGGCCGTTCTCTCTTAAGGAGATCAGTCAGCTGCGCATTACATATTATAGTGCACAAGCATTCGCGCAGTTACAGGTACACTCTCTATTCCCTCACTCTCATAGTCCGGTGGGACGGCAATCCGACACGACCGGAGAGAGATCAGGCGCAGGACCGACATTTACCTGCTCTCCGATGCACGGGTGAATCAATCAAAATGTTGGTATATATGATACCAAAATAATAAATATATTATTTTTTATCTACATGCGGGAAGTATGACACGGTTGAACCCGCGAAATTATTATCACCGATAACCATAACAGAAGAATCATAAACTATTTCAAAATCTAGAACCTAATAACAAATAGGACCATAGACAATAGTAGAATCACCACACAAACTATAACATTCCTCAGGGGAATTCCACTTTTGTTATGATCCCAATAAATTTTACGGTTTTCGTCTGGACCGCCAATTCTTGTTTTACGCCCGTCCCGATATTTCCCGATGATAGCCGAAATACAATAAATCTGATAACTAACTGGCTATATTTCTCCTGGAATAGGGGTGCTCGACCCTTGTTTGTGAAAGTTTACATAATTTTTTTTCTTTATATTTTATGGAACACCCTGTGTAGATTGGCAATTTGAAATTTGTTGATCAACGTGCTTTTGCTGTCGATTTTATAGTTTGAGAGGAAAGGGACTAGAGAAACCTCCCTTTCTTTTATTGGAATTAAAAGAAGAGTGCTTAGATTTTTGCTGTAAAAATGTTCAGACTAGCTTCTGCCGGCAGTTTTGCCTGACTCCCGGGGGAACTACTTCAAGTATACGGATCAATAGTAGCTGAACAAAATTTTCAAATCAGACCAAAATTTTCATAGCGGGTTCGTATAAAAGATACAGACGCAAACGCAAACTTCAGCTTTTTATTAATATTAGTACCTACAGATCGTTAGGTTTCGATTTTGTAGAAAAAACCTATTAAATAATGTTTACTAAAGAAAACTGGCCATTCTTTTATCTTTCTTCTTAACATTCTTTTATCCGGGTGCGTAAAATATATCCCACGAGACACGGGCAAAGCCGCGAGCGGCAAATAGTCTAAAAGAAAACTACACAATATTCTCAACCACGGCGTTTAATTAAAGTTAATACAGTTAAATCAGGAGAGCAGACTGCCTGAGTAATACGCGTCGGTCTCGTGTGTGGTGCGCGCGGCGCCCGTGAGCAATCTTACACAATTTGTTATGCTCTCCTGTGCAGGCTCAGAAATCTACTAGATGAGTTAGAGAATATTTGAAAACTTCTATAAGACAAAATTAAAATATATTGATAAAGATCCGGGGGCACGGTAGTGTACCCGCCAAGACGTGCAAAGCGAAGCGCAAAGGCACTATCTTTTGTCAAAGTGTTTCGTCTTTTTTTTATAAACATTTTGATGATCTCATACATTTCACTGAAATATTATATTAAAATCGGGAAAGCCAGTGTTCAGACCAGGTATTTTTTTTAGTACTGAAACTTGGAAAATTCATGAAACTATGTATTATCAAGCAAATGAATACAAATCAAACCTAAACAGAAAAAACTAATAATAAAAAAAACTAATTAAAAACACGCTTTTATAGCAAAATGAAACTAAAAAGTGAAAGATAATATTTTATATAAACAGAAAATATGAAAAAATAAAATATAATTATTGTGAAAAAAGTGGGGTGCTTTGTTCCACATTTCTCGTACATTGAGCAGTCGCGCTTTTTAGCGGGCTTTTTTTAATTAGCGTTCCGGAGCTTCAATTCTGCAAAGCGAGTCAAGTATAGAGCCACACATAGACATTTTATTTTTATTTTCTTCCAAAGAAAAAAACAAAACATATACAAATAAACACACGTAATATACTACGCTAGATGGAGGAGCTCGTGGCTATGTGAAATCCACACGAGTCGATGGATTATAGTGTTAAAAGTAACACTTGGCGCGATCGGTCGGTGAATATACTGACTATTTTGACATGACAAATTCCTGTGTTGTTTTGGAAGGTACATTAAATTGGTTGATGCCGGCTGTCGCTTGAACATCTTTGGCAGTCGTTACGGTTAGTCAGAAAACAGAAAGTCTTATCAAGAAGTATCATAGGCAGTCGCTTCATATAAAATACTGGTACACTGCTGCATTGTACCGAGTCCTTAATACTGGAAGTCGACCAACCAACGAACGCAGTGTAGAGCTTGCTTTGTAATATAATAAATAGTTACTTACATTCATAGCAAACATCAAGAGCATAAGAGTAACGTAACAAAGCCAAATATATCAGTCTTAACTGAAAATGCAATGCACCCTTTATCAGCAAACAACAGAATATCCTTGCTTCCAGAAACAATGCTCAAACGGCTATCTGAATAATGTTCCGGTACACCAACCCAGACTGTGGGGCTGTCCGAAATCTTGAACTATTTGTTACCCCAAACTAACACGGATTTGAAATGATGCATCGCTCCACCCTTGTGCTTTTGTATCTACATGTATTGCGTGGTCGAACGAACATTGAACCGTGATTTTATAACATGTTACATCCCAAAAATATGTTCGAAATTTGATTTGAAATTTTTTAGTTGAACGGTTTCAAAAAGAAAATATGATTGCGTAAAAAAAGGACTTTTAATTTTTTTAGCAACTAGTTTTGATGGCCCACTTCACACTGTATTTTGTCACGACTGTGATTTGTTTTTTTCTGAAAATTTCCCCTTCCTTCATACGTAACCATTTATAATTGGTTCTACAAAATTCACGTCCAAAAACAAAAGACCCCTAAAAGCCAATTTTATACGAACTAATACTCAAAATCGATCCACATCACAGCACGCCTGTGATTGGTGGAAAATATAATATCTGCCACAAAGTTGTAGGCCTGTAATTCCACCTGTCTTCGCCCTGAGCAGACTTTGATGACTGCTGGGTTGTTTTACGCGAAATTTCGACGAATCTGTGAAGTTTTCGCAGGTGATATTATACGGGTCCTTATTTTGTTTAAAAATGGCGGAATTGTTAATTGATTAATAATAGCAGCAGTTTTGTAAGGCTTCTGTTGAAGTATTGTCTAAGAAATATTGATATCACGGCTCTCTGATCTTAGGTGACAAAAAAAATTGTTGGATTGTGTCAACATCTGCCTAGCTTTTTCTCAACTTTTTGGGTTAGGTTTGCGAAACACGGAGGAACTCGTCATGAAAAGATGGTCACCCATCCACAGGCCAACCGTGCCAGGCGTGCTTAACTTTAAGATCGTTTTATTTTATTTACAATTTTTTTTTGCATATTTTTCTATTGTAAATCAGTGATAATTTTCTATACATTCAAATTGTATTCTCTTAAAAACCAACCGGCCGTATTTTACGCCTTACCCATCCGTATATTTCCAAATACTTATTAGGAATTAGTTCAGAGAGAATTGAGATATTGTTTGGCAGAAAAACTGTACAAAACGACTTTGTGATAGTCCCTTTTCGTCCCTTTGATAAAACTTTAAAATTCATTATGTAGGTACTTAAGTCCAGATCTAATATTTACTAAAGGTAGAAAAACCTAATTTGTCAGATGTAAATAACTTCACTTTTTTGTACTTATAAATAATATAATGATAATTCTTCGTTAGTTAGTATTTTATGTTCTCGTTGAACTAAATTAACTTCAAGACTTTTCCTGGATGTTTTATACTGTTATCATAATTATTGACATCGACTAAATCCCATTAAATGAGTAAAAAAATACATTGTGATAATTTGATAGAATTTCGTCACTTTAGATATGTAATTAAATATCCCAGCATAGCACTTTCAAAAAGTCGGTTCGCGTGAATTCTGCATCAAATAGGCAAATCGAATGACTTATACCGCTTCTTTTTTATCTTAATCAGATAAGAACACGTCTATACTAATATTATACTTAAAGCTGAAGACTTTGTTTGCTTGAACGCGCTAATATCGGGATCTACTTTTCCGATTTGAAAAATTCTTTCAGTGTTAGATAGCTGTGTTAGATCGAGGAATCTTATAGGCTTTTTATCTGGATGCGAAAAGCAGTTCCCATAGAAGGTGGATAAAAATGCTAGCAGACGGTAGTTGAAATATATCTTTCATCATTGAAAAAAAAACTCTTATAAAAATGTTGCTTTTTTTTTTTAAATTCCCAAACATGATACAAGTGGTGAGTCTTAACCCAAAGTCTCAGATGTTGATAATACATTCGTAAACAGGCGACAGCAAGTTAGACTTTGTAAAGGCTTTACGAAGTTTCCACGTTATAGACATGTTTACAACAAAAACGTTCCGAGTTAATGTTATGAACGTGTTATGACATGTTGGTATTTTTTATTTGTGATTTCTTGACAGCGGTCTGTTAAATTAAAATTTGTGTTTATAAATTGAACATTTCTCTTTCAAAAAAAAAATATTTCGATTGCAGTCAGGTGTAGGTTATGTCTATGCTACAGTCCTAACAAGAGAAAAGTTAGTTTTAATTGACAAAAACAAAATCTAGAAGAAAATGACAGTTTTCACTTTGATAGTTAGAACAATTTTAAATTAAATTATACTTTTGAAGATAACCTATCAAATGAAGAACAGACCATGTAATCTGATGCTGTAGTGTAAGTGTGCCCACCGTCATAACCCAATGCGGGTCTGTAAGCAGTAAATTTTGGGTGGTTTACCGTCCGTCCGTATAACAAGCCCTTGCTGCGGGCTCATTCTGTTCCACGTGCTTGACAAAGAGCAGTCAGCAAATTGTGCCGGGCCCCTTAGGGCCGAAGCCTGCTGGGACCTAGTGGTAGTTCGTTAGTTACTATAGCCCAGCAGGCTTAGCATGGCGATTCTATATCTATTCTGTCAAGAAAAGACAAAGATCTTTCTGCCAATGTCAACATGTCTTCTGCCTGAGCATGGTGCGACCTGCCAACTCGCATATAATCACTTGTAAACTTATGTCGATCCAAGAAAAGAAATCTGTCCGTTAAACAAAACTTGTTTCTACGGTTGCCATGCTAAGCCTGATGGTACACCAAGTTCCAGAAGTAACAAAGATGTGTTTTTAGTCAGTAAAAAAGTCTGTCAATCCTTCCCACTGCACCCTTAGCTGAAGGGGTCATTTAATAATTTCCCATTTCAAAAAAAGAATTCCATATAACCCAAACTACAAACAGAATCCAATTCCATCCAATTTAAATGTAAAATACTATTATTTACAACAATAGCAGATAGCAATGAAAGCGATCCATCAGAGATCGCAATATAAACTGGTGCCTCCATTAAATATCACGGACTATTTGTTTTACGATTAAGTACATAGCTTTCATTGAAAAAGGTTTTTATTCGCACACATGTATGTAGGTACATTGTATATTTCGAAAAGTATTTCTGTCTTTGTTATTGTAATAAAAAATATACATATATACGAGTACACCACAAAACTCGAACTAGTATGTAATCACAATCTGTCTTTCTTTAATAGATTTTCAACCTTATCATAATACCGGAATGTTAATATTCGATTGGTAAAATTTGACAGATTCGGGTAGGTTTACTTGGATGATCTTATTCTAAATGTCATCATCTACTTAGCCTTTTTCCAAGCTATGTTGGGGCCGACTTCCAGTCTAACCAAATACAGCTGAGTACCAGTGTTTTACATGGAAAGAAGAAATAAAATAACTTTTATTGATTATTGATTTATTATCATGGAGCAACTGCTTGTCTGACCTCCTCCTCAATCCAGTTATCTGGGCAATCAGATACCGCTCGGTATCCCCGTACCCGTTACGACTGCCAAAGTATACACGGCAGCCGGGACCCACCAAGTAAACATACCTTCTGAAACACTGGAACCCGTCATGACAAGATGGTCACCCATCCACGGACCGTCGACCCAAAGCGTTGCTTAACCTTATAATCGGTCGACCTGGGCGGCTGTTACTTAGCCACTAGCTCCTCTCCAAAAGTAGCAAACGTAGGAATTATACTTAAAGACTCTGAAAGACAGTCCTTAGAAATACAACCACCGTTTTCTTGGGAAATGCTTTTAAAAAGCGACATCAAATCAAAACTAGTAGCGCTGTCACAAACAGCTTATTCAGTTCTATAAGCATCTTAACTTATAAATATATGTCTGCTGTCTTGAGCTCTGTCAGTGCTTGACACCAATCTTTATATTTAGATGCGATATCGTGGTTACCATGAAATGAGGTAGACTTTTTTTAATTTTTCATGGGAAAGCATCAAATGACCCCCCTCCTGCTGTGGGTGCAGCTGGAGGGAGTGTCAGCCTCTTACTCACTAAAACCCACTATGTTCCTTCTGGAGGTCTTTGTATGCGAGCTCTGCGATAACCCGCAGCCTAATAAGCCGCAACTAATTTATAAACAAATGACTACTTTTGGAAAAAGAATTCCATGTTTTTTTTTAATTAAATTAATTTGAAATTTAGAATTCTGAGTCAAACAAAAATTATTTTGATGGCCAGTGCTGTAGAATGGCAATTTCATAGGTAAAGACCTAATATAAGAGGTGCAATATTACGTCTGAAATTTATTATCCACAAGCGGTAGTGAGAACAATCGATTCAGATTTTTGTCATGGTAACGACCACATAGATAGGCCAGAATACTTATTCGTCCCTAAAGGAAGTCCTGATTGAATTGATTTTAGTACCGAACACATCCTACAGGGATTTATAATGATCAAAAGTCATTTCGTCCGTGCAATTAACTGTGAAAACGATTGGGAATTGACCTCAATATATCCCGAAATATGGAGTTTTTTATGTCCTGAACATTTTGATAACTTTAAAGCGTGGTGATATTTAGATTTTTATATAGAAATATTTTAACCAGTTCTTGGGCGATTTTTATATTTTAAACACCAAACTGATAATTTCGATATGGACTAGATCAAAAATAAAATACTTTATCATGTTCATTGTTTAAAGTATCTTAAAATAATGTCAGTTTATCATTTTAAAAAGAAAATTGATTTCATTATTTTATTAATAATATATAATCGAAATAAGTATACGGTTTGATGTGAAAAATCTGTGACGTCATAGGTTGCGTTTTCATAGAAATTAGATAGAGAGTAACCGTTTTTGACAATTCTATAAAAGTATTGAATTTGACTTCTTGTCCTCATCCCTATTGTCTTGTTTTCGAGAATATTGATAAAGCATAGCTAATTTATTTTGTGGAGTGTAGGTAATTTAATAAATAAAATAATAAAGCAGACTCCACGGTAAAAATATACCTTGAATAAGTCAACAAAATCTATAAAACGATTTGGCGGCATACGGCAAACGTCGGTAATTCCCGAACATTCGGCGCATCATAACGCGCGACCGAACACAATTCCTACTGCTTCCGTGTAACTGGAAATTGAACTGATACGTACGGACAATGTTTACTTTATTATTAGTATATATTAAAGCTTTCTTCGGAATTGATTGTTTTTTTTATTAGTGCGGGAGATTGATGTGGTTTTTGCTTGAGTAGTGGAATAAAGGTACGTCAAGCGAAATGGCGGATACAATTTTATTGAAGGAACCCTTCAAATCAGAAATAAATCAAATAAATTTGGTCTATATGTTTGACTATATCAAAAGACTTCTTCCCGTTTCCGGATAGAACATAGCGCATTTTTATTGGGGATAGTATAGTTTCCCAACAGTGAAAGATTTTTTTTAAAATGGTCAAGTATTTTCGGAGCCTATTTAATCCAAACAATCAATCAAAAGTTGCTTATTTTTAATATTAACATAGACAGGTTTTAATAAAATTTTATCAATATCGATCTTGAAGTGTGGGTTGGTTTGACCGGCTATTGAAATTTGACTGTTGGCTTTATAGGTCTAATTTTTTTTCTTATGTTAGATTGACAACAACGGACGACGCAACCTATATTCAAAACAAAAACTATCAAGAATACCTTCGTTATATAAGCATTAATAAACTACATCCCCACTTTGTAACTTTATTCGCGACTACAAGCACACACTTCTGTCGCAAATGCAATAGTTCACACAAACCCCAACATTATTATCAATGCAATAAAGTGTAAAATGCTTTGAAATTTTCGCGTTCAATAACGTTTCGTTTCTCAACTACATCACGGTTGTATTGCACCCGGGTTTATCTAATCTCACGTATTGAAGAGCCCTTGAAAGATTTTAAATTACATTGTTACGGCACATACGGACACTGAAAAGGTTTCTCCACTCCAGTACGTCTTGTGTAGATAGATATCGCACCTAGTATAATATGTTTCAGAAATATAAAGCTACTGACAGACTAGACGTTCCAATATGATGATGGCGTCCAGACCGATTGTCGGCTACGGCGGTCTCGTTCTCTCTAAGATCAACTAGCTGCGCAGGACATATTATAGTGTACAAGCATTTGCGCAAACACAGGTGCACTCTCTATTCCTTCACTCTCCTAGCCCGATGGGCAATCCCATACGATCGGAGAGAGTTCGGATGCAGAACCAACATGTACGTGCTCTTCGATGCACAGGCTTAAAACCCACAAGGCGATTTCGGCGCGACCCAGGAATCGAACCCCGTGTACAACAGTCGTGCCTTCTACGCTTAGTCAGTAACACACATTTTGAAGGCATCGCGAAAAGGCATCGGCACGCATTTTAAAATTTTATGCGCGGTCTCTGGGTAGGACTGAACTAGGATTGGCTTTGTACGTGTTACCAAGTGAAGTGGGCACGACTGATCTATCCACAAGCTTTTACTCATATCAAAGAACAGACGCCAGCACATTAAGCAACTACGATCTGCCAAATTTCTTTAATAGATTTTCAACCTTATCGCGATAATGGAAGGTTGATATTCGGTTGGTAAAATTAGGTCGATAACTTGCTGGCGTTTATACCTAGTAACAACAGAAAGTAAAGTTTGGCACCGATTTGTTTTAGACTATAGCGAAGGTGAAAAGATAATCCTGTATTTAACTTTTCAAAGACATGTGGATAACAAACGCTCAAAAGCAACTTGGTGAGTGGCCCTGCGGCGTGACAGGTTAAATAACAAAATAGATGGTTATAGAGAATTATGTCTTCCAGCACTTCGTTGGACGACGTGTCTATACGTTAGTTTGTCTGTGGCAATGTTGTTCCCAAACAGATGATCCGATTTTGTTTTTGTTTTTTTTTTCTGTCCCATCTATTTTGATTGTTTATTCTTTATATCGTCAGCCATTTTGATTTATTATGAAACAAAAAATAGAGTACTTTATTACAGCAATTTAAAGTACTGATGTATAAATTAGTTCAATTAAGATTACTTAGCATACAATACATCGCGTCTAGATAATGGAGTACCAGGTTCTCATATATCAAACAGAGGTATCTAGCAAATTTAACACGTGTAGTGTGCCATTAGATTCCATTACACTTGTCTTGTACGTTGTACATGTAGCCCGTAGGAGTATTAACGGTGGTAGAACTATCTAGTACACAGGGTAGTCATAACCATCGATTTCGTACGGCACGATTGCTGATTCTCAGTTTCGGGTTCGATTTCGGGTTGGGCCGAAATTGCTTTGTGGATTTTGAGAAACTTTCCCAAAAGCAGCCCAGAGTCTGGCAATTGTTGATTGATACGCCTGTGCAACGGATAGCACGTACCTAAATGTCGATCCTGCTGCCATCTCTCCCCGGTCGTGTCGGATTGCCGACACTTCGGGCTAGGAGAGTGAGAAAATTGAGAGTGGTAACTGCGCAAATGCTTGCGCACTATGTCTTGCGCAGATAGCTGATTTCCTTAGAGAGAACGAAGTAGATCTCTTCCACCACACTCGCATCTCCTATACTAGAGCGCCAATAGAGCGCAGTAACTTGTCATATGAACGGCCACATCCACGCGTTTGAAGCACCAGCCTCTGAAGAATGAGGGTTCGATTCCAAGTCAGGCAAGTAAAAAGGTTGATGATGATGATCTAGGCACACAAATATACCAACAAATTCCGAGACTACCAATTACTAGCAATTACGAGATATAAATGAAATATTTTACAGGTAATTTTCGAGATACCCTAACGGTTGTAATCATTTATTGTTTCTGAAGATGTTAAAATAATTTCAGAACACCGATGGCAAAGGTTCTCATGAAAAAGGTTCGTCCTTTCTGCCTTTTACTATAAAGGAATAATTTATATGGTAACTGCAATTAGCATTGTTTCAAATCATCATTTTATTGGTCAAAGGCTTAGGGGAAATGGCCTTCTTAGATATATACCTTTAAATTTTTCTTGTATGCTTGTTAGGAATCAAAAAATTAATAGTCATATTATTGTACAACAATTTTATTAAAAATATTTGGGAAAATACGGATTAGTGCAAGAAATGATATTTATTTTGCAAAAAGGATGAAATCAATACTTTTACACGTCAAATATATATTTTTTGACTTTCAAATAGAGATGAGGTCAGCATTTTCTAACTATTACGAAAACTACCTTGAGTAGAAACGCGGAAACAAACTCAAGGGTCATTAGTCCCTTTTAAGGTCCAGACATAAATGCGGATATGTTACAACCAATAGGTAGGTATATAGAATATCATGACTAGACTATATTGAATGTTGCAATATCTGCAATTATAATCTTACCCCTAGCCTAGGATGATATGTATCGTAGGAAGCAGTGTTTATACAGTAAAAACAAAAAGTAAACTGAGGTGAAGTCGTAGATAGATCAAAACCTGGCAACTTACAATTTTTAAAACACAAAATAGAACACATTTAAGAAAACAAAAGCATTACAAAAGACCTTTTTGAAACTCGAACAGAATTTCAATAGTATAACAGAGGTTCATTATCCACGACATTGTATAGACTATAGACAAACCACCGATGGATCGGAAAATTCTGTTCGACAGTGGGCAAAGGACAAAGGAATCAATTGACCGTGCCTCCGCGAAATGAGAAGCGAGTCCTCGGGAAATACGTGGTTTATTATAAAAAAAAGAAGTATGTTATCAAATGCTAAATGAGTATTGGGGTGTTTGATTGAACTGGTAATAAGTACATATGTTATTTTTTGTTTTTTGACTGAATTAAGGCATGTCAAAATGATATGAGGTCATGTAAAATTAACAAAAAATAGAGTAATTAAATTTTACTCTACTCAATATAAAAATAATTGGAGTATGGCTGATAAAACTGATAAGTTTGTATTGTAACGTATATAGACATATGGGGAAATTTCTTCCCTTGAGAGTAAAGGAGTGTCATTAATATGGTTCTATGGACGCATTTTAATCAGTCTTACAATTTATTTGCTGGGAAGTTCTTTCACCATTTCTTCACTAGCCATGACATATAGGAAGCGGTCAAGGGCGGACATTTAAGGGGTTGTCTTTTGTAAAATAAATTGACCTTTACAAAGTTCTGACTTCAGTCTACTTTGATTAAATTATTCTTTATTTTATCTTTAAAGAAATATTTAACTAACATGTGTTCAACAAAATGTACAGTATGAAAAATATAATATTATATTAAAATATCTCTTTACTTCAAGGGTACCAATAGGATATTTTTCATCTTAATTACAACATTATTGATATCACTACTTAAACTCTTACTAACATCTCCCTCATAACTCCTAAAAAATCCAATAACGATTTTTTATCCGTTTCTAATGAGCAGTGTGTACAATCATCTCTCCATTATATTTTACGAGCTGCAATAACATACAGCTGACGCATTGAGTACATACTGTAAACACTCGTATGTCATTGTCAAAGATATTTATTACTAGAAAGGACACTCCTTACTTTTTGCAATGAATAATTCCCTAGAGCTGCGTTTTGAGATAACGGCAATGGCGACACACTGGCGTAGTGGGGCAGAATACGTGTCTCATGTATTTTTATCTCAGTCTTTGAACTGTATTACTATGTGATTTTTTCTATAGTGTCTAAATATTCCCATTTAAAAATAAACGTTTACTGAACAGCAAACGGACAGACGCGACAGAGGACTTTTTATAACATCATTTTGGTTTTGAGGGCTGACGGACGACTGACTATCTAATTATTTTAAAAACTAGCTACTTCTTTTTATTTGATTCCTTAGTTAATTAATGTTCCTGCCAGACCCATAATGTTGAGATGTAAAGAGGTCACATCTCTACAGTACCTACCTAGCCTAAACATAATTCGGGATAAGGGCAGGAGAATGATGAGTTCCTGAAATAGGCACGTTCAAGCAAAATAAGTCTTCAGATTTCTAATATTAAGTATATGTAGACGATGTATTATTTGCATCTCTGATATTGATGGCATCCAGGATGATTGTCGGCTACGGCGGCCGTTCTCTTTTAAGAAGATCAGTCAGCTGCGCAGGACATATTTTTATAGTGCACAAGCATTCGCGCAGACACAGGTTCACTCTCAATTCCCTCACTCTCATAGTCCGATGGGACGGCAATCCGACACGACCGGAGAGAGATCAGGCGCAGGACCGACATTTACGTGCTCTCCGATGCACGGGTGAATCAATCACCAACTTCCAGACTCCAGGCTGCTTTATGAAAGTTACTCACAACAAACAAAGCGATTTCGGCCTGACCCGGGAATCGAACCCGGGACCCCGTGCACAGAAGTCGCGCCTTGCGACCACTAGACCAACGAGGCAGTCATCTCTGATATTGATATTGCATCAGGATACAGTGGGACTGCTAATTAAACATTTCAAAAGCTCATCTTCCCTAGGTATACTAAGACCAACAAAGTCTAACTTGACCTATAAATCTTATATCGCTCTACCTGAAACTGTTACTAGTCCCGCTTTTGACCAAACAGTCTAATCAAAATACAGTTACAGTATAACAAACTTAGCACTAGATTTGCCGACTGAAGCCAGGCAAGTCTTCCTAGATTCGCTCGTGAATATTAATAGACCAACTTACTTATTCTCCCTGCCAATCTGTTGAGAATCACCCGGATTTCACCGGCTTTACCAATCAAGTTTAAGTTGGGTCATTTATAGACTAATTTTGCGAGTTGACTTAGCTTCGATCGTCTCTTTTTTCTTATGATTGTCTTATGTGTTAGGTACTCGATGTAAGATAGATTAGTATATATAAAAAAGTAAGTTATTTAAAGTAGCCTAAAAATCAACAGCTTTTCGAAGGTCTATTTTACAAAAGACAGTCTGCTAAACGACCATCCATTTCCAATAATTATGTTCTCTCTAAGATCAACCAGCTACGCAGGATATATTATAGTGCAAGAGTATTTACGCACTTATAGTGCACTTTCTATTCCCTCATTCTTGTAGTCCAATGGGAAGGCAACTGACACAACCGGAAAGAGATCAGGCACGGAACCGGGTTTATCAACCAAATTCCAGATGAAAGCTGTTTAATGATTTCGGGCTGACCCGGGAATCAAACGTGAGACCCCGTGCAGCAGTCGCGTAATGCTACACTAGACCAACGAGGTAATAATATTGCTTTGTAGGCTATTTTTATCAATACGCGAGAAGTAAAAATAGGTGAAACCGAGAGTAGACACTTAAAATAAAGGGGACTAGTAAAAAATATCATAAAATTATTTTGGTAAAAACGAAGATCTTTCCGATACCAAAAATTCCGATATCGCAGACAACCTTTGAAAATGATGTATTTGTTATAGAAAAAACGTTAGACCTAATTTCGCTCTCACAAAGCTTTTCATTTTGACAGTCCTACATGATACATTGCCCTTATCTAGTTGTCGAGACGGTACATTTTTCTTACAATCGCTGCTATGGACTTAGATATATTTGTTCAATGTAAGCAATTAGTTTTATTTTTATTATGTATTTATTATTTATTTTATTCTAGACGTTTTTTCTTATATAACGCGAAAGTTTGTAGTGATGTTTTTAACTCTTTCACGCTAAAACTACTCGATGAATCTTTACAGTTAGCTTATATAAGGTGTTATAAAAATATCTGCCACGGCTTTATCTGCATATCTTTCAACAAAACAAGAAACAAACAATTTAAACTAAATTTTAAAACTATACCACCACTGTCAATCCTATTTTAGCGTCACACAATGAATTTTGGTAACAATTGTGCATACCTAGGTACACCGATAAAGGTTGAATTCCAAAATTAGTAGGTAGTCAGTGAAAACTACCAGAGTTAGAAAACTAATTAAAACATTTGTGTTTCATTACGTATAGGTATGATTTTCGTACCATTTCAGGCGTTCAATGGTGTGCATTGGTGAATCGTGTGAATTTTTTGTTGAAATTGTTTGCGAGATATTTTTGGTGATTGTACATTTTAGGTACAGCCGCCAAGCTACCAGAAAATTTTAAAAAATCCCTATGAACTTTGAATCATATGCTCCAGCGATAAAATTGAAAATTTATTAAGGAAATTTGACAGATTTCAGTGGCTCAACATGCAGGCATGAGTGGTCAAATGAAATCTATGCTAATACTATAAAATTTAAAAGTTTGTTTGCTTGTACGCTCTTATATCAGGAACTACTGGTTAGATTTGAAAATATTCTCACCCAATTTATTAAGAAAGGCTATAAACTAGGTCTAATCTTTATGCGCGAACTAGTTTCAGTGACGCGAGTGAAACCGTCGGTAGAAGCTAGTATTAAGTGAATCTGTCTTCGGCAAGAATTTCAATAGAGTATAACCATTAACTGATAATACTAAGAAACTAGAAGTTTAGCAATATCAAAGCTACCGTAAAAAGCTCCGGAAAATAAATTGTTCGATACATACGCGGACTCCATGACAGCAAACTCTCACCCAAAACATTTCCAATAAACATCGGAAACTAGAAGGTGCATCTAAAGCTTAAGTTGCAACGAACATTCTAGACTTTGCGAATAGTTTAAGCTACCTTTGATTTCTTTCACGACTTCACTTAAGGCCGTTACTGAAGTTTGTCCCCAGACGACTTTCTCCCGTAGCGCTTTATTCAGCGCATAAGTTTAGAGGAAGCATTCTTGTGATTGTGTTAAAATATTCCTTATGCAAACTGTAAGGCGATGTTTTGAGTAATAAAGCGCTTTTCTCGCTGGAAGTGTAAGAGGTTTACGCTTTGTTAGAATTGTTTATAGTGTTGAGCCAAATATGCTTAACTTTTAACAAACGAGCATAAAATGTCTAACAAAAATAGTACACCATATTTTTACAGGTCATCTAGTACACGCTAAGGATCATGTTTAACACAAAACTAATAACACAGATGTGCATTATTTTTGTTAGACCTTATATGAAGTGTGTATATGTTGTGTTCTTTGATGTGTGAAGGTAGGTTGTTATTTTCTATTATAATGACATTGCAAAATAAATTTGACTCTTTTTTTTTAATTATTCATATCAAAAGTAACATTTTACAAAACCATAAACAGAAATAATTTTTGGAATCCCTTGAGAAATAAGTAATTTATAACCTTTCAAAAGTCAAACATTCAAAGAACAGAAAAAGGATGCACATACAAGCTTGTGACGTCAACGCTAGTTGATCACGCATGTGCAAAAGAGCTGGCAAGATGTCCCCACTATGATCCTACTCTTCATCATACGAATATGAAAAAAAAAATCCTGCTCCGTTTATCAACTAATGTTGACGCTGTTTTCAGGAAAATATTCCTTGTGCATGTGTTTATTTGTTTAGTTAAAATTTTTGTACAAAATCAAACACAGTCAAATACCCTATTCTTTCTAGACAAGATTATATTTTATAAAAATAAAATCGCGTTGTATTTAGTGATAACCAAAGCAGTTTTATAAAATCAAAACACAAGTAATTACTTCTATAACAGTATGCCAAGTAGCTCGCTAGCCTATCTAGAAGCTGTTATCTTTTTTATACGTCGCAATAGTACCATTAGAACCATAACTGGAGACACAGAAAATGTTTTTGTATCTATTCTATTACATTTGGCAGCAGTTCTGTTTAATAACGTGGTCATGAAAGACAATTTTCTGGAATTAAAACATCCTCTAGTTTCTGGTTTGTTAAAAACTGTATATTGTAAAAGCAAAAATAACGCTTTCTGGTACTGCAATAAGTCCTGGCAGCAATGTAACTTTTCAAAGTCATAGTTCTTTCCGAGTGTATTTTGGAGATCAGTGAACTGCCTTTCCCTTTCCCTTTAGCTTTCTAGCCTTTCCCCAAGCGATGAAGACATCGGCTTCTAGTATTAAACGGGTGCTGCCGACCAGTGCTTTACTTGGAGCGACTACCTATCCGACCTTCTCAATCCAGTAACGCAAGCAACCCGATATCCCTTGGTAAAACTGGTTGTCAGCCGCTCTGGCTGCTACTACTCGTAATGACTGCCAAAGATGTACTGTATATGACACCCAGGACCTTCCAACTTAACATGCCTTCCGAAACGTATAGGAGTATCCACGGACATAATGATCGAATGATCCATGCGACTGCTTCAACATGCTTCTCAAAAGACAGGCGTATATAATCTGCAGTTCTTTCAGGAACTTTTGGATTAAGTAAACATGACCAAAAGTTACATAAATTACGGAATACGTTACATAAGAGTAAGTGTTCACGGTATCCTTGTTGCTGTAACAATGTGATTTGGCAATCGAAGACTATAACAGTTGTAATATATGAAAGTGCAGTAGTGCCGAATTGGAATGGTAAGGCTTGGGTTGTACCTACTTATTCGTTCGTGAGTTCGTGATATTTTCCTTTTATTATATAAAGGCCTAGATTTAAATATTAGGTATTAAAGGGCAGAGATTTTAGTTTCAAGTATCAAAAAATGCCCAGTAGAATAAGAATTGAAGCGAATATATACCTTTATATCTGCCGTTTTGACAAGCTTTTGCTAAGCACGACACGACTAAAGCGAACATGCCTTTTTTTAGGATACAAAGTTGTCCGAATGCAATCTTCTCAAAATTTTATCACACGAGACATACGTACAAATGTCAGCATATCAAGTTACTACAATCCGTCAAATTTACTGAATGGAATTTGTCAGTTTTCAGTAGCTTGATGTGCTGGCGACTGTAGTATTTCAGAACCTGCCCGCTCCGCTCTCAGCGGGACCAGGGGCTCACCTATCCGGGTTTAACCGGTTTAAAGACTGGACGTAGCCGAGACAGATTGACACCGCAATTCCCGGTGTTTCGAGCGCAACAAGAACTAGAACATCGATAACCCGTCCGTGGAAAACCAACTTACCTACACATCACTAATTTGTTAGGCGAATACTACAAGTAAATTATAGTTTTTTTTTTTTTTAGAAATATTCTTTTTAAAATTGGATATGAGGAACTCGTGGCTAAGTGAAAGCCGCACGGGCCAGTCGATCATAAGGTTAAGCAACGCTTGGCGTGGTCGAAGGTACGCTAAATTGGTGGGTCCCGGCTGTCATTTGTACATCTTTGGCAGTCGTTACGGGAAGTCAGATGCCAGAAAGTCTGACCACCAGTCAAGCCAAGGGGTACTGGGTTGAGGAGTTCAAACAGGCAGTCGCTCTACGTAAAACACTGGTACTCAGCTGCATCCAGTAAGACTGGAAGCTCACCGCAACATATGTAGCTTGGGAAACGGCTAGGCAGATGAAGTTCCTTTTCCAAATTACAGGTGTGGAAGTGAGGTTGTGTATTTGTTACGTATATGGATATGGTATAAATACTCGTAAATGGTTTTTCTTTCTTTCTTTCATGGTGCATCAGGTGAACAATTTAAAATGAAATTAGTATGAAAATAGGTGGTAGGTACTCCGGAGACTGTTACAAGCAATTTTTATCGTGCTATAAGTAAATAAATCAACGCGCGATTGAAACCTTAAAAAATATTATTAATATTAAAAAAATATAATGAAGTCTTTGATTTTTTTTAAGTAGGTATATACATATAGCAACAGAATATACAGCCTTGCGCCTGTTATTTGCCGACTGGCTTTCAAAAGTGGGTTACATAAAATCGCACCGATCTTGAATATCAGAATAACAAAGCCAGTCTTCCAGCCTTATCTTTGAGTGACGGACACAATTCTATGAAAACTGAACACTTCAACCGATTCCCCGATCTTTGAAACTCTTGTCCGTATCAGAATTCGAGAGAATTCAGTGTAAAACTGTGATGTGACAATTCGATGATCAAATTCGGTAAATCAGTAAAAAAATAGTAAATCAAGCAACTACAATCTGTCTTTCCTTAAAAGATTTTCAACTTTATCACTGAAGCATATATTATGTAGTTCAAAGTTGATTGGGAAAAATTGTCAGTTTCAGGTAGCTTGATTTGCTAGCGTTTGTACCTTACTACTACCTGTCAAATTTCGCTAATAGATTTTCAACTTTATCACTAACATATATCGGAACACCTTTTTCACACACGGTCGGTTAGCCCCATGGTAAGCTATTGATTAGCTTGTGTTATGGGTGCCAACACAACTGATAAACTACATATACTTTACACATATATATTTATAAATACATATTATAACACCCAGACCACAGCCAACAACCATGCTCATCACACAAATGTCGACCGTGCCGGGAATCGAACCCGGGACCCACAGCTTGGCAGTCCGGCGTGGAAACCGTTGCGCTATCGGGGTCGTCGACGCAAGTCGACGCCTAGTGGTAGCTCTTTACCAATATACGAACTTAATGTATCTCGGAAACGAAATACCTACTAAAGTTCAAACGATATTTGCGTTGGGACTCGCATATGGTCGTGGCATTAAGAGCCCGAACCGTATTGCGAATTTGTGGCGCATACTGCACCCAAGTTATTTCTTCTTTCTTTCTCTATTTCTTTGTTCTTCTGACGATTATGTAGCATTTATTTTAATAGAAGAACAACCCGGAAGATGCAGCGTGAGCAGTCCCGCCACTAGGTGGACGGACGATCTAGTCAAGGTCGCCGGGAAACAATGGATGCGGGTTGCTGAGGATCGCGCAAGGTGGCGAGCCTTGGGGGAGGCCTTTGTCTAGCAGTGGACGTCTTTCGGCTGAACAGCGACGACGACCATGAAAAAGTAGAACTAACATTCTCCAAAAATACACCATAACTAGGTATTAGTAGGTATGTAAAAGAAATGGTTGCCTCATCTTAACATTGACTTAATTAATCGTTATTTATAATGCGTAAAACAAGTTAATTTTCAGTCTACTTATCTAGCTAAATTTCTATCCCTGATAAATCCAAAGTATAAAGACATTACGACTTTCAATTCAAGATATCAGACAGACGCCAGCACATCAAGGTATCTAAAACGGTCAAATTTTCCCAATCAACTTTCTACCTTATGCTTGAGAGATAAAGTTGAAATTTGACAGGTTGTACCTAGTAGCTTACATTTTGGTGTCTGTACCAATTAATTATGATGGTACACAAAACATAATTCAATATACAATTATAATGATACTCCCTACTGAATATACTGAGTAAATAAACGCTACGGCAATTTAGAATACATTTTCACTAGGTATATTCGGACGCGAACTAATTACTCTTTTCACGTCTCTGAGCTCTGGAAGGCAAATTAATTAGTCATTTTACTTGTGAACTTTGGGATATAGAACGTGGAAATTATTGACGTCTGAACATACATACATACATATCTACCTAATTGCGTCTAATATTAATGTATAGATGTCAGCACATAAGAATACTACAATCTGTCAAACTTCCTTAATAGATTTTCAACTTTATCGCTGAAGTATATGGTTCAAAGTTGATTGGGAAAATTTTTCAGTTTCGGGTAGCATTAATATGCTAGTTCTAAACGTGTATTTACAGTCATGTGGATGTGAAATCATTGAATCGACGTAATAAATCATTAATTCAGATACTACACACCAATCCTATGGCCATTTCAAACTTTTACAGAAGTTAATGAAACGATTTTGAAATTTTAAGACATGGTGTGCACAGACCCTTAGTGGTCTTAGAGGCTAGCTCAAATATATGGTTACGGTACCAACATCTACATTATATTCCTGTTTGCAGTTTTCTAGTAAATCAGTTGGTTTATCTACGGAACAAATTCAAAAATGTAACAGAATTTATATGAAATTATCTACCAAATAAACTAAATGGAACTTATTCGGAGGTGGTGAAACAGGCCCCTATAGAACAAATTATCTAACCATTTAATAAGCAGTAAGCACGTTACCAAAGAAAATTATGCAAAAGTCGACAAAAAGCTAAGTACGACGAGCAAACAGCAGCTTAGGTTAAAAACTTAATAGTAGCAGTTAACTATTCATGAGCTTATAGTTAAGTCAACGGTAATCGGTGTGATCCATACATTAGTAAGAGCTAATCTTGTCTAATTGTGTGAGCTGAGTGAGAGAGACGAAGTTTTTACGATATTAAAACGTTATACAAAACGATTGTTATTCAATATACAGTAGTTAAGCAGTGGAAGTCTTATGCTGAGATGATGATGATCAAAAATAGAACACGTGTTCCAAATGCTAGTATCATTACGTTGACTGCGTCGTTGGTCTAGTGGTCGCAAGGCGCGACTGCTGTGCACGGGGTCTCGGGTTCGATTCCCGGGTCAGGCCGCTTTGTGGGTTATGAGAAACTATCATAAAGCAGCCTGGAGTCTGGAAGTTGGTGATGGATTCACCCGTGCATCGGAGAGCATGTAAATGTCGGTCCTGCGCCTGATCTCTCTCCGGTCGTGTTGGATTGCCGTCCCATCGGACTATGAGAGTGAGGGAATAATGCTTGTGCACTACATATAATATGTCAAACTAATAGGGCCTCACTACAAACAGTTAGACAGACGTATAACATGTAGATATTTAAAATATTTTTCCATACCATTTTTTCTTTAAACACGCGTCATAGCCACATAGCCTATAAGGTCCAGTTTTTGTTAGTCTTTTTTATTTATTTATTAAATTCAATCATTTTTATCGTCACTCAGAATACTGCTGGCAACTTGTGCCGTAATAACGTTGATGGCGACACTGCTTGTCTAAATTAAGCATATTTTCCAAGCGCAATTAAGAGTGCTAGTTGGTAAGGTAATTGCACGCAATTTGGTCCTGGGTTAGCGCATAAAAATATGACGCTGACATTTTTATGAGCGACTCGGCTTAATTTTGAACGCTGTATAACTGTGGCTAAGTTGGTCTACCTACCTGGAATGTTTTGTGTCTACAATTTGAGAAGGTACATGTGAATTTCAATAAAAATATTGGAAACAGAACACTTTCTATAAACCCAAAGCTACAGGTTTCTCAAATTATCACAGTATTAAAAGGATATTTCCAATATTGTCTAGACATTATGTTTTACCAGCTTCCGCGCTCGGTTCCACCCGAATCCCGAAAAAACAACTTAACAGTATCTAGCCTATAATGTAGGTATGCATAAGCCAAGTTTCATCAAAATCCCTGCAAAAGTTTGCACTGTTTGATATATCAGTGTGATGTAATGTGAAAAAGCCCAAAAACTACCATAAACTATAGCTAATCAATACCAATCTCTATTTATTAGACTGTCAATATTCTCACCAAACTCGAGTTCCCAATCCCATCTTAAGCTCTCAAGCTAATTCCCCGAGAAACTGCTCAATCATTCGACTTGGAAGTCCAAACAGCAAAACCACAAGCGAAGTTTGAAATACAAGGCTACTCCCGTTAACTTGGTATCCGAAACGACAAATTTATTACCCCTGGCCATCGGAACCATCTTGTACTGTAATGTTAGAACGATATGTTTGTAAGTTGTTTTCTATAGCTCCAATGAGGCAGTTAGATCATTTGAGAGTTGGTGTTATAGAAGGAGGATCAGCATCACCACGAAGCAATTTCTTAATTATTATTATTACTTTTCCTTATTTTAACGGGAGTAAACTAACCTAATTGAGCTAAAAGTTGTCATTTGTACATCTTTGGCAGTCTTTACGGGTAGTCAGAAGCCAAAAAATCTAACAACCAGCTTTAGCAAGGGGTCTCGGGTTGCCCAGGTAACTCGGTTGAAGAGGTCTGACAGGCAGTCGCTCCACGTAAAACACTGGTATTCAGCTGAATTCGGTTAAGTCTGGAAGCCGACCCCAACATGGAAAAAGGCTAGGCAGATCATCATCATCGTATCTTATAACGAAAATTTATTAGAAAAGACGTCGAAATCTCAAACTATAGATCTGCAGGCCAATGGTCTATTGACCTCTAGTTCGGAGGCACAAAGCCATCCTAATCCAACACCGAATGTATTCCGAAGCAGTATTTCATCTGCGAGTGTATATCGAAGTTTCCAGAACATGTAACTACCCACATGAATGTAAATACGATATTCAATGGCTTCGTGAATAAACTAGGAGGTTCTGTGTAATCTGATGCCTATGTATTAAGAGCGCATATATCGAAACTTGGCAATGTCACAAATGGCTGTCAAATATTTGCAAGTTTTAATCAATTTGGGAAATTGATTATGAGTATAGGCATGAAAGTAAGAAAAATGGCTCTGTAGTGCACTTACCAATAATATAAACGATTTAGGTGTAAAAAAGGATTTGATAAGTTCCCAAGTTGGCGTATCACTTATAGATATTATTCGCTGTTACGATATGTAAAAATCAATTTACTACAGAGCTTTATTTCTTATTTTTATATCGCAAAATTGCCAAATTAGAACTAACGTAAATATATGCCAGCTATTTGCGACGTTGCCGACTTTTGGAATACGCGCGCTTAATGTTGATTCTCATATATACCTGAATATGTTAATAAGCTTTATCTTCAAATCATTAAACGAGATTCTACCGGTGTATTTTTCTCTTTAGCAAAGAGTAACAAATTGCGTACGAAAATTTCTAAAATATCCGCGTGATTGCAACCTTTGTAAGCGAACACATGCTTGCTGTGGACTCGCGCTGCCGTAAACACATTTTTCATTTCCGAAAAAATATGCGCGAACCATTTTTTATGAATCTCGCTATTATAATTAAATTCATTAAAAAAAAAAATTTTAAACCATGCTGAGAGAAAGTCTTTACTTCCCGTATATATTTCAATCTATCCCTACTTAACTTATGTATAAGCCAGTTCACATAAACGGAGCTGCTCCCTGTAGAACAATCGTCATCTCCCGAGCCTTTTTCCCAACTATGTTGGGGTCGGCTTTCAGTCTAACCGGATTCAGCTGAGTACCAGTGTTATACAAGGAGCGACTGCCTATCTGACCTCCTCAACCCAATTACCCGGGCAACCCAATACCCCTTGGTTAGACTGGCTGTATTAGAATCCCTGTAGCATAATCATGAGAATATAAAAACATAAAATATAATAAACACTTACCTTTTTTATCTGCATACAACACTGAGCACTAATACACCTTAATGTTCACATTTTGGTCTACTCAATGTCCGTCCGTCCTGTAGGGATCCAGCAGAATACCAGCGTCAGGTATTCTACCAAACAAACTGGCAAACTTTAGACACGTCACAGCGTACCGCGCCATTTTGATTTCTTTTTTGTTTTACTTATAGATATTCTTTGTACCCACTTTTTTTCGTTTTTCACCGAAAAGATGGTTCTCAATTCGGTTGGTATGTTTTATTTTACGAATAAAATATTGTTTTGGTTGCTGAATTTTATGAATCAATGCTTTCTGTATCTATCTATTTCATATAGCAATAATCGTACTACTCTAAGTCATACATTAGCGTGATCGTTAGCTTAGTGTCAACAAACTTTTCCGTGAAGGAGTGTCTGACAAATAGTTTGCAAAACATTTGTTTTCTAACCATTTGCATATGGGAGAGTGAAAACGCATTTTCCACATAGCAGATGTCAGAAAAAAACAAATGACAGGCTGCGTTCGAAAATTAAAAAGCGCTCGCGCTTACTAATGGGATATAAGTACCTACATACTACATAACATACTGAACACGGTATGCAAATGGTTAAAATAATCTTTGTAATAAAAAAGGTATAATACACACAAGTTTCCTCAAACATATGTAATTTTTCATGTAAATACGTGGTCGACGGCCATTAACCAACTTTGTATTCACACAAACATTGAGTATGATTACGCCTCATATGGTTGAAATGGCATTTTTTACTTATAAGTTTTACTATAAATCGCTCAGAAAGGTATCCGCTTTTTTATATTTAAAGAACGCTACAGTTACCTTATACAAAATAAATTGTCGAATAACGACCCCGATGGCGCAATGGTTACCACACCGGACTGCCGCGCTTAAGGTAACGGGTTCGATTCCCGGCATGGTCGACATTTGTGTGATGAGCATGCTTGTTGGCTGTGGTCTGGGTGTTTATAAATATATACGTGTAAAGTATATGTAGTTTATCAGTTGTGTTCGCACCCATAACACAAGCTAATCAATAGCTTACCACCGACCGTATGTGAAAAAGGTGTCCCGATATATTATTATTATTAAAAAAAATGCTCAACTTACGAACCAGTCAGATTCCCAATAGCGACCTGAACAGACCAACATACACTACAGAACACAATCAACAATGTTGAATTAAGTCAACATACTTCCCTTGTCATGCTTCGAAACATGACCGTTACTCCAAAACACAAGCTCCCGATTCCATAACAAAAACATAAGTTTTGCACAACAAACGCCACCTCATCTACGCACGCCATGACTCGTGACTATGGCGACCAGACTTTGATAAAAAACCGTGACGGGCCAAAGTGGCAAACATCTGCGTCCTGTCCACAATATGGATGGATGTGCTGCGTTTATTTGTAGAAGGAAATGTCTTTTATTTTCATTGTTATTGTAGAGATGTAACCTCTTACATTATATTTTGTAACAGGCCGGAACATCAATTAAATATACATAGAATAGATTTAAGAATAAAGTAGTTAGTCTTTAGTTTGACACTAAGTCGCCCGTCAGCGCCCAAACAACGAATACAGCTTGAAGTTAAATATTAAAAGTTTCAATTAAGATCCTAAATGCGAAGACGATAAACCTGGAAGCCTATATCTTCACGAGAGGAAGATAGGTTTCCACATTATTTAGCCAACTGTGGTAGAAATAAGGGCTTTTCATTTTAACGAGCTAACCGTGTATGTAGGCTATTGTACTAAAACCAAGGAACGGGTTGTAAAACCTTTTTTTGGCTAAATGGTATGTGCGAAAAAATCCGAATCGAAAATTCAAGTTTAATTGAGCTCTAAACCAAAGCCGTAAAGCGTGAAACAGGCCGAATATGACCTCTAGCAATTCTATATTCAAATATGAGAGCCGAACAAATAAAAAAAGTTTTCCCCTTTCCATTATCGGATCTCCCTCACCAAAGTTTGAAAAAAGAAATTCTATAGAATTTAATGGTATATTTTTTTTCATAAAATTTGAAAGTCTCAATTGAAGGTTTCTTGGCGTAAAATTGACTTAGACCGCCCTCACACCAGCGGTTGTCCAGCGTGGACTTTCGATGAACATATGCGTAGTGTTCGCAGCTTCGCGGCAATATTGACGCGTCATTACGCATTATTATACGCCGCGTGATTGAAAAGTCATGTGGAATCTTGGTCACATTGGACCTTTCAAGAGATTGTGATTGAATAATTTATTTTATAGTATAAAAGCAAGTTTGCAGTAAAAGTTTGTCTTAAACTTTTAAAACGGATTTGACAAGAAAAATATCAGCATCAATATAGAAAAAGAGCGCAAAATCATTTATTTTGCGCAAGCGCACACACAAAATGGGTACATAAATAATAAAAAACACAAAAGAAGGAGAAAATAAATGACAAAGAGAAAAATAAAAACAGTAGACAAAAAAAAAAATACACGAGCTAAAAATACCACTACCCAAAGTCCAGGCGCTTTACGCCTTTACTACACTATCTGTCAGTGGACCTGAATTATGACAATACAAAACGAACACACAAATTAATACAAATTAAGAATATGGAAATTGGAAATAAACAAACTGATCTAAAAAAGCTATCTGCTCTGCGTCCGCGTTCAACGAACGCTTACTCTAGACAAACGCTAGTGTGAATGCGCTCTTACAGTTGTGCTGTATTCGACTGGAATAAGCTCGGAATGACCTTTCACGGGATGCTGGACCCCCGGCGAGATTGACGCCGTATCCGTCGCTATTATCCGCACTGCGGACATAGGCCAATTATTAGCCTTTTCTTTCTCAATTTAGTTTTGAGTTTTGGTTATTTAGTTTTAAAATTTCGTGCTGAGACTACGGGCCAGTTTCACTGGTTGCTGATAAGTTCCAGATAATTTATCTGGTAGATAATTTCATACAAATTCTGTTCCATTTTTTAATTTATCTGGTAGATAGTGGCTATCCGTAACCTGTGAAACCGACCCTTATAATTGTAACACACAACGTTTGTTCCTTTTTCGTATCGAGTGGAATGAAAACTATCAATTTACAAGTGCAGGTAGCCGACGCAATCAATTAAATTCGATAAACAAGCACTCAAAAATCGAACTGCCCCCAAATTATCCATCACTTACCGCGTTTCGGATATCCGCGCAGCCGTATCCGAACCGGCGGATACGGGAAGCCGCACTGTTATTTGAAACTCCGGCCAGATTGGCGGGGTGTTGCAAAATTTTAGCCATTAAATTGTAAATTTTGAGCTCCGTCTCCTAACTTACTTAACCTTAGATTAGATAGAAAGCCGTTTTATAATAACAGTAATATTTTAGTATGTTGTATAGTTTTATAACTGTTTCAGGTGCTGTAAAACGAAGGCTTAAAGCGTTACAGGCATTTTGCATGGATTTAGTTTTACACAAGTTGTTTTACACTTAATTAATACATGAACCTTTTATAACTTTGTGAAGGTCTCTATAGACCGCCTGACAGCTTAAGCTTGGTTTGTACACCGCGCTTAAAGTTTCAAATGTATTTTTTAGTTCTTAAGATACATAAACCGTTGATAATTTTATTTTCTTTTGTGTTTTGGGTGGATTTCAGTGATTAAAGCTTATTAAACTCAGAACACAGATTTATTATGTCATGTTAGAAGAAAGTCCCTGTGCTCATTGTCAAAGACTGTGCTATTAAAATGATAAATGATATTTATTTTGCAAATCGATTGAAATCAACACTGACACGTCAACACATTTTTTACAAAACGAGATGAAGTCGGCCTTTCCTAACTGACTACCTTGAGAAGAAACGCCGAAAAAAACTCAGTTTAGATATAACAAACAGACAGTCCAATTTTATTTCATTGTAAAGACAAAACCTCTAAAATGTTAACTTTTATTAGGAGAAGTGCAAAGAACTAAAGAATTTTCTGAACAGAACTGCATACAACTAGAGCAAAAATTGCGATGAAAATGAAAAGCGAGAAAAACTGGCAAGAAACCGTTTACTTGCAGACCAAGTGCCATAAACTTGCAAAGAATAAGAAAACGTACGCGTTTCCGTCCATAGATCAAGAACCGGACGGTACGGCGGCCTTATGTCGGAACGGTTTTACGGTTTTTCCTACAAAACTCGCTGAGTGTCGCCTGAACTTCCAAGGTCACATTACCATAAAGTCTGTGCCCTCACAAATTTCTCTGTAAGCCCCGGATACACTAGGGAACATTTTGTCCCGCAACATGACGCGCAACACAAAATATACGAGACGCTGCAACGTTGCATAGTGTTCCGCAACATGACCCACAACATTGTACGTGACGCGGGGCATGTTGCATGCTCCCGCCTCGAGAGCGAGCGCACGTGTCCCGCGTCAGTGTTGCGCGATTTGTCACTGAGTGTAGTCGCGTAATATTAACTCTTCTTTCTCGTTGTAATAAAAAATTCCGCATCTACCACCTTCTCTTTCTCTTACGTTTCAAAACACTCGATATAATTACTATGTACACAGCACTAATAGCCACAACCTCGACAAAATGTTCCGCGACATGTATGTCGGGACATTCCGCGTTGAGCAACATGTTCCGCAACATGTTGTACCATTTGTCCCCCAGTGTATCCGTGGCTTTACTCGACTTGCAGACGCGAAGTTCCGACACTTTTTATTACAGCATCTCAATTTCGTTCATGACTCAATAAGGGTGGCGACTTGCAGAGTTATTAATTTGTCTGTAATTTTAGCTTTACATTTGTTGTTTCATAATTTTAGAAATAGAAGTCGTGTTGGCCTAGTGGTTAAAGTACCAGCCTTTCGAGTATGACGGTACGGGTTATTCCAGGCCAGGCAAGTACCAATGTAACTTTTCTAAGCTATACGTACTTTCTAAGTTTATCTTTTGCACCAATGACTGATCAAAGGTGAAGGAAAACAACTCGAGGTAACCTGGACTATAATGTCTGAAATCACCAACTTACATTGAGCAAGCGTGGTGATTAACGCTCAATCCTTCTCCTTGGGAGAGGAGGCCTGTGCCCAGCAGTTGGACGATAAACAGGCTGTGATGATGATGAATTTTCATAAAGGAGAACACTTATCGTGTTTTTGGTTACACAATAACATCATCTGATTAATATTTTTTAAATATTCAGCTACCAAAACTCTGAAATAAAAACCAACCAATATTTATTTTAAAAAATATATAGGTATAAAAACGTTTGTTCGTATAAGCTGAAACCATTCCAGTAAGTACCCATTCAAACGCAACAAACCATTATCCTCGTGAAAATGAAGAGAACGCAATCGAAGTTAAACAAATGGAATTAAATTTCGCCAAAAAAAATCTATTCAACAAAATCCTATTGTATCCGCAGAGGGATTAATAACCTATGCAAATCTGGCGCGTACGTGTTACATTTTAGTATTTCGTTGCTGACAATGTAGTTGATACCATCATCTCCCGAGCCTTTTCCCAACTATGTTGGGGTCGGCTTTCAGTCTAACCGGTTTCGGCTGAATACCAGTGTTTTACGAGGAGCGACTGCCTATCTGACCTTCTCAACCCAGTTACCTGGGCAATCTAATACCCCTTGGTTAGACTGGCGTCAGACTTACTGGCTTCTGACTACCCGTAACGACTGCCAAGGATGTTCAATGACAACCGGGACCTACAGTTTAACGTGCCATCCGAAACACAGTCATTGGTGTCCAAGATATACTCAGAAAGTACATACAAACTTAGAAAAGGTGCATTGGTACTTGCCCGACCTGGAATCGAACCCACGCCCTCACACTTGAGAGGTTGGCTCTTTAACCACTAGGTCACCACGACCTTTAACCACTAGGCCACCACGACCTTTAACCACTAGGCCACCACGACAATGTAGTTGATACCACTGTAATAAAATAATCCTAAGACTTAACGTCATCATCATCATCATTTATTCGTCCCACTGCAGGCTATAATATATACAGGTCTTCTCTTAAAGTATTGAGCAATAATCACCACGCTTGCTCAATGCGGGTTGGTCATTTCAGACTTCATAGTCTAAACGTTTTCCTTCATCTAATATCGATCATTAATGTCCAAGATAATATACTAAGAAATTACATAGAATTTTGAAAAGTTATACACTGAGATACGCATACTTGAGAGGCTGGTGTTTTAAAAACTAGACTTTTCTCTTGACCCTCCTCCTGACTCTTTGGGATACACGTAGGTCTCTGTCCAGTTAAAATTATGTAAGTTTAGCCACAAAAAAATTGTTTCAAGATATCTAATAAAAAATTAAGATGTTGTTTAAAAATGAAAATCTATAGTGTTATTTTATAAAGAACAAATATATTCCGAGATTCTGGAAATGCAAACTGGATAAGGTCTTTATTATACAGGCAAACACAAATCCCTAACGTAAGGTTGGGAACTTAAGGCTCGAAGTACATATAAAAAGGTCCTTTCAGCGCATAGCTTGCGCACTAATCAGCAGTCCAACCATGTCCCCTTGCATTCACTAGTAATTGAACTTTTTCTGCACTCGCAAAGAAATTCTAAATTCAATTCCAATTACTTTAGAACTTATCTTGGCATCTCAATTTGAAATGAGAAAATAAATTGCAACGCTTGCAACATGTCCATGGTATTTACTTCATTCAAATGCAGTTCTAAATTACTTTGTTATTTTTACAAATAATTATGTAATTTCATAACAGGTACAAGAATATAAAGAATCATGTTTCTTTTTGTTTTTTACGGATTGGACTCTATTTTTAATTTTAGGTCCTGTTTCACCACGAAGAAGTTCCAGTTAGTTTGTTTCATTTTCTGTTCCATTTTTGAATTTATCCGGTAGATAGTGGCCATTCGGACATTCTGAAACTGGCTACATCTATAGTATCAAATACGTCGTTATAAACGGGATTGCTAAACAGAACAAATCCGGCGATTTCATACATTGGACGCGGACGTCAAAATCCAATCAACCCAACTATTTCCCGTGCTGAGGTCCTGGGATCAGTGTTCAGCAAAAAATATTGCCCTGGGAGCATCCTAAATAAACTAAAAAGTGTTACCTCGCAGGACGTGGGACTCATTAATATTCCCATGTCAACATGCTGTCTTCGCCTATCTATTGAATATTTGAACAGGTCTTATGATGCGGTAACGTTAAGGGGAAGATCTAGTATGCGTGGCTTCTGGAGACTAAAGGTGTTAAGCAAACAAGCTTTGCGGATTCGTAATATCAAACATCTTTTGAGAAAAAAGACATACGTCGAGTAAATGTAGAGGTTTTATTTTGGGCATAACTTTTTGTCGCATAGTGGGAGACCTTTTGTTTTAGGAACTTTTGTTATAGGTCATTGCTTTCATTCCCTTTAACGGAAAGCCATTTCTAAGAACTTATATTTAGAACTAGCTATTCCCTAAGGCTTCAGCCGCGTCTAAATGGAAATTCTTTCTGCACCAGGATAAAAAGTAAGTTACTCACCTAAGCTACTCGGTGAAAGTCCCGTCAAAATCTGTCCAACAAATAGCCTCACAGATAGACAGACATTAATTGAAAAAAAAACTTGTTTTGGTATATTTACCGTATACATCCATATGCACTTAGTAGTACAAACAGACACACCAATTTTATCTATTTCTATAAATAATAGCGCCGTGAATGGATCATCCTTCTATCAGCAATACAGCGAAAAATAAGGACAAAAAAAGCTGAAACGCTACTGAAGAAAACTTCAAACAGTGATAATAAAAAGTTCCGAATCGATTGTAGGCAAAAACTAGTTTGCTGGAAGCGATCGAGGTGTCGAAGAATTCCGCTCTCATTGGCCCCCTCAAGGTCTAAGGCACGCTCCAAACGTTTCTAGTGCCCATTATCTGAGTTTTGAATGATCAATTTAACTTCGCCCGCTGAAAAGTAGTCAGAGGTGATAAAAATTGATATGGTAAGTAGACCCAGCGATTAATTAAGACTTTTTTGAGTTAGCTCTAATGTGTAACACTGGGAGATTTTATCTCTTAGTCTTAGCTAGGTAATAAAAGGGATCCAAACTGGTCTGATACGGTGGCTGTTCGCTTCTAAGGAAATCATGCAGCTGCGCAGGACATGATGGCATCCAGGCCGATTGTCAGCTACGGCTGCCGTTCTCTTTTATGGAGATCAGCCAGCTGCGCAGGACATATTATAGTGCACAAGCATTCGCGCAGACACAGGTGCACTCTCTATGCCCTCACTCTCATAATCCGATGGGACGGAAATCCGACACGACCGGAGAGAGATCAGGCGCAAGACTGACATTTACTTGCTCTTCGATGCACGGGTGTCAATTAGCAATTTCCAGACTCCAGCTGCTTTTGTGAAAGTTTCTAAAAATCCTCAAAGTAATTTCGACCCAGCCTGGGAATTTAACCCAAGATCCCATTTTCAGCAGTCGCCCCGTGCGTCTACTAGACCAACGGCCAACGAAAACTACAAAAAATACTTACAAAATTATTAATTTTTCTTCGAGGCTCTCATATTTAACTGCAAGCGAAAGAATAAGTTTATTTTCTGTTATATTTTATTCAAGTTAGAACAATCTAAGATAAAGAAGTATTAATGAGTTCGCTAAGAACTTTTGAAACATAATATTCGTACAACATAATTTGCGTGATAATCACAAATGACTGGTATGTGTAGGCCTGGTCACGCAAGCGTAGTAATTACACATATCATAGACCGCTATCAAAGAAAAATATTCTCCGAATTATAAATACCAAAGTAATTTCTGCTAATTAAAATCATGATATCAATTACAATACTTAGGGCCACTTTTACCGGTTGCTGATAAGTTCCAGATAGTTTATCCGGCAGATAATTTCATACAAATTCTGTTCTATTTTTTAATTTGTCTAATAAAATTGATCGAATTTGTCGAAGAATTTGTCGTATGAATATATTAAAATCTCGGTTGTACAGACGCACGCACATCAAGCTATCCGAAATTTTAAAATTTCCAAATCAGCTTTGAACTATATTTTATGCTTCAGTGATAAAGTTGAAAATCTATTAAGGAAATTTGACAGATTGTGGTAGCTTGATGCGCTGGTGTTTGTACCTTTTTGACACGTTTCTGAAAGAATCACTAATATTAATTACTATAGCCAACTACTACTTGTCTCAAAGATATTTCTTTTTAATTGTTCTGGAGTCTGGGCGATGGATCATGGCAGCAAGATTTTATTGGATCGACAGACGAACTCGCTCATTAAAAGTTATAGATGATAGGTACTTCTTCTAAGAGATACTTCTTGACTGTCACGAGATTGTTATGTTTTATATCTGCTTAGCCAGCATATCGTTGTTTAATAGATGAGCGTGAAAGACCCGTTTTTGGTCTCGTCTTGTAAAAGCCATGTGATTTCGAAGTACTTGTGGATGGGTCACTTTCAAACATGAAAAAAGAAGGTATTTTAAAATTTTTATTGTGAAAACTTTTAGAATATCCCTTTGACAAACCTCATTTCACTCTTTCTCAATGTATATTACCAATATTACAAAGCTGAAGAGTTTGTTTGTGTACTGGAACGCGCTCATCTTAGGAAGTACTGGACCAATTTGGAAAAAAAATTTCAGATTTAGCCCAATTTTCGTGGAAGATATAGCCACATAGGGTCCTTCAGAAGGAACATATGGGTGTTTTAATTTACCATGAAAAAAAAATTATAGATATACTACCAAAATAGTAGTTACCAAAAAAGTTGACAAACACTACCTACCTTCTTTGCATATTATTTCTGACGAAAACAGAACACATTTCTCCTGATTTCCTGATTCCATTCCACCCATAAAATAGCAGACTAAACATATATTTCTGCACCAAATACCACCTCCAATTTCGCAGCTACTTTCGCAACTCCCAGTCTTCCCCGCTCATTCCCACGTCAGAGTGGAGTCTAACGAAGTCATTCATGCGCCTCGCCCGTATTGTACCCGTAAGATATGCTCACTTAAATTGGATCAAACTTTGCAATTAAAAGTTACACACCATACGATTGTGATAAACTACTATGTGGCTTGTTTCTGTGAAGTTTGGACTTGTAACAGGTTGGATTTTGTATTGAAAACTTCGTGGTAGTCAGCTATGGTCAATACAATATAATATTGGCTTCAGAGCGCGTATCCTAAAAGTGGGCAACTACATAAAGTATTGCATTTCAAGAATTATAATAAAGATACTTAGCTTATAACCTGCAGGCTCATGGTGATTCTATGTCTATTCTATCAAGAAGAGACAAAGCTCTTTCTGTCAATGACAACATGTCTTCTGCCCGAACATGGCGCGCCCTGTCAACTGTCTATAATCCCTTGTTGACTTATGTTAATCGAAGAAAAAAAAAATTTCTTTTGTATGTGACAAAAGAAATCTTACGTCAATCTGTCACTTATCTGTCATTGTGTCCATTCTCCGGTAGAAAAAACTTGTTTCTACGGTTATCATGCTGAGCCTGTGGAACATACGATATATCACCATCAACCGGTGGGAGACACTATGGACCAGCAAATATATGGTTGTATTGACCACTAAATTAGAAAGAATCGTTCGATTTTTTTACCGTCAGACTTGAGACTCTTACTGACTTAAACCCACTGTGTTCCTTCTGGAGGTTCCAGTGTGCTAGGGCCACGGTAACTCTTAAGAGGAACCCGCAGCCCACAGGCAGAAATTCGAATTTTTAACTAAGAAAAGCTTAAAAAATCATCGCGCATGTAACGGCATGAATTCAGCGACAGCCTTTCAACGCTTTTAAGTTAATGAACACAGACAGCACATCAAGCTACCCGACATTGTAAAAAATTTCCAATCAACTTCGGACCATATGCTTCAGCCATAAAGTGGAAAATCTATTAAGGAAATTTGACAGATTGTGGAAGCTTGATGTGCAGGCGTCTGAACTTCGAGATCCACAATAATTGATAATGGTTACCACGGAACACAGCTAAATTTAAAAATTTACGTTTGAAATGCTTTTGTTTGTAACACGTTGCATGTGAACGGAATTCCAATATGTGTAGACAAAAAAGTACTTTTGTTTGTGAACCGGGGCTTTTTAAAGTTCGGGCGTTTTTAGTAAAAGCCCGTGAAGGCTTTTGAGATATATTAATTTTCAATACCTTGGAGTTTTTAACAGACTTCAAAAAAGAGGAGGTTATCAATTCAACGGTGTGTTTTTTGTGTGTTTGTTACGCGATCACTAACGCCTATTTTGGACCGATTTTTGATGATTATGTTTTGAATTCGAACTTGCGTAATCAATCCCAATTATTCAGTTTCCCAACACTAGTTTTAGACTACGTACTTCTTAGCAATAACTACATATTATTATTATAAAGCAATATCATAGAAATAAAAACATCCATTAAGAACCTATTTCGGTCAATTTTCCTTGAACATTTTGTCAGCCCGTTCGAATATTTGCTAAAAAAAAACAATTGAACGGAGATGTTGCACTAACAGAATGTTCTAGATTAGTATTCTTCACAGTCCCACGGATGCTCCTCTATTTTAAGATGTGCAAGACATGAATTTCAATAAAACACTTTATTCTAACAACACAGAACTCCACGGAATGGAAATATCAAAACAAAAGTGCAGACATTTTTGTTTGTTTGCTAACAATAGGGGGATGTTTTAAAATACTTGTTTATTATGTTTTTTTCACAATGGTAGCGAAATGAAAAGCGTAATTGTTGCTTTTACTCTCAGACAAATTGTTGGAGCCATGAAGATATTATGAGTCCCTCATTCGTGTGTTGCGGACTTAGAGGTTATTTCACATATTAGCATTGAGTTTTTTGAACTCAAACTTTTTAAATTTAATCTTTCACACAGTAGAAGATAAGCATTGCCATACAACATGGCAATGGGCAAGGCGCTCCCAGTAGAAAGCGATGGGGATATATGTATATGTATATGGATTACTAAGTAGTTATAGTTCATTTGTTTTAAGTTTTTATTATAGACATTAGTTCAAGGGCCAGTTTCACCGGTTACGGATAGTCACTATCTACCAGAAAAATTAAAAAATGGAACAGAATTTGTATGTAATTATCTGCTAGATGAACTATCTGGAACTTATCCGTAAACGGTGAAACTGGCCGTTAGTATTACCTATATATAAGTGTGTACATAATCCTAAATAAATAGTCCACTTAGAAAATGTTAAAAAGGAAAAAAAATATTATTAAATAAATGATACTTTTCGTAATCAACGAACCATTGTAGAAATCAGCTATTTCTCCTAACAGGCCAACCAATTCTCTTCACCTAAATAAATATAGCGAAAAGTATCTAGAGAGTATTAATTTATTAAATTCTTCGTAAAAACATCATTTTTTACCCAAAAAAAATATACACATAGGCTCGTCATTTTCCGGGTACATTTCCCGTACACGAATAGGGTTCGGCGTAGCGTGAATCACGGCATGCATTGCCAGCAATTAATATGTTAATTAGCGGGCAACACGCAAGGGATGAGCGCGATAGTGTGGCTGACGGCTCGCCGGTGTCATCGCAACACATTATTGTAATGTGTCGCCTGCATAGATTTGTTTGACACAGAATAATATTAGATTAATGAGTGAAATTCGAACTGAATATTATGGAATAAACGCCAACGTTGTACAAATACTAACAATGATAAGTGTGTAACACTTAAAGCGGTATTTTTTAAGACTACGTTTTATAATAGTAGGTTAACGGCCAGTTTCACAGGTTGCTAATAAGTTCCAGATAGTTAATCTGGCAGATAATTTCATACAAATTCTGTTCCATTATTTAATTTATCTGGTAGATAGTGGCTATCTCGTAACCTGTGCCAAAAACATTATTTTCCCGTGCATTGTCCATGTCTATCCGTCGTAGATATTATGTCATAGATTTGCTCTACAACCTCTTCTATAAAACCTAACCATCTAAACGGACCTTATCTAAGAAGCGAAATGAGTCCATTTTATGAAACGATCGACTATTTTAAAACTCTGATATGGCTACGACATACCAATAAACCATAATTTAATATCTACTTTAAAAAGATCAAATTAATATTTTTAGAACATAACTGCATAAAGATTGCACAAAGACTACATTTATTTTTAATTTTAATCCCATAAAAGTAGCTAGCTCACGATAAGTGTCACATAATAATTCATAAAATAAATAATTTCTGCACGACACAACTTTGTAGTGTTATCGGGCTTATTTAATATTCGCGACGTTCTTACAAAGTTATCTCATTAGCGACGACGCTCGGGACACTGGGCTAGCTCAGCGGTGTCAAAGCGCGTCAAACGGTACATTGAAAATTTCAATCATTTTTAATAAAGCTTATTAAGTAATTATGCAGCCTTTACCTGAATATTGTTGTTTATTATTCAGTTGTTTTGATTGTAAGTAAAAAGGAACGTTACTATTAGTTCATATTTAAAAATTCGAACTGGGTCAAGAACCAACTCAATTGAAAAAAAAAAATAGAAAATATTCAAATAAGGGCCAGTTTCACAGGTTGCTGATAAGTTTTAGATAGTTTATCTGGCAGATAATTTCATACAAATTCTGTTACATTTTTGAATTTAACTGGTAGATAGTGGCTATCCGTAACCTGTGAAAGTGGCCCTAAATCTTTTATTTTTATTAAAATATATTTTTATGTGGAAAATATCGATACAAATTATAATCTACTGGCTACCATGAAAAAAAATTTGATTGCTCAGAAAGGCACTCAAATTGTTTACTGCTTTTGCATCATAAAATCTCGCAATTCCACTTTCAGAAATATCGGAAATGATTTTATTGTCCGCCGTTAATATTAATGACGGCTTAGAAAATAAATATTATTATTTGCTTGAATGACGCTATAAAATACATTTTACAAATATTTATATCTATTAAACTTATAATTATTCAAGTAAACTTATTATAAGTGATGGCGTCTAGGCCGATTGTCGGTTACGGCGGCCGTTCTCTCTATGGAGATCAGCCAGCTGCGCAGGATATTATAATGCACAAGCATTCGTGCAGATACAGGTTCATCACTCTCTATTCCCTCACTCTCATAGTCCGTTGGGACGGCCATCCGACACGACCGGAGAGAGATCAGGCGCAGGACCGACATTTACGTGCTCTCCGATGCACGGGTGAATAAATCACCAGCTTCCAGACTCTATGCTATTTTATGAAAAATTCTCAAAACCTACAAAGCAATTTCGGCCCGACCCTGGAATCGAACCCGAGACCCCGTGCACAGCAGTCGCGCTATGCGAGTACTAGAACAACGAGGCAGTCAATAAGTATGTCATTATGGACAAAAATTTTTGTCCATCCTTTGTCCCATTTTCATGCATCCTACTTTTGAAGCAGATCTTTCACCGATTGAGCTGAAATTTTGTATAGATATTCGGCTTGGATAACAATGCATGACTAACTGAGACGACATACTAAATCCAATATGGCGGTATACCCAAGATGGCGAAACAATTTTATTTGTATAAATGACAATGACTGGGGTTTGCAGATATATTAAAAACCTGACGAAACTGACGTTATTTATTTTTGTTATTATCCTACTAATACTGGAAATGCGAATTTTTCATTTTCGGTTAGGTTAAATCTCTTGGATGGATTTTAATGCAAGTCGCCAGTAATAAAGCATCAGAATACCATATAGGCTACTTTCATCCATGTGTGGAATAGTTCCCTCGGGACGCCGGTGAAACCACGGACGGAACCTAGTTATCAATGAAGGTATTTGAAAGCAAAGCCAACATTCTTGGCACACAGGGACCTCCAGAAGGAACATAGTGGGTTTTAGTCAGTAAGAGTCTGACACTCCCTCCAGCTGCACCCTCAGCGGGAGGGATCATTTGATGATTTCCCAAGAAAAAAGCCAGCATTCTTAAAACAACACATTTATTTAACATCACGTATCCATTCACACCATTTTACATATCACAACATTTTACCTACAAAAAATAACGTTTGAAATAAAGTCTGTTCATAAGGAGTGGCACATGACTGTCGCAAAAAATGTAGGTATACTTTTTTTAAATTAAATTGCCGCGTCCAGCCCTATCATTGCCGCCATTTCGGGGATGATCGGGTGCGTTCGTGCTTCACGCGAGGCCTGTATTAAAACTATTACATGCAAAGTAATTAAAAGCTAAGCATGGGTGCGCCTTTGCCATACTTTCTTCCGCAACTTCAGAAGAGATTTTTTGTTTTATAATTAAATTCAGAGCAACTCTAAAAATCACGTAGGTATAAGGTTAATTACTTACCAGTTAAACGAATTAAAAAGTTGTTGTTTTGAGTTCCGGGCAAGCGAAGAATTCTGTTTAAAACACATTCTAGCTGAGGGTTGTTCGCAAGAGTTCCCGTGGCCCCGGCCTCCTCCAGAAGGAACATAATAGGTTTTAGTCAGTAAGAGTCTGACACTCCCTCCAGCTGCACCCTCAGCGGGACCCTTATTTGATGATTTCCAACGAAAAAAAAACATTCTAGAACTGCATCCTTAGCTTGATTTTACTTTTGAATAGGTACTCAATACATGTACTCGTATAATATTCTATGCTCAATAGGCGTATAGTTCTGTATTTTCTTCGTTTGGAATTCCAAAATAATGTAACTTAATTGAAGTTCCAGAATGTTTAACAAATCACCCGTTGATTACAAAATTAAAAATACCACGTGGTAACTATTTATATAACTACGTCTACAATACTCGTAGAAGCAAATGAGAAGCAAACGGATCGTAGCAAAGTCCAATATTATGAATATATTGCGCATGTTTTAATAGTTTTTTGTGAACACACCGTTCGAAGTACGAAATGCGAAATAGTATCAGTCCTTCCATTATGTTTTTATTGACAAAACAACAACAAAATTAAATATCAAAATGAAAACAATAGAGAAAATACACTACTCGAAATCTGGGGAAACAGAAGACACAGGGTGAGACTAGGAGAAAATCTAATAAAAACCACAATGCAAATACCTACATAGATAGATGTATGTAGGCTGACGTTGATACAACGCCACCTTTCAGGACAAATCGTAACCAACACATAAAAAAGTAAGCACTGAAAACGTAGTCGGACTAGTGCTATTGTGAGTATTATACTTGGTTATACTCCATCTACGGCTGAAAACATTCAGCAGAGAACCTGTTTTGCTTTTTGTAAAGACGCCATCTGTTAGAAAATACACGAACTTTTTGAGTCGACTATTTATAACCACAGATATTAAACAGGACACCAAGTAAAATGGATTGTCCTCGATCCATAACAAGAAGATGGAACAAAAATCAAGAAAAATAATACTAATAAAAAAAAATATCCTATAATAAAATATTTTTAAAGTCATAGTAATTTCCTCAGTTGTTGTAACTATTTTTGGTTATTTCTCAATCACTCTTTTATACTTCCTTATTTTTTTATTCATATTTTTGTCACCATTCATGATCAATATGACCTCCAGAATGCATATAGGCCTGCAGTCGTTGAAAGATAATTACTGAAATAACGAAATAATTTGATGCATCCTTTCAATTAATTTTCATTGAACTATTATGTGCATGCTGGATGCGTCCATAGCATATTTAAAACAGTCATTCAGTAGAATCATTCCAGCAAAGCTACGTTGCTAAAGCATTGGTCCATAGTATTCAAACTATAATAATAAAAACTTTAGCTAAAATACCATCATTGCAATAAAATTACAACAAGCGTACAATGGAAAAAAAACTAAACTTTGTTCATAGACTCCCGTATTAAAGTAATAAATAATAAAATTTATTTATGGCAATACCGACACAGTGAGCCATCGCCCTGCTAACGGTGTCATGGCGGTTTGACTTGTTAAAGGTTTTTTTTGCAATAACTTACTAGTTAATGTGCTTTTTAGCAATTTCATCTTTGATTTAAGTTGATATTATCACGTTATAAAAAATAGTTAATAATGCGTGAATACAAAATAGTCGTGTTAGGCAGTGGAGGCGTGGGAAAGTCCGCCCTGACAGTACAGTTCGTACAAGGCATCTTTGTCGAGAAATACGACCCCACCATCGAGGACAGTTATCGGAAACAGGTGGAAGTTGACGGTCAACAATGCATGCTAGAAATACTAGACACTGCTGGTACGGAGCAATTTACAGCGATGAGAGACTTATACATGAAGAATGGACAAGGATTCGTCTTGGTATACTCCATCACCGCACAATCGACATTTAACGACTTGCAAGACCTGCGGGAGCAGATCCTGCGGGTGAAGGATAAAGACGACGTGCCCATGGTGTTGGTCGGCAACAAGACCGACCTGGAGGCGGAGCGCGTGGTGGGCAAGGAGCAGGGCAGCAACCTGGCGCGCCACTTCAACTGCTCCTTCATGGAAACCTCGGCGAAAGCCAAAATACACGTGAACGATGTATTCTTCGACCTAGTACGTCAAATCAACAGGAGAACACCTATCAACAGTGAGCATAAAAAAAAGCGAGGATGTTTGATTCTGTAAGAATGCTGCTGCAGCCTCTGAAGCGTCTAGGTATAAAATATTTAATAATTTGAAAGACTTCTGGTACCCGGATTTGGCTCTCGACTGTTCCCAAAGTTATCTAGGTCGGGTGTTGAGCATCATTGCTTGGTAATTGAAATACCTATAGCATTTCAAGAATGTGCATTTGTTGACTTATTGTGATGGCATGCTGCAGCACTGGTGGAAAATCCACAGAGCGTTCTGGATTGTATCCATAGACCTGTCCATACCGTGTCTCAACCTGTCTATATCTTGATAGTTATAATGTTCAAGGATAGATTCAACGATTCTGTGTGTGTTTCACTCTAGAAATTCCAATTGTAATGTGTGGATGCTGTTAGGTTCAGAAGTTGTAAATGGTTATAAATTTAAATACTACTTGATGTAAGTATAAACATATTCATTTATTTAGAGGCTATGAGGAGTATGTTCTAGAACCTGCGACAATACTGACTTCATTATTTTCATTCCAGTTATATTCTAAACATGGCACTACTTCACTCAAATACTTCTAAGTATGTACTTCTCATTGTTTCTCAATTATGATTTTCAAATATATGAAAAGCAACTAAAAATATTTTTGTTTTAATAATAATATTAACAATATTAGGTGCAGACAGTCCTCTGAAATTTAATTGAACAGGAAAATGAGTGCATTATGCTTATTTACCACGAAATTATCTTTCAAGGTCCTGCTGTAGTGTCACCATTGTAATATGTATGCTACAGTTCATCAAATGGTTAACATATATAGATGTGACTGCATTTATAGATATATAAATATATATTTGTCTGTCTGGACCTAATATAGATATAGTTTACCATTTAGTAGTTATTATCTAATCATACTGATAAAGGGAAGGCCTGGAACTTCTGAACAGCTGTGTGAGAGTTGAATCAGGCTCCGAAAAGACCTGGGTGATGTGCCCTAATGGCCTGACCCAGTATGTAATGTTTAAATATGTGAATTAAGGATACATTAAATTTTTTCAGAATATATTATTGTCTTGTTATATAATTCAAATGTATCAAGTGAAAAGTTGATAATATGAAGCCGTTTAGGACTCGGTAACTTTTGAACAAATATTAGAGAGCCTTAGGTGATTGCACCCTGCGACCTTAGTCTCCAGTGTAATTGGTGGTGCCCTATGCCTTGTGTTATTGATGTACACCACTGGCCACCATACTATAACCCCTAACCTACGAAATTGAGAAATAAGAAATTTATCGTTATTGTAAATGAATTAAAGGTTTATAATTACTGGCTCATTTAATATAAATAAATTACCTATGTTTTGCTGCTAGAACTTTGTTAAACGTAATAATTATATAGGTGTTCAAATATTGTTACGGAATTAGATGTTTCCTCCATTCTCTTTTCTGTTAACATATAAGATTTACTGCACAAGGATATTGGATATGACTTTGATCTGAGTTGAATTATATTTTTATATATATTGTGAAAATTAAGAACTTGTATATTTTAATCTTTTTCAATCAATAATGGACATGTACAATAATCTATTAATTTCTTTTTTTTGCATCAATAAAACCAATTTTAAATATTATCGTTTTGGGGTATGTTTTGTCCCCTGCGGCCCCCCGTGGCCGGCGCTCCCGTGATGTCAATCGAGGTCGCGGCGTGATGACTCACATCCCAGGCCTGCGCGGCCGTCCGCACGCCGCCGGTACCCCACCGACTATCAAATAAAAGTCAATTGGCTCGGAATTTTAATGGAATTGAATTAATTGAAACCACCATATACCATCTACAACTATTTTATTGACTTGATGAGTGTACAAAAGTTACATAAACGTGTCTATACTTAAATCTATTAGGGACTAACTGAACAGTACATTAAATCATGATAAAACCTTATGTATGGCAGTGTGACGTGGCGGGCGTATGTCGATATTCTAGTAACATAAGAATTGACACAGTCCAGTGGAAATGAACTCAATACGCCTAACTTAATATCTATTATGAACTCGATAACTAAGCAATCTAATCTATGATGCAAAACAAGTGTTGGATTACAGTTGCGTTAGTTTTCTGTTGGCACACCCCATGATGTGTAACAAGGTCTCATACATAGATCGAGCCCACTATGGGGCGCGTGTGACGTACAAAATTATATCTTAATACTGCAAAGTCGTTAACTGGAAGTAATAAGCATGTGGGAATGAGAATCTACATACAATAGGGTTGTCTACAGTGTCGTGCCGATAGCCGGCAAAATAGATAGTGGAATGAAATGGTGTTGAACCATTTTTATCAAGGCGCCCGGGCCCCGGCGCTTATCTAGCGAGGTGCAGTGGGGTCAAATGTTGGCGAGCACTATTGTCACTACCGTTTTCACTAACTAATGTAATAATAACCCTATACTAAACAGGGTCACTTATCACGACAATTTGCTTTGTAATAAATACTCATAAAATTACTTTGATAAAAATGTTATCCGCGTTTATTCGTGTTTATCAAATAATAGTCACAGCTCAACTGCATCGCCCCTTTACGATAGCGTGAAGTGAAACTTGCACGTATTTATTAACTGTGTTTAATATTTAAAATGTTATAATACAATGGTTCCATCGTAGTTTAAATTTAAATGATGACGTGTGATTTTAGGGAAATCCACAATATTTTCCTGTGTTAATTTACTATATAATGAAATAAATACTGTTAATACTACATAGTTGACTTTAAAATAATATTCATAAGTCGTTGAGGCGGAAAACGTGATGAATAGGTACCTAGGTGTCCACACATTCTGACACACAGTAAAGCATAGTCCTGGACGGATTTTATAACATTAATCTTAATTAAAGTTAATACTATTATGACTAGTCTAAGTGACTAATATTCTTATATTTTTATTATAAAAATTCGCATAAATAATCACACAATAGAATATATCAAATTAAGAAATCTTCACAATATAATTATTATGTTTTTATGAACACATGTAATTATTTATAAGTATGACGTATTATTCCGCTAACACAAAACAATGTAATGGCCACAGACTTGCAAATAACTACGTTTTACTGATTTTGGATGCACGAAAAACATTCTGACAATAATAAAATAAATACATTTAGATTATAAGTAGTTAAAAATAAATGACTAGACGAGATCACATAAACTAAAGCTTAGGCTCACTTTTCATTCAAGATGCCAATATTTGTTTTTCATTATTTATCTAAGCTAGGAATAAGTAAGCTTGATCTAGTTATTTTTATATATTTTCTTAGTTTCTCTGTAAGGATCTATGTTTTTTGCGAAGTCTTGAGAAGTAAATAAAGACAAAAAAAAAGTACATTGAGTTTAAAAAAACTATAAAGTCGAATAGTTATTGAAGGTAAGTAAAATTGCAAATTAAAAAAATGACTAGAAATGTCCAAACAATTACTGACCATCACCGATTAACTAGATTATTATTACTGAGTCATTTGAGTTAAAAAAATCGTTTCCTCCGTATTTCCGGTCTTTGAACTGACCTCGGCGTGAATCATCGTTCAAGACGCCTTGACTCATGCGTGTTATCAAACAAATCATTGCTAAATGACAAATGCACACCGCTTAAAGTATTCGTGAATAGTTTTGTGCATTACCCCTACCGAGAAGAATCTTCGTTACTAACTTACACAAGCATCCACCATTCCAAATAGATTCATCTCAAACTAGTGACATGTGGTGTTAGTAACTCGAATAAAACTTACATGTCGAACGAATAAAATTTGTAAACATGCGTCCGACATGACACAGACAGCGATGACGTCACACTTTTACCCGATAACTACAATGGTATTCAGCAATACTTTTACTGATTAACGATGTCGTAACAACTTTCAACTTTTTGGGTCCATCGTGAATGTGGTCATTTTGACTCGAAGGTTACAGAATATGTTTTTTTTTGTTCTGTTCATAAATACTCGCCCTCGCGAGCTCGCAGTTCGAACCATATTTGTACTGTCGACTTTGTTCGATTTACATTTAGGAATTTTCGAGCAACATTAAAAATAGACACCGCTGTAAGTCGAAAAACTGGTGATGAACACTAGAGAATAGGAATAACATCGGTGTCACCTATTGTATTGATTTTATCTGCTAATTTTACACGCAGCCAGTTCTCCTATAATAGAAACTTGAAACTACACGGCTGGTTATAAATTACACCATCTGTATTCCTATTGTGTGTGTTTTTTACACAATGCTCGAGCGTTGGTAGCTCATTATTGGTAAATATCGCCTTGTTGCTCTGTCGGTGTTTATTTGGACGAGTCGTAGCTGTCGTTGAGCGGAGGAAGACTGTGGGTGAGCGTGCTGTCCAGCTTACGGGCTTCGTGCTCCAACGTGTACGAGTCTAACGCTGGATCCTGAGGAAATAGACATTGTTAATTTATGTGGTAAGAAAAATACAATACATGCATACTGTTGAACCATTTACTATGTCACCTTACGGGAACCGATGTCTACGAGGCTGATTAATAAAAATACAATATAAACATGTTCATACATCTTTATATGTCTTTCGAACTGCTTACATAATATTAACATAGGTCTTGCTATGCTTGCTTATCAGACTGTTTTAATATCACATTACTTATATCTATTCATCTTCAAACCTTCGCTACTTAATTGTTGTAGGCAATTATCTGTAATTAGTAGTAGTACATAGTTATACATATCCAAGTACTTAGGTACCTACTATTAACGAAGGAAAATACTCTGCCAGCAGAGCTGTTTTTCTCGCGCGTAATCGCGCAAAAATGTTGCTGCATGCTTACCACGTCATACATTATGAGACATCATCTCGAGAATACAATAATTCTCAATGAAAAATAATTCTGTTTATTGGAATTCATACGTAAGTAAATCTTGTTGTTCTTGTTTTGGATGGGTGGATCGGGATCATGTAGGTGGTATTTCGGTGAATCTAAATAACTCCTGTTTTCAATAAGACCCAGGGTTAGGTATTCAGCTGAAAAATACAGCGGTTTCCTGCATTGTCAAGCCGATGACATTGTGAAAACATTGAAACATACGCACATTCGATAAACTCACATTGATACGTTTCCTGAAGTCATATTTCTTTGAACCACTTGTAGGACAAGTGGGATATCATTGTTATACAGTCAGAAGAGACGATAAATTCAGAAACGTGTTCAATAGGCAGGGACTAAATAGACGAGTCATAGGTCAACTGGCCGTGAACTAGGTATATCATGATTTGTCACCTTTTAGTCTGAACTTGCAACCCATGATATCGAGGCCGTTCAAGGTGGGCTGCATGAGTCAGTTTGCCGTAGTTTTACTTACGTCGCCGTAATTCTTCGTTAGTGCCTTTTGTTCAAAATGAGATTGGAGCGGAAGCTACGTTATAATTTTTTAATAATTGTACCTAGTGGGTGGTATAAGTATGACAGAATATGAGCATGCTAGTTAAAAGGCATATATGATTGTTGCTGTAACAAAATCTTCTTACGAATCTTCTTTTTTTCTTCTTCGTTCTTGTAAGATGGTATCTACTACTTAGGATTAGAGCTAGAGTTCCTAACCCGGTAGGTACCTACTTAAGATAATGTTCGCGTGGAATGAAAATGACAGGATATGTTCAAACCGAAGTTCCAAAAAACCGACCGTGTGTGGGCCGGCTCACGCACGAAGATTTCCAAAAAATCGTCACTGTTGTATGGGAGACCCTAAAATATTTATTTTATTCTAGACTTCAGTGCTTCTTGTTATAGCGGCAACAGTAAATATGACAACTAACTATCGCGGTTCAGGAGGCACAGATGGACATAGAAGTTTTTACAATAAGGGCCCCGCTTCTCTCTTTGGGTAAGGAATCCTGAAAACCCACTCTATATTTGCTGGGGAGTTTGTTCCACAATTTCTTCTTCCCAGTGATAACACATAGGAAGTGGTGAAGGGCGGGCGTTTTTGGGGCTGTATTTTGTAGAATTGACCTTCAATAAGTGCTGATTTTCAACCTACTTTGAATAAATGACATTTTAATTTTTTTTTGGAATACGGATACCTACCATAGGTACCTATATACATAAGTACCAATAGGTAAATGTCAAGGGAACGTGAATAGCCAAAGATACGGTAAATAATGAGTAGTTTCGTAACGTCATGTTATTTTCCTGAATGTACCTATTATCTTCCATTTAACATTAAGAGGAAACCTATGTTTCGTACATAGGTAGTCAAAAGTTAACAAACAATATATTTATTTGCATAGTAGGTTAAAGGAATGCCTCGTTTGTTTCCCGGTAGATTTTTATTTGCTAATGAATACAGGGAAAAAATAATCGAAGAATAAAAATAGATTTATGCTAAATTTTGGTGCTCTATGGCAGATTGAAAAAAAATTTTGTAAACCTTAGTTTTTCCATTTTATCATCACATTAGAAACCTCTATTTACCAGGGTTTATATACTTCATTATTCATGTTATATACTTGTGTGTGAAACTTTCTTTTGAATCTTTCTATCTATAAAAAACCCGAATCAAAATCCGTTGCGTAGTTTCAAAAATCAGTATTTCCGAGTTCTTACAACCCAAGACTGTTTAAGGCAAGAGCGAATAGGCTTCTTCTGGGTAAGCTCGTATCGTACCACCGTAGATTCCATCCTTGCTCTCCGGGCTGGATTGGGATCACGAGCGATCCCATTACAATTTTTAAAAAATCTGCATACTTAGGGCAGACAGACAGCGGAATGAACATTTTTATACGATGCAGTGATGAGACACACTTGACTCATTCAATTACGCAGTATGAAAATCGTATTTATTTTCCTATTATTCTGAGGTCACTATGTATACCACCCACTCGGGTCTGATGTAATATTTGACTTTAACAAGTGCAAGGGTACACTGATTCAGGTCCTGAAACCATTCATACGTACATATTTACCAAGAAAATTGTATTATTTTATAAATATTTCCAGGAATTTTAAATGAAGGAGGATAAAAGCATTATTCCTTTTATTAGTTCTCTGTCAATCCCCTGCCTATTGTTATGACTTACCAATTAGATACATAATTTATATTGGAATATTTTATTTAAAACGATCAATCTAGCTTCCTTAAGCGGTTTAGGCGCATCCAGTAGAACTACTATGCGCACCCGGATCAAAAGTAGCCAATAACCTTCCTCGATAAATGGGATATCTTACACTGAAAGAGTCTTTGAAATCGGGCCTGTAGTTCCTGAGTGATCTCAGGAAAGCGCTGATGCGTTTTCAAGAAAACAAACAAACAAACTCTTCAACTTAACAATATTTCGAATAGATAAGGCAGTTTACCTTAATGAGAATATAATATTAGCAATATTCTATTTTGACAGCAAAGTTTCCATTTCAACTATTGTAACTGCAGGAATATTTTTTTTTCGCCTATACTTACACGTAAAGGTAAGACAATTAATAAAAATATTTTTATTTTCTCCTCTTCTATGTATGACGGGTAGCATAAACTAATAAAATATTTACGTACATGTCTAGAACATAATTATGGAGATAGTACTTCATCACGTCTGAACTTCAACAGATAACATACCTTTGATAAGCTTATCGCTGTTTGATTTGACCGATTGTATTGCGATACAGTCTGATTTCAACTCTTATTTTTTGCAGTAGGTAGGTAGATTGATCTAATTTTGCAGATTTACTAACTGACTATTGTCATTGTTCTGGTTATTATAATAATATACATGTATAACTATTGACTGCCTCGTTGGTCTAGTAGTTGCATAGTGTGACTGCTGTGCACGGGGTATCGGGTTCGATTCCCGGGTCGGGCCGAAATCGCTTTGTGGATTTTTGAGAAACTTTCATAAAGCACCCCGGAATCTGGAAGTTGGTGATTTATTCTCGCGTGCATCGGAGAGCACGTACATGTCGGTATGTGCTTCATCTCTCTCCGGTCGTGTCGGATTGCCTTCCTATCGGACTATGAGAGTGAGTGAATAGAGAGTGCACCTGTATCTGCGCTAATGTGCGTGCACTATAATATTTCCTGCGCAGCTGGCTGATCTCCTTAAAAGAGAACGGCCGCCGTAGCCGAGTCTGAAACAATCAATCTGCCGCCGCCGGATCCAAAACAGTCAGCCAACAGATAACAAGACATAGCGAGGTACCTGTGAGACAGTCCGCAGCGAGTCCCCGAGCGCGGTGCGCAGGCGCTGCACGTCGCGCGCCGCCCGCCCGCTGCGCGCGATGTACGCCTGCCGCCGCCGGATCTCCGCCGTCAGCTGCGACCGCAGCTGCGATGCCTGCACAACATTATTATGATTTCAATACCAATTTGGACAGAAGATTATTGGGCTACCCATACCTACACGGATAGCTAGAACAGTTAAGCAGTACTCAACGTATATCGACAGCTTATCCCGTCCATACCAGCCAATTAAAGCTGAATTTTTTGCAGCATTTAATAATTTTCAGGATACAGAAAGGTAAAGGGATCCTTTCTCCTTGAACTTTAAAAGATATTAATCATGGCTCCTCCCTAACATCGGGAGGCCCAGCGACCATACTGAAGAGCATGGCCCTATACGGGGCCCCCATAAGGGCGGATTCACTGTTCAGACGGAGGAACGCTGCTGCCATCCGCAGGCCATAAAAGGTTTGCACAGCGGGTGGCGAGGGCATACCGCACAGTGAGTTTCGGGGCGTCGTCGTGTGCTCTGGCGGGAACCCCTCCTTGGGAATTCAAGGCTTGGGTGCTCGCCAGGGTGTACGATTGGACGGCAGGGCAGAGAACGCTCAACCGCGCCCAGAGGAGGTAAGGGAGGCGATAACTCGGCACTGGGCCGAAGACCTTCCATCCGCATCATTCGGCCGCCGGACGCTAGATGCCATCGGGCCCGTTCGCAGAGATTGGCTCGATCGGCGGCATGGATGCCTCCCCCTGCGTCTGGTGCAGGTGCTGTCCGGACACGGCTGTTTTAGATCGTACCTGCACCGGATTGGAAGGGAGGAGACTCAGCAGTGCTGGGAAGTGAGGAGGTATGGGCAGCGATAGCCTCCTTCTGTGAGGACGTCATGTCACAGAAGGAGGCAGCGGAGCGCACGTGGGAGGACGACCCTCTCGCAGCGTCGCTTCGCAGAAGAAAGGGCGGAAGACGGCGAACATAACGTCCGTCCTCATCCGCCCCTGGGGGTGATCAGCAAGCGACAAGCGCGGGGGGGCCTCCGCCTCCCACTCCCAGGCCCCCTCCACTCAGGCGAGGTCGGTGTCCGGCTGGGTATTTTCATTGGGTATACCGGGAACGACTTTACCTTTACTAGTCCCCGACGGGAAGGGGATGCGTAATAGCATTTTTTCCCAGCGCAAAAAAAAAGGTGAGAAAACAGGCCCTAACCCACATAAACTAAATACATTCTAAGTTGAGTCAAAAACAATTATTTATTTTTCTTATTGACCTAAAATTATATAATATAACCTGACCTGCGCCTCAAGCCTCATGATCTGCTGCCGATAGCTGGCCTCCTTGCTCTCCAGCTGCCTCTCGGCTTGCAGGGCGGCCTGCCGGTAATGTTCCACATCGCTTCTTCGCGACGGCGACACGCAGGATAGGTCGGATAAGTACCGGGTTCTAGCCATTACTAGTTCTGCCTCCTGGGTGAAGGAAATAATATAATAAGTAATTAAAAAATTGTCGTTTATAATTGTTGTCAGAATACACATAGCGCTACTGCTATGTACCGGGTCTCGGCTTCGATGCCCGGGTCGGGCCTAAATCGCTTTGTAGGTCTGAGAGACTTTCATAAAGCAACCCGGAGTCCGGAAATTGGTGATTGAAACACCCGTGCATCGGAAAGCATGTAAAAGTCGGTCCTGCGCCTGATCTCTCTCCGGTCATGTCGGATTACCGTCCCATCGGACTATGAGAGTGCCCCTGTGTCTGCGCAAATTCTTGTGCTCTATAATATGACGGCCAATATATGCCGGCAATCGCCGTATATTATTATAAAATAAATGATGCAGGACTAGCAAGCGCAGCGTAGGACGTCCACCAACAAGATGGACAGACGACCTTATAAAGGTCGCCGGAAGAAGCTGGATGCAGGTCGCTTCTAACCGTTATATGTGGAGATCTAAAGGGGAGGCCTATGTTCAGCATTGGACGTCCCATGGCTGAGATGATGATGATGATGAAATAATGTAAACCTAATGCTGATTTTCAGCCTACTTTGAATAAATGACTTTTTATCTTTTATCTTTATCTTTTATCTAACCTTATCCGCCAATTCCTTCTCCAAGCGTCTTATCTTCATCCTGAGCTCTCTATTCTCCAGCTCTATGAGGCTGAGGTCGGTGGTGAAACCTTTATCCTTGCAGGGTATATTGGCCGAGTCCTTATAATCACGGGTCGAAGAGTCCTTTGTTGAATCCGGACCTGTTAGTACAAAATACAATGATTTTAATTGGTTAACTGAAGTGTAATATCAGAATGGATGGCAAACAATTAACGCATCCCCCATACGCATTAAATATGCAACAGGTTCATGGGACAGACCATCATCTCGCTAGTCTTTTCCTAACTTTGTGGGGGTAATAATATTTCTGGTATGTATGGTAATATATCCTGATCTGGTATGTATCCTGGCCCTGTAGCCAAGTTGTCTTTCTACAATCGTAAGCGCTAGTTGAAACGACAAAAATGTATGGAAATGACATTTGAAATCGTTAAATCACGTGGTCATAACGTGTATGGAAATGTCATTTCCATACATTTTTGTTGTTTCTACTTGCTAAGGCCCTTGAATATAAAACGATACACCTACATAATGAACCCTAAAACAATACGGCGAATACCGTGCGGGTCACTTCGCAAAAATCATTGTTTTAGGATATAGAAGACAAGCGCATATCTGTGCTCAGAAATGAGCAGTGAGCTGCCAATAAGGGTTCCATATAAGGCACGATTCATCGTTTTGATCAATCTGACAGAAATCGCAACGACCGATCATTAAAAAAAATCCACTCGATTTTCTTCCAAAAATACCCTTAACGTTCTTGAAATACACGATCGATGCGGATCGTATCATGTATGGTCCCCGGCCCGGCCAGTTTCACCGGTTACGGATAAGTTCTAGATGGTAATTTATCTTGTAGATAGTGAGTATCCATAACCGATGAAACTGTCCTCAGTGTAGTGGCGAGGTGTACCGGAGTCGATGTCGGAGTAGTAGAGCGGCTTGCCGGCGCGGTCGTGGCTGCGGCTGCGCAGCGCGGGCCGCAGGCGGCGGTCGGCCTCCAGCTTGCGCACCGTGTCCTGCAGCACCTCGCACTTGGACTTCAGCTCGGACCGCTCGCGCTGCAGCTGGTGCAGCTCGCGTTCCATCTCACTGTCCGTGTTACTTTCCTTGCCGTCCCATGTCGTCATTCGCAGTTGGGATTCGAACGCCGATCTTTGGGGACCAAAAATGACTAACTGAATATGTTGATACAGCAAAAAATATATTAACATGTCGAATTGAGAACCTCCTCTTTTTGGGAAGTCTGTTAAAAACTAACTCTTCCCACCATCCCCCATTTTACTCGTATCCTAAAATAGATACTCCACTTATATGCATAGAAACAATCTTCTGTTTTATCCCAGGTTTCGGTCTCCGTAGGAAGGTGAATTGTGGCAAATTCCACGTAAGGCATAAGCCAGACAGAAGACGAAGAGCACTGGAACGCTACTAGCACACAAATGCGTCGGTAGCGCGTTGGTGCTAGTGTCAGCCCATTTACCTAACTCTACTTTTCCAGTAAAAGGTTAAAAAATAAAAATATATAAAAAATAATATTAATGGTAACATTCTTCATATGATTTCCACTACTAGAGGTTTAACGTCAATTAGCGAATTAATTAAGAGTAGTGTGTGTATGTGTTAAGCTATACCTATTTCAAAATGGCGGAAAGTACTTCGACGATAATAAAAAAATGCTTAAATACAAATTTCAATTTAAATATCACTAATATCATACCTTTGCACCTCCAAGTTAGCTAGCTGGTTAGTGAGACGGTGCACTTGGTCTTCTAGTGAAGAGTTGAGTCTCTTCATCTCTCCCAGCGCAGCCTTGGCACTCTCCAACTTCTCTGTCAGCACCCGCCTCTCGTTCTCACAGCTCGCTGAAATAAATATTACATTAATTCTTGGTAGTGTTAGATCAACAAATCGGTGAGGAATTTTACTTTGAATATTTTTTCTGATAGATCAAATCTGAAGAATACGTGATCAACTCCTGCGCATTCGAAAATTGAGAAATATAACATTGACTTGTCTATGCTGAATGGTTTGACCGAATCCTTAATTTTCTTTACGGTTGAAGCTTCAACTGGTGCGGAGAGTTTAAATTAATAGAGATTGACAAAGGATCAAATATCACTCTGCTTTAGGTATTACTTTAACTACTATGACCTTAATAGATAAGTTCACGCCTTACACAAGGATATTAGATGAGTAAACTTGGGTACAATATCAGAAAAATATTTTAGATACTGTATGTACCAGACCTCATCATTGCATCCACTCTAAGCGGAAATTATTACAAATCTCTCTCATCAAATATTAAAAAAGTTAACGGTGATTCATAACTAAAAGTTAGTTTTAAAATAATATTTACTAAAAATTAATATTTTTTTAAATATTAACAAAAAAATACTCGAAAAAGAATCTAATACTTTGTGAACCTTGATGCAAACTAATAATTTCGCATGAATTATACATATTATAAGAAATATAAATATATTGAGTATTCAAAAGGATTCAACAACACAAATACTTACAAACACTCTTCTGTATCTGCCTAAGCTTGTCAACAGCATTATGTTCATTATTCTTTGCCTCATTCAGCTGCCTGGTCACTTTGCCCAGCTCGGCTCTCAGTTCCGACTCAGCCGTGGCTGCCTTCTGCAAGGCCGTCGACAGCTGTTCCACGGTGCTCTTGAGGGAGGTGCAGCGGTCTTCTAGTTGGGCTATAGTGCGAGTGTAGCCTTCGCAGCGTTCTTGTAGTTTCTGGAAGGGATTGGAAGTTTCTAGATTTTGTGTCCGAATTTGGAACGAATATAATTTCAAATCGTTTCGAGGTGACTAAACAGATAATGAAAGGTTATTTAGAAAATTTGAAACTTTATCTGTCGAGTTAAGTAATGTCAGCAAAAGCAGGATCAACTAGTGTGGTACCTTGAGCGCCTGGTCGCGGTCGCGCGCGGCCACAGCGGCGCGCTGCGCGTCGCCCTCCAGCTGCGCGCGCCGCACGTCCAGCCGCGACGCGCGACCTGCGCAGGCGCACACACATACTGTATTGCTACACTTCGTAATAGACAATCTATGAAAATACGATTATTAAAAAAAAACTGCAGACCGATATTTATCCTGTCATTTATATCATTTATATCGAACCACAAAAAAATCAATGAATAAGACAAAATAATATTACTTCGAATCCTCTGATGCCTGTAAAAAGTGTGTACCAAACACTTTGACTAGTTTTTGTATATACCTTCGGCAGCAGCAAGCGCTTCACGAAGCTGTCCAACTTCTTGTACCCGTTCCGCCAATTGTACCCGCAGACTTTCGCCTTTGTTCTGTGAACAAACATAATTTCTATCATTTGAACATGATCGACTCAAATAAGTTGCAAATGTCCTGTACCGTAAACCGCGTATGTCGTAATTAAAAAAAATACTGATGTATGTTTCATAGCTCAAAGTAGTGACAAATCGAAAGCACAAAAAAACTTTTCATGTTATAGCATGAGTAAAAAAAAAGGCCACTAAAACCATAAAGATTAATTTAGAATAAAAAATATTCTTAGTCAAAACCCCCAAGGCCTCCAATGCGATATGTTTAAAAAAAACCGGCCAAGTGCGAGTCGGACTCGACAAAATCATGTTTGTTGTATGGGAGCACCCCTCAAATATTAATTTAATTTTAATAAAATTACTTATTTTTAAAGTAAGTAATACTTGTATTTCAAGTATCTACCTGTTGCCGTTCTCGATATCGAGCAAAAATGAACAAAAAAATCACGTTTGTTGTATGGGAGCCCCTCAAAATATTTATTTTATTCTAGTTTTCAGTATTTGTTGTTATAGCGGCAACAGAAATACATCATATGTGAAAATTTCAACTACCTAACTATCACGGTTCATGATATACAGCCTGGTGACAGACGGACGGACGGACGGACAGACGGACAGAGGAGCGAAATCAATAGGGTTCCGTTTTACCCTTTGGGTACGGAACCCTAAAAAGAATGCTTGTAGTATTCAATTACCCATACCTCATTCTGCACTTTTTCTTCGGTGACGGACGCTAACGTAGCTTCAAGACTGGTGATCTTGTCTCGCAAGTTGCTGATCTCCACCGTCTTACTTTGTACCGACTCGTTCTGAAACAAATCAATTTGAATTGACAATTTATTCAAATAAAAGCTTTATTTTAACCTAGGCCTTATTCAAAGTCAAATATAAAAAATATAAATTTAGAAGCGATGACAAAGTTACAGATTTATTTATTTAATTAATTAATTTAATTAAGGCACTCCAACGATTTACTCACTAGAACAAACACAAACAGAAAATGCGGAGATTTTCCTTATAGTGAGTATGTCAATTAAAGGGGTGCACAGCACTTACAGTGTGGTTTAACTTAAGATGGAGACAATTGAAATTGATGGATGGGAATTGAAAGGGATCGTGATTGCCATCATGTATGTGTTTTTTTTTTATTTGTTCTTTCATCCACTAAGTGATGTATCTAAATAAGCCCCATAAAACCATTGACTGTGGGATCGATGATTCCCATACATCATATTTAAATGTAGGTAGGTACTATTATTCGTTTCCTTAGTTACATAAAACTTAATCCTTGCATTGGACTCTATTTTGGTGACTTACGCAAACTCCCCTTCATAGTTTTAATCAAAGTCAAAATAAAAAATCACCAAACTTGTTGTGTCTGACTAAAACCCACTATGTCCCCTCTGAAGATCCCTGTGCGCCAGGGCCGTGGTAACTCTTGTATAACAAAAATTAGGTACCAGAGCGTTAAGCTGCGCCTCCTTCTGTCCGAAGGCTGTCTGCAGCCTCGCCTTCTCCTCCTGCAGGGTGCGCAGGTTGCTGGTGACGGACTGCAACTTGTTGTCGCCCTTGCCTTGTTGTTCGCAAGCGTCTTTCAGTTGTTTCTTTAGCATGTTCACTTGTGATTTGAAGTCATCCTGTAATAAAATAAAATACAATTAAAAAAAGATTTTATTTGTACTTTTTATAGGATCGCATTATCCGTTCTTCCAAGGTCGGAGTGTTGTGCTGGCTCATGCGGCGCAAATATTTGCCTCAGTGGCGTCTATACTTTGGACCGTTTGCGGTTAGAACTCTCGAGCTGTGGTGTCCAAATGCTAATCTCCATTTTAAAAATCTAGCGAACCGGCTTATTGACGCTTCAGGTACTCAAAGGCTGGTTTTATTTTTTTAACGACGTTGTACGATTATGGCAGGCGGCGATGAGAAAGAACTTTTCGAAGCAAAATGATTTTTTATTATTATAATTGAACTTAATCATTGATTCATACTTCTTTATTTTATAAGCTAAAAAAATAACCCTATTTTTTATTCTTCAAAACTATGAGCAGTAAATCTCATTCCATAATGTATGTGTATTATATAATAACAAAAATGGGTGTTTGAATGTGACTAACCTTCTCGCGTTCAATCTGGCAGACATCATGCATTAAGTTACGCATGCCTTTCTTCACGAGTTCAGGATCTACATCTATTATCTCGTTGCGATCCTCGGAATGGTCACGTCCTGCAAAATTGTATCTCTTCAATATTTTAGACGAAAAATAGTTATTCTCTAAACTATCTTCTATGATTATATATTTATTAATAGCCAAGATTAATTATTGTGGAAAAGCAGGCATTACATAATGGCACTATATTTCTTTAGATTTTATAGTCTTCTTGTGCCAGAAGTGTTTTGAGAATCGTATTTTTACACGATTGAATGAACACGACACGTAAATTTATGGTAAAAGATTACGGGGTTTAACTGTCTTCCCATATAATAGCCAGACAGCGACAAGTTTAGTCTTATAAAGAGGTTTCTCAGTACTTAAGTGGGCCGATCCCGGCGGCACTGCAATGCCGGGCCGACCCGTGACGGGAGTGGAGCGAGCCCCGAACATCCCGTCAGTTTACAAAAATCAGTTTAATATACTGGTCCCTCAGTGAGGGAACTTTCAGATATTAAGCTGAAAAGAACAGATACTACACTTTGATCTTAGCCAAAAGGCCGAGAAGCGATACTGTGACATCAGAAACGGGCGAGGGTCATTCAACCTCGGAGAATCTAAACACCGCGATTCAGAAATGAGCGTGGAATGTACAACGCCATCTATCGAGCTTGATGGTAAACTTTACTTGTCACTAATTTGAAGGGGCGTGTTTCTTTGTATATTTGCTAGGACCGGTTTTATAAATACGCGAGTATGAATACGTTTACCTGCTTTTCAACTGGTCTATCGTGTTCGAGTTCCAAACTGTACAAAGTGGTACAATACGTTTTGAATTTATTAAAGAAAGGTTGGGATACTTTCTTCGAGTTAGGTAGGCCGCACACCAGGCATACAATTGTTTCTCCACAACTGTCGCGCCACATTTGAAATGCGACACATTTAACGCCCCCATATATTCCAACGTGAGCACGCACACCGAGGACACATTTGTAGCGGGCGCACTTTGTGGCGAGACGTCATCCGCGCTACAATAATTCAAGATCGAACCTGTTCGTTTTTTGTCTCGCCACATCAAGAAATCGTCGTCAACAGAAGATGACGTCGACATGCTGAAAGCAGTGCCACGCTACAACTGTGCTTCCGATGTGCGTACATACAATACATTTGTAGTAAGCTGAATTGTAGCGCAACGATTGTGGCGACGTAAATGTTCGATACGTGTAGCATGTGGCGCTGGTGTGCGGCCTGGCTTAGGTATACAATTATTATTTTTTTTCCATGTTAAACTAGGACAACTTCTTTGGCGCAACACTAACCACGCCAGACTTGCGAGCTGAGGGTCCCGGGTTTAATTCCCGGTACAGTCGAAATTTGTGTGGTAAGCATGCTTGTTGTTGTGGTCCGGGTGTCAATGTATTTATGTACAAATATATACGTAAAAAACTTTATGTAGTTCATAAGTTGTGTTGGCACTCATAACACAAGCTTATCAATAGCTTATCTTGGGGCCGTTAGCCGACCTTGTGTGAAAAGGTGTACCTATATTTCTTTGGGACTCCATTTTTTTTATGATTTTTTTTTCTTTTTCCTCATATTTTAAATACACCTTAACCAACTATATATAGACATAGTACAACCCCGACCTCTATGCGGACTATATCTCCTGGCGGGGCTGGCGAGGCGCTTCCTGGTGCTGGCGTGCACGGTGCCGTCGGGCTGCACGCCGCACACGCGGCGCAGCGCGTGCGCGATGGACGACAGCTTGGCCTCGGCCTCGCGCTTGCCGCCCTCGCACTGCGACAGCGACGCCTCCAGCGCGCGGCACCGACCCTCGCTGCCGCCCAGACGTGCCTGCAAATTGCACTGGTATATTATGATATGTATATGAAAAAAAAAGCTTTTTTATGAAGCAGATTAATTTCCAACAAAATATTCGGGTTATATAAGAATGCAGACTCGTCTTTTTCATACAAATAACACCCGGTCGAATTGTGAATAAGAATATTTCTGTCCAGTAAATTATATTTTTATTTAAAAAAAATATACATGTATTGTTAACGATCAATCCTTTTCTGTCTGAGAATATAAAAGGTCTGATAATAATGATGATATTTTTTATAATAAAAAATAATTATTTATGATATTTTTATAAGATTTATCATTTGACTTATAAAATAATGACGTACCTTGAGTTCCTGTATCTGCTGCGTGGCGTCTGCGAGGCACACCTCGAGGTTATGTTTGAGTTCTTCTAAACGACGTTCCTTCGAGCGACAGTCTTCCAACCGGATGACTAGCTCCTGCAAATTTTAGTACCGTAGAAAATTAATTCATTACTTTAACAAATTGAATTCATTATTGGCTTTCCTTTGCATATATGTATTGGCATGCTCATATCATATACCAACTATAAGGTTGTTTAAGACCATAAAATATATAAAAAGTATACATTTAGAGGAGATCAGAGTTAATAATATTTTTGAGAAGAAAGGCTTTGCACAATGGTATACGAAGACTCGAGTTTGTTTTCTCTTTTAGTTTGAAATTCCTCATCAGTTTTCTTCTTTGATCAAGAATAAATTGGGTCATCTTAAAAAATATGTTTTTTTTTTCACTATATAAGTCCGTTCTACCCTCTAGTACTTGGTGACAGGTATACCAGATTAGTAGTGTGTGTACCTGGTCTCTGGCTCGGCACGCCTCCTCGAGTTCGGCAGCGCGCTGTCGGCAGGCAGCCAGGTCTGCGCGGGCGGCGCCCAGCAGCGCCTCGAGCTCGGCGGCGTGGCGGCGCGCTGCGCCCGCGTCGCCGGCACAACGCTCTCGCTCTTCGCACTCGTTTTGTAGTCTGACATGTAATAATGTTTATTTTAAGTCATCATAGTTAATCCCATGTCATACGGTGTATCTTTTGAAGACTGATTTATATTGGCATGAAATAACAGACATAACGCGCGGCCCGCATGGAACTTTGAAAATGGCACTATTTAATAACGACGACGTGGAACACGGTAGTTTCAATCAAAATAGTATATTTATTAGTTTTGAATGAAACTTTAAGATATAAAAAAATATGATTATTTATTATGACTTTACAATTTTTCTTTCAAAGTCTTCACTTATATAAAAAGCTCAAGTCCATCTGTTTGTTTGCTTGAACGAAATAATCTCAGAAACCGCTGAACCGAATAGAAAAATCTTCATTGTTATAGCCCATTTGTAGAGAATGTCTAGGCTATTAGGAGTTAGGAACCTAGTCTACTAACAATTTTAATTTCAAAATTCCTACGGCCTATAAAACATTAACTTAAACAGCAACAACAATAACACTTCTGGATACCAACCTGGACTGTAATTCCTTGATATCATGGTTGGCCTGTTCCAAAGCAGCCCGTTCCCTCTTCAGCTGGCCTTCGGTAGCCTTCAGCTCTCGAGTGACGTGTTCCCCACCCGTCTCACTTTCTTTCAACATCGTTTGAACGCGTGACAGTTCTAAGTCGAGAGAAGTGCGGTTTTCTTCTAGACCTGCAAAATAAAGGAAAAGAAAAGATTAAAAAAGTCTCCTTTATTATCATTATTATCGGTATAAGCCCAGTTTATCTCAGTTTAACTAAGGTCTTCTTAACATACCTCTTAATGGGTTCTCAAATTGATACAACCAAATTATATGATTTGATGCGCAGACGCAGGTGCGCTCTCTATTCACCCTCTCTCCTATCGTCGACAATCTGACACGACCGAAGAGAAATCAGACGCAGGATCAAAATTAATATGCTCTCCAATGCACTGGTGTATAAATCACCAACTCCAGACTCCTGGCTGCTTTTATAAAAGTTGCATAAAAACCGAGGAATCGAACCCGAGAGCCGAGGTCGATGCGACTAATAGATCATCGAGGCAGTATAGTTATTCTCACCAGCAATTTTATGGTAGGCCTCGTCCCTGGCGCGCGCGGCGTCGCGTCGCTCGTGCTCGGCGCGCTTGACGTGGTCGCGCAGCTCGCGGCAGCTGCTGTTGTACTTGTCGCGCTCCGCCACGCAGTTGGTCAGCTGCCGCCGGACGTCCGTCAGCTCCTTGCGGAGACTGTCGGATTCGTTCTCCACTGTGGATAGATATATATCTTACTATATCTTAACATATAATAAAATCGTAGAAAAGTAAAAAACTGTATATTGAATATTTTTTAAAAAGAATAATTGGGGCGTGATCTTAAATCGATATCGAAGCCAAAAATATATTTTTTAGAATTTTTGTATGTTTTTCTGTATGTATGTCCGGGATAATCTCAAAAAGTACTGAATGGATTTGTTTCAAATTCGGCATGGATATAACTAAGCGGTCGGGTGAACATATAGGCTCCATAGTATCACGGTATCACTACGGAGGGGAGGGGGGTGAATGTTTAATCCTAATGCCCACGCGGACTACGTCGCGGGCAACAGCTAGTATGAAAATGTATGTAGTACTAGCTTACGCCAATGGTTACAGATGTAACCGCACGCAGATGCGTGCCGTAGGAACTACTCAACTCGATAAATTAAGATATACAGGATGTAACGGAAAGGGCGCATAGATCCAAAGAGAGGTCAAAGTATTCATAGAACTGAACTTTCTATAGAAAAAAATACGAAATTCGATTTAAAAAATGCGGCATTTCATAGAAACTCTGTTATTGCCGCCTAAATATCATAGAAAGTTTGAAATTGCCTTCTAAATATTGTATAGAGTCGCATATTTTTTTATCGAATTTTGTTTTTTTTTCTGTAGAAATTTGTTCAGTTTTACGAGTACATTGACCTCCCTTCCGATGTTACACCCTATATAGGGCTATCTTACACTGAAAGATTTTATCAAATTGGTAAGGTAAGTAGTTGCTTAGATTACGATTGAAAGATTTTTTTAAATTGATAAGGTAGTTGCTTAGATTAGTACACTCAAGCAAACACACACTTCAGCTTTAAAAACATATACAAATAGTATAGATAATAATTTGACATAAATAAACAAGCTTGAAAGATGTATTCTAAGCATACTCACACTCCTTCAATTTCCGCATGGTCTCTTGCAACTGCGCATACGCATTATCATATTTGTCTTCAGCTAGCGACAGCTGGGCGCGGATCTCGGTGCACTCGCGCATGACTGCCTCCTTCTCTAAGTGCAGCTCCTTGATGCGGTTCTCGAAGCGAGCGCACTCGTCTTCCGCTGTCGCCCTGGAGTAGACAAAAGTCATTACACACAACTTTGGGTAGTTGACAACTAGTCAAATTCATTAATTTTATTGAACTGTCTAAAACGGTTGTACGGTATGAAAGTAAGAACTATGACTGCACAATTTTTCACATTATAAATGGTTTATTTATTGTGTACCAAGCGTTTACATTTTCAAATGTGAATGAAACAGCCCCAGTAAGTAGTTACAAACACTTGTGTTGGGGTTGCTTCGCTCCTTCCCTTAGTTGGTACTTTACAATAGTGAGAACACAAAACGGAATATAACAACTATAAAATTTAACTTAAATAAAGTATACATTAAGCTGTATACTTATTTTACTTAAATTATCAATTAAAAAAAAATCCAATAGCTTTTCCTTCAAAGTGATAAACGAAAGTGTGATTTTTTTAAAGATCCTTTACCAAATTAATATCATAAAGGAATTTATTTTTGACTTTACCCTATTCATTATCTGATAAATGTATAAATAATTAATGTGTGTATATGTGAGTGTTTGTTTTTAACTCTTCAACAATGCAACAGCTAAACAGATGTTAATGGATATAGAACACACTGTCTTTCAAACTTCATAATAAAATATAGGATTTATTTGTTTAGTTTCTTTACTGGAAGACGATTATTTCGGTATGTCTGTAGCATTGTGAGATGAGCGTGTGAATGTTTCATTATATACATAGTATACATTCGATTTTTTATTTATTTTTTATCAAATTTTGTTGGCTGCGGCCGTTTTTGCCGTTACATTCAATAAAGAAATAGGAGGAAACGCAAAAGCCGGCTCTTGATCTAATATAAAACGAAAACTAAAAAGAATTCCTTCGAGCCGGATTTGAACCAGCGACCTATGGATACCAGTTGCGTTACATCTACAGTCCACCGCTCTACCAACTGAGCTATCGAAGGCTTGGGAGCTCGCGTAGAATACGTAACTACAAAGTGAAATGTTAAGTAACCGGTGAAAGTTAAATGTGTTCTACTTTATCATACGCATAATGACCTTGATTGTATATATGTGCGGCTGTTATGTATACAATTATAACCATTGTGCTACTATTTGTTTTGTGTATTAAACTACACCGCAAACACAATTTGATTCTGTTATACTTATTATATTAAAAACTCTTCTAAGGAAACAATCTGATATTAATCTCATGAGTATAGGTTCAAAATTATTCTGTTGTAATTTTGATTGTATGCATTAAAACAATGCCCTATTACAAGTCATCATCATCTCCCGAGCTTTTTCCCAACTATGGCTTCCAGTCTAACCGGATTCAGCTAAGTACTAATGTTTTGCAAGGAGCTACCTACCAAGGAGGACTGCCTATCTGACCTCCTCAACCCAGTTACCCAGGCAACCCAATACCCCTTGGTTAGACTGGCGTCAGACTTACTGGCTTCTGACTACCCATAACGACTGCCAAGGATGTTCAATGACAGCCGGGATCTACAGTTCAGCGTGCCATCCGAAACACAGCCCTATTACAATTGTAATGTAAATATAAATGACATTAAAACTAACTTGGCCTCATCCAGCCTGGTCTTGAGAGCAGCGATCTCATCCTTCAGCTGGTTGACGTAGGTGCGATCCTGTTCTGCGCGCGCATGCGCATCCCTGCGCAGTCGCTCTAACTTGTTCTGTTCGAGATCGAACGCACGTTTCGCTTCCTCTAGACGTTCTAGAAGGGCTTGTTGTTCTTGGTGGGCTGGGAACGAAGCAAATAAGTTTTCCTTTTATGGTTTATAAATTATTTTATACACATTAATATATCCAGCTTGCTGTTTGCGTCTCCTTTTTTATAATAATGCTACAGTGTGACAAGACATCTTTCTCATATACGTCTATTATCCTGCCTTTACCAAGCCAAAAAGTGTACTGCCCCCCATGGTCACGACTACATGAGAGACTTAAGGCCAGTCTCACAGGTTGCTGATAAGTACCAGATAGTTTATCTGGCAGATAATTTCATACAAATTCTGTTCCATTTTTTAATTTATCTGGTAGATAGTGGCTATCCTGTGAAACTGGCCTTAAAGTTCAAAATTAATAGGTATTTATGAATGACTTCTTAGCTTGGCGCTGAGGGCACGTCTTTCTTTTTCTGACGTGGCAGTCAAAAGGTAACCTCAATAGAAATCTCTTAAACTTATTTAAATATTCATATCGCAGATCTGTACCAGTCAAAACTTACAAATGGAATTTTCTTTCTCATTTCATTAATATGTATAATTTGTAAAAGACGCACCCATGAGTAGCGCCTGTTGCTTGTCATTCTCCGCCCTGAGCATGGCCTCGTCGTGCTGCAGTATGAGCTGGTCCCGCGCTATAAGTAGCTTCTTCTCCCTCTCTCGCGCGCTGGCCTCGCATGACTCCTTCTCGCTCGTTAGTGACACTATCGTTTGGCTCAGCTTGTGTTCGAGAGCTTGACGGAGTTGTTCCTACGGGGAGAAAAAAAAAAGATATTTGGTTTCATTATCTTTGTCTGTGTCAAAAACAAAACAATTCGTGGTAGCCTAATGGTAAAGGCTCTCAAGTATGAGTAGGTTCGATTCCAGGTCAGGCACACACCAATTAGTAGTAATAAGTATATCTTAGACACCAATAGCTGAATAAATATGCCGGAAAAATTATTTTGGAGACCTGGACTAAGTCTAAAAACTCCAATCCACCTTGAGCAAGCGCGGTGATTTGACGCTAAATTTTAATCTGTGTAAGAAGAGGCCTGTGCCCTAGCCTAGCTTATCCGTGCGGTGCGTGACGACACTTTAAAGTTCTCTATCAATCGGTCTCTGTCACTTCTTAATTTTCTAAACCTTCACTCTAGTCAAAACTTACTAATATTTTACATGCGAAAGTAACTCTGTCTATATGTCACGCTTACACGCCAAAACTACTAAACCAATTCAAATAAAAATTAGGTAGACACATAGGCTAGAGTATGAGAAAGGACATAGGCTACTCTTTTCCGGGGTCGGGATGACGTTCCCTCGTTCGGCGCGTAAAACCGCGGGGAACATCTAGTAGTCCACATAAAAATCCGTACCTTCTCCTCCTTAAGCTTGGTGATATTCTCGGTGGTGGTGCGGTTGATATTGGAGATGATCTGCTGGTACTCCGCCTCCTTCTTGCCGGACGCCTGAGACATGGAATTGCGAGTGTCTCGGAGTTTGCGCTCGCTGTTCTCCAGGTCTTTTGTTAGCCGGGCTATTTGACCTGGTGATTTTTTTAACAAGTTTTAGCTGATATAAAACTAAAAGAATTTGACATAGACCGATCATAATAGGGTATTTAACTGTGCATGAAAACAGATTTAATAAATGATTAAAATCAACCCTTTTACACATCAAAACTTTTTTATACGTATAAATATATTGATGATGACGATGATGGCATCCAGGCCGATTGTCAGCTACGGCGGCCGTTCTATTTTATGGAGATCAGCCAACTGCGCAGGACATGTTATAGTGCACGCACTTTCGCGCAGATACAGGTGCACTCTCTATTCCCTCACTCTCATAGTCCGATGGGACGGCAATCCGACACGACCGGAGAGAGATCAGCCGCAGGACCGACATTTACGTGCTCTCCGATGCAGTGTCTCCGATCAGTAGCTATCTTCGGAGAGGTAAACTTACTTGACGTGGCCGTTCAGAGGTGCCTGTCTTTCAAAAAAGTATCCCTAAAAATTGCTTGGGATAGATGTTCTCATACCTTTATAATTCTCCTGCTGCACTAAGGTTTCCTGCAGCTCATGTTCCAGCTTGGCCCTCTTGTTGTCAGTGTCTTCTAACATGTTAGCCGTGTCGAACAGTACGGCTTCTAACGCGTCCTTCTCGGAGCGGACTCCGGCTAACTGTTCTTGTAAGTGATGCTTCTCTTTCTCCAGGGTATCGATTAGGATCTGTTGGGAGATTATACAACATTTTGAGATCTTTTACTAGTTACCTATGTTTAAAGCAAAAACGGTTTCTAATATTATTTGAAACCACTAAAAGACGTGGACGTCTTATTCATGACCCCTTATTTTTCCGCTGAATAAAACCCATTAGGTTCCTTCTGGAGATCTTTGTACGCCAGGGCCACGGTAACTCTTGCGAACAACCCGGAGCCCAGGCAGTATTCATGATCCCTTCAATCTTAATTTTAATCCAGACGAGGAGTTTTAACGTTTTATCAAATGTTGTGTAGAACATTAAGGGCCAGTTTCACCGGTTGCTAATAAGTTCCAGACAGTTTATCTGGCAGAAAATTTCATAAAAATTCTGTTCCAATTTTGAATTTATCGGGTAGATAGTGGCTATCCGTAACCTGTGAAACTGGCCCTAAATATCCTGTAAATGTCTTTTTGTGGAAATAAATAAATAAATATAATTCAATTATAACCTGTTTTTCTTCGCCATCCTTGACATGGTCTTCTAAAGCTCTGTTGATTCTGCCGATGGTCTCATTGGCTTGTTCCAGCCGTTGTTGTAAACGTATTATCTCTTCGTTTAGTGTATCTTTCTTGCGGACCATTGCTGTGAGCTGGGAGCTTAGTTCACCTCGTTCCCTTAGTAACGAAGAAAGAAAAACATTTAATTTACACACAACATGCCTCAAAAAAAACAACAAACATATAATTCTAAGTACAAAACTAACTATGAACATAAAGAACGCATTTGCCTCACAAATGTGTACAGCGCTCCGTATAAATGGATACTAAAGAATTAAAATCACATTATATGTATATTTATTATCACATCTTCACTATCACTAAAATATTTCCCAAATCAATAGTGTGGCGATAATTATTTTAATAAAAAAGATAAACATATAAAATTTTGGGCAACAGGTCTTGCACTCAAATTCTCTTTCATCGTCAAATTTTGACTTCGATCGATCTTATAATCCGTATAATCCTTCCAAAACTCAACACAGCACAGTTTATAAGCAGTAAAAGCTTGAACTGTTGTTAGTGGTTATTTCTATGTTTTTTTATTATACACTGCTAACCAATGGCCAATTTTTAAGGATACAAATAATTTACTATCTATAAATAAAAGGACTTACCTCATAACCTGCCGCAATTCTAACTCGACTTTATCCCTCTCTCCTTCGAGGAACTTAATCTTCTCACAGAGCGATGCCTTATCTGCCTCCAACTCCATCCTAGTCTGCTCAGCAGCAAGCAGTTCTTTGCGTAAAGAGTTGAGGTCTCCTTGCTGTTCTGATGATTGACTCGACAGGTTTGATTTTTCGTCTTCCAACTGATAAATAAAATACCATTATGAAACTTTGGCTTTATAAATGAGATTTGAAGAAAATTAGCAATGCAGCACTACAATAAAAAAAATTAAAACACATTATTTTTTGTTAATTGAGTTATCACTAAAGTTATTTACAGACATATCTTCCCAATCAACTTTGAGTCTTTATTTTTTCTCATAGTTTACAATACATGTTCACAGTTACTCATGTCACATAGTTTAGAGAATGGTGTCAGGTAGACCCTGTTACAGATTACCATTAAACGCGAGTTATATGCTTTAGCGATAAAGTTCAAAATCTATTAAGGATATCTATTGTAGCTGGTACCAGTAGCTTAATGTGCTGGCGTCTGTACTGATTGACTGCTTTTTTTATATAATGGCAACATTTATTTTCAACCAAGTATTGTGTTGCCATTTAAAAATGTACTAGTATTGCCATTTAAAACATTTACTTACATGTTTAACATCTTCATGGAGTTTCTTCTTATCACTTTCGAGATTCCTGACAGCTGCTTCTAACTTTTCCACCAAGTCTTGTAAGTCACTCCTCTCCATCAGAGTTCTTTCTAGCTCTATTTCTAGATCACCTATTTAACAAGAAAGTTGATAAGATATAACATGCTATCTACAAAACGGTTTGTTAACAAAAGAACTTATTGGGGGGAAAACATCACATTGAAAGGGAAAAAAGAAACCAGCTTCTACCATTTGTTTCGCCAGCATCCCATGGGAGCCATTTCGCGTACCCAGATAAAAGGTATCTCATCAAAGACTATAAAGTACTTTTTATAAATCAATAAAAGGTGTATCCTAACACTGTAAGTTTTTTTTTTTAATTTGGATCTGTAGCTCTCGTAGCAAACTCTTCAGCTTTAAAATATTCTAATCAGTATATGATTGTAGAAACTCTTTACTTAAATTAATAAACTAAACTCCCAAAAAATTATTATATATTGTCTAAAAAATATTATGCACGTTATTAATGAGATTTTTTTTATGGCTACTGTATTAATAAAGTTGATATGTTGTTGATATGTTTCTCTGGTTCTGCGCTATATAACGTGAACGTCGACATTTTATAATAATTCCTTTATGAAAGGGGCTTACTCCTATGTTTCTCCATTTGCGAAAGTATGCTATCTCCCTCGATCTTCTGTTGGTCGAGCAAGTCCCTCGCTAACGCAGTCTTGTTGAGCTCTTCTCTAGTTGATACCAGTTCTGAACGGAGGCGCGAAGAACGTTCTTCTTCAGCCCTGGGGTCAAAATAAATGGGGACTGTAAGCTGGGGATTTGTGCTAAGATACGAAAGGGAGGTTGAGACTGGTTTACAAAAAATAACTCTGATCCTAAATTGTTTTTAATAAAGAAGTATCTAGCGAGCATGGTGACCATCAATGGGGGATAATCTCTAATACCTATTTATAATATAATAATAAAAAATGTAATCATAACATTTTTTGTCAGATAATAAATAAATGTAAAAAAATAATATACATTTAATATCTAACAATAATTAGGGCCTGTACCACCTACGAATAAGTTCCTGTTTATTTGGTAGATAATTTCGTACAAATTCTGTTCCATTTTTTAATCTATTCGCTAGATAGTGGCTCTTAATATCCTCCTCAATATGAACCTTAAGGCTTACAACATAAGGTTGTTATTAAGGTTGGTACTTACCTCAACACTGCCTCCCTACTAGAAGCCTCTCTATGCAGGTGATCCACTTCATCGTTCAAGTTCCTCTTCTCACTCTCCAACGCTTCAATAGTCTTCTCTAAGCGAGAGTTTATCTTTTGAAGCTTCTCGTAGTCTGATGTTAGAGATTCCACCTAGGAGTTTATATATAGCAGCTACAAATATTTGTTTTGAACATGTTATGACACAAAGCTGTTAAAAAGGAGTTTTGTATAAAAAAAAAAACTGACCAAATAAGGTAGAAGTTTGTGTATAGGTACTGATTTATGGAGGGAGTGTCAGATTTACTGACTAAAACCTACTATGTTCCTGCTAAACGTCCCTACACCTGCCCTTATCCTAATTAATTATTATTTGGGATAATGTAACTTCATAACTTCTTAATAAAATACTACCGTCTTAGTCACTTAGACCACAGAAAAATAAAGAGGGATTTGTTTCTTAACAATGTATGGTGAAGGTGTTCTTGTAAGCCTGGCTGTTACAACAACTCACCATAGCATTAATCTCAACTCTATTCCTCTCCAAGTTGTTCTTGTCACTGCGGAGTGCTTCCAGCGTCTTCTGCATCGACTCCTTCTCTTGCAGGAGCTGGTGGACATCCGCGTTAGCTTGGTCTAGTTTACCTGATTACAAAGATAATAATATTTTATTGGTACAGTTTTAGTAGCAAGATATTTTTCTTTACTCTTCTTTCGTGTTCGGATGGCTTTCCTAACAGATTTTTTTTTCTCTGACATGAATACTGCTTTACTTACAGCTTTATAAAAATAATTTATTATTGTCTTGATTGTTAATAAGCGAAATAATAATTTAAAATATGACATTGAACTTGCATCAGTACAGATTAGTGCTACCGAATCGATAAAAATCGGTGAAGAGAATTAGCCATTGTCAATCGATTCGATATATGAAACAATCGATTACATTTCGTTTTTCTTGCTATTTTGATCACTGCGTTTAAACAAACGAAATCTTTTCCAAATACAATACTTATTACACTATAAAGTTTGTACCTTGTAGATCCTGAACCTTGCTCTCCAGAGAGGCGACATTGAGTTCAGCCGCCTCGCCGTGCTTCCTACAAGTTGTTAACTGCTCGCGAGAATTCTGCAGTTTCACCTAAAATATTTCCCTTTTATTAATAACTAGCTGTTCCTTGCGGTTTCACCCGAGTCCAAAGGGAATTTCTTTCTACAGCCGGACAAGGAAAAGTTACTCCGTGTTATATACAGGTTTAATTCTAAAACACCGACTACCTCTCATTACAATGATACTATCACTATATACAAAAAAAAAATGTTCTGTGACCAAGTTATTGGTCATCTTCCAACAAAACAAATTCTTCGTAAGAAACTCAATGCTTGAAGAAAAAAATATTCACGTGAAAACTAAAAAGAATTCCTTCGAGCCGGATTTGAACCAGCGACCTATGGATACCAGTTGCGTTACATCTACAGTCCACCGCTCTACCAACTGAGCTATCGAAGGCTTGAGATTACGTGTAGAAAAAGTCACTACAAATCGCAAGGAGATAAAATTAATCTTCTTTACGTTCTTACTGTCCGTTTATGCGTTTTACTATTAGATAAACAACGATTCGCTTTGTTTTTTTTTATATTGAGACACCTTTCACACACTGTTGGTTATTACACAAATGTCAACCATACTGGGAATCGAACCCGAAACCGTCAGTTAGGCAGTCCGGCACGATGACCACTGCGCCAAAGTGCTTGATTATCCTAATTACATTTTTGAAAATAATAAGGTTATATTACTTACTTGCAGTTCGTGTATTTGTATTTGATACTTGTGCAGCGCGGCCTGTACAGCTGATATTGTGCTTTCGGCGAAGGCCGTCGCGTTGGCGTTGGTTGGGATGCGTTTTGGTGACCTGAAAAAGTTTATTGTAAACTTCACTGCATCCTGAAGTAAGCTCGATTGCAGGATCTAAGGATTGAAGTAGCTTATGCGTAGCTCTTGCCCAGACTCCAGCAAAGCGAAGCGAAGGTAGGTAAGAAGTTTAAAAAAATAGAATTTCTAAACCCAGGGATACTATTAGGTGGACGGAGACGATATGTTTAAAGAACCTCCATCTCTCCTCGGCATTGCTGGACAAAGGCCTCCTACAAGGCTCGTCACCATGCGCGGTCTTCAGCAACGCCGCATCCATTGCCTACCGGTGACCTTCCGTGGCAGTCTGCTTCGGCGTCTTCAAGCTCGTGGTCACCACTCAAGAACTTTACTGCCCCATCGGCCATCTATTCTGCGAGCTATGTGCCTGCCACTTCAGCTTTGCAATTCTTCGGGCTATGACGGTGACTTGGGTTCTTCTGCGGATCTCATCATTTCTGATTCGATGTCGCAGAGAAACACGTACCTCGTCAGGATAGTGTACCTGTCGTGCAGATGCAGATGCGCGGGGTGCGCGGGCGGCGCGTCGCTGTCGGAGTCGTGTATGAGCGCGCGCGCCACCTCCTCGAGCGCGGCGCGCATGACGCCGGCCGACCCGCACGCTTGTACCTCGTCAGGATAGTGTACCTGTCGTGCAGATGCAGATGCGCGGGGTGCGCGGGCGGCGCGTCGCTGTCGGAGTCGTGTATGAGCGCGCGCGCCACCTCCTCGAGCGCGGCGCGCATGACGCCGGCCGACCCGCACGCTTGTACCTCGTCAGGATAGTGTACCTGTCGTGCAGATGCAGATGCGCGGGGTGCGCGGGCGGCGCGTCGCTGTCGGAGTCGTGTATGAGCGCGCGCGCCACCTCCTCGAGCGCGGCGCGCATGACGCCGGCCGACCCGCACGCTTGTACCTCGTCAGGATAGTGTACCTGTCGTGCAGATGCAGATGCGCGGGGTGCGCGGGCGGCGCGTCGCTGTCGGAGTCGTGTATGAGCGCGCGCGCCACCTCCTCGAGCGCGGCGCGCATGACGCCGGCCGACCCGCACGCTTGTACCTCGTCAGGATAGTGTACCTGTCGTGCAGATGCAGATGCGCGGGGTGCGCGGGCGGCGCGTCGCTGTCGGAGTCGTGTATGAGCGCGCGCGCCACCTCCTCGAGCGCGGCGCGCATGACGCCGGCCGACCCGCACGCTTGTACCTCGTCAGGATAGTGTACCTGTCGTGCAGATGCAGATGCGCGGGGTGCGCGGGCGGCGCGTCGCTGTCGGAGTCGTGTATGAGCGCGCGCGCCACCTCCTCGAGCGCGGCGCGCATGACGCCGGCCGACCCGCACGCTTGTACCTCGTCAGGATAGTGTACCTGTCGTGCAGATGCAGATGCGCGGGGTGCGCGGGCGGCGCGTCGCTGTCGGAGTCGTGTATGAGCGCGCGCGCCACCTCCTCGAGCGCGGCGCGCATGACGCCGGCCGACCCGCACGCTTGTACCTCGTCAGGATAGTGTACCTGTCGTGCAGATGCAGATGCGCGGGGTGCGCGGGCGGCGCGTCGCTGTCGGAGTCGTGTATGAGCGCGCGCGCCACCTCCTCGAGCGCGGCGCGCATGACGCCGGCCGACCCGCACGCTTGTACCTCGTCAGGATAGTGTACCTGTCGTGCAGATGCAGATGCGCGGGGTGCGCGGGCGGCGCGTCGCTGTCGGAGTCGTGTATGAGCGCGCGCGCCACCTCCTCGAGCGCGGCGCGCATGACGCCGGCCGACCCGCACGCTTGTACCTCGTCAGGATAGTGTACCTGTCGTGCAGATGCAGATGCGCGGGGTGCGCGGGCGGCGCGTCGCTGTCGGAGTCGTGTATGAGCGCGCGCGCCACCTCCTCGAGCGCGGCGCGCATGACGCCGGCCGACCCGCACGCTTGTACCTCGTCAGGATAGTGTACCTGTCGTGCAGATGCAGATGCGCGGGGTGCGCGGGCGGCGCGTCGCTGTCGGAGTCGTGTATGAGCGCGCGCGCCACCTCCTCGAGCGCGGCGCGCATGACGCCGGCCGACCCGCACGCTTGTACCTCGTCAGGATAGTGTACCTGTCGTGCAGATGCAGATGCGCGGGGTGCGCGGGCGGCGCGTCGCTGTCGGAGTCGTGTATGAGCGCGCGCGCCACCTCCTCGAGCGCGGCGCGCATGACGCCGGCCGACCCGCACGCTTGTACCTCGTCAGGATAGTGTACCTGTCGTGCAGATGCAGATGCGCGGGGTGCGCGGGCGGCGCGTCGCTGTCGGAGTCGTGTATGAGCGCGCGCGCCACCTCCTCGAGCGCGGCGCGCATGACGCCGGCCGACCCGCACGCTTGTACCTCGTCAGGATAGTGTACCTGTCGTGCAGATGCAGATGCGCGGGGTGCGCGGGCGGCGCGTCGCTGTCGGAGTCGTGTATGAGCGCGCGCGCCACCTCCTCGAGCGCGGCGCGCATGACGCCGGCCGACCCGCACGCTTGTACCTCGTCAGGATAGTGTACCTGTCGTGCAGATGCAGATGCGCGGGGTGCGCGGGCGGCGCGTCGCTGTCGGAGTCGTGTATGAGCGCGCGCGCCACCTCCTCGAGCGCGGCGCGCATGACGCCGGCCGACCCGCACGCTTGTACCTCGTCAGGATAGTGTACCTGTCGTGCAGATGCAGATGCGCGGGGTGCGCGGGCGGCGCGTCGCTGTCGGAGTCGTGTATGAGCGCGCGCGCCACCTCCTCGAGCGCGGCGCGCATGACGCCGGCCGACCCGCACGCTTGTACCTCGTCAGGATAGTGTACCTGTCGTGCAGATGCAGATGCGCGGGGTGCGCGGGCGGCGCGTCGCTGTCGGAGTCGTGTATGAGCGCGCGCGCCACCTCCTCGAGCGCGGCGCGCATGACGCCGGCCGACCCGCACGCTTGTACCTCGTCAGGATAGTGTACCTGTCGTGCAGATGCAGATGCGCGGGGTGCGCGGGCGGCGCGTCGCTGTCGGAGTCGTGTATGAGCGCGCGCGCCACCTCCTCGAGCGCGGCGCGCATGACGCCGGCCGACCCGCACGCTTGTACCTCGTCAGGATAGTGTACCTGTCGTGCAGATGCAGATGCGCGGGGTGCGCGGGCGGCGCGTCGCTGTCGGAGTCGTGTATGAGCGCGCGCGCCACCTCCTCGAGCGCGGCGCGCATGACGCCGGCCGACCCGCACGCTTGTACCTCGTCAGGATAGTGTACCTGTCGTGCAGATGCAGATGCGCGGGGTGCGCGGGCGGCGCGTCGCTGTCGGAGTCGTGTATGAGCGCGCGCGCCACCTCCTCGAGCGCGGCGCGCATGACGCCGGCCGACCCGCACGCCGCCTCCGCGCTGCCGCACCGCTCCTCCTACCTCACGCATAATCGGTTTTTGGATTTCGTTAATGGAAGTGTGCCTACCAATGAGTAGTAATCTCCAATTCCACTTGACCACTTACAATCTTTTCGCTTGGATCCTACGGCACTGATAAAAATAAAAAGTCTCATCGACTCGTCAACTGGAAGTAGTTTAGAGAGCGCTTCTATTTTTCAAGGGAAAGCAAAATCAAATGTGGCAAAAACGCGCATACTTAAACAGCGATATTTTCGTTTCAAAATACCGCCCGAACCAGACCGGGCAGTAAACCCGATTAAGAATTTTTTTTTTGTGAGGGGTCATTTGATGATTATCAAATCTCTCAAAAATTGCAGTTAATCAGACGTATTGCAGCAAAAAATTACAGCCTAAATAAAATAGGGCAAAGGCTAGGCGGATAGGTGGTTGCTTGTGACGGAGTGCAGCCTTATTATTGTGGGAAGTCATCAAATGACCCCTCCCGCTGAGGGTGTAGCTGGAAAGAGTACCTATGTCTCTTACTGACTAGAACCCACTACATATGTTCCTTCTGGAAGTCCCTATAGACCAAAACCACAGTAAGCGGACTTTATTTATGCTTCGTATTTAAAGAATAAAAGGGATGAGTTTTTCGATGCACGCAAATTTAACTGTTTATTCAGATTTACCTAGTATTTCAAAGCAATAGACCACGAAATTGTTCATCTAAAACCATAAACACAGTGATATAGCAATAGTTGTTCAACACGCAAACCGACACTATAATACAGACCTATTGCATATTTTAGGCAACACTTAATACTATCGAAGTACAAAACCTAGTAGCCTAGTGTCGCTTAGTCGTCTAGTTATGACGCTTTTTGCGTCACACGGTCTAATATCTTCGAACCACGCCAAATTATAACTTTGTCTATTATTTGTAGAATTAGGAAACTAAGACCTGTTTGTTGAAATCAGATCGTGGTTAAAATTAGTGTTGATTGCTCTTTGGTGAGAAGAATCCATTTGGTACAGCTTAACAAAATCTCCAATCTAGATAAGATTGGACACTTTATTTTAATAAATAGTAGGAATTGAATGCAGCTGGAAATCAATGTTAATACAAAAAACTTGCTTGATCAATGAACCATTATTTTGAGCATAAGTTTATTCACCTAATACGTGTGTGTTTACCATCAGTCAAATACCTAAACAAATGTGTTTCCTTTTCTAATTATTTAACAACTGTATATTAGGAACGTAAGACCTATAAATGAATACACTCTAATCTAACCTCATAATCACAATCTGCATATTGAAAAATGTGACAAAGCAGATTTAGCTCTTAAAATCATTTTGATACTATGTACAAAACTCTAACACAGAACACTTCCTCGCACACAGAATACCAAAAACTAAACTCACCAATTCCTGCAGTTCACCAAGCAGTCGTTGTATCCTGGCATCTCGTTCCCTCAATTCTGCGACCGCAGAATCCCGCTGCGCTGTCATTTCACGCAGATCAACACGCATACTCTCCACACTGTATGGGCCAGTTCCAGTACTTTGTTGCCCTTGAGATCCTTGGAGACCTGATGGATGGGTTGCGTGCGGCCCTTGGGCCTGATAACCGGTCTGAGGGGCCTGGTAGCCGCTTTGTGAAGTTTGGTAGGCACCCTGGTGAGATAAGGGCTGGTACTCCGGCTGTGGGGATTTGAATGTGATTGTACTTTTTGAATAGATATTAATATAGTGAAAAGTTTTTATAATTGTCCTGTATAGACTGTATCAGACAAAAGACTTTATCAGATTAAAATAGGTAATTTAAAACTCCACCAAAATATATACAACTAAATAAATATTTAGAATAACAGCTCTAGAACCTTAAGAGCCTGTAATAGGCCCATAAGATATAACAAATATTGCATTTGACTCATAAATTGATATTAGAAGTTTCAGGCAACAACTTTCGAAACCATACATCGAAGTTTAACTACACGCTGAGCTTACCTTAATATTTTGAGCCGCAAACACATTGATGGAATACCCACTAAGCATTCCCACCAGCTCCCTAGCATTGGAATCAAACTCATTCTTCACACGGTACAGGTCCCTCTCGGTGTTGGTCTGAAGTTCAGCAAAGTGACGCTTGACGGCCACTACCTCACGCCACAGGCTGAGCAGGCGGTGGTGCTCATTAGAGTAGTAGTCATTGAACGCCTACGTCAAAACAATATTTTGATATAATTATTGCCGATTCTACAATAGTTTAATACTTTCTAGGAATTTGGTACTAAATCTGTTTATTTAGTTCAGTCCTTTTGTGCTGATGAACATTGATGCAATTTATATGAAAGTTTAACCAGAAAACTTTTAATGAAGTTTGTCTGTGATCATAATGGAAATTATCTTATTATCATAATGGAAATGGATGTGGATTAGGTTAAAAGTAAAATAATTTAACATAATTATTCCTTTTGTAAAGCATCTTAAAATAATGTCAGTTTAATTTATGATTGCGAAGCGAAAAATGTTTTTTTTTATTGATGTGAAAAATCTGTGACATCATAAGTTGCATAGAGAGTAACCATTCTAGACAGTTTTAACTGAAATTATTCACCTGTTCCTCATCCTTCCACTCATCCTCCTTGATGGCCATCTCATCCCGCAGAGCCTCCCAGTCATTGGTGAGCTTCTGCAGGTCTGAAGTGAGAGCCTCATTAAGTTGATGAGACTCCTCCAGTTGGTCCCGGAGCAGGTTGTTCTGCTGAACCAGTTTCTCACACCTAGGGGTTAAAGTTCAGTTACTTAGATTATACTCAGGGAAGAAGAAGAAATCAGGGAAATTTAAGTTGATTATCAATTTATTTGACATTTTCTTAACTAGGGTTTCTTATCATTGAAATATACCAATTTGTTAAATGAACACAATGCCTCTGTTTGATACTCTTTCAGTTATGTTATCTTATGTATCTTACAATGCCAAAATGCTCTATGAATGATACTCGCAACTATGAAAATTCTTTTTCTGAACAAAAATTACGATTTTATGTATTGAAAGTCACTTCATAGGGGTGCTATTTGCTAATATTGAACTAGCCGATTTATAATAGCATAATGAATTCGGAACAGACGGCACTTGTATGAATGAATAAACCGGCAAACGCAGATACGCATCATGCAGCCACTCACTTGCGTTTCTCCTCATCCAAACGCCTCAACGCGGTTTCTAGATCGTTGATCCTGGCATCTGCGGCCGACACAGCAGCAGACGCACAGGTGCTGGCAGAGGGCGGCGGTGGCAGAGCAATGCTGGTCTTCACCGGCGGCGGCGCGCGGAACGTAGACGACGCAGACGGCTCGCTGCGTGGAGTCGTCTCTAACATCTGGGTCTCTAGCTCCGAACATCGCTGCTTGTATTGCAGCACCTAGACCAGATATAATGAACACTAACATATTTAATTCACAGTTTTGAAACGATCATGAAATGTTTTGTAAATAAACAGATAACACAACTTGATCTGTCATTTGATTTTGACAAGCTTATGTCGTTGTAGCTGACGTTTTTCTTACGTTTAGTAATTTGAAAGGAAAAGTCGCTATAATGGTATAAGCGAATTAATTTTATTAACTTATTGAGCCCCACAAACTCTCAATATACAAGAAACATATGTACGTGTCTTCTGACTAATTAACTTTATTCCAAATGTTCTAATAGGCGTACTCAAACAAGCTGTATTAACTTTCATGATAATGGTATCAAATAATACTGTTTTTTTGTTAATCGTTTGCTAGTTTTAACCTTGGACTGAAGCCTGGACACCAACGCGGCTTGGCCTTGCTGCGCTCTGCGATAAGCGTCGAGTCTCCGCTTATGATCAGCGGCCTCGCCGGCGAGACGAGCGCGCAGCTCTTCGTTCTGCCGCCGCAGATCGCTGCTGACGCTACCCCCCGGAGAATCCATCTCCGGAGGACTGTCCAAGGACTTCTAAACAATGAGCACAACATAAAATAATACATGTCATGCCACACGGCTACAAACAACAAGTCATATTTTTATAGGTAAACCCATTAAACCTATGATGTAACCCTACCTCCTTTTTCAGCCGTTGATGAGGAAGCGTGCTCGGAGGCCGCCTGCCGATAGGAGCCCGAGCGCTCCGGGGCGTTGTCAAACCTTCCCTGCTCGGCAACTGCGAATTTTTAAGATAGCTAGCATAACAATACCTACCTACAAACTAACTTTAAAACATATATAGGTACAAGTCATACTAGGACATAAAATGAAACAATTGCTTTTTAGTATAAGTATCCAAATGAATTCCGTTTCTACATTTCAGTTAGGTAAGTAATTAAAATCCATACCACATAATTAAAGTAAAAATTAATTTAGAAACCATAGCGACCTGAAAAGTAACTTTCTTCTTAACCTTCCTTTGTTTCATTTCTAAATAAAAATGACGTGCAGACTTAAATTCGAAAGACATTTTGCACGAAAGCTTAACTCATTCACTTATCTACGGTTTTCACAAAATAAAACGTCCACCAGCTCGAGGAAATAGAAAGGAGGTCGTAATAAAAAGTAAAAAGACAACATTCTGAGGTGTGGCAACAGTGAAATTGCGGTTTGCACTGCAGAAATAAGTCGGGCGAGCGTTCTGTAGGGCGGCAAGAACACTGGCTATCGGACTAGGCATCTAATTATCACCGCCCACAATGCAGTTAGTCAGCGAGACCCCTTGCGAGGTGAATAAACCTGTCCCCTTTTAGTACTAAACAAATGAAATAGGTATAAAGTTTGTAGAATAAGCCCTTACGTTACTGACAATGATTTTGAACCCCTGTCTCCCCATATTACCAAAGTATCCACCTTAGACTGTTCATTAATTAGGCGTAACCAAAGATCATGACTTAATCAGACGTGTCTAGTTTTCTCATTATATTCACACTAGCAGACCCGGTCACGCGTTCCTGTGGTTAAAGTTTTTTTTCTTTATAATAATAGACAAATAATAAGCAATAAAATATTATTGCAACGATTATAAACATTTGAATAAAATGAAGTTTGTAAGACCAAAAGATGCCATTAGTTATTTTCGATATTCAATGGAACATAAAATTTGAATTACCTTGCTACCTCTGCAAGGCTTTACCATGGTGCCTAGTAAAGTTCGTAGCTCAATGTAGGTCACGTAATAGGTCAATTACCTTATACTATCGTATGCCATTCAGCCACTAGTAAAGTTAACCTTGCTGAACAAGGCGTGTAAACAAACCATATACCTATAACTAACTAAAATATCGGAAAACATTAATATTTCTTTTATTTCTACTAAAATTTTCTAAATACAAAACTCACCTAACTATCGTGAAATGGCGAAAATGTCCATGCTTCTTGTAAGTATTTGATTGAAACTTTGTGGAAAAATTGATAATACGCACGTATCCTAGCAACGCAATCAAGGCGTGTTGGTAAGTTATGTCAATGAATCAAGAGTAGCGACGAATTTTTGATAAATTATTTAGGTAGGCACTTTTAAACATTTTAGTAAAATATTAGACACATTTTAATCAAACACTGCTTTCAAAAATAACAATTGAATACTTTTTCTATGCAGCAAGAAAATAGCATTCCATTTTTGAATTCCTAATTCTATAATTTCGTGCTCCTTTTAACGCCTGATGCAATTATTATAGCAGCCAGTATTGCGAACACTAATTTATGTTGTTAATACACATTCTTTTTTTTAGTTTTTGGTAAAAACTATTTTCAAACGTGTGCACATGTACGTCTTATGGGGTGGACTGTTTAAAAATTTAACAAATATTATTATTTCGAGGGGTGTTTCGTTCGTTTCGCTTGACTGATCGCCGTCCCCTATTAGTACAGGTGTACTTGCCGCAACGATACGACAATGATAACACTGTTTTAACTTGAGTTCCTCGGCAAAAAACTTGTTCTTGTAGTACTTCTGCACTTAACGATACTTTATACAGTTTTTTTTTTATTTAGGTAATTTCCTAAACTTAGTCATTAAGCTATTAAGTATGAGGCATATTTTCGCGAACATTATTATACAAGCAATCCGCAATCCGATCAAAACTTTGAGGGGTTAAATATACGGAATTCATATCTTATAGAGGGACTTTATGCTGACCTAATTTCCACTATCGATTCTTAGACGAGCCGAAAATACACTGCAATTTATAAGAAAGTTAACCAGAAAACTTTTAATTAAGTAATTTGTCTGTTATCATAATGGAAATGTATTCGTTGGGATTTGGACTAGGTCAAAAATAAAATACTTTAACATATTCGTTTTGTAAAGCATCTTAAAATAATGTCAGTTTATTATATTGATTTTGAACCGAAAATTGATTTTATTTTTTGATGGCTTCTTCTGGATGGATAATTTTATGGCTTCATATGAAAAATCTGTGACGTCATAATGTTCCGTTTTCAAACAAATTGCATAGAGCTCAGATGCAAAGAGAGTAACTGTTTTTGACTGGTTTTTGACAGTTCTATAAAAGTATTGAATTTGACTTGTCCACTACGTCCGTCGTCCACTACCATATTTTCACATAGTGTCTATATTTTAGGTGGCATCCTGCACGTGACTACTTTGCCATTAATTTACTTACCTAATTGATAGGTTCGTTCTAATTATAACTTTAATTAACAATTATTAGACAGCTTATCAGCTGCAAACCAAACAGACAGACGAATATAATGACATATCATAAACACGGCATAATGTGGTAAGTATACGGCAAGATGACACAAGATGCTATGTAGGTACCCCATATTTCTCATGGTTCACTGGTTCTGGGGTACTAGTTCTCTCTAGGTGGAAGATACTACTGTCAAAACTTTTCAATCAACTTTGAACCGTTTGCTTCAGCAATACAGTTAAAAATCTTATAAGGAAATTTGACAGATTGTAGTAGCTTGATGTGCGTCTGTACTTAGCAGACACGTTTACAAAATCTCATACCTAGTACTTAAATGAATAAATGTGATGTACTTCAGCATATACTTATTTACTTAATACATCTAATCGTCCAAGTACCTTCGCAACAGAAACTACTTACTCATGAGTTGTAAGATTGCTAATCATTGCGAAAAGAATTCCCAATAGATTACATTTTATTACATACAAACTAACATCGCAATAAAAATAATATTCAGGGCTACAAAGGGCTAAGGGCCAGTTTCACCGGTTGCTCATATAAGTCACAAATTGTGTTCCATTTTTGAATTTATCTGGTAGATAGTGGCTATCCGTAACCTGTAAAACTGGCCCTAACATTCATTTATATACCAGCTTTCTCCAGTGGTTTCACCCGCGCCCCATACCACCTACTCTTCTTCCTCTACCTCAGTAAATGAGCTATCTGACACTGAAATAATCTTATGATTCGGACCAGTAGCTCCCGCGATAACCGCTTTCAAACAAACAAACAAGCTTCAGCTTTATAATATTACTATGGACAGCGCCGGCCCGATGTAAATTTTAGAATGGAGCAAGATCAAATTATGGCGCCCCTTTTTTGTAAATGGCATCTCGCAGTTTCAGTCTAGGAGGCTGTTAACCGGACAAACCCTGTGGTTGCCTAAAAGTTAAGGCCACCAGGCGGGGGGGGGGGGGGCGAGTGATTTCGACGATCCTCGGCGGCGAGGGCGGAACGATTGCGATTTGTTGATTACTAATTAAAGTGCTGGTTTCCCTACGACTCTCTTGGAATACGAAGATAGGATAATCGGGGACGGTGAGGGGGCGCCGGGTACGTGTAAGCTTGTTCATACGCGAGTCGATCTTTTGTGAGGTCCAAAAGTGAGATTATCTAAGATTACTTCTAGATATTTGGCTTTCTTCCCCCAGGGAATAGGTTTGCCATTCGTTGTCAAGTTTTTCGTACTCGTAAACTTGAGGTAAATCACGTATCAAACTCCTTTCGGTCGGCCTTAGTTCTTCATTTTGTTAAATGTTTCAATAATGATTTTTACACACCTCGTGGTATCAATTTTACCACGGATACCGTTAATAGAGTCCAAGCTGTGCAGCAGGTGGTTAGGGCTCCAGAGACAGAATCCTACTCACAATACTCGCCATTTTAAGGTTTACCGCCTTCTAAATCAGGCTCTTGACCTAGCCGTCTAACGAGAGCCTCTAGAGATTCTGGTCGAGGATCCTGGCCTCTTGCGCTACTCGAGTGTCGAGATACTTCATTTTGTTTCTCTTTCTCAGCATTCTCGAGATTCTCGTCATGCTAAACGGCAACATAAATTATCATCGGGCGGATTATTGGCTACAATAGTCCTGTCAGTAATGATAGATTGATCCCAGTACCTACAACGTGGCATGGTCATTTTTGAGCACTAGGTCCGGCGCATACTTGTAGTACGATATTTCAAGATCCACAAGTTTGTATTGCAGAGCAAGCTGCTGGTGGATCATCTTGGCCACTTGGTTATTTCTGTGCCTGTAAGAACTAGCCGCAGGCCAAACAAGAATTGATTCCTTCGTATGGTGCCATACCCAACATATTTTAACCGTCCCATCTTTCATCAACTTTCATGATATAGTCATAACTCCGGTAGTTATTTATTAAGATAACTTCGTCCAAAATTGCACAGACAAAAGCTGCTTGCTTAGCCATACCTCCTGACGATCATTGGTAGTTAGTACCACAGTTTTGCGCCACTCTCATTAGCCAAAGATAGCGGGGTGAGCCCTTTGTCCACTGCTACCACATCTCGATGCAGACCATCGCCGCTTTTAAGGAAATATTCCCAGATATTGTACACCTCACGGTTGTGAAGCGTCCAAACATTTAAAACGCCTCGTCCTCCACAATTTCGTGGGATGTACAATCTCACCACCGACGATCGTGGGTGATGCATTTGTTCTGCAGCCAGCGTTATCCAGGCTCTCCTTTTCAGAGTGTCTAATTCCGTTTGACTCCACATGAGTAAAACGGAATGGTTATGCCAAAGGATAACATCAGAACTGGTTTCTTTTTCGGGGGGAAATTCTCATGAACAATCCTCCGCCTGGGGAAAGGTATATCCACCCCGGTGTCTCCTCCTACGGGGCCGCGGGAATCCAGATTCTTCGGCAGCCGCGCACTAGTGCTAGCCCGGTCCGTCAGGGCCTCGCCTCGTCGGTTTCATTGAATAGGTAGTGGGGACTTCCCCAAGTCGTTCGCCCATTGACCCATTCGTGGGGGCGAAAAGGGCGTTATGCGCCCTTCACCTGCGCCCGATGCGCCTTTCTGCGGCCGGGGAAGAGAATCGAAATCTCCCTCTCCCGTTCCGCGGATTCCTTCTGCGACATCACGTCTTCGCAGAAGGACTCCACCACTTCCCACGACTCTGCGCTACGCACCACGGCCGGCAGCGAATCAGGACTGCTATGGCCCAACCATTAAAGGCCTTATTTCCACCTGAAAAGGAACTTTTAAGAACCTTATTCAAGCGGCCAAAGAAACGCTCCTGTGATATTTGATTCATGTCAGCAACATTGATGTCTAACCCCTCTGCAATACCCTGCATCTGGAGATATCATTTGAGAAGAGTGATTTCAGAGTTTTAGAATCTGAGAGTTCTAGTCCCTCAGATTCTAAAACTGCACATTTGTCTCCACTAAATTCCATCCTGATGAAGCCAGCTAACTAACTTGTGAGATTAGCGTGGGTGTGAGGTTACTGTGGTTATGGGGTGCCCGGCGCCCCACCACGCCACCCGTGCACTCTATTCGCTCGCGTCACGTTAATTTATTTGCTTAAAATAAATGGAGAAAAACGAAAAAAAAACATATTTTTTTTGCCATTTTGGCGCCCCCTGGGCTTTGGCGCCTGGAGCGGCTGCTCCGTTTGCCGTATGGACGGGCCGGCCCTGACTATGGATTTAACAAATGGCTTGTTCTGCCTTATCTGCCTAATGTCTTGTTCACACTACATATCGCCTGAAACACAGGGCTACCTAGTTCAGGTAAATTACCCCTGTTAAGATCATATTGTGTATTTTTTACAAACTTAATAAAACTATATACAAAGAAAATAAAAAAGAGACAAATTTCTTTAATAGATTTTCAGCCTTATCACGATACGGGATGGTTAATATTCGATTGGTAAAATTTGTCATTTTCGGGTAGGTTGACCTGCTGGCGTCTACAGCGTCGGTTGCTATAAATCGCTGGATGAAATGGCTGACCAGTTAATTATAACGTCGTAGGTTTTATAGTTTTAATGTGGGTAAACTGATTGACGCCATCAACTTTGGCTGGAACCCACTTTCCTGATCTTGCATAGTCGTGGACTCCACTCAGGCACGTTTTTCGAACATTATACATAAGTAAATACATAATTAAATACCTACAATAACAACTAGGTACCTATAGCTAAAATTCTTAGTGCGATACGCGTCACAGCTGCGTGCGACGCGGGTTCGACGACCGATACAATCCGTGATAAGCTTCGATCACAAATTATGATTATATCAAACGTTACTCGAAGACAGTGGTTTAAATAATTCTAATAATGTCATATTTTTGTCATTCACAATCATTCCTTTTATTAAAGTCGTCTGAAAAGGCCTTCAGCGTGTAGGATTCATCCCCACGTTCGCCTTCTAAAAATCCGGGACTCTGTAGTCCCGTGGTCTTGAATGATACTTAAATAATAATAATTTAGGATCGGTTAGCCCCAAAGTAAGGTATTCTTTCGCTTAACCTTCCGTATACGAGGTGGAGTGTAGAAAGCCCCAGCGGTTATAACAAATTACATAATATTTGACCGAAAGAAACTTTATTTTTACCGTTTTTGTCTCCTTTTTATGTCCACCTGGCACTCTAACTGCAGTTTTGAAGCTGAACTTCATTCAAGTTGAAAATCTAATAAGGAAATATGACAAATTGCAGTAGCTTGATGTCCTGTTGTCTGTACATAAAGCCCTTTTAATATAATGTCGTGATAGTCCAGTCTCCAACAATAGCTACATTCACAAATCGATAAATTATAATGTCATAATAATAAAAAAAGGGGACGAATGCATACCGTTATCTTATCCGAAAGTTATTATTGAAAGCACAGCAGTAAACATATGTAAGTATATTATTGTAGGTAGTTTATAAATTTATAGTGGTCGAGTTTTCAAACGGTAGCCAAAATAGTAAACACCGACTTGTCCATTTAATTTTGCTGATAACACTCTTGTTTCTTTGCAAACCAATGTGAATGGATGGAGAGATAGAGGTAGACCAAGGAAGAGATGGATTGATTGCCTGAAAGACGATATGATTAAGACGGGAGTGGATAGTAGTATGAGGAGGGAGTGGATACGGCTAAGGGTGTAAGGATCGATCGTTCGATTGTCTATAGATGGCATGTATCGACGCTAAAATGGATGATGGACGTCGATCGATAGTTTTTACCTTTTATCGTATTACTAGCGTCGACCAATCCATTCTACCAACAATCAATGGTGTCGATTGACGGTCGATCGAGAGGTATAGAAACATCCTAAGAAACGAATGGAAACGGAAAACATATTGCGCCGACCCCAAATAGAATTGGGAACAGGGCAGGAAGAAGAAGAATTTTCTTTGCAAACCACTGAAACGTACTCAGCTGCATCGAAGCAGGTACGAATACAAAAAGACCGTTCGTGAGCAAACTGTACAGACGCCAGCACATCAAGCTACTACAATCTGTCAAATATCCTTGATAGATTTTCAACTTTATCACTTAAGCATATGGTTCAAAGTTGATTGGGTAAAGTTGACCGTTTCGGAAAGCTTTATATGCTGGCGTCTGTACTTTGATCGTCTTGTCGATTACAGACTGATATGTATCTCGACCCAGTGGACTTTGACTGGATAATAAAAGACCTACCTAAAGAAAATCAATAAGTCAAAGTCGAAAGTCTTACCTATAGGTTTTATAACACAATAGGTACTAATATCTATACATCTTTACATATAATAAAATCGTAGAAAGTCAAAACTGTACATATAATATTTTTTAAAAAGAATAATTGGGGCGTGATCTACCATCGATATCGAATCCAACAATATATTTTTTAGAATTTTTGTCTGTTTGTCTGTATGTATGTCCGGGATAATCTCAAAAAAAATTGAATGGATTTGCTTCAAATTTGGCATGAATATAACTAAAGGTCGGGTCAACATATAGGCTACATATTGCTACAGGGGGGAGAGGGGTGAATGTTTAATCCTAATGCCCACGCGGGCGACGTCGCGGGCAACAGCTGGTTCAAGATAAAGTGAAAGCCAATAATCTGCCGGAGACTATTTATCGCAAAGTGAAAGACTTGATTATTATGAACGACCGTCACATAGCACACCGTCACTTGTTTTCCTTTCATGCCAATCACGGCCAACGTCCAAAGTTCACTCACACGGACATACCTAAATTAAAATCTATCATATCACGATACTGTATAATATGTTCTAAACTAGCTATTATTCTAATTTTAAAAAAATATGGTCGTCAATGTTTACATTGCCGGGTACAGGCACAAAATAAAGTTTTTTTGTGTTAGAGGTTACTCGTCGCAGCTCGATTCGCGGTGTGGCCACGACACGCGCCGCATTGCATTCTACCATCCGCTCAGTCACATCACATAGAAAATTCAAGAGGAATTATTTCTGTATCACGTTTGCGAGACAAACGAGTCACGTTTACGGAAGTTTCCCTAATAACGAGTACCTAGATCTGAATTTGACTTGCTATTCCTATATAAAATTCTTATAATTTAGTTCGCGATCTCTTATGTTCTGATAATATATGTCTATAGTAGATTAATTTTAGGGTTTTTTGTTTTGAAATGCTCAGTGGAATCAAACGTATTTACAGACATTTAATGGCCAATTCTAAGTTTGATATTAAATATTGTATTTACTCGCTGGAACTTACCATAAAGAATGGAATAATGCCTCTCTGTTTTATGTTTTTTTCATTCTACTTTTACAGGTTTTCATACCACATGAAATATGATTATTATGTAACTTTCCAACTATTCTGCATTTGTTCCCTTATGTATTCATTAGATATGTCAATTTTTCAGTTTCTCAATTCATTGAATTTCGTTCATCGTACAATTTACTCCTCTTCTCACGCCGATATCAGAACATCGTCTTTTTGAATATCGAATTCGGACTTTCCAGTTTTCTTCTCGATTTAGATTAAAATTTTGTCTGATCGTCATTGGTCGTCGTGTTTGTTTTCTGATTCTGAACTCGTAGGTTTCGTGGCCACACATTCTTTGATCGATGATTACCTCAGATGATTACCCTCTTTTGATTTTTTTGAAGAATGTTGATAAATATTTTGATGAAGACTGTTCCACTGTTCGGCCATCAGGTGCTTTCAATCTCTCAGTACTATCCAGGTTTGAATTTTCACTTAAAATTTCGTTTGATTTTAATTAATTTTTCTTTTTTGAACTACCGCCAAAATTATTCGCATATCTTTTAACTCGGTCTTTGACAAATATATTTTGGAGCAATGCATATTGCTTAAGTTGTTATTCCAATTGCTATTATTTCCAAACGACCTTATCCCTTATTATAAAACGTGATTTTAAAAAAGTACCGTATTTAGTGCTAGGTTTTAGGTTACTAATTTTGTTAGAGATGGTGGTTTAATCATTGTATAAAGCTGGTACAGACGCCAGCACATCAGTCTACCCAAAAGTGCCAAATTTTCCCTATCAACCTTGAACCATATGTTTCAACGTTAATGTTGAAAGTCTATTAAGGAAATTTGACAGATTGTAGTAGCTTGATGTGCTGGCGGAGACTGTACTTTTTTAAGACAATGTTTCATAATAAGGTAGCTGCAGTCCTTTGCTTAACCGATTTTAGAACTCTGTTCTTTTGTCGTAAGAAGTGAGGAACCATTTTTTTTATTTCCGTCCAATTATTTCAGATATTAAAGTCCATGGTCCATATAAACATATACCTACTACCTATATGTATATATAAAGGTAGGTAATTGGGTTGTTTAAATAATTAGGTCATGAGTTTCACCAATTTTGCGGTCTATATCATATAAATAGTTTTATTTTTTTATTTTTGCGGTCACCTTCTGGTATGATAAGGTACGGCTATCCTAAAAGTTTTACTATAAAAGGACGTGCCCCAAAATTGTTAATGCATAGTGTACTTCGAGTTGTTTGACAGTAAGTTGTTTTAAATATTTTTTTACCTAGTTCACTCCCACTCTGTCTTTCTCGCATCCATGCGAAAAAATCTCACTCGGACTCGGATTTTCAAATTTATCGCTGAAGCATATAGGTCAAAGTTGATTGGAAAAATTTGTCAGTTTTGAGTAGTTTGATGTGCTGGCGTCTGTACCTTGTATACCTGCGCCTATTACCATACCAAGTGCCATCCCAATTGATTCAGAGCCTTATTTTGAAAGCTTTACAAAAAAACAAAGTCGCATTCGCAATAATATAAGTGAGAGCTTCTAAACTTAAATATATATTTTTGTCTATGGTCCTTTTATTTAATTTTTATATATGGATAACTTGTTAACTTTTTTCTAACGAGTAATGAGCCAATTGTGCAAAATTATATTTTTTCTTCCATTGGTTGTGCTATAACTTAAGAACATTATGCTTAGATCAACATGTCAATAGGTAAAGTACTAAAATCAATGGAATAAATACACAACGTTTTCTAGACCAGTACTATAGCTGTTTCCCACAATTTCACCCGCGACCAAGGGAACCAACAACGAGCCAATAGTCATCAGGGTTACTTATTAATTTTTTAAATTTTATTTCAGACAAACTTCAACATGTATTCCGCTACCAACTGGAAGAATGCAAAGAAACCAAACTACAACACCAATATAGATAAAGTATTCCCCTACTCTGAGGTTCCTTACCTAGGAGAGTACAACTTGGTGAAAATACCAGTTTCCCTTAACAATCTAATTCAACATGTGGATTACTGGGGCGAGGGTAGAATCGCTTCTGAGGAAGGTATCTCTGGGTTCACAAACTGCTACAACGTCCACCATCAGTACCATCTGGTGAACAATGGCGTCGACAAGGACAGGAAGATACCGAACAGGATCCCAGTCGCCAGCTACATCGACTGCGACACCAGCGCCTACATCAAAGACAACTCTGTCGTCACCGTCACAATAACGGAGCCGTCTCGCATCAACCTCAGCTGTGCCAAGGATATCGCCCGCATTGTCAACTCTGATCTTGGCAGAGTAGTCGTGTATGATAGTCTAACCTCCTCAAGTGCGATATTTCTTCTCGCTGTGGAACTAGAAAAGAAAGGACTTTACGCTTGTCTTAATGCTGATCTATCCGAGGATCTTCAAGGCTTGAAGTTTGATGATCATGTGGTTTTCTTAAATAAATTGGAATCAAATAATTATTTATATAAAAACATTACCAACTCTAACTATGAACATGCCGTCATAGCGACTCAGACGCTAGCAAACATGGCAAGTGGACAAATCATCAATGAAGTAGTAACGAAGCTTATCAATAATGCTCCACGAAGCGCCATGTCATACGCGTACAAGTTGTGGCACGGTGGCGCCAGCGACGTGGTTCGTACACATTTCCCAAAAGCATTCCAACACATTCTTAACGAAGACGATGTGACCATAGCCAACCTGAAATACCATCAGCCCTTGAAGCTTGATGCGAACAAGGATTCTTACAATGACAGACTGGCTTGGGGTGACCATGCCTGCGACTTATCCAGTAAGAGAGTTAGCTGGAAACTCATTCCTGTTTGGGACAACAACGGTCTTACCTTCAAGCTGTACAACATTGATTGCCATATGTATCTGAAATTGGACGTAAACGTTGACAATATAGGAGACAGGAAAGCATGGGGCTCGAATAATTCTAATGAAGTCAGACACAAATATTACTTGGAACCTGGATTTAAAAATGGTACACTGGTATTCCACATAGTGAACTGTCAATATAATCAAGGACTGAAACTAGCTGTGGATGTGGACGGATACGGAGACAGACTCCTATGGGGCCATGGTTACGTTGGGGAAATTGATGATAACCGCTTGTGCTGGGTTATCCAACCTTGGCTTTAAAGCTTAAGTCAATCCATAGACACGTTTGAATGAAACCTCAAGATTATGGTCTAACATACCATTGTTCATCAACGAATTTAACCATTGCACATATGTATTTAAATTGGTTTTTCTTCATTCTAGATTCATCTATTGTTTTCAATCATTTGTATGCTTCTTAACTTGATTAAATTGTCTTTGAAAATTCAATTGTTTTATTTTCTTTTCCTTTTGTTGTGTTGTAATGCAGGTCAAATTTCACGTCAAACTTGGCTTATACTAAATCTAAATTCATTCAATTTCGTCTTAGTAATTTAATTACTTACTTGTTGTCTCTCTTTTATTCTCTTTGTATATAGTTTTCTTAAGTTTGTAAATATAGTTTTTTAAATAAAATGTTTAGATACTCACATCAGATGCCAGCACCGGGCTACCCGAAACTGACAAATTTTCCTAGTCATCTAGTCAACTTAGAACCATATCCGTCAGTGATAAAGTTGAAAATCTATTAAGGTCATTTGACATTATTGTAGTAGCTTCTGTGCTGGCGTCTGTACTTTGCAGTTGACCAAACATTTTATTCTTGAAGTAGCGAGATCTAGGCAGTTCAAACCGTAGCTAATTTATACATCAAGAGCAGTTAGTTTTATTATCAATTATATGGGCTGTTTAAAAGAATAAGTTATGACGCAAGTCGAGTATGGTCCAGCGCGTACGGCAATCATTCGGACATTGACTCACGTAATCTTATCACACCCCTTTGTTATTGATTTCTAACTCTAAATATTATGACTCGAATTCTCTGATCTGTTCTATAAAAAAAAATTGTGCGTAAGGGGGCTGTCTGGAAGCTCATGTAATAAAAGACTTGATTTTCGGTATGTGAAAGTATTTTTGAGAGGAATAGAAAGTTCTTTGAAGCATTTGTTATAATATGTCCTTAAATAACTGTGCCTTCGGTTTATATTAAAAAAGTTATTGGAACGTTTTAAACACCCCCTCTATTTGCACTGGGTAACGCAATTTGACCCCCCTACTTTAGCGCCAGGAATGTATCACAAAATGACTTAAAATGTGCTTGTATAGAGTCTATTCATTCATGGATGTCCACATTGTATGAAACACTGTCCTTAAAATGTGATAAACAAAGGTTGACATCACATAGGTCAACTGACTGTGTGTGAGTATAATATTATAATAACAATTGAACATCTTTAGAGCGTTTGAATATGGTTTATCATCCACTAGCTGTCCCCAGCGGTTTCACCCGCATCTTTGGTTACTGCTCCGCTCCCGTGTGTCTTAGCGTGATGGGTATATAGCCTATAGCCTTCCTCGATAAATGGGCTATCTAATACTGAAGGAATTTTTCAAATCGAATGAGTAGTTTCGGAGATTACCGCGTTCAAAAAAACAAACAAACTCTTCAGCTTTATAATATTAGTATAGATAAACTGTACCCGGATAATATAACCCACTAGCTAGCACCAGGATAAAAGTAGCCTATGTCCTTTCTTAGGCTCTGGACTATGTGTCTACCAAATTTTATTTAAATCGTTTCTGTAGTTTTGGTGTGAAAGACCGACAGATGGAGTTACTTTCGCATTTATAAAATTAATAAGACATCGTCACTAATTTTCTCCGGCGATAGTGTAGTTTCCCAACATTGAAAGAATTTTTCAAAACAGTTCAGTAGTATAGGTGACGAAAGAACATCTTCTCAATCCTGTTCCGTGTTCTCAATAATATAACATAGAAGTATAAAAAAATTATATTTAAAACCTTCAACCTTATAAAACGTCGCGGAATAAATTAGCAAAATCTAAAGGTTCGAATCCATGGACTATTGTGTCATTGTGTTTATTTGTGTCTAATGCGTGCGTGTCTGATCGTCGAACTGGGTCACAATAAACGTTTACAACCAAAATGCTTATCTTGTCGAATGAGGAAATCGCGACGGGACCAGACGGCAGGGGTACATCGCAGCCGTACCTATAGTACTCCTGGTAACTTGTATTTGCTATAGGAAACAAATGTAATCTACATAAAATTGATTGACGACCTCGTCAGCTCAATGGTAACCACGCCTGACTGCCGAGCTGGGGGTCCTGGATTTGATTACCGGCATGGTCAACATTTCTGTGATGAGCATGCTTGTTCTTATAAGAAAGTATATGTAGTTTGTCAGTTGTGTTGGCACCCATAATACAAGCTAATAAATAGCTTACCATGGGGCTAGCCGGCCGTGTGTGAAACAAAAGTGTCCCGATATTATAAATTTGCCAGGACATTTTAACTTCACGTAATATTCCATTTACAAATGAGTACCAATGTATTTAACTTGTTTGGAAGTATCGTCATCCACCAAACATAAAACGTGGTCTTAAAAAAGTACCAGCATTAGTACCTACGTTTAAACCACCATCTCGAACAACGTTAATGGCCTAAAGTTTAGGCCACTTTACTTTTAGGTTTAGGCTACTTTTTAAAACCATGTTTTACAATAAGTAAAGAATGGTAATATGTCTAAGATCAACACATCCCTACCAAATTAATGGCATTTGGGAAACAAATTCAAAACACGTTAAAAGTTTCTACATCAAAATATTAAATCACCACGATTTAATTGTAAAATATTTGCGACTGCAATGAATAACCCGCAGTTTTTAAAACGAAGCCCACCATTCGCTCCCTATTTTTCGCGTGGCGAAAACTTTAGCTCATTAGTGTCAAACTTTTCGATAGCGAACAGCTAACCGGTTATTAACAATACTGTTTACTGTTATTATATCTAACTGACTGACTAACTCAAGTTTTAAGTTTAATTTAAGCCCTATAGAATGTTCACTTCAGGTTTCCTACTGTGAATGAAACTATAGATCCCCTTTATTGGCAATTGCCTTGTTTTACTAAATAGACTACATTAGTTAGTTCAAAACTGTTACCGTTATAGTATTTTAGTGTGACTTTAGTACTAAGAACCTCTCTATTAAAGCACTACATTAATTTTGAATAGACAACTATACAAGATCTCTGTCTTGTCTATTGACATTAATTTCAATAAGTTCGCTAGGTTATTTATTATTTTTTCGAAAATAACTGGTGAAATTTTAGATTTTTCTTTTGTTTTAGAAAACATAGTTTTAATAAATATGCATTCAGATTGAATCATGTCATTCAACCCTAGATGATTTTACAACCTTCTGACATAACATGATCAAGTATTTCAGATTTTTTAAGCCTTGGTACAAACTTGTTCATAGATTAAAGACATGAAACAGTGCCATTTAAATGCTTATTATCTCTTTACACAGGACTTTGCTGCTATTTTATGAGTACAATAAAACTTGCCACAATTTGCCAGTTCAACGTCTTGTTACAACAAGTCCATGCAAATTACGTTGACAACTTGTGAATCGTCGTCGGCATGAAGCCTGCTGTTTGAACATTCGCATAAATTATACAGATATTGTCGTATAAGGAACATTCCTCAGGTTTCGTCATGTCCCGTGTCAGCCTTCCTGCTGCACATAAAATCGTCATGAATAGAAATCGGTCATTAAATCCATACATCCGCGGTTCGTGACCGACTCGCATGTCGCATCCCGACTCGCGAACTTCCCGCTCGTAAATATCGTTTTATGTCACGTGTCAAAGCCGCCATCTTGGTTAACCGGTAAAATATAACAAACATAACTTTGTCGTTACTATACTTCCGTTTCAAAATTAGAATGCGTTACGCCCTTGACATAGAGTCCAAATTTTAGATGTGCCCATTTTTTTATGTGAGTAAATTTTTTGCTGTCGTTTATAAAAATGGGAGTGCTCGTCTTCCTATCGATTGTGCCAACTGGTGCTTACCGCCGATCTCGATTCGTCGGCAATCGGCTAGCAATCGAGTAGATTACTCGAATTGTAACATCTAGTGCTGTTACAAGAGGTGTAACTCCAAACCAACACTTAGTTGAGTGGTGTTGCTTCGCTAGCTTCAAACAGGCAATGGTAATATTTTTGCAATTTCCTTCGTAATTACGGGCGTCATTTGCAAGTTGCAAAATGCCAGTTTTGACTAGGAACATTGTTCATTAGACGGGTTGTCGTGAGTTTAGTTAGACAAATAAATTCAGGTTTTAAAGGTTAGCTGTTCTGACATAGAAACAGAACTTTGTCATGTATTTGTCATAATTATGATTTAGTAAACGACTCGGAACTTTAGTTTTGTTACTTGCTTTTGTTTTTTTATAAATAAGAGATTTGCTACAAGCAAACGTAGCGCATATTCTTCGTAGCCGTGACCGCTGTTGCTACGCAAGTCGTAGCAATAGTGCTGGTGGTGCCAGCGCATCTATTTGGCAAACTAATTTGAATAAAACTTATTGTACCTTCTTACGTACATATTCTTTTACGATTCAAATTTACCCAAAGTATGTTGTACAAATTTGACCCAAATTACCAAAAAAGCTATTCTTACTAAGATACTTGCCTTCCTTATGTAAATTTGCTTGCGTTTACTACTATTCTGCCGAAATTTGATCGTCCCTTGCACGCACATAATTCTTGCAATACAACTTTTAATCAGCAAAGAAAAAATATTCTTATTTTATGATGAAACTTTCTAGAAAACTCCGATTATACGCGAACAATTTAAGTTATCAATATAATAATAACATAAGTAGTTATATACTGTTTTTGTTATTGTACAGAATTAATGTTTCGATTGCCTGATATAACAGAGTTTCATAAAACATGATTAACTGCATTGAGTAAGAACATCTAGTACGTACTTATACATACATATATACTCGTAAGTCGACACTTCGCATGACCAGCATTGCCATACAACGTGGCAATGCGGCCAGTCTTCTGGGCACGTTGCCGGATGCTTGACAACGTGTAGTATTTTCTTACTTAAGTTATTTTTAAGATTTACATATTTTAATTGTATGCGTTAGGTAATATACTTATAAGCATATAAAGCAAGTGCTATATCACTATTTATATAATGAAAAATAAATAATCGATGCCCGAAATGGCCATAACTAATTTTGTTATTAATACACAACAAAGGCCCGCCAACTTTACTTTAACAAGTCGCAAGCAATTTATGACATGCTACGAACATTAATTTACGACAATTTATGGCAATACTGCTCCGATTTTCGGTCACCCCACTGCGTTGTGTATACAGGATCGTTTCATATTGTCATTGCAAAATTAGTTTAAGACATGAAAATTTTCAGAAATGTTGAAATTGCTCTTACTTTTTTCTGTATTGGTCAACTAGTATAGAATGATATGTAGTATTAATCCGCCTTTATATTATTTTGTGTGAAGCTTTTAATAAAACAATATAATAAAATGACGACCAGATGGCGTAGTGGGTAGTGAATCTGCCTGCCACGTAGGAGGTCGCGGGTTCGATTCCCGCATAGGTCAAACATTTGTGTATAAACATAGGTGTTTGATTTAGTCTGGGTATTTCTATGTATAATATGTATGTATTTACAAAAGAAAAGTACATAAGTATGTTTATCAGTTGTCTAGTATTCATAGTACAAGCTCTGCTTAGTTTGGGACTAGATGATGTTGTGTGAATGTGTGAGGAATATTAAAAAAAAACATAACTAAGAAAATAGCATAAAGATCACGTATTCTCTTCCATTCATAACCACATATAGTCACTTCTTTTGTTTTGAAGTGGGAAACCATCAAATGACTCCTCCCGCTATGGATACAGCTGTAGATAGCGTCAGACTATTACGAAAGAGACAGTTTACAGACTAAAATCCTGATTCCTTCTGGAGCCCTGTGTGTGCCAAGGTCACGGTAACTACCTATTGCTAATAACCCCATACTCCCGGAACAAGGTTCGCTATTGCGTTACACTATCTATAAAGACATAGTATCTGTATTAAGTGCACACAACTGTGCCAAATGACTAAAAAGCTGTGACAACACAAGCATCAGGCTCGTAGGATTTAATACCATCCTCAAATAGGAGGCGTGTCTGTAACTGCACTATATAAATCCGGTTAGCTCTAGTGCTCTCGATAAAGCACAATGCTAACATATTGATATCTTCGGCTTATCACAGCCTGAATAGTCTCATAGGTCAGACATGGAGGTCGGGTGATAGTGGCACACATGATTTTTACGCGTGAGGTGGGCTCGTGGTGGTTGCGTGGGGATTATCAGCTTAATCGCCTTCTATCGGGCTGTATACCATCGCTGAACTCGTGGGAGGGATCAGTCCGTTTGTTGTAGAACTAAAACATTATTGAGCCTGATGCGTGAATCGTGTTAGATAAAACTACATATGTACAGACGCCAGCACATCAAGCTACTACAATCTAAATCGTAAATTTTCCTTATTTTCAACTTTATCGCTGCAATAGAATGCGTATGTTGGTTCTCAGTTGACTGGCAATATTTGACAGTTTCAGGCAGCTAAATGTGCCGGCGCGGCGTTGTACTAGGACTTATTAGGTGATCATAATTGGTTGATACCTTAAACGAAATCACATAATTTGTGTCCAAACCTTGAAGATAGTATTATTCTTCTAATAATGAACACATAAGAATAAACAAAACTATCTTAAGAAAAAATGTGCCAAGTTCAATAGCACCTAATAATATTCACGGCTTTCGAGTTATTTTTTTATGAAAGTGCTTAGTAATAATTTGCAATTATTACTAGATAAATAAATATATGATAACAGTTATCACTACTTTCAAATTACGATAATTAACTATCACCACTTGCCAACAAATACTTTTTAGATAATTGTAAACAATATTTGCCCTTAGATTGGCAATTGATTTCGTAACTGTGACGTCTCGAATTCCAAGCAGTTTAGGGGATTATGTGGTCAAGACCTATAATGATTGGTATGTATTTATTCAATGATTCAATAATATTTTCAAGAAAGATATTGATGATTTAATAAGTTGACTTACGATTATCGAAAATAATAACGTTACTTATACGAAACTCGTTGATTAAAGAGATATTATTAATAAAAATTCCAAGTAAAAAACCACGAATGATACTTACAAAAAGTAATTCCGTATTGCTGTTATGTACTGAATATTTTAAATGCGAAGATAACTCTGTCACTCTGTCTATCTGTTAATCGATGAGCGTTAATCACCACGCTTGCTCAATGCTGGTTGGTGATTTCACACTCTATAATGCAGTTTTCCTCGAGATGTTTTTCTTCACCTTTAATCAGTCATTGGTGTTCAAGATAAATTTAGAAAGTACGTATAACTTAGAAAAGTTACATTAGTACTTGCCCGACCTGGAATCGAACCGGCACCCTCATACTCGAAAGGCAGGTGCTTTAACAACTAGGCCACCACGACTTCTCTATTACTCCTTACACCGACGTAAAACACGTTACATGCCAAAGGCAGTTAAAACTCCGGTTCAACGCTACTCATGTAAACTTGGCCTTTCCACGCAGCATCAACGTGATATCGATACGAACTAAGTACACAATTAATCGGACCCGTCTAATTGCAATCGTTTACCTAACTATACATCTTTATCGCTAATGTTGTTTACTTGTTAGCTAATTTTATTTTTATACTGTCGCCGCAAAAGTTGTGAGCACTTTCGTGAAAGAAATTGATCAAAGAAAGTGTGAAGCGTTCTTAATTTTCACTATTATGTTTAATTTGTGTTGTGTGTAGTCAGGTGTTATGCACATATTGTGCATAAACTTTCTTAAAATATAATATTTTACACTAAATAAAAAAAATATATTGCATTCGATATTTTTTCCATACAACTGTATCATAAAAAAATTATTCAAGTTATTAAACAAGGGTTATACATAAGTATAAGGAAGCATGTCTTAGGTATTACACATATTTCATTTCATTAAGGGCCAGTTTCACAATGTCAGAATAGATACTATCTACCGAAAAATTCAAAAATGGAACAAAATTTAAAACTAGAACGTATTCGTAGGTGGCGAAACATAACCCTAAGACTGTAAATGACTGTCATCAACATTCAAATCTAGTGACGAATATATCCATTACTGCAACATACATATTATAATCGTTAAACTAACCAACGACTTCACCCGCGCCCCGTAGGACCTACTCCGTGAATACGAGTAAAAAGTACCTGAAAGACTTCTTCGATAAATGGCCTATCTAATACTGAAAGGAGTTTTCGAAGTAAGTCCTGAGATTAGCGCTTTGAAGCAAACAAACAAACTCTTCAAGATTGTATGATATGAATATGTGAGATATATATGTTTCCTTATAAACAATTCTATCCTTCTATCCAGGGTTCAAAGTTTAGAACTAGTGAAACTATGGCAGTATGTTAATAAAATAAGAACCGTCTAAAAATATACAACATCCTCTGATAGTAGACTAAAAAGGAAATTCAGTTCATTGCATGCTTTTCTGCAAACAATCATTTGCAGTTCACTTGATCTCTATTTCAAGAGGACTTAGGTTAAAATTACCTTGTCTTTGATTGCTAAGTATATAGGTTGTAAAATAATATTCCGCTTTCCGGCGCAACGAACTTGAATTAATGTTTGAAATATTTAAGTAATTATTACGCAGTAAATTTGTAGATGCTAGCAATACATTGATAACCCTGTTTACATGTCTAGAGATGCGGAAGCGTTAACTACGGCGTCACAATTCAATAAGATTAATTTATGTGATTGATTGATTCCAGTTAATTATCCAGACTAATCTTTTACAAAACTAGAATTCGCATCTCAAGATTATAGTGACCGATTTTGGGATAGGTAAAAAGGTAGAAAGCAAGTTTTATATATTTTTAATTCATTGATTTCTGTTTTAAAAAAATATACATATAACTAGTTTACAAAATAATAAAATACATTGAAAAAATAAAAAATATGTAACCACCGATTTCAGGAACTCCGAGTTACTAACTTCCACTACTAAAAAAACTTCCTCACAATACGCGCCGTTTCAGTCGCTAAACCGTTTAAAGAGAAAGCCTCTTGAGATTTTTTTAACTTATTATTATATTATTCACAATTCCCAAAAACTGCTGTCGAGTACCTAGACGCCGAAGCTGAGCGGAGACGAGATTTAGCAATTTAAAAAATCTATTCGTTGTAACGGTTGTTCAAAACACATCTCCGCTCCGCTAGTCTGGTCCGCTTTAGTGGGGACTGGCCTAATATAATTGGTTTATTGGGCTGTCATTGAACATCCTTGGCAGTCGTTACGGGTAGTCAGAAGCCAGTAAGTCTGACGCCAGTCTAACCAAGGGGTATTGGGTTGCCCGGGTTTGGGAGATCAGATAGGTAGTCGCTCCTTGTAAAACACTGGTACTCAGCTGAATCCGGTTAGACTGGAAGCCGACCCCAACATAGTTGGGAAAAGGCTCGGGAGATGATATGATCTATGAGGTTAAGTACCCGACAAGGGCTAAAAGCCACATTGAAAAGCCTGAATCGAATAATTGTCTTATTTAGAGTAGTTGTTATGATATTTCTTTTCTTGTTCGAGTTCATTTACCTATGTTTTATTTACGATTCATATTGTTTACGATGGGCAATTAAAACGCAATGTAATCTTGTTATTTTTGATGCATCGGTATTTGTAACGAAAGGTTAAAAAACTCGTGTTTGAGAGAAAAATTGTACTTGTTTAAAGAATAGCTTAGCTTAATATTTATCAATTCTTTACTGTTGTATTCTTAGCTTAAACATTGAAAATATTTACAATGCGTCATGTTTTTCAGTTTATTACTGTTCAGTTTATCGTGGTTTCTCCAGCGTTCAAGGGAAACTCCTTATCGTATCCAGTTAAAACATAGTCTATGTTCACCGGCTTTAACTTCCTAACGGTGGAAATTTCAACCTGGTCAAGTAGTACTGGATCCTATTCGATTCTAAACAAATAAACAAACAATAAAATCTTTCCTCTTTATATATCACGAGTAGTATAGATTGTCTAGTTGATCCCGTATATATAACTATCAACACGCATTTTTGTTCATTTGATTTGATTGGTTTTGGAAACATATGTACTTTTATATTTCCGCAATAAAAAATGAGTAACAGTTTAAGCGACGAACTAATTCTGAAGAGAGCAGTCAAAAATTACGCCTTATTTCAAGTGTGTGAGTCGTAGCTGACTGAAGAAGTATCTATGTTTGTTATATTTGTACAAATGTACATAGTGACGCCTTAGAGAGAAAACCTCGGAAATGCATGATTTGATTGCCATTGCCATCATTGCCATCCAACGTGGCTATGCCGCCAGCCTATTGGGTACACTCCCAGTGAGCAGCGATGAGGAGGAATTTATTGACGCCATTTTTTAATTATATATTGTTAATGTAAATATTTTAATTAAGTTTTATAAATATGTATAAAGTTATTTTTTTATTCATCTTCTACGAAGATAACTTCGCAACAGACATCCTATATCTTCCTCCTGAAAAGTTATCTTTTACATTTGCGAGCTTTTCAATCTAAGGCATCGTAGGTGCAATTTTACCTACCTACATGATGTTCGACGTAAGTACGTCTCTGCCTAACTCTGGCCGAAATAAAGTGTCAGGCGATATTGAACCTTATCAAATAAAGAAGCCGCTGCGGAACTAGGTAAACAAAACCAAAATTACATTTATTTAATTAATTACCATACATAACATAAATATTATTTTATCAATAATGATATTTTTATAAAAAAAAAAACTTTAATCGCAGTTCGATGAAAAATATAAACTACGATATCATGATATCATCACGAGGAACAAAGTCCGATTATAATCATTTGTGAACAAAAACTCAGTGTTTAAATGTTAGTGTTGCGGATTTTAGAGACACGAGGATCCGGGTTCGATTCCTAGTAGGAAATTATCACCAATGAAAGATTCTCATAAGCATCATCATCCATCCCAGCCATTTTTATTATCTCTTCTCCCAGAAAATGAGCGTTAATCACTACGCTTGCTAAATGCAGATTGGCAATTTCTAACTTTTAAGTCCAGGGTTCCTCAAGATTATTTTTCCTTCTTATTTATACAGTCAAGTCCAAGATATTCTTAGAAAGCACATTTAACATAGAAAATGCACATTAGTATCTGCCCGACCTGAAATCGAACCCAGACACTCGTACTTAAGAGGCAGGTGCTGTAACCAATAATCACTTTCCTAATCAGATATTAGATTTTACTGGAGACAACAGCTATTCTTTTATACTCAACTAGCTGTTGCCCGCGGGCGTCGTCCGCGTGGGCATTAGGATTAAACATTCACCCCTCTCCCCCCCCCCCCCGTAGCGATAGCGTGATAATATGTAGCCTATATGTTGACCCGACCTCTTAGTTATGCTCATGCCAAATTTGAAGCAAGATTTTTTTTTATTTGAGATTATCCCGGACATATTATGTACATACAGACAAACAGACAAAAATTCTATAAACTATATTTTTAGCTTCGATATCGATTTTAGATCACGCCCCAATTATTCTTTTTAAAAAATATTCAATGTACAGTTTTGACTTTTCTATGATTTTATTATATGTATAGATACTATTTATTCCTTTATTCGTGGTAAAATCTAAGTACAGGTATAGCTCGATAATGAAGTCACCAACTCTCTGTTACGCCTTTTAAGGCATACAATAGTCTCAAAACAATTTCATCGTGTGAATAACGACGCAAAGTCCAAGTATGGCTTCAGTTTTATAGTTATTGCTAGTATGCGCTGTTAGAATCGTTATAAAGAACGCTTATCAAACGTTTGTTATGAATGTGAGATCACAATTACTGACTTAGTAACTGAGTGGTTAAATAATATGAATTTGATAGTGTATTACAAAAATTACTGTATACAAAAACGTTGATAAAACCAATAAAAACTATTTTTATATTTACTGAAATTGTACAAGGTAAAAACAAAATTAAGTTAATACTATACAAAATAAGCAATAAGCAGCTTCTATGGAACTTATAGAATCTCTTTCTTATAAATCTGAATTGTTTGTCATTTACTTGATCTCACTAAGGAGGCGATAATAAATAAGTAAATGAGAATAAAATAAATATCTGAAGTTTTCTTCGACCTTTCCTGGGATGCCGATACCTCTAAAAACGTAGCTGAAACAGTGAACTCTCTACAGTACCTACTCAATTACTTAAGCTTTTGTTCGACTTTTAAACCAGACCATCCATTTTCAACTGTTATCTATCACCAACAAACAAACAAACATACTCACAATATTGGAACAATAAAGCACGTGATTTCGGTCGGTATATCTAATAGACAACGCTATATTTGTCACGTAGGTATTCCTCAGTACAGCGTTCACGGTCACCGAACCGAAAGATAAATAAATTTTGTTTGTGGATAAAGTGTAATGAGTTTGACTAGTTATTAGTACAAATCTACACGTGTCTAAGAAATAATGTATGTAAATGGTATTAAAGTATAATGGTATTAAAGCTTAATACTTACTAGTTATTTCTAGTTGTGATTATCACAATAGCAAAAAAACCCCGTGTGTACTCGTGTGAAGACGAAGAACTGGACGCAAGAGGCTTTAAATGTCTTACAAACAATGTTTGTGAAAGAAAGAAGATAGGGAAAAGAAAGAAAGATATTACTTTTAATTACTTAGGATACATATTTCACAGTAAGAAAGAAAATTGGGACATCATGTGTGTTGCAAACGCGCTTAATAAATAGAAACATACATATACGGTACTGTAGTATCATACGGACTATTAGCATCTATTGAAATGGGCATAGCCAAGATAATTTGAAAAAAGAGTAAATTTTGAGAGGTGATCCCGGTAAAAGAAATAAGAAAAGTAAACGCCCAAACATTAAAATGAAGTCTCGTTAAACATAAATATATTAAACTGTAGTTGAATGTTATAGTTTTCTTTTAAAGCTAATTATCAGCCTAATAATAATGGCGTATAGGCCGAATTTTAGCCACTGAGGCTGTTTTCAAGTCTAAAGAAATAGCTACGGTTGCACGCTGCACATAGAGATTCTCTCACCCTCATAGTCCGAGGAGAACGCAATCCAACAGTACCTAAGAGAGATCGGAAGCAGAACCGAAATTTGAGCCGTGCCAAGGCACGATGAATAAGTACTTAGGTGCGACTGTACAAGGATAACACAATAAAATGTCAATTCATCCGCGGATTATGGAAATGATGGCTACATTCATGAATTTACTACAATATTATGAACAGTTTAGTATTAACATCGAACGTTAAGATAAATAGAAGATTACAGGCAGCTAATACAAGCTACGCACAATGTGTATTGTAGTAAGCTGTAAAACATTAGTATAGTTGCGCGTTTCGCAGGCCGTTACGTGCCAAAGCGACATTAGTACATTGCGAAACAGATATGAAGCCGTTTCACCCCCTATCGCGTCAACAGTAATCACTGCGTTTTTATACCGGATTGTTTCATTAGATTTGTGAAATTTGGCACAGTTTTTTATTATTTTGTTACTTAAGTTCGTAACTTATCGTCAGTATAATAACCCTTTTAAATAAATTTACATACGTAGGTACAGACGTCAGCAGGTCAATCTGCTCGCAGCTGTCAAATTTTACCAATCGAATTGAACCTTCCAATATTGTGATAACGTTACAAATCTATTAAAGAAATTTGACAGATTATGGTAGGTTGACCTGCTGGCGTCTGTACCTATGATATCAATGTTTTTCATGGTTGAAATAGTTTTTATACATAGTTATCTGCTTAATACTTTAGTTGTTGCTTGCTAGGTCTCCTGCCAAGCTTTTGTAATTGAGCTTGTGCAAATTGTAAATTAGAAAATTGGCATTTGAAACACTGTGGGCCAGTTTCACCGGTTGCTGATAAGTTCCAGATAGTCTATCTGGCAAATAATTCCATATAAGTTCTGTACCATTTTTTTATTTATTTCGTAGATAGTGGCTATCCGTAACCTGTGAAACTGGCCCTGTATGTATAGGTATAATTTATAATTTAAAAAAAACGGCAGTTTTAGTACTCAACAGATGAAGCTGTGGGCAAAGTGTAATTAAGGCAAATTATTGCATAACTTCAGTCTTGAATCTATGTATACATAATGAATCCTTTTAAGTACTTTTTAAAATTGTTCCAAATAAAATAGCGAGTATTTGAAAAAGGTTTTTCCAAATTACAGTAAAGCTCACAAAATATTTCCTCCGTTGGAATTCAAAGAAGTATAGTAAGACTTCCCAACCAGGTGATATACATATATCTGAATCGCTGTCTCACGTGTTAAAACACGGTTGATAAAGGTATTCCATCTAGACCAAGATAATTACCGATAAGTTCTAATTGAGGCCACCGTCTACGATAGCAGATGTAAATAATATTGAATCACGTTGGACATACCTATGTTTATTGATAAAAAAGTTACAGTTTTAACTTGTGATGTCAATAACTGTTTGGTTGGTAATTTGTGGATGTGTAAGAATATTATTATAGACTTTTTTTTTATTCCAAATGCAATATTTTATTCAATTACTGGATTTAAAGTGAATATTGATTTACAAATATGTACAATATCTACTTACTATTATAAAAATAAACTGCTGTCTACCGGGAGCGTACCCAAGAGGCTGGCAGCATTGCCACGTTGTATGGCAATGCTTATCCTCTGGCCAAAGTAATAGCCAGCCTATTATAGACTTAATAATTTAGCAGATTCACACTTTTTATACAGATTTTTTGACATGGATATATGAATCTTAGATACAATTTTCGCAACACAGTTGCATCGTGTAATTTTTTAGTAACTGATTTTACATTTACACATATCGACATAAAAACAACAAGATATTCCTATTAAAATTGATTTTCGTCAATTTGGGGTTAAAGCCAAACTACACATAATCCTTCTGCCGTTACTAAAGCCTATAAAATCCATGCATTACGTAAAAGCGATCACAATAAATCCATAGGTAGTAGTTCCTGAACAAAAACTCAGGGTAGATCCCGGTTCCCGATTAGTTCGCGATGGCATGACTATCGGTTATTCCCTGCAGCGTACTTACGGGGCCAACTGTTTACTGCCTTCAATTTGTCGATAACATCCTTGCTTTAGAATAGGAATGTTAGGTTTGTTTGTATTGATGTTGCTTACAGTAGAATTTTACATCAAAAGAATCTAAGTCTATTTATTCAAAAGTGTTTAAATACGCGAGTTCTAAAAGAAGATCCCGGGGAAGATAATGAGGAAATTGGGTCAAATTTTATTACCACTTTAAATCGTAAACAGCCTCAAATAGGTCTGACAATCAATAGCTGACAAAGAGTTATAAAACAATGTCCAATAAGGGTCAAATCAATTTTGATATCCGTAATCAGTGCGTTAGATAAAGTGCAGTAACTTACCGGCATGTCGATCCTCGTAAGCCCGCGTAGTCCGCCCTCCGCGCCCGCCGCCCTACTGCCACGAGGAGCAAGCCTCCACTGTGCCAGCTCACCACCTGGCCCCATCTGAAGCCTCCTTGCGTGACTGACATCCTCAACACCTGCATTGGTAATTTCAACTTTATCCCTCACACAATTGGAATCAATTTCCTCTAGATTCTCACCGTCACGATTTACATTCGAATTTGATGTTTCTTCGACATTGTCTCCAGTTATTATAATCGTTGGTATTGCTCTAGTATTATCCCCTTTATTGTCGTTAGACACAGGGGGTACATTGCTTTGTTGCAGTGGACCGCCGAATTTTTCTTTCAGTGAATTAATAACTGCTTTCCTAGCTTGCTCGTACCTTTCTTTCGCTCGGTCTTCCCTCCATTTTTTTAATACTTTACCTTTAGGATCAACATTTTTCACAGTTCTACCAATAAAGTTTCCATAGAGTTTTGAAGTTAATGCTCTTTGTACTTTTAAATTATTGCTATTGAATGATTTGCTGTCTTCAGTGCCCTTACTAGTATTGGGTGAGTTTACGGCTTCGTTTTGAACGTAGTATTGTGACGCCAGGTCTAGGTCTCCGAACATTTCCCACCATCTTGCTCCAGCTTCATTGATTGGGGCTCTTGATCGCGCCGAATGAGAACATTTTGAATTATGAGCCATATCCCTCAAATAAATAGAACTATAGGACCATTTTTTCTCTATGAATCTCTTCTAAGTCTACGTTCTACCTTCACTACGATTATACTGCTACTGACCAACATTCCTCAACCAAAAATGATCGAAAATTGCAAGTCAGGTAATGACAATTAGGTACTACCTGTTACCACTATATCCATCGCTAAATATATCATGTATCTGTCTTTTTCTTACCACATGGCGTTAAAAGAGACAGCACCAAAATATCAAGTCTACATGTACTGGAAAATTGAGCTCAGTAACTTTTCTGATGCCTGAACAATAGCTATTGTTGTTTTCGTATAAATAGGTCAGTGTGTGAGCCATCGATTGCAAACACTCGCGGATTCCCCACCAAAAACTATGTAGAAGTTTGATTAAGTCAAAATTTATGGACGCCAAAATAGCGCTCGTTTTAAACAGCCGAAGATGTTATTACGACAAAATCATTTCCCTAATAAAAGCTACCATAAAAATGTAAGTATCATGCTCAATCACACGCAATGAATAAACCTACTTTCTAATCGAACGTTATCTAAAATGCTTTTAAAAATAAAACTTATTCCATACACGAGAACACGTCATAGTGTTCAGTTTACAAACATAGTTGCATTGCAATTATGTAAGTTCAAAGCATGTTTTCACACTGTTGTGTGTTGTGTGGATTTATTATATAACTAGCTTCCGCCAGCGGCTCTACCTGCGTCCCGTGGGAACTCGTAAAAAATTAACAAGTTCTCGTATCCGGACAAGAATAAGCCTTCCTCGAACAATGGGCTATGAAAACCAGATATTTTGTTTTCCGATCGGGCGAATAGTTCCTGAGCGCGTTCAAGCAAACAAAAAGCTTTTGAACTTTATCATACTATTAGTATCAGCCTATCGCAGTCCACTGCTGGACATAGGCCTCTCCAAGTGCACGCTACTGAGATCGATTTTCGGCTTCTCGCATCCAGCTCCTGCCAGCCGTCTTGCGCAAGTCATCACTCCACCGTGCCTGAGGACCTCCTACACTACGTTTGCCGAGGCGCAACTATACTTCTAGTATAGTTTCCTTTAATGGGTATCTAGTAATCATGGCACTTCATAGGAAGACATTCAGTACAAATTATTTTCTTACCAAGAATGTTGACATGATCATAGAAATCTTAGACATCTCGATCTTTCCAGATAATGTGTGTCCGCATAATAACATTAGTGAACTCGCAACTACCTCTCTTATATAGTAAGAAGTTTAAAGACGCTGTTTCTAATGTGTTCTACGTGCCTTCGTGAAAAAATCTAAACCAACAATAACTATTAATCTTTATTTCAAAACTGTCACCCTAAGTTTAAATTTCTAGTCCTAGACGTTACTCTAATGATTAAGAAGACGTAAAACATCGAGACATTGGTTAATTCCTAAACACAAATTAACTGAACAAACAACAACACTAATTGCGACATAACCCGCGATCCGGAATTTATTAATATCAGCAATCGAAGTCCACTCCAAGCTCCCGGATATAAGTCAATAAAACGGAGCGGCGCGGGCGCCGTTATCTTGACTCCTGAGTTAGTGAGCGCGACCTATGAACCCGCTTACAATTAGCGGCTAGCGTTGCATAATATTTTCATACTAATTACTTGAGATTTATGTCACATGCCGTGTTTGGGAGATTGTACTTTCGTCTGTTCTGCCAAGAAAAAAATTGAGAACCTCCTTTTTGGAAAGTCGGGTTTTGGAAAGTAATTTGAATGTTTTATGTCCTTTTCTTTTGACTGGGAAGTCATCAAAAGACCTCTACCGCTGTGGGTGCAGCTGGAGAGAGTGTCAGACTTTTACTAAGTATATTACCCACTTTTGTTCCTGGACCCCTTTAATGTGAGTCAGGGCCGCGTTAACTCTTATAGCCCCGGGAAACTTTAAAATCCTAACTTTCTATTGCCAAAAAAATGCCTCAAAATAAGCAGTTCATTAATACTGAAAGAGATTTTCTAAGCATTTGTTGCCAATGTGTCAAACAAAAAGCATCCAGTCTACTATTAGTATAGCTATTTAGCTTTGGCATAGTTTATTCTATTCTATTTTTATTGGTGGCAAACGATGTCAATCCTGCATCGACAATTCGTAAGTGCGCGTAAGTACTGACTGCTTTGGCAAGAAGGCTTGAGGTACTTGTACTATTTCATAATTGTATTTGGTTTACTTCCATGCCAAAGATATATGACCCAATAATTATAGAAATAATATCATAATTAATGCCAATCTCGACCTTTTCACACGGCGATATAATTATCGAACGAAGATGCTTAATTGCCAACATATATATAAACGTTATTAACATTAATTTGATAAAAAATAATCACTTTTTATACCGGCCAAAGGTATGCGGAAACACGCATTGTGCACATGACCGCCATGACAGTTGCAATCGTAGTTAATTATCACTGTGATTTAATTTAAAAACTAGTCTTAATTAACGAACTGGTTGTTCTAACAAATGGTTAGTCCATAAATTATGTATATTGCATCACACCTACAAAATTCGAGCGTTTTTTTTAAAAACGTTCTACGGTGCTACGAGACTACGGCGTAGCGACTACGGTGTTTATTCTACAATCGCCTTACGTACATAGGATTAACTATTCTGTTAGTTCTAACCCTTTGTTAGCTTATGTGAAGGGGTGTTTTTGTTTAACCTGCAAGAACTGCACTGCTTGTTTAATTCAATCATTGTTTAGAAGGGTATTGCTGAAATACGGTAGGAATGTAGTCGTATCGAAAGTTTTTTCATAACGGCTACAGTTCGTAAAGCTATTACGAGCTACTTATGTCATATAACAGTTTTTATAATTGCTATCAAGGAAACAAAGCAAAACTATTGTGTTCTTAATTATTTCTTTTTATTTATATTTTTTGTATAGGTATAGGCAATTACAAAACTATTTAGGCGACCCCGCAATGACAACGTCGGAGCTGAGGGTCCCGGGTTCGATTCCCGGTATGGTCGACTTATCTGTGATACTTCTTGGCTGTGCAGCTGTGGTCTGGGTGTTATAATATCACGTATTTATAAATATTTATCTGTAAAGTATTATGTAGTTCAGTTGTGTTGGCACCCATAGCACAAGCTATCAATATCAATAGCTTATACCTTGGAGCTAACCGATCGTGTGTGAAAAGGTGTCCCGATATTATTATTAGTAGTGGTTTTTTCACAATAATTTATGTCATTTATAACCAAACACAATTATTATCTTTTCTACGTATTAAATCGAATAATCAATTCTATACTTTCCTTATAAAACTCTAAGGAACTATCACGTGAGCACACATCCTTGGAAATGTTTATAACTCAATGTTTACGTAACACAAGTGGGTCGCATCGTCTGGACGAGATCGAACTTTGCTCGTCTGAGCTGAGTGTAATGCACTCGACAGGAAAATCACCGCTGACCTGCTCACGACCTGTCTGAGAGGATTTTTTTATATGGGACTTCTAGAAATTTCGATGGACACCGTCTTTTGTTTTGACGGACCTTCGTGTGTAAACAAAATGCGACTTTCTTTTAATGAGTAACAAATCTAAATCAAGGATGACTGATTGACTGACATAGTGATATGTCAACGCACAGCCCAAATCACTGGACAGATCGGGCTGAAATTTGGCATGCAGTTAGATGTACGCATATACTAAGAAAGGATTTTTATCAATTCCATCCCCAAGGGAATAAAATAGTGGATGAAAGTGTGTAAGAAACTTTGTCAATTTCATACTAATCAGGCTGAGGATTTGGATAAAGCTACTGACGTAAGCATCCTCTAAGAAAGGATTTTGATCAATTATATCCCTAAGGAGATAAAATACAAAATAAAAGCTAAAACTATAGGTACCTAATCAATTAGCTTCTTAATGCGAGCGAAGCCGCGAGGAAATGCTAGTAAATTATTTTAATGCTTTTTTATAATTAAATGAATTATTACTAATTAGTGGATGGAGTCGTCTAGAGGCAGCTGCACTTTACACGTCTACCCTAAGAGTAATGCACTCGTCGCAACTCGCAGGTAAATCACCGCTGACCTGGGACGCCCTATCTGTAATGGCTTTCTTTGTAAATGCTTCTAGAAGCTTAGATGGATGTTGTCTTTGGTTTTAGCGGATCTTCGTTCTCTGTGTACTACCTATATTATTTTGTAATCAGAATTTTAGTTTTTGAACATATAATATACTAGCGACCCGCCCCGGCTTCGCACGGGTGCAATGCTGACTAAAATTATACATATAAACCTTCCTCGTGAATAACTATATCTATTAAAAAAACCGCATCAAAATCCGTTGCGTAGTTTCAAAGATTTAAGCATACAAAGGGACATAGGGACAGAGAAAGCGACTTTGTTTTATACTATGTAGTGATTCATTACACATTTTGTAGATGAATATTTAAGACATAAAAGAAACAGTCAGCAAACTTTGGAGGGGCCCCGTAGGGTTGAGGTCTGCTGTGGATGGTTTGTCAGAATTATCGCGGCCCTGGCTCACAAAGACCTTCAGAAAGAACATATTATTATGTAGTAGGTTTTAATCAGTAAGAGACTCCCTGCACCCACTCTATCTGCACCCACTACGCGATCATTTGACGATTTCCTGAAACATAAAACAAAACACGGCCGGCTTTTAAAGTGATACAAATATGAAGATACATATTTGTTTCTTATTAATTGTCTTTACTGCTTTATTATGAAACTAATTAATGAATAACATAGCTAAAGGCTGCTGCACTTTGCACGTCTGCTAGTCTGAGAGTAATGCACTCGATATGTGACCTGTGACCCACCTGTCTGGACAAATATTTTCCTCGTTGTGTCTGTTAATGTCTGGTTGTCATTCTCTATCATCGGAAGAGTACTTACTACAAAAATACATGTACCAAGTTTGATACAGCATAAATTAAATCTTTGCTTTTTAAAGCGATATAAAGTTGCTTGATTAAAAATACATTACATTTTAAGATTCAGACAACATTCCCTTAAGAAATTGATTAAGCATAATAAGACAAACATTATGTGATTGTTATTTTTGCTATATGTTATTAAGTCTAATGGGCAGTTTCACAATGTCCGAATAGCCACTGTCTACCGAATAAATTCATAAACGCGAACAGAATTTGTATGAATTTATCTACCAAATAAACTAAATGGAAATTATTCGTAGGTGGTGAAACAGGCCCTATATTACCCAAATGCCAATTTTGCATGGCACTAATGACATGGTTCAATGACTTCAATACTTAAAGTACGCAGATTATAATTCTTTCATAATAAACCTTTAATACTAGTTGTAAAAATTGTATAATGTACAGTCAACAACATAAGCGGCACGGGGATACTTGTAAATAACAAATCCTTGATAGATAATCCTACGCAATCTTATCTAGTACAGGACAGGTTAGGTGGATAATGAATTAATTAATATCACGTTGTATTGGAGTGTACCTGCTTATGATTGTTGTGAACTATAATGAGCTTAACTATGTGTGAAATAGAGATGAAAATTGTATGGCAGAGTGGTAAAGTGCGAGACTGCAAGTGACTGAAAGTTCAGTAGTTAGCCTAATCAGTTATGTTTTCAGCATTTAGGGAAGGTATTAAAGAAGTCTGAAGTTCCATTGTCAACCATGGTAATTTTTCTTTTTGGTGAAGGCAGTTTTATTTTAGCGATCCAATCGAATTAAACGACACTGAAAAGTGGCCTTATAGACGAATTTAAAAAGCGGCCAATATACATAGCCAGTATAGTCCATGGTCCAATGAATACGATAGTAGGATATAGGATTTCTAGGAGATTTCTACATCTTATAATATTCAGTGGTTTACCTTTTACACGGCTAACCAGCAACTAAAATAGATACCTACTAAACGAAACATCTTTGCTAAAAGAAACATTGGAATGGGCAAAGCTTAGCCACAGATAAGGAGAATACTTAAATGTTTACAATGCATGAATAAATACTATTTTTGGAAATTACACTTTTTTAACTTTACCTAAACCAAGTACTTTGTCTGTCTATAATAATGTATATGTTCCACTTGGTACCTAAGTACATAAATTTCACAGAGTGCCCCACAAAATCTACCCTGTTTTCTTTCAAAGCATACAGATAGTGTAAGTACATAATACACTTACAAGTAATGATAACGTCTAATCAACGTCTGCGATGCGTCTACGCTGCAACCTTGGACAACGGCCACTACGACTTTTTTTTATTTTATCTCAATCTTTGTAGTAGGTAATTGTAGTTTTGATGTACTAAAATTGTATCAGTTGTTTGTGTAATTTTTTATAATAATAATCATTAACAATTAACACAAATAAAAAAATATATAAACATGTCGAATCGAGAATCTCCTCCTGTTTTGGGAAGTCGGTTAAAAATATATGTACTGTACTATTTAGCCAAATAAATACCTTATTTGCTAGCTTCCCTATGTACAGACGCCAGCACATTAAGCTACCCGAAACTGCCAAATTTCCCATTCAACTTTGAACCATAATGCTTTAGGGATAAAGTTGAAAACCTATTAAGGAAATTTGACAGATTGTAGTAGCCTGATGTGCTGGCGTCTTTACTTTATCAATTTGTACGCTTGGGTTACTTAAAAGCTGTAAAAACCTTGAACTAGTCGTAAGTCTAGATACGACAGAGAGAATGATGGAGCTATTCAAGACGAACAACTGTACTATTTTGCATTGGAACCATTCTCATTCACTTCTATACATAGACACTAATGTTTCTGTCAGCAATATTAAAGTACCTACCTAAATTTAAGGTAAACAAAATGCATTATTTATTTATTTTTTATTTATTTATTAAACACACAACTAGAGCATCATTACAGATACCAAATCGATGCTCTAGGTATACACGAATACATATTACATAATATAAATTAAATTTAAAATAAAAACAGTGACCAATGCATACAATAACAAAAAACGGTTAAATAGGTATTGACCCATTTTCTGACAGCCTCTGACACACTTCTACGAATTTGGTCAGGCTATCGTGAAAAATATCTGCATTTTGCAAGTGGATGGCATTAACAATTCGTATGGCGCGCGACATGGGGGCAAACTTGAGTAGGTTGGTCCTAGCTAGTGGCACATTTAGCAAAGCGGGACGGCGGCGAGCACCTACGTATCCGGTCGGGACGCGCAGCCGCAGCGCCTCCAACACCTCTGGGTGATGCACCAACCCTCGGAATACCCGAAACACGTACTTGACGAGCGCGACGTCCCTTCTAACCGCTAGTCTGTTGTATCCGACCATGCCTATGACAAACAAGCTCGGATACATCAGAGGGTAGAAGGGATAGACCCCATATTGTTTTAAATATAAAAACCTCGTGAATTTATTTTGTATTTTCTCTATCATGAGACTATATTTAGCCTCATGGGGATTCCAAATTATGGCGCTAGTTTCGAGATGACTCCGGACAAGGGCGTTATATAAAATTTTAATAACCGACAAGTTCGTAAAATCTTTACACTGTCTTAAAATAAAACCTAGATTTCGGAAGGATTTGCTGCATATATCAGTTATGTGCTTACGGAACGTTAGCTCTGGTACCATTTGTACGCCCAAGTCGCGCGGTATTACCGCTGTGTCCATCTCGTAAACATACTGTTGCGGGACACTCGCGCGGCTGTAGCTCATCACACAACACTTGGCAACGTTGAAATACAGCTTATTTGCCTTACTCCACTGAACTATTCTGGCTATATCCTGTTGCAGGCGCTCACAGTCCGAAGCGTTTGCTATTGACAGAAACACCTTCAAGTCATCAGCAAATAGCAAACACTTCGCATGTTCCACTACTAATGGGAGATCATTGATCATGATAATGAACTCTAAAGGCCCAAGAGTACTCCCCTGACTGACGCCTGATAGCGTGTAGTAAGGCTTGGAATGGTATCCTGCGTACTCGACGTACTGCCGGCGCTCGCCCAGGTAACTTGCAAAAAACTGTATTATATGCGGTGTAAAACCTATCGCAGCAAATTATATTATATAATATATATATAATATAATATTATATATATAATATATATAATATTATATTATATAATATTATTTATTATTTATTTTATTATATATTATTATTATATTATATAATATTATATATTATATATATTATATAATATTATAATTATAGTGTACCAACATCGTTGATTACTTATTAGAAGTCGATTGAAAGGCAAAATAAATTTATTTTTCTATATGCAAAATCTATATTTAATTTCGCAGTTTTCAGTTTATTAGTTCGTGCCCTCAGTATGATTTATTCGTAATGGATTTCTAGTACAAGATTTTTTCATTTTATTTTTTTATACAAACTATCAGCTGTAACGAACGTTGAAGGTTTACTAGTGGCACCAGATAGCGTCGACCCCGGTGGAAAATTTTAACAACAACGATATACCGACGTTACAACACGACATATTATCTTGAAGCCCTTTGTCCGTTACGAGGTGAACTTTACGTTCGTCGCAAATTGTACGTAATCATAGAATTCTAGAGTTATTACGATAATGTTTGCCATACAAGTTAAGGTACTACGAGTATAGCACTTAACCATAACCTACAAGAGTTATTTTTCTTGAGTTGACATAATCAAATTACCTTGGGAACTGTAATGTAATGATCTTTTCTTCAGCGATTACAGAATACGTCATCGATGTACTGGAATCGCTACTATTCTTAGTACATAGATAGATACATACTGTTTATTATTCTAGATGTTTGAAGCTGCATTTATTCGGTATTTTGTATTATATATGGTGTGTTTATGAACGTAGATGGAATATAGAGAACGGGATGACCAAAGAAACGGTGGATGGATTGTGTGAAAGTTGATGTGGCTAGAAAGAATGTTACTTGCGAGAGGACGGTAGAATGAATTGTGTGGAAGAATAAAACATGCTGCCTCGAACCCAAATTTAAAACCCTTTAACTCCAAATCACCCTTAAAGATACCTAAATAATAACATTACTCGACATTGTAATGTAATTGGTGTTACAATAAATGTATTTTGAAACACGCGTGAATGCAGATGCTTACATATAAAGATGTCTATAGAAGTCTGCATTGGTACAAAGTGCGCTCGGTTATCGGTCAAGTGAATGAAAAACCGCACCGGTATTTAAAGTACTACCTAGTATACTGATAACGTTTTGCACAAGCATGCACTGAGATACGACATCATTAGTCTTGTCTTCTCCATCTCTCCATCTTCTCCATCTGCTCATGGTTGGCTTCCAGTCCAACCAGACGCAGCTAGGTTCCTAAATCTTATTTGAAGTGAATCCTTACCTGATCTCTTCACTCCGGCAGTAGCGTAGCTAGATAACCAAAGCTCCCGGTGCTAAATAAAAAATGGGGCCGCACTGAATTCAAACTGGTTGAGTTTTATCAAGCAAACTTATAATTGAAGTACTTTAAAAATGCTTTAACGAGATTTTCTGGTGAGGATACGGATGCTCGTGGCATGGCCCCGCTTAGCCCCATGGCAGCTACGCGACTGAATCAAGGTACCCGAGCACCCTATGTCTGGCTATCGGACTTTCTGGATTTTAACTCTTCGTACAAATGACAGTTGGGATCCACAATTTTACGTGCCTTCCGAAGCATGGCCAGTCACCGATCATAGATGGTCACCGATCTACGGAAGGAACGCTCCGAGCGTAGGTAAACCTGTGATTCTTGCGGCTGTTGCCACGTATGTGTCATACACTAATTTTGAAAAAACCCTGATAAGAGACGAGGCGAAACAGACAATGTCTATAGCAGACATCGTCCAATTTGTGTCAAAGCTAGGTCAACAAAGGATTATCAGGCACTAAAATTACTAGGAACCGATACGTAAATATTATTCCTCAATACATTCGATGAACAACAAACAATTCTACATAAATCTACACGGAAGTTACTTGACAAAAAGAATATGTTCAATTAAAGACGGATATTTTATTGAGGACAAATGATAACGGATAAATTGGAGAAAATTTCCTCCACAAATGAATACCTTCGTAATAGTCACCCGTATTATAATTTGTCAACTAGCTCTGAGCCTCTTGCTAGTTTCAAATAGGGAAACATCAACTAATGATGGTTCTAGAAGTCGGTGGCAAAATAAACATCAATCTCGAGACACCGACTTCTAGATCACTGTCAAAAGCATTTTTTCCTTCTAAGTTTTGTTTGAAGTCGGTTTCTATATTTTTGCAAATAGTTAAAGAAATACACGAAGTTAAAGTGAGTAACTTTCTAGTATCGCAACAGTGTTGAAACAGTTTAACAAATCTATTAAGCTACAGGGGGCTTAGCCAAGATGTCTTTCTACAATCGTAAACGCTAGTAGAAACAACAAAAATGTATGGAGATTTCGACTCACGTTCATCTTGGCTGCAGGCCCAGGTTTATTAATAAGTTCCTACATAAAAATATCCTTCTGTAAAACATTGAACATTTGATAAAATAAATCCATGGAGAGATAAGTAAAGACTGCACTTTCAACGCGAAATTGTTATCAAATTAGCACAGCTAGGTAGATACATGTTTATTGTCGAACAAAATATCTCGTGTTCAATAATGTACAGACGCCAGCACATCAGGCTAAACGAAACTGACAAACTTTCCCATTCAACTTTGAACCATAATGCTATAGCGATAAAGTTGAAAATCTATTAAGGAAATTTGACAAATTGTAGTAACCTGATGTGCTGGCGTCTGTATTCAATAATTCTTCTACGTAAAATTATGGTTTAATTAATACTAACGACAAAAATCCAATACTAACATAATCAAATGTATCTTAAATAAGAAATAGTACAATACAATCTCATCTCTTTTTTTTCTGTATACTGCACAATCTGTTTAACAGCGAAGCACCGTCGAAGTACTCTTCGACCTTCGTGTCACGCCGTGATCTGCTGATCCTGGCGAATTGGAACACTGATAGGTATTATAGGCTGCGTGACCATGGGTATAACCTCGAGTTTCAGGAAATACGTTGTTGAATATTTTGTTTGCTTCATCAATAATGGTTAAATATTCCACTTGATATGCGAAAAGCTTGGGTATGCGTTGATTTTTTTTTAAAGTCAAAATATATTTATTTGAATTGTGTGTGTATATCCTACTAATATTATAAACCCGAACATTTTTATGTATAGATGGGATGGATGTTTGTTTAGTGTGAAGGAGACGCTAAAACTATTGGATGGATTTTCATGAAACTTATTCTTATCTTTTGAAACTGATTCTCGCGGTAGAAAACTCCGAGCTTTCATACAACTTATAAATACGCGTCATCATCACCTGTGTACTTATTTCCTTATCTTAGGGCCAGTACACACCACAATTTTATTAGTTTAGCTTACCTTACGCTCGCAAGTCAAACGCATCTTTTAGCCAGGCAAAGGTCTGTAAGCTATAGGATAAAAGCGCGCCTTTGACGCGCGTTCCTAAATTTGACGGCGCGATAAAAAAAATTGTGGTATGCACATTCCCTTATGAGTAATTTCGCTTTTGTAAATATAAATAAACAAATGAAAGCACATTACTGTTTGTCACTAAGGAAGCGTGGAGTCCACTCGATAAGGATACATCGACATGTCAGCGTAACTAAACTTATGAACTTTGAAAATACTGTTCAGCATACGTGGTTCACGTGATCGCAGTCACATCACGCGACGGACGGAGTGTAGTATTTTACTATCGCAATGCAAACTGACGGAGTACACACTGTTGTTTGTGTTTCTTGTTGATTAATACGCACTGTCTGTCTGGAATAATCTCCGACTCATTTTAAGCTACGGGGTAACTTGAGATACGGACTGGCAAAATAATAAAAAACACGTAGGTATATATGTAGGTAAAATCTGAGGAGCTCGTGGCTAAGTAAAAGATCGTGGCTAAGTAAAAGATCGTGGCTAAGTTAAGCAAATGTTGGCGCGGTCGATCCGTAAATAGGTGCTCATCTAGACATGACGAGTTCCTCCGTGTTTTGGAGGATACGTTAAATTAGTGGGTCCCGGCTATCATTTGAACATCATTGGTAGTCCAAAGCCAGAAAGTCTGACAACCTATCTTACCAAGGTTCCGGTTGCCAATGTCACTGGATTCAGGAGGTTAGATAGACAGTCGCTCTATGTAAAGCACTGGTACTCAGCTACATCCTGGTGGACTGGAGGCCGACTCTAACATATTTGGGAAAACGCTAAGAACCAGGCAGATGATGGTATAATATAAAATCCGAGTCTTTCACTCCACGTTGATGGCCTGTTATTCTAATATTTGTACCTAACTTTATGTAGGTATGTGTGTTTGAAAAAGGAGATCCCCTCGCCGTTGCTTTGCCTTGCAGTTGGCCTTCAACAAATGGGGTGCATTGGTTTGAATATTGTATGCTACTATAGAATAACAGTAAGGTCTTATAGGTAGGTAAATAACTAAGTACTTATAAGACCTCAATACGCACTTCGTTGCAGTTTGGGTTTTTCCACAATCGAATGAAAGGCGCATTTCTTTCGCGTTATTTTTAACTTGTATTTGGAACACTTATATTATTCAAGCAGTGCTAAAAACAGTGGCACGTGTTACGAGTGACTAAGTGAATGGCCCAGTTTAAAATGTAAACACCTTTGTGAGTTTAAGCCTTTGTTTTTTATTGTTTTTGATTGGGTAAAAGACTTTTTTCAAGCTCTGAGTGGTTTGGAAAGTTTGTGGTATCTAGTCGATATTAATTATTGGTTTATTTAATGATTAATTAATATAGTTATCTACAAGTATTTTAAAGAAATGCATGATAAGGATAACTATTATCTCTCTTTTAGGGTGTTACTAGACTAATCAATCGACTATCGATAAATGCCATGAATCGATGTTAAAATGGAATGGTCGACGTCGATAGATATTTTTCACCATATTGATCGCGGCAACCAATCCGTTCATCCATCCATAATGATGATTGACACCCTTACGGTCTCTCAGCGAAATTGAAGTCAAGAACTACGTATATTTCCTTGGAATGCGAGAAAAACTAAATTAAATAATTCGTTTAAAATTAAATAACATCAACTTATCTCTACTTCCATACAATGGCAGGTACCTAGCTACTCATACTCTAAATACTTCATGCAGATAAAGAAAGTGATATATAAATGATCGAAGAAATTTTTATCAGCGACTTAAAGAGTTATTTAAAGATTAGTTACCTTAACAAACAACATGTGTAATATAATTTTTCTACTTCTTTATGATAACAGGCAATGTATAAGCCGACTGTGTCACGTAGTCCTCGGACTAAAGGAAAGTTTTAAGCAATCAATGTAGTATGTACACTTCAAGCTACTTCAATCTGTCAAACTTCCTAAATAGATTTTCAACTTTATCGCTGAATTATATTATGGTTCAAAGTTGATTGGGAAAATTTTACAGTTTCGGGTAGCTTGATGTGTTGCCGTATGTACCTCCTCAATATTGCTTAATATACTATTTTTTTACAATCAGGCAGAGGCTACGTTCAAGATATTATGGTTTTTTTTTAATAGATGTAATATCAATTATTATTGTACTTAACACTTAAGTATTTCTTCATTCGACCTCTATTTGGTTTACCTACTTCTACTATCTCAGGATACACTTTCTCCGATGGCCCAAGGTTCACATTTGCGTAAATATTTTGCCGTATACTCATGCTTCACCTTCGAACGTCTGCATCATGCTATTTTTGGTTTAATGCGTCTTGGAAATGAGTCATTTTTGTTAAAAACAAACCAGTATGTGTTCGTATGCAACCTGCTTGTTTATTATCTATGGATGTAGGGTGTATGTTATCAGTGTGAACGAAGGACATAGGTGCGTTATATAGTTATAGAGTGTGTGATTGGCTCCCGTGTAAATATTTATTAATCCGTCTGAACTCCCATGCCACTATAAATGTATCTATAGCGGGTTCAATTCCCAGCGCGCGTTTCTAACAGATATAACGCGCTTAGACTGGCTGTTTATGTCACTTTGTTATCTATAGTCATTAGCTTTTTTAATACGAAGCCTGAAACTGAGACGGAAATTAATTATGCTGAATCAACTGTTACCATTTAGACTCTATCTAGACTCTAGGCAGCTACTAGTGGAAACTACGAACGTGAAGACAGCTGCGCTCAGACCTTAAAGTTGAGATTATAATAATTATGTTTGTTAAATTAATCAAATGTCAATAGTTCAGAATAATAACACTAGTTCCGCATTAACAAACAACTATTCCATCTACTGAAACATAACACACTACTTAGTTTGGCTTTAGAATTACAACGAAAACAGATTAAAACGTACCCTGATTTTTAGTTCGGTTCTTACACGAAACTACCAAAAATAGTTTCAGGTATGGACATCTAATTCGATGAATTCTTCGATTATATATGATCTTGACGTAGGTACGTATTGGCTAGGAATAAAATATTAAAATTATTAGCAACGTAGTAAGAAGGTGGGATATATCGTACACGCAATGTTCTTTTAAGGGTTTCAAACGATAACCTCTCGTAATTTCCTACTTTTTGGTTCAGCAGGTTTACCTGAAAGTGAAATTATCTCTTGAGTTGGCGATCAGTATGTACCTAGGTAATTTCGATAACTTTGTCACACTTGCTGTTCGCAAGGACTTGCCCGTGCCGTTCCAATCCCGGTGCCCTGGCTGGCCTCAGCCCTACCGGGCTCCTTCAATTTTGCTGACTCAGTGAAAGCACTTGAATATCTTAACGGGTGATAAAGAACTTCAGAAACTTGCCTAATATAAAGATATTCTAAACTCTGTACCTAACAGAGTTCCTTAGGAAGTTCAGTATCATAGTTGGTTCAATACATTATTAGTTCTAAAAGCGAGAATTAGAGCTACTTTGCTTACACCAAGTCAAATTCAGTTCTGTCCCCACTGATCTATCTTTGACGAATTGATCAGTGCCAATGAATTGACGAAGATAAAATATTAGGCAACCTATAACCTGGCTAGGAATCTGCCTACCCACGTCTTATGCATGGTGTTTGTCCATTTAACCCGATAAGTAGCAAGTATATTATTATAAATTGTAGTGCACTTGAAGTGATAGCGCTTATCTCGTCCGGGTAACCGGGGGCGGCCGGCCATAGATCACAATTTTCTCCTCACATGTTGTGGAAAAATAACTTTTATCGACGTGTTTGCCTGGTGATACGAAAAAAGTTTGTTATTATTTAGCGAGTTTAACAACTATTGCTTTCAGTTACGATAGCCTATCTGTTTCATTGTAGCTTACAAAAATAAAATCGGTTAGTAACAGTGTGATGAAATGCTAGAATATGTTTGATCAATAAAATAAACAAATTAATTAAAATATCGACCTCTTTTATTCCTTAAAACCTAACAATATGTAGGTATAACATTATATTTTATAGGTACACATGTAGGTACTTAAAATATCTACTTAGTAGTTACAATAACATCGTATCATCCCTCAATCACGCACTTGTACACAAGTGAGACGAGTAAACAACACAGAGAGCGCTACTTAACTATGGCACACGCCGAGAGAGCTCCCACTCACGCACTCTTCAGGTACTTGAGTGTCTTTAATAAATAATTCCTACGACGTCACTATATTACACCTCAGAGAGGAACATTGGGCGGCGTCTTGCAGGGCTCCGGCGGCGGCGGCCTCCGGTCGTCCGGGGTGCGCGACTGGTAGTACGCGCAGTACGGCAGCGGGTCCCAGAATGTGAACAGAGCCTCGCGGGTATCCAGCACAGTATCCAACAGCTTTCCCACTGTTGCTGCGTGCCCGCAACTCGCAGAGCCTTGGCACAAATACGGCAGAGATACTCCAACTCTGGCTCCAATAGCCACCAACTTATTGCTGTGGCCGTTAGTGGTTTGCTCTTCCCGCACCAGTCTGAATGACACATGTCCAGTCATGGGCCTAGCTGGTGCCAGAAAAGATACAAAACGTTGCACCCACGCGTCAGCTTCTTCATCTCTTTGGGGAACCAATCCTTTTCTTGCAGAGTCCACCCGACACGAAACATTGTTCACGGCACGTGATTCTTTTAAAGTCGTACAAGTCACAATCCTCTCTCCCTTTGGCTCTCGGACGATTACCCACGGTTTCTCTGCGCTGATTTCACGTGGGAATCTAAAATGTGCTTTGTCTTCAGGCATCACAAATCTTAGCCGATCTCTAGCTCCACGGGCGCCAGCACTAGCAATGAAATGTTTTCCTTCCTTCGAAGCTCCGCTATCGTACCACGCACGAACATCGTCGTCGTTGGCCACTACCCAGAACTGGGGCGTAGCTAGACCTGCTGCGCGACACACCCTCATCAACTCTAAAGGGTCGTCCAGTGTAACAACATCGCGAGCGCAAGGCACAAAGCACTGGCATCCAAGAACTTCTAAGTGAGATTTCGCAAGAGCGTCGTAATACGCAGGTGTCGTAGAGCTTACCGGCACATAAAACACGACTGATTCTCTTTCCACTATCTCCCTAAGCGCTCGTGCATAGGCCAGGGGATCGGCCGGGTTCGGTCGCGGCACTGTGTAAAATTTATGCACTGCAGCAGAGTACTTCAGCAGAGCAAACTGTCCCTCAATCTCGAATGCTACAACTCGTGCACCTGCTGAGTGAAAATTCCTCGCCAGATGTAATGCTTGCACAGAGCTTCCTCCACTAATAAGCACAGTGCGTGGTTTCTTCTGGTTTTTCGAGCTAATGGCACGTCCAATCATCTTGAGAACTCCAATAGGGCACTGTACACACTTCCAGAATAAGAACAACGAGGCAGCGATCCATAAGGTAGGTAGCACGACCAGAATTTGTTTCCAGGCCGGATGGGCGATGAGGCTGAGAATGGCGAAGAACGGTCGTAGCATAAGTCTCGGACCCCATGTGATGATCCTGATGAAGCGCGGCAGCGGCGGCGGGCGCTCAGGCGAGATGGCGCGCTCCTCCGGTATGAGAGAGAAGGTGGAGGAGAAGGAGCGGCGCAGCGCCGTGAAGGGCGGCGGCTGGTGCGAGCATCGCTTGACTCGCGGGGAGAACACCAACTCGGTGTTGGAGCGCGCCAGGCGGCTGTACTCGGGCGCGCAGGCCGGCATGGCGGGTGGCGGACTGACTGGCGCGCGCGCGCCGCCGCGCCGCATATAAACAGGCTCGTTATCACCGCGCCGGCGGCGCCCCGCACCACACCATCCATCATCTTTGTACCCAATTAACGCTTACCTAGTTAAAAAGTAAACAAACTGGGAAATACATAATTAGATGCAAATAAATAACTCAGGGATTAGATTAATTAAGTCAGACAAGCTTTCAACATCTTCAAGTGTGAAAGGATAGTTTCAAATAATAAATACTATAACAGATATAATAATTTTAATGATTTTCTCAACAATTCACTACCAGAATAAATAACAATGTTGAATACTTACTAATATGTTGAATTTCTAAAGAAAGTAACTTCTTTAAGTAAATGAAAAAGACTAGCAGTATTGAGACATAAAGCAAATACACTAATGTCTTATTGAGGAACTACAAAAATATTTTTATAAAGTAATGAGCTGAACATAACAATGCAATGTAATTTTAAATAAAAGTCAAATGCTTAATTAAATGCATGAATCAAAATGATATAACAGTACTTCAAATTAATTTACACAAAATGTTACTTTGGCAGTATCTTACACCTATCTATAGAGAAAGATATGGTAATACATTACAGTTTTTATTTACTATTTATAATGATAGTAACACTTATGATCAACATGATTGACAATAACTAATGATGCATTCTAATTAGTCATATATGGTTCATGGAAGACACAACAACAATAATACATATTAAATTAACCATTGCAAATTGTAATTAGAAGTATAAATACACAACAATATTACAAGCGTGTACATTAAGTGAAAGTTCCACATCAACATAATATTTAAATGTTCAGGAATCAATGTTCATCATGTCTGTTGTCTATGTGATTACTACTTACATATATTATATCACGTAAATGATCAAAACATCACAATGTTAGAAATACATTTAATATAATGAATAAAGTTTACTTCATTAAAAAAAATTACAAGCGCTTGCATGAAGATACACAGTATAAACTCCAATATAACCTAATGTACATGTTTCATATCAAATAGATAAGTACACTACTGAAAAAATGGTAAGTCTGTTTCCTTCAACTCAATTGAGCCATTCTTACAAACTACATGCAACTCGTGGTGCGGTTCCTTCTCAAAGCGGAACCTCTTTGGATATGAATCATCCATAAATCGGCCTAACTTCAATATCTTCTCATCAACAAATATTTTTTCTGCTATTAAATTTGTAGCAGGCAAGTTCTTCAGTATATCTGGTATTAGCAGCTCAACTTTGCCCTTTTCGTGTATGAAAATACTGCTCTTGTCTGTAAACTGTGAAGCGTGCATGTATACTTCTCCACTTTTGAGAGAAGCCTGCAAGTTTCCTGAGAATCCTGTGATGTGCAGATTGCCTTTCTGAATAACATCAATCAGTACTGATCTGTGCAGGCTGTCTAGTCTCAGGTTGCCCATTAATGTAGTGAAGTGTGATCTGTCACTGTAGCAAGACTTTACAACTATTGACCCAGCATGCGTCATAACATTTAAGCCATTTGCCATAATGTTGTTACAGGTAATGCCAGAATTCAAGCCAGTCTTCAAATCTATGTTGCTGGCTTGTAATCTCCCATCAGACTTGACTTCCCCTTCAATGCTCTCAACAATTATGTTCTGAGCTTTGAGATCGGAAACGTTCACTGCTCCTTTCTGCGTTTTAACTACAAACTCTTCCCCCTCAAGTTTGGCTAGATGAACTGAAGCATAATCTGTTGTTGTCACTTGGACCTTCAAGTTGTATGGTACCTGGATGACGCACACGTCGTTCCTGTCAGACGCAGTATTCTTGTTGAGCAACTCCAATCGCTTGGACGTTTGTTTTACTTGGAAGTCACTGGTCTCTTTGCCTTGGCTGTACAGTGTCATGGTCAATTTGTTGTGAGCCTTTAAGTCGTTCACGTCGATCGGCTGGATCTTTACATGAATAGGACTTTCGATGAAGATGCATGTGTTGTTATCTATTATCTTTTCAACAGTCCTAACCGCATTCAATTTTTTTATGTCGGGCAAATTGCTGAAATCCGCAACAGTTAACCTCAAAATCTTGAGGCACTTATGTAAGACCCGCTGCCCCACCAAGGTGAACATTTTGAAATATATTTCACACTTTACAAGATCATAAAAACATTATTAAATCTAAGGTAATTTAATTATTTAATCGCATTCTCGTTTTTGCATTCAATTTGACAGAGATCAATTAACACCTGACTTTGACAATATTCCTCTTTTGAAATTTCGATAGGTTTTGATTCGTTCATAAACATATTAAAACGTTTTTCCTTGTCGATTAAAATATTTTTCTCGTAATTTACATACTTTATACAATCTTTTAGATACAAACAATCATCTGCTTTTCTGTATAGTTAATATATTAAGTAAGACTGCTCTGAGAATATATCAGCTACCTACCTTTCTTAACAATACCTACAGCAAATAATCAGAATATAATTTACTTCAGAATAACCACTGGTTAACCAACTTTGTGCGAAAATCCTGGAAAATCCATTTTATGGATGAAAACAACGACGAGTTCCTAAATATCGCGAGTAAAAGAGTCGATGAATATTCCAATACGAATCAAATCAGTATGATTTCTAATTAGTTTAGTCGAATATTATCTACCTCCCTATATTTTCCAATCAATCAAAAAGGCGAGTCATGTCAGACAGTTGGTTTGTTTTGTGTGTGAATATGTTGACATTTATAAATGAAATATGTGCTAATACCCACTTAAATTGCGAATAATAGATCCGCCGTATATTGTGGCACCTTCCTTTATAATTATTAAATAGCATTCACCGGTTACCTGCAGTTTTTAGCATATGATGCAAACAAGATGAATGCCGATTTAAAAGATGCGTTTTCGCGCATTAAGCCCGTGTGCGATGTGCTCATGGTGGGCCCGACGGAGGAGAGTATCGCAGCCTTCTTGGAGCGCATCGCTGAGTTAAAGAAAGAAGTGATTCAGGAGCTGCAGCAGTACTTGCTGTTCCCACTCATCACACATATGAAGTCTCGAGAAACAGAGTAAGCTTACTAGCAATATATTAGTTTTTTTGTTTATTAAATAGGTATTTCAACCAAAAAGACTGAATGTACTTACCAATACCAGATTTTTATTAATTGATTATAAAAAATAATTGATTGTCTCTTCCACTAAGCTCTATAAAATATGTAATATAGTATCATTATTTAGAAATAAATTCTCTAAAAACTCTTTAAACTTGTAGGAAGAAGCATGAAATACAGACAAAGGTGCTGGATTGCATGAGGAGTGTGTTGGAGAGGGTCGTCATCAATAGCTTTGAGATGTGCATGAAGATTGAGATAGGCTTGCTGCAAATTATTTTTGACCACACAAAGCCTGGGATGAGTAAGTAATTCAAAAAATTTTTACCTTATTCTATTGCTATATGTACTCTAAATCTTAGTAACTTTATTTTTGTTTTAGTTCTAATATTTATTTTAGAGCAAAATATTTTATTGCCTGAAAGTTAAATGTGGCAAAAAAGGTTAACATGCTTAACAAAAAAAAAAATAGAATCACTGTCTCAAAAGATCTTTAACTCTCATGAATAATAATAAAGTCGCAGCAGTCTATTTATTATCAATTATGCACCAGTGAATATTTTGTGAGCTTTAGCAATTGAATATTCTTGGCTATTGCAATTTGAAGTCTTATATTCTTTGTTTTGTTTTTGTTATTTAGACAAACCATATTAATAGCACTTTGAAATGTTTGAGGTCAACTTCATCATCATCTCCCGAGCCTTTTCCCAACTATGTTGGGGTCAGCTTCCAGTCTAACTGGATTCAGCTGAGTACCAGAGCTTTACAAGGAGCAACTGCCAATCTAACCTCCTCAACCCAGCTACCCAGGCAACCCTATACCCCTTGGTTAGAATGGCATCAGACTTACTGGCTTCTAACTATCCGTAACAACTGCCAAGGCCGTGATAAGGGGCAACTTACCACCAAAAAATCCTTGTGAATTTTCTTTTCAAGATGAAGTTGTTACATATGTACTAACTATATAGAAGTTGAAACAATACACCTTTACCTTTAATATGCCATTAAAAACTGTGTGAATTTTCAGTTGCAGATCTTCCTGAAGAACTAAAACTGAGTGTGATGAACTGTCTGACAGTTCTTCAACTGAATGTAGATCCTAAGTACAGAGAGGTGATGTTAAAGAGTCATGTCCCATTGCTGGGTAAGGCTGTCTACGTGTCTGTGCATATCGCCAAGCTGGAGAAACTTAGAGCTCTCAGGTAGGCACACTATACCCTGGGTAGTAGCTGGATATTGACACCTAATATAGTACCACAAATAACTCAGTTACCCGGGCAACAAGATAGACCCCCTTAAGACTGGTTGTTAGACATCACAGTAACACATATTACCCCCTTTTAGGCTAGCAGCCATAAACAGCGTGACTGCGCATACAGCGACGCACCCCTCACTGACCACCGACTACCGCATCGTAGACCCCGTGCGAGAGAAGATGGTGGTAGACATGCTTTCTCTCATTCTACCCGGCGTCTTGGGAGCCCTGCAAGACGTCGCCACCTGCAAGAACAACCCTGGACATGCTTTAGTAGTGGTAAGCTTTATAGTCTGAGTAATAAGGTCTAAATTTCGTATTTGGTTCTTTTGGTCAAATTCTTTCATGATTTACTGCAAATTTTTGGCCATTGGTCACTGACAGGAATAGGTATCTTCATTTCCTTGTTACCCTACTTATGTAAGGTAAACACATTGAAAAGTCCCCATGAAGTGATGTCCCATGTGTGACTTTTGACCTAATAACTAAACAAATAGTCATGTTTTTATTCTAGACAGCAATAGACGCAATGCATCGCATATTATGTCTGGCTATGAACAATAAGTTCATGACCCCCGCTGCTGACGTCACTGTGGAAGACTTTGCCAACATGTACAAACAGAAAGAAAACAGAGAGAAAGAAGTAAGCAGTAAGGGTAATTACTAATTTTAGAGAATATAATTAGTAAAGTCAACTAAAAACTTGAATTGGATGTTATATTTTTTTTAAATTTTATTTTCAAAAAGATTTTTTTGTTTACAAATCTAATTGGATTGTGGTGACCTGAATTTTGTCTCAAAATTATTCTGAAAATTTTCTCAAACTGAAACCATTCTCCAATTGAAAATTATTTTTATTTTCAAAATTTTTCATCTCGTTTTTACGAGACGATTTTTTATGAGTTTATTTATTTCATGTTGTTCATTTAGTATTATCTCATTGTTTGTTCTTACAGTTATTGATCCTAAAACCCTGCCGGTCCGTAGTCCGCAATGGTTTAAGGTTGCTGGCGAGAAATTACTCTTGATCACCAAAAGTGTGGTGTCTTTGCGAACACATGAGCACTTTAAAGTGAGACAGGAACTCGCTACTTACTGTTCTAGGCTGCTGTTTGAATGTAATATGTAAGTATATATCATTCATTATTGCTATAGTATAGAAGGCTTTTATGTGCAAATGGCTAATGCGGTCAGCGTCAATGCTTTTTAAATTGCAACCTCCATTGATCAAATCGATTAATATCTTTGACAGGTTTTATAAATAGTTGTGGTAAAATTAACACAATTTGTTACTTTTCGTTCAATGCTGGCGTTTTTTTTCTATAGACATGTTCTTCAACTATGCGAAGGGTACCTTTCCGATTTTTCTCGCAAAACATTTTGAGTACCGTGATCTAAATATTCTTTAGCGCACTGATAACCTCAGTGCCTCTAGCCCTGGACTCGCTGATCCTGCTAGCTAGAGACGAATACGCTGAAGTGTCGGAGTACTGCAGCAGCGCCATTAATTCCTATTTTGAAAATGCAACGGAGGACGCCAAGATGAAGACTTTGGACTCGCTCTGTGAAAACTTCTTCGCCACCATCAATAGCTTGCCTAGGGTTATGAATAATATTGGTGAGTATTGTTGCGAGTTTTTAAAGTCTGATTTTGCGAGGTTTTGCGAGTTCAAACTTACCTATATTTTTAACGGCGACAAAATGTGGAATGAGTCATGCAGACACTGAGGGCGTTACTACAAAAAATTTAGACAGACGTTTGACACATGTTTAAAATTAGTTTGCATAAATGTGTCGAACGTCTGTCTAACTTTTTTGTTTTAAGGCCCTGTGGTTTTATTTTCTAGCAATTTGTCCACATTTCGAGCTTGATCTACTAGAATATTAGGGCAGGTTCCAAATTACGCGTAAAGGCCCATTTAGATGGAGAGAGTTTCTCGGACGTTTTGGTACGAGAAACTCTCCGCTACTATCATTCACCAGCGATGAAGGGGTTATCATGACGACGTTTTAGTTCTTGTCTGAATGTAAACATTTTGTCGATTTTTGCCAATTATGTTATGGCAATTTTCGAATTAAGATTTTGTTTATGAAACGTCCGAGAAACTCTCTCCATCTACAGGGGCCTTAACTGGGAAAAGGGGATTATAAAGCACAATTCATGGTCGTGTCACACGGTCGCTTCGGTGGCATTGTATATTGAAGTGAAGCGTTTGCGCAGACACGGAGCGCAAGGCGGCTTCGCTGAGTCTGGTGCAGGGCTACATCTGGGTGCTGCGCGGCACGGGGCGGCTGGCAGCGCTTCTGGGTGCCCGCGACAGCGTGCAGGCCGTGTGCGTGGCGCTGGTGCAGTGCGTCGCGCTGCAGCCCGCGCTCTCCGCGCTCTCGCTGCACGCCGCCACAGGTACACACTCGGCAGACAGCGTGCAGGCCGTGTGCGTGGCGCTGGTGCAGTGCGTCGCGCTGCAGCCCGCGCTCTCCGCGCTCTCGCTGCACGCCGCCACAGGTACACACTCGGCAGACAGCGTGCAGGCCGTGTGCGTGGCGCTGGTGCAGTGCGTCGCGCTGCAGCCCGCGCTCTCCGCGCTCTCGCTGCACGCCGCCACAGGTACACACTCGGCAGACAGCGTGCAGGCCGTGTGCGTGGCGCTGGTGCAGTGCGTCGCGCTGCAGCCCGCGCTCTCCGCGCTCTCGCTGCACGCCGCCACAGGTACACACTCGGCAGACAGCGTGCAGGCCGTGTGCGTGGCGCTGGTGCAGTGCGTCGCGCTGCAGCCCGCGCTCTCCGCGCTCTCGCTGCACGCCGCCACAGGTACACACTCGGCAGACAGCGTGCAGGCCGTGTGCGTGGCGCTGGTGCAGTGCGTCGCGCTGCAGCCCACACTGACACACTCTGGCACAACATAAGTATCTGACAACTAAACTTCAGAAAATTCATATCCGACTTTTTTTGCGAACAGTTCGACCTCGTTACCCTCGCTACCTGTTTCAAATCATCAGTGTTGATTGATTGTGCCTCAATGAGAGCGAGGCACTCTATAAATCTCGTCGCATAAGTTAGCCATTTCATACCTTGCGCAAGCGCAGTTTTGTAATAACTAGTTGCCAACATCGCACAAGCAAAGCTACTCAACTAGAAGTGCACCTTTTACGTCCGGGACGTGCGGCACTGCTACGTACTCGACAGAGTGACTTGCGCATTCCAGACGTGACGTCACCGCCCCCGACGGGGTCGCCGTGGTGCAAGCCGCGCCACCTGGACAGCTGGGAGTGCGAGCGCCGCATGCACGAGGTGCTGCGCCAGCTGGGCGAGTCCGACTGCTGCATGCTGCTGTTAGATCGGCTGCTCGAGCTCTTCCAGCAGGACCGAAGCTGCGAGATCGTCTATGTCTGCAATTGGATGTCTGTGGGTAAGATATTTTTGTTTTACCTAAATTGACAATCTTACAGGTGGAATTCGGTCCCATGTGTCCATCATATGCCTCTGAATAGTTTGCGGAAGTTTTACGCAAATATTAAGAAAAAAAAGCAGTAACTTTATTTTCTTCCACTATTTCGTAGCACAATACACCTCGGAGGAGTTCCTGAAGCGGCTCTTAAACACGTACATAGAGGAGGACGTGTGGTACTTACCGCTGGAAGTGGCCAGCGCCGAGCCCTTACCCGGGGCGGACGAGACGCTCGACGTCACTGTGTACAACCCCAGGGCTTGGGAGAGAGATAGCGTGCCAGGTGAGTTGTGTACTAGGTACTTGTGTAATGTCTATTGAACACATACATAAAGGACATGTGGTACTAACCGTAACACTATAAATGCTTTGCACTAAACTATAGCACTGTGTTTGTTAGTTATTCAAAATAATTGTCTAAATTATAAATACTAGCGTTCTACCAAACCGACCGCAGACAGATGACCTTGGTCGCGTCTCCCGTCGGCCGACCAACGTCTATACAGTAGATTTTTACACAAACTGGCCCAAGGAGACCTCTATCGGTGGTAGGTTTGGATCATGTTGAAGGTCTCTAATGTAAAATTTGAAATACCTAAAATGTTGCGAGTTGCCATTGCAATTTCCTTACGATGAGTACCATAAAGTTCGAGCCCAGTCCGCCGGTAGGTCTGTACGAGGGCACGACGGAGACGCGCTACACGGACATCAGCTACCGCGTGCCGCGCGCCGGCCCGCCCGCGCCGCACACGTGCGCCACGCCGGCCGACGCGCACCGCAACATGCTGCTGTCCTGCTTGCTCACCGAAGGCGTCGGCTTCATGGCCAAGCGCCTCCAGGACAAGTTCCAGCCCTTCCTCTTGAAGACTCTGTGTCTTGTCTTGGAGAGAATTGGTACGTTTAAATGATAGTAACGGGAGGGTCGATATAATCCTTAGTTTTATAGGAGAATTCAACGGAAAAAATAGCTTCACGCTTAGTGTTGTGTTTTAATATAAACCGTTTTATCGATACCGAAATTATAAACCTGAAAAAGGATAAAAATTTCTTGGCTTCTTAACTTATTGTTGTATATTTAAACATTGTCCTTTTAATAATATATCAACACTTAAATTACTTCAAAACTTGAAAGAATAAATTATGTATTCTGCGCAAGCGCACACTCAGTCAGAACACTTACGAAATAAGACTGTAGTAAAAGAAAACAAGAAACTTAAAAATTAAATCTTCTACCACTTTAAAAAATCTTAATATTTTTTAATACAGGCAGTAAATACGAAATGCTGCGCTTGGCCGGGCTCAAGACTATCCACAACATAGCGCTGGCGGGCGGACACAGCTCCGTGGCCGACCTCATCAAGTGCAACGCCGACTACTTCACTAACCAAGTCACTGTTCGACTGAAGAAGGTATTAACTAGACTCCTTGAACCGTAGTTCTAAACATTATAAAACAATAAACAGTATAATTATACTGTGTACAATCTCATCATCTCTGGAGCCTTTTCCCAACTAAGTTGGGGTCGGCTTCCAGTCTAACCGGATTTAGCTGAGTACCAGTGTTTTACAAGGAGCTACTGCCTATCTGACCTCCTCAATCCAGTTACCCGGGCTACCCCTTGGTTAGACTGGCGTCACACTTACTGGCTTCTGACTAACTATAACGACTGCCAAGGATGTTTCAATGACAGCCAAGACCTACAGTTTAACGTGCCATCCGAAACACATTGGTGTCCATGGTATACTTAGAAAGTATATACAAACTTAGAAAAATAGCATTGGTACTTGCCCGACCTGAAATCGAACCCATGCCCTCACACTTGAGAAGTTGGTTCTTTAACCGCTAGGCCACCACGACTGTGTATAATCTGTAACGTAATATTGCAGGCGTGGAACTGCCAGTCAGCGCTGCAGATCCTTGCGGTGGTAATGGAGTACAGTGACTCCTCTATACTCAACTATCTCTATGGGATCGTTCAAGATGTGAGTATTTGTCTTTAATAAATGTGTTTAGAATGCGAAATAATCCTTTAATGTTTAAAGATTGAAAGTACTGAGTTTGTGACAGAGCAAGAATTTATTGCGATGCCATCCTTGCCTTACACTCATATTATTAAGAGGAAAGATTTGTATGTTCGTTATCAATTCACTCAAAAACTACCAGTCCGACAAAAAACCTTTCTACATTAGAATGCTCATAGATAATGCAGTAAATATCTATCTAATACTAATATTATGAAGTTGAGAGTTCGTTTGTTTGCTTGAACGCACTTGTCTTTGGAAATACCGGCACTATTTGATACATTCAGGGCCAGTTTCACCGATTACGGATAGCCATTATCTACCAGATAAATTCAAAAATGGAACAGAATTTGTATGAAATTATCTACCAGATAAAATATCTGGAACTTATCCGTAACCGGTGAAACTGGCCGTCAGTGTTTCGTAGCCCACGAGGAACGCTACAGGCCTATACTTTTTGTACGCGATACAGATATGATATCTCACGGAACGCAGGTGAAATCGCTGGGAAGACTAGTATTTGCATACATGGTGAAACCACGAACACGATATTATCTTTTTCTTCCAGGTTCTAGTCCAAAGTTGTGATAAATACTACGAGAAAGATCTCTACGCGTACTTACAAGTGTTCCTAACATTCGTCGAGTGTATCCGCAAATGGTACAACATTACCGACGCCCCGCCAAAGACATTCACTGCAAACACACAGATAGACATTATGTCTGACGTCACGGTGTTCATAGAGAGCAAGGAGACGGAGGAGCGTTTGCTCAGTCAGCAGGAGTTTGAGAAAGAGAGCGGTATGACTGTAGAGGAGATGTATAGAGAAGATGTGAAGAAGATGGACGAAGATGTTTTAGATTATGATGATATTGTTACAGGTGAGATTGTCCGCTTTCTATAGCTATTTAATACTGAACGGTAATATATCAATTTTTATAAGTTGTTTTTTTCTTTACCAAACAATGTAAGTATTTCTGATTCAAAAAATTACTATGGAAGTAAGTATTCGTTATTCATTCAGTGAAATTGTCAAAAATACTAATTAAATAGTGCAGTTTGTATTAAAAAAATGTGAGCCGAATTTTTGCGATACTATTTTATGTACAAAAAACAATACTTATAATTTATTACTTATATTTACAGAAGAGAAACCCCCACCGCCGCAATATGTAGCTGTAATAGTAGCGATTCTAAAAAGGTGTCTCAACTACGTGAGCTCAACACAACGCGACAACTGCATCCTGGCGCTGCAAGTGCTGACCCGCGGCCTGCCCGCGCTGCGCCACCAGCCCGACGACTTGCTGCCGCTCGTGCACCGCGCCTGGGGCCCGCTGGCGTCCCGTCTGGCGCCCCGCGGGGGCCAGCGGCGCCAGCGACCCGGCGCCACGCGCAATCGCGATGGGCCCGACGCGCCTGTGATGAGGCATGCGTTTGATCTGCTGGTCACCATGGCTGATTTGGCGAAGGATTTTATTAGGAGTCGGGCTATCAAGTGAGTTTTGTTTTGTGATTCTCGAATAAATTGTTGAATATAGAAAGACCAGCAACTTGTGTTGAATAACTTAAAATAGATATGTTGAATTCTATTGTCACATCTCATAGTGCAGATATAAAATCATTGGCTATTCCATCATGGATAAAAAATAATACATTTAAAACAGGTATCAAAACGCGTTACTTTTTTCACTAAGCTGTTGCTTAAAACATAGAACCTCCAAACGAAAACGAATGATATTTTTCAATCTATACAAATTGCAAACTAACGAACAAACTTCATTCCACAGAGAAGCGCTCCCCCACATCTACAGTTTCCTCGAGCAATCTTCGCACGACAGCTACCTGAAGGACATCGGCTCTGCTTACCGCAACAGCCCCGCATTCAGCTTGCAAGTCAGCGCCTTGGCCGCTCTCCCGCGACTCGCTACCGATCTCATGCTAGAAGACGACAGCCTGGAAGATGCTATGAATTGTGTCCAGCCATACTTGTCGAAGAAACAGCCTAAGGCTTTACAGGTGAGAATTGGGTGATAGAGAAAAATGTGGCTTCGGTGCCGTTAAAAAAAAATGGCGATTTTTTTTGTCTCATGGATATAACTTGACAATGTGTATGAAGTCAGAAATGTCAAATCATACTCCTTGATTATCCACATGCTTCCAGCTCACGACCTCATCCTCAACCTCAGATTGTTTATGACCTACGTTTCGGGACTTAGCTGCGCCTTCAGCGGGAGGGGTCATTTGATGATTTCCCACGTTATGTTTCTTCTGGAGTCCTTTGCGTTCGGAGACCGCATACCTTTTTTTCTATGGGATATCAGCACCCTTAGCGGGAGGGCCCCGCTAAGGGCTGCACCCTTCGGAGGGTGTGTCAGACTCTTAATGACTAAAACTATGTTCCTTCTGGAGGTCCCTGTGTGTCAGGGCCATGGTAACTCTTACGAACAACCCTCAGCCCCGGCACGGCAGAAGGGGGCCATATACCTAAGAACTGAGAAATATCTACTACCTGAGCTAGATGAATCCTTATATAGAAGGATGCTTAAAAATATTATTAAGGTATTTTCTTTTCATTTCCGCAGTCATCAGCAGTGGAGTTCTTCAAAACAATGCTAGAGTACGACTACGGTGCCGCGTGGTACCGCCTGCGGGAGCTGTGTCGTAACGAGGAGGTGCTGCAGCCGCCCGCCAACTGCGTGCATTTACAGCCCTTAGTGGGCACGCCCTTCCTGGCTACCGATAAGGATTATCAACATAATATTAATTTAATATTCAACTTTAATAATATGGTATCTTAATAATGTAATATTAAATCACTTTTATAAATTATCTTTGTTTTTTTCTTCTTTCATTACTGTCCACAGTTCAAAAAGTGGTCTATATTTTTTATCTGTAAATATAGATAGAATAATAACTAATATTTTGATAGTGCATGGTTCAACACTTTAAAGTGCTTATTAAATGGATATTTTGGCATTTAATATTAGGTTATATAATCTGATGTCTATTAATTATGAATTAATACTGGATGCATCTAACTGGTAATGTCGAACTACTTGAAAAAATCAGGAATGGTTTGTCAACTTCTTTTCCGATAACAGTGAAGACCTTTTTAAGTACTATCTATCTATATATATAAAAATGAATTGCTGTTCGTTAGTCTCGCTAAAACTCGAGAACGGCTGAACGGATTTATCTTATCTTGATCTTGAAGTGTTCGTGGAGGTCTAGGGAAGGTTTAAAAGGCGAGAAGAGTAGGGTAGAGTAGATTAGGGTAGAAGAACGGGAGCGAAGCCGCGCGGGCAAAAGCTAGTAAAAAATATATTTTGTACTCACAAAATGAATACCAAATCGAAATTGGAGAAGCGAAAAAAAGAACTATTCATATTTTCGGAGAATAGGCAGTCGGTAACAAGAATCCGCAGTAGCGACATGTAACGTTTCAAAAAAATTTAACTCATAAATGGCAGTAATTACTTCAACTTTATTTTTTACAAAAACACATTGGTCACAGAAAACAAATACCCATTTTAATTACAGTATATTATAATATTATACTTATGTATTGCAACCACTCTCACATGTTATACTCAGTCTAATAAAGTCACTGCGGTTTAGGACCTACATCTGCGTCCAGCGCTATTTGTTAACATCGAACAACATTTAATTATGGCCAAAGCAGACTTATTTTTACATCGACGATATAAGCACTTCAAAGCAGCCAAAATAAACAACCGAAAGTTGTTTATGTAATCGGCAATTCTTTGTTTAATATGAAGCTTTAGGAATAAAAATCCCAAATAAAATATTTACCTTCCAACTTTTTTTAGGTTTCAATTTACTGCAAAAAAGGCTTCCATTAATCGCACGTTTTCTTTATCTTGTTGATGAAAACCGCTCTAAAACTTCACGTCTGAATAAACTTGTAATGTCTGAAGGCTATACTCAGAAAAATCCAGCGTTGATCCTAAACGAAGATAGTCTGCTTAGGCCACTAAGCGTACGTACTAGATAAACAAAATTAGTACGGTTCGACACGGACAGATAAATCAATTATTATTGCAAAAATGTTTACAAATATGTCCTACAGGGCCTTTTCACCAATAAGCAGGATGCAATTGTAATTGAGTCAATATAAGAACAATAATATAATATTTTCATCCACACCGCTAAAATAAAATAATGAAATGGTAACATTCCGATATTCTAGATAAATTATTAAGCATTATTTTGGTGAATAAAATAAAATAGCCAAACTATTTATTTGATAAATATTTTTTAAAAGTTAAAATCCATAATTTATTTAAGGTTTAATTTAAATTTAATGCAAGTTTTAAATTGGTCTTACACTTATCAATGCCTACGATTGAATAGCTGTGGAGTTCTACAAATTCTTTCGCTTTACGAAGATTTTAATAATTTTACAGGTTTACACAAATCTTTACGTTAATATTTACATCGTATTTTATATTAGATACGAGCGTTATAACATGAAATATAATTGAAAAGGCCGATTGTATTACGCCACAAACACTACTAGCAAGCGAAATGTCTGTGGCAACTGAGTGTGGTTGCAATCTTCGACGTCTGTCATTGAATTACTAAGCCACCATTGCAACACATCTATTTAACAAATAAAATCATGATAAACAATTAAAAGACAGGTAAAACTTTAACCTTAACTGCTAATTAACAACTCTGTGTGAGCAAATACTTTTAAACAAAAAATCCTCGCTTACAATAACGTATAAACTCCTTTGTAGTCAGGTTACACAGATGTCTCGGACATGGTAATATTTTATCATAATTTACAGCGAACAAACTGATCTTTCAATATTACGTTCAAGTACATAATTAAGTTGTCTTATTCTTTAAATACATAGTAATTGAAATAATCTGAAACGACTTTAAATATAACTGTATCTATAGACCATAACTTCAATGCAACTTAAGAGTAACTAAGATGTGTAGATGTTTTGAGAAAATTGCATTAAAATTAATATTTAGGTATCTTGCGCTGTGCTGTTTTGTGTATTAATAAATAACAAGAAAAAATATAAAACTGTAGGAACAAATGCGTGGACATGTTGTGTTATTAACAGTTGATAGTGAAATAAATACATAATTATATTAAATGCTATGTTTAATAACAATATACTTGTTTCAGTCACCTCACGTAAACTTTAGAATAAATTTCGATTAGGAGAAAAATAAAAAATATTTTTAATTTACAAATAGAACGCTAAAATTGATAATAATGTAAGGTGACAAATCGTGGAATGGTTTTTTAAATATATTAAAAAAAATGAATTGTATTATACAAACCACCCTTAAATAAATAATACATCTAAATTGCACTAGCTAAATTTTACATAAAATGTCTATACAGGTTAACATGACACTTTGCTAAGATGAGGCTATTTGCAGATAGATTTCGTACTAACTCCATTAATTTTGATATCAACAAAAACAGCAAAGGATTGGTAGAAGGGTCAAATTAAACTGTATAAACCAGCATCTATTTGAACAAATTTGATCACTGAATTGATTCAGAAACATCAGTTATACTTTAGATATGACGTGCCTGCGCTCCATTGTAAAACTGTGCAGTATTTATCTTAGAACTAACCCATACAGAACCCGAATTCTCAATAATAGACCGACATAACCCTTAAAACACTTTTACGGCCGAAATTAATAACCTATCTAACCAGTGTTTTGCTTTCTAGAGATTGAATTTTGACATTAGCCCCACCCCCATATAATTTGTGTCAAATTCCTATCTCTAAACAACGGATAGATAGGTTATTAATTTCGGTCGTTAGAAAACAACACTACTATTTGGTACATTGTAAAAAAAAACGTCTACAGCTACAGTCCTTGTCGTTAGAAAGCTGAAATTTGAGAAGCAGAAAGTTAAACCTATTGACAACATTTTATATTCTTAAAATGGGGCAGATATAGTTTTATGCAAGTCAAAATATCAAGATTTGTTTTACTTATGTATGCCATCACCTTCATTCACTACAACATTTGTTCAATGGAACGCAAGCCTACAATATATTACTGTGTATGTTATCATTTACTTAATGTGAACACTCACTATGCACGATCACGAATCTATTATATTTTATTTATTTATTTAAAAGTCAATTAAAATCGTGGAATTTGGACTGCGCAGGAAATGTATGGCAGTGGTATATTATTCCTGTGAGATATACCTACAGATATTATATTGTTGTAAGAAGTAAATATAAAATAAGGAGGTAAAGATTTTTCTATGAAATTCTTGCTTCATGCACTAAGGCGTGCAGTATGAAGAGTTGATTAGAACGAGTGATCGATATTTTCGTTGCCTTGCGAACCACCACTGCACGGCACTACCAACAAACATTCAAGATTGATATGAATAATCGAGGTCACAAATTCAAAATATACTGAATTTAGGCACGTAACGTTATGTAGAATTTCATGATAAATGTATTAATAATTACATAATTGTAGCTTATTTTAATTTTTATATTATTACTCGCATATCTTTCTTTTTAATATTCAGCTTTATTTAACATATTATCGTCTACATTACGTGTATTGCGAAATTATTCTAAATTGCCCTTCAGGCGGCAGGCAAACTCCCCTTTGCGTACGCGTCAATGAAATATGGTCTTTATTCCCGTATGTACACAGTCCAAATTCCTTCAGCGAGAACCCTAGCCGACATACTTGCATCACTTCCACGCGAGCTTGAGCATTTTCCTTGAAGCGAAGTACTTGGTGCTGTAGGTGGCGAGGATCAGGCCGGCCAGCACTATGGTGATTAGATAGTAGTCGAAATCATCTTTTAGTAGATCGAAGGTTTTCGATGGCGCTACTCGAGTGTAGAACAGATCTGTGGAAGAGGATTTATATAATGAGGAACAAGTTTTGGATTCATTTATAAAATAGCAGATCTCAACCATATAAGTCGTGGTGGCCTAGTGGTTAAAGGGTTCTAAGTTGTGTATACTTTCTCTTGTCTTGGACACCAATGACTGATTAAAGGTGAAGGAAAACATTTCGAGGAAACCTGGACTATAAAGTCTGAAATCACCAACCCGCATTGAGCAAGCGTAGTGATTAACGCTCAATCCTTCTCCGTGGGAGAGGAGGCCTGTGCCCAGTAGTGGGACGATAAAAAGGCTGTGATGATGATGATGATCTCAACCGACTGATTCGTGCCTTTTAAAGGAGCTTTATTAAATCTTAATTTAATCTCTTGCTACTAGTAAAGCAGTGTGTAGTGACCGAGTCCGGTGGCGAGCACGAGGCTGGTGGACTCGAGGCCGGAGGGCGCGGCGTGCAGCAGCGCGGGGCGCGCCAGCGTGCGGTTGTAGTTGAGGCGCGCGTCGCCCGCCAGCGGCACGTCGGGCGCCGCGCCCTCCGCGCCGCGCGCCTCCAGGTACACCCACGGCACCTCCACTATGGCGCCAGATGTCAGCGCCACTGGAAAACGTTCAAATTAACTTTTTGGTTTTCTGTGGGAATTCATTTTAAATACAAACATTATTTCTAACATAAAAGGACATGAAATATTCGTTAAATGTTCTAATTATAAAAAAACAACTAATTGTATCATAATGAAGCGGCTTCCCTCTAAATATTTCGATTTTAACAAAGGTTCAAGTGGATTGTAAAAAAAAAATCGGGCGAAAAAATCACACTGCATATCACAACTAAACAACGACGCAAAATGGACGACTTTCCTTGTTGCATCCTGAATATTTATGTGAAATGGTTACTAGATTTCGGTAGTTACCCTTTCTAGATGCAATATTTCTGGTTCAACGAGCATGTCTCAAGGTACAAGGTGTCCCAAGGTACAAGGATCTCCCCTAAGTAGTATGGTGTGAGTACGTACGCAGCACGTGCTTGTCGGTGAGCGAGCACTCGGTGGCGGTGAGCGCGGCGGCGGCGGGCGCGGCGGGCAGCACGTAGGCGCGGCGGGCAGCACGTAACTAGTAAGTAGTATGGTGTGAGTACGTACGCAGCACGTGCTTGTCGGTGAGCGAGCGCTCGGTGGCGGTGAGCGCGGCGGCGGCGGGCGCGGCGGGCAGCACGTAGGCGCGGCGGGCAGCACGTAACTAGTAAGTAGTATGGTGTGAGTACGTACGCAGCACGTGCTTGTCGGTGAGCGAGCGCTCGGTGGCGGTGAGCGCGGCGGCGGCGGGCGCGGCGGGCAGCACGTAGGCGCGGCGGGCAGCACGTAACTAGTAAGTAGTATGGTGTGAGTACGTACGCAGCACGTGCTTGTCGGTGAGCGAGCGCTCGGTGGCGGTGAGCGCGGCGGCGGCGGGCGCGGCGGGCAGCACGTAGGCGCGGCGGGCAGCACGTAACTAGTAAGTAGTATGGTGTGAGTACGTACGCAGCACGTGCTTGTCGGTGAGCGAGCGCTCGGTGGCGGTGAGCGCGGCGGCGGCGGGCGCGGCGGGCAGCACGTAGGCGCGGCGGGCAGCACGTAACTAGTAAGTAGTATGGTGTGAGTACGTACGCAGCACGTGCTTGTCGGTGAGCGAGCGCTCGGTGGCGGTGAGCGCGGCGGCGGCGGGCGCGGCGGGCAGCACGTAGGCGCGGCGGGCAGCACGTAACTAGTAAGTAGTATGGTGTGAGTACGTACGCAGCACGTGCTTGTCGGTGAGCGAGCGCTCGGTGGCGGTGAGCGCGGCGGCGGCGGGCGCGGCGGGCAGCACGTAGGCGCGGCGGGCAGCACGTAACTAGTAAGTAGTATGGTGTGAGTACGTACGCAGCACGTGCTTGTCGGTGAGCGAGCGCTCGGTGGCGGTGAGCGCGGCGGCGGCGGGCGCGGCGGGCAGCACGTAGGCGCGGCGGGCAGCACGTAACTAGTAAGTAGTATGGTGTGAGTACGTACGCAGCACGTGCTTGTCGGTGAGCGAGCGCTCGGTGGCGGTGAGCGCGGCGGCGGCGGGCGCGGCGGGCAGCACGTAGGCGCGGCGGGCAGCACGTAACTAGTAAGTAGTATGGTGTGAGTACGTACGCAGCACGTGCTTGTCGGTGAGCGAGCGCTCGGTGGCGGTGAGCGCGGCGGCGGCGGGCGCGGCGGGCAGCACGTAGGCGCGGCGGGCAGCACGTAACTAGTAAGTAGTATGGTGTGAGTACGTACGCAGCACGTGCTTGTCGGTGAGCGAGCGCTCGGTGGCGGTGAGCGCGGCGGCGGCGGGCGCGGCGGGCAGCACGTAGGCGCGGCGGGCAGCACGTAACTAGTAAGTAGTATGGTGTGAGTACGTACGCAGCACGTGCTTGTCGGTGAGCGAGCGCTCGGTGGCGGTGAGCGCGGCGGCGGCGGGCGCGGCGGGCAGCACGTAGGCGCGGCGGGCAGCACGTAACTAGTAAGTAGTATGGTGTGAGTACGTACGCAGCACGTGCTTGTCGGTGAGCGAGCGCTCGGTGGCGGTGAGCGCGGCGGCGGCGGGCGCGGCGGGCAGCACGTAGGCGCGGCGGGCAGCACGTAACTAGTAAGTAGTATGGTGTGAGTACGTACGCAGCACGTGCTTGTCGGTGAGCGAGCGCTCGGTGGCGGTGAGCGCGGCGGCGGCGGGCGCGGCGGGCAGCACGTAGGCGCGGCGGGCAGCACGTAACTAGTAAGTAGTATGGTGTGAGTACGTACGCAGCACGTGCTTGTCGGTGAGCGAGCGCTCGGTGGCGGTGAGCGCGGCGGCGGCGGGCGCGGCGGGCAGCACGTAGGCGCGGCGGGCAGCACGTAACTAGTAAGTAGTATGGTGTGAGTACGTACGCAGCACGTGCTTGTCGGTGAGCGAGCGCTCGGTGGCGGTGAGCGCGGCGGCGGCGGGCGCGGCGGGCAGCACGTAGGCGCGGCGGGCAGCACGTAACTAGTAAGTAGTATGGTGTGAGTACGTACGCAGCACGTGCTTGTCGGTGAGCGAGCGCTCGGTGGCGGTGAGCGCGGCGGCGGCGGGCGCGGCGGGCAGCACGTAGGCGCGGCGGGCAGCACGTAACTAGTAAGTAGTATGGTGTGAGTACGTACGCAGCACGTGCTTGTCGGTGAGCGAGCGCTCGGTGGCGGTGAGCGCGGCGGCGGCGGGCGCGGCGGGCAGCACGTAGGCGCGGCGGGCAGCACGTAACTAGTAAGTAGTATGGTGTGAGTACGTACGCAGCACGTGCTTGTCGGTGAGCGAGCGCTCGGTGGCGGTGAGCGCGGCGGCGGCGGGCGCGGCGGGCAGCACGTAGGCGCGGCGGGCAGCACGTAACTAGTAAGTAGTATGGTGTGAGTACGTACGCAGCACGTGCTTGTCGGTGAGCGAGCGCTCGGTGGCGGTGAGCGCGGCGGCGGCGGGCGCGGCGGGCAGCACGTAGGCGCGGCGGGCAGCACGTAACTAGTAAGTAGTATGGTGTGAGTACGTACGCAGCACGTGCTTGTCGGTGAGCGAGCGCTCGGTGGCGGTGAGCGCGGCGGCGGCGGGCGCGGCGGGCAGCACGTAGGCGCGGCGGGCAGCACGTAACTAGTAAGTAGTATGGTGTGAGTACGTACGCAGCACGTGCTTGTCGGTGAGCGAGCGCTCGGTGGCGGTGAGCGCGGCGGCGGCGGGCGCGGCGGGCAGCACGTAGGCGCGGCGGGCAGCACGTAACTAGTAAGTAGTATGGTGTGAGTACGTACGCAGCACGTGCTTGTCGGTGAGCGAGCGCTCGGTGGCGGTGAGCGCGGCGGCGGCGGGCGCGGCGGGCAGCACGTAGGCGCGGCGGGCAGCACGTAACTAGTAAGTAGTATGGTGTGAGTACGTACGCAGCACGTGCTTGTCGGTGAGCGAGCGCTCGGTGGCGGTGAGCGCGGCGGCGGCGGGCGCGGCGGGCAGCACGTAGGCGCGGCGGGCAGCACGTAACTAGTAAGTAGTATGGTGTGAGTACGTACGCAGCACGTGCTTGTCGGTGAGCGAGCGCTCGGTGGCGGTGAGCGCGGCGGCGGCGGGCGCGGCGGGCAGCACGTAGGCGCGGCGGGCAGCACGTAACTAGTAAGTAGTATGGTGTGAGTACGTACGCAGCACGTGCTTGTCGGTGAGCGAGCGCTCGGTGGCGGTGAGCGCGGCGGCGGCGGGCGCGGCGGGCAGCACGTAGGCGCGGCGGGCAGCACGTAACTAGTAAGTAGTATGGTGTGAGTACGTACGCAGCACGTGCTTGTCGGTGAGCGAGCGCTCGGTGGCGGTGAGCGCGGCGGCGGCGGGCGCGGCGGGCAGCACGTAGGCGCGGCGGGCAGCACGTAACTAGTAAGTAGTATGGTGTGAGTACGTACGCAGCACGTGCTTGTCGGTGAGCGAGCGCTCGGTGGCGGTGAGCGCGGCGGCGGCGGGCGCGGCGGGCAGCACGTAGGCGCGGCGGGCAGCACGTAACTAGTAAGTAGTATGGTGTGAGTACGTACGCAGCACGTGCTTGTCGGTGAGCGAGCGCTCGGTGGCGGTGAGCGCGGCGGCGGCGGGCGCGGCGGGCAGCACGTAGGCGCGGCGGGCAGCACGTAACTAGTAAGTAGTATGGTGTGAGTACGTACGCAGCACGTGCTTGTCGGTGAGCGAGCGCTCGGTGGCGGTGAGCGCGGCGGCGGCGGGCGCGGCGGGCAGCACGTAGGCGCGGCGGGCAGCACGTAACTAGTAAGTAGTATGGTGTGAGTACGTACGCAGCACGTGCTTGTCGGTGAGCGAGCGCTCGGTGGCGGTGAGCGCGGCGGCGGCGGGCGCGGCGGGCAGCACGTAGGCGCGGCGGGCAGCACGTAACTAGTAAGTAGTATGGTGTGAGTACGTACGCAGCACGTGCTTGTCGGTGAGCGAGCGCTCGGTGGCGGTGAGCGCGGCGGCGGCGGGCGCGGCGGGCAGCACGTAGGCGCGGCGGGCAGCACGTAACTAGTAAGTAGTATGGTGTGAGTACGTACGCAGCACGTGCTTGTCGGTGAGCGAGCGCTCGGTGGCGGTGAGCGCGGCGGCGGCGGGCGCGGCGGGCAGCACGTAGGCGCGGCGGGCAGCACGTAACTAGTAAGTAGTATGGTGTGAGTACGTACGCAGCACGTGCTTGTCGGTGAGCGAGCGCTCGGTGGCGGTGAGCGCGGCGGCGGCGGGCGCGGCGGGCAGCACGTAGGCGCGGCGGGCAGCACGTAACTAGTAAGTAGTATGGTGTGAGTACGTACGCAGCACGTGCTTGTCGGTGAGCGAGCGCTCGGTGGCGGTGAGCGCGGCGGCGGCGGGCGCGGCGGGCAGCACGTAGGCGCGGCGGGCAGCACGTAACTAGTAAGTAGTATGGTGTGAGTACGTACGCAGCACGTGCTTGTCGGTGAGCGAGCGCTCGGTGGCGGTGAGCGCGGCGGCGGCGGGCGCGGCGGGCAGCACGTAGGCGCGGCGGGCAGCACGTAACTAGTAAGTAGTATGGTGTGAGTACGTACGCAGCACGTGCTTGTCGGTGAGCGAGCGCTCGGTGGCGGTGAGCGCGGCGGCGGCGGGCGCGGCGGGCAGCACGTAGGCGCGGCGGGCAGCACGTAACTAGTAAGTAGTATGGTGTGAGTACGTACGCAGCACGTGCTTGTCGGTGAGCGAGCGCTCGGTGGCGGTGAGCGCGGCGGCGGCGGGCGCGGCGGGCAGCACGTAGGCGCGGCGGGCAGCACGTAACTAGTAAGTAGTATGGTGTGAGTACGTACGCAGCACGTGCTTGTCGGTGAGCGAGCGCTCGGTGGCGGTGAGCGCGGCGGCGGCGGGCGCGGCGGGCAGCACGTAGGCGCGGCGGGCAGCACGTAACTAGTAAGTAGTATGGTGTGAGTACGTACGCAGCACGTGCTTGTCGGTGAGCGAGCGCTCGGTGGCGGTGAGCGCGGCGGCGGCGGGCGCGGCGGGCAGCACGTAGGCGCGGCGGGCAGCACGTAACTAGTAAGTAGTATGGTGTGAGTACGTACGCAGCACGTGCTTGTCGGTGAGCGAGCGCTCGGTGGCGGTGAGCGCGGCGGCGGCGGGCGCGGCGGGCAGCACGTAGGCGCGGCGGGCAGCACGTAACTAGTAAGTAGTATGGTGTGAGTACGTACGCAGCACGTGCTTGTCGGTGAGCGAGCGCTCGGTGGCGGTGAGCGCGGCGGCGGCGGGCGCGGCGGGCAGCACGTAGGCGCGGCGGGCAGCACGTAACTAGTAAGTAGTATGGTGTGAGTACGTACGCAGCACGTGCTTGTCGGTGAGCGAGCGCTCGGTGGCGGTGAGCGCGGCGGCGGCGGGCGCGGCGGGCAGCACGTAGGCGCGGCGGGCAGCACGTAACTAGTAAGTAGTATGGTGTGAGTACGTACGCAGCACGTGCTTGTCGGTGAGCGAGCGCTCGGTGGCGGTGAGCGCGGCGGCGGCGGGCGCGGCGGGCAGCACGTAGGCGCGGCGGGCAGCACGTAACTAGTAAGTAGTATGGTGTGAGTACGTACGCAGCACGTGCTTGTCGGTGAGCGAGCGCTCGGTGGCGGTGAGCGCGGCGGCGGCGGGCGCGGCGGGCAGCACGTAGGCGCGGCGGGCAGCACGTAACTAGTAAGTAGTATGGTGTGAGTACGTACGCAGCACGTGCTTGTCGGTGAGCGAGCGCTCGGTGGCGGTGAGCGCGGCGGCGGCGGGCGCGGCGGGCAGCACGTAGGCGCGGCGGGCAGCACGTAACTAGTAAGTAGTATGGTGTGAGTACGTACGCAGCACGTGCTTGTCGGTGAGCGAGCGCTCGGTGGCGGTGAGCGCGGCGGCGGCGGGCGCGGCGGGCAGCACGTAGGCGCGGCGGGCAGCACGTAACTAGTAAGTAGTATGGTGTGAGTACGTACGCAGCACGTGCTTGTCGGTGAGCGAGCGCTCGGTGGCGGTGAGCGCGGCGGCGGCGGGCGCGGCGGGCAGCACGTAGGCGCGGCGGGCAGCACGTAACTAGTAAGTAGTATGGTGTGAGTACGTACGCAGCACGTGCTTGTCGGTGAGCGAGCGCTCGGTGGCGGTGAGCGCGGCGGCGGCGGGCGCGGCGGGCAGCACGTAGGCGCGGCGGGCAGCACGTAACTAGTAAGTAGTATGGTGTGAGTACGTACGCAGCACGTGCTTGTCGGTGAGCGAGCGCTCGGTGGCGGTGAGCGCGGCGGCGGCGGGCGCGGCGGGCAGCACGTAGGCGCGGCGGGCAGCACGTAACTAGTAAGTAGTATGGTGTGAGTACGTACGCAGCACGTGCTTGTCGGTGAGCGAGCGCTCGGTGGCGGTGAGCGCGGCGGCGGCGGGCGCGGCGGGCAGCACGTAGGCGCGGCGGGCAGCACGTAACTAGTAAGTAGTATGGTGTGAGTACGTACGCAGCACGTGCTTGTCGGTGAGCGAGCGCTCGGTGGCGGTGAGCGCGGCGGCGGCGGGCGCGGCGGGCAGCACGTAGGCGCGGCGGGCAGCACGTAACTAGTAAGTAGTATGGTGTGAGTACGTACGCAGCACGTGCTTGTCGGTGAGCGAGCGCTCGGTGGCGGTGAGCGCGGCGGCGGCGGGCGCGGCGGGCAGCACGTAGGCGCGGCGGGCAGCACGTAACTAGTAAGTAGTATGGTGTGAGTACGTACGCAGCACGTGCTTGTCGGTGAGCGAGCGCTCGGTGGCGGTGAGCGCGGCGGCGGCGGGCGCGGCGGGCAGCACGTAGGCGCGGCGGGCAGCACGTAACTAGTAAGTAGTATGGTGTGAGTACGTACGCAGCACGTGCTTGTCGGTGAGCGAGCGCTCGGTGGCGGTGAGCGCGGCGGCGGCGGGCGCGGCGGGCAGCACGTAGGCGCGGCGGGCAGCACGTAACTAGTAAGTAGTATGGTGTGAGTACGTACGCAGCACGTGCTTGTCGGTGAGCGAGCGCTCGGTGGCGGTGAGCGCGGCGGCGGCGGGCGCGGCGGGCAGCACGTAGGCGCGGCGGGCAGCACGTAACTAGTAAGTAGTATGGTGTGAGTACGTACGCAGCACGTGCTTGTCGGTGAGCGAGCGCTCGGTGGCGGTGAGCGCGGCGGCGGCGGGCGCGGCGGGCAGCACGTAGGCGCGGCGGGCAGCACGTAACTAGTAAGTAGTATGGTGTGAGTACGTACGCAGCACGTGCTTGTCGGTGAGCGAGCGCTCGGTGGCGGTGAGCGCGGCGGCGGCGGGCGCGGCGGGCAGCACGTAGGCGCGGCGGGCAGCACGTAACTAGTAAGTAGTATGGTGTGAGTACGTACGCAGCACGTGCTTGTCGGTGAGCGAGCGCTCGGTGGCGGTGAGCGCGGCGGCGGCGGGCGCGGCGGGCAGCACGTAGGCGCGGCGGGCAGCACGTAACTAGTAAGTAGTATGGTGTGAGTACGTACGCAGCACGTGCTTGTCGGTGAGCGAGCGCTCGGTGGCGGTGAGCGCGGCGGCGGCGGGCGCGGCGGGCAGCACGTAGGCGCGGCGGGCAGCACGTAACTAGTAAGTAGTATGGTGTGAGTACGTACGCAGCACGTGCTTGTCGGTGAGCGAGCGCTCGGTGGCGGTGAGCGCGGCGGCGGCGGGCGCGGCGGGCAGCACGTAGGCGCGGCGGGCAGCACGTAACTAGTAAGTAGTATGGTGTGAGTACGTACGCAGCACGTGCTTGTCGGTGAGCGAGCGCTCGGTGGCGGTGAGCGCGGCGGCGGCGGGCGCGGCGGGCAGCACGTAGGCGCGGCGGGCAGCACGTAACTAGTAAGTAGTATGGTGTGAGTACGTACGCAGCACGTGCTTGTCGGTGAGCGAGCGCTCGGTGGCGGTGAGCGCGGCGGCGGCGGGCGCGGCGGGCAGCACGTAGGCGCGGCGGGCAGCACGTAACTAGTAAGTAGTATGGTGTGAGTACGTACGCAGCACGTGCTTGTCGGTGAGCGAGCGCTCGGTGGCGGTGAGCGCGGCGGCGGCGGGCGCGGCGGGCAGCACGTAGGCGCGGCGCTCCACGTGCGGCGCGCGCTCGCCCGCCAGCGAGCTCAGCGCCGCGCCCGCCGCGCGCCAGCGCTGCTTGCCCTCGTACAGCTCCATCGTGGCTGGTGAATGGATAAACAATTAAAGCATGTGGAGATGGGCTGTACTCAATGAATATCAGATCGTGACGAACTCTTTAACCGCGCTTTAACACACACACAAACGCAAACATTCATACACAACGCATACGCAACGATCATTCACTAAATTCGTAGGCAATCAATCCCACCCCAACCAACCACGGCGCGGACGCTCTCCCGCGCATGCGCCCTGCCACGGTCCCGCGCGCGGCCCCTCGCCCCCGAAACAACAGGTGTGTTTAGGGTTGCCAACCGGACTCCAAAATAGAGTATTGTCCTCTATATCATGTACGCGTACTCTATAATCTATAACACTAATAAAGTACGCTAAAATACACTTTTTTAAAGATTAATTTCGATCATGAATGTGAAGTGGCGAGAAGATAAAAACAGAGTTTCATTGAATTAAATAAAAAATGAGCTCTTGATATATGTTTTAAAGTTGGAATGTTTGGACTCATACAATTCCTTTAAAAACAATGGAAAATACTATCTAAAATTAAGTTAAAACAAAAAATATATATATGTATCTAAATTAACAAACTAATATATACATCAGGCATCGAAGTATTCCTCCGCGTCACTGTCATTCGGAAACGTGCCCAGAAGACTGGCTGCATTGCCACGTTGAATGGCAATGCTTAATCTTTGTCCGAAGAACAAGCCAGCCCTCTGGTCACGCGAAGCGTCAATCAGCCTTTTACTGATTTCCTTAAAAAGTAGTCGCGAGCTCGGACCCCATGATCCGAGTGTTTGGACTCCAAACGGCTCAAAAGTATAGTTACCAACGAGATTACTATATTTGCGCCGTTTGGAGGTCTCTGCAGAAGCAGCGGCCGCACCTGCACAACCTGCCGTACTGGGAAGATGTGATGGCGCCAGGGTATCGACGCAAGTTGCGTCCCACACCAAAGGCCTACCTAACTTCCAAGGCAACAACGTCATACCGTCCGGTCTCTTCCCATCGTCACGTACCAGGCCATTAGGCTCTAATACGGCTGGTACGCCGGCAGAGGAGAGAGCCCGACGGATAATGTCGTTTATGCTGGCGTGTCGTGAAATCCGGCCAGCACTTCTGCAGCATGACAGACCATGGTGTCCGAGGCCATCGACGGCTTCACCGCAATGACAGCGATGCGGAGCAACACAGGGAGCGCCTAACCGTAGACATGTAGCGATGCGAAATGTGGTGTCATCCAACATAGTGCCTATGCTGGATGAAGGGATCGCTTGTAACCAAAGAATTGGATTGTGTAATATAATATATAATGTAATATAATATATAATAATAAAAATTAACCAAATGGAAAATTGTTATTTGCCGCAAAAAGTACAATAAATACCCTTTTGAAAGTAAAAAATAAATGATACTCTTTTTTTGTAAATCCGTACTCTTTATTTACCTCCTTTAAATCAGATATACTTTATTTCTGCTAAAAAAAGTTGGCAACCCTAGGTGTGTTTGATGTCGCCGCAACGTGCGTGCGTTTTGCAAATTCCGCTGCTTCTTTGTAAAGTCATAGTCGAAAGTGCAAGATGGCGCTGACTGACTGTTCGCCTGTATGCCATCAGTGGAGAGCCTAAGTTGAGCCATCTGGATATTCACGGAAATGTTTCCCAACATTTTTATACTTAGTAAATAGAGATAGGTGTTATTGCCGGGCCTAAGCCCGACAAGTAGCAGTTCAGTAAACTTTTAACGTACGGAATCTAGTGTTACCATCATTAGTAAGATTCTCTATACTCGTACTGGTGCTTAAAATGAGTTAATTAATTATCAAACTAAACTTATGACAATAATGTGGATGATTTTCGAAATAAAATTAGGTAAAATTATTGCTACCGGTCGCTTAGCTACTTGTCTGTGTGTGAGTAGACTGCATAGTTGGGTGATTCTCTTAATTTTGCATTGAATTAAGGGTTTAATTCTGAAAATCTGTTAAATTTCAACAACAAAAAAAAAGCAGCGCTCATTTGTTTTTGGCCGGTACTGTACTTTCTATTGATTAATTATGTATTTTATGACAACCACCTGTTTGACGAGGATGTTTGCATCCTCGTCAAATTTCAGGTGGTTGTTTTGACAACAGCTTGTATATTTAATAAGACTAAGAAATAGACTCACCAATCTCAGTCCTACGATGTTTCTCGTTATAGTACAGGTACGCTAAATAGTTCTCCGAGTGTACGGCGAAAGGTAATGCTTTCGCGCGCCGGTGCACTTGTGACGCTACGATGGCACCCGATGCAGCATCCAGGCACGTCGCTACTACTACATCTGTTGCACAGATACGGAGGTATTTATTTAGAGGCGAAAATTCGATAAAGGCGAAAGTTTGTAAGTATGGATGTATGGATGTTTGTTACTCTTTCACGTAAGAACTACTGAATGGATTTGAATGAAACTTTACCACAATATAGCTTATACATCAGAATAACATATAGGCTACTTTTTATCCGGGTATGGAAAGTACTTCCCTCAGAAAGCGGGTGAAACCGCTGGCGGAAGCTAGTTATCGATATATAATTTCTCGTCGAATTAGGCCGTAAAGCGGCAGTAGGAAGATAAAATAGAGTGCAAGTGGGACGTACCTTTATGCAGCGGGTCGGGTCCGGCGGCCAGCAGCAGCACGAGGTTGGGGTTGAGGTACTTGTAGAGCACGGCGCGGTCGGGCAGCACGCGGCCGGGCGAGTGCACGCGCTCGCCCGCCGCCTTGCCCAGCGCCAGCACCACGCGCTGCCCCGCGCCGCCCGCCCGCACCGCCCACGTGCGCCGCGCCACCACACTCTGCCACAACAGGACTGATTAGCTATGTGCGCCCGATTGTCGGCTAGCTGACTCGACCGGAGAGAGACCAGGCGCAGAACCAGACTGCGGGCTGCACTACTACAATGCAAATTCGGCTCGACCCGAGAATCGAACCCGACACTTCCTGCTCAGCAGTTCCCAATTTTAGCCATGGCAACTGTTCTCAAGAAAGAGATCAGCTAGGACCTCAGTATTCTTCTAATTTTAACTCCTGAGAAAAAGGACATTGACAGACAGACCCGTCCTGCCCTACCCTAAAGATAAATAGACATTTTATGGTAGTCCCACAAAAAAATTTCAACTCAATCGGTTGAAGATATCTTCTTCAAAATTGAATTCAAAGAATCCACCGTAACATGCATACATTGCAAGTTAAATACAAGCTTTTAATACCTCAATCACAGGGACCTATTAGAATAATATACTAGCTAAAGATGGAGATAAAAGATGGCAGGCTGACCTGTCCGTCGTAGACGAGGGCGTAGCCCTGCACTCGCGTAGTGCTCCTGTCGGCGACGTACATGAACATGTTCTCCACTAGCGGCGCCGCCGACAGCGGGAATATCTGCAATACAAGGGTCCTTTACAACGCAGACTCCTGATAAACTGGGCATTATATATTTGTCTAAATATACAACGTATTGCAGAATAAACGCAACGCCTGAAAGTAGTTTGCTAAGAATCGATTCTATCATTATTTTATAAGTATTAATTTTCTCCTAAATTAGGATCACTACGTAAAAGTTTATACTTTACAGGATAAAAAAATCTTCCTCACATCAACATATTCAAACAAACTCAAAAAAAAACAGCTTGAAAAAAAAATTGAAATAAAAACTATCACTTAATTTCTTCAATTTTACCCCAGACACGTAAGATCAATTTAAAGCCCACAGCACATCCACATACCTGAACATTTTCATCCTTGTCCAACAATATGAGCGCATGCAACTTCTCGTTATCAGCGCGGTGCAGTATCGTGCACTGCAGCAGCTGCACGTCCAGCTTGAGGAGTCGCTCGCCGATCAACGTGCCCGTTATTGGGTTTAGGCTTATGATTAGCCCGTTGCCTGTCTCCTGGGTGCAAAAATAACTGTGGTTTATAAAATACTAGCAATTTCTTCTGCGTCCCCGGGCAACTTCTATACCCGTACCCGAATAAAACATGGTCTATGTTCACCGGGGATAGTGTAGCTTCCAAACACTGAATTTTTCAAATCGGTCATATAGTTCCGGAGCCTGTTCCAGCCATATAAGTAATCAAATCTTTCCTCTTTAGATTATTGTATTAAATGTAGATGGTAAGTGTATATGAAATTATAGCTAATTTCACAAGGTCTATCACACTTTGACACAAGACACATAAAAAATAAGTTTTGATGTAATAATGTAGAAAATCTTATGTTGTCATTGAAATGTAGAGAAGACAACATTATTTGAATAACTCACCTCATTTTTCCCCACAATGGTGATATACGCGTCATGCGGCGGATGTCTTGCGGTGCGGCGCGTGAACACGACCACGCCATCTGTGTCTAAGCTAGGTTCGTAGTACTGCCACAGAATAGCGCCTGACAGGTTGTCCATGCCGAATATCTGCAAGTTATTATCGTCAATTGTAATGCTGCCTCCAATTTTGGGTAGAGATTAGATTCGAACCCAAGCGTCTCTCGTATGCGGACGTTTTGCAATAGTTGTGCGCGTTTATTGCGCCGATGGTCAAAGAATGAGAATACATATATTATGTCTATGCGGCAAAAAACAGTCGCGTGGGACAGAATTCAATCTTTGTATTTAAAGATTTTCACAAGCTATCTACTCAGCTTTTATTTAATCTATGCTGGGGTCGGCTTCCAGTCTAACCATATACAGCTCTGAGTGCCAGTGTTTTACATGGAGCGGCTGCATATTTTACCTTCTCAACCCGGTGACCACCAGTGGGCCACCAAATACCGCTTGCTAAGCACGGGTTGTCTTTTTGCCACAAATGGTCATCCATCCACAAGCCGAATACGCCACGTATTGCTTAACATTATGATCGATCGACCCGTGAAGCCGTTACTTAGCAAGCTAATGGCCAGACATTGTTCGACGACCAGATGGCGTGGTGGTTAGTGAACCTGCCTGCCACGCTATTGGTCGCGGGCTCGATTCCCGCATAAGTCAAACATTTGTGTGCATGAACATGGGTGTTTGACTTAGTCTGGGTGTTTCTATGTATAAAATGTATGTATTTACAAAAGAAAAGTATATAAGTATGTTTATCAGTTGTCTAGTACCCACAGTACGAGCTCTGCTTAGTTTGGGACTAGATGACGTTGTGTGTATGTGTGAGGGATATTATATTATACAATTGTATCAACCAATACTTCCGAAGTAACAAAATCAAGTTATCATTATTATTTGGGCTTCCTCTATCAGAAGCAACTCCCGCGCAGTGCCCAGTACCTTGCCCACTTCAGTGACGAGCACGATGATCTTGTGCAGGCCGAAGTAGTCGCGCACGAGCGCGGGCGGCGTGTGCGGCGCCGCGCCCTCCGCCTGCACGCTCTGCACCAGCGTCTGCAGCTGCTGGAACTGCGTCTGCAGGCGCCGGGAGAACGCTGCCCAGATTGAACCTGGATGATAAAGGAGTCATTTTTTACCCCCTTGCATTTCACACTGTTTTAATAATAATAATAATAACCCCCTCGTGGGGCCACCTTGACGTGGTGGGGGGGCTTATGGGAAGGCATGAACACTCAAAATTGTCAGTAACAACTAGACGACCCTGTGCCAAACAGGTAAACAGGAGGTACCATCATAAAAGAGAGTCATAACACCTTGACTAACCCTTCCCAACTAACGGTCCCATCTTTCCAACCTTCCCATCTTCCCAACTACTCTTCCCCCTTCTTCCTCTATCCTATTATCTTTATTGGATAGAAATGTTACATAACATTTCTATCTTTTAAGCTCATACTCAGAGTCAGACATGTTAACTTTATCTTTTAATATCTAATTTCGCATACTGTAATATAGTATACAATCATCTTCCATCTATTATCTCTTAATTTTCCTACTTTGTCCTATTTGAAATTTAGCTATTAATGTAATGCGACTACGAAACAGAGTAATACCCCAGGCGGGTACCGGAGTTAACCACGATGGAGAATCCCGCCCCATGGCTTCCAGCCTGGGCTGCCCTTCGTATTCTGGGGGGGGCAACGTATCGCAGCCAACTGCCCAGTCACAGACTGTTGCAGTTCAATTCGACGACGAGACGTCACGTACTTCATCAATATCATTATTCCCATCATTACCATCATCACCTCCTTCATATATATTACGTTCATCGAATTCATCACCAACATCATCATTAACGTCAGTAGATGTTGTGACGGAGGCCACATTGGCCAAATATCCCTCACCCACTACTGTCCCAATCACTACGCGCAAAAAATGGAGTGAAGATATGAATACTTTCATTTGGCGTACATACCTCACCATCACAAAATTAGAAACCGACACAAATTCATACCTTACATCCCTGCACCAACAGTTCATTGACAAATTCCCGCACATGAATGTCTCCAAGCAAAGAATAGGAGACCAACGTAGGGCAATAGTTCACAAAAAGTTACTTTCACCCACTACACTTGACACTATTAGATCCGAAGTAAGCATACATTTACAGTCAAACATCAATGACATACAAAGTCAGACAGCACCGCAGACAAATACGAACAATACTAACTTAAATTTACAAACACAACCAAAAGGCAGAATGAAATGGTCAAATGAAGTTAACGAGACTATTATGAAATGCTATTACGTCACTACCAATATGGAAACAGATATGACCATGTGGCGGAAAAAATTAAGAGATATGTTTATAGAAAAGTACCCAAATTTATCACACTTGTCTGAACAGCGAATATCAGACCAAAAACGAGTTATAATTAATAATAAAATGATATCAGAGCCCCGTCTTATAGAAATTAAAAATCATGCCCTTCACCAATTAGATGCTTACAGACAACGGCCAAATCTGTCATTACACATAGCTATTGAAAATACACCTAGTCCAGCATCAAATACACAAGAAAGAAACTCTCTTCAACCACATACACAAGAAACAGATGTAGGACCCCATAATAATTTCTTAAACAGTATCGACTCAGGTGCACTAACATACAACTCAGTAAACATAGAAGACGTGACACACAATGAAAATATCACAGAAATAACTAGGGAAGTGGAGGAGACCTTCAATTTAGCCGTACAACATTACACAAATATTCATCCTACAAAAAGAGATTACATACCCAAACAGAAACTATCAAAAAAGTTAATACAAATTGTAAATCACATCAACGAACACATATTACCAAAACATACTAGTAATGAAACCGAATTTGAACAACTACAGACTATTATTTACAGTGCAGCATGGACAGCTGCGAAAACTAATGGAAGTAGATTATCATTGGTATCTTCTGATAACACAACACCCACACTATACAGAATCCACAAACCTAAATGGCAGAGGAGATTAGAATCCAGAGTAACAGATTTAAGGGCTAAAATTGGAAGGCTAACAGCATATATGCAGGGCAATAGGAGTAGGAAACTAAATAAAAAAGTAAATAGTATATTAGATAACTACAAAGTACATTCGACCCATGAGGAACCAAACACAGAGCTTGTACACTTCCTAGATACACTAAAACAAAAGCTTATTCTCGTCAACAGTAGATTAAATAGGTATGTTAAATGCACACTACGCAAAACTCAAAACAATAAGTTTAGGAATAATGAAAAGCAGTTTTACAGAACACTAAGACAGTCTACCGCAAATCAAACGATAAACAGTAATGAAAATAACACCAATGCTCCTTTACCAAGAATAGATGAACTTCATCAATTCTGGTCAGGGATATGGGAGAGGCCTATAAGTCATAACAATCAAGCTGAGTGGATTAAAACAGAAAGAGAAACCCATAAAGACATACAAGAAATGCCGTTCGAACATATTCCCATAGATACTTTTCATGACGTCCTTAGCAAATTACATAATTGGAAAACACCAGGTTCAGATTACATACACAATTTTTGGTACAAGAAATTTACACACATTCACCCATACCTCTACAACTACATAAACAACTTCATTAAAAACCCGAACACAATACCTATGTACATAGCAGAAGGATTGACATACATGATACCAAAAGACACCAACGACAGTAGTAACCCAGCTAAATACAGACCTATAACCTGCCTCCAGACTATATATAAAATTATAACTTCATGTATTACCCATATCATTTATAAACATATCGAAACTAATGCACTATTATCGGAAGAGCAAAAAGGGTGTCGAAAGTTCAGCCAAGGGTGCAAGGAGCAATTGACAATAGACTCAGTTATACTCCAGCAGGTTAGACGCCAGAAAAAAGATCTCTATACGATGTATATTGATTACAAAAAAGCATACGACTCGGTCCCACATACGTGGTTACTCGAAGTTCTAGAAATATATAAAATAAACCCACAAATAGTAATATTCCTAAGCAACATCATGACACAATGGACAACACGTTTACGCATATCAACGCCCTCTAGTAGCATTGAAACTGAGCCCATTAGGATACAGCGAGGCATATTTCAGGGAGATGCACTCAGTCCCTTATGGTTCTGCTTAGCGTTAAACCCGTTATCAAAAACATTAAATACTAGTGCTCTAGGAGTTAAACTCACACTAGGTGATAATACCCGCGACTCTCATACGATTAATCATCTTCTGTACATGGATGACATAAAACTATATGCTTCTTCAACCGAAGACTTATACCAGCTCGCTGACATTACAGAAATGTTTACAAAAGATATAAAAATGGAATTTGGCATCGACAAGTGCAAAATCAACTCTGTAAGGGGAGGCAAGAATCACGAACACACTTACACAACTCAAACGGGTGAAATAATAGATTGTTTAAATGAACATGAAACTTATAAATATTTAGGACACATCCAGGGTACACAAATAAAGCACAAAGAAATAAAAACTAAACTAACACTACAATTTAGACATAGACTTAAATCAATACTTAACAGTCAACTTTATTCCAGAAATACTATTAAAGCAATCAACACTTACGCTATTCCCGTTTTGACTTACTCTTTTGGCATTATCAGCTGGAGCAAAACCGAACTAAAAAAATTACAACGCATCATTAACACCACATTAACCAGATATAGGAAACACCATCCACGCTCCTGCATACAAAGACTTACACTGCCAAGAAATGATGGAGGGCGAGGCATTATAGACATTACGAATCTCCACAACAAACAAATTACTACACTAAGAACATATTTTAACACAAAATCTACTAATTCTACTCTACACAAAGCAATAGTTTTCAATGATCGCAAACTTACCCCTTTAAATATGCATGACAAAACACCTCAAAACAATGAAAAGCAAACAGACAGACACACTAAGTTGATGGAATGGACCCAGAAGTCATTGCATGGAAGACATCGCCTGGACCTAAACCAAGAGAACGTCGACATATTAGCGTCGAACGACTGGCTAAGGCGAGGCGACTTATTCCCTGAGACCGAAGGGTTCATGGTAGCAATACAAGATCAAGTGGTAGAAACCCGCAACTATCAAAAACACATCATGCGAGCCCCCATTCCAACGGACGTATGCAGACGATGTAGCAGCGCGTCTGAAACGATCCAGCATATTACAGGAGCGTGTAAAGCAATAGTACAGACAGATTACAAGCACAGACATGATCAGGTAGCTAAAATAATTCATCAAAAACTTGCCATTAAATATAAATTAATTGTTACACCACCTTTGCCTTACTACAAATATATTCCTGAAACGGTTCTTGAAAATACGACACACAAGCTTTACTTCGATCGCGCCATCCTTACTGACAAAACTGTTCACTACAATAGACCGGATATCACCTTAATAGACAAAATTAATAAAACCGCACAAATAATAGACATTGCTGTACCAAACACACACAACTTACAAAACACCATAGCAGAAAAACTGTCAAAGTATACAGACCTCAAAATCGAAATAAGTCGAATGTGGCGATTAGGCACTGTATCCATTATACCTATAGTCCTATCAACAACAGGTGTGATACCGAAACAACTACATCAGTCTTTAAAAACCTTAGACGTAGCACCGAATACTTATCAAACCCTACAGAAAGCTGCTATCTTGAACACATGCCGAATTGTCAGGAAATTCTTACAAAACGAACCCAACGATACACAAGTACCAGCATCACACCCAGCACACATACAATCACACAGCCAACAAACAAACAATCATACAACCAACACGCTTCCAACCAGCAATCATCACATATAGGCTAGCACTTGGCCTAGGCCCGTGCTAACCTACAAGACCCGGTAGATAAATACCGAGATACAAAAATGTATAACAACAAATAATAATAATAATAAGCCCCCTAAAACCTAACCACACGGCCCGATCGAACACCAGATCACGTGGGGGGCGGGCAACGCAAAAATAATATTACTGGGCGGCTAACGTGGCAATAGTAACCCATAGATGAAATGGAGACTAGAGCAAAAAGAAAGTTACGTATAGGATCGCTGCCCGGGGGCGATCGCCGGGGCACGCCTGGAGCCGATGCTGGGCGTTCCAGCATACGAACCATCGGTGGTAGAGAGTTGAGTCAGCGGGCTCCTACCGGGTCACCCGAACAAAGTTACAGCAGACCATCTTCCTCTATATCCTTATTTCCTTCACTCTCTTCTTCGCCTCTTTCTTGTTTGAACTATAATACTGACTATTCTTCTATTCCCTCACCTAGATCTATAAATTCTGCAACCATGGATGTTGTGCAGGAGGCAGATGCCGACAATCCTGTACCCACCAATGGCCAAGCTCGCGCGCGATTGAGATGGACAAGTGAGATGAATGAGTTCATCTGGCGCACTTACCTTCAAGTTACACACCTAGAGACCAAAATTCGAGGCTATTTAGATCCATTGTACGCTCAATTCATTCACAAATATCCGGAAATACAAGTTTCAAAACAACGGTTAGGAGATCAGAAACGGGCAATACTACGAAATAAATTACTTCCTGAAACCACTCTTGAATCCATAAAAACTGAGGTACGAATTAGTCTTCAAAATACTAGTCAAACTCAAAACACAATAACACTTACACAACCTTTAGTAACTGAATCTCAACAGCCCATATCGACTACTACTCGTTTAAGATGGACGGACGATATCAATGAAGCAATCATAAGAGAATATTTTAAAATAACCCACTTAGAAACCAACAGAACCGCTTACAGAAAACCATTGCACACAGTCATAACCCAACAATTCCCTAGTATTGCACATGTCTCCGAACAACGTATCGCCGACCAGCGTAGAGTAATTATAAATAATAAACTTATATCAGACAACAGACTAGATGAAATAAAACGAGAAATTAGGGATACTCTTAACATTGAACAAACACAAAATACACAATATGATGACGTCATGCCATCAAATACTATAAATACACATCCCAACAATTTATTCCCTAATAATGATATTAACCAAACCGATCTTGAATACGCAATTGACAATACACACTCACACATAGATGCATTACCGGAAGAAATAATAAGTACAGTATTTGAAGACGAAACCTTAGATACTAAAATAGAAAACACTTTTGAAGCAACTTACAATAAATATCTACTAACAGATCCTACAAATAGGCCTTTTATACCTAAACAGAAAACATCAAAGAAATTTGCACATATAATCACATTCTTAAATGACACGGTTATACCAAAGTACGCGTCTAATGAAGACAACTTTTTAAAAACTCACACAATTATCTATTGTGCAGCATACACCGCAGCAATCTGTAATGGATCCAAAATTAAAGAGCAAACAGCACCCACACAAACACCTACACAACAACGTAACACTGTACCAGACCGAAGACCTAAGTGGTTGAAGCGACTAGACATAAAAATACAAATAATACGCAAAGATATAGGAAGAATGACACAATACATTAACGGAAATAGGAATTTGAGACTGATCACACATATTGAAAGAATAAAACACAAATATAGAAAACACTCTAGCTACGAAGAACCCAATATAACAAATGAACAATTTATGGATAGTCTAAAACAGAAACTTTCCGCCGTGACAAGTAGGCGCCGCAGATATTTCAACTGCACTAAACGGAAAGATCAGAACATACAATTTACTTACAACGAAAGGCAATTTTACAGAACCCTAACCGCAGACACGACAAACACACAAAATAGACAACAGACAAATGACACAGCCAATCCTACTCCTGATCAACTACACACCTATTGGTCAAATATTTGGTCGAATACATCAGAACACAATCAAACGGCTACATGGATACAGGATGATAAATGCAAGTTAGAAAACGTAACAGAAATGGAATTTACTGCTATTCCATTAGAGATTTTCGGTAACGTCATCAAAAAAGCACACAACTGGAAAACCCCTGGTACAGATCACATTCATAACTATTACTATAAAAAGTTAACTTTCCTACATCCCACAATCTATAATCACATCAATGATTTTATTAAATATCCACAAAATATCCCAGAATTTATCACACAAGGCCTAACCTACATGCTGCCTAAAGACTCCGAATACACGAACCCAGCCAAATATAGACCCATAACTTGCCTACAAACAATTTATAAATTAACAACAGGTTGCATTGCAGAAATTATATACAAACACGCTATGCAAAACAATATCTTAGCGGAAGAACAAAAAGGTTGCCGTAAACACAGCCAGGGGTGCAAAGAACAATTAACTATAGATACCATTGCGATGAAACATAACGCTAGCTTAAAAAACAATATTTGTACAATGTACGTCGACTATCAGAAAGCTTTTGATTCTGTCCCTCATAGTTGGCTACGGTACATACTACTGCACTACAAAATTCATCCAGAAATTATTAGTTTTTTGACAGAGTCCATGAAACATTGGAGTACTAAACTCAAAATAGGTAAATCATTAGAAACAGATCCCATATTCATAAAGCGAGGAATTTTCCAAGGAGACGCGTTAAGCCCTCTCTGGTTTTGCCTTGCATTAAATCCATTATCTAATCTTCTTAACTCCTCTAACAGTGGCCTTACAATTACAAATAATGAAACACAGGATAATTTTAAGCTGACCCATTTAATGTTTATGGACGATATCAAACTATATAGCAATAGTATACCAGGACTTCATTCACTTGCAGAACTCACACAAACTTTTTCTGATGATATAAACATGTCATTCGGTATTGATAAGTGCAAAACATTTACCCTACGAAATGGAAAGCATGTTGATAGTAACCCATTCTTATTAGACTCTACACAGGCTATAGAACCTCTATCACAAAACGATACATACAAATATTTAGGCTTTGAACAATCACACCAAATTAATCAAAAATATACTAAAAATAAATTAATCTCTAAATACAAACACAGACTCAATATACTAATAAAATCACAACTGACATCACGTAATTTAATAAAATCCATTAATTCATTTGCTATTCCCATACTCACCTACTCTTTTGGAATAATAAACTGGTCCAAAACTGATCTGACTAAATTACAACGCGCTATAAACACTACTTTAACTACGTACAGAAAACATCACCCACGATCCTGTGTTCAAAGAATGACGCTACCACGAGACGAAGGAGGACGCGGTCTTATAGATATAGAAAACTTACATAATAGACAAATAACCAACTTAAGACAATTCTTCTTACAGAAAGCCCTTCAATCACCCCTACACAAAGCAATAACACAAACAGATAAAAAATTCACTCCACTTAACCTACACTCCTCTGACCCACAAATCAACGAAAGAATTACCAACAAAACAGACAAAATAGAAGCTTGGAAACGTAAATCTCTTCATGGAAGACATCGCCTCGACTTGCAGCAACCTCATGTCGATATCAAAGCATCGAACGCGTGGCTGCGGCGAGGCGAACTCTTCCCTGAGACGGAGGGATTTATGATCGCAATCCAAGATCAGGTTATTGACACAGCAAACTACCAGAAATTTATAATTCGCCGGCCCAACTACAATGACTCCTGCAGAAGGTGTCACAGTGCGTCAGAGACCATACAACACATCACAGGTGCATGTAGAGCCATAGCCCAAACCGACTACAAACATCGCCACGACCAAGTTGCTGCAATAATTCATCAATCACTAGCAATCCAAACAAAACTAATTACAGATAAAGTTCCCTACTATAAATATAAACCACAAGCAGTATTAGAAAACGATAATTTTAAATTGTACTGGGATAGGACCATAATCACAGATAAAACCATATACAACAATAGACCAGACATAACTATGTTAGACAAACGAAGAAAATTAGTATACATAATAGACATAGCTATATGCAACACTCACAATCTGACTAGCACACACACCGAAAAAATTGCAAAATACACTGATTTATCTATTGAGCTTAAAACGCAGTGGAATATAACCAATACTAAAACTATCCCCATCATTCTATCCAGCACAGGAGTCATCCCAAAAACTCTACACAACAGTCTCAATTCATTAAATATTAGCCCATCTACTTATCTTCTACTCCAAAAAGCAGTAATTTTAAATACATGCAGATTAACCCGAAAATTTTTAAATTCATAATAATTTCATACAACCCATTTTACTCACAAGCACTTGGCTTCGGCCCGTGCTCACTCGGCCCACACAAAAGTGTGAGATATTAAATATATAACGAGAAATAATAATAATAATACATTTATTTCGGATCATAAATCCATAGACACACATTAAATACATAAAATTCAAAAATATATATATAAAAACAAACTACTATTTCAAATATACAAAGGACGCACGATGACTGGCCATCCAGTGCCACACCAGTGGACTGTCCATCCTGTCGGATATAGCCACAAAGCTGTTGGAGCTGTCGCGCACTCGCCGCATCAGGGATGCTATCCGTGTCCGCATTAGTGCGTAGAAATCTGGCACGCCATTCTCGGCGAACATCCCCGATGCACTGCAAAAGCGCGGCAGCCCCAACATTACTCTGAAGGCGTTATTATATTGGACTCGCAGAGCATTGTACGAGCTTTTTGTATAGTTGACCCATAGGGCACACGTGTACATAGGTTGGCAATACGCTCTAAAGAGCGTAATTTTTACCTCCCTAGTACAACGTGCAAACCTACGAGCCAACATGTTACATCGAACTGCCAATGCTCTGCGTTCCCTGTCCAGGTCCACATCGTCAGACAGACTATCGGTGACCCAGTGCCCTAGGTACTTGAACTTTTTGACCCTGGAAAGCTGGGCTCCCCCCAGGGTGACTGGTGGAACAGTATCATAATATTTGAAAAGCATATTTTTGCCAAATTCGGAAAGCGTAGGAAATTCACACTAAAGGTAGTTTTAAGCCACGAATATGGTGTTGGCGATATTAGACGCGCATCACGCGCGCCACAACATGAGAATTGGATTCTTTTCCATTGATTGGGCACCGTTTCCAAGGCAAGCGGTTCACGCATGTGGTTATGTCCAGAGCCCAAGAGTACCTCGGAAATGGGGACAAACTACACAAGGAGATACAGACATACATACATAATTTTATTAATACTGCTTACGTTTTTTTATTTATTTTATTTTAGTAAAATTGGTTCTAGAAAACATAGGGTAGGCCGGTAGGGTAAGAGCAGCTGTTGGATGGTGTGTCCGTAGGACTTATAAGGGGTATATCTACCTATACAAGATTTTTTAAAACTAGGATGTAATTAATGAAGTTATGATTGCATATGTTTTACATAGTATACCATTGTCTTAGCGGAATAAGATTTTAGGTACTTATTATCAGAAACAATCTAAAACAGCATGCAAGGAAAACATTTTCAATACCTTTTTCACAGGTTTTGACTTATATTTTCTGCATTTATAACACAAAAAACTTGCAGTCAACAAATAAGTAGTAAAGCTACCCTTCGGAGAAAAACGGTTCGCGACAGCCGCTCGCTAATGCGACAATAGTCTGAAAACGTTTCCGAGGCAAGCGAAAGCCGCGCGCCGATGAGACGTCATCCGATATATTTCTATACTTGTTAGCCGCTTCTCTCCGAAGTGTACCTTAAAGGCCCAACACAAACATGACATGTTAGCTTTCAATCGCATGTCATTGGAGTTAAGGTTCATTTTCAATTAATCTATTCTCAGTATCTCCGCCGCACCTCTGCCAGTTTGCGTTGGGCCTAAGCCCTACATATTAGCACATAGTAAAAAAAACTATAAGCCTGGGGATAATTCGAATATGTATTTAAAACATTATACAATCACACAACTACAGTACTTACTATACATCTTGGCAGCTAGAACACAAGATAAATATAAATAAATAAACAATAGAGATAGTAAATAAATACTCTTTTATGGATAAATCTCTGGTTATGAGATGATAAAGATAATTTATAAATTAGTTTAAGGTAATAAATTACTTCACTCTTTAATGAATAAATTAGTTATATAAGGTCTAACAATACTAGTGCACCATATTTTTGCAGGTCATCTAGAACATGCTAAGGATCATGTTTACCACAAAAAAAGTAATGACAACCACAACATATTTATCATCACATTTTCAACTCCCAGTTCAGCCTAGGAGGCTGTTTACTGCTTAACCGGACAGGGAAATATTTATCATCACAGTCATGAAGGCGCTCGATCATTGACACCAAGGTCATTCAACTTTTTTTGTGGTAAACATGATCCTTAGCATGTACAAGATGACCTATAAAAATATGGTGCACTAGTATTGTTAGACTCTACATATATACATAATACTATACTTTAAGGGTAGTATCATGAATGAAATAGTTCTCAGATACTCATATGTACTATGCATTTAAGATAATGTTTCAATTTAAAGTCCAAGAGTGGTTAATTAAAATAAGTAATGTTAGGTACCTTCTTTCTGATCAAATTCTGACTCAATAGCAGCATCTAGGTCTGATACGGGAAGCTCCACAAACTCCACCGCTATGACATTGGCTAAAGCCTCTTCGCGAGACCATAGGACGCGACCTGAATAGTGTAGAAAAAGTGTGATGTTAGCTTTTTATTGATGATTTGTTTTTTTTTTTTTGTTGAACAGGTTCATATAAGAACATTTTTATCTTATTATTATATGTTTGTGTATCTAGCTTAAAATATGCAGGTAATTGTTTTTGAGAAAATATTAAGTGAATATCAATGTTATGTTGTATATTTTTTTGATCAACTTCTTGCACATTCTGCCTTTTAAAATCAATTTGCCTAGTATCACATTTTGTTGGACGGTTTTTTGATACAGACTTGGACTGAATCTCTATAAAAACAATGTGCAATGTCATCCATGAATATTTAATAAAAAATATGTTTTATCTGTAAAAATCTTATAGTAGAAAGAACATTATATTGTAACAAACCTCCTTGCTGCATGAGATGTACGGAGTCGTCTCCACCAGTGATCAGTATCCTGCAAACGAGCTGTTCCCGCGCCGACTTCGTACAAACTGCTGACGATACTTCAGGGTCGGGCAGCTTGAAGTCGCGGTCTGTCGTACGCAGCTCTGGCAGTTCAGCGCCTGTAGTTATGCTATTCGCTTTTATTGTGAAGCCCTGAAAATAAAGGTTTGAATTCAGGACAATAACATTTTTGCCAAAAAAAAAATGGCGACACTGTGGCGATCAAAATTTAAATAAAAGATAATTAAAAAAAAAACAAAAGATATTTAAATTTTTACAAAGTAGGCAATTTTAGATTCAATCTAACTTAATCTTTTGACCACCATGTCAAAAAAAGATAGACGTGCCCTCAGCGTCAAGTTAAGAATTCATCCATAAATACCTACAATATAGAAGTGAGTTCGGAATTATATCGATTAATATTAACTATTACTTTAGAACTTAAAAAATCTGTCATGTAGTCGTGACCGTGGCATGCTGGGCACTTTTTGGCTAGTCATCTCTTCGTGACTGGCCAGTTAAAATTCATCAAGAGCTCATGATCTTGACGACCTATCATGGCGTCCAGTGATACACTAGTTAGCGTTGTACAATACTTAAATTTTATCAGTTCTTTGTATGCTATCCAGTTTCAGAAGGCCAGTTAAAAAATAACCTTAAATCCCTCACCTGATTATCATCAAGCCACGCCTGCAACACAACAGGTCCATTAGCGATATCCAACAGCGCAACACTGCCCGTAGCATCAGCCACACTGGTCTTCAACAACTCAAACTGATTGTTCTTTATCATGACAATTTTTCTATCGTCGATAATAAAAGCTGGTAGCCCACTGTTACCATCTACTGGACGTAAGCCGCCGTCATAGGAGTTGAGGTTAACGAACTCTGTGAGTGGTCGGCTTATGAGCTGAACGGCGTTTGACGTCACGTCGAGAGATAGAAGTAGTTGGCTGCCCATCTCGCCAGATACGCAAGTGTAGTAGGGCGGTGTTAGTATGCATCTGAAATTGTAAATGGAATTTCAGTATACATAAGCGGTCAGAAAACAAAAAGAAGAGAAAAATAAAAACTACATTGACATTGTAACTATTTGTTAATGGGTTCAGTGACTTTTAAAACAATAGAATTTATTTCTAGGTAGATGAATTTCCCAGTGTACTTAATATCATACAATCCTTTTCACAAATTTTATTTAATAGCACTTAAGGAATGTATATAATGGTATTTGCCCCTGTTTGCTTATTAGCAATTTTATACCATTATTTTCAATCCCCAAAGCTTTGTTCCGCCCATCCTCCTTACAGCTCATTATCTGCCTAGCCTATTCCCAAACCATGTTGGGGTCGGCTCTCAGTTTTAACCAGATGGAGATAAATATTTTACTTGGAGCAAATGCCTGTCCTCCTTAACCTAGTTACTTGGGCAACCCCATACCCTTTTGGTAAGACATCCGCTTTAAAGCTAAAGATATAAAAATATATACAAATATTCTCACCCATCATTGACCCATGGAGCTGGTAGCTTAGACGAAGCTCCTCTATTCTGTCCCGTCATGAGGTGGTACATGCTGACTTCAATGTGTGACCCAAACATGGGCAACATGTGTACCAGCATGTTATTCTGAACCCACCACTCTGAGAAGTCCGCTTGCTCATCATTCTGGAGTGTTAATGACCACTCAAAGACCAGGATCCCTGTAGTGGACAGTAATTTATTTGATTTCACATAAAATATACTTTAAGGACAGCTACAACCGTGACTTTTAGGCAGCCAAAAGATTGGAAGGTGTGAAACGAAATAGTGAGGTCTTTGCCCAGCTGTGGGATAGCACAGGCTAAAAAAAAAGGATATATGGATAAATGGTTGGAAATAATGCCACTTGTGAAATAAAGTTAGCAGAGGATGATAAGAGGAAATAAAGGAATTGCTCTGTAGATTTTAATAAAAAGATATTAAAGTACATACATTAATAGTATCTAACATATACATATAATACCTTTTTATTAGCCTATAAACTTTGCATGTGGTTTGAAACTTATAGGTTTGTTGCTATTGTTTAAGACTGCGTCGACCAAAATAATACAAAAACGGCCGTCACGGTTAAAGAGATATCATCAATACTATTAACATTATCACAATAAAAAATATGTTTTGAGCAACTCAATGAATGTTTTAACAACTTATTGTTGGCATAAATTATAATTACTGTCTAGATTAAATTACAAAAATACGTAAAGATGGACAAAAATCTTAAAATATCATGCTCGTATTTAGTTGAATTTTGATAGTAAACTGTTGTTTTTTTTCACAAACTTTGATTCATATAAATCTATAATAATCATACTACAATTTGTTGTATTAACATTTTCGAAAATGTTTCTTGGTTATTTTAGATAATATTTTGTTTAAAATTGAGCCGTTGCGCGCGCTGTTTTGCATCCTACGCAACGTACACCGGTCGAATATTCAGTCGTCCACGAGAGCTCAGAGAGTGGTCACGTCTCATTGGGAGCGAGAGGCCGCTAACGATACTTCGCGATCTATTGTGTAAATATGCCTTGCCAAACGCAAACGCAAACGGTTGAATGGGGTAAGTCATATTTTTTATTTTTTGAGATTTTAATGGCTTATTATAATATGCATATCTAATATTGTCTATTTATTTATTTTTTACTATTCAATGCATATTTTTGTAACTTTTTTTTTTATATTTCTTTTAGTGAAATGAGGAAGCATGAGAAGAGATATTATAAGAAGAAAATAATTGCTGCTAAGTTGAGAAAAAAAACTGATATCTGAAAAACTACGTTTTTTTTTGTAATGATATTTCCCTTTATCTAAAATAATGGCGGATGTAATCTTTTCTTCAATTTTTACTCAAACATTCGATATGGGTATAGTGGAATAGGTTTTTGGGGATGGCGATTGCAAATCTGACATTTATTTTGAAATCCAAGATGGCTGATGCTAGTTTTTGTCAAACATTCAATATGGGTATCGTATAGTAGGTTTTTGGGGATGGCGATTGCAAATCTGACATTAATTTTAAAATCCAAGGTGGCAGATGCTAGTTTTTGTCAAACATTTAATATGGGTATCGTGTAATAGGTTTTTGGGCGGTCATTAAATGTTAGTTGTTACAAGATAGATGTTTTTGTAGATCCATTACTCATGCAAACAAATAAAATGAAACTGGAAATTCTTCCTTTATTATAAATAAACCACGTTTCTCTGCGCTTTTTGGATGATTTGTAAAATTGTAAAACAAGCAAGGTATTACTCTAGGAAATTATAGTTTTTTTTTTACATACTGGTTTTATTATAACCCATATACCTTACTTATACACAAAAAAATAAATAAATAAACAACATCCTCCTCTTTTTAGAAGTCAGTTAAAAATAAAAAGAAAGAGTAACAAACATTCATCAAAACAAACTCACGTTTACATTCCAAATTTTCACGTATATGATATTAGTAGGATTAGTTTTATTAATCGGATTTATGTATATATACAGAACCATCTAAATATTCGGTATTCGCCTTTTCAAGTCACTCAATACACTAACATTTTAAAAACCCTAAGTTACACTAAGTCACTCGAATTTTAAAAATCTTGACTTATCAACTTCTGTTATGCGCAAGCAAGCGCACCGAGCGAACTTGTCATTGTGTGCGTGACGATGACACACACGACTACGCGCTGCAGTAAATACCTATTTTTCGCGCGCCGAATTTGCTCGGCGCAGTCTTAAGTTAATGAAATGGTAAAAAAAAGTGTCTTATAAAAATATAATTTAATTGGAACTTATTTGTGCATGGATGACTTCTGTATTATTTCACAAACGAAATGTCACAAAACAATTACGAAGTCCCGCCATACTTGACTGCGGGCCACAACTTATTCCCGCCCAAGCAGTAGAATGCATATGTGGCTGTTGTGCACCTCCACCACCGACTGACACCTTGAAATAGTATACTAGCAGTGTCTGACACAATGTTCCACGACGCCAAAAGGTTAAGGAAGAACTATACTTAACTGTTAATATGTAACTATGAATAGTGAAAAATTCATACATACCAGTACTGGGCTCCCATCCTCGTACTAAGTAAGGATTGGATCCGGTGACTGTGACCACTTTGTCGGACACATGCAGGAGCTGGATATTGCCCGTAGAGGCACTCTCGAACACATGACGCCATACCACTTGACCTGCACAATGTTGAAACTTGGTTATTTAATGAATAACAAATTATTGAGCATTAATTTATTTATTTATTTAATAGTTTATGTACACAGTTAATAAGACAAGAAGTAAAATAGAACAATCAAGTACAAAGGCACATGTGTACTTTTTAAATATATTTTAAAAATAGAAAAACTTATTTATGACAGGTTTATAGTTAACTATTAACTGGAACTTATTCATAGGTGGTAAAACAGGCCCTAAGTAATTCAGATCAATAAGATATGCAGTGTTCAGCTGTTATCTAACTAAACTTAAAAGACCAAGGTATGGACTCAAACCTGAAAGTAGACAAAGCTAACATGTAAATAATGTATTTACACTTTAATTTAAAAAAAAGATGGGGAATGGAGCTGCACAACTTAAATGTACTTGAGCATTAATACAATATAAAAAATATTAAGGAAAATCCCACAACTAATTGAAGGAAGTATAACTTAATATCAATACAATGGGGTTCTGTGTCGGTGTATATGTTAATTTAAGAGTATTCTAAGATAATACTTACAGTGGTACACAAGTATTCACAGAAATGTCACTCAAAGCTATTGTTTGAATTTGTTTATGAAAATTGGACAACTGTATAAAATTTATGTGTAGACATATTTCAGAGAAGATTACCATTACTGATTTTGTACAGTATTTAATCTAGTAAACATTAGTATAATTCTTATTGGATATGTATCAACAGATAATTATTAATACGTAGTTAAAAATATAAACTGATGTAATATGACTATGCAGATTCTAAACTACTTGAATGTCCAACACTTTAAACTTAGATCAACATAGACAATTAGATAATCTAATTATTACTTAAAACTGTATATTGATATGCTGAAGCAAATTAACGTGGTAACGCCGGCTTGATACATTTACAACGGATATAGTCAATAAAATCAATTTACCAGTTTTCAAATTTAGTGCAGCTAAAACATTCTCCTCAGTGGCGACAATTATCTTCTTAGCGGTAGATACTGTGTCAAATTGGGAATATTTGATCCTTCCCACGTATGTTTGACGCCTGAAAACGATAATTTCATTAAAAATTCAGTCAACTCAGAGCCTACAATGACATAGAAACACTATAACCTAAAATACACTTACCAGTCGAATTTTCCTATCTGGTCCTCGTAAATGCATACTGATAAGTTGATTAAACTAAAGAATACGATAAACCAATTTAAATTGTTTAAACATTTCAATAAACCCAAAAAATTGGGTTTGAAATAAATTGACAGCAGCCCCATTTCTGAGTGACTGAAAATCTCAGTGTTACAATATAAAGTTAAAGCAAGAATATACGTTTTTATCTTCACTGTAACATTTGATAATATTAAAATTTACGCTTTAACAAAAACGTAGACGTATAATAAATATAATAATATTCTATAAAAGAAACAATATTACTTTTGCAACATGTTTGCAATGAAATATCAATACATTTTTTAGATATAACAACATTCTTCAACGCTACGTTTCACACAGCACTTGCAAAATCGGTGGTATAATTTAAAATATGTAGCGTAACGAAATACATGAATGAATTAATGATATTTTTTTCCTTATCTTTTGCCTTAAAATCACATATCCATAATACTATACTAATTAATACTATATTGCCTGCTTATGTTGAAATAAAGCTGTTTTAATGAAAATGCATACATATAAAATCTAACCTACTTCGAAGTATCCACTTCTATAAATTACCGCTTTCTGGTATTTTTTTTCTTACCGACCATGTATAGACTATATTATTTTTATAGTTAACGAGTACGTATGCAGAAGTTGATAATGAGGCGAGTCATAATCAAAGCGTCGAGGGCTGCTCCCGGATTCATAAGACGCTAGACAGGGCCGCTTTCACCGTCGCACGGTCACTTACATAAGCATTCCAGGTGCATTTGCCGACAGGCTGCATCCATAGAAATTATGATGTCGGTTAATGGAACGTACCTAAGTACTTGCTGAGTTAACTACGCAGGATTTAATTGCGAAAACTGCTTCAATTTTTTCTTAGTTCGTTCCTCATTAAAAATTTATTTTTGTACCATAGACTTCTCTACTAGTGGATTTCTCTATTAAGGATAAAATATTTAAAAAACGCATTAAATTGCATTGGTATTAATACGAGTTGTTGTAATTACTTCAAAGCACGCTTGCTAGCATGACCCCGACTTTGAAAATGCTTCCACCAAAAGTTGCGAGCTTAAACTTAATTTTAGCAGTTTTCAAGTTAATAAGAACAAGACAGCTATTTATTATTGAAATTAAATTTAATGTTTTACGTAAATAAAACTTATAAAGGAAAAGATCCTATGTCACTAGGCAACACGCTTGTGGGTATTGATATAGAAACCGGTCAAATGCGCGTGCAATTCACAGAGGGTTCCATCGGCGGACAGACGGTGTCTAAAGTTACAAATAATGCACTACTTGTCTGTAAGTAATCTTCATTTCATAATATAAAGGAACTTTTTTCTTTCCTTTTCATATTATATAGAGACTTTTACCCTTATACTTGGGCGTACTCTTCCCATGGTGTCCTATAACAGGATAGGCATCAGAACTATGTGGTAAGCACTTCAGTATGGGGGTACGTACCTAATTGTTCAATTCGTCACTTTTTTGGACTCCCAAAGGATTTTATGGTTTAAATTAAGGTAGATCAGGTATTTTTTCTTTCTGCTTAGTACCAAAGGTACCCTATAACTTAGAACACAACTCATTAGATGGGTACCGACATCTAAACAAAGATATAAACGACAACAGTAAGCAGTCCTATTAGTAACTTCAACCGTGTTTTTAATACTCCTTGTAACTATACCTACTCATGTAAGGATCCCTAATAATTAAGTAAAACCGGCTATCAAAGTGACATGACTTATCTTCTATCTTCACCACGAAATCTCAGAAACAAGAGTCTTAAAGTGTGCGGCTTCGATGCTAAGACGGGATTTTTCGTAATTGACCCCATAAGGGGTTGAATTTTGAAAAAGTGTTACCAAATGATGTGGGCAATAATCTGTATAATGCGTCAAATGCATGCATTTGAACAGACGCCAGAATGTTATACTATAATCTGTCCATTTTCCTAAATACATTTTCAACTTTATCGCTGAAGCATATGGTTCAAAGTTAAATGGGAAAATTTGACAGTTTTGGGTAGCTTGATGCGGTGGCGTATTGCGGGGTGTGTGTTAACCCATGCAGTTACCTGGGCAACCCGAAATGCATTACTGCATACCCGTCACGATGACCAAAGATATTTAAATGGCAGCTTTTTATGATGGTCACCCATCTACGGATCGGTTGCTTAACCTTATGATCGATCCACTCGTACGTCTGTTGCTTAGTCACGAGCGAGATGTGATATTTGATTTTTTCTGGCAAAAAGTATTAAACGGTATTTGATAATTCGCTTATAACATGTAATACAATACATAAAAATAGAACTCTTGGAATAAGTATCTCATAAACTATATCAGATAAGAGGAATCCTGCAAGAAATACTCTAAACAATGCCCTAAAAAAAACTTGCTCGTTAAGTAAAAGTAGCTTGTTCGTTTTTTAAATTTATATATCTGCTTAATTATTTAAAAAAATAGACAATATTGCAGACTTTTTCAATACGCCTACATAAAAATTTACACTTATCAACACACGAGAAACCCTTTGTTGGTGAAGAGACCCACACTTGTCGATTTTTTTCCTCAAAAGGAATGGAACCCTAAAAAGTGCATAGGTAACTGCTAAAAAATGTGCAAGCATGCCAACCAGCTATTATAATAATAAGCTGCGAGAAAACGCCAGCAAAAATACTTGCATGTGATTCAAATTGCCGTAAACGTCAATAAACAGTTAAAATGCTTCTTGTATTGTATCGTTGATAAATCAGAATAACTCAATGAGTTCTAAACACGCTAAAATGTGGTTCGTAGCAACGTAGTAGGCGTAGACGGAGCGGAGCGCGGTTAGAGGCTTTCGCGCCATTACATAAAATGGCGGGAGTCTCGCTGCAGTTACGTTACACGTACTTCGTTTGATTTTACCGGATTACCACTTTAAGTATGATATCGTTTGTATATCACCGCTATAAATATTTTTTTACTATAAAATAGGTATGTTTTTTTTTCTTAACCCAACAGGTAGATTATTGATTTTTATATATTTTTGTAACTATGTATTAGTGCATTGCTCGTGAAAGATTTTGACTTATTTTAATATATTACGCCACGAGCCTTAGAACCCAAGCATTCGCTGCAATGCCTTGAATGGCAAGTGGAACAATAAGGCAATACTAGTATTTATCTTGTAAAAGTTGATTTGGTAATTTCGATTTAACAATACATATATTCAGTAAATATGTAATGTATAGGATGTAAAACGTCTACTAACATCGTTACTACAAAAAGGTGTTTATTACCTACAGTCAAGTTAACACCCCCACTAATTCTACAGGGCCATACATCAAAAAATTAAAACTTCACAATCAAAAGTTCAAAACCATAATGGTGAATTTTTCCACGTCTGTCATGAAGTTACAGAAACGCACGATGCACGCAGTTCCAGATGGCCGCGTCCCACATGCATTAGCGCATGTGTTGTACTATACTTACTTTTAAGGCTTCTATTTTGTAGACAGCAACCCGTCTGCAGGAAGTCTTTATTGATCTAATCAACTTGTCCTACTGTTTGTCATAGTCGGACTAACTGTGAATTTCAATTTAGCGTATCCAGATACAGTTACCAAGTCGATATTCTTGAATACAGTCTTCAGGAATAGGCACTTTTTTTATCTAACGCTACTCAAATTGTACCCAAAGATTTGGTAGGTATCAAATAAGGTCGTCAAATGAGTACAAACGATAACACTATTTAGTCATGCTCGTGTAACTACTAAAAGATTGATTCTTCACCTACATACATTATCACGCTAATCGAATGACCGGCTGGCGGCACAAGCTATTCTGCAACTGGTGGTCTTGAAAACAGTTATTTGATGCGTTGCCGCATTGGAGAAATCGCTACTCCTTTTATTTCGCAATTATCGTTAAATCACAAAACATTGCCGCTCGGCTCTAATGATCAGTCTTTAAGGTACGCATCACCAACTTTCGTATTGCTAATGTTTCCTATCAAAATTACACGGCGAGGACCAAATTGAGTCGAAGCCGAGGGTCAAATGACTTGACAGCTGCTTCGTTATGACTGCAGCTAATTCTGTAAATACATAAAACATGCCGTAGTACTTACTTGGCTGCAGTAAAATCGCAATCCAACTAGGTCGAAAATCGATCGCCTGCTATGCATTCCTCCGTAATGTTCGCAACTAGCAACTAGTTGGTACAATATCATTATTGACAAGTTTATTTACGATGTATGCGTGTGTTGCCTAATCAGGTTCTGCTGGATGCGTTTTTATGCCCACTTTGTAACCTGAAGTCTTCAAGTTGGACGAAGCAATATATAATTGGTGTAAGTAATAAATGTTCCTGCAGCTCTTGCAGATCAGGTCTACCTTTTATGATTAGTAATAAATTGTATTACTATCATCCTCCTGTACATATGCTAATTTTGTTTGCTATCGGCTCAGTATGTCTTGGAGATGACTATATATTGAAACTGTTATTTCGGATCGAATCTTTAATCAAGTAAGTGCATATCTGCCACTGTTACATTATATAATTGCTCAAACGGTACCCACATTTGCTGCTTGGAGCTCAGCTCACCCAGTATGGGTAAACAGCGTAACGATTCATACATGCCGAGCCTTTTAATTACTTGAACATCACACAGATCTCAACGGTAGAAAGGCCAGATGACATGCCATACGCCATTATAACCTATCTAACGTCTATAACAGCGTCTAGAACTACTGCAATGCATTTTAAGAATATCCTGCATTCAATTCTGTAACATACGCTCAAAAAAATAGTGTTCAAAATCGCGTTTAACCCTCAAGTCATTACGCGATGCCGTGATTACAGGTCTTCGCAGACAATTGATTGGCGTACTAAAATTGATTATGTTTGCTTACTGCTTCGATTTTGATGAAATATTCTGTTATTGAGTTTAGAGCTATTTAATTTAATGTTTGTAAAAAAAACCTGTGCTTCTTATAAAATCTGTAGTTTATTAGAAAGTTGGTAAACTCCGTCCAATGCCAAGGATTGCAATCTCACTATAAAATGTCCACGATATAAATATTATATCAAATTGAAACATGCGCAACATCATTAAAATATTATAATAATAAATACAATGTGGCGGGTTTTATGACAAAATACAAAGAAATAAATTCTCATATCAAAAGTTACGTACTGCAAACTAGATTATAGCAAAACGAGTGAGCTCGATCATGCGTCGCGGCCCGTTATTTGTTCTCACAGTTCTAGGCATTGAACAGACCTAGGCTGCCTATTGCGACATTATTAGAGTCTAGACTAGACTGGTGTGAAATTCGCATCGGCCAGCCATAGCTTTCGCGATTTCAATGGCTCAGATTGATCGAGAGAACCGGTCGCGTCGAGGTGTGTTGCACGTTCGCCCATATTTTATTTGGGAATGACTTTTATTACTTTACATAATAAACATAATTTTATTCTGATCTTGAAAATTAACAGTATAAAAAGTCACCTTATTTCAAGCCGCGTTATCGGTCTTTACTCTTCACGTATCTCAGTAGCCTATATTTATTAATTTATATCTACTTGGCATATTATCTCTAGTCCTCTAAAAGTTGTTTGCCATATAGCAACACACAGATCAAAACTAAAAAAAAAAGATTTGCAAAAATATTCGTACAATGCTATTCATAATTCTGTTTTAATTCAAAAAAGGTATTACGGTATGCGGATTGTCAGTACATTACTGATAAAAAGTAGTAGTGTACATCACAAGATGATGTATCGAATGGAGCGCGATCCGAGACGGTCGACACCGTCAGCCGGCCGCAAGGCGGCGAGGGGGCGCTCAGACCGGATCTCAGACCCTAAAATAAAAACATCTATCGAAATAATAATACGCACTGCTTACCCAGGACAAGTACGCGAAACGAATGGCGTTGACCCCCTGAACATTCCCATGCTAAGTTGCGGCCCAACTGGATTTTTCTTAATGGTAGGGTGGTACTACGCTTATAGAACTGAATAGGCCTTTCAAACGTGTGTTTGGACTTATTAGCTTTTATTTCTAAGACTAGCTTTCATGGGAGCTTCGTTGCGGTCGGTATCGAGCATCGCAGAAATTGATGAATAGCTTTCTAACACAAGTGGTGACACTTCAAATTATATAATGAGATTAAGTTTTTGTATTGTTTTGTTTAAATGTTTTCAATAAAGGGGGAACCTCTCATAATTATAACGTGTTGTCCAAAAATAAGGTTTTAAGGACACAGTTTATTTAATAAGTTACTCAAGCGAGCTGTTAGCCTTAAGTCTATTAACAGGTTTGTATCCTATTGCACCCTTAACTAATATAATAGGAATAATTCAAAAGAATCCCTTTCATCTTGTGAGAAAGTTTCTCATCAATTTCGTTTCGCAAAAAAAAGGGATAAAGGGCTTGCGAATAATCAAAAGATAGATACCCCCTATCTTTATAATAGCCTAGATATATAATAGACACATAGAAGAGGTCAGATGTCACAATAAGTTTAGACCTTTCACCCTTCCGTCTGGCTAGGTTCCTTTCGAACTTTCCATACATCCGTCCAGACTCGTCTTATGAATTGTATAATTTAACCGTGCCGTCTTTTCATCCATTCTGCTTTTGTTCGAAGAGCAGACAAACCCGTTGCCGGGACATAAAGAAATAAAAAATTAATGGATGTCCGAACAATGGGGAGAAATTGTGATAGGTGAGAGTAATCTTTTACGACCAGTGACAATTCTTGTTCTTTTATTTTCCGCTAAGAAACCCCAATTGTTGAGGTTAAATAGGGTCAGTCCTATGGGACGATCTAATTTCAATTTTGAATTGTAAATTTTGTTTGGTGCAATACCATTACTTATTCTATTTATTTTGAAACAGTTTGCCAAATGAGAATGACCAATGAAGGTGGATCTTAGTTAGAATATAGTTTATTAAGTTTAATTCCATTTTTTGTGCTGTTTTTTTTTGTTTATTTGGCTAGTTAATGTTCCTAATAAAGTGTAAGTGAAAGAAAAATTTGTGCAATTTTAAGTGAAGGACATCTATTTACATTTGTTCATGTGAGTATTTGAAGGCCAAGCCAATGGCCAAGCCGTGATGCTTATTACATGTTCATCATCATCATCATCATCATCCTCCTGCCCTTATCCCAAGTTTTATTTGGGGTCGCCGCAGCATGTTTTTGTCTTCCACGCTCTTCTATGCTTATTACATGTTATCTAAGCAAAATAGACAATTCGTTTTTATATTCAATTTTTTTTGCTAATTATTTATGCACTACATTACCAGAGCTACTAACAATGAGTTGTATTTTGAGTCTGGCGCCACTTTCGTAGTTTGTTTGGTAAACAAACCACAATTTACTAAACTTTTCTTAAACATACTTTGGCGGGCTTCCTTTATTATGGTTCATTTTGATTCTTGAAAGTATTTATCGCAAAGATATCTAATGACAAACAATGTAAGACAAGATAGACCTTTCCTTCATTCATACCTTGGCAGAAATCAAAGCTGTATCTAAGGTATATGAGCCCATTAAAAAAACCCTTTCATAACGTAATTAATAAGCCCCAATTTCGTTTCAATTCTAATTGGAATAACACTAACGACAGGACGTTCATTAATAAATTTAATGATAATGCATGCCAACCACGCGCATTTTTTTTCGCGGTAAACTAAAATTTACTCTCAGATCAAGATGGAAATAGTGATACGGACTTATATAAATCTGTAAATGCCACATGAGAATGCTCGAGTAATTTCTCTCAGGAATTTGTGAATTGGCCCGACAATTTTGCACCTGTTGATACTGTTAGCTTTCTCAATTTTTTCCTAAACATGTCAATGAAGCTAATGATTCTTTTTTTAGAACATTGATGTTTTCAATTGTTTCGGGATTTGCTACGAAATTAAAATTAACAATTAAAAACCCAGAGTCATCATAATAGCCTTTTTTTATCGTCCCACTGCTGGGCACCGGCCTCCTCTCCCACGGAGAAGGATTGAGCGTTAATTAATTAAAAAAGTAAGTTAAAAAGCCTAGAAAAAATATGAGTAGATACGTATTATAGTATAGGTACTATGCAAGCAGTTGGCCTACACTATCTTGAAATTTTTAAGTAAACGCATTAATAAATGAAGATCGGTTCAACAGTTTAGGAGCTACGACACCACAAAGATACAAAGGATTAAACCCAAAACACCCGGATTTTGGATTTGTTGGATTGGACTGTATAGGATTGCAGGCTTAGTAGGATCTAAACTGCCTCCTTAAAACATTATTTAGATTTGATGGTATCAGGGACAACAGAATAATTACCTGATAATAAAATACTTCATTTTAGAAGGGGTCGATCTAAGCCGAGATTTATGTAGAGTTTAAATAAGAAGTATTCGTATTAGGTATTCTGTTTCATTGACACAGCTTCCACCCATCAGGTACCGGATGACCCTGCCTGTCGAAAGGTTGGTAAGCCCAACATCACAAATATGTAAACTTGCAATTTATTATATTTTAATTTTTTAAGAGGTTGTTAGTTATTCTGGTTTCTTACGCAAATTCAGTCTCAATTGATTATTTTAAGCTGAATTACGCAGATATGAAATATTAACAAATTAAAACCTCTTAAAATGACGATAAAAAGCACAATAACTTTTGCAACACTGTATTAAAATTAAATTCTAGACGTGAAATACCTCTTTTCCTAAGAACATAATTTACTAAGAGATAATTTTAAATCTCCATAATTTTTGTCGAATAAACACATTGAACAAACTAGAACCGGTACACTCTACCGCTTCCTATGATTACACGGAAATCAACACAGAAACATGGGCCTGCTGCTACGTCATCATTACGTTTAATTGGCACGACGCTAAAACGAACGCCCCCAGTTAATATTCAACATTTTCAAGAGGCCGGTCTTCGACGTGCTATCTAAACGCTTGAAAATTAGAAATGAGGAAATTAATATTGCATCACGACAGTGTATGTGTACGTGCCAGTGTTATTGGAATTACGTAACTATCATGAAATCCATGGCGGCAACGTGAACTTGGCCGCGAGCAATTGCTGCAGTGATGCTGCACTGAAGTAAAATCAAGAATTTAGGACATCTACATGAGGCCTTTAAAACAATTAATGTACATAGGTAAGTAAATTTACAAGAGAAGACGTCTTCCATATAAAAACGTTTTAAGGCTTAAAACGTGTTGCGAATTCAAAAAAGCGCGCGACTCGTTTCCACACAACATTATAAAATAGGCACATCTGTGTGTGACCACCAGGGCCAGACGTGTCTATAGTAAGAAAAAAAAAACAATTTGTGGTCTATTGAATATGCGACGCGACGCGCACTTTGCAAAGGTCGAAAACCTCCGCGACAATAGGCAAGAATCTTCCACGATTTTAATTGCGCTACGCATGTCTTTGAAACGAATATACCGTATAAGTATAATGTCAATAATAGAATTCCAGACAGTTAAACAGCTTACATACTCAGAACTTAGATATAGCAACAAAATACAGAAACAAAATAAAACTATTTGCGACGCAACGCGGCGACGATGATTACTCGTGCTGCCCGCAAAGACGCCCTTGAATTAACAAAAAAATAAACAAATAGCAATGACCTCGGCACACATGATAGACACGATTACTTACACTATTATTCAAACTGAGTCAGGTCAGATTAGGGCGGCTATTATAATTCGTAGTACTCGTTTTGTGAACACGTTATTATAAAATAGAACTAGAATCACCGGCTAGTTTAATTTGATAAGATGACGTCATCGTCGTCTGGGCCCCAATTTGACGTCAGCTAGTACAGTGACCCACAAATCTACAGACACAATAAATTCAGCAACGTACGATGCGAAACCGCGCGGGGGTCAATGAACTGTTGACGTATTTAAAATACGCACAAGTAGGTACCTTATCGCGAAATGTAGTACGCGGCAAGCGGAGCGAGCTTGCTGTGCTATGTGTTTGCAAAATGGTTATTTATAGATGTGAGTGTCCGTGACGGATGGTTCGTGCTATTTCTAAGGTCCCGAGAATTGGTGAGTAATAACATTTTATGATGTAAGTATTCATTAAATTCCCATCAATGAAAATCAAAATGCAGTTTACTTACACAAGTTTTATATCCTTCTTTGTATGTCCAAAAAGTTTTAAATTCTGTGACTCAATGATGTAGTGTAGTTAGAACTGGCTGGCTTTATTTCAAATAAACAAAAAAAATGCTCAAAAAAATAATAAAATCAGACATCAATTCCTGAACATTGTCAATTTTCGAAAATAGTGATGTATGTACCGTGTTCTACGGTTTTGGTAATAAACATCGGTTTTTCAATATAATACTGGCATATTCAGATTTTTTCCCTCGGGATATTAATTAAAGTTATCAAGCGAGCAAAATCTTTTTCTCAAGACTTTAGCCAACACCGGAAACTCGGTGAGAGTTCGTTTTGCTGCTGTACTTTTAACGCTATTGATATTAAGAAAATGTGAGAAAGGAAGTGTGTCTGTCGTGCTGCTACAAGACACACTACACCAGAGTTCTTTCTTTGTAAAGAAAGGAAGAGTCTGCATCAAGTGTTGTGCTATTTTCGACTTCATATTGGCTTCCATTAAGAACCATATTAGCACCAAAGGGCCGCATTGGAATTGGAACCTTGTCCGTTCAGAACGAGGCACCCGCAGTAGCCGCCCTACCTACCTACCCACATAATGCGACGGATACAGATCCGAGTTTCTTACTTACACATACACGTGAAGTACGAAGGCCAGTTTTAAATATGTGTATGTGTCGCGAATACATACGGCTTCGATGATCAGCAGGTGTAAGCGAACTAAAAGCGAGGGGTTATTGCGATTAACTCTTTTATCCCTTCGTTTCCATATCAAAGAGTAATGAACCTTGTTCTACTATTGGACAACGTCGATTAGTAACCGTGTGATTTTTCTATGTTGAATGTAAGCGGCACTGCAAATAACTTTTCTAACTTTAATCATACTTACTTATAGATATATGTATATTTCCTTAGTTTGATCATGTTAATATCCCAATTAGCATTTCTGTATGCCATTGTTTATACTAATTGTTAACATGCATTCCATTTATTATAAGATTCTAACTAGGTAGAAATGGTTATTTTTAAAGGTGACCATGATTTTTTACTCCACATTTACATTTGTTTTTTTTTTAATTATAATTTATTTTAACTTTGATGTCGATTACACAGAAAGACAGCTTTAAAGTAATTAACTAATTGTAACAACAAAGGCGAAACTGGCAGTGAATCGATTGCGAGTACCGAAGGTCAAAGGGTTTGCAAGTGTGCGTATGTATGCAAGTATGCAGGCAAGCTCGGTGCGGCGTCGCTGCTGCACGCCTGCACCGGCGGTTGCAACACCCTCCCCCCTTCATTCTCGGCTTCTCGCTCGTTGCCGTCTTGCCGCTAGCCTGTCTCACCTCGCGGCCGGCAGCCTTGCGCGACGCGCCGCGCTCTTTCACATTCAAAATTATTCGCAATCGCAACCATTGCAAAAACTCTCTGTGCAATAAAATACTTAATATTTCGATGCGTTCACAATTAGTTTTAAAACAGAGAGGTAGTTAAAAGTTATCAAAGAAATTAAGTGCCTTTTAAACTTTGAATGCACTCCTCGTTGCATGTCCCGCGCGCGTCGTTATGAGAACCCCGTACTGGCGGTCACGTTGACGTCGCGCCGCCATATCTGTCTCGGCCACCAACTAGCAAAATTAATAGGTAATTATTTTCGTGTACAGTGTTTTTGATTGATTTTGTCGTTCAGTGATTGTGTGTTAAAGTGTTTTCCACCTTCTGGCATCCTTTGTGGTAATTCCAACTGGATTCTTTTTGGAAATTGAGGCGCGCGCCGGCCGGTTCTTATCGGGTGCAATGCAGTTGCACTCTCAACTTATTGCAGTTTTGCATTCACCAAAGTTTCATGCGCGGAAAGTTTCTAGTGTTTATATTTCGCTCAAAGAGGATTGTAAATGTGTTCTAAAGTGATTATTCGTTAAAAGTGATATGTGAAGCGGTTTCTAAAGAGCTGTCATAGTTTGCTGTGTTATTTCGGTCATTGACCGCCGGAATTCGCATCTCCCTTTATATTGTGGTGTTGTTAGATTTTTTGACATAATTCCGATTTTCGTTTTTTAGGCTCAAAAATAGTGTCACTTCACTAGAAGAATGCAATGACACACGCATTCGCTTTTTGAAATTTCACCTTTACCCGGATGGAATGAGGAGTGCACAATCCCATTGTTTCACAGTTTCATATGTTTGAACATCATTTGTTTTTTTGTTTTTCGGACGATTAGAGAGTTATCATTTTCTTCCAAAATTACAAAAATTACGAAATAAAGGTAAATATTATTCTTTTCCACAGTACATATTTTATAAATATAAAATATTTTTATACAATATTAATTTGTTGGCATTGCTCACACGCGTGGCTCCCTTGAATCGCTGCTGAAATGACATCATCTGTAGGCAAGCAATGAGATCCTCATTTCTAGTGAACTCAGTCATTTAAAAGTTTGCTCTGAACTTTTGTATCATGCCCCAAAGTTGCAGCAGTTGAGTGTAGTGTGTGTAAAATGATAATGCATGTGCAGAATGGCGGAGGGCAATGGAGAAATACCCATTGAAGAGGTACCTGGGAAGGACTCCGATGTTGGCCGGACACCGGATTACCGCAAACTCATTGACTATGGCTTGGATCCTAAGGTGAGCATACCATTTTCAGTTTCCCAATATATGTAGCTACATCAGGGCATATCCTGTACATCTAGGGCTTACCAAAAAGTAGGAATTGTAGAGAAAAAATGTAGAAAATATTTTATCGGTGTACGGCTTTGCCTTGCAAATTTTGAAGTATTTCTTAGTTATTCTTGGGTTCTAGAGCTGATGTCAATTGTTTTGTATATAATATTTCATAGATTTATAGACTAGAATGATAAAATATATTTTTTGGACTAGTTTGCGTCATGAGGCATTGCCCGTCTCGCTGAAGTTCCATAGATATCCAAAATATTTTATAGAAACTGTTTCAGATTACTAACCAAGGCATATTATACTATATCAGAGTTAATAAAGGCCAGTTACTGTTAACCCCAAAATTATCAGTGTTTAAAAAAACTGGCTAGATACCAGTTGGTGTATTTAAAACTTAGGTACCCCGGATTCTTATTAGAATCATACAAGTATTTTGTTTAGTTAATTTTTATTTGTATATTGCTAATAAGAATTTCATATTAGTATCTATTATATACTATGTAGCTTTGTATTTTTGTATCTGACTTTGTATAAATAATTTTTTATCTTAGTTAAAGAGTACTTTAGTTACCATTATCAATTTTGAATTTTTCAAAACTAAGGAAAATATACAAAGATCCTCCTTTTCAAGTAAAATTTTGCATTTTTCTTCTCTGGGCTTATTAATGCACATAGTAGGAACTCATTTATGATATTTTCAAACTCAAATTTAATTAATTTAAATTCAAAACTGTGATAAACATCACTTACTACTGATTTATTAATCTTATTCTATCTATTCTATCTATCATTAGGGTTCATCATCTACTTGGATCCTATAAATTTTATTTGCATGTTGCCTATTATGAAAAGTTGAATGTTTAAAGGAAAAATTCTTAAGTTGGCAGTATTTATTTGCACTTTCTCTCTGATAGTGTTGACCTCTGCCATTTATTATCTGGGCACCTGCAATGCATGCATACAGGCTTGCATGTTTTTAAAAAATTGTTACCACTCAGAATAATTATAGGTATTTATTATTATTATTAATTAGCAGTAATATTGCTTGTGCTTTTCCATAGAATATTTAGTATCCTGCTGGAAGTATTAATACCAAGTTTAGGAATTTTATTCAGATTTTTAATGCCAATCAAAAATGTGTTCAAACAAGATTCCAATAAGGTTTTGCAAACTGAGTCCTGACTATGTAGATGGGTATACCTACACGACAAATTTATCATTCGGAAATCCATAAACGCATGAGGCCAGTGCACACTGGTATGCGTCGGGGGCCGGGGCGGGGCGGGGGAGGCCCAGTAATTTTCCTCGTCACTGTCCTTTGTAACTTAAGTATAAAATAAATTCGAAGAAACCACTTCGATGTGACCATAAAGATAGCCCGGTAGGTATTGTAGTTACAAAGTAACGCTCCTAAACTTCTTATCTTCGCATAAAATAGTTATTTAATTGCGTGAATTGCGATGGTCAGTGAATACATTCTTACTGTCGTGGCGAAAGTCACGTGACTTTATGCATGCATACAGGCTTGCATGTTTTTAAAAAATTGTTACCACTCAGAATAATTATAGGTATTTATTATTATTATTAATTAGCAGTAATATTGCTTGTGCTTTTCCATAGAATATTTAGTATCCTGCTGGAAGTATTAATACCAAGTTTAGGAATTTTATTCAGATTTTTAATGCCAATCAAAAATGTGTTCAAACAAGATTCCAATAAGGTTTTGCAAACTGAGTCCTGACTATGTAGATGGGTATACCTACACGACAAATTTATCATTCGGAAATCCATAAACGCATGAGGCCAGTGCACACTGGTATGCGTCGGGGGCCGGGGCGGGGCGGGGGAGGCCCAGTAATTTTCCTCGTCACTGTCCTTTGTAACTTAAGTATAAAATAAATTCGAAGAAACCACTTCGATGTGACCATAAAGATAGCCCGGTAGGTATTGTAGTTACAAAGTAACGCTCCTAAACTTCTTATCTTCGCATAAAATAGTTATTTAATTGCGTGAATTGCGATGGTCAGTGAATACATTCTTACTGTCGTGGCGAAAGTCACGTGACTTTTGTTTGTCGAATAAAAACTGCAACCTTTAACGACTAAAGAACGCGTAAATTCTTAAATGAAACGAAGGTTACAGACCTACACGAACGCACAATTTTCCCGCCTCTTGTACACCGCCCTTAAATAGATTGCATAGCTACATTTTGTATTTATAGGGTTACCATCGCAACAACTACAACTAGGAACAGATAATTGTAGGCTTTATACCAACAAAAGGCTTTTGTATATTTCGCAAGATTCCATTGTTTAATTCGTCGGAACCACGTATAACACTGATAATACTTAAAATGGAAGAGACAATGCTATGCCTACCCACACTATTGGCCTCCGTGCGAAACTTGTAATCTGTGATTTCTATATCGGTAGAAATTGTTTTAATGGTGAATATAATGTTGTTTCCAGGTAGCAGCCAAGCTCGACGACATTTATAAGACTGGAAAGCTAGCGCACGCCGAACTGGATGAACGTGCGTTAGATGCCTTAAAAGAATTTCCATCCGACGGTGCTTTAAGTGTTCTTGGACAATTTTTAGATTCAAATCTCGAGCATGTATCTAATAAAAGTGCTTATTTATGTGGAGTCATGAAGACCTATAGGTGAGTACTCATGTTGTATTATTTCACTTGGCAACACGATCAAAATATTGGATGATTGCCAAACTGCCCGGTATATCTGGGTCACAATCTTGAAAAATTGATTTGACATATTATAGGCTACGTTGCGGACAACCGTTGAATTTAAATCCCGCGGCCCTCTGCCTCAGTAACTAGGAAATGATGCTGTTTTATGTACTGCACGGCCTTGTCTCGGAATGGCAATGTGAAAATCGACGCAGAATTTAAAAATATATTTTTTGCACAAAATCGAGCCTTGACACGGCCAGTCACCGGTTAGGGAGTTGCCTACCATTCAAAATTATTCTTCCTGCAGTCTACCGAATTAAATATCTCATGTCGAACTGTCGACCTTTGGAAGAAGAGGTCACTTCGTCGATACCGCCCATTAAAATGCAATAAAAAAGATTGGCGCGTCTGAAATGCCCTCGTAATGACACTAGTCAGAGAGCAGTGTTCCGCTAAGTTTAGCACTTGTAAGTAGGAAAATCGTGCCTCCGAGGCTGCCAATGCAAACTGAGCCGGTATTAACATGTGAGCTCTGATTGGTAGTAGAGGCTTTTGAAATGACTTTCAAGCTGTTCTGTTAATAGGGTATAATTGTTTGCTGTATGCATTGTGCTATAACACAGAGAATTATGTGGGTATTTAATTTCTAAAAACATGCATCATTTTTTTCTATAACAAAAAGTCGTGATTTCCAGTAAATGCTTTACTTTAGTTAGCTAGTTCTGTCCTTTGAGGGTCCGCACTTTGCTTAGTATCCAGTCCCCGGTAGTCGAGAATAAGATGAGACTGTCGACGAAGCGAGAAAGTGAGTGGTTAATTGATACGTGAGCCGGTGGTAGCGGCTGGAATGCTCGCTCCGTGACGGACTGACGGATCATTTTGCTTGTGTCCTCGTGTTTATTTGCGCCGCCCGTCGCAAGATTAGATTACGGATGGTCATTAGCCTCTGTGCAGTCGTGATGCAAAACCTGTTTGTGAGATTTAATAAAATGCCAATTGGATTTATCCTTAGTACCCTATTATTACAGGGTTTGTTGTTTTTCAATTTTCCTTTAGAATCTTTAAAGCAATGATTACAGTGTTGGAGACTCTTTAATAAAACTAAATTTGAATAAAAGGGACCCTGACTTTATAAATCCGATTGTCTGAAAATTTGGTTCCATTATCGTCCGTAGTTGTCGATGTAAAACATCGTCTTACGTCAGGGTCGACCTGACGAAATCTCTGAATTAAGCATGGGATGAAGTGAAAACGAGATTTAAACTGCAGCTGCATGCGACATTTCGTATCAATGAAATAAAATCTTGTCCCCTAGTTGGTCTTATGTGTTGTCTTTTTGTATCTCTTCACTGTTGGCCATAAAATGTTTCATACATTCCTAAGTTGTCATAAAACTTTATAAGAATGGAATTGACTAGCAAGAATTGACTTGCAACGAGCTTGGGAGTCAAGAGAATTAAGAAAACTGATGTCATTATCATTCCTTTGTTTCCAATACATTCGTAGCACTCCATCGTACGTTGTCTATACAAAATCGACCTTTTTATCCTTCAGCATAATTTGTATGGGCGAAATTGGTATTTAGACGTCAAATTTATAGTATAACAGAAATGTTATAATTTTACTAGATTTCAATATACTGCTTCCAACAATCTATCTGCCCGAAAATAAAAATGTTTTACCGTATTTTCGATGAGTCAAGCGTAAAACTACCGCATCTTTAACTACCCATGAATTTACCAATTAAGATGATTGCAAAGGAATTGACGAATGATGTGTTGCATTTCAGACAGAAAAGCAGGGCGGGCGTCCAAGGAGCGCCCGCTTTGTCTTCCACTGTTCAGGTGAAGGGCCCTGACGAAGAGAAGATCAAACAAATATTGGCCCGGACCGGGTACACGTTAGATGTTACCACAGGTCAGTATAGCAGCAGTAGCTCCTAGACCTTTGACCACTAGATAACTTAATATTGGTTAGCTGATAACGTGTTGGATCTATAAGTAGGCATTATTAAATTAGTGTAATTAAATCAAATGTGTTTACACACATTTTCTCCGATACTTGGTATTACTATCTCGTGAATAATGATTTTCGTGACGCTTTCGTTAATAACTCTTAATTGTAGCAATTATACTTAACGTTTTCTTAATTTTTTCAATAATTTTGACCGAATTTCTTATGGCGTGATACGCGGGCGTGAAAAGGTGTGTAAAGTCGAGATTTTATCGGTTTTAGTTCCTCTTATGATCACGTACCAGCTATGTCAATTTGCGGGTTGCAAATATGTTTTGGAAAATCATTAGTCCAGAAGTTTAAATTCATTTTAGGCAATCATACTGTTCTTCAGAATAAGAAATTATTATCAAAAATCAAAATGCATTTGCATCGTGCATTGTGTTTGCGTATAATACAATTGTCAAGTTTGGCGCGGAACGCGGCGCGAAGGACATCGTACTTCACCAGTCCTTTCATTAATTCGTGGATAACTTGTTCCTTTGTGTTGCTGACGTTACTTTAGCTTACTCATAAGGCAACCTAAAACAAATACTTACACGGTACTTGCATGTTATAGTTATATTTCCAGACTTTTATTGAAGGAACAGTATCCAATAAATTTGTTCCGAAAATGTAATCCATGCGGTCTCCAGAGTTCGGTACAAATATTATTAGAAAGTATATCATTTAGTTCAGAATTTAACGGATGAGTATTTGATATGACCAATTGGATTGCCTTTGTGACGTGTTGGAATTAATATGAATTGACTCTTATCAGATTTATGAACCAAAATTCCAATTCATGACTGATACTAGATATAGATTGATTAGAAAATCGTCTTCCTAGAATCTGATAAGATGAAAAAATTCTTACCATACAAGGGCACCGTTTTATAAAGTTACGCTATGCTAAAACTTCGAGGGTAGGTTAAGGCAAAAAAATCGCGCGAATATAAACGTGTCAGCCGTTGTGGTTCATATTATAGCTGTGTGTGCTAGCTTCCATTATTTGAATATACCGTCAGAACATTTAGATGCCTATCAACGCAGGTCAACGCAAGTATGGTGGGCCGCCGCCCGGGTGGGAGGGCGGTACGCCGGGCGCCGGCTGCGAGGTGTTCTGCGGCAAGATCCCCAAGGATATGTACGAGGACGAGCTCATCCCGCTGTTCGAGCGCTGCGGCACCATCTGGGACCTGCGCCTCATGATGGACCCCATGACCGGCACCAACCGCGGCTACGCCTTCGTGACGTTCACGACGCGCGAGGCCACGCAACGTGCCGTGCAAGAGGTGAGTCCGCGCTCCGCTGCAGGCGCAGCTCGTCCGCGGCACGCTGCCGAGACCTAAGTGTTCGTCCGGGGGACGGGTCATTACATGTCGCAGCCCGCTAATGCATGTCACCTCATGTCTGTGTATATTTTTGGTTTCCATCATTTCAACAAAAACTCCATTTTTCTTTTGATGTTGCTCCTGTCTGAATAGTTGGAATAAAGTTCGCTTCGCGCAGTCAATGTTAGCCTACTGAATGGTGAATGGAAATTACCCCTCCCTCGAACTTTAGTGTACAATAAGCCGTAGAGTTGTTGAACAAACTGTTGCTACAAAGATTGGTGCCATCTGCGGCCACGTTGGCGCGGCGACCCCGCAGCCTTGATGATTCGCAAATATTCTGATAACCACTCTGGCCTGCGCCGATAGTGCGGCACCTATCTTTGTGCGATACATGGATGTTATCGAGCACATCTGTACCAATAGCCAACATTACAGCACACTGTGTTATCGCAAAACTAAAACAATGGTGCAATTGTTCATTATCAGCCTATCACGATTGGTAACACAAAATTGTGTCAAAACTCTAAAGCTTTACTGAGGATGATTTTTTGATTGATTAAAATTGGTGTTATTAATTTGAAACAAAATTTATTCTAATTTGACGTCTACTTTCCAGGTGACTCGCCGAAATGTTTAAGTATATTCCCTTGAAAGATTAACAGTATCACAGCACTTAGTAGCCGCGCGTTTGGTCACTTCCGCGCGCCTCCCCCCGGCGGAACCATCACGTGCCTTCTGCGCCGCCCCCACTTACCGAATGTGTCACGTAACTGCTCTTGTATCCGCAGCATCATGATGGTTTCTCCCAGCGCAGTGGAAGTGACCAAACCCCGGCCTCACTTGCAAGACTACTAGTAATCATCAGCCAGTAATTTTGCAAGGTCCCAATCATTTGCCTGTCGAATATATTCACAGTCACACTTGGGAGATTTAGATTTAAGCTTCTTCTATCATTTAAAAAGCATGTCATTAATATCCCGCTCACGGCGGCCATTTGCACCCATTCGCACTAAGTTGTTCCCTTGTGTAATGCTACACAGTAACATGATAATGTACCGGAGTTGTTGAAATGCTTCGTGGCAAGCAGCCGCCGTCCAATTAATATGTATAATCACTGAATTTGTGTAAATGTGCAAACATAACACCTATAAACTGATCTAGCCTCGCTTGTCCTGAGATATCATCCCGTTCTTTACTGTTGCACCTCGTTCAATTTTAAGTTGCTTTAATTTAATTTTATTTTTTGTTACCATCACACGTACTCGCTTCTTTTATTTTCACTTCATCAAACGGTCCACTTACAGGGTTAACTTTGAATTGGCTTGGAAAAGTTCTCCAACTGAGAATGTAATATATCTCAGGCTCTCCTCTTTGCTCCGTACAACACTGTCGGCTTATCATCCAAATTCAGTTAACTCATTACGATTGGCTCTAACCGTCATCATCGCTCGCGCGTCGCTCGTCGCGCGTCGACGAGGCAAGCCTCGCAGGCCACGGCCCCCAGGGTCCGAATCGACGCCCTTTTTCAAAATTTTTCCCTTGTTATTTTTCCCACAGCTCGATAATCACGAAATAAAACCAGGGAAGACTCTGAGAATTAAGATTAGCGTACCGAATCTGCGACTTTTCGTCGGCAACATTCCCAAGTCTAAAGGCAAAGAGGAGATACTGGAAGAGTTTGGTAAATTAACAGGTAAAGTGTCACTCGAATGAATTAAGGAGTTTATAGAGTTGTCGGGTTGAGTGCGTGGGGCTTGGTGTGGACCGGCTCGGGCTCCCGCTTGCGTCCCGCTTGTCCCTGTCCTGCGCTCCCTCCCGCGATCTCCAGTCATACGGCCGCCAGCCGGGCAGGCAGCCAGCGCCCGGCCCCGGCCCAGGCTATTCTCCCTCGAATTGTTCTTGCAGCTGAATGATTATGAAATTCGAAAGGGGAAAAAGATTGGCGTAACAGTTTCCTTTAACAATCACCGGTTATTCGTGGGGAATATCCCTAAGAATCGAGATCGGGACGATTTGTTTGAGGAGTTTACTAGGCACGCACGTAAGTCCTTGTCGAATTCATAATAAGTGCTACTCGGTTGTTCTCTAGAGCGAGCCGCGGGGCACCGTGAGCGCGGCCAGGCCGGGCGCGGGGCCCGGCCGGGGCAGGCCGGGGCCAGCGCCGGGCCGCAGCCGGGGCCAGCGCCGGGCCCGCCCCGGGGCCCGGCCGCGCGGCGCCTCACCGTGGCCCGCGGCCGCGCGACCGTACCTTTTGATTGGCCTTTGCCTCGAGAATGCTCACTGGTCATGACTGGAGAACCTTGCTGTTGTTCTCTAGAATAGAATTCTTCAGTACCGTATATGTTCTCCTGGAATATCGTTTGATTTGCTTCATATTCTGTAGCGTTGAATGAGTGACTTTTGCGCGTCGGGCTCGAGGGAAGCTTTGTTCATACCGTTAGCGTGCCTGCGCCCCGCTGCCCGGTCCTTATCCATGTTTTATGATTGCAGCTGGGCTCGTCGAAGTTATAATATATAGTTCGCCCGATGACAAGAAGAAAAATAGAGGATTTTGTTTTTTGGAATACGAGTCTCACAAAGCGGCGTCACTAGCTAAACGTAGACTGGGAACAGGTAGAATAAAGGTAAGTGTTTACTGCTGACTTCCTCATCACACGCCTTGCCATGTGTCATCCCGAACAGAGTAATAGTGTAATGTTTGTTTCTAATTTGAGCAGGTATGGGGCTGTGATATAATAGTGGACTGGGCGGACCCCCAAGAGGAACCTGACGAGCAAACTATGAGCAAAGTAAGTTTAGCTTTCTCCTTCCCCTTACCCCCCCTTCAGCATCACACACAAAGAATGTTGTTAATATTTTTCAAAGTCTTAGTTTTTTCGTAACTGTGTTTAAGCCATAATACTGAAATATACGCGTGTGTTAGGTGAAGGTACTGTACGCGCGCAACCTGACACAAGAGATAACAGAAGATGCGCTCAAGGAAGAGTTCGAGCGCTACGGCACGGTGGAGCGCGTCAAGAAGATTAAGGACTACGCCTTCGTGCATTTTGAGGACCGGGACTGTGCAGTAAAGGTAATGACAATGACATTTCTGAGTAATGATTACGTCTGATTTTTGCTAAAGTCAGCTGTTTGACTTCGTAAAAGTTCGTCTGTATTCAGGATTTCCAAGATTTTCTCCAGTAATCGAAGAAATTTTTGCCGAAAATAACTAGTAACAACATACTCATACCCAACATACCCTGGCGTGGGTATGTTGTTACTAGTTATTTTCGGCAAAATTTATTTGGCAAAATCTCGTAGTTTCAATTTCAAAATTCTATTTAGACAGTTTTCTTCAGCTCTGGAAATGGCAAGAAAATATACAAGTGCTGTATTAAGTGTAGAGACCTATTTCAGCCATAAAGTTTGTTCTACATTAACGTGCATACAATTTCCCTGGGTGTTTCGGCTGTAATTTTTAATCCCTTAGACTTCACCTCGACTACCAGTTCTTTATTTACTTCTTCATTTTATAAATAGCTTTTAGGCGCGAATTCATCCACGTCCTCAGGAGAAGTACTGCCCTTATTTATTTATATATTACAACACAACTTAACTTACTAATGTTGTAATGAAAAAAAAATCAAGACCAGTAGATACAGAGATGAACCCCTACAACCACCGCACAAATTTCAACGACCTTCTCCTATTGTGTAATGATTACAGAAATTGAGCAATCTCTTATACAAAGAATGTGTTATTTCCAGGCAATGCAAGAGCTAGACGGCAAGGAGATGGGCGGCGCGCGGCTGGAAGTGTCGTTGGCCAAGCCGCCCTCCGACAAGAAGAAGAAGGAAGAGATACTGCGCGCGCGCGAGCGCCGCATGATGCAGATGATCCACGGCCGTGGCGGGTAAGTTGTACTGCTGTTGTACTTACGTACTTACTACTGTCTGAAGGGCTCTCGAACAAACATGTTTTGCTTAATTTATTATAATTTTGTTTTAGAGGAATGAGTCCGAAATACCCTTTGATTTGTGTAGAGGGCGCTAGTAGTTCATTCTTAGTGTTTGCTAAAAAAATCGTGTTAAGACTTTTTTTGGATCTTATTCTTTTAGCAGGGAAAGCAGTTCGATTATTTGCATTTTTATTTATTTCCAAGTATCTGGCTTATAGTTGGTACAAAATTTTGTTCGATGGCTCCTCGTTTATACAAATTGTGTTTTCATGCTATAATATCCCCGACGTACATTTTGCTCGAAATGCTTCCCATTTTGAGATCGACACTAAACGTTTACGTGAACCTAATTAAATATTGATTGCTTTTTTGCAAATTTAGTCTCTCACTGATGCCTCAGTAAACCATCAACTTATACGTGATTGATGGACTTGTATCGTACGAGTGCTGACTTCAGCATTTATATTTCAAAATACATCAAAACGAAAAGACGCCTGATCGTTAACAATTAAATTCATTTGATATAATGCTGGATTTATCTAAATTAGTAGTGTATTTAAATACTCCACATTTAAACTCCCAAATGATGTTGAAAGCATAGTTACCTCTTTATACTTTCCTTGTAGCTACCAAAAAACATTTCTTGAGAATAGTCGTTGAATATAAAGGTTAACGGTAATTGTGAGTTTCTACACGCAGCTTGATCGAGTTGGTTGGAAAGAGAAGAGAGGAAATGATATATCTTCTGACTCATTTTGGTATGTGTAGAAACTCCACAGGGCCAAGTTTGAGAGTTTACCGGGGCTAGCTAGGCACGTTCACGATGTATGTAACGTCGGGATGTTAACTGTCAGATTCGATTGGTGCAGCTGCTCGCCGGTGCTGCGCGGGCGCACGCCGCAGCCGCAGCCGCGCCCGCCCCAGGCGCGCGGCGACTACGGTCAGTATGCACGCCCCACACACACGTCACACACACATACATACTTTACACGTACACTTCGTCTGAAATAACTTGACTAGCCTGAAGTTAGCCGACTGACTGCGCAGTAGACTATTTTGCTCATAAAAATCCTACTGAGCAGCCAAGAACCTAACTTCAGCCTTGCCAAATTATATCGGACGTAATGACGACACGCACACGCGAGGCGCGAGGTACACGTCCACACGGATTGGGGCGGGGACGCTCTGTTTTGAGTATACCCAGTACTATGTCGTTTAAGCAATATGGATTAGTATGCTTTTATTGCCATTTATTACATTTTGGACTGTTTTAGTTTTTCCAAGTATATATGGGTCAAGTTAATAACCGAGCCTCCAGCGCACCATAAAACAGTACAACGTGACAGCACACATGAGATAGGTGAAGGGAACTAGATGCTCAACGTACTTACAGTCGTATGATGGCCATTGATATATTGAAAGACAAACAAGTCGGCACAGACGATGTCCCTCCGCCTAGCTCGCCATCCCTCACACGAACAGATGTGAACACGGTGTGGTCTCCACGCGCACACTCGCACAATCCGCTACTGTCCCTTACTAACAAGATGGCCGCTACTATACACTCACCACCGGGACTTCCCGCCATTTTGCCAAACGGTTCATATATTGCCAGCTTAAATAACTATGATGGGAATCTTCTGTAGTGTATCGTTAAGGCCTCAGTACATGTTTCATTAACGCTATTACCTAGGCTAGTATTAATGACAGCTAGGAATAGGTTCGATGCATGGTTTCGGAAAACTTCGATCTATTAAAGATGTCGAGGGCTACACAATATGGTCCATCTAAATTGTAATAACAATATTAACAGACAGTGCATGATCAGTTCTGAGTCATTGTGAGTGTCGAGGTGTCCGCCTGACGCCTGGACACGGTAACGACGTAGGTAGGCTACGGTGATGGGTTGTCACAGTCACCATACAATCATTATCCAAATTGAAATGCTCATAAACAATTTTATTCATCAGACAATGGACATGAACAGTTAGACATATGAGGATGCATGTTGTTCCGTGTGTCGAAGTGAAGACGCTTCAGTCGGTCCGTACCGAGGTGTGTGATCGCTGAGGAGCAGAGGTGTTGGATTAACCCGTGTGCTGTACCATACCATACCTGTACTGTACCCCGTGTAAAGTGACGACAGCATGTGTAACTTGTAATCTTTTCCCGGTACGAGTGTCGTGGAGGCTCGCTAAACGCCAGCCGACATCGGTAGCTTGTAAGTTAGAGTTAGTTTAGCTTAGCCTCTAAAAGGCCTGTGTTGTGTGTTTATAGATTATGATTACGACTATTACGGGTACGGTGATTACCGAGGTGGCTACAATGAGCCATTTTACCGGTACGATGAGTTCTATTTTGATTACGCGGGGCCACCGCAACCGTCCGCCGTCCGCCAGCCTCCCAACAGACCGCAACCGGTGGGTCCCACACACACTCACTAATGTATCACTCTTATTTACTAGTCACTAGTCGCTGTACTCATTATTGTTCTATCGATTTTGATTTGCCAAATTTTTATCATCTACTGTTTTTATTTTTTGTTTAATCCCATCCTCGAACGGAGTTAGTGACTCGGTAAAGACGGTAGTGTGTAGGCCTGACGGTGGTGATTGCACTGGGCGGGCGGGGCCTCCGACTTGTCACTGATTGCCGGGAAAAGTGTTAGTGGGCGCGGGGTGGCCGTCGGCCGATCTCACCATCAGGTCTATATGGCTGCGGCCACTCCGACTAACATGCCCGTCTCTCATCTGTACCTGTTGTTTTCAGTTGCCATTTCACATTTGCACCGCTTAACGTCATTCCGCCGCGCTTGTCACCCCCATGTAGAGCTTCGCTTCGCTTGCCACTAACCGATAACACGCCCGAGCTTTGCCACCCGCTCACATCCCGTAGGCGAGGAACGTAGCGTGCCCCGAAGCTTTGGAACGCCCGAGTAATGTTGTATAATTTCTCGTTGTTGTAACGAGGTAGAGAATATGTTGAGAAGACTTACTGACCCGCTTGGTAAATGCCTCACTCAGGACGACGAGCTCGGGCTCGGGCCCAACTCGCTTTACTACGATCTAACCGGAGGCATTCAGGTACCGCCACTTTATTCCAAATTATGTTCATGTTTAGTGGATGTCGTGTCGCTCTTAGATTGATTAGATGGGCCGACACTTAGTTTATACAGTAGCATTTATTTCTTTACTATATTATATACAAGTACAAATTGACGAGTAGGCAAAGTAAATAGCGGTATTCGTTCCCCTATCCTAGAATGCATTTATTAAATTCATGTTGGATGATTCGTTGACTTAGACAGCTTCAGTAGGTACCTGATTGTTTCACTTTTATAACGACATTCTGTTGGTCAACTTGGTATTGTGATAGTGTGGCGTTCCACGGTAAAAGTGTTCTTTTCCGTAACAATGCTTGTGACGTTGGCACTAACCATGATTTATGTGAGCTCACCACAGGTACTTTTATCTCGAAAGCCACAAAAAGTTGATATTTAATTAGCTTGCGGACGTTGCTCAAATAAGAACTTAGTAAAAGAAATGCCATATAATTAGTAAATTGACTTGAGCAGCGATTGCAAGTTGTGTATTATTTACATATATCTAGTGTAATGATATTTATTTGGTATTTTGACAGTTACATTGTATTGCGATAGCGGAATACTTTGCAGCATGATAGTAATTTATTTCAATTGTTATTCCAACTGTAACGTATCCTATAAGATTGTTCCTATTGCCTTTATTATCGCCTGAACTTATGAAGTAAACCAACAGTCTTATAGAAATGTTATGGTTGCAATAATTGTACCTGTTTAAGTTTTTGATTTTTTTTTTTGACCGAGTTCTGTAATTTAAGTGAATGTGTTTACAATGAAAACCTGAGTACATTGGAGGTATGCTAGAGATTCTTCTAATTATTAGTCGACTTGAATATTATGCATGTTAGTATTAGATATTTACTGCCAACAAATATCGGATGTGCTCAGGCTTTCATCAAAGCTAAAAATTTAACAAAACTCAAAAAGCATTAAGTATAAAGAAACAGAAATCGGTCGCTTTTTTTGTAATCTTTCTCACGTTGGCACATTCGTCCCCGATGTACCTTGGAAGATTCCTTACGATACTTAGAAACACTTCTGACTTAAGTCTCGACAGTGACGGATTAAGCATGAGCGGATCACGTAGCCATTGCTGCTGTGAAGGCGGAGTGAGGGTATCGTAGGGTGTACGCCAAGGTATAGGGGGTCCGTGTGCGGTCGCTGAGTGTGTGGATGCGCAGGCTGGGTCATGTGGGACGGGCGGGCGATGGGCGCGGCGCGCGGCGGCGGCGCAGGCCCCCGCGGCTGGGGCCCGTGGTGGTGCGCGCCGCGTCGCGCGTGGCCGCCGCACGCCCAGCGCCATGCGTGGCAATCCCCGCGCCAAGCCAAGTTTACCAGGTCAGTGCTAACACTACACACACGTATACTGGTGTCCTCTTTTAACACAGGACTTGAAGGCTTGTTACATTTATTGCGTTTCCTGGCAATCGATCTCGGGGAACACGTAATGGAAGTGCTTGACCCTTGAATAGGTATCCTATGACATAAGGTACTCAACGCACAAAGTTCTCTAAACCTTCCACAGCATTTTCTGCTTGTATCCTCATACAATCAATCCTTAAACCTTAACTTAATCCTTTACAACTGCAAAATTCTAAATTACGAATGAATGACAATTGGACTCTCTCTCGGTCGACCTCGTTGCCCTTGCCCTACAAATAATATCCTGAAACCTTTTCCTTTTATTTCAGCATGTTTGATGGTTTGCGTGTAAATCTGGATTTCGATACATTCTATATCGGTAACTATCCACTCCTATATCGGTCCTTGCTAGTTCCAGGGCTACCACAAACTTGACTAAAATTGTAGAGCTCGATCGAGTGACGAGTCCATTGTTTCCGTTCGAAGTTTGTGGAAGACCTTTGCGTTCCTATCTAATGTTGGCTTTCTAGCCAGTTGTCTACCTCCGAATGATTCCTTTAGCTCCTTACCTATTGCAAATTCGTAATGAATTTTGTACTCCTTGAATCTTTCCTATGCCATCTAGAGATTGTAGTAGTTCGGCATGTTGTCTCATAGTGTGTCAGTCGATGATGCTGGAGATAGGGCTACTGGGCGAAGGTACTAACGCAGGGTATTGTGTGTCGTAGGTAAACGTAAACACGACGGGGGCCACCAGAACGTCGGGGGGGAGTGCAAGCGGCGGGTGGGCGCGGGCGGGTGCGGCGCGGGCGCGGGCTGGGGCGGCGGCGCGCTGGCGCAGCAGCCGCTGGCCAGCTAGCGCGGGGCGCGGGGAGGGCGCGGGACGGGGCGGGCGGCGCGGCCGGCCGGCCCCCGCATGGGAGGCACTACAAGCTGCGCGGGGGAGCGACTCGGCCGCTGCGCGCGCGCGCTCGCGGCCCGCGGATACGTTCACGTCCGGTCCTCGCTGCGTGCCGAGAGGATCGCTCTACTTTTTTCTATATATGTGTTTTTTTATTTGATTTTCGAGTTTTCGATTTTGTATCGCATCGATCCGAAAAAATCTTAAAGTAGGACGTTATGAAATGTTTCGATTGTAAGTTTCCCGTTATGCTTATGTTTTTCACTGTCGTATTAGCCGTATATATATTTAATATATACTTTATTTGAGGGGAGCGCGCGGCCGCGGTTGCCTGTTTGCGACCGTGCGCTCGGGTCGCGGACCCGTCGACTGTCTGTTTTTTTTTAATACATGTTATTCGATATATTTTATTCCTGTGAACGCATTTTGCGATGTGATGTGTATTTTAGCAGTAATTATTATATTGTAAGGAGTTTGACTGTTGTTTTTTGACATACTTACAACTTAGGATACTTCAATCGACGACTAGCGATTACGGCTAAAATAAAACCACCCCCTGTACTCGAACATTTCCCGACTGTGTTCCTGCTTTAGTTTTTTTTGCTTTATTTTTATTACATATTTCCCTTAAAATACATTAGTGTGAGGCAGTAGTATTGTAAAGTTCAGGATTTCTGTAATGTTTATTATTGCTGTACTAAACTTTTTTTGTATTCGACCACATAGCATGTCCATACTGTTAGAACTCGACTTGTATCAATCTTGTATCAGTTTAATATGTGGAATAAATTTGCAAAACTGTGTTTGCCTTATTATCTACTCGTTTTCTTTCTACACTAATCTCTTCACTTTAACATCTTCACGGTAGGCATCGCTTACAATACACACATTTTGCAGATGGAGTTCAACGTGTATTTGCGTTAGGCAGATAAGACAATTTCGTTGTGGTTTGTACTTTCCTTCCATAAAGCTGGTCCAGGCGAGAGTAATTGTTTTCAGAGCCTGGTAGTTCGGTGTTATTGCGGCAACTTTTCAATGAACTCACGGTTTATGAGATACAGCCTAGTTCTGTGACCGAGATACTAATAGACTGAGAGTTAAATAGGTAGTGTGCAAATGCGTAGTAATAGATGAACATGAACCTCTTTAGATGAAAATTGCTATTGCGGATCTCAAAAAAAATTACAATAAACAGGCTTTTTTATAATAAATGGTTGTCAACACATTGCAAGCGGATTCTAAAATTAGCCTAACAGTGTTCGTTCAGATTTGACGACCTACTTTCGTGGTTCTTTACCGATGTTGAGAAATGTCGTCAAAATGTGTAGGTATCGATGGTACTTTGAAAAGGGTTTTGTAGCAAATGTATATAATGAAACAAAGAGTACGTTAAAGTCGTGTAATCAACTATTTAGTGGTGCGTGTGTCGCCGTTGCGGCGTGGGCGCGTCGTCATACGGTGTCAGGGGGAGCTGGGGGCGCGGCCAGGCGGGCGGCGGGGGCCCGTCGCGCCAGCGGCGGCGGGCGCGGCGGCGGCGGCGGCCTGCGGACTCGCGCGGCCCGGGCCCTGCGCGCGCGCCGGGCCCACCACGCGCCCAGGGCCACCGCACCGCCGCCGCTACCGCATACAGCCCACCACCACCCCAAGTTCCCGGAACCGCCTGTCACTGCGCTCTCGCCGCCTACGAATACGTCACGCCTACAACCTCGTCCAAACTAAGTGGATCGACTCCTCTAACAACTTTTTATCGCTAGATATTTGAATGCATGTCTTGTGGATATAGGTAGAGAAGTCAGATCGTAAAATTTGTGCGTCTGGGATGATTTTGCTCATGTAGGTATGTCAACCTACCTTTCATTTCTTAATAGATTGTTAGCGCTGGCCATTCTGTTTTCTGTGAGGTTTTCCAGAATCGGACACTTGAAATAGGTACGACTATGTCCTACCGTGTCGGTTTTGGAGAAAATAATTTTCATTGCAAAGCAACGCGTTTCCTTCAAGATAGGAAATTAAACACTTCAACTAGGCACTCAGTTCAACGCACCTGAATACGGTAGTTGACAACTAAACAAATTGAATATTTTTTATTGTATTGATAAAAATGCTTATACTTATTTTGCATAGGTTGTCAATAAAAACAAAAAAAAAATTCGATCAAAACAAATTAAAGTGACATTATATTATTTACCTAACACGTTAGTCTTGTATTTGTCATGAATTGAGAATGCATTGTCTCAGGCGTGTAGGTCTATTTTCTTTATACTTAGAATTATAACCGCTGATATTTTTACCTGATATTTTTTTGTCACCATTCTAAGCGAATGTATCTTATTAATCAGATTCATATTGGCAGCATTTTGGGACTGCCCTTTGACGAATTGCAAGACGAACTATGGGTATCCTGTGTATAAGAATTATACGATCTGGCTTCAACTGACACTGAGTGGAGTCGACCTCTCGGTCCTTAAAGACACGTCGTTGTACGGGAGAGAAGCTTTACGATATTCAAAAATTTTATTAAGTTTGTTGGAATTTGAATGTCTATGGATTTTCCATATAGTGTTGCCATCTAAGTAAGCGTATAATCCGAATATTGTAAAGCTTTATTGTCTTTTAGTTAAGTTTTTATTTGTTTTGTTTAAGTGTTGGTTTAGTCAAACAGTTTACAACATGCAAACATGTACGGTTTATAAAAAATATTATAAAAGTAAAAAGTCAGAAGGGAAGCAGAGACTGACGTGTGGTGAAGCGATCATGGATGTAATTAATTGTCTTTTAATGACTTTGCAGTTACTTGCGAGCAAAAGCATAGGTTTCAATATTTTTTTTTAATTAAACGCGTATCAAAGGACTTCAATTGGTCCGAGCAATATTTTTCGGAACAATATTTTTAGTTACGTTTATTAATTGAGCAAAGGAATTTAAAAAGACAATTTAATAATCCAGGATCAAGATAGCACATGACAAAGCGACGCAAAGCTGAAGAGACGCTCGGCATTCTACAAAAGGTACCAAAATTTGTGTTTACAAAATCCGCAACGGAAACAACATAATTCGACCACATAGGCTTAGACAAAAAAATATGCCGATTACCTTTACCTATTACTGCAAATAAATGTAGATATATGTTCCAACTCTGCACCTAAGTACTGCAAAGAGCATTTTCCTTTCAAGTGGAAAGAAATTGCGTAGCTCAGTTGGAAATAGACAGCGAGGTTTATACTTTCGACATTTGAAACTAGTTACATTGTAGAGCATAGAGTGGTTATTGCAGCTGTCTGTTCCCCTTAGCCGAAGCAGCAATGACGGTGGATAAAGAAGGAAGTCAGGAAATAGGAGCGGCTTGGCGTGAGGGCTCGGGTGTTATTTAGACTCACGTGCGCAGCGCCCGGTCAGTGCGGGGCGGCGAGCACAAGCGACAGCGCGACCAGAGCGGCGCGCGCCGCCAACCGCCCCGGCGCCGCGCCGCCTGCGCACACCGCGCCGTCAGACCAGCGGGGCCCCGCTCTACGCTCTCTGGTGGAACTCGACCACGCCCTACACCTCCACCACTCGACACTTCGACTACCACTACCGAGGAACTAAAACTACTCAGAGAATCCACGGTCGTACTCCACCAGAAAGCGCTCTGTCAAAAGCAGTTGTCGAGGGCCCCATAGTGCGATGACTCAATGCAAGCTTTGTCCCATTGGAGTGACTACTTTATAAATTGCAACAATTTATCAATACGCAAACGATCAAAAACATATAACAAAAATTTAGACTTAGGACAGATCAGAGATGCAACTCTCCTGAGTCATCACAGTATTTGAAGTAAATAAAATAATAATAGAGTATTTAAATGGAGTAGAAGTTATGGATGCAACAATGAGTTAACGTGAAAAACATTTAAGTAGTTAGATTTAAATTATACTAAGGGGAGCCTTGGTATGTAAATGAAAAAGTCTGTAATCTTTGCAACATATTCAATATATTCTGCTAATTCACCAACAATTATATGATTTATCGTTTGAACGTGTCTAAACACCTAGAGCCCTAGAGTACATGTAACAACATCCTTAGAGACAAAGATTGCATTGAACCATCAGTATACTGAGAAAGTACAGTGAACATAACATTATCGTTATTTGTTTAGAGTTATTAGTTAACAGTGCTACAGTGTTTAGAATACAATATTTTACAACGATTTAGAAGATAAAAGCAGGAGTAAGCAGTGAATGTACGAAAAGCTTCGTGTGCGACGAAGCGGGCTCGATATTCAGCAAACTTATATGATTAGATACGTGATTTAGTTACGAGTAGAATATCTCGGTGGATCGAATCTTATCATTAAATCAGCCATCACACTTTTAAAATCCATTTATAAATTTTTGGGATGTTTAAAACAGTCAGAGGGTCAAATTATTTTTGTTTCAGCAAATATTTCAGTTATCGGAATTAGTTAGCGTGATGCGGTTATATCTACTAAATGTAATTTATTCTCAAGGTAGTTAACTAGTGACTGTGAATAGGTTCTGACCGACTTGAACCCTAGAAATTACAGACCCTATCGAGACATTTTACACGGACATTTTCATAATTTTATACTCGTTCAGTAGAAGTGATGTTTGCAAATTATTAAAGCACATTAATAAGGTATAATGGTCCATTATACTGCTTACTCCATAAGTATTCTCAACAAGCTACATTATCATAGTTATAATTTATATTATATAGACTTGATTAATTTATAACCCCTATAATGCAACGACAAAATGCAACGGTGTAAATACATTTATCAAGTGGAAATGCAAAGTGCGGTAAAGTGCCAATCGTAATATACAGTGTCTTCAAAATCAATTAAAAATTTGGAAAAACTTTAGCTTATTCGATTTAGACTTAGTCGTAATAATTAAACATAACGAAGTTTGTTAACACCTAAAAGAGAAAGTCATTAGATATGTAGGAGACAAATAGAGTATGTCTATCGTACGATAGCATCGTTAGAGGTCCGTAGTGTGGGGTCTGCGTTAGAAGCGGTGCATACTAACAGTGCGTGGGCTTGGTGTCGGGCATGAGCGCGCAGTGCTGCAGGCCGGAGCAGGGCGCGGCGGGCGGCAGGCAGGCGCCGCCGCAGTCCAGCGAGCCCTCCGCGCACCCGCCCTCCGCCACCGTCACCTCCGTCCACACGGCGCGCCACCCCATCGCGCCCACCGCCTTGTCCGCTATTATGAACCTGGTCAACCGAGCACAACGCTAGCACGCAGACCTAGTCCGAATATGAGAAGCTCAGACGGGGGTACTGCTTATTGGGACCAAACAAATACTACCTCACATTTTTGTTTGTCTTAAAAGTAAGTTGTTGCTACATTTGTGAAGCACCCGAGAAAGTCTACTAAAGCAAAAGAAAAAGTAACTTACGACAGCCGTATCGAGTTGGAAGAGGAGAGGTACTGCCAGCGGTCGGCGGGCGCCTTCTCCCCGCACAGCTCGAGCGGAGGGCCCGGGCTCTCATACCACAGCCGGAGTACTGCCGCCGGACATCCGCGCTCTGAAAGTCACAATCATATTTTTATTTAACTAACTTGGCAACGAAAACTTTATTGAAAAAGAGGTCTTAATTAATGACAAACAAATGTTTAGAAATATGCTTAGAAATGTTAAGAAAATATTGGCCAAGTTTACCTATTACAGCTTAACGACCATTCAAGTACACAGAGAATCTGTGTCCGTGTTAACACTTACCAGTAAGATGTCCTTCGACAGCGAAATATTCAAAATTGAGCAAGAGTCTCTTCCCGGGGCGCGCCGTGACGAACCAGTTGCAGACCCTGGAGGCCGGCCCGTTCTTGGGCTGCTCGTAGTTCTGCGGGAAGTTCGGGGACGTGATCACGCCCCACTCTGCGCCAGACATGTTGCCTCCGCAGTCGCCGAATATTGACTTCGCCGGCTGAAAATAGAGCATAGGTAAAAGATGAATATTGATAATTATAGAAAACACATTATAGATCACGACTTTATCTTTCTACTTACCTCAAATATATATCTAGCTTTGAATCCAGAGGCGACGGCTTCGGCATCAGTGTGCAGCGCGATGACCAGTCCCGTGGCACCACGGGGCGAGTGCATGGGGCCCGGTGTGGCCAGCCCGCACCAGCGCCCGAGCGGAACCCGTGTACCTTCGCGACCCACCCACCACGCTTCCACCCAATCTTCACTGCATGTTGCGCCACTGCGAACGTGAGTTGATTTTGTAACATATTATGTAGTTTGTCAGAGTTTAGGCTCAGGGTGCTGATATAATTGTGATCTTCGGATCCATCCCAACTTGGTTTTCAGCTAAAATCCTTGTACCTAACCGGGTCGATATAGCCTCTCACTAGGGTAACGAAGTTGTGAGTGTAGTTCAGCTTATTGTAAACCTCTAAAGTTAATTTATTAAGACGTGTAGTTTGTAACATAAGGAAGCAAAGATTTTCGGGCTTTGGTTTTAACCAAATATGTTTACTATCTACGAAACACATATTATCATTGTTGAACAGTGACATGACGTTCAGATTCTTCTGTATGAGCGTGTTTGTGTAGTGCTAATGTTAACTGCTAACTTGTATTTGAGGATCCTATCCCAAAAGTAGACTTTATACAACTCACCTGTACACTCCCGCAGTAGCATTCCAGGCATCAGCCCTCACTTTGAAGTGGTCGAACACCACAGTGACTTGCTCGCTGGGGGTGGCGGCCAGCGTGTAAGTGCAGTTGGTGTGCGAGGGGTAGTTGGAGGGGTAGCGGGGGGAGTTGAACTCGCCGCGTTTCTTCGCTTCGCTTCGGTACGTGAACGCACACTCGCCGCCCGGCGCCGCTGTGCCTGGCACTCGATATTCTGACAAAATAAATTAGTTATCCTTCATCACGCTCACTACATCTTATAAAACACCTCGAAACAGTTCTGGCTATGTTCAAAAACTACAGAATGGATGCAGGTTTCACCAATAGGTAGTGGTAGATTTATGAGGAATGCGGTAGTATAAACTACACCCGTGCAAGAGCCAGGCGGTTCGCGTTGGTTTTAGTCACAATATACCTAATATTTAGAGACACTGAATGTTACTTACCAGTCTCGAAAGTATACTTGGCTTTGAACCCCCTGCCCTGTAATTCTCCTGAGCTGAAGACCATAACAAGGCGGGGTCCGTCGGACAGGAGTGGCGGGGGGAATGGAGGATTGCCACTAGCCCCCTCCCCGCATAGCTCGGCGTCATGCTTGTCATACGAGTCTGTCGCCTCCTGCCCGCGCAGGTATACCTTCAGGTACCCATCAGGGCATGAACTGGAAGAAGTAACAAAGAATTCATATTCCGATTTTAATAACTCTGAGCAAAACTGTGAAACTCATGTGTTACAAAAGATCTGGAGCTAAAAGAGAAATACAAGGTTATGCTCACTCAGGTTTTGGATTCTCGCCCTTCGGTATAGAAAAGTTCTGAAACTCCAATCGAACTCTTTCCAAATTTTGTGAATCTTGCATACCGTATATAAAATATCTGCAAAAGAAAAACATAATATAATGATTAGATATATCACCTACTGGCGTACAATACACAACTTATGGTCGGTATATCTTCATTGACACTTACCTACAAACAACTTTTTGTATATAGGGGAATGGATAATTTGGATGGTACACGAAACCCGTCGATTCCTTTTTACTAAGAATCTTCTGGTCGCACTCTGAGCCCCTAATGTGCTCGGCATCGTGTTTACTTATAAAATCTGAAACCAATCGCGAAAGTTATAAAAAACATTACCTTGGCATTCCTTAAGAAAAGAAAAACCTATTTTATAAAAAGGCAAGGATGTAATAAATTACGAAGTTTGCCTGCTCATTGGGTTGTTGTAATAACAACAAGTTAAATTGGTAGACAGTTATTCAGTCAAGAGAGGACTGGGCCCCATTGTGGATTATACATACCTTTGTTTCTATAATAAGTAAAAGGCGACAGGTAGAACAAACATAATATAATGCATAAGAAGAGAATCGTGTAGGGTTTTTTACTAGGTAAAAAGGTCAAACTTTATCTCGACGGTTCTAATTTTGGACACACTGAGAAAACATCATCATCAACACATCTACAAAAATCTGCTTGGGATTTTCCTGCAAAAATTTATAACTAAAGAAGGTAAATACAAGCAAAGTTCCACTTACCTAACTTAACAAAACTCTCTGAAAACTCGAAGATACCCTTAAAGCCTCGGTTCTGCGTGCTGGCGGCGCGCGGCAACGTGTAGAATGTGACCAGCAGCCGTTCGTCGCTGGAGTACAGCACCAGATTCCTCTGCTGACCGCAGTACGTGCCGATCACAGCCGACGTGTTGTCCGGACCGTCGTACACGCGCACCCAGTCGAACGGACAGCTGGAAATATCACGACAGTTGCTAGGATGCCTATTTAGCTCCAAGAAAAGCTGAGGAGCTCGTGGCTAAGTCACAGCTGCATATGTCGATCATATTAAGACCATATGAAAACATAGAAAAAGGGTTTTCGACATTAAACGCAGATAACTAACGAAGAGAAACCGCCTTAGTCGACACATTTGCCACAAACAAACCTTTAAGATTTTCGCAGATCACACTAGTTATTTAAAGCAATTAGGTCTAGGAATTTCCGTGAATTCCAAACAGGCGATCCACGCTCAGAAACACCCGTACCTACTTTTAGTTATGTTGTCCGTTAATAGACCGTACCAGTCTGTGTTCAAGACCATGCGCCAATTTGGAGATGTCAGGCATATCATTGACGCTTTGGGACCATTACAAGAATGACCAAAAGAACAACTATGTTACAAAAGACGCAAAACAGAATATTACTCACTGAGGTCCGCCGAAAAACAGATCGAAGTCTCGGAACTCGAGCCGTATCCGCTGTCCGGGCTGTCCGCTGAACAGGTAGTTGCACGTCATGTCCTTGGGATAGATGCCCGGGTAGGTTGGCGATAGAAGCAGCCCCGTCTTGCGTTTGCTCGCTTCTATCACGAACGAGCACAGTGTGTTGGGAACTGGGGTGCCCACTTCGAATTCCGCTGTTGGATTTTGGGAAAAAAATGTATTTTTATGTAATTTTTATATGTAACCTCTTGTCAATTTGCAAGAACATTTCTGATAATGAAAAACAATAAATAAAAATAATCTTTACTGACACGAAGTTGAAATTGCACAAAATTTTCAATATAGCAAAAATATTGGACTTCTTATTTAAAACTTCCTTGAAAGTCGAGAGTTATTTTAAAATGTACTAGATCAGAAATGGAGAGTCTGCAACTTCTGACAGTTTCGAAAGCTGAAAATTAGTTATGCGGACGCGGAACTGCTAACTTTAACAGGCACTTCAATGTTGTTGTAATAACTCAATATACATTTTCATGGTTACAACACACATTATATTCTTGACATAGGTATATTTTTTATATTATTTTTTGGAAAATTGAAGGAATCAAAATATTTCCGTCCCTCAATCGAACTCACTTGCGTTGATGAACTGGTAGGTTCCTGTGAAGAGTGTAGGCGGCGTGTACATTTTGTCTGTGAAGAAGGAGAGTGCGACGGCGCGGTGCAGCGAGACGCGGCGGCGGGGCGGGATGGGCCCGCAGTACCTGCCGCCGAACGCCGAGTTGACGAGCTCGCCCGCCTCCAGCGACGCCATCTCCGAGTAGATGTCCATTGACTCGTGCATGCATCTGGACAAGAAGACAATCTTCTTTTACGAAATCCGTCGTAGTTAAAATAATGAAAATGTAGCAGTGACCCTCGCCTATGATAATTACAACGTTTTTTTAAATTGGGTTAAACATTATTTTGATCAAACCACTAATCTTTCAGCTTAGGTTAAATTATAAAATCATCAACAAAACGAATATCGTGTGTTCAGCGAAAATACATCAAGCGAACTTATCCAAGTCAAGGTTCCCGGAAAAGTTTGACCTAATTTCTAAGTCTATACTTATGCTCATAAATAATAGTATTGGTAGAAAACATGTTTGTGTCTCTAATAATGAGGGAGGGGCGAAAGGGATGGATATACTTACGCTGGTAGCTCGCCCACTGCGGCTCCACTGCAAAACAACAAATAAATGAGCGATAAAGTCAAATAACAGCATATTATGATGGGAGGGGGCCTCGTACAAGTACTTCCACACATATGTGAGAAGAGTTTATTTGATTCGCTTTGTTGAAGTTGCTGATTGGAAATACTCAAAGTTGAGAACTTCTATTTCCGAAGTAAAGTTATAAATTGATTCGAAGAGGTGGAAGCTGTGGAACGATTCTAAGGAAAATGTCGAACAAAGAGCCTCTTATGCTCTAATTGTAACTCGTGGACTTTTTTCTCTGTATGGTGTCACAGTTTTACTATTTAGGTAACACATTATTTTAACTGTTTCATGTTCAGGAAAGTTTACGTGTTATACCTACGAGATTCGTATAGCAAAATGCGCCGCTTTTGGGCCAAAGGCGAAAAGAGTGAATGTTTAGACGAAGGAAATGTTTTATAATCCTTCAATTACCGTATCTTCGAGACGAGAAAATCTTCCCGTCTAAATAGGCTTTAAATGCTTGTTCACTCATATGTTCTGCACCATTGGCTGATCACCTGAGAGAGAACAGCCGTGCCTTAACTTCCCGCAAAAACACATAGGAAGTGGTGAAATGTGGGCGTTTTGGGGGTTGCCTTTTTGTTCGAAAAGTGCTTATTTATCACTACTTAATTTGAAGATACGATTTTTGATTTTGACATACTCTGGCGGTTTTCCCCGGAGGTCGAAGGTGCGGAACTCGACGAGCACGCGCTGCCCCGGCGCGGCCAGGAACGTGTAGAGGCACTGGCGGCTTTGGTTGTTCGGGTTCACCAGCTCGGGCGCGTGAAACGTGCCGTTGCTCGCGCCACCGCGGCTCACGAATGTGCGGTCGCACTCTGTAAACGATTTTTATTATGAACACACTTCTATATTGTTATAGGTCGAAGAGGAATTTCTGATAATTATACACGGTTACATTTTGGGTCGTTTTAATTCCGTGGAAGGTCGAACCAGTGCGTAAAACACTATCGATTTGTCAAAACAAAATTTAAAAATAAAGTACTTTTTTTAAATAGTTGTTCGCGTTTTTTATTCACGTAGGTAAAAATTGCTTGGAGTTATTAAAAGTAACCATGTATAGTCCCTATAAAAAATAGTCTTTCATCTGATCCTATTTTTAGAGGGGGACGTAGGGATATTTGATTGAAGAATTTTGGTTCCTATAGTAAAGGAAATTTGTCCGCATCGTAAACTTTTATAGAACAGTTATAAAAAATACTTTTCATTGTTAAAATTTTTGTGTACCTTTTGATATAAAAATCCATTTGGTGACGATCATCTATAGGTTTATAAAAATGTCGCTTGTAGAAGCTTAAATTTAAAATCAGAATTCATATTTTTATTCTTTTTCAAAAGTTCTTTACCTCTGTTGGAGAGATGCAATCACTACGGCTTCACTCGGCTTTAGCACTGATTGCATAGAAGGATGGAATCTAGGATTTATTATGCATGTGTCACCTCACAATTTTCTCGAGAAAATCTATGTTGAAATGAACATGTTCTGATTTTATTATAAATCCTTATATCTAGTTGACCTTATTGGAAGTTTATTGTTTACAAAAAAAAAATATTTAAATTTAATGGTAACAACGGACTACTGCTGCCAATCTACCTCACGTGGACCGGTTAAGCTACTTTCGCATATTTCACGCAAAAAGAAACTCTGATATAAAATTTTAAGGTATATATTTCTATTGATGGGAAATTGGAGTATGTGATCCAGTTTGTACAAAGTAGTAAGATTTATGGAAATAGCAGCGCTGAAAATATCACTAGCATTGTCGAAATTATGTGTATAGTAATTTCTATTAACATTTATATAAATACTTTTAAATAGTCCCCATTATATTTCTCGACAGAAACGACCGCTACCCGCTACGACTGCTACGCTTCGTAGCACGCACAAGTTTTGTAGCCACCGTAGTTATAGTTCAAGTTGGTTTATTTCTTTGTATTTTATTTTTTGAACAGTACTGTAGTTTTTCTTTTTTAATATAAGATTATTTAAATGCATTTAATCATGTCAGACCGGTTCTATGCTTATGTCAGCATAATCTACAATGTTAAACAGCCGTGCTCCTAAAAGGTCCCCTTCTGATAAGCCTACGTTCCTGAAAAAGCCGCGATAACATACCTACATCAGAAACACGCATTGTTAAATTACAAATGAGTGAAATAACATTGATAAACCTCGCCATGGAATGAGAGATTCTTTTGTTATTTTCCGTTTACAATGTTCCCTCTTGATTTTTGTACAACTCTTATACAGGGTGTAACAGAAAGGGTACATACATCCGAAGGGAGGTCAATGTACTCGTAAAACTGAACAACTTTCTAAAAAATAATTCGAAATTCGATTAAATTTTTTTATAGAAAGTTTGAACTTGTCGCTTAAATATTGTATAGAGAGCCGGATTTTTTTATAGAATTTGTTTTTTTTTCCGTTGAAAGTTATTCAGTTTTACGAGTACATTGACCTCCCTTCGGATGTGTATCCCCTTTCCATTACACCCTGTATACCTAATGTCCTACAGATACATTATTTTCATCACTGTCAAAATGAACCACAAACGCAAAAAAAGCAATAATACCATCCTTAATTTTTAACCCAAGCTACCTTAAAACATCTCAGCATCAGCTCTCAGCTAAAAGTTTTACCTCCTCTAAAACCTACACCTGTAGAGACTTATCTCCGAAATAGCCGTCTTTAGCACAACGCTCCGAGCAACGTTTCAGAAAATAAAAACTGCTTTCTTGAAAATAGCGACGGATCAAAAGCGTGTTCGCGACAGACTGCGCCGGGAAGCAACACTATACGTATTCTTTGTTAAATGTTTCCAGCAACTCATTTCTATAACACTTTGTGCAATGTTTATGCCAAGTAGCCTAGTTAGTGGAGTTTTAATCTACCTCTGCTTTGAGTTCTTTTTTTTTGTTACTATCGGACCCAGCGATCTTCGAGTCACCTAACAGTCTATTCTTTAATTTATTGTTTTGTTTTTAATTTTCATTTCGACTTTTTTTTCTCTCCTTAAGAACCATCCAAATCTAAATCCACCCAATCCAAAAATCAAAAAATATTCTTTAAAAGAATTAGAGAAATCAGTTCCGCTGCTCTCGAGATTTGCGCTTAAGAACGCATTCAGCTAATCATTTTTCATAATATACATAGATTTATATTTTATTACATATAATTTTTTAATTTTTATTTTACGGAATATGAAATGTGACAGTAAACTATTAATTCATAGTCTAACCCCACAAACACAATGAACAAAGCCTTCAACCGCTTTTGAAATTAGCCCGTCCATGTTTTGTACACACGGGTCTTTTGTTTGGAGTCGTGTAGCGAGTTCGTATCATTTGGTAAATGTCGCCAGCATGCTCGACTTGGGTGAGGTCACGCTTCAGGCTGATTCCTTTTAATTTCGAGCTGTTACGCGCCATGAAAAGTTTACCTACCGCTTGGCAACGCCCGAAAAAGACTTGATTAAGAAGATGTATTCCCGATATAAACATACAGACACTTATTGCAGAAGTTTCATTACGAAATACTTTTAATAAACACAATGATATCATTATGACGAATAACAGGCACACATCACATGCTCGGGTTGTACATCAAAACAAAAACACATCAAAACAATGGAAGGTCCCGAATCGCGTTTTGAGTGGAGCCGACAGCAGAATAGCGACTACAAACGTGTAACGTTCTTTATCGAAAATGGGATGGAGGTGATAGAAATCTACATTGTGCCAGGGTGTAACACCTATTGGAAAAACGCCAGTTATAATGTTTTCCATTTGCTGGCCGTCCACACTTTGTGTTTCATATCAATTTCAATTTCGTTTCAGGTAAAAAGTGCTGCGAGTATGTTGTGTCGGCGGAAATTTTATTTCATGCGGAGTTTTTGGGTCGCTCGATCAATTTGTCACGGGAATGAAGGCTTGGTGACTGGCTGTGCGGGACATATATTCGTGCAGTGTCGGTGACAAAGCTGTGGGCGCTAGAATAAGATCTCTGTATTAAATGTTCGATGATGGTATGTTGCAAGCATATGTCATGGTTTTGATGATTGTATTTTTTGATAAAGTATTATTTCTCAACTTAACAAACTATAATATAATAGAATATTAATCCATTAAAATCACATAAATCTGCAGTCATTATCAAAATTTTGAAGTACCGTATTCACCTGAATGCCTAATAAAATATTTTCCTACTTCGAGATCTTATTGTAGCGTATTGTTTATTTATTATTAGAAGACGTACTTGGAAGTTTAGTGGGCGAAGGCTCAGCGAGCGACGCGCGGCTCGAGAGCTCCGTGGTCTCTCCCGCGAGCACTGCACAGAAATAACATCTAGTTATTTGTAAGGACCAACTTATCATTTCATAAAACCTCTTTTAAAAATTTTATTTCTTAAAACTCTGTTTTAGTAAGACAGACTTGAAAAGTATCTTCACGTCTGGCACTATGAAGTTTAGTAATTAATTCGCGTGACGCCATATTCCCGACCTTCCGCACTCGACTGTACTCCAGTACTCCACATAACTTGATGAAGTATTCTCACTCGAGCTGTCAAGAATGCATAAATTCGAGCAACTTTATCAACGTCACGGTATTTTAACGTTAAACTTTATGAAGCTTTTAGTTAAACATTTAGTTCTATATTCTAGCTTTTGCTAGAGGCTTCACCTACGCCGCGCACCTGGTTAAAAGTTAAGCCTCAATAAATGGGCTTTCCGAAACTGTAAAAACACATTTTGGGGGCTGTCTTTTGTAATTTAGGAAGTTCAAAAAGTGCTGTTTTACTGCAATAATTTTTCAAACCGGTCTAGTTGTTCCTGAGATTAACGCGTTCGAGCTAACAAACTGATGAAAATACGATACCTACTCTAATTTCATTTTATAAGACGATACTTGTACGTTGTTGATAAATCCTATAAACCTAATGCGGCGTTGAGAACAATGACAAATAACAACACAATTTATTGTGAATAAATAAATTAGATGACGGGACGTGTCGTTCGCGAGGTACGTACGTATTCTTATTATATCTTTAAGGTAATGGAAGAGAGTACGTCTAATGTATCTTTTTAAATGTATGGAGAAAGATTATTTCGGAGAGTACACGTCTGCAGTGTACCGTCTCATAATATAAAGAAATTACGTTGGCGAAATTGAGTTTGCATTCTGTGTTCTTACTCATTTTCCACCATAATGACTTAAGGCAACCGAATTTCAGCGTCAAGTCGAAGATACAAGACAAATAGCTATATATACTTATAGTTGGGATGATGACTAGGTCAAAATTAAAATACTTTGGGCCAGGTTTCACAGGTTACAGTTTACAGATAGCCACTATCTACCACATAGATTAAAAAATGGAACACAATTGGTATGAAATTATCTGCTAGATAAACTATCTGGAACTTATCAGCAACGGTTAAAAACGTTTTCATTTTTTTATTGATAATACCTATAATCGAAATAAGTATACGGTTTGCTCTGAAAAATCTTTGACGTCATAGTTTGTGTTTTCATACAAATTGTATAGAAAGTAACCGTTTTGGACGTTTCAATAAAAGTATTGAATTTGACTAGTTGTCAACTGCAGTATTAATTTTTAAACACGACTTTAATAAGGTGCAATAAAAATATCTGCCATGGCTTTAATGGGAGGTAGTATTGTGTTTATAGATTACAATAGTGAAGATAAATTAGAGATTTTTTGACATTTTTTTTTTCCTACAAACAGACGTATGTATATATGTATGTGTAAATTGTGAACCACGTTATGTAGCGTAGAGCCAATGTTAAATTGAATTAACTGCTCCGGGGTACGAAAGTTCTTCACTATTGTAATCTATAAACACAATACTACCTCCCATTGAAGCCGTGGCAGATATTTTTAGAGTACCTTATATAACTCAGCTTTGGTTTGTTAGCCTTATTTGACAGTCTAAATACAATAGAACAGCTCAATCAGACATCCAAATTCAGCAATAAATTATTCCTATTGGGATCTTTCAACGATAAATTTTCGCTAAACTTTAGTAATACCAGTACCACAGACTAGAGATTGTGTTGTTAATAGACAGGGCGGATTGTGGGCTATGTATCTGTAGATCTGGCAACAAACTAGACCGGTGTCCGGCTGCGGAAAACTTCTCCAATTAAGTACTGTAGCTGCTAAGAGAAATATGTTCCACCGCAAATGCTGAAGTTAAGGGAAATAAATATATGTATAATGCAAAATAAATATAAAGTAATAGAATAATGAGTAGGTAAGTAGTACAACGTACTACATATTGTTATTATTTGTATCATCATCATCAGGCTTTTTATTGTCCCACTGGGCACAGGCCTCCTCTCACACACAGAAGGATTGAGCGTTCGTTACCACGCTTGCTCAATGCAGGTTGGTGATTTAGACTTTATAGTTCAGGTTTACTCGAGATGTTTTCCTTCACCTTTAATCAGTCATTGGTGTCCAAGATATACTTAGAAAGTCCATACAACTTAGAAAAGTTGCATTGGTGCTTGCCTGACCTGGGAACGAACCCGCACACTCATACTTGAAAGGCTGGTACTTTAAACACTAGGCCATCACCACTTTATTAGTATAAATAATTTTAATAAAACCTTTTTTAGTGTGAGATGATTTGAGTTGTGATTGCTCTAGAGTCTATACTATGATTATAACTATAATCTAACTAATATATTAACTTACAAATTTTCATATATAATAATATATGAAAATTTGTAAGTTAATTGGTTTTATTTTCTAAATTAATTATCTTGCCCATTGTCCTGTATTCTAGAGAATACAATATAGCGTTTAACTTACACATCACACGTCGAGGTGTTGATTGTGAGTGACGAAAGCAGGTCACGCCAACCGCAGATTAATAAAATAATTGCATAAACTGATTTCAGTGTAATCCCGCTAATAAACCTCACATTTAATTGACCCAATATATCATGAGATAATGGGATATCGTATATAGTGCATCTAACTATGTATAGACTTATAATGAGTATTTTATTTCTTGCAAATAACTGTAAATAATATAATAATATATCGGGACACCTTTTCATACACGGTCGGTTAGCCCCAAGCCAACACAACAGATAAACTACATATACTTTACACAATATTTATAAATACATATTGTAACACCCCGACCACAGCCAACGATCATGCTCATCACACAATTGTCGACCGTGCCAGGAATCGAACCCGGGAAATTCAGCTCGGCTGTCCTGCGTGGTTACTATTGTGCCAACGGGGTCGTCAAAATACCCTACTTCGAGTACCTTTTCCTTTATCTTGTAAATGTCTAATTCTTGATGTAACAGTTCTGTAATTTTCCTTAATCTTCCACAAATCTCCCACACACCGGCAAACTCAATCGTTACAGTTAGCCGAGTTCTAAAATGTTTGGTCATTAACGTCTAGCACACATGCGCATAACTTGACGCGCGCTCGAACACACGAGGCACAACTTACTAAATATTAGCGACAAGTACGAGTTGGGAAGCCGTAACTAGACAGACAGATATGTTTGCCGATAGATATATCATGATGTATGTATGTTTTGAGGTAAACCTGTAGATGCCAGGGACAATGACCCAGAGAACGGCTTAGAGCTGCCAAAAATGCAACTAATCAAGTTGACAACTAGTCAAATTCAATACTTTTGTTGAACTGTCAAAAACGGTGAGGTACCTTCTACGCAATTTATATAAAAGTACAAACTATGACTTTACAGATTTCTCACATCAAGCTATTTTTTGCATGTACATATGATCAATAAAGAAAACAATTTTTATATAATAAATGAAGGTGACATAATTTTAAGATTATTTACCAAATGTATATGATAAAGAATTTTTTACCTAGTCTGCAGTTGTCAGACCAAAATTCAGTAACGCTAGACCGTTTATTCCCTACAATTGGAATAAGTGGGAATCTGAGAGGGAAAGAAAGAATTTGGATATTTAAATTTTCTCTCCTGAATTTGCAAAATGCAGCTGCAAACTTAACACCACAACTGTTCGGCATTTTGCCAAGCTATCACATACAAAATGCTTGAAAAGCTTTATTTAAGCAGTACTCATTGTATTAAGAATATTTTCTGTAGTAGAAGACATACTCAGCTTACGTCGCGGCATACTACGTCAAACTAATATGATGTTCGATCGGCTCAGAAGTGCCGAATGTTAGTTAGTGACAGAAATAGGCCGAGCCGATAACAAGACGCCGGCAACGACATCGACAGCGGCCTACATTCTGACACAGTTCTGACGTTATTTTGTTTTAACGATAATAGATTTTAACTAGATACACAATTTTAATGTTTTGTCCTTTCAGTATCTGAATCGCACACTCACATTTTAGGAAACGTATTTAATTTTTTTAGGTAAAAAGTATACGCTTCTCTAAATACAGAGTATTTTCACCGCATTATCCCCTAGAAACCGCACAAAACATCGCAAAAGCTTTCACACCACAAAAAGAAAAAAATACAGCTTAAAAAGTATAATACCCCTACATGTGGCAGCTAAAAGTTCTACCTCGGCCAGCTTCGAAGTTTAAAAAGTTAATACAAAGGACGCTAATGGCCGCATACATACTGGAGGTACGTTACACCTACGGTCTGACGTCACCGCTTCCTGGTTGGGACAACCGCGCTAACTTTGTTGTCGGACGTGCATCGACGTTTCCGTGGTAAAAGCTCTATACTATACGACACTACGTGGCGTAGTTATAGTGTGTCTTGTTCTTATTCATGTAGGCAAAAGTAGCAAAATGGATTTTCTAATAATACTTAGTAGAATATAATTTTATTTATTTAATCTTTATGTAACAAAAAAATTGGTATCAAGGCATTCTTTCCAGTCAATTTAAGGTGACGCAGAGATAGCATTGTAGTTGCATTGTAAACAGGACACCAACTTAACTAAAAGAGGTTTTGTTTATGTTGACGATTTCACACAAATTGACCTAAACTAAGGTATAAAGTCCTGCCTTTAGGGCCAGGGTCTGCCTGGGCCGGGGTTGTTCGCAAAAGTTACCGTGGCTCTGGCACACAGGGACCTTCAGAAGGAATATAGTGGGTTTAAGGAGAGTCTGACACTCCCTCCAGCCGCACCATCAGCGGGAAGGGTTATTTGATGATATCCCACGAAGTAAAGGTATAAAGTCCTCGGAATTAAAAGAGAGTGATCAAATGTACGTGTATAATAAACTCGCGTGTAGGTACTCAATCATTATCAATATTTTTTCCAGTGTATTAAAATCATGGTATATGTAAACGTCGTAAATAAACAATCCAGTCGTCCATAGTGGCAGTTACTAATAATTGCTTATTCATATTTTGCAATTGAATCCAGTCTAGACGGGTACAGGACAAGTGTACGAATACCAGTTTGCTCCCCTCCGTTAAAATCAGACAGATGGTTGAAATCAATTGCACGGCGTGAGATTTAGTTCACACGTTCTGTTTTGTGCAGTAAGCTAATAATTAGTGTAATTTATATACTTGTATTTTAATTTATTACTGGTTATACAGATAGTGCTGTAAAAAATAAACTCATAGGCGAGTTCTTAGTGTCTTTTTTTAATTACATATTTTATTTCAGTTTAGTATCAGATTATATTTAAATATCATTTAGCACTAATAAGCAGAACTCCTCTCTCTCTCTCTCTGTCTCAACAAAAACACAAAAATTCAGAGCTACAAGATTCAAAACTACAAATTGTGTTACTGATTTTCGTAGAGTTTAATACAGCGCCACCTATTATTTCACATTGACAACTACATTGTATTTATTCAAAGCAAAATCAACCTCACTAACTACAATGATTAAAAATTCAAATCCTTTTAATTAATAAACATGCAAAGGAATTATTCCCACGTTACTAATACCTATAATATTTGTTTTTGTCAAATTCAGGGTAGGATTAATAAAGTTATGACGTCACAATCCAGGTCGCATGGCTGACTGAACGCAATTTCAATTCAAATTCGTATTGTATCCAAATTACTAATTATAATTTGCGGTTTATTTAGACCTTTGTGGGCTATGCATATGATTTTATTACTGTTTTGGACATTAATGTGCCCACGAAATTAAATTGTGTGATATATTATTCCGAGTATTATATAAGTATCATATCAATATAGTCTGCTTGGATTAACAAATAAGCTAAGCTTGGATTTCATTGTGATTTTGGTAAGCATTCTCTATTGTTATTATTATACTTTTACTTTTTTCAAAACACGAAAATTAGTTTTTTTTTATATCAATTTTGTTCTAAAATCTGAGCGTATTCTCTACGTTTTTCTTGGCTTAGTAAAACGAAACAGTAAGACTGTTTCGTTTGAACGACTACGTATGAACGACGATGAACGACAGTAATTTCTTCTACATTAAATACTTTTTTATAGTCCCACCGTATAATCCTGGCATAAAATAAGCTTTCAGACATACAGTTAAATCTGTTCGGTAAACACTCTACAGTAATTAATTAATGATCCAACTTCTTTGAGATGAAACCCAGCGATTTATCATAATTTGCACCGTCATCTTTCCTAGTCATCAATTTAAAGAGAGCAAACGGTTGAGTGTTTTAAAATGTTTCCATGATAAGTAAGAGATAACATTTTAAAGGAATTTAACAGAAGATAAAACATTGTGCTTAGCAATGGGCGTGACGATAAAAAAAAAACTAATGATTCCAATCACTCTCGTCTACTAGATTAGCTAAACATATTGGACAAATATTTGGTTATTTTAACAAAACCAAAAACAATGCATTTTAAAATACGAGTTATACAATAAAAGTTTTATTTATTTACCTTTGGGTGGTGGAGAAATAGTAGTGGTAGGTGCAATACTTTATTACGATAGTTTATAAGATACGGACGTGGGGGCTTCTGGCGTCATGTTTAAGTAACAAAAGCCTAAAGGACTTCACACGAATTTTCAACGTGTTGTATCCTCGTCATTATAGTTTAGTGGGGAAACGAAAACACTATTTATATATAACGTTATATAATATACTAGCGGTCGCCCGCGGCTCCGCCCGCGTGGATGTCGGTTTTCGCGACAAAAAGTAGTCTATGTGTTGTTCTGATGTATAACCTATAGAGGACCCCCGCGGATACGCCGGTGTGGATGTCGATTACCGCTACCAATGCCTAACTTTTGTCGGTATGAGAAGCTCGCGCTCGGACCTCCCGCCTTATATTATACCTACCGACCGACTTGCTGATTATCGTATTTTATGTATAAGTTTGGTATTTCTATGATTCTTTTTTTATAGAATATGTTATAATGTTATCTTTTGTTAATTAGGCATGAGCGAGAATATTATAAACATAAGAGTAAACAAATCAATAACAAATAATCAGAAAGCTCCGAACTGGTAAACTATCGGGAGTTATACGTGTTATTGTGAGTCAACCATTAAAGATAGACATATGCTGTTGTGGATTTTTTTTTAGATAATTTTATGTAGAATATTTCCGTCATACATGATTTCTATGTAGCTTTAACCATTAAGGCTGCACACGCGACGAAAGCTTAAAAAATGGTGTAACTTCTCCCGTTTTCCCAACATTTTCCTTCACTGCTCTGCTCCTATTGATTGTAGCGTGATGAAAAGTATCCTATAACCTGCCCAGGAGTATGAAGAATAATTGTACCAAGTTTCATTAAAATCCGTCCAGTAGTTTTTGTTCCTATTAATAACATACAGACAGACAGACAGACAGACAGACAAAAATTTTACTGATTGCATTTTTGGCATCAGTATCGATCACTTATCACCCCCTGATAGTTATTTTGAAAATATATTCAATGTACAGAATTGACCTCTCTACAGATTTATTATAAGTATAGATTTTTATTCGTCATACATATTCTGAGCAGCTTTTTTAAACACACACATTAAGTCTAAAGATCTGGTGTATGCCTTTCTCTTTGGGAATTTATTAAAATTATTTTGCTAACAACCAGGCAACGAAACATACAACAGTCCAAAGAAAGAAAAATTAAATGTATAGGGTAATGTTATAGAATTTTATAAACGAAGGCTGCTATTTAAAGAAAGAAAGAGTTTTCCAACAGCGGCTGCGGTGCAGTCATTAAATAAAGTGATCCAATTTCCAAGTTTTTGTAAATCGAAATTGCATTTTTACTGTGAGATGTATTTAAATACTCCAAAGAATATTGCAATGGCAGCAAAACAGCGTTGAAGCACGTTTTAAAACGTCAGTTTTTGCTATTAAAAATACTGAAAACAGAACCAATATACATAGTACAGATGCCAGCACATCAACCTACCTCAATCTGTCAACCTTAGCACATTACCGAAAGGTTAATATTCGATTGGTAAAAATTGACAGAGACGGTTAGATTGACCAGCTAGCATATGTACGTCAATCTAGGTTCATAGAATTAGTGTAGGAGATAAATTAGATTTTCAACTTCCCTAGCTATTTCAATAGGCACAAAATGACGGTCTCTCTGAACCCAATATTTGGATGGAAATTGCTGACATGTAGGAATACATTACAAAGTTAGTTTACTGTGAAAGCTTCAATTAAACCTTCCATAATACTCTTAACGTACAGCCTCCAAACATTGGTAATACAATCCTCGTCACAGATCTAATGATCGCAGCAAAACTTCAACAAATATTTACCTCGGCTTTGATAAAATTAGGGATGATTCGGCGGTATATGAAAACGCTTGGTCTTATCAGCCTGTTAGCAGGGTCCCGTGGTATCCGGGCGCAAAATGTCGTCATATCCGATAGCTAAGCCGCTAGCTAAGCCAGTTAGTTTGAAACAAGATAAGAGTGCGATTCAAAAGATCGCCTATGTTACATTAAATGGATTTTCCTCTCGGTTTGGATTTGGTCTTCATTACTTCGTTAGAATTTTCCCATTTATATCTCCAAAATAAATATCTGGACATCTAGAATCGTCTTGCGAACCCCATTGTTATCTCCAAGCCGGGCTTTTAGAATTCGACATCAGACCTTTCAGATCTTCGATTTGACGTTCCCGTAGTCGCTGGCATAAGCAACAGGATCCGCGTACGAAGTTGTGGGCCGCAACTAGTCCCAAATAAACCAGAAAATTAAAACCAGAAAAACAAATTCAGACCACAATCAAGATTTATGTTTATATAATTTTTTTAGCAAACTGAAGTAACAAAAATTGTATCTTATAACCACTAGCTTTTCGGCGAAGTGATGGCTGCAGACAGGAGATGAACGTATCCGTAAAAAAACTATAATAATTAATTCCCAAATCATTGGCCACACTGTTTTAACTGACTTCTCAAAATGACTTTAAATATCTGACTACCTGTAGGATGTTATAAACATGTGCAGCATTGTCTCGACTTGTAAATTATTATAGGATCTGAATGCGGGAAGCCGGGTGTAGCGAACACAATGACTGATATTGTCTAATCTAACACAATGCATTGATGTAAACATAATCGTTGCATCATAATGACCATCTGGGGATGTTTTACCAATCTATAGTAAACTAAATATACTCGTAGACAATTATTTTTGAGGCTTATTTTGAGGCGTATTTGGATACAAAAATATACTTTCAGCATTTTGATCAAAAGTATATTTCCGTATTAGACCATGAAATGGAAAACCTTCTAATGAATGAAGGTGATGGTTGAAGATACCCATGAAAAGCCCCTCTTCATATGACCGACGAATCGACCCTGAACCACAGGCCTAGTTCCAAGGGAACAAGATTGTTCGAAAGAGCTACTGGGTTCGAAAGAGCACAGAGCTCTTCGAATAAAGGTGGGTTTTAGTCAGTAAAAGCCTGACACTCCCTTCCACTGCAAAAACAGCAGGAGGGCTCATCTAATGATTTCCTAACACAAAAGACAATCCTTAGTTCCACGAAGGCATACAAGCAGTCTTTCATAAATTACATATATATAATGAATACATTTACCTACCTACATAATTAGTATTTGAAAGTTGTACACTGGAGGCCGTAAATATGTAAACACGACAAAGCCCCGCGCGTCGGGGACAAGAGAGAGCTTAGCAGAATTACACTCGTCAAGGTATGTAATACTCGTATGTACTCGCTGAATTAATTTCCAAGGAACTCTTTATGTAATATTAAATAGTACAGACGGCAGCACATCAAGCTACCCGAAACACTCAAATTTTCCCAATCAACTTTGGATCATGTGCTTCGGCGATAAAGTAGAACATCTATTAAAGTCTGTACGATCTTTAAATAATGTAGAATATCATAATGAAATGACGTATTTCAACCAAGCTTCTCAGCTACATATGTATATCCTTTGACTAAGTCTGTCTTAGTCTGTAGCTGTCAGCAACAAGTTGTTATATTGGAGAATTTAAATATAATTTTCCGTGTTTGTTCCACCTAACTTCTAAATCAAATCCTTACGTCCATATCCTTGCTCCTTAATAATATTAAGAATGCGAAAGTATCTGTCTGTCTGTTCACGCTTTCACGCCAAAACTTCTGAACCAATTTAAATAAAATTTTGTAGACACACAGTCTAGAGTCTGAGATAGGACATAGGCTACTTTTTAGCTAGTTCCTAGGAACTATCACTAGGAACTAGTTCGGGCGGTGGGTGGAACCGCAGTGAACTGCTAGTGTTCCATAAAACAGCATAACAATATCCAAAATTTTCCTTAGTAACATAGTTGATAGCAGGTGTGAATGCTGTGTACTCGTAATACAGCTATATTAAACTCCCATATCTATCCATCGTGTTAACACTTATAGATAGTGACAGAATTATCAGCCACCACATTAATGAAACATTTGCCAGAATATATTAGGAGTGTTTTATAGCTACTGTAATCTATATGACTTTTTGTAATAAGGTTCGTTTATTATTTTTTATATTACATAAATAATATCTCTTTCATAAGAATTTGTTTCAATAAAGTAATAAATGTTGAGTGTCATCATTAAAACTTTATTATTTGGCAAAGAGATATAAAAGGGTAAGAACGACTTTCTTTTAAAAAATGTACCGGTGGGCTTTACCGACATCTACCTTCACTCTACCTATGGTATACCCAGCCAAGCGCAAATTTGAGTAAGATACAGGAAACTATGGAAAATATGTCACCTGCCAATTGAAGATTATACAAAGAATGTATATGTCAAAAAGGCAGGAGGACACTCGCGAGCTCACTTACCAGGTCCCCAGAAACTAGTTGCTAAATAACAAGGGCGCAACAGGGACATGAGCGGCTGAAGAGGAAGGCGGATCACGACCTCTCCTCATTACATACCACATACAACGAGGCATCCACCCTCCAAGCACAGCTACTAACCCAGCAGCGCTCTGGACGGCCAATGAAGGCAAGTCAGAATTGGGAGTCATCGTTCACTTCGGTATATTAAACCAAATATTGTGGCTATCTGTCTGTATTTTATCACGATGTATTGTTCCATATCTTTTCATATTTATTGAAGCTTTGCAAATAGTACTATGCATAATAATACCTATTGAGTAGAAACTAATATCCCGGATAAGTTACTGTAACAAAAGAATTGATGATACCTTTTGCTGTCTGCCTGTGTACTTGAGTACTTATAATATTTTTCCGCCAGAATTTCCAACATAAAGTTAATACAACTTTGCAGATAAGCAGGTAAATATCTTATTGCATGGATTTGTTCCGATATTGGAAGAAAGTTTTTGTTGAATTTTTTGTTATAAAAGTAAGACAATTTTTTTTAGAAATCGTGAAAAGTTTAAACCAATATGTACAGACGCCAGCACATCAAGATACCCGAAACTGTAAAATTTTCCCAATCAACTTTGAACCTATATGCTTCAGCGATAAAGTTGAAAACTATTAATTAAGGAAATTTTACAGATCACTGTATCTGGATGTGCTGGTGTCTGTACAAAACAGAACCAGCATCATCAAAGCCGCCAGATAACAGCAACCTCAGTTTCACATTAAACTTTGGCACACAATAATCTTTCAGACTATAGTTACTAGGTACACTATCTATCTATCCACTAGTCTCTTCATATATAATGTTTGCGAACCTCGCCGCAAGTGAGCATAACACATACAAACAAACGAGCTTAGTTCTATAAGTACATAAGAGGAGTACACCGAACTTTCGCTGTGATGGTGGCATGGTCGCTAACGGGGTAAGCCTGTGGACGTTGGCACCGTCACACAGCTTACAGTCTCTGCAGGGTTTAGTTACCGGGAGAGCGTTGTTTTAATTTGAGCGCTATAAACGATGGAAAAAGAACATGTACATACATATACATATGTTGTAGTTATGTCGCTTTTAAATTTAGATTATAATAGACACGTGTCTATTATGAAGTAACAGGCGCACGGATCGATCGATCGATTGACCAACGTTTGGTGCGGACGATCCGTGGTTGGGGGACCATCTTGTCATGGCGAGTTCTTCCGTGCGTAGGAAAGCCTTAGAAAAGCATGTTAAATTGGTACGGCCTGGCTGTCATTTGGATATTACTGACAGTCGTTACGGGTGGTCATTATTAATTATGATTCATTTCCCTGTAGCATGGCCCAATCTTATCATCTTCCGTGCCTTTTCCCAACTATGTTGGGGTCGGCTTCCAGTCTAACCGGATTCAGCACAATTTTTACAAGGAGCGACTGCCTACCCGACCTCCTCAACCCAATGGCCCGGGCGTCAGATTTACTGGCTTCTGATTACCCGTAACGACTGCCAAGGATGCAAGAAAAAAAGTATTTTAGAGTGTATACTAAAGTATTACTAGATATTAATCATCACGTAGATACCTACAGCTCGTACAAAAATTACAATCACCGTTTTTTAATTACGATCGGTATCAGCGCCGCTATCTTGTTGACTGGCTATGAAGAATGAAGAAGAATTATGACGGCACAATGAACGAGCTAGATTCTTGTTACTACCTACTGTTCTTTGTTCTCTATCAGGGGCGTAGATACTGCCGTATCTACCGTATTAATAATACGGGGCCCCTGGACCCCGAGGGCCCCCAACGTGCTTAAGCAAAAATTCACATAAACTTCTGCGCAGATGATTTCGTACTAAAAAAGCACAACTCTCGTAGATCCTGACCATGTATGAACACTTATAACTTATTTATAATTTGTAGCGCGCATTACGGTTGGCACCGTTGCCATGCCGAGTACGGGTGGCTAACCTGCACGGCGCTCAACCAATCACATCCTTTCGCGCCCAACGATATACGCTCGCGGCGCAGTACGCGCGCATCTTATAGAATTATTGAGAGTTTTTCGCGGCAGAACGACACAGTCATTATAACATTCCTAACATTTTCTAAAACTTTCTGTGTAACTAAGTTATAAGTAACTGGTGTATTAATAAACTTTTTTACTAAACATTAAAAGCCGTCGTTTATTTTATTACAAGTGGCTGCCCAACGTACGGCAAGTGCTCGTTCATACGAACCTACTCAATAATACAGACTGGTAAAGTGTATTGTTCGCGTGTGTTTTTACGTTCACTTATCATGCCGCTTACACGCGGTCAGGAGCAAAGGCAAAAATCGCCTGCGTCCGCCGACGACGAGGTCGCCGGCGCCGCCGAGGATGACGCCGGGAGCAGCGTTACGAACTTCTCCTTAGGCCAAGTGGCCGCTATGATGGCCGCCATGCAGCGGTCGCAAACGGAAGCCTTCGAGCGCCTGCTGGACAAAGTAGCCAGCCGCCCTTCCTCGTCTCCGTCTCCTGCATCTCCACTCGCCGGCAGCGGAACCTTCACGCACTGCACCGCCCGCTTCGGTGGTGACGCCGACGAGTCCGTGGACGCGTTTGTCGACGCAATCCAAAGCTACAAGGACTGCGCCAATGTAACAGAAGAAAATGCCCTGAGGGGCCTATCGATGTTACTAACGAACCACGCCGCAATATGGTACCAGGGAGTCAAGAAAGAAATAAGTTCATGGAATGCCGCTATCGACTTATTATTGAATACCTACGGCGATAAACGCCCGCCGCATCGAATCTACAGAGAACTCTTTATGTTAGAACAAAATGATGAAAAAACCGACGTGTTCGTTGCCAGATGTCGTGCTTTGCTGGCAAAAATACCTGCCGGCGACATAACAGAAAAAGCGCAAGTCGACATGGTCTACGGCTTACTCGACGTACGAGTAAGAAAACATTTGAGGCGGGAAGAGTTCCATAATTTTTCGGGCTTACTACACCTCGCCCGTTCCATCGAGACGGAGGAGCCCGACGTGCGAACGCGATCAAGAAAACCGAACGTGTATGACAACGGTCGCAGCAGTGGCGTGGCGCAGCCGCCACCGCCGCCGCCGCGCCGCCGCTCCGCAGCGCCCGCATCGGCGCCGAGCACGGTCAGCACAGCGCCATCGCCGAGTACATCTACGCGACGTTCGTCGGTCGTTCACGACAACAGTGCGGGTCCGCGTCCGAATATAAATGTCGCGAAACCTCGATGTGTATATTGTAAACAATACGGACACGTACGTGAAGATTGTAATAAATTATCCAAGTGCGTAAATAATAATAATAACAGTGATAAGTCGTCGCTATTTTGTTATGGTTGCGGAGAGAAAGGAATAGTTCGTTCGCAATGCACTAAATGTAATAATAACTTGTCGTTCTCGTCTTTGTCAATCGGTACAGATCCGGTAAGTGATTATAACTTTATTACATTCTCTGATAACACTCCAAGTCGTAATACCGCCCTTGTAAGTTGTAGTAGCAGGGTTAGTTATAAACAATCACGCGATTCACAGTGTAATAATTATCAGATTCACTTACCATCAAAACACTCACAACAGTTCGACTACATACAAACTAATAATAATCGTGAATGTCAGAGTAATAGTTATCAATGTGATTTTGAATCTCACAGTAGTCAATGTCGTAATAACGTGTGTTCCGATACTTCCAATGTTCTGGTAAATAGTTGTGAATCGAACACGTCAACCCGCGTTGACTCACCTGCTAGGGTCAATGACCTTTCTGTTGACGAATATAATAGTAGTAACTTACCAGTTAGGGTAGATTCACCTGTCAGCACATTTCGCCATGATACCTCTTATGATAGGGTGAATGTGCCTGTTGTTAGCTATGGTGATACCTTGTCACCTGATAGGGTGAATGTGCCTATTGTCAGCTATGGTGATACCTTGTCACCTGATAGGGTGAATGTGCCTGTTGTCAGCTATGGTGATACCTTGTCACCTGATAGGGTGCATGTGCCTGTTATCAGCTATACTGATACTTCACCGCTTGTTAGGGTAAACTCACCTGTTGTCGTCCCAGCTCATAAGTCGTGCCGTTCTGACGTTGATCAGCTTAGCTTACCTTCAGTAGTTTCCTCACTCTGCGCCGATTCTTCGATGACTACTACTGTTTCTTCGGGTAACGCTGAGCCTGCGGTTTCTCTCTCTGCGTCTCACGTTTTATCGACGCCGGCCGTACATTCAACGCAGCCTAGACCTGTGCTTAGTATTCAGGTTCTTGGGTTAAGGGGCATGGCTTTGCTGGATACAGCTGCTAAGTGTTCTATAGCAGGACACAAGCTTTTTAATATATTTAAGGAAAAGGGGCTTACCTTTGGTTCTAAGCAGGTTAACGTCCAGCTAGCTGACGGGGTGGTCCATCCTCGCGAAGTCTTCGTGGTGGATACCGATGTCTGCATTGGTGTGGTGAAAACCGTTCGTGTCACCTTTACGATTTTTCCGGAGGCTGATAACAACGACACTCTCCTGGGAATCGACTTTCTCCGTGCTGCAGGTATGGTTATTAATTTTCATACTTCTTCTTGGCACTTCTCTGGGGACACGCAGACCTTTCCATTGGAATACGAGGGAGGATTATCCTCTAGTAATTCAACATCTGTGTCTGCTATGTTGCTAAGGGCTGACGAAGGCTTATCACTAACTGGCGATCAACGGCAACAACTCGCTGATTTGCTTCAGCACCATGAAGACGTCTTCCGTCTAGGAGGAGAAGCGACACGCTTCGCCGAGCATCGTATTGATACGGGAGACCATGCACCGATTGCGGTGCCACCATACCGCCTTACGCCCGCGAAGAGGTCCGCAATGGAGGCGGAGATCAACAAGATGTTGACTGATGGCGTGATAGAGGAGTGCGAGTCGGCTTGGGCCGCACCCGCTCTTCTCGTCCCCAAGAAAGATGGTACGTATAGGTTCTGCGTAGACTACCGCCGCCTTAATGCTGTTACCAAAAGTGACACATACCCTTTGCCGGTCATCGAGGACCTGCTCCATGCTACTAAGAGGGAAGGGTATATGAGTACTATCGATCTCCGGTCAGGCTACTGGCAGGTGAGCGTATCACCAGCAGACAGAGACAAGACAGCATTTGTATCACCTTTCGGTACGTACCGTTTTACTCGTATGCCATTTGGCCTAAAGAATGCCCCAGCCACCTTCCAGAGGCTAATGGATCGTTTTCGATCTGGGCATGCTTTGAAGGATGTCACACTATTAGTGTATTTGGATGACGTATTGGTGCTGTCAGACGGAGACTTCCAGAAGCATCTGGATGACCTGGAAGCAGTTTTCAATCGTCTACGTGTTTTCGGCCTTCGTGCTAATAGAGATAAGTGTAACTTCGCTTGTAATCAGGTTAAGTATTTAGGTCACATAATTACTCCTAAGGGGATCATGCCTGATGAGACCAAGGTTCAGGCCATTCAGCAGATGAATGAGCCTACTAACCTCAAACACCTGAGAGGCTTCCTTCAAACCTGTTCGTGGTTCCGGAAGTTCGTGCCAGGGTTTTCTGGGATAGCTCAACCACTCACAAAGCTTACGAAGAAGAATGAGCCGTGGGTTTGGGCCGACGAGCAGAGGCGAGCCTTCAATGAGCTGAAGAAAAAGCTGATCACAGCACCAGTTCTTGTGCAGGCTGATCATAGTAAGCCCTTTATCATTTATACAGATGCTAGCAATTACGCATTGGGTGCCGTCCTCATGCAAGGCGAAGGGAATGACGTACGACCCATCGAGTACGCGAGTCGTTTACTAACCTCTGCAGAATGTAAGTACTCAACTACAGAACGAGAAGCCCTCGCTGTAGTGTGGGCTGTAGACAAATATCGCCCGTACATTGAGGGACACCCTGTAATTCTCCGTAGTGACCATCAACCCTTAAAGTGGTTGTTAACATTAAAGTCTCCCAGTGGCAGATTGATGCGCTGGGCTCTCAAATTACAAGCTTACGATATACAATATGAGTACACTCTAGGTAAGGTAAACGTCATTGCCGACGCTCTTAGCCGCCCTACCTGCGATGAAACCACCCAAGCAGCATGTGGAGTCTGCTCTGTTATTTTAGACTTGCCACGCAAAAGTGCAGCTGACCTTCGGTCTTCTCAACTTGAAGACCCTGAGGTGAGTAAAATAATCAAGGATATGGAAAATATCGTTGATCCTGGGTCGTCTATCTGCTGGATGGAGCGCGGCTATCTTATGGACCAAGGAGTTCTGTATCGTCACGCTCCAGACTCAGACTCCGAGGATCCGCAATTCGTCGTTCCTGTATCCATGCTCAAAGACGTTATGGAGGAGTTCCATAACTCTCCTACAGCTGGCCACCAAGGCGTGGATCGTACCATCGACCGTATCAGGCAACGCTACTACTTCACAGGTATGCGCAAATATGTTGCCGACTATTTAAAGAACTGCCTTGATTGCCAGAGGTATAAGTTCTCGAACCAAAAGCCCACCGGTCTTCTGCAGACGCCGGTGATGAACCAAAGAGGTGAGGTTCTGGCCATCGATTTGTTCGGCCCCCTCCCAGAAACTGAAGAACATGAGAAGTGGGTGTTACTGATCGAGGACACTGCCACTCGTTGGGTGGAGTTATACGCCATAAAGGAGGCTACAGCTGAGGTATGTGCCAAAATATTGCTCGAAGAATATTTCCTTAGGTACGGGTTCCCTAGGCGTGTCATATCAGACAATGGCGTCCAGTTCATATCCGCGGTGATGCAGCAGTGCATGTATGTATTTGGTGTCAAACAGAACCTGATACCCCTGTATCATCCCGAGGCCAACCCGGCTGAAAGGAAGAATCGTGACCTGAAGGTCCAACTGTCCATATTAGTGAAGAATGAACACCGCAATTGGGCTCAATTTTTACCTCAGGTAAGGTTCGCCCTCAATACTGCTACATGTTCTACCACAGGTCTAACGCCCGCATACATGACGTATGGCCGTGACCTGCGTACACCATTTGATGCACAGCATGACTTGCGTGCGATTCTGGACAAGGAAACGTTTGTACCTCAAGTAACGCCTTATCTATCAAAATTTATAAACTCGTTGCAAGACATACGAGATAGGGTCGAGAGACGACAAGATCTCCGAAAGGAGTATGCTGACTCGTCACGACGTCCAGCCCCAGTTTTCCAGGTTGGTGATCAAGTGTTGCTAAACACACACTCTCTTAGCAATGCTCCCAAAGGTTTGACCCGTAAGTTTATGCCTCAGAGAGATGGACCGTATCTCATCAAGAGGGTCATCAGTCCCACGACTTATGAGTTGAGCGATAGTCAGGGCCAAAACTTAGGTCGCTATCACGTATCCGACATAACGGCTCTTATATATAATCAACCTGAAACTGTTCAACCCGTCCAGCCTCGCCGTCTGCGAGGTCGTCCGCGGAAAGCGCACTCTTAGTTCCAAGTCACTCTCGAGGGCGATATCATGACTTGGAGGAGGAGGGTGTAGCGCGCATTACGGTTGGCACCGTTGCCATGCCGAGTACGGGTGGCTAACCTGCACGGCGCTCAACCAATCACATCCTTTCGCGCCCAACGATATACGCTCGCGGCGCAGTACGCGCGCATCTTATAGAATTATTGAGAGTTTTTCGCGGCAGAACGACACAGTCATTATAACATTCCTAACATTTTCTAAAACTTTCTGTGTAACTAAGTTATAAGTAACTGGTGTATTAATAAACTTTTTTACTAAACATTAAAAGCCGTCGTTTATTTTATTACAAATTTATTTATAAGTGTTCGTCAAACATTTGCGTGCATGAACATGAGTGTTTGACTTAGTGTGGGTATTTCTATGTATAATATGTATGTATTTACAAAAGAAAAGTATGTTTATCAGTTGTCTAGTACCCATAGTACGAGCTCTGCTTAGTTTGGGACTAGATGACGTTGTGTGAATGTGTGATGGATATTATACTATTTAATTTAACGTATTTCTTTTGTGAAGTATATTTACTCTTACTAAGGGCCCCAATAAACATTTTATACGGGTTCCCACTAAAGCACGCTACGCTTCTGTTCTCTATGATACCTACAGAAAACTGAACTATAAATGTAACCAGTGTTTGTTTCCTATATGTATGAAAGGACCGTTCGTTTTTATTACACCAAAACCCTCTCAGCTACTCTTGACATAACCCTTCGCGTTTCGACACGCATAAGAGGGAACCGCGCTTTAATTTTTGTCAGAAAAATATATTCCGAGTGTGTACGGATTATGGTGTTATGCTGGAAGTTGGCGCCAACATTCTGTGAAATATATCTTTAGATATATCGAAAATAGTTTGGTAGGATAGGATAGTCTCTATATCAAAGACGAGGTTTATGATTTCACACTAAAAATGCATACAATATTGTTAAAATCTTGCTTTATCAAGGAATAAGTAATTTCTTACAGTGACGTAAAGATCATTAATAACATTAAAGTTTAAATAATAAGTATATTTTTTTCAACAAAGATTCTTAATTTATTCGCCAAAGATATATATTCACTATTCAGCTAATATGTCTTCGAAATGAACATTTTATCTATTTACTATATATATATTTAGAACATATTTTATTTATTTAGAACATTTTATTCATATTATTATCACGTGAATAAATTTATTTCAATCGTCTATTCTGGTTCTAACAACCTTTGTGTTAGTTCTATTTACACAAAATAAATAAAATCTTACACACCCATATTTTACCCGACGAGAAGGCGAAAGGTGTGAGGAAAACTTATGTTGTGTTAAACGAATCGTCAGGCGAGGGCGTTCCACGTACACACAAACTGTTATACATTTATCTATATGTGCCAACTGGTACTTTTCTTAGGACGAATGGGGGTCCAGACTCCTACCTACAACCTACTAACGTATTTACAACGTATCTCAAACAGGCTTGAAACAAATGCGTCAGCAATTATTTTTTTAGCTTATTTACTAAAAGGTTTTGAACATATAAATAGGTTTGGGTGGGTAAGTATGTATTTGCTAGCTATACTAAAATAGTTGAAGATACTTTGGTTGGTGAAATATTATGCTGAAATGTTATACTGAGACAATAGGATTAGATGTCCACCACTTTATAACTAATTCGCATTGCCACGCTGGATGGCAATGCAAACTATTTGGTCAAGGTATTGGTCAGCCCTTTTCTATGTATAAGTATATATTATGTAGTTACGTACCCAATACTACTTTCAAGTCTATCTCTATCTATATTTAAGTTCGTGTTTTCTATTACTAACCAACCTATATTACTTAAGTTCATATTTACAACTTCTATGCAATGAAATCTAACCATACAACTTCGTAACCCACTCGATCTGTAACTTTGAAAGCTCGCGTTCCGAACTTCTATCGAAAATAAATATCATATTCGCGAAGCTTGAACAACATGGGAACCTATGCTGGATAAAACCTGATGCCTTGTCGAGAATTTCAATAAATATTATATATATCGGGACACCTTTTCACAGACGGTCAGTTAGCCCCATGGTAAGCTATTGATTAGCTTGTGTTATGGGTGCCAACACAACTGATAAACTACATATACTTTACACATACATATTTATAAATACATATTATAACACCCAGACCACAGCCAACAAGCATGTCATCACACAAATGTCGACCGTGCCGGAAATCGAACCCGGGACCCACAGCTTGGCAGTCCGGCATGGTTACCATTGCGGGTCGTCAAAAATATTATAACTCCTATTTACCTACCGCTACGAAGGAGCTATTACCGTAAAAGTGAGCTTCTTATGACCTTAAAACACGCCCTATAAACGTTTAGAAGATATTTATATAAGGCGACAGGTTTAATATAGGTTGCGTTAAGAGAAAGTGTCCCTGTCTACTTAAGTAAAGTTCGTATCATCAATTTTGATGTCCATTTTGCGAGTAATTTTTTGAGGCGGCCAGGCCCCTTTTGGGGGTAGGACATAGTTTTTTTGAATCATGATTAGATTATGATAGAGAAAAAGTGACGTGAAAAAACAGTGATTTGTGATCGATAGTTTATAAATAAAAACAGTCACTGTATTTTTTTTTTCTATACTTATATTATAGCTTGTATGTTTGTATGCCGTTGTGTAAAGAAGAGTTTATATTCTTGTTTGTTTGAACACGCTTATCTCTAGCTACTGGACTGATTTGAAAAAATATTTCACTGTTGGAACAGAATATATTTATTGTTAATAAAAAATAAAATATAAATTAATATACAAGTAAAAAAAAACACCTTATCTTTAAATCGCGTCAAATTTACTTTCACTGTTAGATAGTACATTTATCGGGGAAGGCTCTATCTCTAGAGTAGTTTCCGCGAGACCTGGGAGTAACCGCTGGCAGTATCTAGTGAAAATATAAAACTACAATAGCTCCCAAAATCCAAAAACTCCAAATAATAGTGTCAACTCGTGGACTCACAAATCACATGGTCAATGAACAATTTGCAAATGAACCATCGGATATTTCCAGTGAAATTGAAATAGTGCGAGGGTAAAAGTGAAACCTTTGGCCGCTTGCCAGGTGTGTTGCAAGAGTATTTTCACGTTAAATTGTAGGTAACTGATTCACTGGATACTTTTTTTTAATTGAGTCAATAGTGTGCTGGAATAAATTGTATTAATTCTAAAGCCCGTCATAGACTTAGCTATAATATATTACCACACACTGAGAAATACATATATATTTCGCCTTCATTAATATAATAATATATTGTATATTACGGTATCGCTTGGTGACGTCACAGAAATATATATTATAGCTGAGTGTACGGTCAGGCGAGAACTAGTATAGAAAATATATAGTAATATGCGTAGCTATAAAAATATTAATAACTTAACAGATGCGACAATTTTGTGGGATGCCACCCAGACGTATTTTGAACTGCATAAAATATACTCCATTCAGAAAACTGAGAAGCCAAGATTAATTTTTGTATATCGCCACATGAATATAAAAAAAACTTATTTATCATTCACCGTATTTATCAATCATTCAACTCATCAGATACTCAAAATTGAAATGAAACTAAAAATTACTAATAAATAAACTTGTTAATATATTAGTGTGTATGAAGTTACAACATGGCCGCCGGAAGCTCGGCCATCTTGATTGTGCTCAGCGGATATTGGAGATCGGCGCTCGGCTGTAATTACTGAGATATTGCATCCACTTGTTTATCGACACAGTTACATGTACTTGTGTCTGTTTGTATGTCACCCGTATCATGGGGGATAGGGCAACTAAGATTGATAACGATATTGTGTCATGGGCGACCTACATAAATATGAGATGAGAAAGATGGCTAAAGGAATAGATGATGAATTTCTTCACAGTATCGTCTTCTCGTCTGCCTTCACAGCTTATTGTATATTAATTCAGACTTTATTCAGGAGAAAGTCATGGTGACCTAGTGGTTAAAGAGCCAAGCTCTCAAGTATGAGTGCGTGGGTTCGATTCCAGGTCAGGCAAGTACCAATGACTGTGTTACGGATGGCACGTTAAACTGTAAGTTCCGTTTGTCATTGAACATCCTTGACAGTCGTTACGGGTAGTCAGAAGCCAGTAAGTCTGACGCCAGTCTAACCAAGGGGTATTGGGCTGTCCGGGTAACTGGGTTGAGGAGATCAGATAGCCAGTCGCTCCTTGTAAAACACTGGTACTCAGCTAAATCCGGTTAGACTGGAAGCCGAGCCCGACATAGTTGGAAAAAGGCTCGGGAGATGATGACTTTATTCTGAAGAAAAATAACTAATAAACCGTTCAACTCACATTTACTCCTACTAACTACTAGTTTCTAAGTTTGGATAAAAAAAAGAAAAAAAAAACTCAAAATAATTTATTCAAACTTGGCTGTAAAACAGCACTTTTTGAACGTCAAATATTACAAAAGACAGCCCCCAAAACGCCCACCCTTCACCACTTCCTATGTATTTTTGCTGGGAAGAAGAAGTGGCGCAACAAACTCCCCAGCAACACATGTCTGTCTGTTGGTTTGAAGAACCTTTAAACAATATTTTTCATACACAATTTGTATGTAATTAAATAAAGAAATTTAAATACTTATGTAACACACGCCGGCTAACACTCAACCTTACACCTACATACCTTTATGTAACTCAAGCATTAAATATGATGGATGGATGTTTGTTGCACTTGCACTTAAAAACTACTTCAAGGATCTTGATGAAATTTGGCAGTAATATAGCTTATACATCAGAATAATGTATATGCAATTTTTTATTCGGATGCTGAAAGTAGTTCTCTCAGAAAGCGTAAGAAACTACAGGCGGACACTAGTTTTGAAATATGTATTAGGACTAAAACGACGGTTTCCAAGCTAGAAACAGAAAATAATTAGAATGTTTCATACTAAACACGTGCACGTAAAGTGTAGTCAGTATCGCGAGATCTAATTAACTGTAAAGCGATCTCATACTTGAGCTGAATCTGATTAGCGGGGAGCCGTACGTCGGTGTCAGATGATTCTATCTCCACAAGATGCCAGCTGAGTCTGCGATGTTATTTATTATATCAAATAACTGCTTAGTTCTCACTCATGGGAAAGTAAATCTACACGTGTGTGTATGTGTGTGTTAAGGTCTCACAGTAAAACTAAATAAATAAATAAAAAATAAAATAAAATATGTTTGTTTTGTCTCAAATTTTTACAGTGGCTGTTTTATATATGAGGCAACTCCAGTAAGTAATCAATAATACTTGTGTTGGAGTTGACACGCTCCTTCCCTTCTTACATATCCATAGAAACAAAATTGGAAAACACAAAAAATACAAATTAAAACTGCTTAACGGATTCAGATGCTCCTCTGACTCGATGCTCAAATGATCTTTCTATATGCAGTACATAATGGAGAATTTCGTGGCAATAAAATAAGCACTATACGGGCCGTTGAGTTCATTAGTTATTAGCAATGACACACTGGACGAGGTAACAGGCTGAATCTTCTTCAGAAAATGTTTGATACCACAGGAAAAACCTCCTTATCTCATATGAGTATGGATATTATTATCTTTCAACTAATACATTATACAGTAGATGCTATCTTCTAGATAAATTCCCAGTTATACTGCCGCATGTGCAACCGATGTCAGCTGTGAAATACGCCGGAATTCCGGAACATAGCTGCGATGTGTCCTAGCATGTGACTAGGAGATTAAGCGCATAGCTTCGTAGAGCAGTTCATCCCGTACAAGCGAATCTTGAATCCCTATATTCCGAAAACATGTTAACAACCCGTATATGGGTTAGGAAAATTGATAGTCCAAGAGTGTTAAAATTATTTATGAACTCTAATAATTTTAATGAGTGTAAACAATGTCCAGTTTTAGAAATATGTATATCAATCTATAGCCAGTACCTCAACTCGACAAAAACAGACAAAAAACCCCACAAACTTAAAGTTCTTGATTTAAAAGAAAAATCCTGACAGGTATCTTTTACTTGGGCACAAAAAAGTTATAAAACGCTAAGTGAGGGTCAGAGGGCGAACTTAATAGTTTAAATACGCCGGAATTCCGGAACATAGCTGCGATGTGTCCTAACATGTGACTAGGAGATTAAGGGCATAGCTTCGTGAAGCAGTTCATCCCGTACAAGCGAATCTTGAATCCCTATATTCCGAAAACAAGTTAACAACCCGTATATGGGTTAGGAAAATTAATGATCGGGGAGTGTTAAAATTATTTATGAACTCTAATAATTTTAATGAGTGTAAACAATGTCCAGTTTTAGAAATATATCAATCTATGGCCAGTACCCCAACACGACGAAAACAGACAAAAAACCCCACAAACTTAAAGTTCTTGATTTAAAGGAAAAATCCTGACAGGTATCATTTACTTGGGCACAAAAAAGTTATAAAACGCTAAGTGAGGGTCAGAGGGCGAACTTAATAGTTTAATATTTATCTGGAACCATTTGAGCGAGATAATTTAGGGTTGGGACCAAAGATCGGGCCCCGGCACGCCCCTCGATTATTCCAACAAAAGGATCCCTGCCTATATTTCAGGAAAGTTTAATTTGGAACGTCTTTTGTTTTATTTTCGTATTCTAGAGGAGCGACACCACGGGAACAGATAAGAATGACCCGTTTTAATAACAATTGACTTACTTTTGAACTCTTTATAAGTTCAGGAATTCTTTATTTTAATTGCGGGAACATTTTTTTGAAGGACTCTTCGACTAATGAATTTATCACCTCTGCTTTTGATGTCGGCAAATTCACCGTGAATAAGTAACAAATACAGCTTTACGCTTTTTTTCTAATATCTATTAATAACTATGTGTTAGTTTCGGTTATTATCAGAAAGTCAACAAATGCTTTCATTATCTATGTAGAGATAAAATCAATCCTCGAGCTAGGCTCTTTTAAATCGTTTTTCTCACTTCCCTCATGAGCCACTTCGAAAAACAATTTATTTTCTCAAGGGATCTTTAAATTAATGGATACTATTTTCTCACGAGAGAAAAGCTTTTAATCAGTGACTTCTAAAGCAGGTTTTATTGTACTGTTGTATTTTCAATGGGATTAATTTTACTGTTATTAACTTTTATCGCACAGGTGTGATATGTTAATAACCTTTATGTTTTGTTTTTTCCCTTTAACATCTCTGCACCTTAACACCCACGCAAAGCTTACAAGGCCAGCCCTAATAAATGATTTATCAAAATATATATTTTGTATAACAGTTTTGAGTTTAACATCATATTGTCATACCTGTGTTTATTATCTTTCCCAAAAGTATAGAAACTAGACTATGGTTAGATCTTAAGTTTTTGAAATACCAAGTTCAAGTAATTGTACGACGTACATACATCTTTAAAAAAATATTTCATATACACGCTATTCTTACTGTAGAACGTATAAATTATCGTATTCAATCGATTTGGAAGAAGTGCCAAATAAATACGAGCCACGTCCCGAACGATAACTTACCTGAACACCTCTCATTAATCCAAAGGATTACTTACACGTTTAATTGCTATCAACAAAGACGGAGCCACGATTCCCGAGGAAATAAAAGACAATTAAATCGGACTCACAGTGAAATAGCAATTAATTCAATTAAGCCAATGGAATCGGACGATTGCGTTCAACATGGCGGATTAGCTGTTCTTGCAGCCTCGGCCCTGAAAGGTCCTACCAGATAGCTTTCACGACGCTATAAATATTCAACAGGCTGGATTTATTTACGTGATATTTGCTGGCAAATTCGCGAGTGGACGCATAATGATGGTGTGCGCGCGAAGGGCCGCCATTTTGTAATGCGAGGTGCGAATTAAGATGGCGGCGAGGCTCTCATTAGCGCCGCCGTTGCACTAATTGCAACGCTACTCAACAGAAGTTGAGCGTAAAAATATTTTTATTCTTTGCTCCATTCATGCACTTCACATTTGTTGCTTGAAACACTTATGGTGAGAACTGAAGCAACCTAGAGACCTAATTTTGGTGAGGATTTTATTTTTAAATCTCTAAAGCTTTTTGTTTTGAAGGAATTTCGTATTTTTTTTTCAGATTTCTTATTCCTTCAGCAATTGCAATATGACGTAATGATGAATGAGATGCAGAACAACCAAGAGTAGGTAACCCATAAGTAAAAAACTACATATTATAGATTCAAGATTTTGTCCAAGTAACACAACAATCATATTCCTGGATACAATGTAAGTAAATAAGTAAAAGTACATTATTCATATCAATAATAGGTTTCGATACTGGCGGCCATGATGCTATATCGTAATTCTACGTACGCGTGATTATGAAGACTGCATAGTCGCCGTGCTTACCTGAAAAAAAACACACATTAATTATTACTGATACTTTTATTTTAATTGATGAAGGAAAGTTTTACAAAAATATTTGTAAAAATTCGAGTAAATTACATTGTCAAAATCACACCCCTGTATTATGGAGTAAAGCCATAGTACCTAAAACTTACTGATCTTTACTAACTAATACTGTGTGCCTTTTGGGCTCGGGGGGATACCTAAGTGTTTTTCCAGTACACACAACCTCTTTCTAGATACCTCAGTGAAAAAAAAACCGAGCAAATAAAACCATTCCATCGTAAAATAAGGCAGCTAAAAAGTCTAGATTCTTATTCAATTCCAAGGAAAGAGTGTCTAGTGAATGAAATGCTTCGCCCGTAATGCGGGCTGGCGAACAGGCTTTTCCTTCTATTTATTACTTCACTTTTAAATTCTACTGCGAAAGATATGAATAACTTTTTTGTTATCAGTACTTCAGTGTTAGATTCTCCTTCATTCATTCCATAGACAATTTTGTTGTTAAAACGTCCAAAATGGCGGGAATAAATTTTTGTTAAAGAGGTTATAACCTCTGTATAAAGGACATTTTAAAATTATAATTTTAATTTTAACATGTCCCAAATTCGCAAAAAACACTATTCTAAGGTTTTCATAACTCTTTCCTCTTGATCCGAGCCCAAATACGAGTTAAATTTTCGCAAGCAGTTACTGCATAGTTAGTAGGAAAGTTCTTAATTACTCACTTGACGCTTACAAGTTGAGCGCGCGAGTTACCCTTTGCAGGAATTAAACACTGCAAGAATTTAAGAACTTTTTGAGCACATCATGTATTAAATATGGCTGAATATGTAAGTACAGAATCAACTTTGTCGATATTTGTAACATATATCATCATCTGCCGAGCCTTTTCCCAACTATGTCGGGGTCGGCTTCCAATCTAACCGGATTCAGCTGAGTACCAGTGTTTTACAAGGAGCGACTGCCTATCTGACCTCCTCAACCCAGGTACCCGGGCAATCCAATACCCCTTGGTTAAACTGGCGTCAGACTTACTGGCGATGTTCAATGTCATTATATTTGTAACATATAATGAACATAAAATTCAACAGATAAACTCGAAACTCTAGTAGGTATGTTACCTTCAATTTCTGTTAGCAGTGTTTACTAGTGCTAAAAGCGTAGTCGATAAATTGAATCAATCACACGGTTCCGTTCAATGAATTTTAACTTATTTTACGAGTCGCGCAGCCTCCATAAAACAGTGCAAATAGTCTATGGGTTTTATAGTAAGGCCGTTCGAGTAATGGAGTCGTTCCGAGTCGTGGAGTGGCAGCGAGTGGCGTGCGTCGAGTGAACGGTAATCACTCGCCGATTCGAGAGCCACTCGCGATGTATCGAGTGTCAGCATTCCAATATTTTCTGCATTCGAATATTTCATTCAATCGGATGGAATAGTAGTCAGGAGTTCTGGGCCTGGTAATTAGAAGCTGATGAGGGGAACTGAAGAGGCTTGTGACTGAAAACAAATCGTTTGAATACCGGAGATCCTTTTTTCTATTTATAAAATCATGTGCAACATCACAATATTAAAAAAAATATAAAGTAAAAAATATTTCACGACCCGATCATCGAAAATGTCGTTCCTATGAGACATTTAATATTCAACGCGGGCTTTTTCATATACATAATACATTGCTTTTCATTTCACCGGTAACAACCGCATTACTTGCCTTTCAAAGCCTAAAGGAAGTCGTCTCGAAGAGTTCGCGGCTTCTGCATAGGTAAAATAGGTAAGTAGGTATAGCCATTTGACCTATAAACAGACTCTCATATAATCCCGCGTGTGAGAGTCGGCTGAACAAAAGACGAGCGACAATGGAGCGACCTTGGGTCAGCAGGGGTCAAGCAGCGAGCGACGCCTGGAAGCTGAGCTTGTATGTCGAGCCATACTTCATTATGAATGGAAAGTGCTCGATTGTTTACCCCTGTTTCAATTTCTGCACGATTGTTAAAATTTTCATGGAACAGAACAATGAACGGGACGTTTTTGTTATGATTTCTCTTATGTAGGCTTATTGGGATAATAATAAATCTTAAATTTAAAGAAAATTGTTACAAGCATTCTAAGGGATAATAACGCCAACTGAAAAGTACGAATGTAATCCGAAATTGGTGATTAAAATAAAGATTGGAGAAAAAAATCAAGACATAGTAATATGTATATGCATATCCAGAATGATGTACATATATTATTCTTTACCCTTTGCGGTTTAAACTAAGTTCAAATTCCATCAGCATTCAATACAAGATTCAACACTACACAATTTTACAAAAATACAAAACACGAAAGAACCGAGAACAATAACGTTACATATGAAAAATACTTTTTATTGTCTGCGTGCCTCCGAATGTGAACGTTGATTGGGATCGATACAGTTCCGTCCAATATGTTTTGTAAACCAATTACATGTAGTTAATACACTTTTCTACGCTTTAAATATGTACCACATAATTGCACAAATTGTATTGACCTAAAAAGGCTGTCAAATCCCTGAAATGGCTATAAATAATATTTTATTCATATATTATCTTCCAAAAAATCCTACCTATTTGAAGATTTTTTAACACCGTCAACCCTTAAAACTACAAGGCAGGCAATTTAATCCCACATCACGTACACAAGTCAGTGAGCCTTCACGACCAAAGAATATCCGAAACATTTTGGTCTCAGCTAAAACGGGGGAAAGTGGGTCAGTGAAAAAATATCGCGGCCGCAGCAACTTGAGAGGAGATATCGAAGATGCCACCTTGTACACGGATGCTGGATACTCTCGTTTTGTTTAGCACTCCACCGTGGAGAGCCCTCTGGTGCCCGTCAAAGGAACGACCTGCTCTCTATCGGTGTAAAATTAGAGATTAGCGGAGAGGGAAGCGATAGATTTTACCTAGGGTTTAAGGCTTCAAATAAAGATAATTGTAAGCGATATTTAATACAATTCAAATAAAAGACAACGTTTAAATACTTCCCATAACAACAAGTTTTGAAAGACTACTGAAGCTATTCAACATAAAACAAAATAAAATAATCAATCAATTATTTGTTCAGATACTTAATATGTACACAAATTAACAATAACAGCGGTATACCTATACGAATGGGTGAAAATTAACAAGTCAAAAAGAAAAGCATTATTTAAGAAAAGAAAAATGATACAGTTTATTGTTGATAAAGTTGTTGACAGTTGGAACCGGTACCCAGAGTGTTGCCATGTCTCAACTGTCAGTTATACCGCCGCCGGCGCCATCTTGATTTGTTTGTTTACGTCTTCGCGTTCGGAGTTCGCGCCATTTTCGTATTATTCGTCAAGGGTTATTTATTGTATTATATCTTGACAAAGTATCATGAATCTCGATGCGAAAAGTTTTAGTAAAATGGAAATAAATCACGCCTGTATTTAGGTACTACAGAGAAGTGTTGATTCAGATATTACATTCATATTTTGCTAATTATATATTAGGAAATTCAGCGCGTACCTAGTTTACTTATTATTTTTAATGTTCTTGATCTCCTGAATCTAGTCTTGAATGGAATATACTTGAATTTCATACGAGATTTGAAGAAAAATGCTAATTGTTCAACCTACGGCGACCTTTTCTTCTTTAAAACCATCTTTCTAAATATAAGCCCTAGCTATTTTACTCTCTCTAAATATTTAAAAATAATATCTTAGTGTACCATAACGTTATTTTAAGGACTTTTTTCCAAAATATGTATAATGCTGTTCGAGACGGCGGCTGCAACTTAAGTAAATCAATCAGTCAGCTATAGCCAATACAGACAAACCACAATTACAATTTAAACTAATCACCAAAGTCAAAGAATTAGGCAAAATCCCTTTATTGCCACTAAGAGAACCGAAAGTAATTGGAAACGGCCGAGCAAACATTAGTTCAATATGAAACGAATAAAATACAATTGCACAGCTGTTGTTGCCAAACGTGGGAGCTGCAATTAAAATCCAATTGCTTTGGAACTCCGGACGCCTAACGATTATGGACCAGACAACACGATACGACAGAAATGTGCAGAATATCAGATGTTTAATACTTGGTGATACATCTTAAATCTACACAAGACGTGGTGGCCTAGTGGTTAAAACACCAGCCTCTCGAGTATGAGTGTGCGGGAAGAGAGAGAATTGAGCGTTATTAACCACGCTTGCTTAGGTTGGTGATTTCAGACAGATATAGTCCAGGTTTCCTCGAGATATTTTCGTGATGTTTTCCTTCACATTTAGTCAGTCATTGGGTACAAGATATATACTTAAAAAGTACATAAAAACTTAGAAAAGTTGCATTGGTACTTGCCTGATCTGGAATCGAATTCACGTCCTCATACTTGAGAGGTTGGCTCTTTACTCTCTAGGCCACTACGACTCTCCACACCATAGGCACCATTCCATACTATAGGTTTTTAATATAGCAAGCTGAACACTGAACCTTCGGCACATATGTATAACACGTTGCCATATTTGCTTCTCCAAATGAAATTGTTTTGTAAACACGAATAACGCCGAATGATTCCGAGTAATGCGGTTTGTCGCTACGTGCGCTACGGCGCTACGGGCGTGCTACGCCGTAGCGTGGGCAGGTTTTAATTAGTTGACGCGCTTCATATTTGGGGCGTTAAATAGATTTTTGATGTTATTACATTGGCTAATATTCTTTTAAAAGATTTTTTTTAATTAAAGACAAGATAGCAACTAAATTTTGTTTAATTAAAAAGTTTAGCTAATAGAAGTAGGATTTTTTTTCATTGTTAGATAACCCATTTGTTAAGGAAATGTATAGACTACCTTTTATCCGGATGCGCGGAATGGTCACGACGGAACGCGGGTGAAACTACTGGTACATACCATTCAAAAAAGTTTATGTACAACATAGCAGCTAAATGTGTTATGCCCGTATATTTTTCTTCATCTCTTTGAACACGCCGCGTTGGTACTACGGCTTAGGAATACGGGCATATAACTAGAAATATTCCGCGTATTCGTAATACGTTATTGGTAAAGAATATTTATAGATATCATGATATTGGTATGGAATAAGTTGAACATAATATTTTCATGTAATATTTTTTAAATTAGAAATATTCGTAACATGCTGCTCCCATTTCTCATATTAGCAAAGAATGAGCGTAAATCACTACGCTAGCTTTCCGCTAGGTTTCCTCAAGACGTTCCCAAAAGCACAAATATCGTAGAAAAGTAACATTTTTCCAAAATTAGTCCAAAGACAGGTAGGTGCTTTAACCACTAGGCCACCACTACGTTGACACAGCGAAAATACCCTTATGCTGTTATTTTTTTTATAAAACTAGACTATCAGTGGTTTCGTTCGACATAGCCTACATTAAAGAGGCTTTAGATTAAACCACACAAACTGTACTACTGACTGAATTCTATGAGGTTCTCAGGAAAAATTTGAAAACAAAAATGTTACTTTGTTAAACTATTTCCATATTTTCCCGAAATTGTCATCTGTCATAGAAAAAAAATATATAAAATAATAAATAAATTTATTTCACACAAAAATAGCGTTTACATCGTTAGATTATGGCTACAAACGTAATGGCATATTAAGGTCAAAAATATAAGGTACTCTTAACGCCAAAATTGGCATGAAAACAAGATTAAAAAAAAGACAAATGTCAACAAACTAATCCATTTCCGAATTCCAAACATTGTTCATGCGCACATCAATAAGTAAATTGTTTCATTCCATTGTTTATCTGCAACAGTTTGCGTTCCACTATTAGTATTCGTGTAGAGGCGATCACGTGCGAAACTTAAACAGCATTGTGTAGCTTTGTCTATTGTTTACACATTAAGGCCTAGCCCACACCACGCTTTTATTTATCGCGACACGATTTTAGAACCACGCTGTAAAAGAACTTCAATTTTTTTATCACAATGCGCACATTTGCGTTGGTCTAATAGTCGCCTGAGCGAGTTCTATGTACGGGGGTCTCGGTTTCGAATGCCGAGATGTAAGCTATTATTATTTGTTATTAATAGTACTGCGAAAATCAAGGTGCGTGCCAGGCCTGACTATTGCATGCCTATTTATAATTTTCAGCACTTTATGTTTCATGCTAGGGATCGCATCTCTTACTTCTCCTACAGATAAGAAAGTCGACCAGCAGGATTATCATGGCGATTCTATATCTATTCTGTCAAGAAAAGACAAAGCTCTTTCTGTCAACGTTAACATGTCTTCTGCCCGAGCATGGCGCGACATGTCAACTCGCATATAATTACTTGTAAACTTATGTCGATCGAAGAAAAGAAAAATTTCTTTAAAAAATGTCAAAGGAAATCTTACGTCAATCTGTCAGTTTTCTGTCATTATGTCCATTCTCCGGCAAACAAAACCTGTTTCTACGGTTGCCATGCTAAGCCTGCTGCAATCAGTAAATCAGTCAGCAAAACAGGTCATTTAATACCATCAGCATTTAAATAACAGAACGATCACGCATACTCAACTTACCTAACAGGATTAATCACAAAACATATATATTAAATATTGTCAGAGCCAAAATAAACAAACAACCTTAAACTAACCCAAACAAAAAGGTGTGTGTTGTGTACCATCGGTCCCCATTCGACCCAATTTCTTAACAAAATATTGATATACTAGCTTCCGCCAGCGGTTTCACCCGCTTTCTGAGGGAAGTACTTTCCATACCCGGATAAAAAGTAGCCTATATGTTATTCTGATGTATAAGCTATATTGTGGTAAAGTTTCATTCAAATCCATTCAGTAGTTTTTACGTGAAAGAGTAACAAACATCCATACATCCATACATCCATACTTACAAACTTTCGCGTTTATAATAGTATTAGGATTAGGATAAATAAAAGTCACATCCCTACGTGACATTTGGGGGACATGAGAAATATTTGTCAATATATCCCGAGTCCCCGTTTTACCCAACAACAAAAATAGATGTTACTTTTTATCGGAGGACCATCTGAAGGATTGGTTACCGGAATAGGTATTTACCTATGATACGCATATTACCACATACTTCGTCTTTCTACTCTTCAACAACTTAAATACCACACACCATATAAAAATGTATATATTAAAATACATATTTGGAGGGCACGTTAATCTGTGGATCCCGGTTGTCATTTGTTCAGATGGCAGACCATAAAATTTTCCCAATCAACTTTGAACCATATGCTTCAGTGATAAAGCTGAAAATCTATTAAGGAAATTTGACAGATTGCAGTAGCTTGATGTGCTGGCATTTATACATCTTTGACAGAAAAGCCAGACCAAAAGATACTGGATTGCTCAGGTAACTGGGTTGAGGTGTGTAAAATACTGGTAGCCAGCTTCAACTTGTTAAACTAAAGATGGCCGCACCTTCGTAGGGGAAAATTCGTTTTAAAACACATGATACCTTTTTCCAGCTACATAAGTTTCCAGGCTTATTACGTAGAAGTTAGTCGCTTGCGGCCGACTGGCTAAAATTAGACCTTTTACTTACTTTCCGTGGGCGTAGCAAAGGGAGCTTAGACGATAATATAAAGAAGATATTCCTGTGTAAAGTACTGGCAGTATTTATGACTGTGGTACGCAAACAATGTGGGCTATTTATATAAGATTATTACGTAATGAATCCATAGTTAATAAGTTTATACGAACAACAAACAATCGTCACTGTTAGTGAAAGTCATCAAAAATTATACGGTCTTTGGCATTCCAATTTCTGCACCAATGGTGTTAATTTTTAGTACAACAACACATTGCTTTAAATAGATGTATATAAAGCTATATAACGAAGTTTTAAAAACACACGAATCCAACATAATTCGTGTATAATAAAAAATAAAACGCATTCATATTATATATAAAAATCTGTAACGACGAACATCACACACCCATTCTAAACCCATAAAATCTCTCTTATTGAGATCCCAGCGACTTTGAGCTGTTAAGGCTTTGTGTTCCAAGCGGCTTATATACTACCTTATGAATATTTCACAAGCCCACCCCTTGATGTATAACAAAACCTCCATTATTTTAAAATGTATTATGTCGAAGAGGTGTTGGTCGGACGAAAGGCATTTTAAATTTGACCTCGGAAAGTTAAAAATGAATAGATTTGCTGTACAATGAAAAGGTAGAATATTTTCGTTGTTTTGATTTCTACCTAGAATTGTGAGCGTGACGTAATATTATAATTACAGTTATCGAGCGGTCCAGTGTTCCCTTTATTATTAAACTGTCATATTATAATATTCACATGTATTTACAAATCTAAAAACTAAACATAAAAAGATCACCTGCATCGCTGTCAGCGGGGATCGTGCCCAAAGGGCTGGCCACATTGCCATATTGGACGACAATGCTAATTCTTTGGCCTGCCCTTTGGTCAAGTGTGGACCCAAATCATATTATTATCATGTGGTCTCTTTATAAGGCCTAACAGGACATAGACTTATTTTTATCCAGGTGCGGTATGTAGTTCCCTCCGTAATCCGGCAAAAGAATATAGCGCAAATAATTCCTCGAAAGGTTATTTGAATTTTAAGAGCGTTTCTCCGAAAGGCTTTGAAAAGCAAAGTGACTGTTTTAAATAATAAATTGCGACAACGATTAACGATATTGTAAATAACGAACAAGCAAAATATGAAAACCTTTTTGAACTAGAATCTATGATGTATTTACAAATATGTATACAAGTAAAAAAAAAACATCTTATTAATAAATTGCGTCAAAATATTCCTCCTTATCGCTGTCCGCCGGGAGTGTACCAATAATCTGGGTACACTCCCGGTATATCACTGGTATATTAGCGAATCTATGTAATTTTTGAATTTATTTTACTGAAAATACATACTTGAGCATTTGGGAGATTTTTTTTATGTTTATGACTTAACGTTTTTGTAGGTACTCATTTAACTTTTCACTTAAACATATAACAATAAGTTACTAGTTCGAAAACAAATAGACATCTTCATCATCAACATAAAAATAATAATACTTTTATTTCAAACCAATGGGTTGCTCACTCGATTGCGGAAGAGCGAATCGAATTCACTCAAGCATTCGAGTCTGATTCGATTTATTTCATTGTTTACGAAGCCATGCATTGAGAGCTGAGGGGTTAACTTGTTGTGCTAACGAAATAGGTGTTTTGAGGGTTGAATTAAAAAAAAACTTGCTTCGTCTTACCTAGCCTGGAGTATAATATTTTATTAAATGTAGTAGAGATCATCATGAATATCGGTACCTGTATTGTCAAGCTCAAACTCAAATTCATTTATTCAAATTAGGCTGATAAATCAGCACTTTTCGAACGTCAAAAACAAGAGACAGCCCCCAAAACGCCCACCCTTCACCACTTCCTATGTGTTCTCGCTGGGATCAAGAAGTGGCGCAACAAACTCCCCAGCAACACATGTCTGTCTGTAAGGTTTGATTACAATCGCATTTAATACCATTTTTGATCCAAACTTATTTTTACATAATCGATATCGATTATCAATATTTATTGATACCTACTTTCACTAAAAACATAAAACGTCCCTACATTCACACATTGATAATTAACTCATACAATTGCTTCGATCTTAAAACAAATAAGTAAATTAAATCAACCGTCTCCCACACTCGGTTTAAAGTCAATTTAAACAAGGCTAAGGTAAAAATAACTGTTTTATTTCAAATCCCAGACGGCGAGGCTGAGGAAGAAAAATTGTGGAATCGCCCAACCGATCTGATTTGATTTTATATCGATATTTGCGCGACCAGTCAGTTGAGAAAGCAGGGATCACTGAGTTGCGGCAAAAAAGGCCGCGCGATAAGTATCAAGTGTAGATGTAATATAGTGAAAAGTTCGTCGTTCTATAAGTTTTAACGTTGGTTAAAAATATTATTTCTACGATAAGTCTAGTATGTCTAAGTAGTTTACACAAAGTATTAATAAATATACCAAATAATTATAAAACGGAAAAAAAAATATGTTAAGACGCCAGCACATCAAGCTACTACAATCTGTCACATTTCCTAAATAGATTCTTAACCTTATCGCTGAAGTATACGGTTCAACGTGGATTGGGAAAATTTGAAAGTTTCGAGTACCTTGATGTGCTGGCGTCTGTACATGAAACGTTTGAGTTTGGTAAATAATGGTCTGGAATATCCAGCCAAGGTGCAGAATAAAGACACAAGGATAGAGTGAGCGCAGGCAACTGCGCGATGTAGCAATCCGGGCCACCGTCTCGCTCCATTTCCGGGGCACAAATGAGACGCTTTGCACGCGCGAAGGGTGACGGCAGGGTATCCGTGAGCCGGTTTATTGCACCATCAACATGTTTGACAGCCCAATAGATAAAAGTTTAATCATTCGAAAGCAATACGTGAACGAATGACAAAAATGCGCCAAGTCATGAAATAAATTTCGCATCAACCAGCATTTCGTTGACGTTATCAATATCTATTTTATTATATGAGCGTGGGTTCTATGTAACTGAAACAAATGAGCAAAATTGAGTTATAGGTTTTTTGTCAGCCCCAAAGTCGACGTAATATAATACATTCAATGTTAAGTCGAAACTTTTTAGATGACGTCACTTATATTGCTTGTTTAACGCTTTATCTCGAATCATCTAAATTGCGTCGGACTTATAGGACTTATATTTGAGTTAAAAGTATGATAATAAGGAGCGAGCAGGGGGAAGTTTCAGAATTTAATTTGCCTACCTGAAATTGCCTGCGGTACAACTTTATGTTTCGAAACGAATTGTTAGACTTTGGTCATACGTTGTGTTGTTTCGAAACACAGCTGAGCCACAATCGTACCTTCTCACTATCTAAGCCCCTCAAACAAAATAACTGTTCAACTTACGTAAGCGAGCACACCTCAACGTCAAATCGTATTACAGCCATTTGAGTATTCGAGTCCACTTGAAATCTTTCATCTGAACAAATCTAATAAAGCCGTCATATTTGAAATGGCTCCACGAAATCTCAGTCCATACAATTAAACAATCACTGCCGCTTACATTCGCAATGAAAGTCTATTATGCACACCGGACTTTGCTTCGTAAAACCGTATAACACATAATTGCTAGCCGTGTACAACCGCGCACAGTGCAACTTTGAGCCTTCAGGGATTAGTTCCGATTGCACGCGCAGACGCAACTCTTAATTGACGGCAGCATTCACGCTGTACTCGAATGTACTTTAATTCAACCGTACTTTGTAGCTTTATGCTGGCGAATGGCGTTTGTGCGCGACTGTAGCGTTTGTAGGAGTAGTGTGGTGTTCCAACAAGTGACACGATTTGATTGTAGCCTTGTGCTTATTTGTTGCAATTTTGTCAACCAGATTAATGATCTATGTATGAGATTTTATAAACCTGCTTTCACAAGTTGTTTTCATTTGTATAATGAAGAGGATTGTCTTAAATTTTTGACTAGCTTTCTATACTCAAGGCTGACTTATTAAAGAGAAATACCATGAGACACATCCAGGCAATTATTAAATGTCCTATTCATCCATAAATACAATACAAATAATCCGATCACGAGCTATTTATGACTCGTGAAATGGCAATTATTATATGAACCATATAAGCAGAATCTGTGGTTCCAATTTTGTCTCTAATTAACTTCTAACTTACTAATTATGATATACCATATTGGCTAGTTTTTATCCAGGCGCGGGAAAAAGTTCCTTTGTGTTAATGAATACATCTTTAACTTCTTTATCACAGTTGACCCAGAAATCCCCATCTCCATTATTATGCAAGAGTTAAAATAGGCTCTTTAAAACATTGCCTTATGCCAGCAACAAGTACACAAAATAGCTGAGCAAGGAACACAGCTTTCAACCAAACCAACTAAACTCAATTCCGAAGCGAAACGCAAAATATTCTTTACATTCCTCTTTATTTCCATAGAATTAATGTTCGAGTGTCTCTCCAACTTTTAAAACTTTCCAAAAAAAACGGAACTTGATGGTAATAATTCCAGAATTGTTCCATTCTGGTACACCCGGCGGTATAACTTGTGATCAATAAAAGGTTCGCCGCTCAAAGTTTGTATATCATCATCATTCATCTGCCTAGATTTTGCACGATTTATATCAACGAAGATCGTTGCCGTTTTAGCTGATAGAATAACTTTTAGTATAATGACCTTTATGAAAACTAATAGGTATTATGATATTACTGTTGTTGGAACGGTGAACGAATAAACGGATACTGGGAATCTGTATCAACGTAAAGGATTCGGAATTTCTCACTTCGGAACTTCTGAACTTCTTCTTCGGAACTTCTCTGTATCAATTGGATCAGCTTAAATCTCAAAATATTAATCTCAGACACTTTAATTAAAAAGAAATAAGTCTGGTTGAAATGTTATAGATACAGTGAAACAGCTATACAATTAGAACAGATATTTTGAAATCCTCTCCACTTACATATGTGTTCAAAGTAATGTTGACTTTTTATTATACGCCTGATGCAATCGCCTGTACCTCAAGATTTGCCCATCTTCATGCAACAATGTTAGCAACGAACCATTTTTCAAATAAGTACAAGCTTCAGTCGGATATTGCATTTATGACTGCGACGTGAATGTGACCTATAAAAGCATTCAATTATAGAAAGATCCATCCACACACCGCATACCTGAGCTCGCTTCAACTTTTAAAAGACGTACGCGAGAAATATATTCCTATTTCGAATCCCCTATACAACACACATACATACATATTTATTTGACGAATAAGTTCATTTCCTCGAATAATATTTTCCTGACACGCTTACCTAATGCGTTTAGATAAGCCCGTGATAAATGATAACAAAATTATTTATCTTGCTTACTTTCTTTTGATAACGACTTTGCGGATCAAAAGCTGACATTTTGGCTTTACAAGAAGTATTGTTATAACATAATTACAAAACACAGTTGTATTTTAAAAAGTCACATCGACTAACAACATGTTTCATTAAAAGTTTTTTTTTATTTCAACTTGACAATATATTGGAAACTAAAACAATAGGAACAATGGAACTCATCCCAGCACAATAGATGAAGAATAAAAGAAAATTATTGTGACGTGCAAGTTTATATCGATACTCCAATCGTATCGATGCGAGATTTTTACATTTTTAAATCGATGTTAAACAACAGAGTTAGTGAAGTATAGAGGGTAAACATTTTAGATAACTTAGTTGTAATGAGTGTCTTTGCGACTTTAAGGTAAGGCTTTGATTAAGAGCCTGCAGCGGGTGATCACAAGGCTTGGAGCGCTTTGAGGCACTCGTTACGTCCGCTCCAGTGGCCGACATCTCACTAGACAGGTGCATTCGAGTGGCAAGCCCAGACGAATAGTAAAACGATTTCTGTAGACGCACCACTTAAAAGGATCGTGTTGAAAGGATCGTTGTACTAGTCTGAACTTCCAAATGGTTCTGATACTGGTTCAATATTTACACTTTGGTCTTCGGTTTATTTTCAATCAGTATTTAAACGTCTGAAGGATTTTTTTTTCTTCTGATAATTCGGAATTTCACACTGCATGTCTTGTTAAACACAAGGAACTAATCGTAAGTTCCTTCTCAAGCTTAAAAAAAAAACTTTTTACTTCGAAATTGTTATTTTTCCATGTGTTTTATGTTCCCCTACAGCCTGGTATATAACGGGCATCAGTTACAACACGTTGACTAAAAAAGTCTTACCTCTTCTGCGCTAGGAGCCGCCCTTAACCTCCATATTCTGTCCCACTACGATGATGAGTATGATGAAGACCAGCAGCAGCACCAGTATGCAGCAGATGGCGACGGCGAGCATGGCCGCGTGCTCGCCCAGTTTGGCGGCGCCCCGCACGGCGTGCGCGCGCGCCGCGGTTAGCGTCGCCGCGGTCACTCGCGCGCTTATCCTGGCAGCGCGCGATAGCCTCGCGGGAAATTACCGATGACGTCACGTAGATGTTGCCCCAATTAATTGCGTGGTAATTTTTTTGGTCAATGGTCACGTTGTGCGGAATGGTCGTCAGTTTTACACTCGTCACTTTTCTAGATGGTCGCTTTATGGTTGGAGTAGGAAAGATTTTTCAAAGGGTTGAACAGTTTTTTGGCACCAAACTACTTAAAACACACTATCACTCTCTATTTGAAACACTAATTTGAATATATTTTATAGATCTAGAATAATTAAATCGTATACAACAGTTCAAAAACAATTTTGAGCACATCGATACATTGTATACTTCATCTCTTCGTTTGAATCGTAAATCAAAATTATTGTCAAATCTACTAAAGTATAATTTGAGGCACCGAAGGCACGCCGCCGCCTAACTTTCCGTGAAATATGAATTCCCAAGTTGTTTATAAGTTTATCGCTGAAGCGATATAAATTAAAATGCGTGGAGCACCTAGCGATTCCTCCTGCCATTACCCGGGGCGACGGTGTTTTGTATTCACAACTCCAATTAGAGAGAAAAGCTAAAAAATATACCGCGCACGCTTCGGGCAGGGTTGCAATGTACGGGAACGAGGAAAAAAATATTGTGAAACTGTTAATAAATCACAGTAATATCATAAAAAGGAAAGTTTTCATTTTCTGAGTTTTGTACAAAGGTTCCAACACCGTCCCGGGCCTTTCGGATATCGAATAATGTCACAAAAGATATAAGTATGCCATGAATCTTGTATCAAATGGGATAGAAATATAACGTTCACATAAATAAAGTGCTCGATGACCGGTCCATTCACATTTATTGCAAGCTAATGTAATAGAGCTTTGTAGGAGGAATATTGGAGCCGTAGCAAGATTTTTATCGATACTTGTAACTACATATGTCGGATAATTAACAGGAAATATAACTAACGGCGTCTGTATAATCTAATCGAAAGATCTAATATTTACCCGTCACGGTGTAAACACCTTGTATTTTAAAATGATACACAAAGTTGTCTATGTTAATTCTGTTAAAAGACAGTATAACCGATCTCTATATTTTTGAAATTGGAAACTATTTCTATTTTGTGCATGTTGAGGTGCATGTTAATGCATAGTGTGACACTTTATGTCAAAAACCCCTCTTAAGATATCCTTCTATCCTTCCTTCCTCCTTCCCTTGAATAAAAAAATAAACTCTAATCGATATTAATATGCAAAGTTTTGTCTGTTATTTTACGAGTATCAGTATAGACTATCATAAAAAAAAACATATTGCCGAATTCGGTTGAAAAGGAACAGCCCAAAACACATTAATTAAAAGTTAATTATTCACCAACAAAGATTGACCAACCCTGGCAACGCAAGACCTCAAACATTCATTTCTCCGGGCCGAGATTACTCTGCAATCACAACCTGACAATAACAATTGTAACCTTTTTTCTCAACGAGGTCGCGTCCTTATATTTATAACGAAGGTCGGCCCGTAATGATTTGTGAAATGAAAAACAGAGGCGGCCCGTGAAAAATCATCAGTGGCAGGCATTTTTCTTTTTACGGACGACAACATACAATCGAGACTAACGGACGGAGCTATTTTAGGTCCGTTTGAGGTTTTGTATTAATGTTTTAGTATATAAAAGAAGAAGGATTTTTTTTTTGTTGTTGTTATGACCCAGTTACGATATGTTTCGCTTATGTTGTGTATTGAAACTGAAACTGCTTTGTTGGTCTGGTTGTCGCATGGTGCGACTGTTGAGCACGAAGTCTCGGGTTCGATTTGGAGCGGGCTGAAATTACTTTGTGGTTTTTAAGAAAAAATTTCCAGGAAGCAGCCCAGTGTGGAAGTTGGTGATTCATACACCCGTGCATCGGAGAGCACATAATAATTGTCAGCCCCTCGCCTGATAGGTGGCACAGACATAATAGGTGGCACAGACAGGCAGCACATCAAGCTACTGTACCTGTAAAATTTCCTTTATACAATTTCAACTTTATCGCTGTAACAGTTTCGAGTAGCTTGATATGCTGGCGTCTGTACCATTACCCATAAATCAAATTCATCCCAAATATTTGTAAGCTTCACTATAAGGTCGTAGAGGTCCCACCGTTTTGAAACAGACAGACAGACAATTGAAATCGATAAATTCCCAGTTGCTTGTGACAAATGGCACGGCCCTGTCTTGACAATATTACGGCTGAATCTTTTAGGCCGAAGAAAATTCAAACGAAATTGCCTTCGAGAACGTTCGTTGTTTGTTTAAAAGGCTCATTTTAATGAGTATTGACTCGAGGAGTATCGATTTAATGAGTACTCGAGATAGAAACATGCTAATTAATGTCGAACAGGGTTTTGCTGTCTCGGTATTTTGTTACCTGTTTAATTATGTTGCATATAAATACGACATCACTACATAGTATAAACAAAGTCGCTTTCTCTGTCCCTATGTCCCTTTGTATGCTTAAATCTTTGAAACTACGTAACGGATTTTGATGCGGTTTTTTTAATAGATAGAGTGATTCATGAGAAAGGTTTATATGTATAATAACATCCATATAAATAGTTTGTTTGCCAGATTTTCTATGTTTTTATATACAACGTTTTTCTGTAGTGTATTTAGTATCAGCATTGCACCTGTGCGAAGCCGGGGCGGGTCGCTAGTTATATATAATTTTGTATGAAGTTATTCGCGATTTTATGCTTTTTATTTAAGACTAGCTGTTGCACCTGCTGCCCGAGGAAACGACTCCCCGCACACGGATAAAAAGAAGCCTATGTCATTTCTCAGACTTTAGACTATATTATGTACAATCGCCAGCTCATTATCTCCTGCCTAGCCTTTTCCTAAGCTATGTTGGGAGTCAGCTTCCAGTCTTAACAGGATGCAGCTGAGTATCAGTGTTTTACGTGGAGCGACTGCGTGTCTGACAGCCTCAAACCAGTTACCTTGGCAACCTGTTACCCCTTGGTAAGACTGATCGTCAGACTTCTGACTACACATCATGTACAAATGACATCCGGGACCCCCCAATTAAGCGTGCCTTCCGAAACACGGATGAACTGGTCAAGTTGGTCACCCATCCACGGACCGACCGCGTCAAGCGTTCTTAACCTTATGATCGATCGACCCGTGCGGAGTTTACTAACCCTGTTTAATCGTTACTTGTTTTATTAAATTGCACAAATAGTTTCCATAAACAGTAAATAAGACTTCTTCTTTAAGAATTATAATCTTAAACTTTACCTTCTACGTAAATAATGATAAGTATGTACTCGTCGCGTTATTGATCCTTATTATGGCCATGCTTATTTATTTATTAGTACATGTGATACCATTCTACCCAAATAGAGGATTAAGTTGAGGCTCCTAAGTCAATTAGACGTGTTTGGAAACCCTATGAGGCAATTACATTTTAGGCTTCATAAAATACTGCTGAATAACCCATTTATCCCTCGTAAAAGTCGAGAAATTGTTATTTTAATGTCACAATAATATGATAAACGGGATGTTTCTTATTCTTTCACGCAAATACTAGGTACTAATCTGAATAAAATATAGGCTACTTTAAAGCTGGTAGGTAGTTATATAGTTTCCTTAGGACGTGGAAAAACCGCGAAAAAATTCTATTTAATCATAATCTGATGTATTAATCAATAAAAAACCCACTTCAAATATCAGGTAACACACAAAAAGGTTATAAAAACCGAAGACAGCACACACCAGCTACTACAATCTGACAAATTTCCGTAATAGATTTTCAACTTTATCGCTGAAACATATGGTTCAAAGTCGATTGGGAAAATTTTACAGTTTCGGGTAGCTTGATGTGCTGGTGTCTATACCATTACCCATAAATAAAATTCCTCCCGAATATTTTTAAGCTTCACTATAAGATCATAGAGGTCCCACAGTCTCGAAACGAAGAGAGAGACAATTTAAATCGATATATTCTGAAGCATAAAGTTCAAAGTTGATTGGAAAAATTGTACAGTTTCGAGTAGCTTGATGTGCTGGCGTCTGTACATAACTAAACCCATCTGTTATGCTAGCTATTCACTAAAAACCATCACGATAACTGAACACTGGAGAATGGATGGATGTGTTATCATTGTACAGACTTCGACTGGTGTGAATAGAGGATGATTTACGAGCTATCGGCAAAAACCTGTGTGTACGACAATGGTTTGTTTTTGTGACATATCATACATTTGATGTACTATTATGTAGGTCCGGTACATGGAGGTGATAAGCTACACAGTCTGTAACACGTAGACTCATTTCTTTCTTTATAAAAAAATGAAAATGTGAACTTTTGAACGTAGTTATGAATATGTAATAAAATGAGCCAATATCTCTTAGTTGTTTGAAATAAAAACACCTCGAGACTGTTCACTTTCTCCGAAAGATCATCAGCCTTTTTACACAGGCCTCCTCTCACACAGAGAAGGAGCGTTAATCACAGCGCTTGCTCAATAGCGGGTTGGTTATTTAAGACTTTATAGTCCAGGTTTCCTCGAGATGTTTTCCTTCACCTTTAATCAGTCATTGGTGTTCAAGATATATTTGGAAAAAAAATATAACTTAGAAAAGTTACATTGGTACTTGCCTGGCTGCGCGCACTCTTACTTGAGAGGCTGGTGCTTTAACCCCTACCACGACACGACGTAAGATAATATAATAATGAAATGAATGAATGTGTATAACGAATGAGTTTCTAAATAATGATTATTAGTTAGCAATCAAAAATTGGATGAAGCAGATAATCAAATAAAATTAAGAATAAATATAATCGATTGCATTATTAAATGGAGATAATATGTTCCAGAAGACATATTATGGCTTTAAAGTATAAAAGATTACACGTAATGTACTTCAAAACCCTCATAAAACAATTGTCAAAACGCTAAAAGAGAAATTTCTCATTAGTATTGCGCGCACGTCTCGTAATAATGTCGTCGGAACAGCGCGTACATATATCTCACTGCTTCATAACCATTCGCTCTGCCATAAGGCGTTATGGCAGTCCTTTTAACGCGAGCGACGCCAGGCGATAACAAAGGTCAAATTACATCAAATATGGTGTCGACTGTCTAAATATTTGACTTGGAGACTAGGTTAGTGTTCAGTGTTGGAGACTCGCTGTATCTACCTTAATTAGGTAACACTAGAATTCTTAAATAAGGAATTAATTACAAAATATTACTAAGATCTTTACAGTCTAGAAATGTCAGATTAAACTGTGGCGAACTCGGGTTGAAAACTTTAATGTTTCTTTCCTAAAATAGAATAAAAATATAAAAATAAGCCTATGTTCTTTCTTAGAAAGACTGTAGTCTGTCTACCAAATTTAATTTAAATCAATTAATTGTTTTGACATGGAAGAGCTATAGACAGAAGAACGGAATTTGTGCTCGCATTTATAATATATAGAAGTAAACATTAGATATTATTGATGCTTCTCTAGAGCGATTTTGAGTCAAACACAAGCACTTTAAAAAAATCTTCCACGAATGGTCTATTAGATACTAATTTTATCTTCAACTTCTTGGAAGAAGTATGCGAAGCGAACTCACTACATTAATTCAACAGCGATGAATTTTAAATTGAGCCTGTCAGGGAGATGATTCAGATGTAATCTTAATGCAACCAGTTAAACCCGGTTCTTTTCTTATCATCAAGCTTTCCCAGCAAGTGCCATGTCTTGACAGAATGGGTAAATTGGTAGGACTGTTGTTATCGCTTTGCTGAAAAAACTCCGAACTTTGAATATGTGGAAAATCATAAAAGGTCAATGAGAATGCTATATTCCCAGCGACAGGGCTACAGCTTTTTCTATTATCAAATGTGCAAACCAAGGAGTTCTAAGCATGCATTGGTATTTAATTTACTGAGCACCAAACACGGGCATAACACATTCGTATACAAATATCGAAATGTTCGAAGTAAATATTGATATGTAATAAATCATCCGTGAGTACAGAGATGTCTTCATCATCTATTGAATGGGTCCATATGTATACATATCCTTCTATATGTTGTATTACCATACATTCTACATCTCCAGTATTCGCAATGAATGGCATAGCTTCAAGTATTTTGTAGACTTTACGAGAAAGATATCGGTATCCAAAAATAACTGCTCGCTTATTCATCGCCTTCTTCGTATTTTTAAATGTTCGTACATCTAGATTTTCCTCAACTACACTCTGATATGTGGTTGTCTGAATTTTTGAGGCGAATTTTCGGAACTATGATTAGCAATGAAACATTTCAGATAGGAATAGAGATGATGCTATTGTTGCTATTATGAAACTTTTTCAAATGTGTCTATACTAATATTATGAAGTTGAAAGTTTGTTTGTTTTCTTGAACGCGCTAATCTTGGGAACTACTGAACTGATTGGAGAAATGATTTCAGTTAGAGATTAGATTTCATTTAGTTGAGAAGGCTTTTGGCCAATTTTTATCCTGGTGATGTAGATCCCGCGGAACGCGGGCAAGCCGTTGGCGGAGTTTATTAGTGAAAAAAGTACCTACAGCTACAGGATTTCGATTTAAAAACAAAACCTATGTTAACGACTGCCGAAACTTGACGAGTTTCGGCTTATCATTCAATACTCGTTTTTTTCTTGTGTAATTCTTAAAAAAAAACATAATGTCAATTACCTTTATCGACTCCGATTTAAGTTCCTTCATATTACGGATATTATATCAAGGAACTATTTACGCGATATTAAGAGAACAGTCTCTAAGATTGTTATGGAGATAATCTCGTCCCTAGAAAAGGACACACAATGCTTTTAATCTGGCTATATGAAGCCAATTGATATCAACCCCCAGTCTTAGTACAGCTTAGTAAGTATGAGGAAGAGGAAGCGCGAGAAAAACCGGTTTAAAAAAATCTAGTTAGGCTAAAGCATTGACGCTCAATCCTTCTCCGTGGGAGAGGAGGCCAGTGCCCAGCAGTGGGACGATAAAAAGGCTGTGATGATGATGAGGCTAAAGCATAGGTATTTAGGTCGATGTCGGAAACTGCTCGCGAGTCCCGTCACAACCAGCAAACTAGATTATGGCTACCCGATAATTGCCCTAATCACCCTTGACATCGCATTAATATTATAATTAGATTATCAACATATTTGCGAAACAATTGGTCATTTCACACTCGTTAACTATTCCACTGTGTTTATTGAAGTAATCATCATTATAAACTAAACTATTTATTACTATTAAAGCTAGTTTTAATTTATTTAATATACATATGTATATATGTATGTGTTATTCACTATTTTTTCGAAATAAAGGGTTAAAATTATTAATTTACTTTAAGAAACAATGGCAGTTATTAATATTTAAGCAACTAGTTATAATTGTATCTCCATTGTTGCGTTACCGCTAAAAAATATCTCCATGAGCAAAACAAAGCCAGATAATTTTTCTCTGTCCACATAATTTACTACACTTAATAAGAACGCACTTAGTTTTGTTTCAAAGAAAATATTAATAGCTCAATTAGTCTTCACACTACATTTTATGTACAGTCGCCAGCACATCAACCTACCTGAAACTGTAAAATTTTCCCAATCAACATCTATTAAAGAAATTTGACAGATTGTAGTAGGTTGATGTGCTGGTGTCTGCACTAGATATTGCGAGCAAAATATACAGTAGGTGACTTGAATGTTTTATCCTCTTTACTTAGCTCTAAACATACATTTATGCATAAACTAAATTCCACCAGCGGTTTCACCTGCATACTATGGAAAGTACTTCGCGCTTCCCAATAAAGTATAGCCTACAGCCTTCCTCGAAAAATGGTCTATCTAACACTGAAAGAATTTTTCAAATCGGTCCAGTAGTTCCTGGGATTAGCGCGTCCAAACAAACTTCTGCTTTCTAGTATTATAGACGAGATTAGATCTAACTCTCCACTAAATCCACTCTCATTACAAGTATGATACGTCATGGATACAAGAACGTACAAATGCTATGAAGTATACAGGGTGTAAGGAACAGCCCGACAGACTGATGGGGTGAGTTCAGTATACCATACTAAGAAGACTGGTTCATGAAATTGTTTCAGGAACGTTATGGAAATCCAATAAAACTGATTTGTTTGAAAAACCTCAAAAAAAAAAACAACATCTGATTTCACGCGACGTTTATTTCAAAATCCATTGCTGGATTTTTTATTTTAAAATATTAAGTTCTGCGTGCAAAGAATGTAATTTTGCATTGAAAAAAAGAAAAAAAAAACGGTCCCCTCAGAAAAAAAATCCAGAGAAAAATTCCAGTGAAATGTGATTCAAAATAAGGAGCTGAATGCACCCTATCAGTTTGTGGAGGGCTGTCCCTTACACCCAGTATATAAGGTTAATTATTATTAAGTCAAAAAACTACCGAAATGTTCATTGATATTTATTGGAAAGTTAAACATGCTACTGTTTAATAAAACACAATTGTCTCCTCCCAACCGCAAGCCGACAATACAACAATGCTTGTTTTGGTTGCATATTGACATACGTTCAATAATTGACTATCATTATTTGATTAATTAACATAAGCTCATATCTTTACCAAATGAGATCGGTAGTATGTACAGAAACCATCAAAATGTCAAAGTTTCCCAATCAACTTTGAACCGTATGCTTCAGCGATAAAGTTGAAAATGTATTAGAAATGTTGACATAATGATGTGCTGCGTCTGTTTTGCAATTATCATTATCTTCAACTGCCTAGCCTTTTACCAATTATTTATGTAGACATCAGCATTCAGTCTAAGCTGGATAACAGTGTTTTAAGTGGACCGCCTGCCTATCAGACCGACTCAACCCAGTTGCCTGGGCAACCTGGTATCCCTTGGTAAGATTTGTTGTCAGACTTTCTGGCTTCTGACTACACATAACGACTGATAAAGATAATGGGATCGCCTGCCCATGGCTCGTAATTTTTTTTCGCCATGGCCGAGACCCACAAACTGAACGTGTCTTCCACAGCACGGAAGAACTCGTTATGAGATAGGTGGACACCTATCTGCGAACCTACTGGACCCGTACGGCTGTTACAGAGCGACAAGCTCCTCCATAACGGTGATAAGAGATAGTAATACAATCAACATAGAATAATCAAAAGAATGAAAGGGATAGCATTAAATTATCCATATTTTCTTTTTTGCCGAAATATGCTAGTCGATGGGCCAGCTATAAACATAAATCACCGTTAAGTATCTATTACAGAACAATAGCCTACTGGATGTTATTTTATATAAAGCAGGTCACGTGATATGGGCACTTATGAACATCTGTTACGTTAAAAACCGCCATTTTGTTGTTTTCCCGAAAAAAAATCTAAGGATTCCGATGACAGTAAAGTCGTAATTGGAAACGTTTAGTTTTGTTATGTTCCCATAAAATAAGGATTAATTACCGATTTTAAAATTATTATTTTAGTAACTATTAGAGCCTTCTCCCAACTATGTTGGGGTCGGCTTCCAGTCTAACCGGATTCAGCTGAGTACCATTGTTTTACAAGGAGCGACTGCCTATCTGACCTCCTCAACCTAGTTACCCGGGCAACCCAATACCGATATATATAATAATGGTTAGACTGGTGTCAGACTTACTGGCTTCTGACTACCCGTAACGACTGTGAATGTTCAATGACAGCCGGGACCTACAGTTTAACGTGCCATCCGAAACACAGGAAATATATATGTAGTGAAGATTTGATATCATCTTAAACTATGTTATCACTGAAAACGCCCCTCCTTTACTCATCTCGGAAACCACAGCCATGAATATTCTAAGATTCGATTCGTCGATGTTCATGGGTATATGACCGATGTTGACAGTGAACTCGCACGTGACTCAATCTAAATTACACACAATACATTAGACAAGACAGAACGTGAACATGTGCGCTCTAATGTTCACGAATTATCGAATTCATGGGGAAAGTGAATGTGACGTCGAGAGCGTTGCTGATTTGAGGATAGCTGCTGAAGATTTACAGCCGAAATTAATAACCTATCTATCCGTTGCTTTGCTTGCTGGAGACTGAATTTTGACATAAGCCCCATATAATTTGTGTCAAATTCCTATCTCTAGTAAGCAAAACAACGGATAAATAGGTTATTAATTTGGGCAGAATTTCGTCCACGGTAACTGTTATCAAGGCTAAGATCAGCAAGCGCAAGCGTTTGCGCAGACGTAGGTGCACTCTCTATTCCCTCACTATCAATAGTCCAATACGACGTCAATCTAAGGCGACTGGAGAGTGTTTAAGTGTGTCTACGTAAGTTGATATAGTGTTTACATGTTGTTGTTTTCATGATTTTACGTGCCGTCTAATGCACGGGTGTATCACCTCCACCTTCCAGAGTTCGGACTGCATCATGAAATTTCTTAATAACCCACAAAGCGATTTTGACCTGACCTATGGATCGACGCCGATAATACTTGCACAGCGGTCGCGCTTTGCGACTGCTAGACCAATTGTGCTGTCTGAATAATTAGGCAGTTTGTAACCGAAACAAAAGTATTAAGTGGAATACTCATAGTAAAATCTTAGTATACCACAAACACAAAGCTACCCAAAGAATTCATAACCTCAATTCTCTCATTTAAAAAATTACTTATTCGCATTTAGAAGTTGTTATCAACTTCAAGACGGATCCTAACATATTCCAACATTGTATACTACTGATGCCATCCACGTAGACAACGTTAAAAGCCTTTCAATTGCATTCGGGAGCGATCGGCACGACCGGCGACCGGCCGCAATTGGGACCGAACTAATTTGCGGCTGGCTAATGTATGCGCGCAGATAAAGTGGAAATATTTCAATATGTTCACGTTTAGATTGATAAAATAAAATAGTTCCTCTGAATACCAATAATGATTTGACTCCCAATTTCAATGCCATAAAATAATGTCTCCAAATAATAAAAACAATGTTATGTTGATCACCCCATCAGGCGAAAGGCCAACTTAATTACATCTGTTATAGTAAGTCTTAAGAGCTTTTTGAAAGCCTATTATTATGCTAACCAACAGCCGGCGACTGCGAGGAATCTACCTTTTGAGAGTCGAAGTCTCGCTTTATTGTTACGAAGTTCTGTGTTCCAAGTCTTGGAGTCCAGTAGGCTTTTAATGAGCCAATTATCTCTTAGGTGTAGAACTAACGTGATAGGAGACTTTTTCTATTACTAAATTGTTATTAGGTGAAGGTGTCAATTGAATTTAGTTGTGTTGTTGATTTATTACGAACTTACTATTCTATAGTATTTAAAAGGGCAGTAAAATTAATATGTCTTATTACGCTTCATTTACGAACTAACCTAATCTAATCATTTTTATTATGTTCATTTTAGGGATTATATTACCAAATACAAAAGCAACACTATAGGGTTTAACAATACTAGTGCACCAAATTTTTACAGGTCATCTAGAACAAGCTAAGGATCATGTTTACCTCAAAAAAAGTCATAAAAACAACAACATATTTTATTAAATCTATCATCACAGTTGCCAAATTGTACGCATAACGCCGGTCTCTATAAAGACGCTCAATCGTTGACTCTAAATCATTCAATTTATTTTGTGGTAAACATGATCCTTAGCACGTAATAGATGACCTGTAAAAATATGGTGCACTAGTATTGTTAGACCTTACATATTTAGTTCAAAAAAGGTTTAGCATTATCATAAACGCAAATCCCCTTTGAAACAAACACCCAAAGAACGGAGGATGGAAAAATATAATACAAAGAGCGTATCACGAGAAGGATTGTTATAAATACCTTTAAAGCAACGAAAACGCGGTTTATCCAGCATAAACACGCACTTTTGAATATAACAACCTCATTATATACAAGTATACATAAAGCCTAAAGCCATTAAAAGATACACGAATACATATCTTCAAAGAAATGTAAATATTAACAGTTAATTTGAAGTTAATTAAGGTGGGTAATTTGGATACCATTCCTTTAAGACTTTGTTGGCTTGTATCTTCTATGTTGAGTGTTGTCAGTTGTTTATCCGGTTTTCTTAAAAACAATTCAGGCCACGAAATTCAATGATTAATTATTATGGTATTTATTTCTGCAAATAGCGAATAAGATATGAAAAGCACTCATATTCATTTTTTTTTATTTATTCATTTTTTGATTTGTCCCAAATAGGATGTCCTTTTAAAAAAAGGAACGACCATCTGAAGTATGTATAATATTTAATTATGGGAATATTACGTGATGGTTATTCTATTTACATACAATTAAAATAACTATATACAAAATATAAAAACTAAATAAAAAAATTACCATCTACAATTGAATTTATAGATTTGATAAACAAATGAAGATGATCTTAGTGATAAATCTTTAGGTAATTTTATCGAATGGCGACACTTTTCTTTTTATTTTGAAACGGTTTAGGAAAAAAAAATATTTAAAAAAGTTGTACTTACAATGATTATCTTTACATATTGAGGTAAAAAATATAAACTTATGTAAGTTTAAAAGTACAACTGCTATTGAGGAGTTCTATTAATAAGCATGTAGGTACATATATTAATAGTTCTGACCATATAAAGATTCTGTAACTGACCCAAATGCAATGCCCATAAGTGTACCCATATTCGTTTGTAATCATGGCAAAGTATCATAATATACCTGAATATCCCATCGTAAGTTATTTTATTACGGGCGAGGTTACATTAGCGAATTAGTATAAGTAATACTTACTTAGTATTACGACGTTAATAAAATATTTCATGACTCGTTTCAAATCACTTTTATACTAATAATAATCTCTATTTATAACTATAAATGAGATAGTGACTCAGTTTGTCTGTTTGTCGCACGTTCACGCCAAAACTCTTAATCCGATTTAAATGACAATAAGTTCACAGATAAGGCGTTCAAAACATGTTGAAAATTATAATTATGGTGATGATAATCTGCCGCGGCTGCGGATTTTTCGCAAGAGTTACCGCGGCCCTGGCGCACAAGAACCTCCAGAAGGACCATAGTGGGTTTTATTTAGTAAGACTCTCCAGCTACACCCTAAGCGTCAGGGGTCATTTGATGATTTTCCACGAAAACTAGGGATTCAATTTAAACACGGCCATATAATGTTTTCTTGTATTATTTAGCTGATTCAAAATAAGTTATATTATGCTTAGAAGTCGTGTTATTTTTTTATATTTCGTAAACTAGTTAACTATCTAAATAACTAAAGTTATAAATTGATTATTTTTTCTAGGTACGTACGTAAATACGTAGAAATTAGTTTTTAGGACAAAATCAATAAAGACATTCGTGCACTAAGCTGGTGCGATATAATTAATAAAAAATACAGAGAAAAATAAGAAACTCGTTATCTTTCGAAGTTGTTCACTGTTTTATTTCCTTTATTTAAACTAAAAGTATTCCCAACTGATGCTTTTGTATTTGGCTCGCAAGGAAAAAGTTTAAAGTTATCTTGTGTTTAAAGAACAAATACAATAAAATTTAAAGGATTTTTTATACGTTTATAGTTGGTATTGAATTGTTTATATTATATTAGAACCCTGTACTTATTATCAGAATTGTTGAATAAAACCCTTTTCCGATGTAAAACCTAAACTGGTGTGCTCACCACGCTTCAAAATCAAAGTAACTGTAGCTGAAAATCGGATTGACTGACCGAGAGCCGCTTTATGTGGCTTTGGCGCATATTTTCAATTTTCCTTTATTTGTCCAATTATTTCGTCTAATTGTTTTTTTAACCTACACGTAATAATGTTCTCGTAAATAAGAATTCTATGTTTATCTTTTTTTTTACTACCCTGTTTATTTTTGCTTGAACATTCAAAAAACGAAACTTTATAAAACAACTAGCTTCTTTTTATTCTCAGCTAATTTTAAAACCTGTTTTGTAATTTTTGCTTTTCCAATCTCGAAAACCTCTTTGGCTAACCGCGTAAAAAGTTATTAAAGACACAACACGCAAGCATTACCTTTCAATATACAACAAGACAATAGCAAGCTACATGTACATGTATATAATTAATGTGATAAGCTTTGTTTGAATGTCCGATTGCGGGCAGCTGATGTGGGAGCATACAGGTGTACAATATTAAATATTTATCCACGGGCAGTTATTAATATTTGGAAATCGAAACTACATACACTCATTATGATATCAACTTTGTCTATGGAATAGACTACAGTTTAAGGGACGATTATCATAGACTCAAAAAAATTCCGGGGCACTAAACTCGCTCAATGTTGGGGAGCTCGTGGCTAAGTAACAGCCGTACGGAAAGATCGATCATAAGAATAAGCAACGCTTGGCACGCCCATTCCTTGGACACATGACCTTCTATGTAATTAGAGTTCCTCCGTATTTCGAAAAGCATGTTGACTTGGAGGGTCCCGGCAGTCATTTGGACATCATTGGAAGGTGTTACGTATAAGTCAGAAGTCCGAAAGTCTAACAACCAGTCTCGGGTTCCTCAAGTAACATGGTTGAAGAGGTAACATAGGCAATCGCTCCATGTAAAGCACTGGTACTCTGCTTCTGGTAAGACTGGAAGCCGCTTACGAACCAACATAGTTGGGAAAATGCTAGACAGATGGTGAAACTCACTCAATTTATCTAATTTGGGATCATGGAATACACCTTTTATTAATATTATTAAATAATAAAAATTACATTATACGTAGTTACTCCTTTAAACAGTCCATTATTGTGGTATAAAAAGATATTTCCATTCTAAATGACGTCAAAAATTACCTACGTATATTGTTATTCTCAAAGCGTTGTATTTTACCCTATTTTTTCTAGTAGAAATTAAGATATATTTTCCTACACATACGCCCACAAAAATCATATAAAAACTCGCTAGATTTAGCAGTGATGGTTAAAATAAATAAATAGTGATTTTATAGCTCTCTCACTAGACGTTGTACTCAATTACGAGTTTTATCACATTATGTGTGAAAAATATCGAACAGAAGCGTTTGGATTATTTTATGGCGCAGACACATATAAATGTAGTTCTATATAGACCGCAACGCTGCACTCGCTCCTTCAGTGGGTGGACATTGAATAACAGTTAGTGACAGCTTAAGAATAAAGTACAGTAAAACATTACTATCTTGCTGTTAATATACGCAACCAGTTAGGTTTTACACGTTAAATTTTTACGAACGTTTTCCTGTTGATATAATTTTCTTTTCCCTAATATTTACAAAATAATTTGTTTCAAGAATGTAGAAAAATGAGAATTGATTAATACTTGTTATATTATATTGCAAGTTCATTTGTGTCAAATGTAAGTGTCTCAATTTAGTATAAATTACCATAGCGTCCAGGTTGGCCACGACAGTTATTTTTAAGTTGATCAGCCAGCTATGGAGAACATTTTATATAGCACAAGCATTTGTGAAGGTAGAGGTGCACTCTCTATTACCGCACTCTCATAGTCCGGTGACACGGCAATACACGACCGGAGAGAGAGCAGGCCCTGGACCGACGTGCCCCGTCAATGCACGGGTGTATCACCACCAACATTCAAACTCCGGGATGCTTTATGATAATTACTTAAAACCCAAATCGATTTCAGCCCGACCCGGGAATTAAACCTGAGACAGCGTGCACAACGATCGCACTTGGCGGCCACTAGACCAACGAGGCAGTCAATCTCAATTTAGTTTATCTGTGTCCAATAATAAAAACAGAATAGAAAATAGACTAGCACTTAACTACAGACGTCTAGCACAAATAGCTTCCTAAGACAATGTGCTCGCGAAATAGGCCGGAAAACTTAATGACACAGAAAAGGAAACTCGTTTCGCGACAAACCTTTGACATAGCATGTAACAATATAACCAGACTTAAGCCTAAGTATATGTATATAAGACTTACGCATTATCAGGTTAAAAAGTCCTTCACTCAAAATAGGAAGAACCCTCTTTATAGGTACCATTGTTGCCAAGAACTGTCAAAAAATCTGAGTCTGGCATTTATTAACTTCTCACGTTTCAAAGAGAATAATTACTTAAGTTCATCAAAGACAGCAGTAACTTAACAATGCTAATTAAACTATTACCCAACAAAGGTACGCCTCAAGCCAATATCAATAGTCCCAACTCCTCGGAACATCTCCCTACGGACCAATGAAACACTAATTTTCTCATAATCCCGAAACTCTGACACCAAACCTCTGATGGAATCAGCAATACATTAAGCTAAACGAGACAGATATATCTTGCTGTCTCACTCGCGGTTCTCAATAAGGTAAGGGCACCCTTTCAAGTAAATTGTCCCTTTGGTCAAGGCTTCTAACTACATTCTGCAAACTATCTTCGAGATGTGAGATGGGTTGACACTGTGATTAAAGATAGGAGGAAAAGTTTGCTGTTCGCTGTTGCAGAAAATTAAAATAATACATCTGGGTTTGTCCCAACTGAAGTTTGGGAAACTTAGTTCTAGAAAGCAATCGAAGTTCGATGTTCTAACGCTAGCTACAGGTATACAATAGTCGGGGAACTGTCTATTGTTTAGCTTGTACTTGTATGTAATAGTTCGATCGTTCTAGTTCTGTGAAAATAAAGTTTAAGTCCCCATAAAATGAGAAACTAATTACTTGCAGATTTCTCTTAAATCGACATTAAACACTGGTCGAAATTACAATTAAATCCAACTAAATCTCAACCGCGGTTGAGCCGAATCTCGGTTAGCTGGATCGGAATCAAATTGTTTTAGTTTTTTATTCGTTCAATTTCCATCGAATTAAATGTTAGTTTTGAATTGTTGATTCGCTCCGTGTGAACCGTTCCGAATGATTGGACTCGATAAATTTTAACGTATGAAATTTCTTTTAATAAATATTTTTAAACTTGAGTATGTCAGACAAAAAATCGACCTGATATAAAAAATATTCTCCACACGCATTTTAATTTATATCGTCATTCGAGTTAAGAAAGATCCGTGTTTTTTTTTTACCTTTATAAAAAATCGCACACCACTTCAAAACTATGAGAATAAAATTTTTCAAACACTAAACATCAACACTAATCAACTACTCGTATAAACACGAAATATGTATACAACACTAGAACTTTATAAATAAAATATATTTGAATATTTATATTAAACCACTACGTTTAATAAACAGCACTGGTCACGTCGTTACTTTAATTTAACTTTTGAATATTCGCGGTTGTTTTTGGCGGGTGAGCGCGGGTGTTGCGTCGTCGAGGTACGGACGCCCACTGACGCATGAGGGCGGGCGGCGCAGATTCAATCACATAGGCATCTGCCACAGATTAGGAAAAACACCTTCACCGACAGAGTTTTAATGGACTGCCAGGATTAACGTTCACGTGGACGAGAGGTTCCATCGTAATGAACAAGTTTGAATCGACACTTTTAAGGCTTAAGTCGAATTTTGCGATGGATTTTTTTAAGCTGTGGTGCACGTGGTCTTCTTCAATTTAACTATGTATAAAATTTATCTGCTGTTTTAATATCAACCAAATGAATATGACAAAACTTCCCGACGTTATTTTATATGTATATGTTTTTGCCAATAAGTAATCTTTCCAAAAAAAATAAGATATTATTTTAGTTTTTAAATACGACATTGTTATAAGGATTAATATCCTTCATTATATGGAATCACTTTATTATAAGTAACTAGCATTAACTGTACAAGTTTTGGCGGGTTGCGTTGTTGAAAACGTTCGAACTGAAGCATTTTCGAATCTGTGTAACCTTACGAGACTGACTTGGTGGAAAAACATTCAAAATCTTAGTAATTACTTAAATTATCGAAATAAATATATAAACTATTTATCTAATTGCCCTTTAAGATAGGAAATAATAAAATCAAGGCATTGCAAAATTAGCTTACTCATAGAATTAATTTAATATACACATTTTTATCATTATTCAGTAAGATTCTCAAGTAACGTGAAAATATGATAAATTCGTCATAAGAAGGATGAGTCATTTCAGCATAAAGTTATTAACACTGGGATGAATCATATCTATATTCTTCTCATTTATTAACATATATTATATTCTTTATTGCTATGACATTCCATATATATTTTCCATGACCTAATTCAAAAGGATTTTTACATAAGGCTTGCAATCCTTCAGTAGTTTTGTAGTATTACTGATCAACAATTTTAAAGGCCAGTTGCACCGGTTGCTGATGTTGTTCTAGATAGTTTATCTGGCAGATAATTTCATACAAAGTTTGTTCCATTTTTAAATTTATCTGGTAGATAGTGGCTATCCGTAACCGGTGAAACTGGCCCTAAAAACCATGAATCATTGTGAATAACTAAATCGAGTGAATATAATTTGTTTGTTTTTTTCATTAACGGGAAGTGCAGAACTGTTTTTTCAAAACCTTTTAAGGATCAATGAAATTAAAAGAGAATTTAATTAAGGATCAATTTTCTACAAATAGCGAAGAGTTAATGTATGACCATTGGTCATATTTCAACACACAAGTCAACTGATATAAATATTACCACTAGCTTCAATAAAACGATCCGATCAGGATCCAAGAACCACGATTCCTCGGCATTTTGTAAAAAAATATATGAAAAAGATACCTACGTTACGTGTCTTCGCCAGATTTTCCTCAATATAAACGGCGTGCGTTAAAAATGTCGACTCACCCGAGATTATATGAAACGGAATAGCCCCATCGCGTCATGTGAGCCGATTAACGGGACCGTGACGGGGGAATTAACAACCGCACATCGAAATCAAGCTTGAATTTCGAATAAAGGATATTGAATTTTCCACAAAATCGGTTCGAAACCTAATTAATTACAAAACTTTTTTTTAATGTTTTTTCTGATGAATGTAATGTAGTTAACTGCAATTTAATTTTCTTGTATTGTATATAAATACTAGCTGTTCCACGCGACGTCATTCGCGTGGGCATTAGAGTAGAAAGATAATAAAGAATCACAGCTGCTCACCCGTTGGTGATAGCGTGATAATATGTAGCGTATATGTTTACACGACCTCTTATTTATATTCATGTTAAATTTGAAGTAAATCCATGCAGCGCTTTTTGAGATTATCCCGGCCATACATACAGACAACACAGACAAAAATTCTAAAAACTATATTTTTGGCTTGTATATCGGTTGTAGATCACGTCCCAAGTATTCTTATCAAAAAATATTCAATGTACAGTTTTGAGTTTCCTACGATTTTATCATATGTCCATCTAGACAAGAAGTATTAAAAATCTCATTACAAAACGTTACAATAAATCAAAAAAAATAACTAGAGCTCTTCACTTTTGATCCATACTTAACGTTTCAGGTCGGGATGTGAAGCCTGTCTAGGAATTAGGTCAGTGTGGTATCTGCGGTCTAAATCAGTCTTTGTGTCCAATTCGTTATTTTATACGCGGCTATGGCTCCACACTAAACTGCTAATGATGGACTGTCGTTAGTTCATTTCGGTACTTGATGAAATGGACTCTACGATTCTTTAAATCAAGATTATGGGCCTTACTAAAAAAAGTAAGACAGACGTTTGACGCGTGTTTAAAGAAAAAAATATCATTGTATGCAAAAATTTTTTCAACACGTGTAGAACGTAACACTTTTGTAGTAAGAAGACCCTATGTTTTTATTTTTGACGTAAAGTCGGCGTTGAAAAAAATTCTCAGGGCAAGTTTCATCGGTTACGGATAAGTTCCAGATAGTTTATCTGGCAGATAATTTCATACAAATTTTGTTCCATTTGTAGATATTCGTAATCGGTGAAACTGGCCCTCAGGGTAAAAACAATATAATTTGCAATCTTTAAATCATTACAAAACTTAAACATTCAGAAATAATGATTAAACTATCTATAACTTAATCCAGAAGTGTACATTTCTTAACTCTGGAACCAGTATCGCACTTTCTCCGTTCATAATAAACTTAACTGAGAATTCCTAAATTATCACCAAATTAATAAAATAAAAATCTGTACAGACGCCGCGGGATTCGCGAAAGCTGTAATCCCGGGAAAGAGTAGAGGGAGCGCAGTTTTATTAATTGCGCGCGTCGTATTGGGATTTAGGTCGGGATTAGAGATGAGCGCGCTATCCTAAGCGCAAACAGATTATGGGACGGATACCTGACACACAGCTGTTCACCGGAGTTTGTTGGTTCTTGTCTATGGTACTTACTTTTAGACTTCTTAATACTTTGAATTTGGAATTGTGCCTTTAAGAAAGTTTTTTACTAATATTATTAAGCTAAAAAGTTTGTTTGTTTGCTTGAACATGATAATCTCTGAAACGAATGGATTTATTTGAAAAAATTTTTGCAACCACTAACGCACGAATGCAATCAAAAATGTTTTTAATTACCATAAAATGAAATAAAAAGCCTTTTTTCTAAACAGAAGGTAAGTAGTAATTAATTAGAAAAAATAAAAGTGAAAAGAAACATAAAATAAAGTAACTAGAAAATTAAAAAGTAATTTAAAAACAAAATATTAAACGAAAAAGTAATTATAATAAGTTATCATGACATATTCAATTTTTTTAATAATAATATTATACAGGACCATATTTAAATGCAATTGAGAATTGCCCATGTGTTTATGGCACAATTTTGTCACCTGGGAAAAACTGCAATTTTATTCAGCAGCTGAAACTGGCCAGAATAGAATGTTATGAAGTTTAATTAAAACAAGAGCAAGCATATTCCGATACTCAATATTCGATATTCTTGTTTATCTAAGAGCTGATAATCTTTGCAACACCAGCAATGTTCGAGCATTTTTCGCACAATGTGTATATCCATGCATTTATGGATACATTTTCAATTCTTCTATGAGAAGAGGTTTGTGCCAAACATTGGGACCATTATTATAATCATAATATGAAATAAATACATGAACGAATAATATGAACATATATATAAAGCCACAATTTTGACCCTAGTATTAAGATGCTGATTTTTTTATATACTCAAAGAAATGTTCTTATTGCAACCTGAGTAATTATTTAAACCATGTTAAATTATATTGTGTGATATAGTCGTGGGTAGTGCATTTGTTATTTCTATTATCTTAACGTTAAAAAAATATAAAAAAATTAAGAAACTTGGCATTATTCACGTAATTTGATGGTCGTTATCATTATATAATATTTTGTGAGTACTTTATTACTGAACGCAAAGCCTTCTAAAAGGGAAAATGTACGAAAATATTTATGTGGTTTTATGCTACGGATTTTAAAGAATCCCTTTGATAGGTCACTGACCGTTTGTTACACCTGAAATTGTTTGCTTTTGTGTCTGTTTGTAACTCATTTTGATTGTTTCAAAATAATGCCTATCAAAATTATAAATACTCTGTCAAAAAATATAAATACTCTGTCTTAAAGTTACTCTGTCTGTCTTTGTGTATGTCCGAAACCATGAGAAAAAACATAGGCTTACTTTTATCTGGCTGCGAGAGTTAATTACTTCGGAAAACGGGCGGAACCGGGGGAACTGCTGGTTGCATTATAATTTGTAGAAAGTAGTCAGGTAAATAAACCCAGTACTTTATTTTTAACCCTCCCTTTAAAATCCCGTATCACATTATCACATATAAATAATTTAAGACTTGATATCAGAGACACAAATAATACATGGAAAATTTCAGTTATAATATACTTTGTTCGTAGGAAATTGCTTGACACAAGTAAACCAGGGTGGCAGGTAATGCTTGCAGGAAATGTGGCCCAAATAACAAATAAATTCATTCAGGATGCTGTGGGGTACGAAACAATTTCGTACATCACAGTACATCTGACATTGTACAGACGCCAGCACATCAAGCTACCCGAAACTGACAAATTTTCCTAGTCAACTTTCCACCATATGCTTCAGCGATAAAGTTAAAAATCTATTAAGGAAATTTGACAGATTTTAGTAGCTTGATGTACTGGCGTCTGTTAGCTGCTGTTAGCTTGATGTATTTGCTCGCAGCTTCATGCAAAATGAGCCTCAATGAACAGGTTTAAGAAATTATTTTACAACGGTTCCTTGTATGCGATAAATTGTGCGGAACCCTTGCGGCTGACGGAACAATGCCTCCCACTTCACTTCATAAATTATAAACTATAAAACCTCTCAGCTTAGTAAGCGAAATAAATATACTGTGTATATTATAAACAAGATGGATAATAGGTGCTATTAGTACGATGTTCTTAAAACATAGTCTATCGTTAATATGGCTTGAAATATTTTTACACTTCATTTTTAAATATTAATTCTCTAAGGTCACGTGGTACTTTTACAGCTCCTTTTCTGATCACATTTTTAATGCAAAAGTAATGATCAGTGTGTACTCATACTTATAAGACCTATCTGTACCAATTATAAGTACAAAATCTTATTGAAATAAAAGCTAATAAAAAAAGTTGTTGGGTGCGACCTCTACGCTACGACTGCTACGGCGTAGCATTTTTCCCGTAGCCGCGTAGGCGAAATAATGTTCTTTATTTAGAATAGACTAACCGAATAAAACAAACAAAACGGATTGCATATTGCAGCTAAGCCTCTACAGGCTCAGAAGTGCATCACAGTGAGAGTAACAACTCCTCATACGAGACCTGAAGCGAATCTATTCCCAAGCCCTCTGATATTCTGGCTATAACGGCGCCAACATAACTTTAGCACTCCATAAATGTCATCGACGCGAACTTCATCTTTATCCCAACGTAATAAAGTCTAGAATAGTGAAGATGGATCGCGTCCGTGGCATGTGGCAGTTGGTTGGAAGGCATGTGATTTATCTTGCTCGAACTCCAGCAGAATTCCTTATATTTGACGTATGACAAGGATGGAAATATTTACACTGTTTCATTGCGAACGTTTAAGAATACATGTGATCGTGGAGTTTGTTCTATGTTATATACATAGGTTGTAGTTATTATTGATGAGAAATGTTTATTTTGAATTAAGATATTTTTTACCTATTAAAAAAAATTAAGCTGCTATTAAAAGCACAATAAGCAATGCACAACTTTATCGTCACAACTAGCCACAAAAACGAAAAAATATGTTTTATTTTTTCTTCGTAAAGTTCTTTTACAGTAACGGGTCCATTTATTAACTACATTAAAGGGCTTACTCAAAATGTCCAGCATCGCAAATATTTAACGCCCCTAGCAAGTAGCATGCATGAATAACACCAGGGTGAAATCATGACTCGCCGAGCGGAGCTTACGTACTCACTGCAAAAAGGCTTTGGTTAAGAAAACAGGAAAATTCCATCTACAAAGTTACCGCAAGTTCACAGTGACGAATGATGGCCGACAACCCGCCGAAACAATCGACTATTCGTTTTCATTTACTCGTTAGTACAGACGCCAGCACATCACGCTACTACAATCTGTCAAGTTTCCTTAATAGATTTTCAACTATATCGCTGCAGCAAAGTTCAAAGTTGATTGGGAAAATTTGACAGTTTCGGGTAGGTCTTAATCTGTCAAATTTCTTTAATAGATTTTTAACCTTATCACACATACAGGAAGGTTAATATTCGATTGGTAAAATTTTACAGAATCGGATAGGTTGATCTGCTGGCGTCTGTACAACACTATTCCGATTAACACCACTCCTGTTGACAATTGAATCGTAAATGCTTTTATAGCTTGAACCTAGAAGTAATTGAGCAATAACACTTTATAGTCTTTAAAATAAAAAAAATGGACAGTTTTACGATTGCAAAACTATGAAAGACATTTTTATAATTAAAGGAAAGTGGGACACTCAGGCTGTCAGTTGCAAAGGAGGTTATAATATCTATGTAGTAAGTATACGGCTTTCGTAGTTAAAATCTCTCAGACTAAAGAATGCCTCTGTACAGTGCGACAAAAGATATGAGCCAGAATTCCAAGTTCTTTTTCCTTTGCCCTTTAAAAATTCGTTCAAACGACTATGAAATGTTTTAGAGGCGTGTTTATGAGAGACGACGTAATTATGCTAATGACTTTCCCGCCAGAAATGAAGAAATTCAGCAGAAAAATATGCAAGAATAGCACGCGCAGACAATAGACACTGAGATTTGCATCGAGAGTCTTTTAAAATGTAGTTAATTGAAAGGGAGGCTCTTACTTTGATTGTCGAACAGTTGAGCTAGACAATTTCAAAAAAGGAACGTGTTATGTTGTTCTTCTTTTTATTTAAATAATTTGTAGACCTTTATTGATCCAAAAATATTTATTTACCAAATAAATATTAAATTTTTATTTATTTTAATTTTTAATGTTATTTACCAAATAAATAATTAAAGCATTCTAATTTTAAAAAAGTCATGTAAGAAAATATAATTTGTCAAGTTTCAAGCGATGTAATTGCAAACTTTCTAACCAGCTGAACATAATTACAAAAATGCTCCTCACTCCCAACGGTATCTTATTCGAATTTAGAACCAGAATCCTTATTGATCGCTTCCCAGCGCCTGCAGAAAGGGACGGGCAGTCCTTTACCGTACGTTAGAAAAGGATAAGTATATTTTTCTCAAGAGGGCTAAGCCCAAAGAGGATATCTATTGCTTGGGAAGGTTGTAACGGGATTTTTGATCCTTGAAGCGACTTGGGGATACATGGTTTTAATAGCTACACAGTACGGTTGTAAAATAATCTTTAATATATTTTACTGTAAGTACATATGTATATTTTTTAATACTGTAGAAAATGGATAATCTCTATGCAATTTGTATGAAACGCAACCTATGACGTCATCATATTTTTCTCATCAAGCCAAATAAATTTAAACTGAAATTATTTTATGATGCTGATAAAGTATTTTATTTTTGACCTAGTCCACGTCCCAATTATATTATTTAAAGTTAAAAAAGGAAAGATTTCGTTGATCGTTTGTTTGTTTGACTCGAATACGCTCCGAAACTGAAATGTTTTTTTTACTATTGGGAAACTACACCTTACCTGGTGAATATGGGTCAATGGGGTAAATTTCATCTGGGTTTGGAAAGAAGTTCACTCTAGACGCAAATGAAGCCGCGGGCATAAGCTAGTTCAGTATAAAGAAACAAACGAAAACAGCGTAAGAAACCTACAAAAGGTTATTAATTAACGCATTTGTTTAGAGCGACACACCGTATAAATAACCTCATAATGAGAATGGCTGTAAGTACCTTTGTTGTACAAATATTCTAATTCACTCCCTTACCTCTTTATACCTGTAAAGAGAGGCGATAAACAACACCAGATGTGCGGCAGACGAGCGGAGATAATGGTATGCATTTTGTAGCATATTAAATAAATATTTTATCAACGTAGGTACAGTGAACACATTCCCCCTTATTATAAATCATGGTCTGAAAAAAGTACTGTCTTTAGTGCTAGTTTTAAACCATCTTCTTAAACAAAGTTAATGGCCTAACTCCAATACTAAAGCCGGTATTTTTTAAGACAACGTTTTATAATAAGGGGGGTTAGGTTTATTTTGTGTTGTTCTACTGTCTTGTATGATGTCAGTTTCAGAGTTCCACTACTTCTTTTTCCCAGTGATAACTTATAGGCTAATTGGCGAACATTTTTGGGGCCTGTATTTTGTAGAACTGACCTTCAAAAAGTGCTGGTTTTTACCCTGCCTACTTTGATTTTTTTGAAATTACTTTTTATTTATTTTTTCAACGTGTTTTTGTTGATATATCCTCGGACGCTACACGAAAATAAGTTGAAGGTCCATTCTTTTTAACTCATAAAAAACGTACACCCGAATTGAGAACTCCCTCCTATTTTGGAAGTCGGTTGAAAACGTAGGCCTACCTACAAGATCTCCGACTGCCAGAATAATTATCATTTTCATATTCAAAAGTTTATAACTTAATCTTATTTTACTTCCATTGTTTTTTTAGGAACTATAAGGTCAATAATTCAATGCACTCACCGCTTGTGACTTGAAGAGTAGTGGCGAAGAGACATAGCAGCGACAGCGACAGACATCCGAGCGAGTTGAGCCAATATGCCGCGGCCATACTGTATCCTGTGGACATTACAACAACCTGTGGTAACGTAAAACCTTTCATCGTTACACTATGAAAATCAAATCAAAATACCTTTATTTTCAGGCTGCATTGGCCCATAGATATATCCCTTAAAGATGAACATTGCGTTATAAAGAAAAGTCCTTTTAGTTTTACGCAATAGAACTTAATACATGTTTACATATTAAGTTTCTAAGGCCCATTTTTGCCAACGAGATGGGGTCCGATAAGTTGATAAGGAAAACAGCTGTTTTGGAAAATAGTTAGTGCAATTAGTGTTTAGAGTTTGAACGTAAGGCTTATTTTAACGAAGTCAGTTATTCGGATTATTTAAAGTAAAATGTGTACGATTTTTGTTGCTTAAAAGTAAAGAATAATCCATTTTTTTTTATTTTTAATTAATCATAATAGTTGGCTTTCATTAGATAAATATGATTTTAAAATCTGTTTAATTCAAGTCGGTACATGTGGCGCCATCTGGTAGGAGGCGCCGACATTAAACGCTTAGGGATGGTACTGTGTTTAGAAACAACGTAAGCAGCTAGCCGGCTGACTTCGTGATATCGCGGCGAACGACTAGATGGCGCTAGTAAATGAAAACCGAGCATTTTCCTCGGAGTGTAAAAGTGCGTTTTTAGGAATCACGCAATGTAAGGGGTAGAAAATAACTAAACACTGTAAACCTAAATTTTTTAATTGTAAGTTAAAGGCTTACCATATCGTCAGCATGTGTGTTTTCGACGCGGCCGTCCGCCCACCACAGATCACCTGAAAAGAAAATCTATATGAAACTTGGAAAAGAACAATTCGTTTTTTTTCATCTCATCATCTCCCGAGCCTTTTTCCCAACTATGTTGGGGTCGGCTTCCAGTCTAACCGGTTTCAACTGAGTACCAGTGTTTTACAAGGAGCGACTGCCTATCTGACCTCCTCAACCCAGTTACCTGGGCAACCCAATACCCCTTGGTTAGACTGGCGTCAGACTTACTGGCTTCTGATTCTGACTACCCGTAACGACTGCCAAGGATGTTCAATGACAGCCGGGACCTACAGTTTAACGTGCCATCCGAAACACAGTCATTGGTGTCCAAGATATACTTAGAAAGTACATACAAACTTAGAAAAGTTGCATTGGTACTTGCCCGACCTGGAATCGAACCCACGCCCTCACACTTGAGAGGTTGGCTCTTTAACCACTAGGCCACCACGACATATTTCTTTCATCTATTGTGATTATTTGAGATTTATATTCACGCACGTGAAAATTAGAAAGAATTTTTCGGGAAGCGATACTACTACCACAGTTAAATTGGATTAATTAGGTTTACTCTTGAATAATAACTGATTAAAGTTAACTTGTCGAACATTTTCATAACAAATGACATTCTGCAAAAGTTTTCAATAATCTTAAACAATACATTTGGTAAAGTGTATGGTATTTCACAAGCTGTAAAATAACCCTATTATAGCCATTACACATCGATCCCACATAAATAGCACACAAAAATAAAAAAACAATAAATAATACCAAATAAAGACTATTGGCTTCCTTTTCTCATAGCGAGATAAATGCTATATCTCATTACGCGTAGCACGTAGCGCGTAGCCCCCGGCTACGAAGTGGCGTAGCTGTCGTAGCGATGTACAATTTACTTGGCGAATGTGTTACTTGGCTGCATCGCCAAATTCGCTTGTCTTACAAGAATAAGAAATATTTATCGTGATCAAATATTGGTGTTTTATTTGAGACAGCGTAGGTAACGTAGGTGTTATCTGGAAATTGTTATTCTTAGTTAAGATTTTAACTGAAGCGTATTTACGCTCATCATAGTCCATAACGGTATTTTCTCTTGCTTATTAATACTTTCATGATATCGTATGGAATTTGGAAGAAATAATATGTACATGGTTTTTCTATATAGATTTGGTTTATATATTTGTTTGTGTGTATCATCATCAGCAGCCATTTTATTGTCCCACCGCTGGGCACAGGCCTCCTCTCACACTGAGAAGGAGCGACTGAGCGTTGTTCGCGCTAATCTGAGGAAATTCTTAACCGGTTTAGTACTATGGTGGAGTTACCATGAGTCTCGGGGGAAACCGATGGCAGGAGCTGGTCATATATATTATAATAAAATAAAGAAGCAAAGTTTTGTCCTTATCGGGAGCAATCTTTGGATTAACTGAACCAATTTCGGAGGCAAAAATTTGCTGCACATTATTTGCGGGTGTCATGGGCTATATTTTAACAGGGAATGTCAAGTAGTTTCGTAAAGTAAGTAAATGTAATGCAGTCTTAATACACATATTACTCTGGTTTACCTCCAAACTGAAAAAATGGAATAGAATTTGTGTTAAATTATCTGCCAGATAAACTATCTGGAACTTATCAGCAACCTGTGAAACTGGCCCTAAATCTATTTTCCAACCATATTATCATACATTATCTGCTATCTACTCCGCCTTCACATAGCACATTCAACTAAATGCAAGCTAAAGTCAGACAAAATATTGCAAGTTTCATAAAAAAGAACTCTCAACTGCTATACGATGATAAAACTTGGCAAAAGTTCCCATTTAGTTCAATCAGACGCCAGTTCGCTTGAACAACAGCCGCCGCAGGAAAAGATAGTTGGTAAATTAAATGAAAGAATTTCTCTCTCTATTTCAAATGAAAGCGAAGTGAAGGTATGAGAGTGAATTCAAGTGAATTAAATTAAACTACTCAAAATATTATTTTGTAAAACCAAAATTATATTTTCCGTTATAACATGTTTGTTTTTAGAACATTTGTTAGTTTCGGTTCTTTTTACTGATTCGTGTTCTTAAATTAAAATTTTTAGCACATTATTTTGGTATTTTAACATTACTTTATAAGATTAAAGGATTCCTTTCAACAAAATTTTGATCGAGTAATACTTAATCTATCGATTTATTATTGCGGGTTAATAATAAGCAAATCAAACCACAATCATCAACACTGACCACAAACCAACTTACCTAATCAAACGCTACAATTTCCCATTAAAACAATAAGGAAAGAAAAACTAATCCAGCAAAGCTCCTGTAATCGAAAATCACCACTTCCAGTCGGAAGGGAAGGAAAGCTAAATTGGGTCACCCAACGAACCGCGGCCAGTCTATCGAGTTATAGCCAGGGTCGAATTTACCACGTATCAAAGGCGCGCACCCCAAGTAGGCTCAAGGGGCCAAAAAAGTTATTATAACATCCTCTATTGCACACAGACATATAGACAAAACATTTTTTTTGTGTTATTTACATAAGCGAGCTCGGTTATTGGGTTTTCATATGACAAACTTTAGAGCAATGGATATATTTACTAATGAGTATTCATTTTAAATCGTTTGTGATATGTGTTTTACTTATAAGTATACACATAAGTATTTATAGTTACATATAAGTATTATTAATACATAAAAGTAATATTACCAATGAATTATGAAAGTAGGTAATTGCCTCGTTGGTCCAGCGTAGCCGCAAAGCGCGACTCCTGTGCACGGGGTCTCGGGTTCGACCCCGGGACGAGCCGAAATTGCTTTGTGGGTTTTAAGAAACTACGACACTATGAGAGTGAGCAAATAGAGAGTGCACCTGTGTCTCCGCAAATGCTTGTGCACTATAATATGTCCTGGGCAGCTGGCTGATTTCCTTAGAGAGAACAGCCGCCGTAGCCGACAATCGGTCTGGACGCTATCATGAAAGTAAGTTCAGATATCTTTTTTAAAACACGATGTAATCACCACACGGTAAAATTTGTTACGGGCCCCACTCTTTCTGAATCCGGCACTGGTCGAGCGACCCCTGGCGGGACCGTGACGAACGTAAAGTTATTCGCAACTACGTAGAAGTAAGTTGGACCGAACATCGATGAGTAGGTAAATATTTTAAGGGCGGAGATACGTCGCCCGTATATTTTTATGCGCTTTTTAGGGAGCGACAAGCGATGGTTACGTGGCGTTACGTAACTTATTGTGAGTTGCCTTTATGTGTTGATATATTTTTTGGTGTATCTTGTCTTATATTGTAAGTGAAATAAAATGTTATTTTGTTTTAAATGCCAATTAGAAAAAAATACACAAACAGTGATGAAATTCGTTTTAAGATAAAACTACACCCTCCCGGGGCTGCGTGATGTTCGCAAGAGCTACCGCTGCCTGGCATACGGAAGCCTCCAGAAGGAACATAGTTGGTTTTAGTCAGTAAGAGTTTGACACTCCCTCCAGCTGCACCCCAGCGGGTAATTTGCTGATTTTCCATGAAAAAAAAATACATCCTTTATTCCACCTTTTTTTCATTAATCTTTATTACTTACTTATATCTTTGGAAAATTTACCTCCACAAAGTCGGAGAAATCCTAGATCTCTTCGAAATACACAATTGAGACAAATAAAACGCCAGCACTACCAAACAAGTACACAACACTACGAAATTGTCAAATTTTCCCAATCATCTTTGAACCATATACTTGAGCGATAAAGTTAAAAATCTATTAAGGAAAGACAGATTGTAGTAGCTTGGTATGCTGGCGTCTGCACACGAACCTTTTGTGGAATTGTTTCTGCCCCCATTGTAACAACATCTATAAATCCTTTCATCATAGTCATAACAATTTAAAACTACATCACACAAAGCGACACAGCTCATTGAAATGTGCAACACTGCAGTGTAACAACTCGGGAACGCCAACAGACGTGAAAGCCTCAACTTAATACTCAAACAGCCACAAACATGTATGAGTATGAACATAAATTCTCTTGCGAGTTGTGAATGAAAGCCGCTCTGGTATTCTATCAGTGTTCTGGTTAGTCCACTGGAATTTCCTACTAACTTGATAAACTTAAAGGACAATTCAAACAAAGTCGTGGTGGCCTAGTGGTTAATGCTTCTCAGGTAGGAGTATGCGGGTTCGATTCCAGGTCAGGCAACCAATGGATTTTTGAAAGAAAGAAAGAAAGAAAATAACTTATATTACGTGCTTGTGACACAAAATACAAATTGTAGAAAACTGAGAAGTTAAGGGAAGAATACGCGTCGCAAACACGCAATACTAATACTAAGTTATATGTACTTTCTAAGTATATCTTGGATACCAATGTCTGTTTAAAGGTGAAGGAAAATATCTCGCGGAATCTTGGACTACTTACAATGACGGAAACCACCATCCCGCATTGCGCAAGCGTGGTAACGCTCAATCCTTTTCCACGTGAGACGAGGCCCAGCTGTGGGCCGATAAAAAGACTGATACTAATTCTGACGGAAAGAGCACTCCACGCCTGAATAATGCATAGTCTATCTCCGTTTTCATCTCTTCCTTGGAAATAGGTACATATTTCAATTCAATTAATTTTGTAATTCAATACAAAATCCATCTCAAAAACGGCTTCACCGTTCTAGGGTGATATCCTAAGAAGAAAACATAGTTTTGCATTTATAATATTTGTAAGGAGTGACTTAAGCAAGAATGTTGCGCACACAATTTTACGTCAAATCATTCAAGTTGGCTTCACGCATCAATTGATATTATTGTTACACATTAATTAATCGTGAAAATGTGTTTATTCTTCAACGTGCAAAAATTTATAGACGCTGATAGACTCGTAGTGCAAAAATGGCGTAATAGAGCTTTTGCAGTGTTGTGCGTTGTTGTAATGGTCGTTGTGTTTATTTTAGCGATGGTGTTCGGAAAGAAAGTTCATTTCGAAGATTAAAGACATGTAGAAGATATTCAGAAATACTATTTGAGGTGCAGAATACATATACTAAGGTTGCAATTAGATCGCCCTAAGTCAAAAAAATGAAAATAATATTATTTTCCATATATATTAAATCAAACTTTTTTGAAGGGATAATGTGATAAGGTAACAATTATCATTATCAAAGTAAATGTATAATAATTAGCTAATATAAACTTATATTATAAAAGTGAAGACTTTGTTTTATTGAAAGCGCTGATCTCAAAAATCATTTAAATCTGTTTTTATAAAAGTCATAAGAATCCTGATAAACAGAGAACGAATAAGTACATATCAATACCGTTTTCATAAGCTAGGCATCCAAAACGACACTATTTGCTGTAATAAACTATCTATTCCCAAGTGAGTATACATCCCGGACTGCGGATTATTTTTAAGAGTTACCGTGGCCCTTGCACACAGTACCTCCAGAAGGAACATAGTGGGTTTTAGTCAGTAAGAGTCTGATACTCCCTCCAGCTGCACCCTTAGCGGAAGGGCTCATATGATGATTTATGTCCCATAACCTGCCAAATCCTCAAAGAAACAAACGCATATCCGCATACAGTAATGAGATAAATCATACAAATAAGCCTTCTAATCCTCTAAAGCTTTAATCATATGCATAAACTCCGTACCCCAAGTTGGCATAACGCATTAGAAAACCAATCATAAGGCTATAGAACATAAGAGTCAAATTAGCATTTTAATCACGAGCTTCAAAGTTCTCTATTTTAATACGAGTGATAATTGAAATCTCCGCTCATGTGTACCTACGCAAAGTTAGGAAAGTTGAGGACACGTATGCATAGCACACCGTAGGCTTAGCATGGCTATATGGCGATTTTATATCTATTCTGTCAAGAAAAGACAAAGCTCTTTCTGTCAATGTTAACATGTCTTCTCAACTCGCATATAATCACTAGAAGTAATCACCATGATACCTAAGGTAATATTAAGTCCATGGTAATCACTTGTAGCCTTATGTCAATCGAAGAAAAAAAAATACTTCAAAGAATGTCAAAAGAAATTTTACGTCAATCTGTCACTTTTCTATCATTATATGTAAGATTATATCCAATCTCCGGTAAACAAAACTTGTTTCTACGGTTGCCATGCTAAGCCTGCAGGTTTAGAGAACCAACTTAATGTTGGTACATAGCCAACTTAATATTGTAGAAACAAACAGTGTTAGTGCTTCTACACGTTAAATCATCAATCGAATTACTGGGGATGATGTGAAGTGGGCTTCGGTGTACCTAACTATTTGATAGCGAGCTGTCGCTTTACTAGATATAGGGGTATCTACTAGACCGAGGGATATGTCGATCATACTCATACGTAGCATTAGTACCTTTAAAAGTATAGATAGTAATTACTAAACATGACAAATGGTTTGCATTTCTGACCCTTTTTTTTCGTTCTACTGCTGGGCACAGGCCTCCTCTCACAATAGAAAAGGATTAAGCGTTAATCATCACGCTTGCTCAATGTGGGTTAGTGATTTCAGACCTAACAGTCGAACTCCTTTAATCAGTCATTGGTATCCAAAAATGACTTAGAAATTACCTTCATATTTTTAGAAAAGTTGCATTTCATTCTTACTTCTGATTCTCTCAAAAGTAATAGTTTTCAATCAAGAAAAGACTTAACATTTAGTGTAACAAACACAAAAGATGCCTTTGAAGCTATAGCAATACAAAACTTAACAAACCTAACAAAGTTGGTGTAGACGCAAGAAAAAACAAATGAAGCCAATCAAGAAAGCCGAAAGCCCATCTTCACGAAACAATACAAAACTTTATAGTTAGTTACATTTGCTACTCAATAAGGAAATGATTAAAGCATTTTTCGCTCAATTCTCCGCGAATTCGAAGACTATCATTAATCCTAGCGACAGCCTCAGACCCTCTTCACAACGTCTCCCTACGTCACGTAATCTGCGCTGGACTGAAGAATTATGATGACGGATACGGGATACGTAATGCTTTGCCACTAGTTGTACTATTATTGCTTTTACGGTTGGTAGGATATATTAAGAACAATTATTTACAATCTAAGTTTATCTTGGACACCAATGACTGAATAAAGGTGAAGGAAAAAATCTCGAGGAAACCTGGACTATAAAGTCTGAAATCACCAACCCGCATTGAGCAAGCGTGGTGATTAACGCTCAATCCTTCTCCGTGGGAGAGGAGGCCTGTGCCCAGCAGTGGGACGATAGAAAGGCTGTGATGATGATGATGAATTATTTAGAACAATTGGTTAATAAAAGTATATTTCTATGGGTCTAGAAGGATTAAATATTGATAAGGTCATCATCAGCCCTTTTTTGCTGTCCCACTCAGTAGGGCGCAGGCCTCTTCTCATACAGATAAGGAATGCTTGTCAGTGTGACTCTTTGTAATTACTAAGCGAGAATTTTACCATTTAAAGAAATATTCGATAAGTCAAATAACTTATCAGCTTCAATCAGAATATCAAATCACAGAAGATATAAAAAAACATCATTATTCAGATTTCACAAATATAAGGTTCATTTGTCTCCCTGCCACTTCCCGACAGAAAGATGATAAGGAACTGATTAAACGGGCTTCATTTTTTAGGGATCCGTACCTCAAAAGGAAAAAACGGAACCCTTATAAGATCACTTGGTTGTCTGTCTGTCTGTCACGACCCTTTATTTCGGGAATTAATGCGTGGAGTTGTCGATTTGAAATTTACACCGTGTACTCATTTTTACGTACCCTTGAAGTGGTGAAAAAGTCAAGCTTTTAATTTGACATAAAAAAACAACTATTCATTCAACAACAGATGAGGGTCAAAACCTGTAGGGTAATTCCCGCTGACCTAAAACTATGATATTGCATCCCAATCCATCCCATCCCAGCCAAGTAGTAGTACATCAACATCATCTCCCGAGCCTTTTCCCAACTATGGTGGAGTAAGCTTCTAGTCTAACCGGATTCAGCTGAGTACCAGTGTTTTACAAGGAGTGACTGCCTATCTGACCTCCTCAACCCAGTTACCCGGGCAACCCAATACCACTTGGTTAGGCTGGCGTCAGAATTACTGGTTTTCTGACTACTCGTAACGACTGCCAAGTAGTATTACATATTTGTAAAAAAAAGGGGTCTTAATTTTTATTTGAAGCTACTTGTTCATATGGGATATCGAATGAAAGGGCCTGATTGTTTAAAACGAATTAAATCTAAAATCGCGATAAAAAATATGACTAAACTATATACATATAATGGCACGGAACCCTTGATCCTTGAACCATGGAGACCGCCTCGCATTTGCCCTTTTTTTTAATTTTAGAATCGACCTTTCTGTAATCCGCGAGTAATTCATCATCTTTCATAGCGATTGTCAATATTCTTGCTTTTACAAAATGTATTTTTAACTTGACATTTTTACACAGTTCTAACAGGATTCTGATTTTATGAAACGTCTAGCCTCTGACTTAAGCTATCTTTTATTTCACACCATTCAAGTCTAGGATGTCCGATAGTCATTTGTCTACCCGCATAGATAACTCCTTCTAGTAGCCACCTTCACCAGAATTTTTCTTTAAGATTATTCTTTCAGATACAAACTTTGCACTAATATTGTTCCTCCTTCGACAACTTTCAAACGGTGTACACTGAATTATTGACGTGCGACGAAGAAGGTAATAAATCAAAAGTTTCCAAGTTTGGCTGTTCCGACGCATCCATTGATGTCCTCCGGTGCGAACAATCCATGCTGACATTACAAACTTCAGTGTTTCGAACGGTAATCTTGTGAACTTCTCGGATTTGAGTGGAAGCTGTGATCCGTGATCAGTTTTGTGGATTTTGTTGTGTCATTGTTATCTGGCAAATAAGAAATGTAAGTAACAGCCGCACGGGTTCGTCGATCATTTGGTTAAGCAAAGCTTGGCACGGTTGGTCCGTAGATGGGTGACCATCTCGTCACGATTTTTGGAATGCACGTTAATATTGGTGAGTCCCGTCTGTCATTTGTACATCTTAGATGTTACAGTAGTTAAATGCCAGAAAGTCTGACAGCAATCTTATAAAGGGGTATCGGGATGCCCCGGGTCGAGGAGGTCAAATAGGCAGTAGCTTCATGTAAAACACTGGTACTCAGCTGCGTCCTGTTATACTAGAAGTCGACCCCAACATAACTTGGAAATATGCTTGGCAAATGATGCTAAAATTAAATTAAGGGACATACACCGAATTTCTCCTTGATGACCATGATGTTTTCACTATGGTATATTTTGTATGCACTGACTATAGCTTAGTACCTATCTGATCACTGAATCCTTGCAGTTTCTAGTATAACCGCAGCAAAATACAGCGACAAACATTTCCAAAAGAAACTGCATGAAACTTACAACGGGACAATACAATAAGAGTTCTCAACAAATTGTATCAAAATGGAGCAAAACGTAGCAACTAGACCGTGGCTTCTCTTTATTATGAATTAATAATACTATAAACTGGAGCTTGCAACGAAATCCGATGTCGATTTAGTTGGCAGCCCTCATCTACACTGTTTGTGGTGAAACGTGGGTTTTAATAACAGCGTTTTGTTCATGTACGAGTATAAGTTACTCACTATATTTGTGTGTGTGCGCCTAATGAATTATTTGTCAAATGTGTTCTAATTTCAATATTTGAAATTTCGAACGTCATGGAATATGTGTTGCGTTCTAAATTAAGTTACGGCACGATTTTTATTCAATTGTTTAAGCATGAACGCATAGAAAAGAACTCAGCGAAAAAGAGCCTTAAATAAAATGTTTTAAAATTTTCACTGAGTTATAAAGTTAGCACGTGAGAGAGACATTTAGTTCGTCCTCTGTATCAAAGAAGCTTTTAGACAAGTACAGATATGTACATCTGCGTTGAAAATGGCGCTGTAAGTCTGTAGGAGACAGGGCTCTCAAAGTTTTGAGCGCACGCTTTGCCATCCCCGACCCGATGCCGCATTAAATATACGTACGTACTTATAGTGAAGTCAGCGACATGTATTTCTTGTGACTTCGGCATTAAATCTGCTTAAATTGTCAAAACATTTATACTTGCTGTTTCCCGCCATCTCGCCCACGTACATACCCGGAAAAAATTGCCGCAATCGTCTCCAAGGACCAATCTATATCCATAGCGAGGTCTACTCAAGAACTGGTAAAATTTAGGAATAACAAACAAATCTCATATTTGCATTTGGAAAATTTCGTCATGACGACCAGATGGCATAGTAGTAGTAAACCTGCCTGCCACGCTAAAGGTCGCGGGTTCGATTTCCGTGTAAGTCAAACATGGGTTTTCATATTATAATACGTATGTATTTACAAAATACTTTTCTTTTGTAAGCACGTACATTTATTCTTTCTTTTATTATACTTTTATAAAACTACGTTTATCAATTGTCTAGTACCCATAGTAAAGGCTCTGCTTAGTTTGGAACTACTACTTAGATGACATTATGTGAATGTATGAAGAATATTATATTATTATTATATTTGTATCTACTACCTATAGGTAGCAGGACCCTTTGTTCCTTTAACGACGCTCATGGGAATCTATGAGGCATCCTGTATCTGCCAGGAGAGACGACCCACTAAGTGTGATCGTGGTTTATCTACATTACACTGTGGTGCAAACCCGACGTGATATATAGGGCCATTCGCAGTTCGTTTCCTTGAAATATTTTGCTTCGGCGCTTAACCTGCCTTTGGAAGTCTGGGAGAGATACTTTTATGTGATGTTGGAGACTTTTATAATAAGAATATTTCTTATGGTGTAGTATATGTTTGGAAATTCGTTATTATATGTATAGTTACTATATTATATAAAGGTAGAGGTATAGTTAGAGATATATATAGGTATAGTTAGAGGAAGGGGACAACCAAAGAAACGATGGATGGATTATGTGAAAGTTAATATGGCTAGAAATTTTAGAATGTAACTTCGAGATGACAGCAGATAGAACAGCGTGGTAGACAAAAACATGCTGCGCCGACTCCAAATAAAATTTGGGATAGTAGGGGAAGGAGGATGATGATGATGTAGAAAAAAATGATGATACCCTACCTACTCGTGCACAGGATTTTTAGCAGATTCATTTTTTACTTCATTATAGTCTTAAGAAGTTATTAGTAGGCCATCATCGTTGTATCTGACATAATTATTTACAATAATAAGAAAAAGAAACATAGACCCAATAAATAATAGACGCAAACAGTCACACACAACCTGATACCGCAATAAAGATAATCTTTGCAACACAGTGATACTGCGCCAAAATCGCTATGCTAGACCGTCCTCATTACGCCTTGTAAACTCAAAGCTTTCGGATACAATTTACAGGTGCAATTTCCCCAGGTATCTAATCTTCGTGTTGTGTTTAAAATTTTAACCTGCACTCCCCCCGGTTACGGTCTAAACGACCGACCGACGCCGTGTTATTAAAATTTCAAATAATTCTTTGCAATTTATGCTAGTAAACAAACCCGTTTCCATATAGACGAATGTGTTAACATGAATAATATAATACATGTCTTTGCAATCGCCACGTTTTCTGTGTAAATAGTATAAAGGGAAATATCTGAGTCACTCTTTAATCGTGGAAGCTGAATCAAGAAATATTCGTTCATTATTTCTCTTTCAAATGTTTCGTCGAATTGTATTACGTAATAAGTTGACTTTCTATAATATGTATATTAAGAAGTGCTGTTAATATTTTGAAATCATTTCACATTTAAAGTTCGACAAGTAATAAGCGCTTACACAGCTACCCTAAGCAAAATAAAATGTAAAAATCACTAATTTGTGTTTTGTGTGTTTTTTCGACCTTTTCAGCATGTTTTCCTATAATATATGTATGTGCTATTAAGATATTGCATGAAGACTAATACCCATGACAGATGAGTTCTTCTTTCAAGCTAGGATAGCAAACTTGTTCTTTGATAAATTGGCCTGGCTATAGTGGCTTCCCGAACTAGCTTGGAATATTTAAGTTTTATGCTATAGTGACCACGCGAGGCCCCATGCTTACATGCTATTACTAGTGCTACTACTAGCTAGGACACAAGCCAGAATAGTAAAATTTGTGGTGGGGGCCGCTCCTATCGTGAAAATAAAACTTAATACCATTTTGTCACTGTCCTCGCTTATAAATTTACTGACTACCATGCTACGAGTAGCATAGAAAGGAAGTTAGTTTGTCTACACGTAGCTAGCTTACTGAAAATAGCCTGTTTTTTTTAATGAGAATAAATTGCTTTTTTTACTGTGAAAAATCATCATATGACCCGCTGCCGAGGCAATGGTTGACTCTTACCCAGTATGTTCCTTCTGAAGATAATTGTGTGCAACTTCGATTGCCTTAATACTTCAATGTATGGCTATACATAATTACAGTATTTTAAGTATAGATTATTATAACCTCACCATTGAGCAAAAGAAAAAAACAACTTCAAACAAAACAATAAATGAAGATGAATTTTCCAAATCGATGCAGCGATACCCATAGCATAGTTCGTCTGCATACGTGCATGCCTACAATACCATTCACAGTCTATCTATTACTGCTGTACGGTATCGTAGTAAAATCACGTTGCGCTTGTAATTCACGAGCCCCGTGAAATGTGGCGGCTTTTATCGTTGTTCCTTGCGCAGTAGGCACACGATATAAACCATCGACCATGTGCGGATTAACGCGAACTGTAGGACAAACTCATTATTTATTTATATAGAAGAGAAATGTGTTAGGTTTCTTCTTTTGAAAAACTGTACCTTATACTGAGGGTATAGCTGGCCATCAGCTGTCTGTTAATTGTCAAAATATTATTCCGTGTTTGAAATTAGGCATGTTAAAGTCAGTTCTGTTTTCACGATAAAAGACCAGGCTTCTACAACGGAGGGACCCCATAGGATCGAGGCCTGCAGGGGTTGCCGGTTGTTCGCAAGAGTCATCGTGGCCCTGGCATACAAAGATCTCCAGAATGCACATAATGGGGAGAGACCAAGCTTCCCAAAATGTCGTTGTCGTTGCTAGCCTTCATATATTTGTAGAAGAGAAAAATCGAAGCCTGGGAATCTTAACTAATATTTTGTAGAAATCCAATAGAAAACTATTTTATTCATGAGTTTTGTAATCTATATTGTATTCGGATATGGTAATTGCCATGGACTGCATGTAAAACCCACATGAACCACCAATTAAAATGTATAGTCAACTTGTACTCAAAGAAGAACAAATTATTCGCTAAGCGGCAAACATCTCACCAAAACAGCAAAATCCTTTGCAAAAAAAAAACAAATGAACAACACATTTATCTTTCCAAATGTAATTTCCATTCAGAAGCATTCGCAGATAATGATTAAGTAGTTTGAAAAACGAGATTGTTATGCTTAAGAGTGACAGGATTAATTTAAAAGTAATAAGAACCGGTGTCGCAGTTACACTTGAAGCTCATGACAGGGGTACGGTGGAAAAGCAATTATGGACCCAAGCCGTTTGATTCGCCATTACCTTTTCGAACTAAGTATGTACTCGGGTTCAGACTCTTGACTTTGGCAATCGAAAAGTTATTTCTTTCAGTTATAGCTGTTATAATGTGTTGCCCTTATAAAACTTATTGAACGTTATTTGTCACAAAGGGCATTAAGCCTATAAAATTAACGCCTTTTTTAAGGATCATGATATTAATAGTTTGACATTGTTTTAAGCACGTGTTTTTGTCATCTATAATAATATTTCAAAGCTGAGGAATTTGTTTGTAAATACTACTGCCGTATTGACAAATTATTTCAGTGTTAGATAGCAAAATTATCAGGGATGGCTATAGAGTAGGTTCTTTTTATCCGAGTGATCGCAGATCCTACAGGACGTAGTTGAAACCGCTGTCGGAATCTAATTATAAATAATTATATCAAGATGCTAAATAAAGAAGGCAAGCTACACAGTTAATATTTTTCTTGACAGCAAAATCACCCTTACCTAAAGACCAAAAAGGGAACAAAGGGACCAAAAAAATAACCACCAAATTCGAAACAACGTTATCGTTCGATTCATATCGCCGCAATCGACAATCATAGACAGTATAAATACCTACAGCATTCCTTAGATATCTTGGCCAATGCCGTTTGCTCGACAGTCCATTTAATATCCGGGAAACAAGGCCTGCTACCCGGGGTTGGCCGCGAATTATCATATAAATGGAGAAGAAATCGCCGCGCAGTGTCCTCGTGGGACCAGCCTTGATAACGTGGTCCCTGTAACTACAAACAGATGTATATATTCAGTGATTAACCTTTGGAGTTATGTATTGAATGGGAAGCTATTTTTGTTAATAAAGTTTTTCAAGGGGTTTATTTATGGATCAATCAGTTTTAGCATAGATTTTCTGAATATGAATGCTGATGCAAATGAGGAGATTATTTCCAATTTATTTTTGTATTGCTTATTTTAGTTAGAATAGTATTTTGTAGTTAGAATAGATTAAGATATAAATTGTAAGACATTTTTGTTAATGTAATTCAGCAATTTTACTTTATAAGAAAATATCTGTACGCTTTAATAGCAGGCCATAGCGATACCTAATAATAAGCATGAACACCTTTTGTAACCTATGACCACAGATAAAAGAACTTTGACTTTGACTTTATTTTTATTGCAAATTTGTCAGCATAAACTTCCAATGAGAATCGGAATAACGACAATTATTAACTTTGAGGTATTCAGATTTCATTTTTAAGATATGTTTATGCATGTGTAACTGCATGAAAGATACATAGGTGCCTAGTTTGTTTATTAAGACATATAATGAAATAAATTGTTACAGTTTTTGCTATTTTTCACTAGAACAGAACTTAAAAGGCTGGCAGCATTGTCACGTCATTGGATGGCAATGCTTATCTTTATTATTTTTTAACAGATGCAACATTCTTAATTAATGTATGTATGTTTAACATAAGTTTTACATAACTTAGATTCAAACCAATCATGAAGACATGAGCTCTAATTAAAATTAACTACAGTTAAAAGCATCACATACTATCTAAGCTCAACTTATCCCCCACCCAAACACTGCCTAATCTAAAAGCTTGAAACATGTGATAAATTCAGTGCCGATAGTTCGAAATACTCGGCATGCTTGCCACGATTATCCTACATTGCACCATACACACTAGATGTTCGGAATTCCTTCGTAAACTCACCTTGAAGCGAATATACCTTCGACATAGCTTCGACTCTTAGACAAGGCGACGCGCTCCGAATATTACACGCAACTTCTAGCAAACAATCTCAACAATTTCTTTATGAAACCGAAACATTCTCAAATTGTTTTTGAATTTGAATTTTGGAATTAACGTACTTTGTTTTATGAGATTTATGTTCCAAGTTTGGTTTAATTAGTTTTTGATTGCGTTAATTTATGTTATTGGGTCATTGGGATAGGGCTCATTGCCAAATATGATTAAAAGTAGGTAATTGAGATGAATTAGAAACGATATATTTGATGTGAAAATGTATGGAAGTGCAAGTTTAAAGATTGAATTATTAATTAGGCTTCCATGCTGCAATTTGTGAATATATGATATTCTTGCAATAGGTTTTCTTCTTCATAGTTTCTAGGTAGGACCTAAAGTCTAACAATAACTGTCCTCTATTGGTACTAAGTTAGCTACAGTAATTTAAATTGTCATAGTGTCTTAGAATAATATCATATATTCACAAATTGCAACATGGATGCCTAATAAAAGTAATCAAAAGTTGAATGACTGAATGTTAATTATGTACGAAAGCCTAATAAATATAACCTAATAAATTAACGAGGAATAGGGATCCAAGATACTAATATTAGTATCATATTATAATAGTTCAAGAAACATAGATAGCTTAAGCCCGTTTTCCAATCTAATAATAGTTATGCACAGCTGAATAGCTTATTATTTTCAACATCATAATCATAGATACATATAAGGACTTTTAACGATACAAATACGAGTATATGTCTTGTGAGAAGCAAGGTCGTTGCAATGATTATAATATTATCAACAAGAATCAACGTGGAGTAAAGTGGACCTATCTGTACATTAGGCCCAGACCCTCTGGTACGGACGGTGGGCGACTAGTTCCGCAATGAATGTTAAAGAGGCTGCGACAATATATCTAATTGTGTCTCAGGCACTACAGCCGCAGAGACTCCGGCACGCGAAGCGAAAATCAATAGATACACGTCTTCGAGATGACTCTCCGCTACCACTCGTTTTTGCAGTCATTTATAAATGTCCAATGTTTTATATAATGTAAAGGTTTGTTGACAGTGGGAGGGCTGCAACCTTATCAGGCGGCGCGCTATCGCCAACACGCCGACTCCGTGCCCCCTCCCCAGTCGATGCCCTACCACGCCCTCGGAGATCCTCGCGGATGCTGCGCCATGGACCACTTGTCATCTCAAGGACGAATCCTATTTTTTTTGTTATAATAATGTGATTATGTAACGGACTTACCCGCGTGAGCGAGGTACCAGTTTGGGCGCCATTTAGCGCGTGGTGGGAGCGCGGGTCAGCGAGTCCGCACGGGAGCGAGCGCGGCGGCAGGCGGCGCGCGACTGCCGCGCCGCGCGGACTTGCGTGCGTGCGGCGGCGCGCGCATGTGCACAACTACCCGCTATTTGTTTTGCTCTGCGACTCCGTATCGGGCTTTCGTTAAAAGCCGCAGAAAACGAGATTATTCTCTCGTATAGATACGGTAGGTACGCGTTGCGGAGCATTCCAATGAACGTCGGCTAAACTTCTCTGAGATATTGTCAGCTTTTATTCACGGCGCTTGACATGAATTGCAATGGACATCGGCCGGATTTAAAAGCCGGGTAAAACATAAACAACCTCTTTACAGATAATAGAGAAAACGGTTTAGGCGTGTTGGTGCTAGATAAAGGCCTATCGCTTGCAATGAATTCCTAAATAATACTTATTGATGAAATTTTCAGAAGTTATTCAGCTCATCTTGCGCTTGTTTTAAAAGAATTATGAAATGTGAATGAAGAGGGCTAAGTTAATTGCTTGGGTGACAGTTAACCTTGACCTGTGAATACTGTAGATAAAGGATTTTTTTATTTAAAAGCTAGTAAGGAAAGATTTTAGTTAATTTCATTGAAACAGTTACAAGGTGCAAGATTCGTAATAAAGTTTAAATTCGAATTTATTAATTTAAAAATAATTTGTTTTATTTTAAAATAACTCTTTCTAGAGATACCTAGTGGGTATTCAGATGTAAATATAAATTGTTATAAAAAGATATGCGATCATTAAAATAACTTTTGTTGTTATATAAAAAATAGACTTGAATAAATATTCAATGACGTTCAGCATTTTCATGAGCTCTAAAAATAATTGGAAACTTCACTAACGCAGCTACGAATCATATTCCTGTGTTTGCTACAACCGAGCGACCGCAGGATTCGTAGCGGTTGTAGCCAATTGCTACGACGCCGACGGCAGCGTAGCCAAGAACAACGGCTGCCGTTACTCCTAAGTGCTTCTGCAAGAACAAAGTTCGGCTGAGCTAATAATCGACAACCATCGAATAGGCTGTTCTACTTGATTAATTATTAGAATGCTGGCTTCTTGCCAGAATGAATTTATTAAACGACTTTAAATTAAAATTTAATTTAAAATTAAATAACTCGGTCTAGTTATTCTTTCTATTCGATATACTATATACATTCGAGTAGAACTTCAAGGATCTTCCAAACACATTAGGGCCTTACTAGAAAAAAGTTAGACAGATGTTTGACGCGTGTTAAAAAAAAAAAAGTATTCAAAATTGTTTTAAACACGTGTTAAACGTCTAACTTTTTTGTAATAAGGCCCACAGTTAGTTTTTAATTTTACATACCTACCTTAAAAAAGCATACCCAATATTCTACCGTCCCCAAAATGTCATTCATTATTCAAACCCTTTTAATTTCTTCCAAACTGATACGGGAAAGTTATTTTAAGCACGCATATGTTCGTCACGTCGCTTCACGAGTGCTTTCCCCAATTCCCGCGTAGGTCACAACTTGCTCCGGTCACGTAACTGTGTACCCTCTTACTGGATCCTACGTGATAAATGTATCAAATGTCAGCCGCCGTATGGACTATGAAACTTAAGCCATAATTTTTTGAGTCATAAATCTGTATAACGTTTTTTGGATGGGTTGGATTTGATTGTATTGTTAGATATGTTTGGAGGGTAAAATTGTGCCATATTTATGCCATTAGTTATGTAGGTAGTCACTTAAGAGAACAAATCTAGACAACTTGCACGATAAACCTGCTTAACCAATTTATATGAAATTTGGTTAAAATCAATTAAAAATGAGGTTTCAGCTGTTTGCGTTTTAATACAAAAACAATAAAATATTAAAGAAATCATGTTTAATTTTCAACCCTTTTTTAAAAGCTTTTGTAACACTATTATTTGCACGTGGTTACCAATATGACCTTGATACAATGTGGGTTGCAGAAACAAAAAATAAAAACAACATGTAAACTTATTGGTTTACAATTTTTAAAATAACAAAAGATATTTGTGATAATAGTTAATTTAACTGTTTAAATTAATTAGCTCGTAAAATAATGCAGCCAATATAATTTACTTTTCAATACTGGCAATTATCAACGATTTGTCAAATACTGATGTATTTTATAGTGTGGCAACTTTGAGAGGTTCTTCGAGAATCAAAAAAGTGTGACGGGCGATTATTTTATGAATTTTGTGATAAATTTCTATTAAAAATGTCGACACTCGCAGCAGCTTTATCCGTCGCAGGGACCAGATCATCAGGAGCGTCAGTCAGAACGCAAAATGGTAATGTTTATATCTTATTTCACGAATATACACATGAGGTATTTGTGCTCCGGTAGATCACATGCATCTCAACTGATGGTTACATTTTTGCTAATATCCCAAAAAATATAAAAGTATTGATGAAATTATTATCATATCATGATTTCAACTCATGAAAACTTCTATTAGGGCAGAAGTTATGCTACTTTGAGCAAAATAAATTTGTACTAAAATAACCTTAGTTGGATCGAGTGGGAGACAATGAAAAATTTGATAAATTGTGAAATAATTTACAGTGAGTGCCGCCGCGGCCATAGCGAACATAGTGAAAAGCTCACTGGGACCTGTAGGACTGGATAAGATGTTGGTTGATGACATTGGAGACGTTACAATCACAAATGATGGAGCAACAATCCTAAAGTAAGTGCTTGTGTAGAATTCTTCCATTTTTGAAAGTATTATTTGATGCTAAACACATGTGAGTCAGCAGAAACATATCTATTCTATGATTAATTATAGAAATATTTATATTTAATAAACAATACAACAGTAAATTTTCATAATAATAACCAAATTTTACATGTAAGACCAGTAACAATAGATTTCGCATCTGTTGATTAGCTTTTTAGAGATAGTCATAAGCCAATTCAAAACCAAGTTTGGCTCACAAAAGTGAAGCTGAATAGTCTGGGTGTCTGTCACCGGATATGGTGAACAGGACTATACTAGAGATTGTGGTCATTGGGTCGTCTTAGACTTGTAAGAGGCTAATATGAAAACTATCTCTAGTAAGCAAATTAACAAAGAAATAGTTCATTGAAATCCACAGTAATACATTGTACCAGTAGTTAGCAGGTTTAGGAAAACAGTATGTTCAAATATGATAGATAAACATTAACATCGATCTTCTAGGATGTTGGAGGTGGAACACCCTGCGGCTAAAGTGTTGGTAGAGCTGGCACAGCTACAGGATGAGGAGGTCGGAGATGGTACCACATCAGTAGTCATCATTGCTGCTGAATTATTGAGGGTATATATCAATTTTCATTTTTTATTTTATTTGTCTGTGGGTATGTCTAAAACATTGTGGATGAAACATGATTTGTTCATCCCTTGGGGTGTTATGGTGTAGACAGATACATCATACTTATAACAACCCATTATTTTTACTTCAGAGCTTAATTATCTATTTATATCAAAATACCTATTAAAATACATACATAATAGCAATACCATACATACTTAGATCATTAAATACTAGAGCATTATCACTACATAGTATAAAACAAAGTCGCTTTCTCTGTCCCTATGTCCCTTTGTATGCTTAAATCTTTGAAACTACGCAACGGATTTTGACGCGGTTTTTTTTAATAGATAGAGTGATTCAAGAGGAAGGTTTATATGTATAATAACTTCCATTAAATAGTGGGGAAGTACTGTTATTTTTAAGTTTGAGTTTTTCCGTAGTGTATTTAGTATCAGCATTGCACCCGTGCGAAGCCGGGGCGGGTCGCTAGTTCTGTATATAACAATACCTTTCTTTTAATTTACTATTTGCTGTGCCCATCAGGGTCTATGATTGCTACCACGTTATTTATATTACCATCTGACTTTACATTGTGGATTTGCAATAAAGTTTATGATTATGATCTAGTGTAGTTATATTACCATAGCAACCAAACACTGTCTTATGTTTTCAATGAACATTTTACATCTTTTTTATGTTGTTCAAAAATTACATGTGTGTATTATTTTCTCTAGAATGCAGATGAACTAGTGAAGAACAAGATTCACCCTACAAGTATTATCTCCGGTTACCGACTAGCGTGCAAGGAAGCCGTCAAGTATGTGCAGGACAATCTCACAGTCACTGTGGAGTCACTCGGCAGACCATCCATTGTCAATGCAGCCAAGACCACCATGTCTTCCAAGCTTATTGGAGCGTATCCTTTTATATATTACAAAGATTGTTATTATATCTGTTCTTCATCATTTAACTTCTGAATAATCTAGTGAACAGTAAAGTGAAATATCTTTAATGTTATTTTTTGTTTAAGACATTGAATTCCCAGTTATAATCTTAACTTTTTTTTCGAGTGGAAATTCTCATGGACAGCTTTCGCCTGGGGAAAGGTGGAGGGGTGTGCTGGACTCTTACTGGCTAAAACCACCCTGGTGTCTCCTCGCACGTGCGCACGGGGCCGCGGGATTCTAGATTCTTCCGCAGCCTCGCGAAATTAAACTTAACCTAAGTTAAACCATAGTTCTTCACTTTACTTCAAAAGGAAAGTTAAGTCACTGCTATGTTTAACTGCTGTAAATTCCAAATTAAGTGACATTTATTCCATTACTTACGTTGAAAACCATTGCAGTAAACATTCCATCTTTTTTGTTTACCAACAATAATACCACCTAAACACCAACCTCAGTGATGCAGACTTTTTCTCCGAAATGATAGTGGATGCAGCACAGGCCATCAAAGTGACCGACTACAAAGGAAATGCTTCATACCCCATCAAGGCTATCAACATCCTGAAGGCTCATGGCCGCAGCGCCCGGGAGTCTGTCCTGGTCAAGGGTTACGCTCTCAACTGCACCGTGGCTTCACAGGCCATGCCTAAGAAGATTTTGAACGCCAAGATTGCTTGTCTTGACTTCTCTCTACAGAAGACTAAGATGAAGCTTGGTGTTCAGGTAACATATCTATTTCGTCATTGGTCTCATTCATTGTCAACCTTTTGAACCCTAGAGTCACAAGATGACAAGCCAAAAAGTGCCAAGCATGCCTCCGTCACAATTACATGACAGACTTTTAAAGTTCAAATTAACAGCCAGTCAGTTTTTATAATCGATATAATTCCCAACTCACACTATATTGTATGAATTCTTTGCTTGGTGCTGAGGGCATGTCTTCCTTATTTTGATGAGCCGGTCAAAAGGTTATACTATATTCGTCCAAACATCTATTGACCACCATATACCATATCTTATGACACTGTATACCGTACCCCAATAATGTCAAATTCAAAATTACAGGTACTTGTTAGTGACCCTGAGAAACTAGACGCCATCCGTGCCCGTGAGCTGGACATCACTAAGGAACGTCTGCAGAAGATCTTGGCTACCGGTGTCAACGTTATCCTGTGCTCCGGTGGTATTGACGACTTATGTCTTAAGTACTTCGTGGAAAATGGCGCCATGGGTGTGCGAAGGTGCAAGAAAGCTGACCTGAAGAGGATTGCTAAGGCAACTGGTGCTGCCTTCCTTACTTCCTTGACCAACATGGAGGGTGAAGAGGTGTTTGAACCCAGCATGATTGGAGAGGCTGCTGAAGTTGTACAGGAACAGATTTGTGATGACCAGCTGATTCTTATCAAGGGGTAAGAGTGATTTGCAACTATGTTATTATTAGTAATTTAAATATCTATTTGCCAATAAACACTAATATTAGTTGAAATGCTTGGTTCAGTTTTCAGTATAACAATGTTAGTATACAGGTTCAATGGGACCTGCTTGCTTAGAAAAAACTTATTATAGATCAGCTCAAGTGTAGCAAACCTTTTGGATGCAAATTGTTGCTACAATAAGTTGATGTGTATAAAAGATATTTATTTAAATCATTTAGTTTTCAGTAAATTAAATGTACATATTGTATTGCTATATAATAATTATGTATTCTGTTCCTCCTCAGTCCCGCAGCGCGCACAGCCGCCTCAATAATCCTCCGCGGGCCGACGGACGCGTACTGCGATGAAATGGAACGCTCAGCGCACGACGCGCTCTGCGCAGTGCGCCGCGTGCTCGAGTCCGGCAAGCTGGTGCCTGGTGGTGGCGCTGTGGAGGCCGCGCTCTCTATTTATTTGGAGAACTTCGCTACCACACTGGTTAGTTTACTGTTTCAGGTTTTTTTTTTATTGTGCGACTTTCAACCATATATTTTCGTCTTTTAACGACAAGATTATTCCCTTAAGTTACAGTAAAGGTACACTTACCAGGAAGGTGATTCCTACAAAAGATTAGTTATTTTATTAGTAACTGCTTAATGAACAAATTCTCGTATTTATTATGCAACCACATAAACTTTTTAGCTTTAATATAAAATATTTAAATGACTTTTGCAGAGTTCCCGGGAGCAGTTGGCGATCGCTGCGTTCGCGCAGTCGCTACTGGTCATCCCCAAGACGTTAGCAGTGAACGCCGCGCGAGACGCCACTGACCTCGTCGCCAAGCTACGCGCATACCACAACTCATCACAGACTAAGGTAACTAATTTCTTCCTAGCCTAATTTCTAATTTATTACAAAGATATCATGAGTTTTGATGGTTCTACAAGGCCTAAGATCTGAGAAATATCTAATATTTCACGACTTGTGAAAGCAGCTTTTAACACTACCTTCTTGCTACCAAATCTCGTCAAAATGTTCTGATTCTAGCTTCTCCTTTTGTCATGTTTGGTAATTTGTTAAAAGGCTTCATAATTCAACAAGATAAATTTGTTCACAGGTTGAACATGCTAACCTGAAGTGGGTTGGGCTGGACCTAACAGAAGGCGTTTTACGCGACAACCTAGCGGCCGGAGTCCTAGAACCCGCTATCTCTAAGATCAAGTCTCTCAAATTCGCCACTGAAGCAGCGATCACCATCCTCCGTATTGACGACATGATCAAACTAGACCCCGAACAAAAAGGCAAGAGTTATGAAGACGCTTGCCATGCTGGCGAACTATAATGACCTGAATAACTCCACGTAACATATGGTGAAATTCCTGTATGATAATGTTATGTTATGTCTAAGATCTAGTAAGGCGATCTCAGTACTGCACTCGACTGAATTTAAATACATTACCGATGTGTCATGTTATGGTGGTTTCTGTGCATCTTCCGCCTCTAAATTCCCGTCACGTGTAATTTAGCACTGCCTTCACTAATATCATTCATCCAATGTGGTGCTATAGTTCGAATTTCCAATATAAAATCACAAAATGATATTTTATTAGATATTATTACTAAGGTACTGAGATCAATCTATCATAGATTAATATTGAATGCTTGAGATGCCTTTATGTCGACATACTATAGGTTTTATGTCACCAGAGTGTATAACTAACCTGTTGACACTATTCTTGAAATTAAATACAATTTGCAAAGCCTTTATTATTCAAATATTTTACTTGTAAGCTATAAAATAGTATTATTGTTTATTTTGTCATACAGTCGTGGATCTTTATAATTCATGTTTGAATTTATGTAAGGCATTGTGTATTAAAAGGTCAGTGAATAGTAACCAAAGCTTGGTTGTCTAAGTATTCCTTTTATTGTAAGAATGTTGAGATGTATGATATTCAGGCAAACATTTCAACATCTCTAACTGTGCAGGGTTATCCGCCGTCACAATATTTTGCATCAATGGAAGATTAATTTATTTTAAGAACCCATCATTGCTTCTAACATTTAATGCTAGTTTATTTGCTAGGGCGTGTCGTGCGTCACACTGATAATAAAATTTTAATACAATTTTCGATTTTTTATCTACATGTCCTGAACTCCTCATTTACCAACCATAAAACCAAAGTATCTGTCTGATTTAAGCAGCGAATGGACTGGTGGACCCGGCTATTGCCACTGCCCTAAAGACTAGCCGAAGATAGTGTTGTGGATGCGAAAGCAGTCTAAATTGAGAGTTAGCATCGAAATCACATAGTCATACAACAGTTGCGTGCACCTATAGCGATGCCAGACGATGCCTTAGTATCTGGTGAAACCTCTGATTAATTGATCAAAACGTTACGGCCTCCGACAGGGCCACTGGAAACCCTTTTTCTAGTTTTTACCAAAGAGTATACAATATACTATGGTTTTTACATAAAAGTTGTCTGTCAGGGGACCCATTCTGCCGTAATTTAAGCAAGTGATCCCAAAATGCCCAGTGAAAGAAGACTGTCTGCTATAATCCCAATAGCTGACTACATGACCATCATAGCACCATTGACTATGACCCTGTGGGCTATCAGCGTCCAGTTTGAGCGACTTGCTTCTTTAGTTTTTTAGTTCTACTTGGAAGGGTATTGTTTTGCATTTTGATTTTACATTTATATCATCTAATTTAAAATATTAGTAACACATTTTAGTTAGGCACCTTAGTTTTATTAATAATCTACATTGCAACAATCAATGTCACATTGGACATTGACAAATAGGTGACAGAGGTGATAACTCTGTTATCATCACTATCATTGTTATCACAATTTGAATTTTCGTCTGTATTTTTTATTACTGTTTATTTGTATTTTACAATTGTTAATTATGCGCTGATAACAGTAGATTATTATATAATTATTTAGTGCTCTCAAAGTAATATCTTGAACGTAACTTGCCATCTACTTCGAAGTAAAAAATGATAATATTACTAAGAAAAATTACTATCCCGCTATCTAATTTAAGTAAAAATGCCTGTCGAGCTCTCTCTTCGTCTTCTACTCCTAAGGTAAGTCACAATTCATATGCAGAAACTTGTGTACCCACTACCTAGTTTAGTACGTCTAGTATGATTTCTGAAGACTGCTCAATAATGTGAATAACAATTATTTACTTTATATATCAATAACCTATTAAAGACTTAAATGTTGTTAACCTTTTGTCCGTCAGTAGATAAAGACTAAGATATTTATGACTTTTAACATTTCAGGAGGAGAAAATAAGAGTAAAAAACTGTGATATTAATTATGTGAAAGTTGGCAATGGAGCTCACCATGCTCTATTCATGCCTGGGGCATTGGGTACGATATGGACTGAGGGAAAACCTCAGGTGGAAGGTTTTAATCGCGAGAAGTTCACATTAGTAACTTGGGATCCTCCTGGTTATGGCAAAAGCAGGCCACCGGAAAAAGAATTTACTACAGACTTCTATGAAAAAGATGCAGACATGGCTTACGAGTTCATGAAGGTAAGAACTTAGTGTCTATAGTATTTCATTCTAATGAAATCCAAAAAATATTATTTTTTCCTATAACTACTAAAAATGTTTAGATGTAATGTTTTTATTAGATGTTTTGTTATATATATAGTTTACCATGTTCCATATTTTTTTAATGCTTTTGACCAACTGTATAAGATTGTTTATAAAAATTTGGTGACCGCTGGCATCCGGAATAATAAAAATACGGTCCAAGACAACCATGAGCTGGGGTCCCAGAGACAGAAAACCTCTACTATCCTTAACTATTAACATCCCACCACAATAGTCCAAGCACCTTCCAAAAATCAGGGCTTCTATACTCCCATTGTCAAGAAAATAATGGCTTCCGCCAACTGATTGTCAGCCGTGGCCATTCTCTGCATGCTCTTCATGATGCTCCTAATATGTTAGTTTCGTGTCTGTCATGTGGATAACCCCTCCACCATACCAAGGCCTTTGCAGAAAATGATCTCAGGTTTATAAATTCTGAAAGTCTATATTCCCGTTTATTTTACATGGACAGCATATTTTGTCCATCCTTCCTTATGGAACTGCTAAAGTTTCTGTGATCTTTACTACTAAAGATCACAGAAACTTTAGCAGTTCCTAAAACTACTACTTAGAAACTACTTTCATCAGTTGCAATTTAATAATGGTAAAAATATGTGCATTATTATTGTTTCTTTTATTTTCAAGGCATTAAAAATTCCCAAGTACTCTTTGATGGGATTCAGTGACGGTGGGATCACAGGTTTGATCCATGCTGCCAAATACCCAGATTCTGTGACTAAACTGGTTGTGTGGGGCACCAACTCTTTTATTTTGCCCATTGAACTGGAAATGTATAAGAGTAAGTTATTTTTTCTTTTGTAATTCTCATTTTATTTAAACCTATTGATGATTATACTGATGATGATGGCATCCACCAGGCCGATTGTCGGCTACGGCGGCCGTTCTCTTTTATGGAGATCAGCCAGCTGCGCATGACATATTATAGTGTAAAAGCATTCGCGCAGACACAGGTGCACTGTCTATTCCCTCACTCTCATAGTCCGATGAGACGGCAATCCGACACGACCGGAGAGAGATTAGGCGCAGGACCGACATTTACGTGCTCTCCGATGCACGGGTGAATCAATCACCAACTTCCAGACTCTGAAAGAGAGGCTGCTTTATGAAAGTTTCTCATAACCCACAAAGCGATTTCGGCCTTCGACCCCGTGCATAGCAGTCGCGCCTTGCGACCACTAGACCAACGAGGCAGTCAAAAGAAATCTATTAAAATGTCACTAAGCCATGATCTCTACACCAGCGTTTTTCAACCTTTTATGTGACACAACCCCATTTGCACGAAGAAATATTGCACATTTACCCTAAGGTTGAAAAACTCTGACCCAGGCTATCTTTCTAGTATTTTGGGTCTTTAGGGGCCTTCGGTTTAAACCAAATTATTTTCTTGTAGAAATTAGAGATATAAACTCATGGTCAAAAAGGATGAGGGAGCCCTTGATTGAGATTTATGGAGAACAACTGTTTGCCAGATACTGGGCCGCCTGGGTAGATGGAATGGAAGCTATTTTCAAAGCTAAGAATGGCAACATTTGTAATGAACTGCTCAAGAATATTAAATGCCCAACATACATACTGTACGGACAAAAGGATCCCTTAGTAGACAGTGTTCATGCTTCTCATTTGCATACAAACATTGATAATTCTAGGTAAGTATATGAATAATAATTTATTTATACAGTAAATAATTATTACCTCTAAAAATGCCAACCACAGAACCGTTTTTGTAAAAAAATATTTATAATCTTTTTATGAAATTTATATATTCGTAAATTACTCTAGACATTTTTTGGCATTTTAAAGCATAGGATCTGCTCCTTATTTTAGGTTCAAGACACAATTTTTATTAGATAATTGAATATCAAGTTACAATTTTAAATATTAGATTAATAAAATATGTATATGACTAAGAACTTGAATAACATCCTTCTGTCTGTTTTAGGATTCATCTGTACCCTGAAGGCAAACATCATATACATTTGAAGTATGCTGAAGATTTTAACAAGAGGGTGCAAGAATTTTTACTGAAAGCATGAAACCGTAACAACAGCTAGACTCAAACAAGTGATATTATGTATTGCAATTTGTATAAAAGGATTTGAAAGGAAAAATTAACAAAAATTCCCATATTTTATTTTCATTCACTTATAAGCATGATTCATTTCAGAATAAAACAATTTACATTCAATAACACATAATTTATAATTGAACTGACTCATATTTTACTGTACAAGTGACAAATGGCGTTTTCTCTTATAACAACCACAGACAAGCAGTTTGTTATGTATGGCGGCTCAAACGCGTTTTGTTCTCATTACTTTATGTTATTTACCTTGCGACTATATTGTATATTGTTAGTTAAATGGTAGTTACAAAATCTTGCATATTTTAAACACAAAAATTCAAGTCAAAATGTGCTCAACTAAATTAAAATCGAAGTAAAACTTCGACCACAGCAAATCAAGTATGCATCGACTTTTGTTTGGTAATAAATATGTATTGCACTCAGTACATTATGTCGAGTTATAAAACTTTATCCACTATGTCGTAGTATACAATCGATTGACCCATCACAATTCTTTAAAATACGCTTGTAAATGTTAATATTGAATTCTAAGGCACACATTATGAGCTAGTGTCCCGTAGACAACATGGAAGCACAGTATGTTTTACTAAATATGCCAAAGTTTGTATGATGTTAATGAATCATAAGTAAACGTTTTACACGTATATAAACAAACACACATAAGCGACCTACCTCGATAAATACATAAGAAAATATAATGACAATCATTCGCTAATTCCAGTAAGCTTGTTCTTATCTCATAAATAATTTCTCTAGTTACAAAAAATAGTATACACTGAATGGACATTAGATATGGCGGTCGCCGTCGACCGCTAACAGCACCATAGTTAGGCTATGCACTACTGTGATCCATCCATTACATATATTACAGTGAAATAAGATTACTCTTACAAATACATAACGATACAATATTACAACATTATCACCGGGATTATTAACAATACGGCTTTTAATTAATTTTAAATACGTTATATTCGTTACGTTTACAAAACTAATGTTTTAATAGAGAGAGTCAAAGGCACACACTTTGTAAAAAAATCCTACAAGTTAGTCTCAGTGTCTCTTTTATCACTGTCGGTGTCGGCACTCGGTCTATACGTACACGGGGCCCTGGTTATCGTTGTCGTCTAGGTTGATTTTGTTCGTGTAGCCGTCATCGAAGAACCTCCGGAACGTGAACTCGAAGAAGCCGTGGAACGTCTTACCGTTGTCGAGCAGCTCGCTGTCGGACTTGTTGGAGTCCGAACTGCCCGAGTTGCGCAGCTTGTCCGGGTCCACGGGGTCGAAATTGGAAGTGTCGGTGGCGTAATCAATTCGGGGTATGTAGGGCGCCACCTGCCTCCGCAGTCCCTTGTCGAAGTCGATGCCGTGTAGGAACGGATGGTGCTTTACCTCGTTGGCATCCTTGCCGAGCCTCGTCTCCTGACCAGAGCATAGCTGTAGAATTAGATCCTTGCTCTCGGGAGATAATTTCGCAGCGTCCGGAATATGGAGAGTGCTTTCCCAATTTATAACCTGCGAAGCAAAACATATCCTTACTATTGTTAATTTTGCGAGTGTATGTTAGGCTTTCAGGTAAAACCGGATCAACTGATTAGGATGAACTTTCGCAGAGAGAAACGAATTAGGGACGGAGATAGGAGGGATGGTTCTCTCGAAAAATATATCTATCAACATCCTCTACATAATAACACGAAAAAGCGTTATGCTGCCGAACTATTCGACGCCAATTCGCCGGCAAATTCTAGAATCATATAAGTCAACAAAAAAGAATAACCAGATGTTATCAACGACAGGGTACGAACCTTTAGCTGCGTTTCGGCGGGCGTGGACGCGAGGAACGGGGGCGAGCCGACCAGCATCTCATAGAGGATAACGCCGACGGACCACCAGTCACACAGCTGCGTGTACCCGGTGCGCTGTAGAACTTCAGGCGCTATGTAGTTGGGCGTGCCCACCAACGAGTGCGCCAGGCAGCGCTGGTGTTCTCTCTTGCGCCGCCTTTCCAACGGCTTGAGCTGGTGGCAGCGGCACTCGCCCATGGCACCCCATTCCCCGTCCACTGGATCCATCGAGTCTTGCCGCCCGTGATCTGGAAATAAAACAATTTTTTTATGAATTATACTGTCTCTGACAAAGGCCGCGGGTGGGCTCTAGACGATTCCAAACGGTCTTTTGGAAGACCTATCAGATCAGTAAAATCTACCAATTATACACGGTAGACGACTCTTATCGGTAACTGAGGTAAGAGAGATTGTTGAAACGGAGAAATCTGACGTCTCATAGTTTCCATTCCACTTGTCATTTACATTAAAGTAATCATTCAGGATTTTAGAACGGCATTGTATTGTGGATGTGAAAATTCGACTTTGATATCGTGCCGGCTATAGAAGTCACAAAAATCTGTTCTTCGCAAATATCTCACGAATGCCGTTGTTTTCGTTGATTAGCTGAGACGTAATATTAAATTGGAGTTGTTCATCAATCGAAAAAGTTTGTATCGGTTGATACACCGAATTTTATAATACTAAAAAGAGAAATGTAATAAAAAATATGCTCACCATTTCTTTGATAATATTTCGAGTTATGCGTCCATCTAAATCCTGTACATAAACCGAAGTCAGTGAGCTTGATATGGCCATCGCGATCTATTAGAATATTGTCTGGCTTGATGTCTCTGTGGATGAAGCCCATCTTATGGACGCTCTCCACGGCGCACGTCAGCTCCGCAATGTAGAACCTCGCCAAGCTCTCCTCGAATATACCCAACTTTATTAACAAAGACATCAGATCGCCTCCAGGTATATAGTCCATGACAAAATACAAGTTGTCTTTATCTTGGAAGCTGTAATAAAGCTTAACGACCCACTCGTTGTCGGCTTCCGCTAGGATATCCCTCTCGGCTTTCACGTGCGCGACCTGGTTCCTCTTCAGCACATCAGCCTTGCGCAGTGTCTTCATGGCATATAGATGACTAGTATCAATCTTCCTCACTAACGTCACTTCCCCAAAAGCGCCGACCCCGATCGGCTTTATCTTCGTAAACATGGACTTGTCCATTTTCGCTCGCTTTAATCTAATGTAGTTGGATTCCTTCTGAGATAACATCTTCCTCATTTGACATTGTGCTTCCGCACTGAGACCTATTTTTGTCATTTCTTTCTCCAACTGCATTCGTCTAAAGTTTCGCTGCTTATACGACTTCAATATGTTCTCGATATGCTGTTCCATAAAGAATTTAAAAGCCTGAGGCGAATAATTTCTAACTTTACAATCTCTTCGTTCATCTTCTTTTTCTTTACTAATATTCTTTCGTTCTGGTATGGGGGATTGATGCCGTATTTTCTCAACACCTTTAGGTCGGCGCTCTGAAGAACCATTCGAGCTTTTGTCCGAACTGGATGCCGTAACACTGTCTTTCAAAAGATTGTTCGTACAATTATGATTGGGGCATTTAATTTCTACCTGGGAAGCTTCACCCGTGTTTGAAAATTTCTTATGTAAAGATGAGTGGTGGGAATTTACAGTAGTCGTATTATCATTTTGATTACCATATGGCGGCGGTGGAATAGGATGCATCCCCCTCTGCACCGCTAGCGCTTGCATGGTGATCGCGTAGCTCGGAGGCTCTGTGGTGGGGACGGTGGGAGTGGTCGCTGTCGGTATGACTGGCGGCGTGGAACCGGGCGAAGACGGCTTTGGAGCCAGCGGATAGCTAGGTGGCGTCTGCGCCTGTTGCTTTTGCTGAATAGAACTAGCATACGAGGGTGGAGGAGGCTGCGCAGTCGAACTCGCGACAGGTGGGGGAGCAACAGGCGCGATGGCCGTCTGTAGAACAGGTTTTTGGACTTGTGTACTCTTCACAGACTGCATAATAATAGGAGGTTGCACCGCTTGTCTCGCGGTCCACGCCTGAATAGGCGTAGGGCGAGTCATCCCGGACGCCGAGCCAGTCGATTGCGTTACCGTAATCGGACTCGGCGATCCGGCGGAGGTACCTCCCGAATAGATTCCTGACGACGGACTTTTCCTATAGTCTTGGGATTGCGTGGGACTCTGGCGATTCTGCATCGACACCGAGTAGGATGGAGGTGGCGGCACGCCTGATAGTGGATACGGAGGTGGGAGTTCTGCGCCGCCGCCTGACGATTGATATATGCTCAAGGCCTGAATCTGTTGCGTTAGCTGCTGCTGTACTTGAGGGCCATTCTGCACTATCATGGGTTGGCGGGCGGGCGGCGTGGGTGCGCCGGCCGCCACGGGGCTGGTGCCACGCGCGGGCGGCAGTGGCGGCGCCGGCGACATGCGCTTCATGAGCTGCTGCACGGACGGCATGACCGGCGGCGTGGACGGACATCGCGGCGGAGGTGGGGGCGGCGGCTCAGAGAAACCGGACGGCGAGTACTGCCTGCTCAACTTCTCGTGAGGAAGGGGAGGTGCGTCCGACTGCCGAGGACTGTCGGACCGAGAGCTACCTGCACCAGAATCGAGTGCAGGACTGCCTCTATGAAGGTTAATTTCACGCTCTAGACTAGGTTTCCTTATTAGCTTGGAGTTCAGGGCATTTAAATTACTTGTTTTAAGGACTCCATTAAGAGATTCCTGTTGCTTTGACAGATAATCTAATGCTGCGTCAAATCGCCCTCCAGCATATTTTAATGCTCTAACCGCTGCATCCTGAAAAGATGATATTACACATATTTAGTATATTAAAAAGTGATATTAAGTGAGAATTTGGTGAGTTAGTTCTCTGTTTAAAGACAGACTTATTTTTAAAGAGTTTTTCAGCGCCTTTAGCACATTAGAAATATAATAGAACCAAAAAAGAACAAGTAATTCCAAAACATCATTCAAATTATAGTAGGACCAATGCCGATATTTCTAAAACCCAGTCCTATTCGTCCCCCCAACTAAGTCAAGAGGAGAACAGGGAAAATTATATTTTTAAAATTATTTTATTTTGTACATTTTCATTTGTGATCCCTGTAGAGATGAAGTCAGGGTAATAAATGAAAATGCATTATTAGAACTGACAGTATTTGTGCAAATCCCATTCATTTCTTTTCCTTTTATTTCTTGATCTGTGCCAAAAAATAAATCTTTAAATATTCTGATGCAAGCTATAGAACTATTTACAAAGAAAACTGGGTTTAATTAATACCATCATTAAAGTGTAATTTAACAAGTTCTTTGGGACATTAACAATCATATTTATTACTCTATTTACAAAATAACTATTGTATTGCTTTATTTTTTAATGTTGCTACTTAATAAAAATACTGTGGCCAGCCAGTTTTTAAAAAAGGATGTTAAACATGTATGATAAATTATTAGGTACAACTTAGTCTAAGTTGGCTACATGTTGTAGATAATACAGTTAGAAAAATTACTTTTCTGATACATTATCAAATTGACAAATTATTATCATTTACATATACATAAGACAGGAGTTCATATCACCTATTGGTATTCCAGAATTATATCAGATATTGGTGGTGTATCAGAAACTTAACAAAAGCACCATATCTGATCTACTGTTTTTTTTTTTTTCTATAATACTATTCAGCCAGTTAATTGCATGGTTAAAAATCACCTACTTTCAGTTAAATAATATAAGTAAATATAAAATATAATTATCCAATGTACTTCTACTTACCTCATCAAACCCCAATGCAATCAGTTGATTTAAGGTCTGCGGTAATGCAGTCAAATCTTTATCAAGCCCATTCCCCGATGATGAGCTGAAGCCAGAGCTGACACCGGAGCTAACGGTGCTGGCTGCTGATGAGCCTGGAGGCTCAGAGTTGCCATTGTTGGCAAATGGTAGTAGCGAGTTGCGGATCTGGGCTAGCGCCTTCTGATGATAACCGGAGCGAGCGGCCGCCTGGCGGGGCGCCGGCGGGTTCATGGCGCCCGCGCCCGAGCGCCTCACCTCTCACCCGACCCCTCCCATCACACAAGCACACACCACCTTCTGAGCACACTCATGGTCACTAGTCACTATTGCATTTATTATACACCCAAATATTGTCCAGCAACTTGGAGCCCAGATGTGTTCAAGCTTGTTTGTTTTGTTTCTTGCTAATGCCTGGTTTCACTCAACATAATAAGGACATCCAATGCTTTGAGAACTCTTGTAATGGACTGAAAAGATAAAACAATAATTTGTATCACACAGTTCACACTTATACATTTCTTATAAGTAGTAAAAACATACACAAAACTGAACTCTTACTGGATTGTTATGTGCTATTTGACATGGGCACAATTTTATCAACATAAATAACAATAATTACCAATAAACACAACATTATCGTGACCAAAATTATGTCCTACATAAATATGTGTTAACAAATAAGCGCTCTGGATGAATATTCTTCCAGTCAAAGCTGTTGGTTCATTACAAGCCAAAAGAATGTTCAACACGAATCAATCATGACATAGTACTGTGGAATGCCAAAATTAGAGTCAGCTTTGTTTCTTACGTTCTAATTACAGACGCTATCTTTGAAATATATATTGCAACAACCATTTACCAGGATATTTTTCACTTTCTGCACATCTGATTCGGAATCACAAACGTCATAATCTTGTAAAATAAAATTCTATCGAAGAGCTCTCACATTACCGATGACATCTTTCTCGGACACCACAAATTATGATAACAATGTCAATGTTCATATCGTAACTAAACAACTGCGAATTTGCATACACTTTTCCATAAATGTAATAACATTCAATGAATTACGAAAACAAAGAACTCTGAAACACAGTCATGCAAGTTGGCAAACCATACAAAGCGACCATTTTGAAGAATTACCACATTCTTTTGTAAAGCTACAGCCTAGTGACGTTTGTCGATGCTCCGTATTTTATTATGATTCGTTTTTCTTTTAAAATAAATTTTAATAATTTAACAAATGTCTAATTAACTAATCAAGCAAGTTTAGCTTTTACAATAATTTAGTTTTCAAATATTTTAAATAATGAACAGATTGTGCAAAACGAACTGTCGGTTGTCAGCATGAGAATATCTATGGAACATATCGATTCCTCGTTTAATCATCTGTGGAAATCAGATATTTCATTATTTTCAATTCGATTTGTTGTGAAATGATGATTGGTGGTCGAGTTCATAATTTTTAATATATTTCAGAGCATTAGCCTCGATGATAACAAATTAGTATCGGCTAATTAATTAGTAAAATCTTCCTAGTGAATAATATTGTATACACATCGCTTAATATGTTGAGAAGACTTGTGCTTTTTTATTTTCTATTTTTACCTTATTTTGTTGCACTTGAAGAAAGTGCAGTGTATGAATACAATGCAAACAATTTTAAATTCCAAATAGAAGAAATGGATGGCAATTTTGTTATGTTTTATGCACCATGGTTTGTATTTTTCACTATATTCTATCCATAAGCAGATTGCAACCATTGCCTATCTTACTTAATTTCTGTTTACGTAGTTGTGATTATTTAGCCGGCTGACAAGCATTTTAGTGTAAAATTAAATAATTTCAGGTGCCGCCACTGCACAGAGTTCCATCCTATTTGGTCTGAACTGGCTGAGCTTGTCAACACAAAAGATTCAAAGTTTGCTATTGCTCAAGTTGACTGTACAATACACTATAAATTATGTAACGAAAACGACATCACAGGTACTTGATTTGTTTAAAAATAGCCCACAATGCGAGCATATTATATATTCTATTCTGTGTGAAATGTTAGTCTAAGATTAGATAAGTAGGTACCTACCAGACTACCAAATAATAGCAATATTTGATTTTCAGGATATCCAACACTATTATATTTCCATAAGAATACCTTCTCTCCAGTAGAATATAAGGGTACTAGGGACTTGCCTTCCCTAACATTATTTTTAAGTGAAGTCTTCACTATGAAATCAGAGGTGAGCCAGATCTTATTAACATTAATCTATAAAACACACTGTTCTTCTTCCTGCCCTGTTCCCAATTCTATTTGGGGTCAGCACAATGTGTTTTTCCTCTTCCACTCATTTCTGTTAGACATCATAATACTATCCACTCCCTTCTTAATCATATCGTCTTTCAGGCAATCAATTCATCCCCTTGGTCTATCTCTCTAAGTCTAAGACACACTTTGTAGCATGTGTCTCACATCTTCTCATGACATGCCCATCTTAAAACACTCTATAGAAACAAAATTCATATCCATTTTTTTTCAGGGTCTGGATCAAGAAAAAGATTCCAGAGAAGTGAAAACATACAGTGGTATGGCTTATTTGAATGATCAAAATATTGAAAAGTTTGTGTCTAGGGGACAACACTTTATAATGTTTTACGCCCCATGGTGTAAAGCCTCACAGGTAAATAAACCAAAATAAAAAAAAGCTTCTAAATTAGAATAAGACAAAAGATATATGTTTGTGTTATTAACGGCCAGTTTCACAATGTCCGAATAGCCATTTCCTACAGAATAAATTCAAAAATGGAACAGAATATGTATGAGATTATCTACCAAATAAATTAACTGGAACTTATTTTTAGGTGGTGAAACAGGCCTTTAGTCTATACAATATTCAAGATCCCTCTGTGTGTTAAAATGTAAATATTTTTTTTTGTTGTTTTTAGAAATTGGCACCTATATGGGCAGAGCTGGCAGTGCAATACGCACATAATGAGTACATTCAGATTGGCAAGGTAAACTGCCTTGACAATGAGATGACTTGCAAGACTTTTGACATCAAACAGTATCCATATCTTATGTGGATTGTCAATGGCAGAATTGTAAGTTCATTTTATAATCTTACACATACAAATTATTCAAATGTATCGCACTGAATTTTCGTAACTAGCTGTAAAGTATAACTAGCTATTCTGACAGCCATTTTTTTCATTCATAAGACTAACTTCTCCTAAGGTTAAAAAAAAAAGAAGAAAAAGTAAAATCAGTCCAGTCAGTCTCGTGTGATGGCATAACCAAGGGATATTGGGATTCGTTTTTATATACATGTGTAAATTTTTGTAGATGGGTGTAGCTGAAGCTGAAACCATAGATGATCTAAGAGCATACGTGGAAAAAATGCTGCTGACTGAGAATCATGATCCTGACAAGTTCTTGAAGAAAAAGAAAGCCTTGCCCGTTGCCAGGATATCTGAAGAAACTTTTGAGACTTTTCTGGAAAAGGAATTAGTTTTTATAAATTATTTTGCACCTTGGTAATTATCTGTTTTCTTAGTTTTTTTATTCTTTCTTTTTGCTATGTTTGAGAGATTAGGCTAGACTTTTTCAGACATAGTCCTTTTATCAAGAAAGGCTAGGTTCAAGTGAGATGAAATTAATTTTATTTGATAAATATTATCATTTCACAGGTGTGCACATTGTATGCAGTTAAGCCCACTATGGCTGAAATTGGGCGAACGATTCCAAAACGAAACTCGTGTTATCATTGCCGATGTAGACTGTGTCCAATCCAAACCTATTTGTGAAACTGAAAAGGTATGCATTTGCAAAGAAATAAAGTAACATCTTATCTTATCAGACATTTGACATAATATCTATTGCGGGCATCATGGTGCGTCTGATGGTGGATGCACAATCAGAGACAAAGAAAACTTATTTTAGAATTCTTAGCCATAAATCGAATTTAACTTCACACATTTACTCAGATATTCATACACCTTGGAAAACTCTTTCCATTAAAAAACTTTGGTGTTAGGATTACCTATTATTATTATTTCAGTATGACAACACATGACCTAATACTCTTAAAATGTTATCTTTACAGATAAACGGCTTACCCACACTGATTCTCTACAAGGACAAGAAGATAGTGAATGTAGAACATGGTGGCCGGCCGCTTGAAAGCCTAATAACTCTAGTCACAGAACACCTTCAAGATACGAACACAAGTGCTGCTGAGCAGGAAACAACATCCAATGAGGACGTCATGAAAACCAAAGATGAACTATAAATAATGTTAATAGGTAGATCAATAAACAAATTTGATATGATGCTATGTTTTTCTCTCCTATCCTTGGAGAGATTTCTTCCTTTTTCTTTTCAAACTGAGACCCTTTTTGGAAATAAATAGGGGAAGCCATGTTCTTCAGTGGACATTCTATGACTGAGATAAGATTCAGCTTGCTTAGTAAAAAGTAAATTGCAGGTAGAAAGCTAATATGTATGGCTTACCAATACAACTGTCTCAGATTAGGTCAAATTAAATAAATCATGTTTTCAAGCAGGAGTTTTAACTCCTAGATAAGGTTCATTTATTAATTAATTTGAACTTACAAGGGTAGGTACATATGTAAGCATATAAATATATCTTGGTGCATTTAGCAGGCCTATTCAATTCTTAGAAACTAGAAATGCAATAGAGGGAAAATAAACAACAAAACCATGTCAATATTGCAAAATTTGGATTAAGTCCAATCCAAAATGTACTCTATAGTGACTTTTTCTCCACAGTCTGAGACTGGAAGAATGCTCCATCAGCTTGTGTGGCCTGCCTGTTAATCTGCTTGTGTCTATCCCGAGACACAATTTCTTCTAACACCTCTCCATCGCCTTTTATTAACCTGAAAACAAGACTCAACTGAGGGATGGTAATAACATTTTTAATAAATAAAAAAGCCTCACACTGAAGTTAAGAACTCTGTAGTATGTAGTACTGAAAAATAGTAGTTCATCATTAAAACAAAGTATTAATCTTAAGATATTAGAGGGATAGGATAACCTGTATCTGCCAGACTCTTCATCTAGAACTTTTCTAACTACACTTTGTCTTTTTTCCCACTCTTCTTTGGTCATTGGAGCCATTGCCTTGGACTTCTCCATTAGTTCTGCAGAAAAAAAATATGATTTAAAATATGCACATAAAATGAACCGTCTCTTTTTTAAATTTGGAGCTATGAAAAAAATATCGAAAATGGTGCCGATCGATACAAAAATTAATTTATTTATCGTTCGCGTACCAAGTGGTATGTCGGCCGAGGCGTCTCCATCCTTCGCATTACTCCCATCGCGACTACGACTTGTACTCTTACTCCTTTGCTTCTTAAGAAGTCTTTTCTTTTCTTCCTTCAATTTCTTTTTTAATGCTTTCTCAGTCTTCTTTTTTTCCTTTTTAATTTTTTTCTTCAACTTGCGGAGTTTTTTCTTTTCCCGATCAGTATCAGAGCTACTGGAGCTAGAACTAGATGATCTCCTGCGTTTCTTAGATTTTTCCTTGCCCATTATATGGGATTTCTTTTACATATTAATTAGATCGGAATTTATTTACATTCCGCTAACGAGCCGCATTGAAAAGAAATTACATTATAAAAAAGTGACAGTTCAATGACATTGATACAAATTTGACATCATTTTCGAATGACAGACGTAGTTTTGAATGAGGTTTTGAATACGGAGATTTTGGTAATGAATAATAGATGCCTCTTACACTTAACCGGCTCTTCGAGTGGTGATTTCCATAAATCAATTGGTTGCAATGGTTGCTCTACTTGCTCCTAATTATCAGAGGCAAAAAAAAAAACTTTTAGAATTTTTAACCGGAAATCAATAAATGAAAAACACACTTGCTCGGATTCACCATAATGAGGAAAACACTTTCCATTTAAAATAATGAACTCAAAATACTTACAATGATAGTTTTGGAGTTAATCATTGGTTATTATTGGTAATACTTATTGCTATTGTTGCGTATGGGGCATTAAATGTAATAAGGTAACATGGGGTGACAGAGACTTGCAACGGAATGAGTTATATACCAATTATTGTAATAATCTCTTGAAAAATGTAGATTTTCCCATAGAATTTACTGAGTGTGGTAAAAGTAGATGTAGACTTAAGGAACATGAAACCATTTTAGATAATATGTATGCGGATATTGTGCGTATTCTCAGTGAAGGTGCAATCGCCAGTAACTGTAAGAACGGAACACAGCGCAAAAAACGTTATGTAACAGGGTGGAATAAGCATGTGAAGGACGCACACGGTCAGGCTCGGCTTGATTTTCAAACCTGGACGTTGTTTGGTAGGCCGAAGAATGGTGATCTTTATGAAAAAATGGCGGAAAGTAGAAGGGCTTTTAAAAATAAATTAAAATGGTGCCAAAATAATAAAGACCAAATAAAAATGGACATTATTGCAAGTCATCATGATGCAAAGAATTTTAGTTCTTTTTGGAAAGCCACGAACAATTTGAATCCCAGGTCGGGTCTGCCTGTAAGTGTTGAGGGCCTTAGTGATCCTTATGATATCGCCAACTTATTTAGCAGAGCATTTAGAGTTGAGTCTCCACTAGGTAAATCGCCTGGCGGGTCGGAGGTAGAATGGGGATCTGAAGACATGCCTATTAGGTTTACGGCCAAGGAGGTAGCTACTGTCATACGCAACTTAAAAAGAGGTAAGTCGCCGGGTCATGACAGCCTAAGTATTGAGCATTTAATATATGCTGGCAGGCACTTACCACGAGTGCTAGCAATGTTTTTTAGCTTATGCGTGAGTCACTCGTATTTGCCAGCTGAATTACTTAAAACTATTGTTGTGCCGATTGTTAAAAATAAAACCGGAGATGCGAGTGACAAGAACAACTACAGGCCTATATCCCTGGCTACCATCATTGCAAAGGTGTTGGACAGTCTGATTGATCAGCAGTTGGATAAGCATTTAGTACTAAACGACGCCCAATTTGGTTTTAAGTCACATTTATCCACAGATACAGCTATATTATGCCTTAAACAGACTGTTCAATACTATGCAAGCAGAAAAACGCCAGTATATGCATGTTTTTTGGACCTCTCCAAGGCTTTCGACCTCGTATCCTATGACTGCCTGTGGAAGAAACTGTCAAATGTTAAGAACCTTCCAAGCGATATCATTAGGATGCTAAAGTATTGGTATAAAAACCAATACAATCACGTAAAGTGGGCTGGTGTCCTGTCGGATGCATATGGGTTGGAATGTGGTGTGAGGCAGGGGGGAATCAGCTCACCCAAGCTATTCAACCTCTATGTAAACGAGCTGATCTGTGAGCTCAGCAATACCAATATCGGGTGTTCCATTGACGGGCACTGCATCAATAACATTAGCTACGCAGATGATATGGTACTGCTGAGCCCATCGATCGGTGCACTTAGAAGGCTTCTTCGCATCTGTGAGGACTATGCGGTGACTCACGGCCTTAGGTACAATGCGACTAAGAGCGAGCTACTCGTTTTCAGAGCGGGTAACAAATATTATGATACTGTTCCACCAGTCACCCTGGGGGGAGCCCAGCTTTCCAGGGTCAAAAAGTTCAAGTACCTAGGGCACTGGGTCACCGATAGTCTGTCTGACGATGTGGACCTGGACAGGGAACGCAGAGCATTGGCAGTTCGATGTAACATGTTGGCTCGTAGGTTTGCACGTTGTACTAGGGAGGTAAAAATTACGCTCTTTAGAGCGTATTGCCAACCTATGTACACGTGTGCCCTATGGGTCAACTATACAAAAAGCTCGTACAATGCTCTGCGAGTCCAATATAATAACGCCTTCAGAGTAATGTTGGGGCTGCCGCGCTTTTGCAGTGCATCGGGGATGTTCGCCGAGAATGGCGTGCCAGATTTCTACGCACTAATGCGGACACGGATAGCATCCCTGATGCGGCGAGTGCGCGACAGCTCCAACAGCTTTGTGGCTATATCCGACAGGATGGACAGTCCACTGGTGTGGCACTGGATGGCCAGTCATCGTGCGTCCTTTGTATATTTGAAATAGTAGTTTGTTTTTATATATATTTTTTTTGAATTTTATGTATTTAATGTGTGTCTATGGATTTATGATCCGAAATAAATGTATTATTATTATTATTATTTTGTATGTCTTTTTCCGACCACGGGACTATAGAGTCCCGGATTTTTGGAAGGCGAACGTGGGGCCGAAGCCAACACGCTTAAGCCCTTTTAAGACAACTTTAATATTATGTAATGGTGACACAAAACCGACGATTATCCCTGTATACACTATGGAAATGTACCCAAGGACAACCCCCGGTTTGTGCTAAACTATTGCTAAGTATGGAAGAAAATCTACTTGGGTTATTGTGATGGGATGCTAGTGGACTAGGGAAGGGAAAACTATGGGAACTATGGCCCCTGCCGATAACAATGTAATAAATACATGTAAAAATGGCAGGAGGAGACTCGCCAGCTCACTTACCGGGCCCCCGGGAACTAGTCGCTAAGTCGCAACAAGGGGGCAACGGGGACGTGAGCGGCTGAAGGGTGAGGTTGCCCCGGCCGGCTTTCTACCCAGATCACGCGCCTTAAAACCGGCATCAAGCCAGGGTCCAGCATCTCTGTGCCCACTCGCCACTTACCCGAGGCATTCACCCTCCGAGCATTGCTCTAGCGACTCCACTCTGGACGGCCAATGAAGGCAAGCCAGAGGCGGGAGACCTGTCCCCCCTCAGGGTTCACTCCGGCGAGCCGGAGATGAGGGACAGTATCCTCTCCCTGGAGCACTCGGTACCCGCGGGGTCGCTACTCCCCGACATCCGCCTCAGATGCCCTGCGGGCTTATTATTATTATTATTAATCCGTCGATGAATGACCGTTGGCAGTAATAAAATTGTGTTACTACTACTACGTTTCGTATTCTTGGTTGAAGACCTTTAATGGAAGTAAAGACTACTGCTTCATCAATTTAGACTGGAAATAGACCCATTATCACAAGATTGAGAAAATCTTGGTAGTATTAGTAGGCCTTTTCTGGGTAATCTCGTTAAACCGTAGATTCCATCCTTGCCCTCCGGACTGGGATCAAGAGCGATCCCATTATAAATATATTTTTTTTAAATCTTAGGCAAGATGATTTCTTTGTCTTTCTTGCCCCAACTGCCATTTGAACGTCTTCGGCAGTCGTTATAGTCATAAGGCAAAAAGATTCCATCTTATGAAGGGATTTCAGCTTACCCGGCTTAACTGGGTTGAAGAGGTCAGATAAACACTCGACCCATGTGAAACACTGGTACTCAGCTGCATATGGTTGGAATGCAAGCCAGCACTTACATAGTTGTGAATAGGCTAGGCAGATGAAGGTTGCGGAAGTATCTGGATTCCCGCACGCACGTGCGAGGAGACACCGGGGTGGTTTTAGCCGGTAAGAGGCCGGCACGCCCCTCCACCCTTCCCCAGGCGGAGGATGTCCATGAGGATTTCCCCCAATAAAAAAAAGGCAGATGAACACGGAACTGTTCCGTGCAGATGAAGGTATAATGGTAGTTGTATATTTATTTTTCTAATTAAATAGGTGTACAGACGCCAGCACATCATGCTACTCGAAACTGTCAAATTTCTCCAAAAGACTTTGAACCATATGCTTCAGCGATGAAGTAGAAAATCTTTTCAGGTTTTACAGATTGTAGTAGCTTGATGAGCTGGCGTCTGTACATTTCTCGTTACAAAACGAACCTTAGACCTTAAACTCAGACCAATTGCTAAATACTTGTCATTTCGTAAAAAAACAAGAAACCTGTCATGTAGGTACTTAGATAAATAAACTGAAGCTGTCCGCAATCCTTGAATGGATATTTGTTATCCTAAAGATTACAGGACTAAAACAACCACTATATGCATATGTTGATACATGATTGAGCGGTGACACGACACGATATGGGAGTCCCGATGAATAATTGAGGCACTCGTAGACACACGCATGCGCGAGACGCCGGCAAAGCGAGACGTAGCCCCAGGCAGCGTATCTATTCGAGCTCAGTGCACCGAAACTGCTACCCCAGCATGAAGTAATATTTTTTGCTGCGCTCGAATGTTTCGCGTCGATTTTACGTACGACAAGCGTTGCAGACTCAGAAATGTACAGAGCCGCCGCGGTTTAGCTACGCAGAGATAGTATTTGTCGCTGAGATTCTTGTGGCGAGCCAGTAGTGTGCACGATGCAAGCCGGGGGCCCGGACAGTGCGGCGGTCTCTGAAGCCCCCAGCAGCGGCAGCGAGGACTCGGACTGTGAGCCCGGACCGGAGGCCGATGCGGATGCCGCTCTCACCGAGGAGTGGGCCCGGGAACTGTTAGCCGGCGCGGGCGTGGTCGCGCCTAACGAGGTTTACTTGCATTACTTATCTTTATTTACACTTTATTTCTAGTTATTTACTGTCACAATCTATTTATATTTTAGTCAGTAAAAAACTGTTGCAAGACTCGCAACTTTACTTGATTTATGGGAATGATTGAAATGTTTTGTTCTCAGTAGAGCATGATAATAACTTGCGTGAAAAAAAAGAACTGTAATTCAGATACTACCACTTTCAGGCGGTAATGAATAGAAAATCCTATGCTAGACTTTATTTTGTCGGTACCTAAGTAATTATTACGGTATTAATTTAATAAATGTTGACAAAATAGAATACCTATATATCCTCATTCGTTTTAAAATTAAAATTTAAAATCTTTTTAAAATTATTATAATAAAAATGTCTCAGGTGCATGTGGAGTCTCGAGCGGGTGTCGCCGGAGCTCTAAGTCGTGTGCTGGCTGTGACAGTCTGCTACGAAAGCAATGGTGAGCGCAGGTCTCTGCCACTGGTGGTCAAGCTGCCACCTCGAGACCCCTTCGGCCGGCTGTTCGTGGCAGAGGCGCAATTCGATACCCGAGAGATCCTGTTCTATACTGAACTAGCACCTGCTCTCAACAAACTCGCAGAAGAAGCCTTGGGCCCCGGACAAGGCCTACCTGTACCCAGATGCGTGAAGGCCAGGCTACCTGGTTAGTATTCTATCACACGCTTCAATTTGTAAATACAGTTCTAATATTGTTATATCTAGTCTTCATTCATTTGTATGCGTCGAATCTCCAGTCAATGACTCAAGCATTTATTTTTGTCTCCTCAAGGCCTTGTTAGACTGTGAAGTGTCTCAAAAGTAGGTATTTGATGACGATATAGTATGTGCGAAATATTTTCACATGTGATCCCCAGTAGGTATACGTAGGTTAAACATACACGTTCTTACGTTCCTACAAGTAAACTTAATATAAGATGAAGGAAGAGACTGGCCAATCTAAACAATTTGCCAAGTCATTTTTTTATGACCGCACCACTTGACACTTCACCTTTCCGCGTCACATGCGCCATTCCCGACCCCTTTCCTCTCAGTTCCCCTCTCGCCTGTGTGACCTGTTTCTAGGTTTCATTTTTCATAGGTTCGAAAAATTGGGTCAAGCTTTTCAGCTGCGCCTGTATGCTCAGGCTCAAGCGGAAATGAAAAACTGGGGCTGAAAATCTGCTGTTCATTAATTTATTAGTAGCTTGTCTGAAATACGATACTGTTCATACGCAACTTAGACTTTTAAAATATTTTTACTCTCATTACAGACGAAATTGGAGGAGACAGCGAGCTTGTACTGGAAGATGTGACGTCAGTTGGCTATGAAGCTGCTGACTTCGCTGAAGGTCTGACTGAGGAGCGGGCTAGATCAGCGCTTTATGCTGCTGCAAGACTCCACGCTCTTTCTCTTGCTCTGCGCGATAGAGAAGGACCGTTGGATCAAAGATTTGATTTTCTATTCCCGTGTGAACGAGCTGCGGCTGGATATTTACGCCTCGTGAGAAGAGGTCTGCCACAACTTGAAGCATTTTTACGAGGAAGACCAGACTGTGTTGAGGAAGCGGCCGCCGTTTCGGCCTTAAGTGCACGCGCACCTTCTTTGCTCGGGACATTACTGAGACCTGCTGAACCTGCCCCACTTGCACATGCCGACTTTTGGAGCGGAAATCTCCTGTTTAGAGAAAAGGAAGGTGTGAGCGAATGTATAGCCCTAGACTGGCAAATGGTTTCTCTTGGCCGACCAATGGATGACGTCGCATTGTTACTTCTTTCATCTTTGACACCCGAACTAAGGAGATCGGTAGGCGACTCATTGATTGAAGAGTACGGAGATAGGCTAGAAGCGGAGTGTGCAAGGTTGGGCGCTACATCTGCTGGGGTAACAGTGAGACGTGGCTTAAGGCCAGATTGGCCAAGAGCAGCGCTAAGAGCTCTTTTGTTGTGCGCTGGAAGTGTTGATGTCGCTTTAGGAGAGCCTAGAGCTGAGAGACGTCTGTTGGAAGCGGTTCGAGATTTACATTCGCAAGGTGTTCTTGCCTTAAGACCGGATAATGAAGCGTGAGAGCTATCAAACGTGTGCCAAGAGCGTGCTGAGTATTTGAAATCAACCGTTCATTACTTAACGATGCAGTCCAATCACATAGTGTATTTCTAATTTAATTCGGAATATTTTAAGCACAAATTACACTTCTTTCATGTGTGTGTAATAACATTATTATTCGTCTTAGTTAACAACGATCGGATTCTACGGAGACGCCCGTGACCCGAGCCGCGCGCCGGCAGCGGAGTGATGCCTAATCAAAGACTGAATTTACGTATATCTACATCGTGCGTACATGTATCGTACCTACAGTAGGTGTTATTGCTCATCGTATCAAAAGCTAGAAATTCATTGCGGTCTATTGACTATTATTTAAAAACAAATAAATTATTGACAGTAATATGCTTGATTTTTTTTATAATCCCTTAAAAAATAGATACAATCTACGGACATATATAATTTTGACCTCTACCGGCTCAAATGATTTTTAAATAATAATTATAATATATTTTTCCGGCCAATATCACCATACCAAAAACTGGCACGATAGAAGATACTATCACGTTTTTATTGAGTTGTTTTGGAATATATGTATATATTTTTTTAAACTTTAAAATTGTAAGTGTATCTAATGCAACTAGTCATAACTAGCTTTGATAACTGGTCATCATCATCAGAGCCTGATGCCGTCTATTGCTGAACGTAGACCTCCCCCAATGACCTCCAGTCATCCTGGTCAACCAAAGAGTATACAATATACTACGTAAGATTGCTGGTCAACATTTGATAAATAAATAAGAGAGAGTAAAATTCTTGAACATTTTTTTTTATACAGGTGTTCCCTGAAATCGTATAAAAAAAAGAAAAATTATAATATTACCAAAGTAGGCGTTCACGACATTCCGAAAAAAAAATACATCGACAACTTCGATAGTTTTTGTCATTTTAATGAATATTTTTTCGAGCACTTCGTGAAATTATTAAAAAAATCTACAAGGCCCGAAAACAATTTCTCCGACTTTAACTGCTTGTAACGCGAGACCTGTACTATGTTTTGTTTATAATGGTTTGCCAGTCAGTGTCTACGTTTCTGCACTTTCAGAACGAAATTCAAAACGTCAGTTACGATAATATGTCAAAATAGTTGACCTTCGTACGATATGCTCATAAATATTTGGAAATGTTAAATTTTTCATCAAGATTTTATATTAGAACACTTTCATAGTGATTTAATTTACAGTGATGGCTCAACCAAACCAGGTGACAGTCGATATAGAGGACGATGAGCCAGCAGAGGCTGCGCCGCGTCACAATGCACTTCACAGGCTCGATTCAGTTTCCAGACCAACAGTTCCGAATAGAAATAACCTAGGCCTCGGAGACCGCCTCAACAGTGTTTTCAGAGAGATCAGGCCGCTTGTAGAAAATGCTCGTATGGTACGTAACGTAACATTTTGAACAATGATTGATTGTTATGATGCAATAGACAGCAACCAAAAAATGTTAGCCTTGATTATGTTTTTTTTTATGAATACGCCGCAACAAGAAAAGCTTTTAACAATCAGTTTGTAGGGCCGTCTGTATTGAAGTTCATTTTGTTTATTTTTCAACTATTGAATTACTTATTTCACTATTTTGTTACATTAGACTTCAGTATGATAGTTAATCGTTTTTTATATCAACAGGGCAATAACCCACGACTGTCCCTCCCCACCTGGTTGCCGAGGAACACGCCTGGTACACATCAGATAATAGATCTTGGTGCTCAAAGACCACAGAGCTCTATAGCACATGTAAACTTAGGGCCAAATGCTCAAACTTATATTGTTAATGAACGGGGAACACCGCCTGCTCACCGGTCACAGTCCACCAGTCATGGGATGAGCAACAGTGCATCCAATGACTCCAACTTGTCAGAACAGGAGCAAGAGCATCCAGAGATCAATGTCTCAGTGAATCCAGCCAACAATAACAATATACATGACAATGCTGATAATGACAGTCAAAGTGAGGATGGAACACAACAGGTAATATATTATATTTTTTTAAGATCATTATTACTTATGAAGAATTTAATAGTTGCTTGCAATTCTTATTATCGTCATCAAAATCTCTTCATAAAATCAAATTATGAAAAGTAATTTCAGCTATTACCTACAATAGAAGGAAAAATGTCTTTAATTTTGGCATAATTTTAAACATTATTTATTTTACTACTTATGAATCTGACTGCTTCCAGAATAAAACCTACTTTGTTTACAAAATCAAATTATTTAAGAAAACATTTTGACATATGCTTGACAGGTAGTGATAACAGGAAATGTTTATGATGTGGTATCAAAGACTCTTTGAAATGTAACTAAAATATTAATATGATACATCTAGCTTTGTTGGCTAAATATAATAAACTATTTATGTTATCTACACAAAGAAGGCTTATGTTCTATGAAGTTTATGTAAACAAGATTACAGAATATACTATATGAGTAAGATAGATTATGTTGATCAACTCGATGAAAAAGCAAAAAAAAAACGAAAACTACAGAATACAAAACAGAAAAAATGTTGTCTATGTCATCTGACCACCTAATTTACACTCATTTCTTCTCAATTGGTTTAGCCATTTTGACTAAAAAGTGTGATAAACGAACTCACTTTCACAGTTATAATATTAGTAGCAATATACTTAGCATTGTGTTATTTATCCGTGTCTGTGAAATTAGTCTTACTCATTTCAATACTTTAACAAAACAATGGCTACTTTATCTTTGAGTATACTTACATTTGGATGACATAAATATGATGCAACTAATTAACAATTAAGCAATGACTAATGAAACTTATATGTATTGCTTCATAGAGATACTATGTTTGTATTCAATTTTATGCATAACTTGGTCCATGATAAATATTTCAACCATAACTTGTAAAATAAACATAGCTGTATTGTCATAGCAATTTTGTCGCATTTTAAGGCATTGAACATCCTTGGTAGTCATTACGGGTAGTCAGTAGCCAGTAAGTCTGACGCCAGTCTAACCAAGGGGTATTGGTACTTACACTGGTACTCAGCTGAATCTGGTTAGACTCGAAGCCGACCCCAACATAGTTGGGAAAAGGCTCGGGAGATGCTGATGCCAAATTTAAGTATCATACTTTCATTTAAATGCCTATTTTAATACCTTTATATTTTTAGAACTTAGAAATACTCAGCCCTGTATACAAATATTGACGCCTTTGGCGATATAACAAATGTTGTTTGTTCAATCAAAATTTCAAAGCGTGGTAACAAATTTTCTGAGGGAATAATTTAGCAAAACAATTAAATGTTCCAATTTAATGTGTTCAATAATCACAAGGTTAGTACGCAATGCGTCGTGAATCGCGGCATCGTATTGATGACATAATATATGTACAGACGCGAGCACATCAAGCTACTACAATATGTCAAAGTTCCTTAATAGATTTTCAATTTTATCGCTGAAGCATATGGTTTAAAGTTAATTGGGAAATTTTGACAGTGTCTGTACGTGCATACGTTCGGGATTAGACGAAATGCGACTACTGTTCGAGTTGACAAATCGCGCGATAATTAACTTATAATGTGTAGTCAAATAGGTTTTATCCATTGCGTACGGCCCAGGTTAGTCCAGGCTTTTAAAAGGGTTTTGAGGCCCCACAAAGGTCATACCCCCAATTTTTTCATTTCATCAATAATAGGGATAGTTTCGGAAGTGTCAAGTGTCAAAAAAATATTGGGGGTTTTCCCCAAGTGGATAAAAACGTATCGCCAGGTTGGCGAGATTGTTCGCACGATTTACCGCAGCCTCTGACCCTTCAGCTGTGTGCAGCTGGAGGGATCATTTGATGATATCCCTTTTAAAAAAAAGTGGATAAAAATGGTTCCGGTCAACGTAGATCGTAAGCTCACGTATAAAAGTCCGCAAGCGGTAACATGCGCACTGCTATAAAACCACCCTTTCAATAGCAATGTTTGCAATCGTCGATGACGTCATAATTCCGCGAAGTCATTAGAAAGCTAATTTGCGAAGTAGCCTTTATTCATAATGAGGCTGGGTTTAAGTTCTCAAGCATAGTAAGTAGATGATACTCCGCCGAACTTGAACTTTATACATCACACTTTAGGACCAGGTGAATATAATGTAGTTGAGAATATGATATACATATAGGGTGTAACAAAACTAGTGCACCATATTTTCACAGGTCATCTAGTACATGCTAAGGATCATGTTTACTAAAAAAAAAAGTTGAATGGCCACGGGGTCAACGACCGAGCGCCTTCATAGAGACCGGCGTTATGCGTACAATTTGGCGACGGTGATGATAAATTTAATAAAATATGTTGTTGTTTTCATGACTTTTTTGTGGTAAACATGATCCTTAGCATGTTCTAGATGACCTGTAAAAATATGGTGCACTAGTTTTGTTACAGCCTATATGTATGACATAAATCGTACCACAGATCCTAATGTCCTTAAATGCTATTTAATTGTTAGCAATATGAATAGGAACAATAAGCATTAATATTTTATTCAAGACAATACTCAAGCCCCTAGCGGTATAAAACAAAAGGGTTTTAATTAAAGCTAAGCTTTCATTGAGTACGGATAGCGTAGCTAGCGTTTGTTCGTAATTTCATGAATATCTTTACCGGCTAAAAGCGGAAAATCATGGTTGGTGATATTAAATTCGTGCTTTATGGTGATTTAAAACATCAAGTGTGTGAAGTGTGGTGATAAACGTTAGCGTAGACCGTAGTGTGATGTGATGTATCCTCAACTTGCAATCGTTTTCTGCAATCGTTCTTAGGTCGTAACTCCTTCGTAGTGGAGTGGTGCGTGAAAAGCTGCTGCTGTTCACAGATATAATTAAAGTCTGATATCGATATTATTTGAGAAGGTTCACCTTCGAAGTAAATGACGGTCTCTAAGAATGTGGTATTGGAGATGCCAATGTTTATCCTCATTAAGCTCATGCATAACACTAGGTAAGGCCCAGTTTCACGATGTCCGAATAGCCACTACCTACCGAATAAATTAAAAAAATGGAACAATTTGTATGAAATGATCTACCAAATAAACTAACTGGTACTTATTCGTAGCGTGAAACAGCCCTAAGTCTCTTTTTGATTCTTTACGGTCAACTTTCGTGATGTCGTGCGTCTAATCGCTCTGTTTTCGTTCGTTTGACTTTCTTTGAATATTATTATAGCTAGCACGATCCCCTTTCGCATGCATCTAAACAATATCGCGCCTGAATACATATGACGCCATTCAGTAATGTGGCTGTGTCATAGCTCGGCGGATCGATATTCTTTTCCCCGTAATTAAATATCAATAAAACTTAACGAGGTACTGAACTGTTAGCCAGACATTACGCTTTGAGTTTGTTACACAAGGAATATGTAATGAACGATAAAGCAAATACAAAAAGATCATTATTCATTATTTCTGTTTACCCGTGTGAAGGTACCGCAGAGGTATTTTTGTTTTCACGAAATTACTTTCTAGCAGTTTCTTTTTCTCGTAGAAAAACATTTTATTTTCCAAAAATGACAATCATAAAACTGCGCAATAACAAAACGGCAGATTTTCCCGCGTATTTAACGTAACCGCCATTGTCGTACATATTTAACGCGGGAATTCCACTCGCTGTTCCAGGTGGTCGACGTTCGGGCGACACTGAACTTACTTCTACGATACGCGCCGTTTTACTTCTTGTTGTTCATCAAATTCATGTACGACAGTCGAGAAGGGATCTTCACGTTTATTATACTGTTCTGCACGTTCACACACAGTAACAGTCTTGTTAGGAGGTAAGTGGCTTTGATTTATTTATTAGTTATACATTTATACTTATGCGAAATCATAAAGCTTTCATTTTTTTTTTAAGTGTGCTAGGCCAACGCCTATGTCTGGGAGTTATTTACTGCCAGTTTAGTATAGAATTTGATCTGAACTGACCAAAACTAAACAAATGTAATATTTTGTGTTTATTTGAAGCAATATAATTTACAGTTACTTAAAACTTACCGTTGCTATATTTCACCAGAAATCACTATGGAATCCCCTTATATGTGTTGCCACGGCAAAAAAAAAATATCCGCATAAAATTTTTCAGCCATGACTAATTTAAACCTTCATACAACTTTCAGAGAACATGGCAAACAAATGCATCGTAGCATACTAGCGTTATTCAGCGAGCTGATCTTTACATCCAGTTGCATAGTTATAGTGCATTTTCTCTTCGGCCATGGCAAGCTGCTGCCAAACGTGGTCATGTTCCCCGGGTACACGGAGCTCGATGTTTGGGAGCTGTTGTGGCTGGTTGTGCTTACTGACTTGATAGTGAAGATCATCACGGTGGACATCAAGATATTGGTCACCATGATGCCCGCGTTTATATTGCCGTTTCAGAAGAGGGTGAGTTTGTATTTTTTTTAGTTTTATTTTTTGTTTTAGCTTACGCGGATGGGCATGCCACTTTTGAACTTCATATTAAGCACTTCCTTTGGTAGTTTATCGAAAAGAAATGAATTTTAAACCTTTTGTTATAAAGGTGACGAGTCAAAATTTAATTGAATTCCCAAAAAAATTATATGCATTTGTCACAAAGCTAACAACCCTACAGAGCCATCCGCCAAGAGTGCCTATTTTTGATAATAAAGTATTAACTTATGAAGCCCCCTTTCATGATATCTATATAGTTAAAAAGAAACAGTACCTATACAGTTTTTCATAGTCGCCACCCAAAGATACCCTGACTACTGTAATACATTTAGCAGTTTCAAAGATACGAGGATAAAGAACCTGCGTAGAAGATTCGCGCGAAATATACTATCCCTCTTGCCTGTCGGGTTAAATAGTTCACTTACCATAAAATAAGGGTTTTATTTATGACAATGACTAAAAGAATTACTGTTCCAAAAATATTGGAGACCGCGGATTTATTTTATTGTTTATTTATTCATTTAATTTCAGGGTAAAGTGTACTTATTCACGGAGGCAGTCTCCCAACTGTACCGCTCCCTGCTGACCATACAGCCGTGGATATTCTACCTGATGCAGTCGTACGAGGGCTCCGAGAAGATGGTGGGCATGTTCCTCACGTCCGTCTATGTCATTGCGAAGGTCATTGAGGTGTTGGTCCGCTTGAGACTGTTCAAGAATGCCACCTGGACTTTGTTACAGAGTGTGGTGAGTATTGACAATATTATTTATGTTGTGGTAACTCTTTGTATAGTTAGTAGGGACATAGGGTTTTGATTGCCTCGTTGGTCTAGTGGGCGTAAGGTGCGACTGCTGTGCACGGGGTCTCGGGTTCGAATCCCGGGTCGGACCGAAATCGCTTTGTGGGTTTTGAGAAACTTTCATAAAGCAGCCTGGAGTATGAAAGTTGGTGATTGATTCACCCGTGCATCGGAGAGCACGTAAATGTCGGTCCTGCGTCTGATCTCTCTCCGGTCGTGTCGGATTGCCGTCCCATCGGACTATGAGAGTGAAGGAATAAAGAGTGCACCTGTGTCTGCGCGAATGCTTGTGCACTATAATATGTCCTGCGCAGCGGGCTGATCTTCATAAAAGAGAACGGCCGCCGTAGCCAACAATCGGCCTGGATGCCACCAGTAGGGACAAAAGTATCTTATGTCTTAAGGCTAAGCGTGCACCGCTTTGCGATGGAATCCGGTGCGTTTATTCTACCGCACGTTAGATTGCGTTTATTTCACCGCAGTGCGCGCACCTTAATGAAAGTCACTTCACTTCACAGATTTTGCGTAAGAAAAACGCACCGCAGTGCGCGCAAGGCCTAAGTCTATAATATGTTTTATCTTTCTCTATGCCAAATTTCACCTAAATAATTTCAATTGGAATATCAAATAAACTACCAATTCTTGAACACTTTAAATTCGTTATTTAAAAAAAGTTTAATGTGAAGAAAGTTTGAAATTTCGTCTTCTAATATTGGTCAATAATTCGAACTACCCCCACATGACTTCATCATTCATTCTTTTTGCTTCTTCGTACTTCAATTATCATTCTTTTTGCCCAGAATCTCGGCACAAAACCAACGTGTGAACAACTCCTCTCCGCCGGCGACTCCTGCCCCATCTGCCACGATGACTACTCGACCCCCGTCCGATTAGGGTGCAGCCACATCTTCTGCGAACTGTGTATCTCTGCCTGGTTAGACAGAGAACATACCTGCCCACTGTGCCGGGCTAAAGTAGCTGACGAGCCTACCTGGAGAGACGGATCCACTACATACGACTTTCAACTCTATTAACCATTATAATTGAAAGGTTGTGACCAATTTTGAGTGTAGCCAAAACGCTCTGCATCCTCTCCTGGTTAGATCGGATCGGATAAGTAACTGCGCATTTTTTAACTGGGCGATTTTTCACAGGAGCGACGATAAATTACTATTTGTTTAAATAATAAATCGTATTTTTTTAATTGATTTTTGTAGTACTGGGTATGTTGAAATATTAAGTATTTTGTTGCAATCATTGTTACAGATAATCAATATAAGCTTATCATGACGTTTTGGGACAATATGTGTAAAATTTTGTCTTTATTCAAAATTACTAACAGGTACATAATGCAAATGAATAGTGCTCAACAACTTTGTTAAATAATTAAAATTATATAAGGTCTAACAAAAATAGTGCACCATATTTTTACAGGTCCTCTTATACATGCTAAGGATCATGTTTACCACGAAAAGTTGAATGACCTAGGGTTTTACGATCGAGCGCGATCTAAGTGACTGGCGTTATACATAAGAACACAATTACAATTTGGCGAATATGATGAAAATGTTAATAAAATATTTTATCGTTTTCATGACTTTTTTTGTGGTAAACATGAGCCCTAGCATGTAGTAGATGACCTGTAAAAATATTGTGCACTATTTTTGTTAGACTTTATATACTCGAAAAAAGATATGCTAGTCTTCATGAAAAAAAGATACAATCTCTGTTTGAAGCTTCTCAATTCCTTCCACAGCCAATATGTCTATGGTGCAAAGATCACCAATTTCTTCAAGACCTAGCATGTTAGTCTCGTCTGTCGACGATCGTCTGTCTGAGTATGATCGTACTTTAAGACTGTTGCACACATATACGGGTCGCATTAAATCTTTAGGCAGATTCGATTATAATAAGCCTTCTACACGGTGCAAACCAACCGCCGACGAAGCTCACCTTGGTCTGGTCGCGTCTCCCGTCGTCCGACAGCGTTCCACACGGTTGGGGTCGACCACGGATAATGTCGCGATGGATGCGCTCCCGACCAAGGTCGTCCAAAGTCGTTTGACTCCGCCCATATCTAGTCGGCCGACCAATGTCTACACGGTAGGTTTTCACACAAGGTGACCGCTTTTGGAGGTTGGTTTGTATCGTATAGAGTGCGTTTAAGGTGCTTCCGACATCCCAAAATGTGTGTGACAGGCCTAAGTCTAGTTTCGTTGAATATTTTATACTATTGGATGTATGATTGTCTGAGTGAGTCGGTAAAAGTGATGTGCTCTATGACTAATGGTAATAATGTATTGATCTTAAAATAGTTATTGTTCTTAAGAGCTTGTTACCAAATTGCAGTGTTTGTGTGACTGTCTGGTGATTTTTGTTACTTGTCATAACTGTTAAACAGCTAGAGCGATTTCTACATTAAAATTCCTTTATTAAAAGTAAGTTGTTAAATTAACTCTTATATTCTGTATTTAATATGTGTAATTTAGAATATTAGATGTCTCATTGCGTTTAAGTCTTAGACTTTTTTAAATAATGAGACTCACGTTTTAAGAGATTATTCGGGCCTAAATTTAAAGTTACTCCCTTCGATGAACTTCTATTATTTATGTACATAGTTTAAGTACATCAATCATAACGGCGACCATTTATTTTTTTATTTCTTTATAGTTATAATTATATATTATTGATAATGTAAATAGGAAATGAATATTTAAACTAAATCATGATATTAAAATAAAAACATAATTAATATTTGTACAAGACATTACATAAATAAATGTAAAAGCTACTAATATAACCGGTAGTTCTATCTAATCGTCCAGTAGACATGAAAGATTTTTAACTCGGTTGGCTTAACAGAAGTAAAGATATAATTTATTTATTTGAAATAATGTTCAATTTAATTGTTGTATCCAATAACGTGCTTTTAGCCAATATAATATGCTTTTAATAATATCTAAGAATAACATAAGCCAAATAGTGTAGCGTACAAAAATTACTACTACATGACTATTCCATTTTATATTGTAAATAACATAAGTTTAAGTTACATTTATAAGCGTAATGTGATAATTAAGATCAGCCGCAAAATGTGTGTATGAAATGAATTTTGAATACTCCGTGCTTAGGACGAAATAAAATAAAATTAATCTTTGTATTAACAACATTGAAGATCTAGTACAATATTATCATCGCATAAAACAAATCAAAAGCAGCTGAATTCGCCTCAGGTTTTCGATTTTAAGTGATGTGACAATATTTGTAAAAATTATGAAAAAATAATTAGGTGTTAAATCTTGGCGCTCTGTTTCGCACCTTATCTTAATAATGATGTATTGTTTTTCCGCTCAGATTATCTATTAATTATCAAAAATGTAAATTATACAGATTTTTCTTTTAACAGTTACAGTAATCCAATGGCCTCTTATCAAACGGTCCCCATAAAATAATCCTTAAAGAGCCAGACTCCACTAAAGCAGACCAGAGAAGGTCTATACTACTACTGAGTGGACCGAGACAAGATGTTTGAATAACAAATTTCTAATTCTTGCTTAATCACTTCTTCGCTGTGGTGCATTCTGAGCCTAATAAATCGTTACTTATGCTGCAATGCAAATACTTCATCATATGAATAATGCTATAAGAGGCAAAACAGAGTGCCTTGGATCTTTAGGCGTATAAAAATTAACTAACTATTCACAAGCTGTTATTGCGTCCTTTCATATTTCACGTTTAAAATTACATAATATTGACATTCCACACCTTGTTATCGCATTATTTTTGAATAATTATTATAAGATATTAACGTCTGGTTTAGTTCTGCATTGAGAGTCAAACCTAAGTAAAAATTAAGAAGTTAATTAATCTTTAAGATTACTTAGTTCCGTTAGCATTAATTCTCAATTCAGAAATCGGCCTTATATATAGGGTGTTACAAAACTAGTGCACCATATTTTTACAGGTCATCTAGTACATGTTAAGGATCATGTATACCACAAAAAAAGTCGAATGGCCAAGGGGTCAATGACCGAGCGCTTTCATAGAGACCGATATTATGCGTACAATTTGGCGACTGTTATATTAAATTTAATAAAATATGTTGTCGTTTTCATGACTTTTTTTTTTGTGGTAAATATGATCCTTAGCATGTACTAGATAACCTGTAAAAATATGGTGCACTAGTTTTGTTACACCTTATATATTGTGATTCTAGACGAATCTGTGAAAAACGAATAACAGTTTATATATTTGCAGTGCTATTTACAGATGAAAGGTTTTAGTCAAGTTTGTGGTTCTATATACTACGTCTAATGGGTCGAAGATCAATTGGATTCCTTCCCCTCCCTTTGATTGTGGGCTCCTTCAGATAGAATGCACTCTAATGATCTATCCTGTGTCGCGAAGACGCTTTATAAATGCATACTTTTGGTCAAAATTGCAGTGGCGTGCTATCTGGGGACGCCAGATTATTGTTATGGGACTATGCAGTGTATCGTATGTCTAGTAATGTACAGAATATATAATCATTTGTAACTATAATAGATTTTAAAAGATTCATGCCGCTCGTTAGAGCATTCTCTCTTTACTCTTATTTTAAAAAAGGTGTTTTAAATTAATTGTGATGAGGATTGGAATTGTATAGGTAATGTACAGTTTGTTTGAAAATGTTTAGTTTATAATGCGAGTGCCTACATGAACCGTAGGCGAGACATTACGTTATAGTAGTTGATGAGTTAATAAAATATTACGCAATTCAATTATTGCTGTTTTTTTTATTTGATTTTAGGCATGGCTAAGGCATTTGACACGGTCTCAATTCCAAAGTTATTTGCAAAATGGGAAGAACAAGCGGAAAAAATAACAGTTAGAGCTGTTACGAATAAATCTGACAAATTGATTACATTTCATAAAAACGCGATCACCAATTTAGTAAGTAGCTGTCTGTACAGAATGGAGTTCCTCAGGGAGGCATGTTGTGACCTTTACATTTTTTTAGTTTTTTAGTTCACTGTGTGCCCCATGATTAATGAGAGATTTTGTTTTGTACCACATATCGCGCTATCGTCTCTTTAAGTCTCTTAAAGATGAATTTTGGAACCTAAGTGAATCAGATTGTGATGATATATTTTTTATTGTTTATTTTGATTGTATACGGTTCAGGGAATACAGAAAACAACATATAAATTTAAATCACATTTTAATCATAGTTTACACTTTATAGATTCACATAACATAATTATTATCGCTTAAGATTACTTTTCGCCTACAAACGTGAAAAATTAAATAATTTAGATCATTAATAGTAATTATTATTCAAAGTATCACAAATATTGGATAGAGTAACACTGCTCTGAAAGCGCGAAGCATCTATCGTATGCCCAGGAGTGCCGCCTCCCAGAATCGCTATCGTGGACTCCGGTCATTATTTAACTTCGAAACTCGCTACATTTATCAAATAATTAAATCACAGAGTCGCTTCAAAGTACTAGATAATCACACGCGATTGGCACAAATCTTTAAATCAAAGTCGGGATGAGGACTCGCGCCGGACGGACAAGTGCGAATACATAGTTGGCGCGCCGCGCACTTCCAATACGGACGTACATCGTAGAGTAAATCAAATCGAAAATATATAGTAGGGTCAGCGTTGCGCACGATCCTCATTGTGGTCTCGACCTTTGGCAACGCGGCTGACGCGACAGTCGTCCGGGCGCGGCGGGCGGCACTACGCGTCGCCGGCGCCGGGCAGCTGCGCGGCGTGCGGCAGTGCCGCGTGCGGCGGCACGGGCGGCGGCGCGGGGGGAGGGGAGCGCGTCTCGCACACGCCACTGAGCTCGAGGGTGCCGGCCGCGTGCCCGGCGGCTCCCGTGCCCGCCTCGAGGTCGGTGGGCGGCACAGCGGACCCGTACAGGAACAGACTGCGCAGGCGCGCGGAGCGGGACGACGTGGACGGCAGGTCGTCGGGCCAGCTCGCGGCGCTCGTGTTGTCGGACGCGGCCACGTCCGCCGTCACTTCCAGTCGGTGTGCGGCCGGAGAATGCGTCTCGTGTCCGCCCAGAGACCCGGCCAGGGCGGCCAGTGAAGGTGCACGTACTTCTGCATGATGCGATCCCGCCGATAGAGATGCGTCGCCTGTAATGAAAATTAAATTAAAGAGGCTCCACGGTTAAGACATCGGGATGGCAATGGAGAGGTCGCCATTCGATCCCCACCATTTTATTTTTTTTTGAAAACCCATTTGAAAAATTATCTGTTTATGAGTAGTTCTCACGAGACGCGATTGAAACCACTGGCGGAAACTAGCTCGTTTTATAATTATTTTTAACAAGAGCAATGGTTACCTATACTTGGTTCCAGTCGTCTCGAGGCGGCGTCCTGATCAGGAGCATGGTCTCGTTCATCATCAAAATGCGCTGTGGCCGGTGGCGGGGGTCCTCCCGCGCACCCCCCAGCCCGACACAGCGACACGGGCACAACACCATATACGTAGAACAGTAGTATTGGCACTCCAATGCCGACAGCTAATCCAGCGACGAGAGGAGATACTAGTAATGCGGCAGCTACGGCAGCGGCGACGGCAGCGCGGCGGCGGGCGGGCGGGGCGCGGCGCAGGCGGCGGTGGGCGCGGCGGCCCGCCCACAGCGGCAGCCCCACCAGCAGCGCCGGCAGCGCCACGCCCGCCACCACGGCGATGCCCAGCGGCGCGCCCGCCAGTGTGCCCAGCTGCCACAGCAGCTTCTTCTTGCGCGACCATGGCTTCTTGCCCCAAAATGTGCAGCCGCTGGGACTGAAAACGAGACGCACATATTACATTATGCAAATCATCAATTTTTAACTATGCTGGGGTTATACCAACTTAAAATGGTGCAATTGGCGTATTCCAGGGTTAGCAGAAGGGTACTAAAAAAAAATCCATTAAAACTGATTCACACTAAAATCACTGTGTTCTCTGTGTCTGGCTGTTCTTGCGTGGATTTTTGAGTAATTGATCGAGTTGACCATGTCACTCACCTCAAATAATGTAAGTCTGAGACCTCCTTCATACACAGCCAGCAGAACTCGGCGCCGCAGACGCAGCACACCATATGGTTGCACGAACCATCTTCCACCTTCACTATTAGTACTGAACACCGGGGACATGGCTTTACGTCACCTGAAAAAGAAAATGCAAAACATTAATTTTCCCACTCTCCCAAAAACCTGTCTGCAGATCTGGATAGTAACTTAAGCCGTGAAGAAATGGTGTCTGGAGGTGCTTGATGTATTTAGATTGGATTATCAACACTTTATTATATTGACTTCACCGGATTAAGTAACACATAAATATTAAAGTGTTCTTGATAGTTGCTTCCTTCGAATCGGGCGTGTTTTTTGGGAAAGGACTAAGTTTCTTAATTTCTGATGGCTTTTTCTGTCAATTTTCTTTCCGCCATACCATGGTCAATATCAGCGTGCGAGGGTTGCGGCGCGCGGGGCGGGGGCGCGCGGCTGCGGCGGGCGGCGTCGCACGTCTGCGTGGGGTGCCACGCCGCCTTGCAGTGGTAGCAGAACGACGCGCCGCAGCCCGGCGCCAGGCACGTCAGCTTCGGGCACGACGCGCAACCCGTCGCCACCACAGCGAAACTACGATAGGCGAACAATATTCCTTAAAACTAAAGCTTCATTATCATGATGGCTGCAAATAAGGGACTCCTATATGACATTCAAAGATTTTAGCACTTTTGCCTGATCGAAGCATCTAGCTAGGGCCTTGAAAAAACAACCGTTAAGATATAAACGATAGTCATTTTGACACAATTTCTATAGATTTGGGATCCTGGTATGAGAAGATAATCACACTTCATTCTTTATCCCATCACTTAATTCATTATTATCACCCACAGACCCATTATAATTGGAACTCCTCATAGATAAGGTGCTTTGAAAATAAATCGTTATATGAGTAAGCCTTACGTCATATAGATACCTAGTTACTGAAAGGTAATTCACCTGCAGTCGGGCGCGGGACACCACCGCGTGTCAGGATCAGCGGCCAACGCTCGCCGCACCGAGAACTCTTCATATTTGTCGTAAAGTACCGGGTTGTCTACTATGCGTCGGACATCTGGAACCAAACAATTTTGACTTATAAATAGGTACATATATGTATGTAGTTTCAGTCTTCAGAAATTTGGCTGAAAATTGGTTTAAGTTCTAGGAGCTTAAAAAAATTCTTGGCCTTATCATTGCGAAATTGGTTCAGACTTTTATGAACAAACAGCTGGAGCATTCCACACATAGTCATCACCCATACACACATGATGTGTGCGCTTAAAGGAAATATCGCCATTATGTCATCTCCTCACGTAATCACTGCACTCGTTTGAGAATGCGGTTGTGTCGCAGTTCAGTGCGCTACATAAACTTTTGACATTTACGTAACAAGCTTCTCCTTAAGAGTGTATAGTGTCGAAGAGTTTGTTGAAACTGTTGAGCGAGCAGACTACTGATCATGTCACATGTTCAACTGGAAGTTATCAAACAACCCCATTCGAAGATTCTGGAGTTCAGTCTATCGATTTCCGTTTATTCTGGGAATACTGCGATAGTGACACTCGTGTTACTACAGATACTATAGTTCTGATATAAAAGCTTTATTACTGACAAGCTTCATCAAAATCCATGCCTTCAATCATTTTTAGTGTGAAAGAGTTCCATACAAACTTTCGCATTTATAATTTAACTAGCTTCCGCGAGCGCTTTCACCTGCGTCCCGTAGGAACTCCGCGCACCTGGTTAAAAAGTAGCCTATAGCCTTCCTCGATGAATGGGCTATGTACAACAGTCCCTGAGATTAGCGCGTTCAACCAACCAACCAAACAAACTGTTCTGCTTTATAATATAGATAGGATACTTCAGCAAAGTTTTTATAATAAGTAGTTCTAATAATATTCAACTTTCTCTCCCTGTTGTAAACAGAATCCTTATAATTAATTACATTCCAATAAACCCGCTTTGATTTTCCATTCGACATTAAATCGAAGCCCCAGAATTACGTCTTAAATTAATGCTTAGCTGTAAACTCGACCAATAAATATAAATTGCGACGCTTTGCACTAACAGCGATATTTCAATAAATCCTGAAAGAAATCTGATAAATTAGAAAGCGATAAATATAAATGATCACCAAAACATTTGGAAAGTTCCACAGGAAAAATCGTGGGGGCATTGTGAATACTTCCTTGTGTGTGGGGATTATTATCATTTAATACGAGCTCGATATCTAAACATAAATATTTTTGGTAAATAATCAATGGTGTCTCAATTTACCAAGACACGTGTTGTCTCTATGATAGATTCCCTTAGTACTCTTGTAGTGTAGGCACTGTCGCTATTGAATTCTCAATCAAGAGCTTAGTCAAAGTTGGTAATTTATCTCAAAATGTAATTAATTTAATTATTATCGTATCAATATTAATTAATATATTTATATCGTAATTGCGTATAAAATTATTACTAATATAACTTTTTTGTTTAATATTTATTTAATCTAAGCACGGCTTCTGAAATCTTTTGATACGCGAAGTTAGTAGACTAGAATTTTAAATAAGTTGTATAAGGAAAATCCTGCTATAAATATTGATCATAGTATGATATGCGTCGGGGGGCACGCTAAGAACACAATAATAATTACGTAAAGCAATTATAACTATAAACACATCTTACGACACTCACTTGACACACATATACTTTTTTATGACGCTTCCCCGTTTTTTTTTTTCTTTAATACATATTTCAATAATAGGGATGTAGACCACTAGTCAAATTCAATATTTTTAAAGAACTGTCAAAAACAGTTACTCTTTATTTTTTATGCAATTCGTATCAAAACGGAACCAATGACGTCACTGATTTTTTCACATCAAACCGTATACTTATTCAGGTTCAGAACGATAAATTAAAGTTGACATTATTTTAAGATACTTTACAAAATGAATACGATAAAATACATATTTTATTTTTGACCTAGTCCACATCCCAATTACATCGTTTTCAGAACTGTTATTATTAGTAACTGAGATATTATCATAACTGGAAGCGGATGACAAGACGTGTCAATATTAAGTTTATGCTTTTGTGGCTGAAGAGTATACAGTGATGTTTTACCGTACATTTTCACCATGGTTGCTAGTAGTACCGTTAATAGCGGTATAAATATTTCTTTAGATGATAAACTGCTAAGTGGCTCGCTAATTTGTCTCGTGTTGGTTTGTTAGCATATCTTTACACTTAGTAGTATGTGACACATTTTACCACACAATTTTAAAGCTATGAACTGGTACCGTCTTTACCATTTTTAGGGTATTAAGTACCCACCCTGCCGGGGCTGCGGGTTGTTCGCAAGATTACCACTGCCCACGGATGTAGCTATAGCTTTGACAAGGTCCCCAAAAAGGTTTGACGTCAAAAAGTGCTGTTTTACAGCCAAGTTTGAATAAATGAGTTTGAGTTTGAGTTTCTCCAGTTATCCAGTACATCATTTATAAATAAAACAATGCCTCCGACTACGTGCGGGACGACCGGACCCCACCCCTCCCTTATATACGTCCTTGCCACGGCTTTGTTACACTAAGACTTCCAGACGGAACTAAGTGGGTTTTAGTCAGTAAGAGTCTGACACTCCATCAAATTGCACCCAAAGGGAGCAGGTTCATTTCATGATTTCCTACAGTAAAATAAGGACATTAAGTCCAATAATATTCTGCTACTATCTGCTTATTGCGGTTAACGTGAATTCCAAAATTTCCCTATACCCCTTATGAGTATCCAATATATCTATCTGAGTATAGGTTCGCATTTGCCTACTTATGTGTTACAATGAGCATTGTGGTTGACTGTTACCCTTTCATGGTCGCACCTCCAAAGTCATGCATCGCCCAATGCGGGTCGTCTGCACACGCTCTTACGTAAATTGAATAGTACCATGTTATGAAACTTAATCTTATGATCCTTCAGTCTAGAATTTCAATTTGCGCGACTCGCGGCTGCATATGTTATCGCGTCGCTGTTGAATCAAGTATGCGTCTGTCGTCAGAGTAAAGGGAAAACCTAAACGGATACATGTTATGTTGAACTAGTACTAGGTATACGCGTGTATGGTAGCAGTCAGCGGTGAGCTGGATATTTTAACAGAATTTCATATTGTAGGATCAAGTACCTTTATATCATTCCTATTGTTTAGAAATGGTGGATTTTTGATGTGAGCCTCATAAAATAAACGCCATAAGCTACCGTCCGTAAGCAAAACTAATTATTCCTTGTTTATAGGAACATAGGAATTTAAACGCAATGCCTTTAAAGTTGATAATTTGTACTTTTCCTGTCAAATTGACGAGCCAAATACTATTTATTCTTTCATACTATTGTTCTGTATTACGTGTCTGTATATTTGCTTATCACATAATTTTGGAATTTATATTAATTAGCTAGGACTAAACTTAAAAATTTTTTTGCACATATTTCCTACGGCTATCGTGAACATTATTAAATTATAGTTACCAGTATTTCCTTATGAATTACAATATTTATCAAACTACCAGCCTAAGTAGGTACCTAATTATTCCATAAAAAAAAATGCGTTCCGATATTACAAAACTATAATGTATAAAGCCATAGAACAAGCTTAATATACGAACGTCGTGTTACAGTGTTAAGACAGTGATTTAAGTTCTAGTTTGTAAGGAACGGTGTCAAACTTCGCGAACAATTCGAATTAGTGGTGCCCAACTTATATTGCTGAGATTTTGAGGAAACCGAGAGATCTCAAACAATGTTACGAAATTCATTTCACCGGCTTTTGTTCAGCTTACAATACGAAGACGATCTCATCTGCTAAATATACATACATATAAATTCATGAACTTAATGATGCAGATAGATCGACTAAAGGCCTTTGTATGCTATGAAAAGATTTATTCGTGTGTTAAGAATATTGAGAATAACTTATCGAGTGGAATGAGGAGATAGCAGAATTTTATACGCGGATACATTATAACAAAATATATTTCTTAACATTCTTTTTAATTTCGTAATATCTCTTAAAGTCAAACTCAAACTCAAAATCATTTATTCAAACTTGGCTGCAAAACAGCACTTTTTGAAGGTCAAAAATTGCAAAAAAAAGACAGCCCCCAAAACGCCCACCCTTCTCAACTTCCTATGTGTTTTTGCTGGGAAGAAGAAGTGGCGCAACAAACTCCCCATCTTACTCTGTTATTATGGACTTTGAGTTTGCATGACGCAATTTTCGATGTATAAAATTGCAATAACGTGTCATCGTAAATGAACAATTTGAAGAACCAAGTGTTGACGTCACTATTCCGCGTACCGATAGGTGAATATCAAAAGAAAGTTTTTTCTTCTGACAGAATATTAGATCAAGATTTTCGGATATCTTCCGAATTTTGTTGGAGCCAAAGTCGGCATTACGATATATAAATATTTATTAGAATTTCTAATTGATTAATATCTCTTCAATTAGCTACAGGGTCGTCACCTATAAATATGTACTACATACTGATAATACTCTTCAAAAGTAGAGTGGCTGATCTTCTTTAGAGACGAAAGTCATTTGCATTGCGTAGGCGTTACATTCGAGGTGAAGGAAGCTATTACATAATTTAAACTATCTAATATCAATATTAATCGGCTTCAAACTCGAATGATTATGCAAGAGTTTAGTAGCAAACATTTCTTGTCGTATAATTTAGAAAAGCAATTTACCAGTTCATTTAAATACGAAAGACTGGCTGTTTTAGTAGTCACTAAACGGATGGGTCTACTTTATGCATCCTACTTCCGCAGTCAATATTAATCATATCTGTTCTACAGACGGTAAGTAAGGACTGGCCTAGAACAACCATGCGTAGTCATGCATGAAAATTTCGGGACACGGTTCAGGAATTATCTCAAACTAATTCATAGCTTCCAATTCCAATTTGTACCAATATTACATTCTCCTGAGAGTTCAGGATCATATTACGAAATACGAATCATTAATCTAGACAAGCAAATACCGACCGGATAGATTACCGACTTCTGTCTAGCACGTGTTCAATTGGAACCCCTGACTGATTGTTTCCATTGGAATAAAAAAATAAACATAATCCTACTATTTACCTGAGGGATGCATGCTCTCGTGGCAAACAGGACAGTTGACTGGCACCCTCGCTTCGAAGATCTCGATGGCCAGGTACTGTCGTAGGCATGGCTCGCAGCATCGGTGGGAGCACCACGCCAGCCGCACCATCGCTGCCGAACTGAACACGGAGAGGCATAGTGGACACTCCAAAACGTCGCCCTGAAAAGGAATGGGAAACTGGTTATTTGTTTGGCTTTAAAAATACTTATTAGCCAGTTAGCCATCAGCTCGCAGAGTAGATGGCCGATGGGGTCGAAAAGTGCTAGAGTGGAGACCACGGACTAGCAAGCGCAGCGTAGGACGTCCACCAACAAGATGGACAGACGACCTAATAAAGGTCGCCAGAAGACGCTGGATGCAGTTCGCTTCCAACAGGTATATGTGGAGATCTTAAGGGTAGGCCTATGTTCAGCAGTGGACGTCCTATGGCTGTCTTCATGATGAATTAGGTTCCAAAATCTACAGCATCAGGCCACAATAATTTTGGCCGTTTCTATGTATAGGTATGTCAAACTAGTCGAAAACAATCTTACAGTATTTACGAAAGCGAATAGTGGACTCTCGACATATTACGCAAAAGAGATCAACTGGTCATGCGTTGTCATGTCACAGACAGACACAAAGCTTCTAAAATAAATGTAAGGCTACGAACCGTTGCCCAGGTTTATAAACGTAAAATATTATGTAAGATTGTTTTATGTCAAGCGACCTTATATCTAATACTAGCTACAATATGGGCATAGCTTCTTATATTAGGTTTGCTCTTTCCGTTTTATTATGCGGTACAGTTGATTCTAACCATCTGATAAGATTATTGGGAGAGCAAATACCAATGTGGTCTTAGATAACTCTCGGATTCTGAAAGCCTCAACGAATTCTGTGCCAAATTTCTTGCTGGCCGTACCAGATAGGAGACATAAATAATTAGTTTTGACAAGCGACCAAACAGATCGCGTACACTAGTTATACAATAAAAGAAAACTGTATAATATAGTTTAGTAACAAATGATCTACGAGTCGCCAAACCTCCATACTTTTCAGAAAACGCTCAAGTAGTATTTTTAGGATATTATAAAATTATACATTATTACCAAACTGTTAATGTTATAAGGGTTTTGAATATATCATCTGTTAGGTTGTAACATGAAATTGAATAAAGTATCACCAGAGATGTTCTTAAGACACAAATATGAATAAAAAGCAATAGAGTTGGTTGGTGTACGGCATACAAAAGTAAATCTGAGTTCATTCTAGTCACTTTCTGCTCCGAAAACGGTTAATTTTATAAAGAAATGCATTTATTGTAAATAGGTTTCTATATTAGGTGACGTCTAGCAAGGTAATTTAGGAAAGGGATATTTTCGTGAGCTTTAATATAAATGTAAACGCGATATTAAGGTCCATTTTTCTTCATTACAACGCTGAAATAAAGGCGTAGGTATATATCCAAAAACTTAGCTCCTTAGGATTTTTCCGCAAATAAAACCTAAAATTACTGGATTAGTGGGCATGATGTATGGTTGGCAGCGTATTTAGTCACTGGTTCATTTTCTAATGACTATAGTGCAAGGTGACGCAGTTTCACAAACTACCTACAAGACCTGCTGTAAAATGATAAATTTTCCTTAAAACTAGAGGCGAAAATAATGGGGTTCTGTCTCATTTGGGCCCTTTAATCAAAGATGTACGTATTTATCTGAGCCCATGTTGGTAACTGCTAAACAAAATAGCCAGAATTCAATGGCAGAAAAAGACAGCGGTGTGATTACAGAATATGTCTCTCTCCTTGTAAAGTATGTATAGTAACTAATACTCTGTAACACACTGGTCCATTTGTATTTTCATAAATTGAAAAAACTAATCCCATGCGTCGTTTAGGCTAGTTACTTCATGGACGAAGCTATGAAGACCATAAATAGAAAATTTCAATCATCAATCTGTCCGCATCTCAAACTATTAATAAACTACAGTATATTTATCCAATTACTATACGAACAGGTGCAAATAGAAAAAAAGAAGTTTAATTATATGAATGGCGAATAACTCGATTATAAAGGTGACTGCATTTTTTCCTTGTTTATATAATGTTGGTATTTCCCAGCATACGTGACAACAAAACTAAAGTTTTCCTCAAAACGCGCGCGTGCTCACTCTAATTTATTTTTGAAGTGAAAACCTAATAACTGTTAACAGCATTACTAATAAGCAAGTACCGCAAGGACTCCTATGGCAAAGAATATATAGAAAAAATATTTATACCGTTCATAAGCCTAACCTACATCGAAATGATTAATCATAATATCAATTTAACGGGATTCGCCCAAAAGCATGGCGTTTTTTTTTATGTGAAACTAGTTTTAATAACCAAACTCGTTATCTATCAACGGTTTTTGCCTAGTGCTGCTAACATTTATCACGGAAACAATTTCTTAAAGCCTCTTCATAAAGAAAATGTTGTTAAACTTTTTGCTGTCTACACGTGTAAGTAACAAAAGCTACAGCAAAGTGGAGTCACGCGAAACAAAAACAAAAAAATGTGATGTAAGAACTGCTCCGATATTTTCTTTAGCGAACGAACTGCCTCCATATTGTAATAAAAAAACATTTGTTTGATTTTCAATCATCTTAGTAAAAATACACATATTATTTTATTGCGCATTAAAACCACCGTTTATTACGTACTTTCGAAGAACAGCAAATAAAAATACCATTTAACGTCCAAGAATGCTTTAAGCATTTGTCATTGTTTTTGCGAGCGGACAAGGTCAGGGAGAAACAAACACCACATACGTAAGCCATTTCGATAAAATAGGCGAAAATTTTAAATTTCCATAAAATACTGAAACTGGCACTATCGTTAATAAGTAAAAGTTAGTTATTTGCCAAGCGTTTAATTTTTTGTGGGCTCCTTGACCTATCCGCCTTGAGAATACATTTCTTATTTTCTAAATAAACTCTCTAAGGTCACCTTTGACCGCTTGCTAGTTTTGCGAAAATAGAAATCTTAACAACTGTGCTATTTGCCAAAATTCTGATAGATTACTGTCATTGACTGTTAAGAGAGAAAACGCGTATTATGTGAAAAAGCTATAAAAAGCTGGTTGTAATAAATCACTATGCACATAAAAACTTAGCATTTTGATTCGAGATGTTTTATAAGATGAAAAGAACATTATCTTTTGTTTTGGGCACAGGAATAGTCGGATAAATAAGAGTGCATGGTAACTTAACAGTACGTATACGATATTCCACTTTCAGATGCATTAAGAAGTTGGAAAAAGGGAAACTGGGAGCACCAACTGGCGTGTCAAGCGATCAATATACATTTCGTACATTGGAGGTACCTGAATGCGAGCCCAAAACCCTGGGACGCCCTAATAACCCAATTATTTAAAACAGAGCAATGGTCAGGTTTTATTGACATTGAAACACATTTACAGTAACGAATTCCTAATTTCAAATACTGATTTTAATTATTATTTAACATTCTTAAATGCGAAAGTAACTCTGCTTGACAGTTGGACGTGGAACCAAAACTGCTGAACCGATAAATAAAATTTGGTACACAGATGACTCGCCTGAAAAGGGTACATCGGGACGCGGGTGGAACCACGATGACCATCATCATCTCCCGAGCCTTTTCCCAACTATGTTGGGGTCGGCTTCCAGTCCAACTGGATTCAGCTGAGTACCAGTGTTCTCCTCAACCCAGTTACCTGGGCAACCCAATACCCCTTGGTTAGACTGGCGTCAGACTTACTGGCTTCTGACTACCTATAACGGCTGCCAAGGATGTTCAATCAATGACAGTCGGGACCTACAGTTTAACGTGCCATCCGAAACACAGATTGATGTCCAAGATCATTGGTGTCCAAAATATTTAGAAAGTACATACAAACTTAGAAAAGTTGCATTGGTACTTGCCTGACCTGGAATCGAACCCACGTGTGAGGGACACTTGAGAGGTTGGCTCTTACCACTAGGCCACCACAATCCACGGTTCCAGCGGTGGAACCACGAGGACCAATTAGTATTTAATACAATCGGAGATAAAAATGTGCCGTCTCATGTTTTAATATCGCTGACACGTAAAAATAGCTGATAGCATTTCCCCAAGCATATTGACGAGGGCAAGAATCTGTGTGATGTGTCCTACAATATGAAGCCACGACAACTCACTACAACAAATTATTCTTTTATTTTACAATTTAACAAATCTACCTAAAACATGAGGTAAAACATCAACCTATTGATCAGGTTTCCAATTAAAACATCGACAATATAATTGGAATAGGATATACATATTATATTCGTGAGACAGACGCAATTATTGGAATTTATAATGACGGATCTAAATTCCCACAAATCCGATATTACGTATCTATCATTTTGTATTTCGAAGAACTTAATATGAATTCGTGAAAGTCGTGGTGGCCTAGTGGTTAAAGCACCAGCCTTTCGAGTATGAGGGTGCGGGTTCGATTCCAGGTCAGGCAAGTACCAATGTAACTTTTGTAAGTTATACGTACTTTGTAAGTTTATCTTGGACACCAATGACTGATTAAAGGTGAAGGAAAACATCTCGAGGAAACCTGGACTATAAAATCTGAAATCACTAACCCGCATTGAGCAAGCGTGGTGATTAACGCTCAATCCTTCTCCATGGGAGAGAAGGCCTGTGCTTAGCAGTGGGACGATAAAAGGCAGTGATGATAATGATAATGAATTTAAGGGCCATTCATAGCCAGTCCCACTGTATTGAAAACGGCCTGTGTTGCGTTAGACTTTATCGTGCAAACCGAAACCTAGATTAACACGATATTGATTATGCAAATAGAAAGCTAACATAATTTGCATCTATTAATCACCGTTTACCAAATGTTTGTTATGAAGTTAGACTTTTAGATGTGGTTGAATAAGCATCGATAAGTACCAGTAGCAAGTGTGATATTTAGTAGACTTCTATTAGGTATACCGAAGATCTTGATATTTAAATAGACGAATTAAATTGTATGAATGATGAAAAAATATATATTTTAATTGGGATGATGACTAGGTCAAACATCTTAAAATAATGACAGTTTCATTTATCGTTTTGAACCGAAAATTGTTTACATTTTTTTTATTGATAATATAACCGAAATAAGTATACGGCTTGATGTGAAAAATCTGTGTATTTTTATACAAATTGCATATAAAGTAACCATTTTTGACAGTTCAATAAAAGTAATGAATTTGACTAGCTGTCATCTACAGTATTCCTTGAAGTTGTAACAAAATGTCTCAATTTTCTCTTCACCTTAAATAATGTACGGCAGCCAAGTCGTAGCCTACCAAACATATTTCAGCGCAAGCTAGTAGTTAGTAGATTAATATCACACTAATTAGCACCACAAACACAATTACAGTACGCTCGGAACACGAGGAATTGGTTCGAATCAATTGTAACGCATTGTTGTTATAACAATAATAATTTATGAAAAGCGTTAAGAAGTTCGTTACCCGGCTTATACGATCAATGCACTATTTATTGTTTAGATGTCTTTCGTGCTTAAAATTTGGATATTCATTTTTGGTTATAGGTAGTATGTCTTCGCTGGAATCGTGTGCATTGAATATAAAATAGCAAGTCTAGACGGCTACTTCACACGCGACGCTTACCACCGAAAGTTCCACGAAAGCGTTTTGGAAACTCGTGTAATACGTACTCAGTTACACCATGTATCTTGCTGGACAGCTAGGGGCTAGGAGGGGACGTTACTTTGCACTTTGCTGATTAGAGAGTTTGAAATACATTTGTATTGTGTCTCTTAGGTACCCCTTTTCAGTTTACAAACAAAGCTCCGAGCAAAAGCTCTATTGTATTCGATATTTTATGTTCACTCATAAGAAACTGGACCAAATTTATGAAGCTTAGCGATCATTTCATTTCATCGCAGACAATCTGAGATCTCTTCTACTCTTTTCAAACGACATAAAATCTTAAGTGTACATTTATAGAAGGCGCCTTAAAATTTATATCAAAAGTTATTGTCCAATATTTAGCTTCAATTTGCGATAAATAACAGGGGCGTAGCAATTACGTACTAAATTGAGAGTAATGGAATCGAACGGGCCCACTTCTAAGTTGTGGGAGCCCGAGAGACGTTGAAGATGTCAGACGGAGCGAGGCTTCGTATCTAATTAGTAATTTATGGGCTGTTGACATCTCTTCGCGTTGTAAGTTGGAACAATGAAGGTCGGTCACCCCCGGGTGGATTTGCGGAGGCGATGGAACGGCGGTCCTTCTAACTGTAAATTTGTTAGTTGACGCATGGATTGAGGTTCAAGTGCTTTATTATACTTAACATCTTATACAAGATTTATTTTACAAGTTCATTTCGTTCGTGTTAACTGGTTGTAAAATACTGAAATGTTCTAGACTTTTATAGAAAATTATCTCTTTCAAAACATTTACAGATTGTTATGGGAACGTCAAAGAAACACTGTCAGTCATTTATCATGCTGTAAAGTTGAGAAAATAGGTCGCAGTCGGCTCTACAGGCAACAATCGACGTTTCGCTTGTTATTAATGCATTATGGCTATTTTAAACCCGGTTCACACGACAAGAATGGGGCAGTTGGCATGACGCGGTGAATTCTTCGTCAAATATTGTCAAAGCGATGTAACGTGAAAGGTAAAAACCTCATCTAACTAAAATAAAACAAGCCATTTCATTCAAAAACTTCAATTCAATGCTGTCCTATTGTTTATTTTTCAGTGATTAGATGTACACGTTTGACGTCTGTCGTCTGTTGATAGTTGATACCGGCCAAAGCGTTCCAGTCCATACTTTTTCTTGGCTCACAGCGCCCATGCCACAATTTTTACTGACTGTTAAGGGCGCGTATTCCAAAAGCTGGCAACGTCGCAAATAGCTGTCAAATATTTACATGTTTTAATTAATTTGGCCAATTGTGACGTTGCCAACTTTCGGTATACGCGCTCTTAACCCAGAGATGCAACATCTTCAAATAAAATCATCGATAAAAAATAATTAAGCAGTCTACAAGAAACTGTATCAGCATAATTATTTATTTCGATATCGTTCTGTAACGCTTCCTTGTCTGTGATGAAAGTGTTAGTCAAGCATAACGCATTGTCATGCTCTTTTTATTTTACAGGGTGATTGGGTACTGTTTGGTCACTAACGAATGTTTTGTTTTGTAATAAAACAGTATTGCTTTTTGCTATCATTAGTCTTAGAAAACCTTTGTTGTATAATAAAGCAGACCGCTTGTGTAAGACAATTCATGTATCCCCCAAAAGGGATTAAGATCGTCTAGGGCTTGTCTTAGTCGGCACTCAACATACTTCAGTAGTAAGGAGAAGGCTTATTGCCTATTAAGAACAAACCGAGTTTCTAGAACTGTTAAGCTGTATAAACACGATCCCAAATGGATTTGATTAAACGAGACTCCATAAAACGATGTTCAGAAACATCGCAATGCAGATTCAGAAAAAATATATATCTTAATTCTTGGGAACGCACCCAAATGCACCAATTTCTTACAAACTAAAGCTATTAATATCCAACGTCGTCAGACATTTATTAAGATAGACTGAAGACTCCTAACGAATTCCTTGTTGATATGAGACAAGCTCGAGCTAGTAACGGCGAATCCAGCTAATACTTCAATTCATCTCGCAACGATTAATACTGGGATTTCGTGGCGCGGCCGGCCTCACGCGGCGACAGATACATGTTTCACCTAATTGATGATACGGGCACCGAATTACACGGCTTTGTTCGCACCACAATGGATGACGAGCGTAGCCTGCATTTGTTTCAACACGTCAAACATCAATTATTATCTATTTATTTTTCATTGCCAGCCCTTGATTTTACGAGTATACGTCCATGGGAAAGTCTAAGAATATGCAGTGGGCGCATGTCATGCAAAAAAATCGATATTAGCCTGACATTGCAAGTGTCCTTCAATGTCAACTTAGGACTTAGGACGTTTCAGTTTTACGTAATACAGTTTGTGTGTAAAATAACATGTAAATAAGGCATTAGCAATTTTCCGAATGAGAAAAAAGGAAAGGCCTTTGTTACAAAATTCCGATGAAAATCTAAAGTACCGAAAATGTAAATGGTGGAACAGCTAAGCCACTCCAAATTTGTACGCGATATGTAATTTGTTTCATGAATAATATAAGGTGTTGGGTCAAAGGGCCTACCTAAGGTTATCAGACCTAATCAAAATTGCAAAAACCCGCAAGGCTCGTGCCGCAAATCCGGATCGCAAGTCCAAAAAAGGTTGTTTTTGTCCGACGTCGGTTTACTACGAGTGCATTATTAAATAGTGTTCTTTTAGACCGTAATTATAAGTGTTATATTATTTACCTTTCTAATATTAAAAAGTAGCCGGTTTTACAATATCCTTATATATTTACTGGCCCACTTAAGTGATCGAGAATATCCGGCTCGAGAGACGGACGAAGTAGGTTGTTGGTCTCGATAACAAAACGGTTATTATTACCACATTAATTAAAAAGTACATTAAATGCCACGGTCACAATAACATTACGTAAATGTAAATTACGCTAAAATGAGTGCAATTTGCAGTCAGAATGCGCAGCAGTATGCCCGTGCATACGGTCTGGCATTGCTGACTCAGCAGACCTTTTAAACAGACACAGTTTTCTGGAATTAAAATTTGAAAGATAAAAGAACATGTACGTTTCGGTAAAAATCTCTATCCTGTGTTAAATTATACTGTTAAAGAAAAGGAAACGACACGTTAACATTTTGTACAAACAAATCCCTGCAAGCTTACGGGTCGATCATGTCTAGACGAAACAGATAACTCACCACCCCCAATTTACATATACCTAGATGTCTATGTCTATAGATATTTTCCAATAAGTGTTTATTTCAGTCTAGTATTTAACTTCCATTTAGGCTATTCTAAAAGCTTAATCAACCCGACTAGGCCAAGGGCAAATAATTCTAAAAATGCCGCCTCGGCCGACGGCTGAAACAATATTCTAGTTTATCGGTTATTTGTAGACTGCACAAAAGCAACATTTCATCTACAGTCTATCAAATATCCATTTTTTTTTCTTCAAAAAACCGCAAAAAGCAATTTGACATTTGGCAGAGCACGCAATTCAACTGCTGTATCGAACAGTTTCACTCGGCGAGACTTTTTTCACAGTCATAAAACATTTTATTGGCGCGCCTTAATAAGAGAGTGTAGTTTCTAGGAAAAATCTTCTATTATTTACGTAAGATGTAGATTGATGACTTCTCACGTGTTATATCACTTTTGTTGGCGCTGGCATGGCGTTTAGACTTCATGACATCAAAGAATTGGGTTCAAAGGTTTGTGTACAGGTTGTTAGCCTGTCGCAGTCTGCTGCTGGCCATTGATCATCCATTACAAAGGAAGGACATTGCCCTTCGCTAGGCTTTCAGTAAGGGGGCTGGTGACCGCGACGGTTATTTCATCGCCATGAGTAGAAATAAAGACAATGGTTCGAAAAGTTCATGACGGACAATGGATACGGATTATCTGCACTTTTGAAAGATGGATGAAATTAAAATACTGCTCCACCGCTGTTATTACTACAATCTTTTCTATTTACAAGTATAAGAGAACTCCTGAAAAACTTAGAACTTCTCGACACGGTCACGAAATACCAAAAATAACATTTCTAATTGGCTTTATTTGACAGAAATAAGAAAAAAAGAATGGTATAAAGAACTAATACAAAGTAATAAGGCCGCAGATCAGCGACCAAGCCGTAGACGAGAGAAAGGTGATTTTGTCTAGATCTTACGACATGGCTGAGGCTAGTTGGTTAGACCTAAGTGTTATGTAGTATCTCTGAACATATGTATTATACATAGCATTTTATTAAATAACCAAATTATTTATTTAAACTACCTTCCTGCTGGCTCAATATGTATATGAATTCTCCTTATTTAAACACAAAGCCTCATGCATGGTGTTAATTAACCGATAATGTTTATCGAAAACACTTAGGCATACTATCCGATCCGATTTTAATGATGCCTTAAAATTTCACATCCGTAAGCAGAACAGTAATCCACAAACCAAATATGGCAAATCGTGCAATTATTATGTAATACATAAAGCTAATTAAATTATTTTAAATTCAAAACACAGGCCCCATATATTAATAGGCTAAACATCTACGACTGTACGTGTCAAAACAAATAGCGATACTATGCGAATTGGATATTTTTGTTCCAATGTCAACTGATTCATCTTTTAGTCAAATTACACGTGCGCTATATACCAAAGCAGAATTAAAATCAAATGTAGATAAAATAAGAAGCATTATAGTAATCCTTAATTAATTATTACTCAAATTATTATTGTAGAAACATTCTAAATGAAAAACAAAAAAATAGAATTAAGTACTCATGTTAGTTCACTAAGACACACTACAGAGGGCTACAATTTAACAGTTGTTTTCGACGAACATCTCGGTACAGCTAATCTGTTGATCGACAACAAAGCCAGCTTTTCGAGGAAAACGCCGCACAATACAATACTAATAACGGAGTAGGAAGACATAAAACCTCCTGTTATTTAGACGCAACTACTGCATATTTACGTTCAACGTTTGACATAGCGGCGTCGACGCTTGGGATTACATGCATACTTTGATAGTGATCATGATCACTTTTTAACCCCCAACTAAAAAAGGGGTGTTACAGATTTGACCGCTAAAGTGTCTCTCTGTAGCACCAATCACAGTCTTTCCAGCGGTGATTCATGCTGGAAAGATGAGTGAGTAAAAAAAGCTACGTATCTGAACACCTCTTGTTCTAGTTCTAGTTCTAGCTACGTAGCTTTTTTACTTCAAGTCAAATTTGACAGCAAATCTATTAGGATTAACAGAGAAACTTAAAAAGCGTAAAACGTTATTTAGAAGACTAGAAAACCAATGGATAAGTTCCTTTTCTAGTAAAGATGGTGTTACATAAAAACTAGACATGATCCTCATGACCGTTTTGAGAAAACCAGTCCCAATTACTTGCAACTTTCTTCCAATTATGTACAGTGGCCGTCTTACTACATGCTTAGGCACACTAATGTATGTTACGAGTTTGTTATCACCTAGTAACATATTGTAACACCAGTAACGGCTCAACACCATGTTATGTAAGGCGAACGTGGCTAAACTAATAATATAGAAAGTGATTTTGCTGCCTCATGTTTACACCATACATTTCTCCCTATACGGATTGCAACATTGAATGAGATTACCATGCCATTTCGTTTGGGGAAAGTAGAGACGTTTTCGTAATTAACGAAGCTACAACTTGATAAATCAGAAGTATTTATAAGGATGGAGAATCATCAAATAACTCATCCTAGTCTAGCGGACGGTCAGACATCTTGACTAAAATGCATCCCTGAAATTTCAATAGTCCTTTGCATCCAAGGGTGAGTAACCGCTTTGAACAGTCCGGTAATCCTGTTTAATAGGTGTTTTCTTAAAATCTGTATACTTACAAGACATTAATATAAGTGATCCTTTTATTTCAACGAAGGAATTTGCTGACACGTGCTTGCCGTTCTAAATTCTCCGAACGTTGACGAGCAAAACCAACTTCATATAGGATAAACAACAAATTCAGTTCGTTATTTATCATTCAGTTTCGTATATTTCGTTCCCTTGCCATGGCTAGTAAGACTACTTAAATTTTGGTCTATTTGATGTCCTTTGATTGAAAATTTTAAACATAGTTAGAGTTAACGTATACAATTCTGAACGTCTCCAGAATAATAGCTAGGTTATACCTACAACGCGGTAGACCGCCCAACGGGGCGGATAATCCTAACTTCGTTTTCTAGACAGCACGTGTTCAGAATCTATAAACGTGTGGATTTCCCCATAATATTTAATGTTTAAATCGTGTACATATTTGAATGATAGGCGTCGTGCCTCGGACGCAGGAATGTCGCATCTTGCGCGTACCCTTTTAGGGTTTTAATGCCAACGATGTGTTGCTAAATATAAAATTATTTTTAATTCTGAGGTTATTATCATCGAAAAAAATAATTTGGATTTCCATCTGAATATAATCATTAATCAGTGACAGGATGATTGAAATTTCGCATTTATAAAGTTGCATAAAAATACACGTCTCAATTAGTATTAACGCTACTTTATTTCTTTTGTAAATAAAATTAAATATCCATAGGAAAGATTGAAAGCGGAGATTAAAACGAATCCAATACAGAGCAATATTTTATGTAAAAAAGACTGTTACGAGAAAGCAAACATTTTTATTTTTCGCAAATAAACAAGTCAGGATATAGGTAGAATAGTTGGCAGATTGCCGGATCCCTACTACTTCAGTATAGTAAACATTTACCAAGTGCATAGCTGTTACTATAACTTTATTTCTTCCTGTATCATAATATTGAGAATAAACGTACTGTGTATCAAATCAAATGCCGTTACTGTAGATACAAACTAGTACTGTCGTTACACGGCAATGTAGATAAAATAATAAACTATCTTATAATAATATAATAATGAGGTATTGATGAACGTGTAATAGGAAGATTGTATAATTTCCTGACCGCAGAAACTGTGGTTGCAATTAATAATGGTTGAAAGTGAAAATTGAGATTTCTGTAGTTGCAAAATATAACAAGTAACGGTGGCCACGCCGAGCGGAGTGAAACATTATTTTCAGATGCTTAATGAAGATAAATGATAAGACTACCACGGGTAGTTGTCGAGATGCTCGATTCGTTCGAGCTGCTGTCTCTAAGTGATGATGCAGCTAAATCTGTGCTCAGTAACGGCACATGGATGACTCTCTCAAGAGAAACTGTATAGCAATCTACTATTTCAATTTAATAACATAGTTACGTATAATGAAAACAGAAAATTACTGATCAATGATTACGGTGAAATCTATAATTCTCATTCGTAAGTATTTTTCTAGCTTGAAAAATTATGGGTGATTTCTCTGTAATAGTGATGCTCTTTGAACGTGAAATAAGTAATTCCATCAAGACCAAGCTTTGAAACAAATATATTTGCCGTCGACGAGGAAAATTAGTTCAGGTAAAAAGACAGAACGTGATCCCCAAATTAATTAAGGCAAGCGCTATTGTTCCTAAACGTGCACCGTGTAGCTATGTCTTTATTCTCCGAGCTTTCGAACGAAAACCAGCCGCTGAATACTAAGAGGTCGCTTTGTTTCTGCACGATCAGAAACAGAAGTGTTTATATTCTCGTTCGAGTTTTGAATATGTCGTGTTATGTCGCAATTGAAACCAGTTGAACGCGTCCACTGCTTATAGAAAGTGTTTAAGTTCAGGTATATGCAACGCACGGATTAAGGCATCAGACGTGACCCGAGCACCCCGCGCTAGCCTTGCGCTCTCTGCTTGCACAATTTATTTTGTTACTCAGTGAGCATTATGACATTAGTAACGCTATCAAGGTCTCCTCGATCTACGGATTAACAAAATGTTTTTTTTGTTCGAAGTCCAATCCAAGCGTTGCACGACAACATCAATCGGGCACTTGAAACTTCAGTCGTTAAAACAAATTAAGCGGTCGGCGGCTGGAGCAATTTAATCAGCACTATCTCGGGTCCCACTAGACTACGTAATTGCCAATTCAACTGTAGTGAGAATAAAACCTACGACATCGCGCTAGACATATCGATTACTTTCTCGCTACGTGTTTTCATTGTCGTGACAATTGTGCACGACGCCTGACTAATCTTTTTCATTGGCCGTGAAATTCACGTAAGAGAGCCTCTTATCTCTCAACAATGCATTTATGCAAAAAAGTCGAATTTCAACAACACGAGTTGTAAAAAGAAACCAGTCGAAGGTTATTTTTGCATCCGCAAAAAATATGTTTGCTTATGCTTGTCTTACCTCTTCATCTTCTGCTATAAATTCTACTGTAGTTTGTCTTTGAGCCTGTTCCACGTTGTTTAGTTTCGCAGGCCGGCCGTCCGCTTGATCCAGTACTGTAACAAAAGAAAGGCAATGACTCATGTTCACGGGTTTCTTGAAAAAAAAGGTCGGTATTCCCCGACAGCAATAATAACGCTTGCAGTCTTTTGGCAAGCACACATTTTCGGTCTAAACACTGCAGCTATCCACGATACGATAGATCTTGGGATGTTCCCTTTGGACTAAACTTCTAAATATAAAACACTAGCTGAACAAGTTCATTAGAACATGCGTGTCAAAGCTAAAGAAACGCATACGAAACAGACTGAAATGAGTCATATGCTTGTTTGAGCCAAAGGCTAGTGATGATTGTGAAAGAAAACATGCGTTAATCGTCGCATAGGCTACGTGCCTTGCGATGCCAAATACAAAGGTAAACATACCAAATAAAATAACTCATTAAAAGGAAAAACGTGCTATAAATCTGGCATTATTTATTTAGGTAAATCGGCAGTATTTGTTTGGATTGAACAATAACAATGCTTTAAGATATTCAGAAGAAAAAATATTTATGTTAATGTTTAACAAAAAATAAACAAACATGTAATCATGATATAACTTTGGCCCTTTTAAGTTGCGAAGGACAAAACTAAGTATGAGACTGTTGGATTTGCGCGGGTTAGGTAATCGATAGTCGTAACGCTATTCTTTTTTTTAATAAAATTTCCAAAATTTTATTTTTATTTTAAGAACATTATGTATGTAGGTACATTATTGGTGCGAAAGATCATAAGACCTCTTCTTTATTATTTAGGTATAATAAAAAAAAAAAACAAAAACATTTTTTAAATCCTGCTACCAGTTGTCGCATTCACCTTAATTAAACTAGTCCAATAATATTGTGAAAATCGACTTAAATGTCACAATGAATTAACAAGGAAAACCATTTATGCAAAGAGTACGGCAGACTAGCAAATTAATTTGGTTTGACATCAAAACTTGTCCATGTTTGTCACTGAAAACGTTATTGAGATGGAATACGCGTATATTTTTGCAGATAAATCTGTAAACTCTATGAGTGTGTGGCACGCAATGCAATTCATTAGAGCCGTTCAGATATTAATCAGTGCGAGTGATTTGCGTATTGAAAATGAAGTGAATGTTTCTGCAGCTGGTTTTGTGTGTGTGTGTGCCTAGAAAGCAAATCAATAAACGCAATTCTTTCTTTTTAGATAAAAATACTTTCAGATCGTTTTTCAACGTCATTATCTCTTGTCTCGGATCAGCAGGTTGCGTCACGCTGTCCTGGATATCAATAATTTGTGGGGTCTGGTTTTTCTTATAAGACCTCTATTACCCTGATTAATTTATAGGATTCGAAGAAATAAAATTACAAGATTTTAAATTAATACAGGAAACTCAGTTTTATAAAATTCCAAACAGGCAGATATCATTGATGTTAGGTGATAATAATTCACAGAAATCGTCCATATGCCATGTAATTCCGGAGAGAAAGCCGAAATATCACAACAACACTGCTAGACGCCAGATATAAATGGCAGTGCTTCCCTTGACGAGCTCCCATTCAAAGAGCTCAGTTCTAAGACTCTAAGCACAGGGTGTGACGGCTAGGGCTGCGCGGCCCAGGCACACGAATTACTCCAGAAGGAACTAAAGTTTTAGTAATTCAAATTCCGAAACCTCCGGAGGAAGTGGTCAAATGAAGATTTGACACTAAAAAAATGGTGTGTGTTGGTTATACAAAATACCAGCCGGATCTAGCCAGAAAAGAGTGATGACTAACAGCTCAAGAACTAACAACATACAGAAGATTACAAAGTTCACTTTGTCAATGAATTTACTTCAAAAGAACAGTTTCGGCATACCATTCTCTATTGAATTGGTAAACAATAACTAGGGAAGTCCACCATGACTAATAAAGCTTCACGGTGTGTTGAATCCCACGCCTGGCTTGGTATAAACCATTTCTTATGGCTATCTGCGCTCCGATAAGCTGGTTTATTTAGATAAACCTGATATTACAAAACTTTGCTGGGATGACTATGAGTAAATGAAATATCTGGTATAATGTCTTGCTGAAGCCAAATTCATATTTAATAATAAGATAATGCGAAGTTTCCGCTCAAAACAAAAAATCCCAGACTATAATCTGTATTTGGGTAATCCGGAACACAATACCGACGTCATTCATTTTTATACATTCATTTCGTTCTTACCTTCGTCTGGTTCTACCTAAACGAAGTCAGAGTTTCCTTGTTTAAGTACTGAACACTTATCAATTAGTGGTGCAATTTGTTATTCACAACATGTTGGTCACGTAAAATGAGAAGGATTCCATATCATACCCTAAGTTTTCGTGCAAATCGATCCCATATTTACGTAATCATATTTTCGTCATCGCGAAGAAGAGGAATAAAATATTTTTATTGTTATTTTTTGCTGTTTAAATTCTTTTATGTCCGGCTACTGTAACGAATTGCAATTTGAACTATGACTGCAAACAATTGAAATGATGTCGAATTCCTTGTAAATAGTCTAAGTCCCCAAGTCGTTACAATAGACCTGGTTTTACCCAAAGACGAATCTGAGGAATGTGGCGCACGTTTATCCGGATTATAATAATAATGTAAATGTTTATATATTTGTAGCGCATGGATACTAGATCAAGATAACAAGAAAAAATCGGCATAAGGTTACGTTTTTAGTTCACAAAAGTTGCCATATTCGAGTTTGCCAACAGAGGCATAGTTCACATAAAAACAAAATCAATTTTAGTTCAAATGACGTACAATATAATTGCGTATATGGTGATGTGATAAGAGGGTTTCAATTAACAGTAGATAAACACACGTCCGCTCATTATCATTGACGGCGAGCGCATGTGCACCTCAACTCATTGTACTTTCCGACAGCTGTATAAAATTTTCGAGGGGCCATTGCCGTGAAGGTCGGAATCGTCATTTACATTCACATGACCAAAATATCAGATTTTACATCATAAGAAGCACACAGTTTTACATAAGGATTGCGATATGTTTTGACTTTGGGATAATACAGGTAGAATGTCGGAAGACATTATTGTTTTCTCTGCTCTTTGGAGTTAGTCAAGATGTCTCCCTACAATCATAAACACTATTAGAAACGAAGAACATGTATGGAAAAGACATTTGCAATCACGTTATGTCCACGAGATTTATCGAATTGAAACGTCATTTACATTCATTTTTTCGTTTTGACTAGCGTTTACGATTATAGAAAGACATTTTGGCTAACCCCTCTGACTCATTGAGCTGATTTTTTGGATCCTAATGAAACAGATAATTTGGGATACTGATAAAACCATGACGGTTTAGGTCCTAGTCACACAAATAATAAATCGTTAGACTTGACGGATTCAGCAGAGTCATTAAGCACACTCCGATAATATCTCGTGGTGACCTAGAAAGTCTTTTTGTTGAATTAAATGGCGGAACCGTAGAAGTAACGGTCACCGACCATCCACGTACGGAGATGAAGTCGTGAACATTCAAGGGTTCTTCAAATGCTTATATCAATAAAAATGGCTAACTACAAGAGAACATTAAACTTTTGATATTGTTGAGATGAAGTTCAAGAAACTTGTGAATCCGAATCTTTTGTTTCAGTGGAACATTTCCAATACCAACAAATATCAAGAACATTATTCTCAAGCCATGACATAGTGAAGGGGTCTAGTACTTCAGGTTATGTTAATGCCTGTTGGAACAATAATAAATTTTATAGACCTCTTTTGAACAGAGCATACCGCCACTTAACTCTTAAAATCTCTTTTATTTTATTATTGTAGTTATACGCACATCAATACGGTCATTCGAAAAATAATAAATTCACATGTAAGTACTGTAATAGAATGGTGGAGTGTTTCTTTCGACCTTTTGCTGCATTGGAAGGGGAACGAGGACAAGCCTATCCACACTGGTGTGGTCGACAGCCACGTGCGTGCTCGTGATCGAATATATTACTCTAATGTCATCGATAACAAACAACAGTGTGCACAAATTAAACTCGATAAATCTGATTTATTCTCACTAAACTAGAAACAAATCGCTAATAGACGCCTGTCAATTGTTAATAGAAGCACTGGCGTCAACGCAATAAATGAAGAGACTCTAGGATGTACCGACTGCAAATTAAAATGTCATTCGAACGAAGACCAGTAATGCTTTGGTAGAGCATGATAAATTTCAAATAAATTACAATAAATGGAAATATAAGAGCAATAATTCGCCGCTTATTATAACCGGCCATCGAAAACGATTGGACTGTGAAACCAATTGTAGCGTCAAGTTTCTCCGAGAGTAAAAAATCAATTAGAAACAAAATAGGTGTATCGCCCCTTCATCGGTGATGTCGCTAACCTTTGAGGCGTCGATCTCAAACTGAGACCGCACAAGGTTGCAGATTGGTCGCGATTGAGCGACTTCTGCGATAGACTAAGTGCTAGAGCTTCAAAACAACGACACACACGCAGCAGACTGAAGTACTAGTTAGCTTAATATCAATGCTACATAGTTGCCATAGATAGCCATGAGAGAGGCGATTTGCGTGATGGTATCTCGGACAAAGCTTTAACAAGCACGACTCAGGTCTCGTGTGGCCCGGGGCAAGACTTGCTTTCTATGACATCATACAGCCAGCCGACCGAGAATTTAAGCTTGAAATCGTTCGGCGTGAAGTCGAGCAACGGTACATATATGCAAATTGATGACACATGATTATCTCTAATCAAACCTTTATATGCATTGGCTACCCAGCAGTTTGAATCAGGTCTAATGAAATAGGCGTCTTTAATAAAGGAACTTCTATGCATTAAAATATTGTATCCAGAAAAAGTTACAAGTTAGGTACCACCACCTACATACCTTTTATGACGATTTTATATCAGAGGTAATAAGAATCATCGAGATAACCAAAGGCAAGGCTTTAGTATCGATTTATTCAATTTAATTCTGACAATGACACAGTTTTTCGACGAAAATGGGGCGTGCCAGGGTAATCAAATTACACGATATGCAATCTAGTTAAAATGCATTTTAAATAAGCAGGTTAAAGTTAGTTAATTTTGTAAAGGTCGAAGTATTCTTAACGACTTTAATTACGGTCAAACACAATTTAACAAATCAATTAGTCATTGTTTTAAATATTCAAAAATATAGAAAATTACAGCATAACTTATCTGTCCTAAAATAATAAAAAAAAACTCAGAAGTATTAAATTTTCATCATTTTTCATGTAACCTGCAAAAATTACGCAATAAGACTAATTACATACTAACTAAGGTGTTTAGCATTCTCTTTTGATAAGGCATGTTAGTTATCACTATCTTGACCCGCGCCCTATCCCACACATTAACCATGCATGTATTATGACAAACTAATACAGTTATAACAACTTATCTATTTTGTTTCCTGAACTGTCTGACACAATAGACGCGACACAAACAATTTGACGTCATGTGATCATTCAACATTTGTTTGTTGTACCTATTGAGTTAAACAAATGATGATTTTGATCTATCAATCTAAACAAAATGGTTAATTAATCATAGCAGTACCCGTAATGGTAGTCTTTACATCATTCCGACTAGCAATTGTGACACAGGTAAGGTAATCGGGAACGAACATGAGGGAGTTGTGATACTAGGAGTTGGAATAGCCAATATCGTTTGAGTTTGTCCTCGGTCAGGAATACCGGAGTGGCTGGCGGTATCTGCGACCGGTTCTCCGACACACCCACACCACATTAAGTATATAGTTCTACTACAACTTGCACCACGAAATTCTTGCAAACTACTTATTGGCTGTTAAGTTATAGCCCGTTATGTAGTAAAACAATTTTATGTGTTGTCGTATGGCTTTTTTGTACTTTGTAACAACTTATATAGGTACAAATTGTATATATATTTTCTTCAATTAAAACGAGCTGTAAAATAATAAACGCTCGTAAAATTTACCACTTTTATATTACCTACAAGTCCTATTACGCATTTCCGCAATACAAGTGCAGGCAGCAAGCAGAAAATGGAGGTAAAACCTAGTGAAAGGCGACATAAAAAAATAAAAAAGAAACAGCTTACCATAGAGTCAGAAATTAATTTAAGAAAAGTTTCTCATATCAGACACGGAGATAAAAAACAAAGTCAAAACTCCTTTGCGCTTTCTCAAATTACTAATTAAAATTCTTTACAAAGAATGCCGAAGTTGGTTTTTGTTTAAAAAAAGCTTTGAATGTCTGAACACTGCTATGTTTTTCAGTTTTCCATTGAAATTAAATAAGGCGTTAGCATAATTTACGATACCAAGTTTGACACGTAAGGTTCCAAACTTTCGAGCAATGTAGTTTGCTACAGCATATTTAAAATAAATATCGCTATGAATTGTATACCAACTTTGAACTGTGAAGAAGGAATTATGTGCTTCAGATTTCGTCAGCATTTTTGTGGTCTCAAGCACAGCAACTAAAATTGTGTTGGCTATTTTAGCGGGAACACAGAGAAGTGCAGGATTAAACAATGCTTGCATTGGTCAAGTACGCCAGGTAAATACCATCGAGGTCAAATGTGTTTTTTAATACAAAGACAATTGTAATTAAATCAGTCTCGTCACTCTATTTGCATACTATTCAATGTGTAACGCATAGGTCAGTAAATGCTACAATTTAAAGGCCAAGATGCAATGTTTTAATTGTCATATTTCGAAATATTTTTTAGGTCGCCGAGGTCGTTTTTTTTTTTGTTAAACCAATAGGCATCTGTAGATAGTTATTTACTATGTCTCATTTTCTAAAATATTCTTTACTGTACAACTAAGAATCGTTTCTTACCAACCGCACTCAACATTTATAGTAAATTCTAGGTCACGAATATAAATGCTTATCAAAACTTTACGATGTATGTATGTCGCAGGGAAATGAAGATATCCGGTATTTCACGAAATCCCTAGGGATATCACGAAATTCCGGAAGATGTCGAATACTCTAGTTTATTACGTCTTCTTCCTAAAAGTATCTAGTGAAATGACGAAATATCAACTTATCGTCAGTGATTTCGTCGTTTCACTAAACTTAATCTAGTGAAATGTCAGAAAAGCGGATACTGCCAAATAAAAATCGAGCCATGCATTTCTCTCGCTCGCTCTAATACCCGCACGGTTACTAGTGGGAGCGAAACAGATGCGTCGCTCAAGCTGCCGCGGCTCGTGTGACTTTAGTCGCTAAATTATTACGCCACAGGTAGCAAGTGCGCGCGTTCCTCGCATGCTAGTTTCATAAAGATTCTGTTTTGTTGATTATTTTTGGTTTATTAGTATACCAAGTGACCTTACAATGAGTGCAGAAGAAGTGGTACCCAGCACCAGTGGAGAAACACGTTCAGAGCTGAAAAAAGAGTTCGTTTGTAAAGAGGACTTTGACCGGGAAATTCAAAAAATTTCGGAAGGAAAAAGAATGAAAGATAAACCGTTGTGGACTGCAGAAAGGATTGAAAACGTAATTAAATTAGTTGAAGAATATAGATCCGCTCCTGTTTTGAATAAATCACGTAATAGGCATCAATATTATTATGGAGCTAAATATGATATAATGACTATTGGACAGTCAAAAGTTTTGATTCTGAAAAGACAATCTGAATCAAATTCAATCATTGAAATTATTCCATCTGAAGACTACTATCGTGTTCTTACAAACTGCCATGAAGCAACGGGACATGGCGGTCGAGACAAAATGCTGTTTTCTCTTAAATCAAAATATTTTATACCAACCCAAGTTGTTACTACATTCTTAAAACTTTGTCGAGTTTGTACATCAAAAAAATCTTTTCCTAAAAAAGGAATCGTGGTTCGTCCAATTACTTCAAGCGAATTTCATAGTCGGGGTCAGGTTGATTTAATAGATCTTCAATCCACTCCAGACGAAAGATATAAATGGTTGCTGCACTATCAGGACCACCTCACAAAATTTACTTTCTTGAGACCGCTAACATCTAAACGAGCTGCTGAGGTAGCTATTGAAATTCTAAAAATTTTTCTTGAAGTCGGTTGCCCAAACATTTTACAAAGTGACAACGGACGCGAATTTACAGCTGCTGTAATTAAAGAATTGGTGTCAATGTGGCCTTCTTGTAAAATTGTCAACGGCAGGCCTAGACATCCGGCAAGTCAAGGCTCTGTAGAAAGAGCCAACCAAGATGTAGAAAATATGCTTCGATCCTGGCTTGTCGATAATAATTCAAAAAAGTGGTCTATTGGATGCTACTTTGTTCAGTTTCAGAAGAATTCTTCATTTCACCGCACTATACAAAGAACACCATATAAAGCATTATTTGGTACAGATCCCAGAGTAGGTTTGGAGGCTACCCATATTCCAGCTAACTTACTCAATAAGATTATGACCGAAGAAGATTTAGAAGAACTTTTGATAAAAGATATAGAAAGCTCACAAGAAGCCGAAGTTTTGACAAAAAAAAATGAAAGTGCACCAGAAACGATAGGATCAGATGAGAGAAATGATGTAGCAGAACAGGTTAAAGACTTACAAAACGTTCACTTGACAGAATGTCCAGTAGATAAGGATGATGATGTACAGTCGGCGGCCTGGAAAGAAGATTTTACGACGGAAACTGACATGGAAGTCAAGAGCGTTCAAAGAGAAAATTCTGTTGACAAGAATGTTGTAGAAAAGTTGATATGCCAGGTATGTAACAATGAATCGGATGGCGCCCATACATATAAAAATTTTAGTCAGCCTTTTTGTGGAGATGGAATAGGATATGAAGGCTGTGGGTCGAAAATGATATGTTATTTGTGTTCTATGGAAAAATCTGTAATACAAGAAAGGAATAAAGCTAATTTGAATCAAGTGATGTTTGCAGAGAAGATGAAATCAGCTTCATTAACTAAATTTGTTGATGTTAAAATCAATGACACAGTTTTAATTGATATTCCAAAAGTTGATCGAGGACCATTAGACTCAAAAAATATTTTAGGCATAATATTGGATATAAAAAATGGTCTTTATAAAGTTGGGTCTTCAGCTGGTATATTAAAGGATTGGTTACCTCGAAACTCGATTCTAAAAGCAGATACAACATTCACAGATTCAGTGCCACAAATTGAATTGTCATTGCGAGAGTTAGCTGGAAGAATTTCTACATTTGGAGGTCAAGGCTTTAAAAAATGTTTATGTGAAAAATCAAAGGTCCAGTGCAAAACCAAAAGATGTATTTGCAAGAAGCTAAATATTTTGTGTAATTCAAGATGCCACAAATCACTGCCTTGTGCAAATAAATAACAAGATTTAAATAATTTAATAACAAGTCCCTATATTTTTCTTAATAATTACATTTATTTGAAAAGGTATAAAATACCTGTAGGTAATCATTGCGAAATTATTATGTTTGGTTGATTAAAACTTAATTTTATAATAAAAATGCTCCAGTTAATTTGTAGTTTTGTTTTATTACTTTATACCTCAACAGTATTCTTTATTTCACTAGATTAAGTTTAGTGAAACGACGAAATCACTGACGATAAGTTGATATTTCGTCATTTCACTAGATACTTTTAGGAAGAAGACGTAATAAATTAGAGTATTCGACATCTTCCGGAATTTCGTGATATCCCTAGGGATTTCGTGAAATACCGGATATCTTCATTTCCCTGCGACATGTATATATTTGTAATTGTTGAAGTATAGTGTTCAAGTTTTCACAATATTCTAAAGAATTCATAATCGTTGCTTAAACACTCGGCAGACATTTACGTTATAGTGACTATACTCAAAAAGCCACAAATTACAATTGAATCTGCCGAACTACGGGTCAACATAACGTTATAATTTGAATTGCATGTGCATAACACACGCATGGCCTTTGTTGTGGTTTGGCTCCATTACTTGTTTCGCAAAACGTGTTCTGTGTAATCCTGAATAAATGATTAATGTAAAGTTAACGTAGAACGAATTCATTTAAATGTGACTGTTAAAACTCACGTCAAACAAGAAGTCTGAGAAGTTTATTACTGTATCAAATTTAATAAAGAAAATTCTTATTATTATGAACACAAAAACCGAGGTAATAGCGATTTTCAAAGACACTCCAGCGGTCACAGCGGTGGTGACTTGGAAGATAAAATGTTTATAGGTCGTTACCCTCTGTTGTGATTGTGAACTCTCGATGTAGTGTCTACGCTATTTTGATCCAAAATGTAAGTCATTGCCCACGTAGGGGGCGGCGTGTACGCAAAGTCCAGTCAACCAAAGAAATTAAGGCTGTATGGGTATCTAGTAATATTTACCTTATAATTAGATTGATCATTTCAATTGAATGGAAATAACAGAATGACATACTTAGTTCTAGAATTATTACGTGTGTAATTAACACGATATCTAGTATTCTTATTACACCATAAAACGATGTGTACCTACCATAAAACGAAACGAGGAACATCAATAAGTCTATGAAAAGTAAGTTTCGTCATGAAAATTATTACAGTTCTAATTTCCAAACTAAAGTTCGGGTATAAGCAACATGATTAGAGTGGGCGTCGTTGTTTGTCAACTAACATCATAAAGGGAGTCCCACGCCGCGCCGTTTCCAAGCATTTGGTTACGTGATTGAAACTCTCAAACACGTGTCGGGCCAAGCGACCAGCCAGCTAACAACCCGACAACAACTTTAACTACATTAATACGTAAACATGTTATAACCATCCCTTTGATATTGAGCTGAATTAATCTTTATAATACAGCCACTCCTTCTGCGTCATTTAGATCCAAGTTTGGAGCAAGCCTCTTCATATTTAATTCATTTTTGATACTCGCTTCCGCTAGCGGTCTACCCGCGCAACCGGATTAAAAGTAGCCTCGATAAATGGGCTATCTAGCACTGAAGGAATATTTCAAATCGGTCCATTAATTCCTGAGATTATAAAACCAACAAACTCTTCATCTTTATAATAATTATCATTAGGAATTCTGATATATTTTCCTTAGATATGTAATAAGGAATGTCGATATTACTCTCATGATTTTTATTGTATATAAAACAATACATTTTCTGGATTTCATCACTTGGAATGCGTTGATCTGTATTCACTTCAGACCATTATAAAGGTGCAAATAATAACAATATTCAAAGAATTTGCATGACTGCTCACACACCGAGGTCCGTCTAGCCTTGTCGCTGAACGAACACAGGTTTATATTAATGCACTATAAATACATCTGTGATTAATATTCTGTGCATAGGATTTCCTCGTCTTCTTCGTGAGTGTTATGTCATCTATGTAAAACAAATGAGTGACAAATATTTGCCCATTCCAATTTTGATTGTACGCCAAAATGTAAATCAGTCTCAGTCCACCCACAGTACAGGTTAGATTAAAAGTCCTTAATGAGCCAGATTTTCCTGTTCTACTATTCTCGTTCATTCGTGGGTGACATTCAGATCCACGTGAAGCATTCAGACGAACATAATGACGCCTCATCATATAAATGTAATTTCCTATTTAGGTAAGTATATTAAAATAAATAGTAATGTAATAAAAATGTGCGCAAATAACTCAAGTATCGTGTTGCGAATGGAATGGATACGATATGGAACTGTTACCGATAACAGAGTTAGCAGCCTAGGTAAAGATTTGTAATCCAGAACAGTTTGATAACAACAACTAAGTAATAGTTCGATAACTTGCGAACTCAATTAATCAACATACTTTTTAAATATTTAATGTCAAGCTCATATGGAATAAGCCAGCTTCTTTACGAAATCACTCTTTTATATTGCCATACTTCAAAAAACGGCGCCTGGTGTAAGTGTGTACGTTTCTAGCAAAAGCTGGCCTTTTCAACTCATTCGCGCCCTTTCACTAAGCTTAGCTTTAATTAGAGGAATGGGTCATGCGCTCATTAGCGAGAGATGGGAACATTTCTTTTAGTTCACGTTAAAAGCTATTTCTGGAGCGTTAACTGTTTGACCCTACTTCTTATCCAGATTCCTTTACTTTACTACTTTAAGAGAACTCGACATGAAATTTACCAAGCAAGAGAATATAATAATAAAACCTTCAGGGGTCAAAAGTGAACTGTCATTTAAAATAGGTCCAGAATTCCCCTCTTTTTTTCTACCTATTCCATTCCACTTTTTTCTATACGAACGTGCTTACGTCCAAACATTTCTAAAATGTTCACGAAATTGCAACTTTTGTGCGCCTACACACGCTTCATTGCGAGTCCGCTGTGCTATCTGCACAGCGTATGTAAATTTTTTGTTCTTTATATACATATTTTGGTGGAATCCCGCCGATTAATATAATAAGGTTGGGGTTTTTCTTCGATACAATTCAATTCGGCTTTTCTTAAATTCGCAAATTTTATACATATTATCGTTCTTTCTTTCTTTCTTTTATACATGTCCATGTTTTTTTTTTAACTAAATCAATATACGTATGTATATACGTACCTTCTCTTTGGTGTTCGTTAATGTAGAATATTCAAGGATTCCTTTCTTTCCCGTCGCGCTCCTAACAGGGTTTGTCCCTTTTTAAGGGGAAAAATGGATAAAGCCGAAATTAACTGGATAAAGTTTTCTTCGGTACAAAGACGGTAAAGTTGGTCGAACACGTTCCTTTGATTACAAATATTAGCTAGTCAGGAAAGGCATGATTGCCCAACTTGTCAAGTAAATCGTAAAGTCTTAGAGCGTGCACGCCGTTGACAGTTCAGAAATTAATATCCAAACAACAAAACTTTACGTGAAGTTTATCTTAATTATTTTGTACCTTGACGTTGAATACAAATAATAGCAGCGTCTACGAGTATTTACAAGCTGATCTGTAATTACAAAATTGTTAGCTCAATTTATTTCGCGTGTGTAACGTGAATTCGTGACTAGTTAATTAAAAAATATCTAGTCGTTATCTGACCAACTCATTGTACGTTATCGTATCTACATAAATATACTCCTGGGTATTTTCTTTGTGTAAGACAAGATTTTTTAATTTAATCTAATCGCTGAACAGAAGCTATTTCTATATTCATAACAGTGAATTCAGCATGTTATGTGTTACTTTAATAATTTGAGCCAGTAGCAGTAACTCGTTTACGTTACCTTCACGTCACCGACAATTATTTTGATGATGAAGCAGTACGATTCACTTTTAAGGCTATTGTTTCATTCGATGCGCGAGATCCATTGTATAACCAAAGTACTATCAATGAACGTGTCGCTAATCCGCATAAAGTTCACACAAATCATAATGTTTTCGAACAAACCACGATTGTTTCCATTGATCATGTATCGGGCTGAAAAAAGGTGCTGCACTAATGAGATTGTATGCTTGAATTTATAAACTTCTACTCATCTGACCTTTACGAGTCACCGGCCAGCAGGTAGTTTGAATAGCAAGGATGCTTGAGAAACGTGCTAAGGAATTCGTGAGTGACGTCATGTCTAACAAAGCGACCTGAGAAAATTCGTGTTATACAGGACCGGGATAGCAACGAGCCGCAATTTTGATGACTGCGCCCTTAAATATTCATTTCCGGGTGAACATGGTTGATGTGTTCAGGTGAAGAAAGTCCAATAGGAGAAGGGGAAACATTGTGGAAGCGATAAATTGTTTCTAAAGTCATGACCGCAAAGGTTGAACAACCCTGCACATTGTCAAACAATATAATGTGTCTATATTGGTTCAGCATAATTATGAACGGCTTGCAATTATCCCACGATGCTAAGAATGTATGTACCAGACATGGAATTATACGCATTACAATGTACACAGGTTGTTAAACTGCATACAATATTGATATTGCATACAAGAATATCAAAACAAGCATCGTCGTTCACAACTTGGAATTCTGCCTAATCCATGACAAAAGTGAAAAGGATAATATATTGCAAGTTTCAGAAAGAATGTTGATATAATTGCTGTTCTTAAATAAACAAAAGACTGCAAAGATAATATATGCATGAAAGACTATCTATTATTACAAAGCCGAGTTTTCTTGCTAGAACGCGCAAATTTGAGGAACTCTAGGTAGTTCCTCAAATTTGCTATATTATTGTTAGATTACCCATTTGACAAGGAAGGCTACACCTATGCTTTTTATCCGGGTGCAGCTATAAATAGAAGAAGAACCATAATATATAAATAGAACAAGTTACTAAAATCCAATTAATACAAGAAACTAATTCAAAATTAATATAACCATTAGAAAAAAGGAAAGCTTATATCCCCAAAGGGCAAGTAATAGAAAACAACTATAAAAAGCTTCGGATATTTCCGATTACGGTCAATAATTTCATTTAGATGTGTTTGGAATACGAGCATGCCACCGCAGGCGCAATTCGGCCGCTACCGGGTCAGTATTGCAGCTGATTGATGAAGCTGATGATGCTATTAGAAAGTATGCAGAATTTAATTTATTATTGTTTCATCATTCAATAAATGTAGTTATAATAGGTAAAGCCACCAAGTTTTATAAATTCTTTGGAATATCAGATAATCGTAACCTTAATACAGGCAAGTTTTTAATTGACGCTCGTGACTGAGACTGTATATCTCAACGTCATTTTCTATTGAAATGCTGATGTAATTACCACTGCTTCATATGGTAAGATGATACATTCTTCATGCATCAGTAATCTACTCGTATAAATAAAACACCTCCCACCTGGTTAAGTGGTATTAAATAGCATGGTCAAATCCTCTGACAGATTTCTACTGGTTCAAGTATCCCCCCAGTGGTAATCACTTATGAATAATGCATTATGTACGGATTTCACGAAATTTACAACTTGGCCTTGTAAAGTCTTTATTCAAATGCTTGTATTACGTTGATGTTTTATTTTCAATGTGAATTGTTGAAAAGGAACCATTCAATGATTTAAGCAACGCAGCATGTGAAACTGTCGCATGAGAAAGTTGATATCGCTTGAAATACATTACAATATTTTTACAGCGATCAGGATTGATACGAATGACTTGGTATTAAGTGCAAGGAAATTGATAGTCTGTATCTTATCGAATTCAGTGACTCATTTGATAGACAACATCATATTCAGGAAAATTGCATACTTCTAAAGAAATAAAAGATATAAAGTGCTAAAAATGTCGTGTGCTAGCACGGGGCGTTGAGAAGCACGTATATTGTTTTCGCATTCATATTGAGGAAGAAAGGTGAAACAATGAGCACAGCTGTTCAGGCGGCCAGGTAAACATTCGCCTCAACGATATTATGTGGATTACAGTAGAGACGAGAGCAAACACTGGCTCGTTATCAACACAGAACTACTGTTGAACGGTAGTAACTACAATAGTTATAGTAGAGCGAATGGGCGCGGCGACAAATCTCTCAGTATCGAACTCTTTGCTCACGACGACTATCCGACTATGTGCCTACTGGAACAAACCGATGCACATTCAGGTCACAGTGAATCGTTACCCACGATATAAACGGCCTGCACTCGATACCGTGCGAGAACACATCATCTTTATCTCACAATTTATTCGATGTTTACATACTCATCTAGGAATTAAGGAAAGCGTAGATTGTTTTATCTGTTTGTTTAGCTAACTAGTGCAAGATATGCCCGTACTTATGATTCACACAGTCTTAAACAGTGGGTTTGAAAACCATGACTAACATATACATATTTAACCAACAACCCTTCGTATATTACTCTAGAATATTATCGTTTTTGTTCAAAGAGAAACGCGACGTTCGGTCCTAAGAAAATATTAACACTTTATTAGCCCCTAAGTAAATATTATGTTTTATTTTGCGTATCACTGTACTGCGTGTCTGGTGTGAATGTGTCGGCGAATAACGATAGGTCACCTTCTGACGTCATCCCCGAATACCACTTTATTTCTTCCAATATTTATCTTACGTAAGAAAACATGTTTGAACTCGACCACTCAATAAAGTTAAACAAACTGCCATCAATATTGTTTGGTTCCTGCTTTGTGTGAAGTTAATGTGTGTCATGTGGCTAAATTATATGGCCGGTCATACCATTATGTTCCATCAAGTACACTGCCTCGTCGATCTAGTAGTCGCATGGCACGGCTGCTAAGCACGGATTCCCGATTTCCAAGAAATTGCTTTGTGGGTTTTAAAAGACTTTCACAGAAGCAACCCGCAGTCTTGAAGTTCATGATTGATACACCCGTTCATCGGAGAACACCTCTTCCCGGTCATGGCGGTTTGCCGTCCTATAGGGCTAAGAGAGTGCACCTGTGTATGTGCTAATGCTTATTCTATCTCCTGCGCAGCTGGCTGATTTCCTTAGAGAACCGCCGCCATGGCCGACAATCGGTCTGGACGCCATAATTAAGTCATATAGTAATATGGCGATAACACGTGCGATTTATATCGCTGATCCACATCACATGAGATTGTGGTGATTGCAGTGCTTTGTTAGCTCATTACACCACTTTGCCCGCTCCATATCTCTGTAGTGGACAACTTGTAAACAATACAATTGCTTTTCAAGTATTAGCACCTCAAGGCTCTTCACAGTCGATAAGATCAGTTTTAAATGTCAACATGACTTTAGTGCGCCGGTGCTCATGGAAGGTTGCAATGTCCTTACACTGTTAGAAATAATTTATCAACGAGATCTACGTGCGTCAAACACCTGCAACAACGACTAATATCTATTATATTATTTACGAGATCGTGATACACGTAAATTTGCTGGGACGAAAAATGTACTAGAACTACAATTAACATTGTTTTCACGAAGAATTATTTGACCTGAGACCACACACGTTATTGGAATGCACACGAAATGCGCCTGGGAGTGTCGTTAAACCAAAAATTTAATTAGGTTCGGTAACAATGAGCTCTTAAAAACAAGAACAACAATGTAAGAAGTATGGCATGCAACGAGACGCGCGGATTGCCAAAACTCGAAACAAATGACCTACATTTAATTGGAAAGCATACAGTGTTCGGGTAGTATCGGACAGCGTGCAAATATTCTACTAAGTAACTGTACCTACTCTACAATTTGCGGACCAAGTAATTTAAGCGGATCAGGGAGCGTGCTCAACGTTAAGACTCTAAGTAACAAGTTTCAAGGATTCTGCGCTCTTCACAACATGAAGGACTTACCATCGAGGTAGACGAGCGCAATTAGTATCATGAATCTTTTAGCTGATTAAATATTCTCTCGGCCCTGTTAAGACGCCTAATAGACGAACCTCGACCCATGACAAATCACTGATCAAGACATGTCTCAATTGAGGTTACCCAGTTACGAGGCAACGTACAAAATATCATTTTGAATGGTTCACATCACTTTCACCAGCATCCCACAAGCGAAACAGCATCTGAGACGTGATTAAATATGAAACAGCACTGTTGAGCCATCAACACCGATATAAGAAGTGACGTAATATTCTTGGCGGAATAGCGAAAAAAGTTGAAGAATCGCACATAAATTTGCTGTTTGAAATATATTTTTCGCTAAATTCTTATAAAAACTTAACACGATGACAAGTTGATGAAGCTTGAAATGGAGTATTTGGACACTAAACGTGCCAATATATTCGCCTTTTTGAATATGTTTAAAATAAAACTATTTTTACGACACGTTGTTAATAAGTATAAGTATTTACAGCGTCCAGCACAACGAGATTAATGTCACTTCTCTCGAAGCTTCCCTCTCACTCGAAACGCATAACGACTGACAATATTACGTACGCGAACTCGTATTGCAGTTGGAAAAGGTTATACCAGGAAACGTTAATGTACACTACAACCATGGCAAGAAAACGGTAAATGATACGGAATGGTCGCAACAAAACATTTTGTCTATTATTCAGCGTGCAATAACGTTTCCACGGCCGAAATAATTGGATGGCTCCTTTCGAGAAAGCCCATATCGGTCTGATTCAATTGACCCAGTCGCAATTCTAGTAAGCTTGATTTCACACATGGTTGCTTAGACTTTTTTCTTCTTGAGAAGACGATCAAATTGTTTTTTTAGTACGCCATCTCAAGTAGAGTAATTCACCTCCAATGGTAAATATATTTTGCTTAAGCAATTCTGGAATCTATCTGAGCTATATTCCATTTCCGAGAACGAAGCCTCATCGATCCACTTCCCGGTACTAATATAGGATGTGATGTAAAATTATGTGCGTGCAGTCGAGAGCCTTGCGCGCTTCCTTTACTTAGGAGTGGCAAACACCAGGTGCTGTGTGAAGGTTTCCGAATTGTTTGAGCACATCCTGGAAAGTTATCATTTTTGACAAAGTACTTACTGGTCTTGTTTGTAGGTCATACGTATATTAAAAGACATTAACGGCGTTGGTTTAACTTATGGTTTTTCTTCTTTTTCGTAAGTGAATAGAGGACACAGCATATTTTTGTTGCTCGAGAGGTTGACATACACAAACATACACATAAAACAAAGTTTTATTCATTGCGGATGAATTTGCTATTAAACATTTAAATTCAGTTGGGAGATGTATGTATTTTACAAGTATTTTAAGTTTGTATCTGATTTTCCGTCTAGACTTTAATAGTTCTACATTATTGTCAGAAATTTCACGAGGTGTGGCCGTTTCGCATAATTATGGAAATGAGAGTAAAACAAACTGGACTAGTAAATAGGCGCCATCTGTTACCTTGTTAAATATTTTTGCTAGAAGATATCTCATTTAATTCAGCCTTACGTTTAAACTTACTAGGTAATGTTCTTCCTGTCAATCATTTAAACAATTTTAGACGTATGTGTTGGAAAACTGCAGTCCTCAGTATAAGTTAAAATGACACTCATTACCCATTGAATATGCTGTACAACTCCGAAAGTGCTGACTTTTGACCTCAACACAACCTTTGAGTTTGCACAATACCTTCATTAATGTGTCAAATATGCTTAACTTATTGGTCAATAATATCATATTATTATGTATGTTAATTCTTTACGTATTCTTAAATGTTTACGTCGACACATTCGCTTGTACGTCCAATTCTTAAATTAACAATAATGGTGGTGATTACTTAGCAGCTTCGCTTGGTTTTCACTTTGGATTTTTGGCATTTTTGATGTATTATTTGTACATATTTGGATCACTATTAGGTAAAAACTATACCTTCCATGAAGTTTTTCATAACTTCAATTTGATACTTCTTTCTTTAGTAGCCACCATTGGAAACAGTAAACAGGAAAAACCCTCTAGAGCAATTATTTTAAAAACCTAACCGAAGAAACTACAGGAACCCAAAGTACTAAGTACATACGCATTTCAACATTCAATTATTGCAGCAGTAACGCGGTTGGAATCCATATAGCTGCATTAATCACTGTGCCAGCAATTAAACATTGTAATAAGCACGATACCTTAATTGTAATTGGGTTGAAGTTACATAAATGTCGGCATACGCTTGTGCGAATTTAACCTACATCTGCAATAACATATCTGACGTGAAGTAATAAATCATTTGGAATAATTTTGTTGTTAATTGGAATGCTACGTTTCACCTCTGACTTAATTTTCCATAAATATTTGACGAGACTTCCGAGAGCTGTGTTGGCTCAAGAATTTCTGCTGCACCGTGTTGCATTATTGTACGACATTACGGTATTCTCAATACCTTGGGCTAGATAAAAGCCTTGTCAGCAAATTGGCATTTACTGCGAACACACAATGAAAACTATGTTCGATGTCAGCGTATGTAACATTTAGTGCCGCCGGGCGCCATAATTACGATTTGATTGCAAGTAAGGAATGAGGAAGACGCGAAGATTGCAGCGTCACGCGTAGAAGGTTAATCCATATTGAGAAGATGCCTCCGATAGAATAGATGGATTTCCGCTCAAAAAAACAAGTACTCAGCAATTCTTCTAGGTCAAATCCACAACAAGGTGGACAAATATTTTTGTGGGTGTCTCAAAGGTTTAGTTTACAACAGTTAACGTTTCATACTGGAACAAACGATTATGTAGCATTTAGCTCCCAAGTAGCACAGTTCCAAGATTCACTTCCATTAAAGGCGAACTTACATATGAAATCGCTTCAAAACCTACTCCATCTCCTTTCATCTATGCAAATAAAACAAGATAGGGACTATCGAAGCTAGATTGCCATTCATGTCAAGACATCGACGATCAGATTTCACCGTTTCCGATAGTTCGCGTGTACTTGAGCCATTGAACGAATATGTAAGACAATACGATTGTTTAGAGAGCGACCACTAGCGTAATCTGACACGTATCATTAAACTATTTGGTAATCTTGGTGACTTATGGCACCGGGGACATTGCTAGAAACTTGTGGACACATAATAAATGAAGGTATTGTTGGTGCTAATCACGATAACGACTCCCTGCGTATCAGAGTTAGGCATACGTAATGTTTTTTGCTTTATCTAAGTAAATAGTAATATTTTTTGTACAGAGATAACGTATAAAATCGGTAGTTAAACTTTTCCTGTTATTTTGTGATCGTGAGTAGCGAGATTTATATAAATGTTTACCTATTCTTTGGTAGATAGCCCAAGAGGAATAGGAAATAGCTACAGATTAATAGATTAATGTGTTCTCACGGTTTTGCATGTATTTGTGAATTTCTCGTTACATCAAGATAATGTTTCGTAACTATTGCTAGTAAATTAATTGCATTTCCCATGAGACTTCCAGGAACAATGAATGATAATTGTTATCAGAAGTTAATAAGACAATCGAAAAACAAATGCTCTTGATGACAAACGTTTTTCTTTTGGCTTATTTCTCGGACTTATCTCTCTCTTAATCTATGATTAACTGAAGCTAAGAAACCATCAATAAAAAAATACTTCTCTAAAATTAGCTATACTGAATTTTTCCATAGACCATGCAGAAATAAATAGGTACTTTTTATTAAGGTCTTATGCATAAAGCAGTTTTTTTTACGCTTTCCCGACTTCATCCTTCGGGAAATAACGCCAATGAACGTCACGTAAAGGTAGACGTTATTTTCTATTGCAAACGTTCGCGAAGTAAGAAACAGGTTTGCGTGGGGGAAGTGCATCCTTTATACAGCCTCGCTAGAATTTGTCGAACCACTTTGTACTTAAATGCCTAGATGATATAGTTCAATATGTTTTACTCTAAGCTTAACTTGTGATGTTTTGGATTCTATTCTATACATAGGATAGTATTTTTAAATTAAGAATTTTCTGTATCTAGCAGGCCGGTTTTTGTCATTCAGATAGGGATTTTTTAAATCTATAACATTATAAAACTAAAGAATTTGTTTGTTTGCCTGAACACGCTTGTCTTATAGTGTAGTCTTATATTTATTGAGTGAGAGAGCATTTTCTGGCTATTTTTTGAGAAGTGTGAAGGTAGACTTGGAATAAAAAGAAACATAATGGTACACCAAGGTCTTTTCTCTTTTTGGGAACATCAACCTACTACAATCTGTCAAATTTCCTTAGTAGAATTTCAACTTTATCGCTGAAGTTTATGGTTCATTTGGATTGAGAAATTTTTACAGTTTTCGGGTAGCTTAACGTGCTGGCATCTGTACATAGAAGTATTATCTAACATCCATATACAACAAAAAGTCAATAAGAGGGGGTACAGACAGTACAGATAGCGAGTACACATGAAAAATTGCATCATTAATATGTCAATTGTATTATTTAGTTCCTTATTGTTTTATAATGCAATACATATTTATATTGAGGCATTTTGAGGTAAATTAGATTTTAAATAACATTTTTCATCGCTTTAAAAATATATATTTCCTGTTTCTTTTATTTTGTAACTCTGAAAACATGTTTTAAAATGTTGTATAAATTACTTTTTATGATTTGATATTTGTCAGAAATTAAACAGGTTTTTGAATTGCATGCTGTAAATTAATATGCTGGGTTTTTCTTCAGTACCTATTAAGTGTACCGAGAGCTTCACTTCATTATATTATTGTTATTGAAGTAAAGAGTAGTGTTTAAACCAGGTAATATATGTATACTAGTTTCTCTTTTCCTCAAATAATTATTATGTAAGTGAAACTGGTGTTATATGCTTGATGCATGAAAAAAGAATTAGTAAATAAGTATTACAAACTTAATCAGAAAAAACAAGTGACTAAATAGAAATTGGTAAATAAAAGTTTATTGCGCCACTTTTCCTTCCTGGCAAAAACAGATAAGAAGTGATGAAGGGTGGGCATTTTGGGGGCTGTCTTTTGTTGTTGTTGAAAATAAGGAACAAGATTAAAATATAAATACACAGTTAACCAATATTAACCAAATTAATTTTATTATTATAGCATTCAGCGATCAGTCAACTTTTAATATCCAAGCCAGCAGTTCATCTCTTTCTGAAAGACACTAATTCCTGCACACGGAAAGTAGCCTATAGGTTTTTTGACATAAAAGCTATATTACTACCATGTATCATAATAAAGCTGCTTGGATGTGAAGAATTCAAAAACATGTGTGCACAAACACATACACACTCACAAATTTTCCCCCTTTCAAATATTAGTTTGATAGCATAATTCAAATATGTAATGCAAATAATTATTTAACACAATCAATAGATTAATTAAATGTTTGTAAGACGCACCTAAATTTTTAAATCATTATTCAAACTCACACTCAAAATCATTTATTCAAACTTGGCTGCAAAACTGCACTTTTTGAACATCAAAATTTACAAAAGAAAGCCCCCAAAACGCCCAACCTTCACCACTTCCTATGTTTTTTATACATATAAGTAATACTTAATGGGGGGGAGATAACAATGTTGTTATCTCAGCATTATTTTAACATAATATATAGGTCAGTTATATGTAGAATCATTTACAACACTTATGCAATACGGGTCACAATGTTCTTTAGTATAAGTACCGATGTAACATTGACCCATATGATTGGGACCTTAATATTCAATGCCTCAATTGGTCACGCTCATAAAAGTTTAATGATTCCAATGATAAATTAAATGAATGTGTAAACAATGTATTTTCAATTGATTTTATTTTAAATGTTATTGATAAGATTTCCGGTATCTTATCTTGTATGTGATATGAACGAGTATTTTTCGATATGATTTTTAAATAACCAATATTATTTGAGTAAATCCCAAATGTAAATTGGACGATGACTTAATATAGACATTGTGTGAATATAATATTATATTTTCTCTAAGTAATCCATTACAGAAATTCCTTTCATGTTTAATTGTTTTGTTATTCATTTAAACAACACTTACGAGTATAGAGGATAAAATATGTGAATGTAATGTGCTGTGTCAGTCGAGCAAATATAGAAATTGCATTACTTAATGACAACATAGAATATTTCAAATATACAATAAAAATATGTATGCATTCATGATTTAGATGGCAACTTTACAATCAAAAGATGACTTGATTGAAGAGATACCATGAGTATGTTAATATGTATAAATAATTAACAACAAAGCAGTGGTATTTATAATACAAATACACACCTAGAGGCAAATATGGATTTGTAAATACTACATTTTGTACAACATAACTGGGCATAATCAATGGGCATATTATAATATTGTTATTTGTTTAGCTTCGGAATTTACTTCTCAACAATACAAAAACATTTTTTTCAGTGACCAGGTTTGAGGAAATGTGTTTACACAAGGATAAAAGTTCTGAATGTTTGAGATTACCTGTGTGTGCAAGCCGCCTGCCCACGAGCGGGCTGTCGAGCAGCAGCCGGCGCAGCGACCAGCGGCCCAGCACGCCGCCGCCCCAGCCGCAGCCACCGCCGCTGCCGCGTCTCATGCCCTCGCGTTCCACCATCACACCAAACTTATACACATTACACACCAAACACAACCGACTGCATCAGCCGAGCACGACCGACATCAACCCCCACAGATTAACTACTAGCGTTATGAAATATCGACATCGACTCGACGACTCGACCAGTCTTTGCACAACGCGTGTTGAGTAACCCACTCGCAACGCATCAGCGAGAGAAAGTGCCGACAGCCAGGCCAGCCAAACATACGTGCTCGCGGGCGCGTTACAGATGCAGCCTCAGGTGGGGAACACTCGCTGTTATTGGGTTCCCATTGTGCTGACTGAGCTCACTAACGGTTACAATACGAGATGAAAAACAAGGCCGTTTGTAACAATCGTCCGAGATTTATTTATGCTTGCTATAGTAGACGACGTAAAGCATGCGCGGTTAAACAAGCAATGCCATTTTACAAAAATAAAATGAACAAAATTGAGTGTCTACGAGGAGTAGGAAACGACAATATATTCATAAATTCACATCTGTCAAAGAACGCCGGTACTACAAGTTCGAAATTCACACGGTGCGACTCACTGGAGTCACATTTGAACTCATAATTTTCTCGCCGTCGCAGAACTAATGAACGCACGAGTCCACAAAACTTTGGACGGCTCAAGAAGCATATAAACATAATTGGAGACTAAAAGACGATAATACATTTATTTTGGTGTGTGACTTTTTTATTTCTCTCCTCCGTATTCATTTCATTAGATAATTTATATCCGTAAAAAGTAAAGTTTACTTGTAAGTATTTTATAATTGTGTGTACATTTAACAACCAATGCAACTTTTGTAAAGGTTGTATGTACTTTCTATGTATATCTTGGGCACCAATGACTGTCTTTTGGATGGCACGTTAAACTGTAGGTCCCGGCCGCATAGAACATCCCTAGCAGTCGTTACGGGTAGTCCGAAGCCAGTAAGTCTGACGCCAGTCTAACCAAGTATTGGGTTGCCCGGATAACTAGGTTGAGTAGGTCAGATAGGCCGTTGCTCTTTTTAATATACTGGTAATCAGCTGAATCCGGTTAAACTGGAAGCCGACCCCAACATAGTTAGAAAAAGGCTCGTGAGATGATGAGTCTGTTCTTTTTCAGATTTAACGTGAGCTATTTAAATACAGCCTGAGCCTGTATTATTAGTTATTACAGGCTAACTTAGGAGTTACTAGGTAACAGGATTGAGGTGAAAAGACAGGCAATCGCTCCATGTAAAATATTGGTATAGTTTTCAATAATACCCTTATGGCGGCTCGGAATATTGTATACGTGCGCAGAAAAGTAACAGCAGACCACTGAGTGCCTTTTAGATCGCCCCTTATACTCGTGTGTATGAACACATACGTACGTGTGTACATAAGTTCATGCTTGGTTTTAAATTTTGTCGTGTGCATGCGTAACGATGCGATTAAAAATGCTTTGTCGCATAGAGATTTGTTCTTATGTTCTAGGCTCCGTATTTTTTCTTGAGGGTACAGGTAACAGAATCCGCTTACGTCAATGTAACTGTCAGTGTCAGGTTGGCAGACGAACAGCGATTTCTTGGATGCCGAAGTTCCGGCTTTATTTCGAGCGAATTGTGTCTCAAAAATCGAATTAAAATGAATTCTCAAACGCTGTTCTGTATCTTAATTTTAATAACATGTGCTGTTTGCGAAAACAAATATTCACGTACCGCCAATGAAAAGAAGAAAAGTGATGTAGAGTTCAGAAGTTTGGAAAAGCCATTCAGGATGAATAAACTTAATTTATTGTGGACGAAAGCTCGGCAGGTATCTAATGAAATAGTACTTATTTAAATTTTTTCAACTCTCAGTAAAATGGTTTTACGGTTTGTTCCCGTTTTGCCACCGACTTTCCCGCTATTCCCTAAAAAACTGGGTAAACACTTTGCTAAAAGTGTAAAAATTATTGTGTCGATCTCGAATTTCAAAAATAGGTATTGAAAACTTTTTCGTAATATAAAATCTTTATTTTCTCAGTTGAGTGTTGTTGTATGTTGTATATCTATCTTTCCTGACTCTAGACACTTGTTTTCCATAGTATTACATTTTTAATATACTTACTCAAACCTTATAGAGACTAACAGAACCAAAACTGAAATCATTGTATAGTGATTTGATGATACAAGACAAAGAGGAGCTCATACACAAGAGGGTGAAGAGTGAAGGAGGAGACAAGGAAGGATTGAAGGAGGCGGAGCTGCGGCGGAAGCTGACCAGCATCATGTCTGGTTACGGACTGCTGCATCACTTTGAACCTGGTGCGGCTAAGGAGAAAGATCACCCTGTAAGTATTAAAAAGAGCTAAGATGGTAATATATTAAAGATACATTACAGCAGGACAGACTATAAAAAAATATTCATAACTATTTTTTAATTGCAAATATGCCTATAAAAACTTGTTTTAAACATTAATATAGTTGTGCATGCTTCCAAAGACCGGGTCTTATGATGAGAAGAATCAGCAAGAAACTTTAGGCATGCTTCAAAAAGAAAAAGATATGTTTGCTATTATAAATATATAAATCAATTTAAGATAAGTATAATAAGCTTCCTTCAGCTCTTAAAGAAATTAAAATAGATAATAAAACTATTAATAAGAATAAAAACACTGATAGGGACGTTGAGATAAGACATGATTGCTTTACCAGGCTGTTCATTGACACAGATGTTGTTTTTAGTTAATTACTGCATGTTTCTTTGTACCCAAGCAAACAAAAGGTTTCAGAATATCTCACTTGTATTTACATGCTTTAGAAGTATGAACCCTATTCTAAAAATATTTAATTTATTACTCTGCCAAGTTTTTGCTTGCCTAATATAATAAAAAGCATAATAAAAAAAAAAATGTTTTTGATATTTATATTTTATATATGCATTGAATTTTATTACTTTATTAAATTAAATTAATTATATTATTATTTATCCTCTTTTTTTAATCACAGACATCTTTATCTGTAGTTAATTGATGTAAATTGCTATTATAAAAATATTTCTATAAAATAGCCTTGAAAAATAATTATAATATAGTAAACTAATAGGTGATTAATTTTTACCTAGGCCTACAACTCAGCAATGGATGACTACATAAACAAGAGCATATTTAAAGACAAGAAGCTTAACTTCCTCTGGTCAAAGGCAGAGAATTCAGGGTTCACAATGGAAGAGCTACTGGCTTTACGTGAGGAGTTCACCCATCACCAAGAGAAAATTGACCAGTACTATGATCTGTTGAGTGATGACTCGCCTAAAGATGATGCCTTTAAAAGTAAGATATTTTTCTTTTGTTCTGAGAGAAGGCTCAATAAGAAAATTGCCATCAAAAAGCATATTTGAAAAGTATTTGGGTTTTGTTTATTTAATAAAGTCAATTTTCTGTACTGTACTACAAACTGTAGGTCCCAGCTGTCATTGAACATCCTTGGCAGTTGTTACAGGAAGTCAGAAGCCACTAAGTCTGACGCCAGTCTAATCAAGGGGTAACTGGGTTGATGAGGTCAGATAGGCAGTCGCTCCTTGTAAAACACTGGTACTCAGCTGAATCCGGTTAGACTGGAAGCCGACCCCAACATAGTTAGGAAAAGGCTCGGGAAATGATGATGATGAGGAATTAATAGCATTCTGCAATCACAGAAATTAATATGGCCTTCTGTACAAAATTGCATGAGTCTTGCTTAGCTGTTTTATCAAACAATGAATGTTTATGTTGTTCCTATTTTTTTACTTTCAGATGTTATAAACGAAGATGAACTAGATAAGTTCAATGAAATCAGCGCACAAACAAATGAAATGACTAAAGACTTTATTGATAAAGCAAATTTGATTAGAGATAAGCACCGCGACTTGAGGGACGGATACGATCGCCTGCAGAGAGTTATTGCCAAAGGTAAACAAATTAATACAAAAGATGCCGAAATATGTACTTACAGGACACTTTAATTACCTATGTTCTCGTTGGGTGTAATTAATTCCATCCTATTGGTTATCAACATCAAAACCCTATAACACTCGAGTGCTATTTCGCAGAATCTAACTGGATAATTCGACAATCGCCCTTGTAATCACTGCACGAGACAGTAAAAATATTTTAAGGTACACTTACGTTCGTTACCTACCTCTGCTATGTTTAAATTACGACAAGGAAGCGCGTAAACAAGGTTGTTTACGATCAAAAAGTAATACGAAGAAAGATGTATCATGTTTAACCTTTTGACCGACACGTCAAAGTAAAAAGCATGCCTTCAAGTAGGCGACAAATTCATCGTCTTGTGTATCCAATTCAAAATATATTTTTATACGGCCGTTCTATTTTGTGGCAGTTACAAACTCATGCAGTTACTGGGTCATATATATTTATAGATATTTCTGTTGAAGCGTTTATGAGTAATTACAAACTATGTCTAACTGGGTCAATCTGTGCACATAATATTCGTGATGCCATACTTCATAGGCAGTGAAGATACACAATAAAAAAAAATAGTTGCGCCTATTGAGCGCATCTGGATTGAAGTATCAATTACAGATTGATAATAGACACACGTTATACTAGATAGCTGTCCCCAGTGGTTTCACCCACATCTTTGGTTGGTTACTGCTCCGCTCCCGTGTATCTTAGCGTGATGGTATATAGCCTATAGCTTTCCTCGATAAATGGGCTTTCTAACATTGAAAGAATTTTTCAAATCGAACCAGTAATTTCGGAGATTAGCGCGTTCAAACAAACAAACTTCAGCTTTATAATAGACACACGTTATACTAGATTTCGTCCGCAGTGTTAAATAATTTATCTCTGTGCCAAATAATTTATCTCATTGGTTCAGCCGTTTTAGCGTGAAAGCGCAACTAACAAACGCAAAGTGGCTTTAGCAATTTGCATATACAGAATAGGATGCTGTGGGGTCAGGGGCTTATTTGCAGTATTCATATCTTTTTTTCTCTGCAGCCCCCAACAACAAAGAGTTCATTGAGCCCAAAGTACAGGGGCTCTGGAAGATCGCAGTTGGTGCTAATTTCACTACAGAAGAACTGGCTTCTCTAAAGGTATGTAGTTTGATACTTATTCGATGCAGATACTTACGTTTCATCTTCCAGCAGTTTCTTGAGCTCCAGTCCGGCAACTGATGAGAAGTCATCACTTTTGCGACGGTACCGCATTGAATTGCAATGAAAAGATTTTTTTCTGGTGTTCATTCATAATTTTGTCAGTGTTGTATATTCATATGCACACAGTGATACTGTATTACGATATTTCTGTATTTGTATGATAATTCATTTGACAAAGTACTGGTAATCAGAACATGCCCATTGCCCATGCATGGACTTCCTAAAGTTCTTTCGAAGCCTAACTACAAGACTTTCCGTTGCAGGTGGAACTTCAGCATTACGAGTCTCGTCTGCTAAAACTGCGTCACTTGCAGGCCAATAACGTAAGCAATCGCGAGAAACATAAGAGCAAGGTTATTATTTATTTTTTTAGTTTATTTTATCCACCTTTTTTTGCAATTTTTTTTATTTCACATAACATTTTTGTTCTGCCATTATGAAGTAATGGCATACAACTATAAGTTAATCCTGATCCTTCTTTGATTTACAATTATTTTATTTACTAAAAAATGTATTGCTCTCAAGAATAGTTTCTCTATGCCACATAAATGTTCCCCTATATTTATGGAACAAAAATACTAATAAGTAAACTTTCTCTGTGTGTTCAGTTGGCTGGAGCTGGTGACAAAATCAACCACTTCGAGGAGCAGGAACAGTTGATCAAGAAACATTCCAGGAAGGTGGAGAAACTGCATGCAGACCTTGAGAGCAAGATAATGCAACGTCACACTGAGTTGTAATGCTCAATATTTTGCCAAAGCTGATTGTCAGTACTGTTTGTAATCTTCTAGAGTTTGATGCATTTAGAACAAATGTGATTATATTTTTGTGGGTAGCTATAGAGTAATTGGTGTCAAATGTTTGTTGCATAATGATCTAAAATCAAGTTTACATAATGTGTGTTGTATGAAGAATATTTTTATATAGATAAGTTATAATTCAATGTAAATAATAATGAATCTCAGTGATTGTTTCTAATAAAAATGATTTTCAGTCATGTAAACTGTTGTTTCATTTGTATCTCATAGTTATTGGTGAGCTTGGACAATAGTGAGGCCCTATTCAAGAACACACGCAAATTACTTTGACAACGGTTTATTTGCCTAGAACTTACCGCATATCCTGCTTTTAATCATATTCGAGACAAAGTAAGTCCTCAATAATAATTTACTTATAAATATACACATTCCCCAAATAAACCTATTAAAAAAGAATTTATTGAAAAACAGGTGGTATTATTAAAAACACCAGTGGATACAGTGCATCAATATATCGATATTTAATCTTCATGTACAAGCAAATTTATTAATACATGTTTTATATTCCGCCTCGATTTACGAGCGTACTAATCATCGAAATTAATATCGCATTATGCCATAATATAGTGTAAAATATGTATAATAGACGGCGGGCGGCGACCGCACGCAAGGCAACTCAAAACACTCAGCGGCACTTCGGAATCACATTCCAAGCTACCTACTATTACATTCGTTTACGCGTATATCTACATCAGATGAAACGGCGACGCCGACTATAACATAACTATAATTCGTCTAAACGTAACGTCGCGTCCGGCGACCGGCGAGCGGCAGTAACAAATAAAACTACATCCGACTCCCCTCACGAGTTTCATTATAATGAATCGTTTAATGCTCACTTCAGTCGATCGTACAGTATAAGTAGTTCTCTTCTCGATAGGACATCTTCTCTATTATGTATATAGATAATCTGTATAATATAATTCTTTCTCACTAATATCTACACCGTTTCCAAGGGTTACAATTATATATAATCCTGTGGGGCTGGGGCGTGGTGCGGCGGCGCGGCGGCTCCGTGCGGCGGCTCTAGTGAGTCCACTTGCTCCAGGCCTGCGACAAACAGTGCGTGAGGGCGGAGTGCGTCAGTAGCGCGGCGGCGGCGGCGCGCGCGGTACCTGTTTGTCGGCGGCGTGCGGCGGCGGCTCCCAGTGCGCGTGCGGCTCGGGCGGCGGCGCGCCCGGCAGGTAGTGCAGCGGCAGCGCGTGCATCAGCGACAGCGCGGCCGCCGTGGCGCCGCCCGCGCCCACGCCGCCGTACGCGCCGCCGTACGCGCCGCCCTCCATGCCGTGCCCCACGTGCCCCATGCTGCCGACGCCCTGCACATGCCACCACACGCGTTACTACTTGTTTTGCTACGTATTTACGTTATAAGAGTCTGTTGCGATCGTTAGAACGAGCGGTGACCTGGTAGCGGTCGTGGTCGGCGTGGTGCGGGTGGTGCAGATGCGCGTGCGGCCAGTCGTCGGCGGCGGTGAGCTTCCAGGCGCGCTCGGTGCCGATGGGGCGCGGCTTGCGCTCCTCCTCCTCGCCGCCGCCCCACCCGCCCACGCCGCGCTCCAGCAGCGACTGCAACGGGGGGAGACAACATTAAATACAACAGTTAACAACAAATATTATGAATGTTCTTAGTCTTACAGTATTGGTGGCAAGAATACAGCAAAATAAAGTTAAAATCACTGATTGTAACCTGGTAAGCGTGGTGTTGTTGCTGCGGTGTATGTTGCATAGGTTTGGGTGACTGGTTCATAGGCTGCTGCTGATACGACATCAGCAGCGCGCTCAGGTTGCCCGCGTTGCTTGCGCCCGCGAACAACTGTAACAACAACATTTTACATTATGAACAATTATATACTATGTATGTATAATACCATTCCTACTACAAAACATAACTAACACTTTGCCCACATGATAAAAGATTTTCAAAATAACAATATGGTCAATGGAAGTAATATAGTATAGCTGTGTGTACCTGCGCGTTGTGCTTCTGCTGCATGAGCGGGTGGCGCTGCGCGAAGTCGGGCGCGCGGGGGTTGAGGCGCGACACGCTCTCCACGCCCACGTAGCCCAGCCCCAGCGCTGCGCCTGACATGTTCACCCCGCTGGAGATCGATACTTGTTGCTGCGGGACAAACACGAGCATTCATTATTAACTTGGTGACAAACAGTTTGTAGAGAGAGTATTAAATTATTGCTACTTGAGAGTCATGAAAAAAAATATTTCATTTATGAACTAGGATTATCATCACGTCCCACTGCTGGAGCATAGGCCAACTCACACACAAAGAGGGATTGAGCGTTAAAGTCCACGCTTGCTCAATGCGGGTTGGTAATAGACTTTATAGTCCAGGTTTCCTCAAAATGATTGCCAGATATCAATTAATTTACCATCATGTTGTGTCCATTTCGAGAGTTGTCTTGATAGATGGGTCCATTCCGGGAGAGCCCGCTCATGTCCATCGCATTTACGTTGTTACCTGAAACGTAATGTCACAATGTGAAACTACAATAATAGAACAAAAACATCCAAGACTGTACAGATTCCATGATGCAGTGATGAATAATGAATAAATTTGTCTGGGATTAGTGATGAAAGATTTGCTTGGAGTAGTAATAGTTACCGAGAGGTAAGGGCTGGTGGTAAGCCTGCACGGGCTGGTGCAGGGCGGGCGCGTAGGCGGGCGGCGGCGTGCTGCCGTGCGACGACGTGCGCGAGCACGGGGAACAGCCGCCACCTGCGCCTGCGCCGCCACCGCCGCCGCGGTAGCCTGGCGCCTTGCTCGCGTCGACCTGCGGACCGAAAATCTAACTTATAGTTACCCTGATACTGGTTTCATTATGGAAGCAAGCTTGTATTACTTGAAAGACAGAGTAGACCAAGAGTGTGGTCCGAAGACACTTAACTTCACAGTCATTTAATTTTTATGTAAAAACGGAGTAAAATCGCGATCAGAATCATTACTGAAAAGTACGATGGCCGAATTACACATTGTCGCTTATTTGGTTTTGAGAGAAGTAGATATACACTCATGATGATGCTAGTGCGTACCTGAGGCGGCGGTGGATCAACGTTGTGCGTGGCGTCACCAGATGCACCCCAGACGGCGGCGGCGCCCGCCGACAGGTCCTTGAACAGCGAGTACTCCTGCCCGCCCGCTCGGCTGTGCGATTGCTGATTACCAACAGATTAAGTTATTAGAAAATGCCAGATAATGAGGACTTCACAAAAGAAAAGATATGTATTTGACGAAATAGATACAATAAAAGCGTAGATATAGTAATTAAACTAATGCAATGATGAATTTTGTTTTCACAAAGAGTTTAATAGGTCAGACACTGAGAAGAACCTGTCAAGGTCAAAATGATTTTATTATTATACCTGCGGGGTGGTGTTAATATGTAGCGCTGAGGAAGTGTTCGGGGTATTCTCCTCATTTGCACTCCAGGAGCTCGAGTTATCTGGGCTTAGCTGTAAACAAAAGAAGATAAGTTAGTAGTCATCCAATCTTCATTATGCTGGCATGTCCTATGATTGCAGATCACTCTTTGAATTATTCGAATTCGTATCAGCATTGCACCTGTACACCTACACCTGTCTGTTTGCACGATAAACTCGTGTATCGATAGGTGTCGTTTAGGTATATCATCTATCTACGTGCTTTCTGTGAACTCTGGGCGGGTCGCTAGTAATACACATCATCATCATCATCATCAGCCTATCGCAGCTGCTGGACATAGGCCTCTCCAAGTGCACATAATACACATGTCCTGCGCGATTGGCGATTCGTCCCTAAATATATTTGAAATAAATGATTTTCTGAGCGATACGTTACCTGCACAGTGCGGTCAGGCAGGCGGTGCTGTTTGTCAGCTTCTTCTTGCTTGTGTTGCGGCGCGGGGGTGGCGGCGGGCGGCGGGGACGCGTCGCGCGCTGCCTTCTGCGGCGATACCGCTCCCGCCTGCGACGATGACCCAGGGCTGCTGCTGGGGCCCGATTGCTGTGTAACACAAATGTATTTTAAAGTGTGTATGATTGGAACTTCATTTCTGTTCGCGTAGATACGTTAGTACTTATAACGTCTCCCTATAGTGCAAGCTTTTTATTGAATGACAACATTACGAGTGTGGAACATTCAGTTAGTTTGTGACTACCGGGCGGGTAAGACATATTTAGTCTTTAACAGGTATATTTTTATTAACTTTTAGGCTTTCTGTAAGAGAGAAAAATATACAATTAACTAGCTTTTGAAAACTTTCAAAAAAGGATTTCTTATAAATAAATTAGTAATATTTTATACTCATAACCTTATTATAATTCATTTATTTATTTTTAAACACATTGATTATATTTTTAAATATTAATATAAAAAAAAAACATTTAAAAATATAAAAAACAGTTAGCCACCGATATCGGGAACAGGGTCCAAGCTACCGGTGGTTAGGGTCCCAGAGACAGAAACCTCCTCACAATACGTGCCGTTTCAAGGAGTACTGCCTTCTGAATCAGTCCCTTGATCCAGCTGTCTAACGAGAGCCTCTTCAGATGTTGATCGAGGCTCTTGGCTATTAGACCATTGGCCGTAACGACGATCGGCACGATGATAGCCGTGTCGACATCCCACATGGCAACAACCTTATTATTATTACATATTCAGTCATCTCTATGATCAGTTAGCCGTATTAGCTGTTGGATTATACAATGAGTGCACTTGGTACCTGTGGCGCAGGTCTGGGCTTAGCGTCGGGCGGCGGCTGCGCGACGGGCGCGGGGGCGGGCGGCGCGGGCGCGGCCGTCAGCTTGGCGGCGAACGTGTGTGGCCGCGCACCGACGATGGCGCCGGTGTAGGAGAGCGCCGCGCTCGTCTTGACGCCGCTGTTCACGGTGAAGCTCACGCTGGTTGATGTGGGGGCGCGCTTTTCTGCTGTTGAGGCTGGATTGTAGAAAGAATGGGTATTATTACGTGCCCATTGTCCTGAGCACTGCTTATCTGCAGTAACTCTTTCGAAGATTCAGAACACGAACCAACGAGTAAACAAAACTTTTTCGTAACGATACAAGAAGCTCGTAGCTAAGTGACAGCCGCGCGATCGATGACAAGGTACAGCGACTATGATGGGTGACCATCTTTTCATGACTCATTCCTTGGTGTTTCAGGACGTAAAATTGGTGAGTCGCCGCTGTCATTTGAACATCTTTAGCAGTCGTTACTAGCAGTAGTCAAAAGTCAGAAAGACCGACAACCAGTGTTGCCAATAGTATAGTAACTGGGTGAGGATGAGGAGATCAGATAAGTAGTCTTAATTGTTCTCACTGGTACTGTGACTCAGCTGTGTCTAGTTAGACAGGAAGCCGATCCCAACATAGCTGACAAAAGGGTACTACAGATGATATTAAAAAGTGTATACTCACTATGCGGCTGCAGTCGTGGCGGCGCGGGTCGCACGTGCTGCTTGGCGGGCGCACGCGCAGTGGGCGTGGTGCGGCTGCTCGCAGAGCTGCTGCTGCTGCTGCTCGCTCCCGCCTGCTGCATCACAAATCGTATACGTTTTAGTATTCAATTATTACTGACTGTGTATACCCTAACATTCTATTGAGTTCAATTCTTTCTAGAAATTTTGGAGACAGACATTGCTTTTAGTGTTTAATATAACACTAAGAGCCTGTTTCAGCACCTATGATAAGTTCCAGTTAGTTTATTTGGTAGATAGGGGCTATTCGGACTTAGTTAAACTGGCCCTGAATAAAGTAATCTGAGTACAACATTTATACCACAGTTAATTGGGGTGAAAGTACTTCCAAGGATTTACCATTCTTTTTTGAAGAAAATATAACATGTTTGTGTCTATACAAAATCAACTAAATGTCGCTTTGCAAAGGTAAGGTCAAAAGAATCTTAGAGTATATGTGGTATACCTTAGGCGGTGGCTGTTTAGGGGTCTTGGGTTGCAACGGCAGCGGTTGTGGGGGAGGCTTGGTGACGGCTCGCGGTAACAGCTGCACGATGTCCGCTTCGGGGTCGCGGATCATAGCCGCGATCAGCATACCCGCCTGCTTTGTAGCTTCTGCTGAGCCCCTAGACAAACAAACATAACATTTATGATGACTTATCATAGAAAAACACTGAAAACCAACGTCATTGAAATCGAAATCTGACCTAAAAATTTTGCAGTCATATACCTCTTTAGATCTCTTTAGAGTTGAGCTACTTAAACAAATTTCCGACCGAAATAAACCGGGAGGTATCAGGAGAATACACACGGCTACATATAAAGCTTTTCAAAACTAGTATAAGCTGACCGTTCAACTTGTAGAAAAACCATATAAAGCGAATCCATGATTTTGTATAACTTGATGTGTAGCCGCCGTATGAAAATACCTGTAAGAATCCTATCACATACAACACTAAGGGCCAGTTTCACCGGTTACGGATAAGTTCCAGATAGTTTATCTGGTAGATAGTGGCTATTCGTAACCTGTGAAACTGGCCGTAAAGCACAAATAATATACTGTATATTTTCTAGTTACTTGATGGTAATAATCCTCTCGCCCTGTCCCTTGCTCTGCTTGTCGACCTCGATGTGCGCGCCGGTGGCGGAGCGGATGGCGTTGATGTTGCTGCCCGCGCGACCGATCACTCGCGAGATCGCGTGGGATGCTACCGATACTTTCTTGCAGCTGAAATTTAAACAACGTGAAAATTCAAAACTACGATTTTTGTAGGTCATTGACTCAATTGAGAAACATGAAATGAAAAAGTCCGTCCGTGACCACGGTCGGTGTAATTCGGTTGAAACGTCGGGAGAAAGAGAGGTAATGTACATGCCTTTATAATTTTTCATCGCGAGTAAGACCCGTGTGTTGTGTTTAATACATGAAATTAAGTTGAATAACTCTTGCTAGATTATCTCAAGTACTGTTTTGGTAGATGTTTACCGTTTAGTGAATAGTACTGGTAGATGACGCCATGAAGAATGATGAATTATCAACATTATACAATATACAAGAATACATGAAACATCTTATCCATAAGCCACAATTGTAAGACAAACCCAATTTAGATAGTTGAACAAATTACGCTTCCGTAAATTATTCAAAGAGTTCATCTCTTAATTTTCGTAGATCAAATTCTACTAGCTATGCGTATTATTTATGATTTAGTGCAGTATGTCGCTAGCCCACAAATATGATAGGTAATAACTCACCCAGGTTCAACAGTAGAGAGCGTCTGCACACTAGACTTGCGCACGACCTCCTTCCAGCCCTCTTCACGTCGCCCGCCCACGCAGCCGCCCTTAGGAGACGTGCTCTTGCCTTCTGTCTCCCATCTGTTGCATTCAACATATACATTTGTATTACAAGGAAAATAATATGCACTTTTTTATTTTCTTGTTTAATTTACAAGACTGATTTGATCATACAGTTTCTTATTTGACTGTTTTAATAGTGTTAGACACATCATGAGGCTGAAATCTATAAGCCAAACAAGACCATAATTTAGTTTTATATTCTCATGGAATTATTCAAGCACTTTTTGAGGTTGTTACCGATAAGTATGCACACAACAAATACTACTTTGAATGTACAAATCACACTATTGCCTTTCTGAACATAATTCCGTATAGATTTCAACACACATAATTATTTACAAGTGTTATCATTACGATGCAACCCCAAACACAAACAAGCCAACTGATAGTCAAAAAATCAATGTCAATTGGAGGCCACGTAAGGAACAAAGCATTTCCTTGAAGGTGATGGTACGACGGGCATGCCGCGTACATTAGGGACAAAACAAGTTTGACACTGATTTAATACATTTACGTATAGTACGTGTATCGATACAATGTGCCGCGGTACGTTATGATGATCGAACTTACTGATGCGTGTTGTGCGTCTTTTTATTTTTGTCACTTGTGTCAACATCGTCTTTGTCCACATTGTGCCTAGTGGATTCGAAAACTTGACTCTTTCTAGAGTTATTCCCATATTTGTTAACATTCTGTACTGTAATGCTCTTAGGGTTATCCTCTTCGGGTTTTCTGTAAGAACAATATTTACTACTTTAACCCCCCTCTGTTATTATTTTGCTTACAATTTATCATCTAAACTGCTTTGGGCGACATTATCAGACCGTTGTAGCTAGTAAATAAACAAAAGTTATCAAGCATTATTATTCACTCAATCAAACGGTAAACACATGCAACTACGCGTACAGACCACCACACAGAATGAATTTGTTTAGACTATAGAGAACTATAGCCCTTCTGATGTAACTGCAAGTCTAGGACAAATTTCAAACCCAACATATTATCAGTTTATTGAAAATATTTCCAAATAAACAGTAAGTCATTCATTCAGCGTATGGTCTGTACATGATATTGACGTGTGTTTATGTTACTGACTTGTCTTTCTTGTCGGCGGGCCGTCGTTCGGGCGGCGGCGCGGGCTTGGCGGGCGTGGCGGGCGGGGAGCTCGGCGCCACGTTCTCTTTCTCTTGTTTCTTGTCGGGTTTCGGAGTGCTTTCCTTCTCCGGTTTAGTCTCTAATTTAGGTTTGCTCTGTGGACAAATAAGAAGTTCAAGTTTGGTTAGAACTTTAGTTTAGTACATCTAAACTGAACGGAGTGTCGTGTAGGGTATAGTCTGAGTGGATACATTTTTGGGATACAAGATTTAATTTCTAGCAGTTTTCTTATCATTGATTTACATTTATCAAGGAACACATTTAACATTATTTTAATAATGTAATGAAATCGACAGTTAATTAGAACATGAATTAATAATTATCGATCAATAGTCATTACTTTATCAGGTTGTTTCTTGGCAGGAGGTGCGGGCGGAGGGGGTGCGGCTGCCTTCTCGTCTTTCTTCTTCTTTTTAGATTTGCTCGTCTGCACGGGCGGAGCCTTCACGTCCGATGACGAACACGAACCCTGCATGCATCATAGACGTACACTTTATTAACTGAATACTGCACTTTGGGAAATGTTCAAGTTTAAACTCCAAAGTACGGGTTTTACGAAAGCCCAAGTTAGACAGATGCAAAAATAGTTTTAATGTTAAAGAAACCAATGGCCAAAGTATACTTTAGAGTTAATCCGCTCACCTGTGAGTTAGCATCAATCCCCGAGTCGCCCTCCTCCTTAGCGGCGGGCTCGTCGTCAGGCTCGCCGCCCTCCGAGCACTCGCCCAGCGCCTTGTCGCAGTAGAGCGAGTTCTTGTCGTTCTCCGCCTGCAGCTTGCGCCGCTCCTCCTGCATGCAAGACTAGAACGTAACGTGGTTATGCGCTTTATGGGCTACTAAAGCTATTCATTATATATAATATCATGCGCTATGTACTACTCGATTATATATTGACTTTTAATGGATCAGACAGTCTCAATCGATTTTGTTTAATGTTGCTAGAGTACAGACTTATCGATTAATTGTGTTACATAACATTTTTTTATTATAGAAAATGTAGTAACAGACCTCATATAGTTTTTGTTTACTTTATTTAGCGAGAATTAAATATCGAATTATTCGAAATGCAATAATATAATACACTAAAATAAGCATAAGTGTTGCTAATTTCTGCAAAAACAACTTTAAGCAGATCGCTTTGAATTGCATACCAAATTAAACAAGTTAATATGCATATCTACAGTCATAAAGCCTTACAGTGTGTGACGTAATGCATGGGGGTGCGTACCTTCTTCTCGAGCTTCTTCTTCTTCTTCCGCTCGCGGCGTCGCGCGGCGGCCTGGCGGCGCGACTCCTCGCGGCAGCGCTCGGCGTCGAGCTCCTCCAGCAGGATGGTGGCGTTCTGGTTGGCGCGCGCCGCCTGCGTCTCCTTCGCCGCGCGGATCACGCGCACGCACTCCTGGCACTTCTCCAGCAGGTCCTTGTCCGAGATTGTACAGATGTACCTGGGGAACAACGTCACATCATCATTCCTATGTCCTTTTTTTTCAAAGGTTAACTAACTTCTTAATTTCTAAAAATAGAAAATGTATTCAGTTTTAAAATGAAACCATAATGTAAATTCACAACAAACTAAATTAACTCCAAAGTAAATATTTAAGCTTTGTTCGGAAATACAAAAACCTAATTTATGATATGTAAAGTCTTACCTTGTCATTTCCTGGTCTGAGGGGAATTGCGTAACTACGCCGACCATCCATTTGACCACTTTAGTGTGGCCCTTACGGAAGGCGGCCATTAGGCATGATACCTATAAACAGAACATTCATATTACCTTACACGTCTAATTCACCTGTAGCACTGATATTACCAGGAAAACTGCTCAATTTTAAATTAGCTTTACGTACCTTTCTATTGTCTTGTGAGTCAATGTCGGCACCGGCGGCGTACAACATCTCGACCACCGCGAGGTGTCCGCCGTTGGCCGCTAGCCATAGGGGAGAGTTGCCTTTTTTGTTTTTCACTTCCACCGCCGCTCGCCTGTAATTAATTTAAACATAAACACACAACGTCTATATAATTGTTGAGTACCTATTTATCGAAAGCTTTCATTGATTAAAATATAATTTCTAGCATTCTCTAATCCTGTCCAATATTGGAGGTCACTGAACTTCATCGGCGTTAGATGCCTTTCCTGACATTTTATATTTTATCTGAACTAAAAACTAACCTCTGCAGCAGCAGCTCCACAAACTTGGTATGCCCTTTATCCGCGGCGATGGTGAGCGCGGTATCTCGCGACGAGGGCACGGGCGGCGCGTTGACGTCGGCGCCCTTGTCCAATAGGACGCGGCCGACTTCCACGTAGCCGCCGCTGGCAGCTTCCATGAGGGGGGTAAGGCCGGTCTTCGCGCGGTGTTCTACGTTTGCTTTGCGGTCCAGTAGCAAGCTTACTACTTCGTGCCGACCTGGTGACGAATTCAAATGATAAGTACAAAATCTGGCTAATTACGGTAAATAAATTATCAAATTTCAAGTCTAGAATATCTTATTTGGGCCATATGATGTTCATCTCGCTGGAAACTATACCAATACAAGAGGTGGAATCGGTTTTTTTTTCTTCATTACCTTGGAAGCAGGCGAGGGTGAGCGCGGTGTTACGGTTGGTCTCGATCTGCGCGTTGATATCGGAGCCGCAGTCGAGCAGCAGCCGCACGGCCGCCGTGTGACCGTTCATAGCGGCCAACATGAGGGGAGAGATGCCGAGCTTTGAACCCGTGCGGGAGTTGATTTCAGCCTAAACAGAAGGTAATGTAAGTTTCAAGATGGATATAAACCCCTACAGTACAAAAGTAACTACAGACTCGCCAAGATACGTCGACCGAAGTGTAAGATGTAAGAAAAAAATTGTCTTGCCTTAAGACAGAACGGTCGACTCCATAGATTGATCATTTTTGGAACATCGATTCTGTTTAAGTGTAATATTATGATGCATCTTTTCATACCACATACCTGATGAGTGAGCAGCAGCCTGATGATATTAACGTACCCGCCGCTAGCGGCGAGCGAGAGGGGTGTATAGTCGGAGACATTGCGGTGTTCCTTATTCGCGCCGCGACTGAGGATGAGCTCGACGACCTCGTAGCGGCCGCCGCTGCATGCGAGCGATAGAGGGGTGTCCTTCGTACGCTCGGACTGCGCCTCGATGTCCGCGCCGTGGTTTAGAAGGATCTCCACGATTTTCTCGTGGCCGGCAGTCGCCGCTAGGATTAGCGGGGTGAAACCCTGTTGAATTGACGATAAAGTTAAATTTTGCACTTATTGACCTTAATTGTTAACCTGAGAAACGACACGGTCCAGAATAATAAAAAAAAAAAAAAATTGAATCCACCAATTTCTCTATATTTTGCACTAAATAATTGAAAGATTAGCAGGGTGGTTGCGAGATGCCAGAGACTGGGTTGGTTAGCGTTTTCCGGGCTTACAATTATTCTGCTTGGACGGCGACAGGCTCATATTAAGTGTTACCTTCTTGTCACGATGCTCGATGTCAGCGCCGCGACTGAGCAGCAGCTCGACCAGGTCCTCGTGGCCGCCGGCGCAGGCGAGGGTGAGGGCGGTGTCGTGGTTGGAGTCGGTCTCGCCGTCCACGTCCATGGCGCAGTAGGCGGCCGGCGCCGGCGCGGGCGGCGTGGCCGTGCCGTACGTCTCGCCCGACCGGCAGCCGCGACCCGTACCCGCGAACCGACCCTACGGAGTACAAAAAAAATATGTAGAATGTAAAACAGTGGGATTTTGTGTGCCAGGGTGTCAAATGATTTCCAATCCCAACATTTCAAATTGAGCAGAAGTTTTAGAAATAATACTCAACATACTACTACTAATAATGGCATTATAATTAGGGAGAGATTGTTCTATTGATCCACACTTGAGAGATTGTAGCTGAGATAAAACTTACAGTAAGTGCTTATTTTTTTTTTATTTTAATTTGTATATTAAACTTGGTGTTACCTTCTTCTTGGCGGCGACGGAGGCGTTGTTGTGGTGGTGCGGCTGTTCGCGCTTGGCGTGCGGCTGCGGTGCGAGCGGAGCCGCGGCCGCCGCGCCTGCGGTCCCCGCATGCGGGGGCGCGAACGTTGCCGACCTGAACAATATTATAGTGTGATAGAGATCGGATAACACATACGGGTTTGACTTTATTATTAAACTTGAGAGGAGTATTGGTAGTTTTACAAAATGTTAAATTATTATCTCTACCAGATTTAAGAACACTCTCTACGCTGAAACAGATACCAAACATTTTAAGATAATGGAAATCATCAAAGGCCAAACATATGCTTGGTAATATTATAAGCTTTTGGTAACCACTATTAACCAACCTTGAAGTTACACCATATTCTTCATAGGGCAACGTAGGCGGTGGCAGTGCGAAGTGCGGCTGGAGTTCCTGCTGCGGTTGTTGAGGCGGCGGCGCCTGCGCAGACGACTGCGGCATCGTCAACAAGTCGTTGTCGGCCCGCGTCAGGATGATGCCGCTCTCCAGGTTGCCGGAAGGCGAAGATGGACGAACCCGGAACTGGCATCCATTGCTGGCCTAAGGGAGTTATAATTAGATGATTATTTGAAGTGTTCTTGCACATTATTTTTGCTATTTTTTTTTAATTTTATTGCTACAAAAACATCTTACTTAGGGAGACAGTAAGTCGGCCAGCTTTGCTACTAGGCCAAAAATGGGACAGTTGATAATATGTAAGAGCTAGTAAGAGTAAGCAGAGGTGCACATACAGTGACGTCAACATGGTGGTGATGATGATGGTGGTGGTGGTGATGGTCCTGGCGCGGCCAGTCGGCGGTGAGCGCCTCCTCGAGCAGGCGGCGCGCGTGGCGCTCGTGGCCCTCGCCGTCCGCGCCGCGCTCGCCCTCCGCCTCCGCGCACTTCGACGACAGGATCTCGTGCGACTTCTGCTGCATCACCTGCGCCACCGGCGCAACACAGTGTTAGTGTCAGCGCATAAATATGGTCACTTACTAAAGCCAAAGTCAGAGATGAGACATGGGCATTATCGTTTGAAATCAAGTCAAGTAATCCATCAAAAATTTGTCTAATAGAGAAGTTGATTTCACTGTAAATTTAATATAACTAATATTTTCGTATTGGCAAGCTTAAAGATCTATTATTTTTGATCCTGCAATACAAATAGAAAAGTAGTATATTGAGTCGTGTACCTGCAGTACGAGCGAGCGCAGTTCGTTGGGCGGCAGCGCGACGAGCGAAGGCACTTCGCGCTGCAGGTAGGCCAGCACCGCGCCCAGCTCGCGCGCCTCCACGCCGCCGCCCGCACCTGACCCATCCTCGCCCGCGCCACCTTCCACCAGCTGAACACGAAGAAAACACGTCAGATGATAATCGTCAAAATTAACAAATGAATATATTTTTTCTTTAACTGGTAGAGCGTGGGCTCTCGTCCTGGAATTTTGGGACATCCTGCATAGAAGTCTAGTTAGTTTCTCTCACCTGCGCCGCAAAAGCTTCAGGCCTCTGCTGCAATTCTTGCACATACAACTGCTGTTGCTGCTGCTGCTGTTGTTGTTGCTGCTGCTGTTGCTTTTTCTGTTGCTGCTGCTGCTGTTGCTGTTGTTGCTGCTGCTGAGCCGCTAGCTGCTGGAATTGCTGTTGCTGCAATTCCTGCAGTTGGTGCTGCAAGACATTATGAACATAAGTTTGTGTAACACAGATGTAAAATTCTATAACCATACTTTTTGACCGATTTACACAGCAAATTATATGATAGTGGCTACATTATCCTAGACGTACATGGTAACAACATACTTGGCTCAACTCTACGGCTTAACTGAACTTCTACATAGTAAATGGATCTAGAATACCGACTTTCTATATGTAATACATATAACAGTAATCAAAGTAATCGTGTTACGTTTGATAAAAGTATGGTTTGATAAACAACTCGCGAAGATTACCGCGACGGCACCCACTTCACTAATGTGCTGGCCGAGGCGTTGCAACGCGTCGAGCAGTAGGAACTTGCAACCGAACTTGGAGCATTTACGTGAAACCTTCGCGCGCGGACGCTCTTGTATCGGGGTGTTCTATAATGTTCAACGCGTTTAATACTTGTGGACCAAGTGTAACAACGTCCGTAAAGTATTAACCAGTAAGAAAAGTACTCGACTTTCAGGAATATTATTAGAACTAAGCTAACGATACTTTCGCAAGAGCCAACATTCAGTGTTGCTATAACCGTTTCGTACTAAGGGGACACTTGTTATAAACTCACACATTTACTTATTGAATAATTTTATTTAATGGCAACACAAATAAAAATACAGTAACAAAACAGAGTATTGCACTATTTGTGAAACTAATAGATGTTTTATGTCCACAATTAAATTAATGCTATACTCCATTATCTCAGTTCATTTCCTAACATTTACCTACACTAATGGTTGTACTACTTGACAAATATACATAGTACTTTGTGCTACGTACCTGGTTGAGGTTGGTAGCTAGTTGCTGCACTGGGAACAACTGCTGCGGAGGCGGGTACGGCGGCGTAGTGGGAGGGTGAATGGTCGTCACACCTACATTATAAAAACAACTTTAAGTCACCGCCTTTCAAGGTTAATTTTGCATATTTCACTAGTGAATGAACCCCCCGCACTTACCTGGTCAAACTTATACCACTTTCAAAACAAAAAATATGGACTCAAGAGCTCAGCACAATACAACAGTGCAACGGTTTAGTTGATTTGGTGAATGTTAACGTTTATTTCATAAGGATGTAGAGGCATTAGTCTCGCGAGAAAATTCAAGATGACAAAAAAAAAAAGGATTCAAACAGAAATTACAACAAAATAAGTGAGGTTGGTTTTGATAGTCACACACCATGTGACTATATACGGATGCAGTATATCCTGGCATTTCATTGTAAAAAAAAAAGATTTGAAACATTTCAGATGCGTGAATATGAAAAAAAGCCTTCATACAACAAAAAAGTGACGCACGTGGTTAACAAACGTAAACAAAACACGTATATATACATACACAGAAGAATGCGAGGGATTATTGTGAGGCTCAAAATCATAATGGATTAATTATGTTATAGGGACATAGTAAAGGACGTTTCAAATGGTGCCTGCATCGTAATGAAGTGAAGCCAAACATAAATACAATGCTGTGAGTGACGGGTCGTGCGTCGGACTTGCCTTGAGCGCAGAACTGTAGGTCCAAGGCGTGCAGCGCCGACGTGGCGAGCGTCGGCGGACCTTCACATACAACGTCACCGTTTTACTTTATTACAACTTATGCTTTAGTCTTAGTGGCTATAGTGTGCTATAGATTCCTCATGAGTATTGTTTTGGTCACAGCGTACTTTTGAAGTAGTGTATGGGTATGGTATAGCTTTTACAAAAAATCAAAGAATGGCTATCAGATCGGCTCTATTTCACAAAAGGTTTCCGAACCCTGCTCCCTTTCAGAAAAATAATTGGCGATTTTGAAGGTGGCTGATAGTCAGTTGGGTTTATTGAGCAGCCAAATAGCTCAGGACAGCCAAAATACGTTGGTTGTATTGTATCGAAAGTGCATTCCCACAATGATAGTAAAGTCAGTGATAAGTTCATACCTGCGGGGTCGGGCAAGTCGAGCAGGCTGCGGTCGGCCTCGGGCAGGCAGTCGCGCGGGTCCCGCTGTAACAAAGTCACGTCAGTCGGGCTCGCGCGGCGCCGCACTCCGTGCTACGTTTGGCCGCTACTAACGCCACCGGTACACAGAACTCACCACGCGATTCACGAATGTACTAAAACACTAGAAAAGTCCTGTATTTCTTATATTTGTCAAGCACCCCAGCAGTACCCAAGAACCGCACAGTGAATTATGTTGGACGCTCGTAACGTTAGCAATTGGTCTACGTGTGCGACGCCGCTGTACACAATTTACTTGAGTTAGTTTAGTGAATGTAATTATAGTGTGACTCACGTTGCATTTATTTTTAATCTGGCATTTAATTTTAACTTTCTTGTTTACGTCCTTCCACGTAAACCCCGGCGGGAGTGATACCTTAGCCATGGCGTGGTGGCAAATCTACACCGTGGGAAGCAAGCAGAGAGAAATGAAATGATAGAATCGTGATATTAAGCCAACAATATACATATGTATCGATATTATACATAGGGTGGGGGCGTAATGGTTAATTTGGAAAATTTCATACAAATGAGAGGCATATAAGGAGCTAAGCTTTACGATGTTAGGTTAATAACCCACACAGATGTACAAATGATTATCACCTTTATTCATAAACTACTAGTACAGTAAATCCATTCAAAAAAATTTAATAAAATATCAAAATGACTAAACTTATGAGTTTGCGAATAAAGGATCAATCAGTTACACTAGCTGCATAGCTCCGGCGGGGTTGCCGCGGTGTCATTCCCGAAATTATTACCAACAAGAAAATTGAAAAAGTTTACAGTAAGTTTGCCAGAATCCCAGTACTAAATAAATAGCAAGCGTTGCAGATAATTTTGATAACAGAAGCCCTTTGTTTTCATTGAAAAATTAATGAAATTGACAGGTGAAAAAAGTTAGAAAAAAAAACAAAAGACAAGACAACATGAACGTTAGTTATGCAACTAGCGTAGAGTTTTGTAAAGCCCTTTCACCAGAAATTCAGAAGTTTAATGTGATTTTTGTTCACCTTATGCCTTGACCACTCAAGATAAAGTATGTTCCTAGTCAAGTAAGAATATCTTTAATGAACTTAAATATTATATTTTATTTTTATTATATTTATATTTTATTTATATTTAGTTTACTTTCAAAGCCCATTTTAGTATGAATTAGTGAAACCAAAATGGTTGTCCTACCATCACAATAAACTTCTAAACACGTTGCAAATATTATTTTTTGGATGAACAGAGGGGATTGAAGCTAGAATGCCAATTTTGCCCTATTTTTTTACTTACTTACATACTGGTGTTTTGAACACTTTACATACTTCAAGTTGGTCAACAAATTAGTTTCCATATTCTTCAATTTACATGAAGTGCAAAGCGCTCAAAACGCCGGAAAATATTCGTTACTAAGCTATAATGTTCCTTAAAGTTAACGAGCGATATATAATTTGAGTATATTTGATAAATATCTTGCAATATGAGACATTTATGTTCTAAGTATGGACACTTAGAACATACATATCGACTTTACATTCAATTATATGTAAACATTTGAAAGGATTAAGCGCGAAGCTCTTTAGTAAATGTTGTTTCTATTATAAGCTATGTTGAATTCTGTGGGGGAATTCACGGAACTTCTCGCGGGGTTAAGGTGAATGCGAAGACTGGAGCGAAAAAATCACATATAATTTTTAGCTTTAAACGTATTTATTGAAACCACTTTCAGAGTTAAAGAGATCAAAAATTACTTCGAAGCAAATAAGCCTTATTATTTGATGTATGCTTGAGTAAAAAATCAAAAAAATATTTTTATATTGGAATTTTGCGCTCCTTTAAACTTTAACACATTACTTTCAACAATTACTAAAGAACATACTTCTTATCATTTGTAAGACCAGATTATTTGAGAGGAATTGCTTCCATAATAATGTTGAATGCTGGTCAACATGGATTACAACTGTTATGGACGATTGTGTTACTACCCACTAAACACTAAGGCTAAATATTATTTGTTCTTCGAATTGTGTTAATAATTGAAATTAATTTAGCCGTCATTGTTTTAGCGAAAAGTCGCGCAAGGAGGCCTTATTGTCAATAAATCGCAGCATCACAGACTTTCATGTAGACGTGCTAGGTCATGTTTACGATACAAGCAGTAAATACAAAAGTACATTTCGTTATGGTTTTTCGTCAAGGAACGACTCGTTCTGCGTATATGAGTTTTTTACGTGTATAAAATGAGCGGATATAAAATATGTCATGCGTATATGCGCGTATTCAGCGTGGTAGCGTCATAACTCGAACTGTTAACGTTAGTCCTTGTTGTGACCGATCCGATAATCCTCTCACTTTGGAAGCATTGTGAGACTTATTTTACTTAATACTGCGTATAAGCAAAACGACTCATTTCTTTCTTATATGGACATGTAAAAAACATAATTAGACGACAGCACTGCGATTTATCAACGATACAAGCTGTAGTATGGCAATGTATGATCACTAGGCATGTGTACAGGCGTGCGTGTGTTGGACTCACGTTGTCGTCGAGTATGTCGGGCGGCGGCGGCAGGTGGTGGTCGGAGTGCGGCGGCGCCACGCGCTGCTTGCGCGTGCACTTGTGCTTGTTGGCGTCGGCCGGCGCGCACACCGCGCCCGCGCCGCCGCCCGCCTTCTTGCGCCCCGCCACGCCGCGCTCTGCCCGACACAACATTCTCAGTTCCTAGTGCTTACATTCGACTACATATATTTAACTAGGTAATTGACGAAAATTGGACTCTTCATTGAGAATAAAGTGAAGCTTTCTTATGGAGACGACTAGTGTTTAATAATAATGTTTTTTTTTTTAATAAATTGCAATGAATCTAAAGAAAAATATGACATAACTAAGTTCTTTCAGTTGGCTATATATTCATAATGAAACTTTAACTTTAGGCTGAAGAATTACACAAATGATCAAACAAACAGAATGTCGTGCATACCATCGAGGTAGACCTTAGAGAACTTGGTGGGCAGGTCCTGCGGCGCAGGGTGGTGGTGTGGTGGGTGGTGCAGCGCGGCGTGCGCGTGCGCATGCGCGGGGAGGAGCGCGCGCGCGCCGGCCGCGCCCGCCGGGGCCGCCGCGTGGCTGAGCCCGAGCGCCGCCGCCTGCGCCGCGCTCAGGCCACTCGCTTCTTCCGCTGCAGCTACACCTAGTTACGAACGAGCTTATATAGTACTAAGTTTAAACATTTCACTTTTGCAGCATTAAAGAAATCTACGAAATGAAGAGTAAAATAAGAACACGTCTAGAAAACACAACAGCTGCAAACAGCAATATTCACTCGATATGTTCCAGCACTAAGACCAATAAAACCCAATTATATCTTCTAAATGGTATTAACAAAGTATAACTTTTCATCCAACAAATTTTCACACCGCTGTATATCAACATACCTCGTGGCAACATAACCGAGTGAGGGTAATCGAGCAGCAGCTGCACGACCGCCGTGTGGCCGCCCTTAGCCGCCTCGATGAGCATGGTGGAGTTGTCCTTGAGCTTGCGGAAGGGGTCCGCGTCGCACGCCAGCAGGAACTTCACCACGTCTACGTGGCCGCCCGCGCACGCCAGGGATAGGGGGGTATGGTCGCCTAGAGCTGTCATGCGGTTCACGTCTGCGCCCTGTGTAGAAAAATTAGAAGTTATTTATTTATTTTTAACAAATAAATTCGGATCGATACGTAGACCTAAGTTATTTCATAGTTAAACTTGGACTTTGGACGGTAAACATTCTGGGCTAATCTGCAATAGAATTTACATGTTTATTACACATAAAATCTTCTGTGGGTTAATTCAGAATTGTTAAAGATGACTTCTAAATTCTGGTAGTGTTATACCATCTCTAAGATGTGATGATCCAATAGGATGTTTCATTGTTGATACTAACACTAGATACCGCTGCTAACCTAGCTGCAACTAAGTGGACATGAAGCCAATCTCCTATTTCTTCTTGCGAAAAGGCAGGTGATGACTTTAAAGACTTGACAGAAGCTATGTAGACGTTGTAACAATATGTAACTGCATGACAAGTACCTTGCCGACGAGGAACTGCACGGTGCAGACGTGTCCGGCGCGGCAGGCCTTCATGAGCGGCGTGCGGCCGCCCTCGCTCTCGTGCTCGAGCTCGGCGCCGGCGCGCAGCAGCAGGTCGGCCACGTCCGTGTGCCCGTTCTCGCACGCGTACGTCAGCGCCGTGTCGCCCGTCTGCGTCTGCGCGTTCACGTCCGCGCCCGCGTTTAACAGGTAGCTGATGAAGAAAAACTGCCTTTAATACAACTATTTTTAGGGTAGTTTATGCTAGTAAGGAATACAAAAATGTCCCAGGTTAATTAATGATTTATATTTATTATAATTGAATCACTAATGTCTGAAAATTGGCAGGCTGATAAGGTAAATACTAGCGAACCACTAATGACACTAGATACAAGGGATAAAGGAAGCTAATTCAGAAATCATATTTACAACTTCTTAATTATACAATAATTAAAAAAATACGAATATGGAAGCACATGTGGATTTCTTGTTTCACTCTACAATGTTAATTGAATATTCTGTACCTACTGAAGTTACCTAACTATTTTTACATTATACTAGGTACTTGAAATAAATTTATAGTATCACTTACCGCACGAGTTCAAGGTGTCCCTCCTGAGAGGCTTCCATGAGAGGCGTGGAGGCTCCCAGTTCAGCGTCGGCGCCCGCCTTGATGAGGAAGTCGGCTACTTCGAGGAAACCGCCGCAACACGCCAGCGTCAGGGCAGTCTCTTGGGTCTCCTCAGTCTGCGCGTTGATGGAGGCTCCCTGACCCAGCAGGAGTGCCACCATTTCCTCGTGACCTAGGAGCATAGCACACACGTTATTGTAGGAATCTTAAAGTTATCATGAACGTATGTAAGTTGCTCTTTGACGCAAAACCTATTAAACAGATTTATAGAATGGATCAAACTTTACAGTAACATAGCTTATACATCGGAATATGTCCTTATAGTGGGCAGGATGTATTTTCCCTGGGACACGCAAGAATCCGCGAGGAACATCTAGTTCTAAAACATCATCTTCCAAGAATCGTTGAATAAAACATATCGTGCCACAAACCTTCTCTAGCGGCCTCCATGAGCGGCGTGTAACCTTCATCGTTGACCTCCTCGATGTTAGCCCCTCGTTCTAGCAGCAACATTGCTAATTCAACATGGCCGCCGCACGCAGCCAGCGTTAGCGGTGATTCGAAACTATCGGTCGGCATGTTGACCTGTGCAAAGTAATCATCATTTTTAGTACAACATTATTTCATCTAAAATATAAATAGAAAATACTAAATTGAATGAGCGTTGCACAGATATATGTACAATTCCGGATACGACCGATTTTTAACGAGTTGAAGGGTCCTTAAAATATTCAATAAGTAAAGTGGAGTGTAAAAGGTACGTCACGTAGCTGGGGGTCAGTTTGATTGAAGATAGAATTAGCAGAGTATCTGTTTAAATTTTTACACTTGAAGACTTTTAAGACGGCTTGTTAGCTATGTGGTAAAAAAGTTATCTGCTAACATTCAAACTAACCTGCGCGCCCGAATCCAGGAGCAGCCTTGCTACTTCGACATGACCATCCATGCTAGCCTCCATAAGCGCGGTATGCATCTCATCGGTCTTGTGCTCTCTGTCCGCGCCGGCCGCCAGTAAGAACCGAACCATGTCGAGGTGGCCCTTGTAGCAGGCGAGGGTTAGGGCGGACTCCTTGAACTCGTTAGAATGCGTGTTGATGCCCGCACCGTGTTCTAGAAGGATCTTTGCCACGCCCACGTGACCCGCTGATGCTGCCTGTGTACGGGGGAAAAGTGTATGGTTTAAGAAAAATATTTTGATGCAAGTTAGACAAAAGAATATGAAATAATGCCTTTCATGTAATACAGAAACATACAGATGTGATTTTTTTCTGATGTAAAAGTTAAAATATGATAAGTTATGTTGTTTGAAATTTTAATTTTTGATAAGACCGTTTGAACAGCTGAAAAAGCGACGAAGCTGATGTTTCTTTCAGAAAAAAATACAGACGAATACCGGATTCCCAAAATTGTAATAAGATTCATCTTTACGAAAATATACTAGTGCGATTTTAATGTCCATTAAACCAGTATATTAAACTTACTCAGAACCAGATAGATAGAGTAGACAAAATGCATATACACAGTTGCAGATTATCTTATTAATCGCATACTAATTATGTTTAATCTACGAAATAGCTGCGCGAAAACATAATATGTAAGTTATGATTCAGTGGAACTATTCGTGATAAATACGGAATGTAACTATGCAACGGTTATCTATGTCAATATGTTGTATTGTTCAGATTAGTGTCGAGTAGTTCGTGCGGTGTGGATGCGAACACAAAGTTATAACACAAGTTGCCATAGTCAGGAAAACGGGGGTAAATATCTCGGACGCCATGTGTAATATCTGAGTAACAAAATAGTGCCTGCAGTCTGATGAGTTTTGAGTGTCGATGATATCAAATACTTTATCAGCTCATAACTATCAGACGATGTTTGGCTTGTGACAAGAATAATGTAACCATCTTACATTATGATTAAGGCAAACCTTTATTTTTTCTGTAGAACCAAATCAGCTCTTGTCTTACATGAATACAGGACAAGAGTGCTTAGCGTTTTTCATAAAGGTGTGCATATGTAAAAGCCCGGACACTATTAATGAAAGACTCAGGGCCAGTTTCACCGGTTGCGGATAAGTTCCAGATAGTTTCATACAAATTCTGTTCAATTTTTAAATTTATCTGGTAGACAGTGGCTATCCGTAAAGTGTGAAACTGGCCCTCAAACTATAATCAATATTTAGTTGACAATCGCGGATGGTCCACTAAGTTTCTTTTGTCCAGTTAAACCTGAAATGGAGTGTTGGGAGTTGCACTGCAGTTTATACTATTGCAGATAAAATCGTTTTCTCTGTATCATTACTATATCGGAACTGTCCCATAAAATAATGTTGACATATTTGTATTACCTCCATGAGCGGCGTGTGTCCGTTCTCGTTGTGGTCCTCGACGTTGGCGCCGCTCTCGAGCAGCGCGCGCACGCACTCCTCGTGCCCGCCGGCGCACGCGTACATGAGCGGCGTGTTGCCCGAGCCCGACACCGCGTTCACGTCCGCGTGGTGGGCGATCAGCAGCCGGACGATGTCCACGTGACCCGCGCTCGCCGCCTCCATCAAAGGTGTGCAGTCGCCCTAATGGTTAAATTACATTTTTAAATCTATTTTTGGATGATTAAGTTTGAGCGTCTAAACATTCAGATATTTATAAAACAAACGTATGATAACGTTGCTGAATAATAAGGCAATGACCCTGGTGATGCGCTCGTCTTCTGAACATCTCAACTGTGATCGTGCATTAACATGCGTTATATAACATATAAAACCTAAGCATTAACTTTGAACAGTCAGTAAGTCAAGTTACCTTGATGCCACGGTCCTCTACACTCGCGTGCATGGCAAGCAGCACCTGAGCGAGCTCGTAGTACCCCGCGGAGCAGGCGAGCGAGAGCAGCGACTCGCCCTCCTCTGTGGTCTCGTGCACGGAGCGGCCCTCCGTCAGCAGCTTCCTCACGGTCCCGACGTCGCCGTCCGAGCAAGCCTCCGCCAGCGACGGCGCCCCGTCCGCGCCCACGGACGATGCCACGGTCGGCGTGGTTCCCGTTGCACTCGACCCGCATTGTTGACTAAAACAATCGCCGTAAAATAATATCAATTCTCCAAATACAAGCGAACAACGATGACGTAACGAAAAGTTAATCAGATAAGATCAAAGCTTAACGAATCACCGTCTCGAGTCGGTCTCATCGAATCGACGCGAGAATCCTTACGGACTCATCAACGTCGACCCGAGAGGCTTCCCGCCCGAACAAAATTGACTCAATCTCGGAATATCATCATGAAAAATTAAGCCTAAACGTGAGAAAATAAAGCGAACGCTTTTATAATTACAAACAAACAATCTTTGTTTATTTTTGATGATTAGGAAAGACTTGAAAAACGGAACACATGTACTGCGTATATTATTCTTTGTTTACATTAACGGCAAAGTGGTGACGCTGCGTTATAAAAGTGAATCAATAAATATTGGTCGTAGCGGAATCGGAACAAGATAGCGCGGCATCATTTACTTTATTCATAAAAAAACCGGTAAGTGAGCGGTCTGTTTTCAATAACACTGTGAAAACTAAAGCAGTGATAACATATTTACTATGATAATTTATATATAACAGTAAATAAATACTGCGAATTGTGACGTAATGGGAAAATTGAATAAGTATGTAAATCAGGGAAACCGAGTATCAATGAATGAAGCGAGAATATAGTGAAAGGAGAAAGCGTGACGTAACGTTTGATATTTTAAGATCAGATAGCGATCAAATTAGGAGCATAACATGTAAATGTTAAGAGTAATAATAAACTTTGTTTATGACAATTTTATGAAATATTAGACAAACAATCAGGATTTGTACATAATTGATTTTATTGGGACGAATGCACCGAACTATTTTTTTATATATTTTTTAAACTTTAACTAACCTAACTTTAATTTATTTACGACCTCCATACTTAAGCCATGCATATTATAGGATTTCATGACTGCGACATATCAATAACGAAAAATCCTAAACATGAGTGATCAAAACGTCAATAATCAATAATGAAAAGGTGCTATTAGCAAATCTAACGCAAAAATAAAATAAATGATATGGGAATAGAAAAATTCTAAAAAGGAACCAGTATACTTTTTATACGAGTACAACGAAGTATTTCCCGTACAATCCGAGTAAAATTGCGGGTAACAGCTAGTCGTCACACTACAAATAAATGTGCGTAAGTACACCCGCATTAGACATACCGTCAAGCATTCTTTAACTGTTTACATGGTTATGCGTGTGAGTCGGCTGTGAATCGTGAAAGCTTTCAAATAATACACAGAATCATGACTGAATGCGCTACTACGGCCTTCGAATGAACTCGACTGACTTATCTAGTGTTACCCAGAAGCTTTAACAAGGTTTGTGTTCAAAATGTATTTGCGAACCCAAAGTACATAATTTTCAGTCTATTATTATTCTAACTAAAATTTCTAAAACTGATAATGCAAACAGAACTCGTTATAGATGGCACACGAAAAGCTCGATACAAGATATCGTTCAAATCGTAAAGATATTTCCACTTTATTAAAACTTAGCTTATACTACTGGGGTTAAGATATTGTAATGAATTTGAATAAACTTAAAAACTGACAATGTTATTTTTATCATGAGTGTCCTACTTTCTTCGGTTCCACACTTCACCTTTTAAAGGCAACTAGGTTATACGTATTCTATACTACGGCGAAATTAGGGCAGGTCGTCTAGAAGAATTGTTTGACTGTGTATTCCAGATTGATATTACAGGCGTTCCCAGTCCCTAGGCGTCTAAGAATAGATGTTACAGTTAATTTGTGTAACAACCTTTAAAAAGGTTAGATCAATATGCTTGATGGAGGCTGAAGCGATTGTTTGTTGGAGCATTCGTATCTTATAAAATCTAAATACAAGAACAGTCTAGACAAGGGTTTACATAACACATGTGATTAGTTGTCTCAAAGTGCTCGGATGAATCATAGACACAGTGAACTTCGCCTGTCGGCGTATTAAAATGAAAACATGCAAACCGAAATGGCATTGAAGGGTCTAGTGTTATTACATGACTCTTCTGATCAAACGACCATTTGCACTAAGTAGTATATTATTGGGCATTCTATACCACTATCGGCAAGTCGCTCGGCGAGTGCGCCTCGCTGCCGATAGTGGTATAGAACGCCCAATAATCGACAGTCAACTCGACTCTCTACTCGACCGACGATCGTTCGAGTTATACTCACTTTGTATAAATGAACGCGAAAAAGACAGTAGATAGGTACCGACAGTTTAAATTTATAAAGATTGTTGTAGTAAACTTTTACTCATTGTCAATCAGTCTGTCGGCAACAGTAATCATGAAATTTGTTAAACAACCACAATCGCTGCATGTACGCACAATTTGCGATGATTTTTGTAAAACTAGCTCGCGTCATGGAGAATTGTTACCTAATTCAGTACGATGTATAATTTGCGGACCATCGAATTGTGGAAAAACAAATTTACTTATTGGACTTCTTATACATGAAAATGGTTTACGGTTTCAAAATGTTTATGTCTATTCAAAAACCTTACACCAACCAAAGTATATTTTTTTAGAAAAAGTTTTACAACGGATACCAATTATCTCACTCCAGAAATATCAGGGGAATGAGGAAGTTATAAGCGTTCAGGATGCGAAACCCAACTCCGTGATTATATTTGATGACGTTGCTTGCGAGAATCAAACTAACATGCGCGATTATTTTGCAATGGGAAGGCATAAAAACATCGACTGTTTTTATTTAAATCAAACGTATAGCAAAATTCCTAAACAGCTAGTAAGAGATAATGCTAACTTAATTATATTATTCAAACAAGATGATATTAACTTGAGGCATGTTTATGAAGAACATGTTAACACTGATATGACATGGCTTGAATTTCGTGAAATGTGTTCTAAAATATGGAGTGAACCCTTTAATTATGTTGTAATTAATAAAGATTGCAACAAAAATAACGGATGTTATAGAAATAAATTTGATACTTTTGTAGTCTTTGATTAAAAATACAAATATAAGACTATGATACTAACATGATATCATTATTCCTTGACCGACTCTTAATCGATAACTATCATAGTCTACTGTTATGGAAAAATCACTGAAAAGACAAATTGTTGATGCTGCTGAAGCTGTAAAGAAAAAAGTACGAAAAATGCGAGATTTTGAGATCGAAAATAGGCAAGCATTGGAAACAGTTTTTAAACCTGTAACAGAGTCTCTCAATTTTATAGCTAACACCAATAAGCAAACTGAACTCTTGCGATCTAAAGAAGTTCAAGAAACAAAAGTTCCAAACAAAAACGATACTTTGCAGAAAGACAGTTCTAGTAACGAAGAAGACAGTGATGCGGAAGAAAATGAATGTGATGCCTGCAGTGACGAGTCGTACCAATCATTAGAAGAGAACAATCAAGAGCCTAATACATCATCCTGGTCAATATCTTCAGAAGCACTTACAGACATCCCATTTGGTGTTCGATCGGAGCGAGGACAATTGATGTTAGGTTCTGCTGTCATAACGATCAACGACAATTACATCACTGTTACTGGACGGAAATATCAAAGCACTCCTGGACTGAGACAATTGTTACTGAAAAAGGACGTAGATTTGAGCTTGGTTACAGAGTCTGATATGCAGAATTATAAAATGATGTTGATTACCACAAACGCACATCGTCGAGACTTTGACTCAAACAAACCAATAAAAAGTAATAAAGGACAAAAATATTTGCAAGTTATAAAACCTCTTTTTCAACCATCAAGTACTATTCAAAACAATCAATCAAAGGGGAAAGGGCTACCCTTAACAAAAATGTGGAAAAAAAATGTAGATTTTGTATATTGGGATGATCCTAATGAACTTGTGGAAAGGTTAAAATTATTAATTGCATCTCGAGACGCTGGTAACACTGGTTTAGACAACGAAATTATATCTATTATTGAAGAACTACGTGAAAGTAAATTGATTATGTAATAAATAAATGGTATAAAATTTTTACTGTTCATTTTATTATCAACCTTTAAATATAATACACCTTAAATATGAATGTAGATAAATTCGGTCACCATATTCATAAGAGAATGCGTTTCTCTGAATTATTAGAGTTCAATGAAAATGCTTTGCTAAAGTCGGAAAGTGGTGATTTTGACTTGAAAGAATCTAGATTGAGAGGAATTAGATCTCCTGTAGACACAGATGATGCTGTCAACAAGGGTTACGTTGATCGATTGTGCGATCAGAATATAAAGGAACAGAATAGAATGATTGGGTTGTTGCGTGCTCAAATTATAAAAGATGCACAAATAACGATCCAAGCTACTTTAAAAGCGAAGATACCTGAAATTTTAGTCCAGTTGGAAGATAAGTTTTATAACAAAGCGGAAGTGCAAAAATTACTTGAAAAACTCCATGATGGCAAAACAACAAATCGTTAATGAACTACATAAAGCAGCACGCAGAAACTTTGTTAGACGTTCAGTTATTTTAAAAGGTATAGATGACTTATGGCAAGCTGATCTGATAGATATGCAAAACCTAAAAAAGTTTAATAAAGGTTATAGTTACATTTTAGTGGTGATTGATTGTTTTTCAAAGTATACTTGGACAGAACCAATAAAGTCCAAAAGTAAACTAGATGTTTCTCGTGCATTTGAGCGAATATTAACTACCAGCAATCGAAAGCCTGATAATTTACAAACTGATTCTGGAACAGAATTCTATAACATAGCATTCCAAAAGTTAATGAAGAGCTACAATATTAACCACTACTCCACGTTTTCTACCACGAAAGCTTCAATTGTAGAACGGGTAATTAAAACAATTAAAAATAAAATGTATAAATATTTTAGTCTTATTGGGAACTATAAATGGATAGGTTCACCATTAGAAGTTATTCTAAAAACCTATAATAGTGCAAAACATCGCACCATCAAATTCAAACCTTTCGAGGTAAATAAGTTGAACGAGTCAAAGATAAGAGAAAATATTCAAAAAGCTCAAAAACTAACATCACGCCGATGTCGACCTAAATTCAAAGTGGGTGAAAATGTTCGGATCAGTAAATACAAACATATTTTTGATAAAGGTTACACTCCTAATTGGTCGACTGAAATATTTACTGTAAAAAGGGTTAATAAAACTATACCAGTAACATATCATTTAGAAGATCATCGAAAGCAAACCATTAGAGGATGTTTCTACGAACAAGAACTTCAAAAAACTAGCTATCCAGGTGTTTATTTGATAGAAAAGGTTCTTCAAAGGAAAGGAAATAAACTTTACGTTAAATGGTTAGGCTTAAGCAACGAAGAAAATAGTTGGATTGATAAAGATGCAATTGTATGTTAGGACTATGAATATATAAACATGTTTTAAGGAATTTTTCATTCATTACACTTTTTACTATGCAAGGCGGTGGACTAGTCAATAGTGTGATTAATAATTTACCATTCGAACTTCATTTGCCTGGTTATAACTATTGTGGACCGGGAACAAATCTTGAGAAGCGATTACTGCGAGGCGATCGAGGTGTGAATAAACTAGACGAAGCTTGTATGCATCACGACATCGCGTATGCAAATCACCCAGACTTATCTAATCGTCACAAAGCTGATTTACAACTTTTAAACATGGCTAAACAAAGACTTAAATCAAAAGATGCAGGGAAAGGTGAAAAACTTAGCTCCTGGATAGTGAGCAAAGTTATGAAAGCCAAACTAAAGTCAGGTGCCGGTATTAAAACATTTAATGCCTTTGTATCAAAAATTAAGTCAAAAATTAAGAAACAAAAACCAAAAAATAGTAAAACATTAATCAACATTGCTTACTCAGCTGCGAAAAAGATATTTCCAGACATTCAGAAGATTCGCATACCCCGTGTTATACCCATACCGAAGACGGGAGGAGTCTTACCCTTAATCCCAATTTTCGCGGGATTATCTGCTTTAGGAAGTTTAGCTGGTGGTGCAGCGGGTATTGCAAAAACCGTAAATGAATACAAGGCAGCCCAAAAAAGCTTGCAAGAAACAGAACGACACAACAAGACCATGGAAGCTTTAGCATTAGGCAAAGGGTTATATATTAAGCCTCATAAAAACGGTAAAGGTTTATTTATAAAATCTCCAAAAAACTGAATAAAAGGCTACCTAATCGTCCTTTAACTAATATCGATATCAGTAAGCATGCACGCGACATCCCATACTTTCGAGGAGTCTATATGAAGGATCGGTTACCAAGAACACCAAAACGCATTGAATGTGCTATCGTCAACTTAGATGATTCACGAAATGAAGGAACGCATTGGGTAGCCTATGCTAAAATAAACAATTATTGTGAATACTTTGATAGCTTTGGAGATTTGAAACCTCCAATAGAATTAATGCTGTACTTTAAAAATTGTGATGTTTTTTATAACTATACTAGATTTCAACAATTTAATACTGTTAACTGTGGACACTTATGTTTAGAATATCTTCGTAAATTTTGGAATAAATACGTATAAATTTTATGCATTTCTTTTATTTCGATCATTTTCATCATGTCACTCACCTTGTCGATAACTGCAAACTCGTCCGATTTATGTACGTATTATCCTAATACATTACAACTGGACGGACATTATGAGTGTGCCTTATTACATTTCTCAACATTTAATTCAATTCCAAACATCGACAAAACAAATAATAAGTTATATTATGGCTCTAACGAAGTTCTTGAAATACCTGAAGGCACATATGAACTACAAGATATCAACGATTATTTAAAATCGGAAATGAAAGATTGTTCAATAAAAGTACAATGTAATAACAATACTCTAAAAGCTTTGATATACTGTACCAAAGATATCAATTTTACTAGAGATGGGACTTTTAGAAGATTATTAGGGTTTAGTAAACAGATTTTAAAAGCAAATAAATGGCATGTGTCCGAGTTACCAGTCAACATTTTGCCTACGACCGTGATCAGGATAGAATGTGATATTGTAAGTGGTTCATACATAAATGGAAAACCTAGTCACATTGTACACGAATTCGCACTCAACGTGCCTCCTGGATATAGAATTATAGAAATTCCGAAAAACGCCATATACTTTCCAATCAACCAAAACAACATAAGTAGTATACATATCAGGCTATTAGATATAAACAATCGCTTAATAAACTTACGGGGTGAAGAAGTGCAGCTTTATTTACATCTTAGAAGAAAAAATGATTGACTACAATAAATATGTACATCAACAAACTGGAACCGTCAGTTCTACTAAAGTGATCAAGCAAATAAGACCTCGGCCTCGCCCTAAGAAGAAAATAAAATTAACTAAAGACAACAAGGCATTCCTCAAAGCGATCGGTTTGCTAAAATGAATATCTTAGACGTGTTATCGACTCCGACTTATGACAATACTGTTGAAGGAATTGAATTTCATTCTTACAAACCGTACGTAACAAGCTTCAACAGGAACGATGAAATCCGCATACCTATTAACCAACAGGACTTGTATATACTTCCGTCAGCCAGTACCCTGTATTTGGAAGGAACTGTTATCGTAAACAAAAAGGATATGAAAGAGAAAGCCGCTAGTGTTAATTTTACTAATAATGCTCTACTCTATCTGTTCCAAGATATAAGATACGAGCTGAATGGAGTAGAAATTGATAGAATAAAAAATGCTGGCATAACTACCACCATGAAATCGTTAATATCGATGAGTGAAAGTGAATCAAAGATATCCCATTCATGGGGCTGGAATATCGATGGAATAAAAAATATTAATGGAGGTAGTTTTTCCGCTTCTATACCACTCTGTAACATCCTCGGTTTCGCAGAAGATTTTAAGAAAGTCGTGATAAATAGTAGGCACGAACTGATATTGCTACGAAGTAACACTAATCTGAATGCTGTCAAACTTAACACCGGTGAATTTGTAGACGACGTTCAGATAAATAAAATCATCTGGCGTGTACCGCATGTTAAAGTGTCCGATAAAGAGAAAATAAGCTTGTTAAAACTGTTAGAAAAAGATCGACCACTCCAGATGATATTCAGAAATTGGGATCTGTACGAATATCCAACTTTACCTAAAACAACAAAACATACCTGGTCTATCAAAACTTCCTCACAAATAGAGAAACCAAGATATATAATTATGGGTCTACAAACAAATAGAAAAAACAATTCAAGTTCTGATATGTCCCAGTTTGATCACTGTCATATTCGTGATGTTAGAGTATACCTAAATTCATCTTACTTCCCGTATGAAAACCTAAATGTCAGCTTCACGAATAACAGAATCGCTTTATTATATGAGCAATACGTCAGATTTCAACAATCTTATTACGGACGTCGCCCGGAACCCTTATTAAGTGAGAAACAATTTAAAGATTTGGCGCCGCTATTTGTCATAGATTGTTCTCGACAAGCTGATAATGTAAAGACAGGACCTATTGTGGATGTAAGAGTAGAAATTGAGAGTGATTCGGATATACCAGATCAAACTTCTGCATACTGTCTTATATTGAACGACTGTATAATTGAGTATAAGCCGCTGAGTAATACTGTGAGAAAAATATCATGAATCTGAATACTATCATATTAGATGTTCAAGGGTTTAAAGACCAAAACAATAATTTTATAATAAAAGAATTAGCTTTTGCTAATCGTGATTATACGCAAACATTTTTAATAAAACCACCATACTTGTTCAAATACCTATCAAGAGACGAAAAGAGACAGGTAAAATGGTTGGAAAGGAATAGAGGTATTTATTGGAATGAAGGATATATTGACTATAGAGAATTTCGACGTATAATCGTTCCGTATCTAGAAAATAAGGAAATAATTGTAAATGGTTTGGAGAAGGTGAATTGGGTAAAGGACCTTTGTGTAAATTGTAAGGTATCAGACCTGGGTACACAACAATGTCTTAATTTCTCTGCTTTGCATAAAAAATACTGTGAAGGAAGATCTAATTTTAATTGTAATAAACATCTAAAGCATTGCGCACTTAAAAATGTACTTTGTTTAAGGAAGTATTTAGAATGGGTATAAAATGTAATGTGTATAATGTACTTAGATTTATTGATTATTAAATAAAAATCGAAATAAGGTAAATATGGTTTTATTTTATTAAACACCTCACTCTTCTCTGAAAAACACTCTAATATGAAATTAAATAAAAACATCTAGATACAAATATAAATATTAAAACATACAAGTAACATAGTTTACACAGTATCTATTAAAGATTTTGATATTTTCTTAACTAAAGACTCAGTTTCGTCCATAACACTGTCCATAGCATCTTGAACAATATATTGTGCGTTTATAATAACGTTCTCACTGTCACTATCACTATCACTGGTTTGAGGATTGTTATTACAGAGATCTATGACTGAAATTTTTATTAGTTTAATCCCTTTTCGCTGTAGTCGTCTCATAACGAAGGATTTGGTTTGTTTTTGCTTTTTCAACTTTTCCCTGCATCGTTGTTTTGGTTTTTTCTCCTTCAAGATTTGTTTGCTGTGCTCGGGAAATAGCTCAGAGAATCCCTCTAAGGGATCCTGAGCATACTGGCTGAACACAATCTCAGATTCTGAAGAAATCTGGAACCAAAATATATAAACACAATTTATAACACTATCCTGTTGGTACCTATAGCGCTCGAAAGCGTTATAATTGAGTTTTCTATCAAGGAATTTCTCAAAAACAGCCTAAGTCTAGATCGAGTTTAGATTAATAAAAACAGGCTCTGGCAAAATGTAAGTGTACTGTACACCTCTGTCAAACGTAGTATTATTTTTATAATTATTAACACTGCTGCGAACACAATCGTTAGTTACCAAACAATCATAAAAAAATAATTTAAAATATTTTACTCACCGACATGATGACTTCTGATCGTAGTTAAAAAATATTAAACAGACGTTCGCGTTAACTAATATTTTGTAAATGATGATAAAATAATTAAATATTGTTACAAAATACTAACGTCAACTAAGCATTTTGTGTCTCCAGGCTAAGTAAGGGTAATGAACTGCAACGTAGGTAATAATTACACAATGACAAATAGCGCCTTGTAAGCGTGTTATTTGAAAGTAGTAGTTATTCGAAAATCAACCTTATAATGCATGGTATTCTATGTGTATAGTGTAACTGCAATAACTGCAATCGGTATTTATTTTATTTACCGATTTAAAAAAAGAGTGTAATGATATTTTAAAATGAATAGGATTTCATAAATGAAACAAGTCAATAATAATTATAATAATTCACATTTTATTTCATTATTGTACATCACTAACATCTATTATATTCTAAAACTAAGCTTAAATTAATACATGATTACCTGTAGATAACACTTAAATTAAGATCAAAGTAATTCATTCTTAAATATAAATACATGACCCCAGGCTCGGGTTGATATTTGATCCACAGATATCGATCGTTTGTCATCATTTCTAGATAAAGCAACTTTGTTGACAGTCCGAGTAAATATTTCATGTTTTATTGATTTAAACATATTATTTTTCCTCCGGATTACTCCACCATTAAATAAAATGTTTTCATAGTCTGATAAGTTTAAATCCCTGACCACGCATGATTTTATTCCTTTCGCTTTTTTAATGATATTATTAGAGGTTTTTATAGAGTAAAGTTTCGATCTCAAACCAACAAAATCTGATATATATTTTCCTCCCATTTCATCTTTGAAGAGACCGGGAACCTTTTTATTTTTAAGCGGTATCTGTAAATCATTCGTGACTTCATAGTTGCTGGTGTCAAAATATTGCAAAAAATTATATTTTAAATCATGGTAAAAATCGTTAGTGTATATTTTATAGACAAAAGAATCGGTATCTGTGTAACAAAGCTGCACTCGATCTTTATAAAAAGGCTTTACAATATTGTAATGAAAGTAATACATGTGTGCTTTTGAAAGTTCTAACACAGTGAAACCTATGTATATAGGCTTATCTAAAATAATTTGATCAGGTTTCATTTGTATTGCAACTAAATTTTCAGATAAAATAGATGCACTGTGGAAATAAGGGTTGGCTATAAGTTTCTCAGCGGATATAAATTTCTTAGTTCGATTGGACTGATCGCACCATTGATTAACTAAATGAACGGTTACTCTATTTTCAGTATTTTCTAATGTTTTTCCAAAAACACTGTTATTTAATAATTTAAAAAAGTCTTGTTCGAAGGAACTTTTTGCTTTTTGTCTTAATTGAGTATTTAACTCTATGTATTGTTTTAAATATGGACTCTGTCTAAAAGTAATAGCTCTATGAATTTTACGTAATATTAAACCATGTTCTAAACATTTTTTTAAATGAACGTAATGAATTACATAGTTGTACTTATTATACAAATTTGCTATAAGTTTCTTTGATTTACCACCCGGTGGTACACATTTTTCAGGACAAAATGGTAAGTCATTATGGTTATTATGTAAATGCTCGGGATACAATAGATCGACTTCTAATATGAAGCCCCATTTTGCGTTATCCTCTATAGCGGTAACATTAAAATTAGCTAATTCGTTATCACTTAAAAATCTGAAACTAGAGTATGGTAAATACTGACACATGCTATAACCGTAAAGATTATTACAATCCAAATATACTATGAAACTCTGAGGTTGTGACGGATTATATTCAGGCATGTATTTGTGATTGGCTCTAGCATACCGATGGGAACACATGCATAAACCACCGCGTATACCGCTTTGTATCATTCTGATGATAGCTAAGTCCGACACGAGTTCTAACCGAACGCCCGTTTTTAGCAACATTGCATCGAAAGATAAACTAGGTGCAGTAATATAAAACGCTGGGTCAAGATTGTAATATTGTTTGCAGGTTTTCCGAAAATTTTGAAATACGTCTGTCAACAAAAGCACATCCGTTTTTAAGTATAGGTCCGTATACTCACCGAGGTTATTAATATTGAATTCAGTCCAAACAGTCTGTGCGTGATTATAATCTTCATCAGTAATGTCTTCGTTAGACAAAGAATTATAAAAATTAACTTTAGGTGGCAAAAATTTTTGATCGTAACATCCCCAATTGGTCATGTGATCATATGGATATATTCCTTTTCTTGTCAATAAATTAAACTGTCTATCTTTAGGAAAATGAAATCGAAGATTAACAAAATCTTCCACCTGCAATGTTTTAGCGAGCTTGTCTAAACTTGTCCCTAAAAAGTTGAATGAATCTAAAAATCTAATACAAATATACTCGTTATCAGCAACAGGAATAAACTTGGTAAATGCTATGTATTTTTCTTTAGTCTTAGGGATTATTTTAATTGCGCCTGGAATTTCTCCTAACTTTTTTATAAATAAATGACAATCGTACCCTGATAAATTGTGAAAAAATATTGGAATAAACTTAGGCACTTTATGTTGCAAATTACAATGTCTATGTGCTGCACCTCGATATACGCCTGTAATATGACAATGATCTCTTACTTTATCGGTCAAGAGTAAATTGTCGCAAATATGACACTTAACAGCACGTTTGAACTCAAGAGAATTTTCATTACTGAATATCATAGGCTCGTTTTTGGATATAATTCTATGTATTTGTTTTACATCCTCAGTAAGAAAATGTATGAATTTCGAAACACAATCATTACCGCGATAACTTCTATAGCCCTCAACGGTATCATTGTTATTTGATGAGACGACATTATATGCGAACGCCGCCGGCACGTGGCGCTGTGAGTATGACGTGTTAGCGGTGTTGAATTCAGTGCCGGAAATGGGTTCAAGTAACGTTTCGAAGTCCGCGTATATGACAAATGGAATACTTTGTTTCCTATCATAATTTTTAAATTTTAAAAATGATCCTTGTTCCGGTAAAACAGTGACAATCCCTCCACACAAGTGGGATTCAATTTGACTAAGTGTTGGAAAAAACAGTAAACATGTTTCACAAAAATATAGTTTACCATGATGTTTGGTCATCTGATTTCTAACTAAACGAGATAAATCTTTGATAAGACAGTAATGAGAATTGTTATTGTTTTCTATAAACAGTAGATGGATACTTTTATTAGACTTATTATTCAACGTTGTATACAATGGTCCAATAATTGTCTTCTCATTTTTCAAACCATATACAAATATATTGATAGAAGGATTATTTTTCTCAAAGATAGCTATGTCCGAGAATGTAATTGGAAATGTCAAATTATTAACATTCAAAACATCTTGAAAGTGGGGATAAGACGAAGTTCTATCGGGATGTCTATTTGTGGGGTACAATGCCGCCACAACACACCACAAAAAGCAATACTCATCATTGTTCCGAATATTCAAACAAGCTCTTTTACTTTTTATGAATTTCGGTAAATTAAAAAATTTAGATCCGCTGAGTGGTTGATATTTATTAATATTTAATTCTAAATGTGAATTGCCTAAAAATGTCCAACCACTATCTCTTTCCTCAAATTCTTCAATTTTTTTTAGTAGTAAATCAACAATCAATTTATAAATAGCATCAAAATCGTAATTAAAATGTGTAATAAAATTGTTTGTTCGGAATGACTTTATTTCTTGTTGATCATTTTTAAACATAAGAAAAGAAGCAAACAGTTCGCAGTTTATTTTGACAGAGGTGTGTTTCTGTATTGAAGTATCTATTAGATGCTTGACTTGTGTACTAATACTTTTGAGAAACATCTCAGGGAAACTATGTATTTGTTCGCCTGTCGCTGTGATTTTGTAACTTTTAATTCGTTCTTTAAAAGAAGAATTAATAATTGCAACATTATCATAAATAGGGGTAGAACTATTGTTTTTATGTATATTGCTACGTAAATGACCAGACCATCGACGATTATCTACAAATACTTTGCAGTCGGAACAGTGAGGCATTATGTTATTGTTTGAATCAAAGAACACTTTAAATAATTATTTCAATAAAATTAGACTAGGTAATACTTACAAGTAATATTCACGTCTTAGGTATATAGTTACAAAATATTTTAAAAAGTTAGTAGGACTTGATCAGGACTATTTTACGTTCGTTCCAAGGTCCTTGTGTAGTTATTCACAGGCAAGTCGATAATTATGTTTAAAGGCAGAATACATCTGAAATAAATAAAATGGATGCATTAGATACATAACCTGATTGGGTAGATTATGGTATATTCTGGGAAGAAAAATATATTTAATAATTACCTGCGAAAATGGACTTATTTATACATTAGAATGTGTATCTGCGTGGTCCAAATATGATGGTATACTTCAGGTAATCAAATAATTCTTCACAGACAAGTCGGTAATATTATGTTTAGATAGAATATATCTGAAATAAAAAACATGGTTATATTAGGTACCTACTGATAAAGAGTTAATATTTGTAAATTCATGGTTGAAAAATGACATAATTATTGTTATGTTATGATATTTGATAATTACCTGAACAATATTTCAGGACCCAATGATACAGTTGACAAAGTTGCTTCATAAGATGAACTTTTTCGTATATACTTTGTGGTGTGTGATCGATTAAAATATTTATTTAAAATAATTGACTTGATTGTTATGTGACAGTATAGAAAGGTGCTAACTCCGAGAGACCTTTGAGGTTATGAATAATATTTTAGGATATATTTTTATTAATATTTTGTCTACAAAGCAGAAAAATATTTCATCATAAAAGTTGTTATTACCCAAATATAACACGAGTGCTAAACCTTATTATTTATTTCACAATCACAATAATCAGCTATTTTAGTTAGGGCTGGTAATAACTTGATAGCAATACACAAATTTCACATAATGCACTAATACTATTAATATGTATCATAGTATATCGATAGATATTGATGTTTATGGTTTCCTCATGGCTGTTGACGTTATTACAGGAATTATATTATGTATTTATTTTAGAAAGTCTAGAAAAGTACGTGGTAGACGACAATAAGTTCATCTTTTCTAAACAAGACCTCAACGTAGATGGCAACATAAGTATCTGCCTTAAAAACGTTTATTTACATCTTCAAAATAATAAAATCAATGTGGTGTGTGGTGAATCCGTGCACGCTATCGTTTGATCAGCCCTAGCTCATTTCGCTGCATCGACATTTGGTTCGACAGCGAAAAATATTCCGTCGTCTTCATTTTACAAACGCGTATAATACGACTATAGAAAAAGTTTCTATAACACAGCAATACCAAATTGATTGTAGCGGGTTTTAACATGCTTTACTTATAATTCAATTTTAATTTATAAGCTACAAGTATTCAGTACAGAGTATTCGCAGTCTGCAAGTGCAACGAAGTGTTCGGTTATCTACAGTATACAACTCCGAGTTGCCTACATTATCAGTGACAACATTGTCAATAGCCATTCGTTGCTGTCATCTACAAGTGGAACTTCTGATTGAAAAAAATGTAAGTCTAACAAAGTATTCTGTTCCTTTTCCTGGTTCACACTTGTGATCCGCTTGTTATCTATAACTATGTTTGTTTGTTTGTGAGCGCGTTACTTTACAGATCAGTCGATCATCATCTAAAATCTCTCCGGTTGCGCTATCTTATTGGAATATAGAACCAGTGATAACCTGAACACTTACCCTACGCAATGGAGATTACTCCATTGAGAAATAATTATAATTATGTGACTAAATTTCCTCTATCTTTATTTCAGGTCAGACTCAGAGTGTGAATACTCGCAAGCATCGATCACTGGACAAAAAGTGAAGTCTAGCCGCAAAGCATCTGCAGACAGCAATGGGAAACGCAAGATGCAGTCACAAACAACATCAGCAGCTCGAGCTAGGTAAATAATATTTTGAATGAATTATCTTCTAGCATTGATTAAATTATAACAGTCAAGTAGATAGGCACGTATCTACTTATTGAATTATAATCATGCAATTTACATAGGTTTTTTTAATATTCCATTTGTTTAATAGTCATGTGTAGCATTTTCTTTACAAATATCCAAGGTATCTTTCACAAAATATTAAGCGATGTGTGTATGTGGGTTGCTTACACGCGTCGTTATATTTTTTTACCACAGACGTCTTTTATCCATGCATCGCTCGTTCTAAACACTAACTAATAACAGCTTTCTTTATTGTTTCAGTAAGAAAATCAATACTGACATCGACATATTCGGCATCCGCAAAAACCTCGACATCCCACACAAGGAAAAGTCACTGGATCACCTAACTTCATTTTTTGTGAACCGCGTAGCCAGCGGTTGCGAGCGCCGAGCAACGGTCACCGAGGGAGAGTTCTACATCGACTGTAAGGTGTACAAGGCTGACGACGCTCACTCTACCGACTCCGCCGAGCTGTGGAAGAAAGCGCTCGTCCGAATCAAGTTCCAGACTGACGCGGACTCTCCTCAATGGCGAAAATTACAAGAGCTCGTGCGTGCGGCTGATATCTTGTTTCCAGACAAACCAACATTTTATGATAATTAAATCCAGTAGCTAACTTACAGTTGTTTATTATTTACACTAACAAACCTTTAACGCTTTGCATGTTCACAGCAAATGCAAACTCGAGTGATCGCCCGAGTACAGTAAGTAAATGTAGAGTCGAGTTGATAGTTGATTTTTATCATTCTCTGAAACGCGGCATACTAGCCAGGCGTATGGAAGATAGTGGTAAAGAGCAAGTTACTAGTCACTGGTTAAGTTAATCGTTCCTAATCAAGTACGCTACACAATGAACTGTTCCGTTCGAGTTTATCGGTCGAGTAGAGAGTCGAGTCGAATATCGATTATTGGGCGTTCTATACCACTATCGGCAGCGAGGCGCACTCGCCGAGCGACTTGCCGATAGTGGTATAGAATGCCCAATAATATACTACTGCACTACTTGATAGTTTGTACTTATTATTTTAATTAATAGAACACCGCGTCATTTGATCCCGTTAATTTGTTTCTAGACTTATTTAGGACATGTAGAGGTTTCTAGATTAACGAAGATGGAATGCATTTACTATATTTTCGTTAGAAAATGACTACGCAAATTGTAGTTTGACAAATATAAAGAATTAGTCTGTACTTAGTGAACAGTTGATAGAATATTCGTGTCTGACGTACTTTTTGTCCTGGTGGTGGTGCCGATGGTGCGGTGGTGGTTGGTCGCTGCGCATGCGCGTGAGCGCCGCGGCCGCCTCGTCGAGCGCGCACGACACCGACGACGTCAGCCGGCGAAGCACCTCCGGGTCGGCGAGGTGCTTGCCCTCGCCAGATAGCTTGCCGATGCCTGCAGACAAATGTGCATGTCGAATTATAAGCTTCACCATAATTCGTCGAGGTATTTCCTTTATTCAAAAGAGAGGCGGAGATTGTCTTTTAAATGAGATATTTCCTATATAGCCCTAAACTCTTATTGTTTGTGCTTTTTATGAAAGTGGTTCTATGTTATGCTTATATAGCCCAACCTACATCAGAGGCATAGGAGGGAATTAACACTAACAAAAAGTTGCGGATGAGTGACAATATTATAAGTGGTAAATGTATTACCTGTACACTGCCTACTTGAAAAGTATAACATATTTAAATCAGATTGGCAAATAACTTTCAGCTGTAACTATAAGTATTGATCAATGCAGTCTGAAATGTTCATGAATTTGTCCACTATCAATCTGAATTCAACAGAAATATTTATTTCTGAATCGGGCTTACTAAATCGATTGTGTAAACCTCATTGGACACGAGTCTAAAGTCATGATACTTCAATGATAATAGAAACTGCAATTCGAAGTAAAATCCTAAATGGCTATGATTACCATTAAAATTACATGATTAGGCCACAGATTGCATTGCAATCAATGGTTACGATTACCGCAGATGTTTCTCAAGTAAAGCTTTTTATATGAAGATATACATTATGTGCTGCAAAAAGAATAAAATAGTGAACGAATGTGAACTATACATATTTAGAAAGTAATATAAAGTAGCGGAGGTCAGATAAGACCTTTGATTTGCCTGTCTGTGGCACAGTCTAGTTACTAAGCTTTCAGGGTAAACGAAAGTCTGCCTGGGCTGCGGGTTGTTCGAGTTACCGCGGCCCTGGCACACAGGGACGTCCAGAAGGAACATAGTGGGTTTTAGTCACTATGAGTCTGACACTCGCTGAGGGTGCAGCTGGAGGGGTCATTTGATGATTTCCCACAAAAAAGGGGTACAACGAAACAAACAAAAAACCTCTTCATAATATTAGCTTAGATTATCTCCTAAGAATATTTCTATGTTACGTTTTTATGAGCGTTAACCGTCAATCAAGATGAGCTCAAGCTTTAATTAAAGAAATGGTTCTTGTTTGTGCTTTCGTCTAATTGTGTATAAGCTATCTAGCTTCTGTCATGATAGTCGCCTGTGTTTTGTTGGGAAATGCCGGTTTCTGTCGTATTGACTAACAAGGTTCAACGCTTGGCTGTCTTGTTGGAATCTATTAAACATAGCCTATGTCAATCAAATATATACTTGATAAAAGTACAGTTCTTTTTAAAACAGTATTTCAAAGCGACTTACTCCACAGTCGCCGTCATAACTGCAAATCAGTTAAATGGACAAGGGTAAATACTGTCGCCGCAGACAATGATAAAAATCTAACGCTAGAACCGACTGCAGCTACGGCACGTTTAAGTTCTGATAAAACGTTTATTGGGTAAATTGTACAAGTGCGGCATTCAGTAGTTATGACTCAGACCGGTTTTCAAAGTCTAGCAAATTGTAAAGCTATCGTTGCAGTGGTTCTAAACCTTTTTCTTTTGGTGGACAATATTTTGGACTGACACTGATATTAAATTTTTTGTTAAGCTTTTCATTAAGATAAATACATTATGCATAACAACTTGTAATAACTTACACCTATATAAATGCTTACATGCGGTGATTGAAAGCCACTGGTTTACAAATTCCCAACACTAATTTACTCAGGTAATATAAAGTACATCATTTAATAAAATGATAATTGATTATTATAGATCCTAAAACACAAGACTAAGGGCCAGTTTCACCGGTTGCTGATAAGTTCCCGATAGTTTATATGGCAGATAATTTCATACAAATTCTGTTGATTGTCAGAATTTGTATGAAATTATCTGTATACTGACCCTAAAACATATAAATGGTACTAAAGCTTTGAGCAATGATGAATGTACATCGTACCGTAACAGCGATAAGAACTAGTCTATCTATCTCAATGCTAGGGGAAAACCATCCTATTAATTTTCTACACATAAAACTTGATAACTTTCATGCTATGCACTTTGCGGAAATGTGTCAAAATTCACAAGTCCCAGTGAACGTTCCGTTTAAAGCCAGTTTCACCTCCGGAAAAGTACCGTTTAAAGCTTAAATGCCAGATAATAATATATAGAAACGAAGTTCTAACTATGCGTGTGATAAGTTAAAATTTTCTATCCCCAAGCTGTGGAACAAGTCCTTAATTAGAACACACACGTATAACGTCATTGACATTTCTCTCCAATCAATCAACGCATAAACAAAAGATCTATCGCTACTGGATCTGTTATCTCACGCTCCTTAAGTATCTCACTCAAGCTAATAAGGCGTCACATTGAAAAATATATATCAATTATTTGTTATAGATCGTGGGAGCTTTGATTAACATATCAGTTATATGTCCTTGAAAGTTTCAACGTACGTTCCATATTTTTATAACATTCACGGCATTAGATGCAATCTAAATGGGTAAATTTCTCGTTTATGATACCGATTTATCATTACTACAAATGATGCAGGCCACATGTGGGAATTGATAAATTAGTTTTTTTTTTTTGCTTTGCAATAGATAGACGTAACACATGGATATTTGTTTGTTATGAACTCTAATAAAATATACTGTATTGTTCAATTCTGGTAAATTACGTCACATAGGGGTATATTGTGCAAGTTCCGAGGATTATTTAGATACGCCGTAGTTAATTCAAGTCTTAACAACATGTATACGTAAACTTACTTACTCGTACTTTTAACATAAAGAAGTCAAAGCCCTGAGGATGCTGCCTGAATATGCTGGCTTTCATGTATACTGAAGTTTTTTATTAGCTTACACAATTTAATAATTATATTGAGTATGGTTGCTGTAGAAAGATAGGTTGTTATAAATAAAACAAATTAGAACTACATACTACAGAGAGTATAAAGTAATTTTGTCAACGGTGTACGTCTTCGCGTTATTTCAAAGAGAGAACCTTGAAATATTTCGGTATTTATACCGTTATCAATCAGGACGTTGGATATAGTACCCCTAATTTAGAATCCAAACAATCAAACAGTTGTCTGCAAACGAATACTGAATGAACTGACAAACGGAAGCAAACATAAACGTTGCCGCTTTAGGCTGATACAATATAATTTTATATAACAGTACTAAAACTATTAAGTTCACAAGATATTGTTTTGGTGTAATTGTTCGTCTTGAAGGAATTCAACGGAGTACGAGATCGCACAATGGGGGCAAAAGGAATGTTACATATTTCATTCAACATCTATCGCACAAGTTTCTCTGAGATTTCCAAGTGATTTCTTACTGTGACTGAATAACTTTAAATGACGATGAGCGCTTCTAGAGCAAACGATCCATCATACATATTCTATGGGTATTTAATGGGTTTTAGGAACAGTTATTGCAGCTCTCTAAAGACCGCTTTGTACTATGTATCAGGTTAGGCATCGATCCGAGGTGGCGAGGTTATATTACAAGTTATTGATGTGAACCTAGAAACAAGAGATAGCGTTTTGTAAATTTTGCTTCTGAACTCACTGAAAGCTCGCTGAGCGTAGCGATTGTTTACTGTAAAGCCACATAACATCAAAGTTTTTTAATTCACTTATTTCATAGCAATAGACTAGCTGAAGCGTAGATTCTATTTTTTTTCTGCTGTCGAAACTGGAAACTTTAATAAAATCGATGTTATGGCTCGATCGAAGGCAAAATATGCACTAGCTCTATTTAATATTTACTTACGAAAATACTGAAATAAACTTCACGTAAGTACTTATAAATGACCTTTAGACAAAATAAACATTGTTACCAGTCGAAAAACAAAGTGTGGGTCGTACTTACTAAATGTATCCCGTCCCACTTAACGACAATAATTTTAAGGGGGCGGAATCTTGTATCATAAGCTTTATAAGGGAAGCCTTTGCGAGTCGATCCATCAAACGAGGCTTAATTCCTGTGAAGCGATTCCCGTATAAAACGACACGTTTGAATAGCCTATGCCCGCGTGCTGCGCTTCCATTCGCGAGCCGTTAGGGAGATCTTTTTCCGCGGCTGTTCGTGCATAAGTTACGTCACGAGTCGCGGTACTTGGGTGGCGACTGGCGATTGCCGACTGTACCAGTACTGTAATGAGATGCGAAATAAGAACTCTCTGTATTTGCAGCAGAACAATACAAGGCGACTTCGTATCTAAATTAATTTCAGAAATATAATAAAACAGCTTAACCTCGAAATCATATTATTGCTCTAACTGTGACTATACTATTATAAATTATATATCGACAAGGACATCACTATTTTCTCAAGGGCAGAAAAATAAATCGCAATTCGTATGGGCATCTACAATACAAGTTATCGCTGTGAAAAGCATACTTTTAGCGACTTCAATATTTTATGCACTTTTACGGAAACCTGACAAGGCGTAGAACAACGCGTGGGCAGCTTAATCATATAGGCATGTTCGAAGTTTTTACTTTTAAATATTTCTTTACGTACCAACTATTCGTAAGTATGCAAGGTCGTAACCAAGTATAATATAGCCTTTATTATATTATGCAGTTATAGTATTGCACGATGAGTAAGTCCTTAATTATCTCTTATATCCTCCTTAATTGGCGACTGCAATCGTTTATGAGTGTTATAACTTTGTGTTAGTTGCAGACTGACGAAAGTTATCGATTTATTAAATACTTACTCAGACGAACAGAGTGAATGCAGCAATGTGTGCGAAGAGGTCAAGGCGGGTTGTGCTTTATTTTACTAGTCACATTGTCGCCCATTATTTGCTAATATTTTGTTGTTAGTAGTATCACTGGATCGATATGAGGTATACTGTATTATATTATAATAGAGAAACGAAATTATACGTCTGGTTGTAATAACAGTTGGTAAATACATATACATCACGCTATTATTGTTCATATCGTGCATGCACTTATTAGCGTTATACAGTGTCACAATCCAATAAAATAAATTTAAAACTAATAGCCAAACGAATTAAAAAAAATATTTCACAACATACAAGTATGTATGTAATATAATGTCCTCACAAAATATAAGTATGTGGAGCATACAACATGAAAAGCACAGCGCATCTTCACATCACTTCCAGTATTACCGTTACTATCAATAACAACATTTAATGTAAATTCATTGTATCAAAAACTAATTGTTTACGAAACAGATAATGCGTGGCTACCATCTGGCCGCGGGGCGTCCGAGGCATGAGTGTAGCGTAACGCCAAACAAATTTCAATATGCGCGCCCGAAGCTTATCAATCGCTATGGGGCACTGGCCGTGGTGTGAGTAAGCGGTGCCGGCGATATGACGTAGACTCCACCGATTTACTACATATTTTATTAGTTCACGAGCTAAGCGCGCCTTATCGCGCGATACTGTAAAATCAATCGCATTTAAAATGACGCGGCCCGATCAGTTTAATCTAACACGCTTTCCAATATTTTGTGTACGTTTTGATTAAGCAAATTGGAATCTTAAGCGCGCAACGTAATTGGTTCTTTATGGGTTGATTGTCGATCGCTGTCGCTATTATATTGTACCAAACGTAGTGCGTAGAGTGGCGCGTCTGCTTCTAGTGACGTTGCACATTTCGGATGTCAAGTCTACCAGCACGGTGCGAGACGGTGCGTTGGAAATCGTATTCGAGTCCAATTCATGCAAATATCTCTTTGTGATTTAGTATAATAAGGCATGAGAGCGCATTAGCGTTGTAAATTAAGATTCAATACATTATCATTTAAATATTGTTCTTTAATAGTTATAAAATCTTTTGTTTGGTTGTATTGAAACAATAGACCTAATACATTGAAAGAAAATATGCAAAAAATACTTAGTACAAAGTACTATAAGAGTCGATCAATGACACCAGTGATCCATCAAAATGTGCACACAATACTTGTGTGAAAATTCAAATGCTAATGAAAGCATGCAACAAGAGTAAAAACAATGACTAGAATTCAATTTAATTAACACCTAGAGGTATAGCACAAAATAAGCATTTGCAATGGTAATGATATTCGAAACTTAAAATGTTTTATAGGAAAAGTATGGTTATGTGTCCCAAGACGGTCGTTTGCAGACGTCGATCGCTACGTCACGCGTGTGTCAACACCAACAGCTGCACATAGATAAGTTAAAGTACCGCGCGTAATTTACTTAAACCGGTAGTGCTAAATGGCCGAACAGCCGAATGACCACTAGCTTCCTGACTACTTGTATACGCATACCATGACACTAAGGTACATTCTTAAGAGGAAAATTCCTTTTCCTTAGTAAATAATCCTATATCTATGTATAATTTTATTGCTCCTTAAAGTTCTTTAATGTACGTGTATGAGTGAACCTTTTTAATAATCTGAAACTTGATCATCTATTAGTTGTATGACTACAAGTAAATTAAAAGTGACATGATCTCTCAATGGTGTTAAACTGCATTATCAAGTATGCAAATGACAGAAATAATTATGCATAAACCTTGTTGTTAATAATTATGAAATTATAATAAGTAAAGGTATTCCTGAGATGTTGCGCCTACTTTGTAACGGATTGTGAATAAATATTTTTCTACTTTGTTGTTACTAGGCAATTGAAGTTAAAGTTTTAACTATTCTTACATAAGTTGTAATTGTTCTAATACATATTAGCCCAATATGGAACATCAACATATATCAATATAAATAAACTTATATTCTGTGATATTATTGTTTGTTTACATATTGCTGCTAGAGGTACTAATAAGCAAAGTTCATTCAACTCAGATTGACACCAATATTACTTAAATTCATAGTGATAATTGTGAGAAATCATTATTTCCAAAAATGTGAACCTAGAAATGTACTTAAGATATGAAATATAATAAAATCTATGTCAAGTAATTATTGAGTTGACATGTATTTTTGTTTATACTGAATCATATGCTTAACTTATAAAGTCATATCTTGCTGTTATGTTTCTTGTTTATTGTCATAAATGTAACAAAAGTATCAAAAATTACTAATATGTTATGAAGAAAATATGATTTTCTTGTTAGGTGTCACTATTTTTAGGATGTACTTTTTTTCATAGCACATTCAATATGGTAGACTTCAGTTTATAGCACACAGGACTGCAATTATTGAGTATATATTGCGCATAAAATATATAAATTGTACAAACAAAAGGAACAATAGATATTGTTATTTAAAAAAAAATAGATACATTGTTCAAAAAAGAAAAGGTTAGGTTAGCGATATTAGATATAAAATAAATTATGAATTGATCAAATTAATTAACTGAAAATGTAAAACAGCCTGAGTTCTCAAACAATAAAGAACATAAAAATAAAGAATTTGCAACACAGGTTTAACAGCAACAACTTCTTTTGAGGTATCTAGTGATAGAATCCGAACTTTGTCAATTTAATTACATGTATAACCAACAACATACAGATTTAGTTAAATTTTAAAAGTGATATCTTTATTACTATGAAATGAGACCCATTTTGTACTAATGTGGCTTCCAAAATACTAAGCTAGTGGAAACCTTCAACATAAATCAATATAACAGGAGAAAATCGCTATTGAATTTTGACATGTGTACATACATTATTGAATGTCCACAACCTTATGCTAAGTGCTAAGGTTTTTTTTAAATCTGCATTACTTACTATACTTCTCTTTGAAGATTACTATGGCTAAGTAAGCATCAACATGACCATCACTTATTTTATACAGCATAACATGGTTACATACCAGCTGCTTGGAGCAGAGCTTCGAGACGTGCCTCCATCTCGGGGTCAACGGCCCGCTCCGGGTCATCATGGGACAGCAGGAACTTGGATGGCTCTGCACCACCACCTTCTTCTTCCATCTCCGCCTGATTTACAATAAAATTCATCAATCAATCATCTATTACCTTCAGACTCATTTAAGGGTTGTAAATAACAATAATCTCAATTGATATAAGTACTTATTGGTTCAAAATAAAGGAGTTTTTCAATTTAAATATTCTGATTTGAAGTTGGGATTCAGTAAACTAGTTAATGCTTTTATTGCACTTTTCACAACACTTAAAAGCATTATAGGTTAGTTTTAGTATTTTAGATCATTCAGCTAGAGGTTTAGCACAATATGAATCATTTTAAGACATGTATAGGTTATAGATTAGTAATGTTAAATAAGATTGGAAATACTGAGATCCAGATAAATAGTATGTTAGAATCACAAGGACCATTCAACATAAAGAAAACAAATATGTGGTAATTGTCCATAGCACACACATTATGCAGGTTAACGGTAAGAGTCACTCAAACTGCAACAGCAATTGTTGTTGGTGAAGCTCTGGGCACTCAGTAATGAAGTCTTCGACTTACCAACAGGTCTGGCCTGCTAAGGCACAAACAAGCCAGCAAGATCTATAACACCAACGAGAAACATGTGAGATGTACTGACAATGTGGTGCATAAGGACTGCTTTACAGCTAATCATTACTGTCAATGGTCCTTGCAATTCACCAATAACCGTAGTTTTTGCGCGAATATCAATAGACGTTTTGCACGACTTGGTCATTTGTGACGACACAAAACATTCCATGATCGACAATATTTATGATGAATCTAATAGAAAATTATATAATTCGCACTTTCATAGTAAAATAACGTCATGAAAATCCATTATTCAGAGATTTACATCGACTGAATGCATGTGATCCGAGAAACATGGCCACCGCACATCAAACCCTATCCAAAACACAAATAGACAATGAAAACTCTCTTACGGCGGATTAGCCCATATACATCGTAGAATTACAAAGAATCAATTGAATACTGTCTAGGAACGGCTGGCATAAATAATTTCATGCATTACTCAGTAGTACGTATGTACTTATGACTTTCTGACGTTTTACGGAATATTTGGCAAGCGACGTACTCTATTCAGAATGTAAAATAGATTAGTTCGTTTCAGCGTGCTACGCACGATTTCAAGCAAATATTGCTGCTAGAAGAGTGGTTTCGGTAATAGAAGAAACTGTACGGTTAGAGCAGACATGTACAAGATGTCCCTTGCAGTATTTAGAGCGGTACAGATAATCACATTCCCTCACTGCCACCGCCTCTGTCGAAAACAAAACACGTTTTACCTCGGACACAGATTCATCCTCGCTTTCCGAAGAGTCCGTCATGTATTTGGCAGGCGCTCCTGAATACGTTTCGGTTTCAGATTTGGCCGGACTCGAAGCCGAACTTTGAGGAGTGGACGATTTTACCACATCAAGTTGCACATTCACCTTATCGATATTTCGGTTTTCAGACTGTCCAACATTCTGCATCTTTGTCCTAATCCAATATAACTTAATTAGTCTTTTAGTATCAACACTTTTTCTAGGAAATTAACACGATCTTATATTACCAAACAAAATTTATTTCGTCATTTAGCCAGGTTGATACCCGCCATGTCTACTACTATGGCGAGGTTCCCGGATGCTTCAAGTAGGCTAACCAATTATCTCCCTCTGGTGTAGTAATTTTGAACTTTTCGTGATGCCATCTACCACCAAAAATGCGAATTTTAACAAATAGACAATATATTTACTTTTTAAAGTACTGTGCATAAATATAAACAGCCAGTAAAATTATTTTCGTATTCTGTTTAAGGGTATTATTTGGAACAAAGTTGATTGTGAAACCATGTAACAGTCTAGCATTTACACAAAAATCGATTTATTTCAAAACAAATGTTCAATTTAGCGAAGTTACTTCATCAAATGAAATGTTTTTCCAATGCTGAGACGTTTCAAAATGATTTTGGTAAAAGAAATCTAATATATTAACCATAATTTTCTTAAGGCTTTATTCAATATTATTTAAGTAATAAAGAAAATGGATTATATCCATGTGCTTTTATAATAATTTTCAACATGTAACACTCTATTTTAGGTAAAATATGGCAAGTTTTTACTGCTCACCAATCAATGATGAGCTGGGTTTGACTTGATTTTCTATTCGGCCAATTAAAATGCGAATGATATTTTGACACAAATCAAATGTTACCATGTTAACAATACTGATCTTTCCGGCTTTCCGCGTGAATAATGCTTACTAAATTATGAATTGTCTGTGAACTTTTATTTTCTAATTTGTAACATAAAATGTTGCCAAGAAAACAAATCAAATGAAAATCTTTAAAAACAAGAAGAATGAATGAAAATACTGGTGTTGGAATTATTTTCCTCAAAGAAATAATTTCTTATTTATTTTGCCGCCTGAAATGTTGAGATTGAGGAGTTATAAGTGATGTGCCATGTTTTATACTAATTTATGTAAGATTAAATTGTAAAATTATGGTTTCGAAATTGAATTGTACCTGTGAATTATTGTGTTTTTGAATTTAATATGTTTGTGGATGTTTTCCGTGATGTGATTTTGGAAATAAACTAAGCAGCATGGCCCGGGACGGTGACTTGCCAACTATTTTCAACCCCAAGCGAGTGCGTGCTCCTTCTGTGATAATTACGAGCGAAGAAGTGGTAGAGAGTGAAAGGGGTGGTGGTGATGGGGATAGGGATCGTCCGAATGGTCCTCCTACGCCGTTAAGTCCTCGGGCTCCGCTGACTCCGCAGGCTTCAGTGTGCTCGGCTCCGCCGCTGACCACGCAGCCTTCGCTGCAGCAGGCCTACAGTGAGTCTGCTGCTAGTAGCCAGGATGAAGAGCGTCAGCTGCGTGACAAGAAATGCCCTCGATCTTGTTGCTCAAAATTTGCTAAGAAGGTAAGTTAATGTTTCTTTATCATATATAAAAGTTCAGCATACTTTGAACAGTTCCAGCAGAAAATTGTATTCTTCTTTTTAGGCAGATCTTTGAGTACCTTGTGTTTGTTCCTGCCTTCCTAAGTTATGGCTGGTGATATGATGCCATTGATCTACCTTGTGTGTATAACTGCACTATCACCATAATACACCTATAGCAAACCGCTATTCAATATGGGCCCAGCCAAAATCAAAAAGTCCTCAGAAGATTTCCGCCTTATTATTGGACATCCTATGCGATGGAAATTAAAAACTAGGCATTTACAGGATTTCTCATTCTTGATGAAAAAATTTTGAAGTCCCATAAACCTTCCACACCCTTTGTTACACTCTGAAATCACTCCAAAATCTTCCTATTTGGTCTAAGATAAATCAATACGGAAAGTTGCCAATTAAAACTCCTTGTTGCAGATTTACTATGGTATTTGTGTAATGCTAACACTGACTGCCAGCTGGGTGACGTCAACCCACTGTATAAAACACATGTACCTGGAGGAATACCCACCAACCACTCATGGCATGGTTTACACCACTGAGTCATCTCCTATGGTCAATAATTTTACTAAGCCGCATAACAATGTAAGAAGGATTAAAAAAAAATTATAGGTTGTACACAACTGTAGTTTACCTATTTGGTTTAGCTTATATTTTTAAAGTGACTCAATTGTATTATCCCAATTTAGATCATGCAGAAATTTCTGCATGCAACATTTTGGAGAAGTTCCTATTTGTATGTATGCTGTATGCAACCCATGTGACCCTATAATGGAATACCTGATATTATTCTCTATTGATTCTTTAGTCTCCTTAGAATGAGTTGAGAAGGCTTTCATCATCATCATCTACCGAGCCTTTTCTCAACTATGTTGGGGTCAGCTTCCAGTCTAACCAGATTCAGCTGCCCAGACTGCCTATCTGACCTCCTCAACCCAGTTACCCGGGCAACCCAATACCCCTTGGTTAGACTGGCGTCAGACTTACTGACTTAAGTTGAGAAGGCTTTATTAAAAGTATAACACATCTGTACACCATACTCTCTTTTTCAGCAACTCTACAATGCGCCATTCTTTACAGCTTGGTTTTGCACCAACTGGTTGATATTCTTTTACCCCCTTTATCTGATTGTAATGCTCATACACAACAAGTGTAAATCTGCCAATGATATTGTGTTTGATGCCTTTGGTGACTTCAAGGAGAAGGGGTTCACTTTTGGTGAGTACATCCCTTGTTTCATCAGCAATAGCCTTCACATGAAGTCTCATAGAAAAGAACTAGGATTAGAATAAATAAAATAGAATTCACACATTTCATTTCTTTAGCAAATAAAATAATATTATTAGGAAGTTACACAGTTGAATAGCATTATATTTGTTTTAAAATGCAGTAATTAAAAGGCAGTTTTACGCAGATGAGCGCAAAAATTGCGCGATATTTCGTGAACAAAAGTATGTAGGAGCCTGAGCTCTATTATAGTAGAAGTAGTTATACCATCGAAATCAAAACCTGCCTTTTAAAAATGTTATCTAGATAACTTTGGTAAACCTGCCAAGGATATTTCGGCAAGACTGGTAATTTTCAACACAGTATGCATGTTATAGTCAAAACATTCTTCTTTCAAACAGCACGATTCATAAGCCGATGCGGACTATTCTGCCTGCTATGGACGGTTACAATCTACATGTACACTTATGCACTGAAGATATTGCTCTCCACTGACGTGATGGCACTCTTCGCCACCAACGTATCATGCATCTACCTCCTGTCGTGGGTCATACTACATGAACAGTTTGTGGGAGTCAGGGTGAGTACTCCAAGTAAGGATTTATGTTTTGCGTGCGGTCAACATGTCCCATCCATAGTGCAGACTTCATTGACAGTCAGGGGTCAGTTCCCGCGCATATTTGCATTATTAACTGATCTAATATTGGTTCTGGTACAAGTCTCTATGTTCTGAGAACTTGTAGTTGACATTTACGTGAACTTAAATCAAGTGACTGGGTCTTGGAAACGGGTGAGCATTAATCGAACAGGTTACAGCAATGCTTCTTTAGGGTATGGTACTCACTAACTAACTTTTTTAACATAGGTAATCTCCAAATGACCCCACCCGCGATGGGTGCAGCTGGAGGGAGTGACTTAAACCCACCCTTCCTTCTGGAGGTCTTTGTGGGCCAGGGCTGCGGTAACTCTAGCAAACAACCCGCAGCATTATGTTCAGATACTGAGACAGACATTCCCGCACACGACCACTTAGTACTTCATAATATTGTCCCGACCCCAAGGCCTCAGGTGTGGTCGCGTGTGCCCGAATTTACTAATGCTCGCCACGGCCGGAAATAGCGCCGTTTGTTTTTAACTCATACTTTATTTTTATAATCTTAATCGCAGTCACGAATAGGCCCTCGGGCTCGTGTCGCCCGCTCTGAGACTGGAGGTTAATTAATATCAATTAAGTTTATCACGAAACTTTGAAGTCTACAATTACTTGTAAGAAACAAGAAGTTTGAAACGGGCGAAATGCGACCGTTATTATTTTAAATGAAGGTACATTTGCTTGACTCCATTTTATTTAAGTAGACCTACTGTTAGTTTTGTAATTTAAATAATTGGTTTGTCCTTTTATGTCAAACAAATAAAACACTTATGTATTTCATATTGGCAGGGCTACAGCTAAAGATCTTAATATTTAATGCGGGCAGAATTCGCCGTAACGTAGTCAATATCTTAAGCGATCGAAGTTGTGGACATAGCTACTAAATTGTGTCGTATTTTAGATCGTAGCAGCGATACTATGCGACACGGGTATCGCTCTTCTTGCGTACATGGATGGCATCACCGGTAGCTCTACTCTTGGGGGCGTGGTCTTAGCTGCCTGTGCAGCCGCTGGCTTCGCTATTTTCAGAGTAAGTGAGACTTCGCGTAAAATGATATTTTCTTTATGTATGTATACCGATACCGATTAATCCGACATCTAGTCCGATCAGTGTGATTTCGTTTGATGCAGTATTCTTGCAATTTGGTTCCATAAAAAATTCATCCAATTTGTTTCAGTACTTTTTATTTTGTGAGCATTTTTGGATTACCTAGTGCTATGTTCATGTGATGATGTGTGGATTTATTTTTCTACGCGCATTCAATCTCCGAAGTCATTTAGCAATCAATGTAGGAAAATATGTGCTTACGAAATGGATCTGATGATGGAAACCCTTTGAAATGGAGGGCATCTTTTGGAAATTGTCGGCTTGTAAGAACTTTATTAATGTTTTACTCTAATCCTGACATCTTGAGGGAGCTATTTTTTCCTTCCAATTATATTATAAGCTTGCTCATAACTGTTAGGGTGAAGAACACAGACGGCATTAATCTCACCTTTACGATGACAGTAAAGAATTACTTAAGTTTTCGGCGATGTATGTACAGTTGTTTAACGTTGACGAGTTGGAAATGAAGTTAAATAATGGAAAATAGTATATAAATGGATGTAACCATTACATAAAATAATAGCTTAATCGTATTTGACGTCACATAACGTAATGCTCTTGTTGTTAGTCTGCCATGCTTCGGAAAATCTTAACGGATAGATAAAATAAATACTCCTAGTATTCCCGTTAGAATCCTTTACATGATCATACTACAAACATTTATTTGACCCGCGAGGCAAATTTGACTACCCGTTACCTAATTTTGATACTAGAAAAAAAGAAAACAAAAGACGTTTTATTCGAAATCCAATTTCAAACGATTTTTTTTTAAACAAAAGCGCGTGTACTTTAGATCATAATGAGAAAAGAACGATATAGCTCCAGCGCTAGTTCGCGTAATGATTAGTAGGTTGCGTGGGCAACAAATCTAATTTTAACTATGCTTTATATTACTATCAAAATATGTCGTGACCACGCCTGTCATTACTCACAGCTAAAACTGAACAAGGACTGTGAACAGCCCGCTTTCACCCAATTGGGAAATTCAGAAAACACCTACAATCAATCAATCGACAGGCATATTTTTTATGAATTCTCGAAACGCGATGTCCCCATAGTTTTTGTATGAACACACAAAGCCGTGACGTCAAGAATCAATTGCCTATTTATTGATTTCAAAGCAATTAAGTCTATTTTTGCAGTTCATGCAAAATAAGGTTTACTTTGACCCAATGCCGTCTTTACCATAACACAGGGCGTATGCTCCCTATTCTCAGGAGGCCCCGAAGGACTGACAATTATTCTCAAAACTTTATTTTCGGCCTCGTTACACTTTTCTATCTAAAAATCTGTTATCTTATTAAAAGGTATTTGCAAGGTCTATACTATGCCACCATATCATACTGTCTTTGTCTACTTAGTATTTTTTTACTATAATTCGCTTTTTTACTTTTCGAAAGGCCAAGGAAAGTCCCAAATTCTTGTGTGCTCAAGGGCTCCAGCCTAGCTTAAGATGGCCCTGCTGGGACCGTCAGTAGTGACTAAGGCCTTGTGCGCACTGCGGACAATAACTCTTTCTAACGCACAATCTGTGCAGTATAGACTTTCATAGAATTTCGCACACTGCGGTGAAATAAACGCAATCTAACGTGCGATAGAATAAACGCACCCCATTACACCGCATGGCAGTGCGCGCTAAGCCTAAATTATTCAAACGTTATTTTGTTTTAGGTGTTGTTTAGAAAAGTGATGGGTGACGTGAACTCTGGGCAGCGAGCCCTGTTCTTCTCGATCTTGGGCATAGTGAACGCGTCACTGCTGTGGCCGCTGTGCTTAGCGCTGTACCTCACCGGCTCGGAAATGTTGCCCTCACATCGGATGCCCTGGATATACTTGCTCGTCGCTAGTATTGCGCTGCTCAGTAAGTAGCTATACCTACTGTTTTCTATGTAGTTCTTCATGTTCAATATACCACAGTACAGATTTTTTTGTGTACAAAATATGCCTTAGCCTTCTATTCGCCGCATATATTTCGCCGGTAAGTTTTAAACTTGGAGTATAATGCCGAAAATCACATATGTTTGAAACCTTAAAAACGGAAAAACGGTTTACGGTAAAATCTGCCTACACAAAATTTAATTTAAGCGCATTTTCTTTTTCCAGTTTTCCACCTGGTGTTTCAATTCGGCAATATCATCACGTACAATATATTTGTCTCGCTCGCTCTTATCACTGCGGTTCCCGTTTCTGCAGGTATAGATAATAAGAAAATAGTATTGGTCTAATAAATGTTTTAATAAAGAGTTCCAAAGTTTCAAATTATATTGATATTTTCCTTAGCCTTGGATGTCGTTCTATATGGAGTACAATTCGAGGGTATGAACTTGGCTGGACTGATTCTGATTGGCGTCGGCTTCTTCTTGGTCATGTTCCCGGACAACTGGCCTGACTACATCATGAGGCTTTTGAGGTGAGTCATTACATACAACTAAATTAATCGTAGAATTTGCATGTGGAATTTTAGTATAATCTTGACCTTCATCCTATCTAAGTTTGATGACTAAGATAAAATCAATGACATCAGTACCTAAATTATTTTTGTTCAATATGTTTTTATATGAATCATTGTTCATTTATTTTTGTCAACACGTGATAGAGTGAAAACTTTATCTAGGGAACTGAGTATGTGACGATGTGCGGAAGATAGATCCAATATTTGACGACCTCTTTGGATGGTAACTACTGCCGAATCAAGGGTCAAATATCCTATTAAAAACCTACCCATGTGCACGAGTCGAGCAGATCATTCCATCTCCATTTTCTATGAGGCAAGGGTGTATCTCTAACTACGTCTTGCGTTATAATAATGTTTTTTTTTTTGTATTTAAATTATTCAAATTTGATACATGTACTAGGCTGTCTTTGTAAGACGACCAAAAAGTCACGGTGTATGTAGTTTATCCGTTGAGTTAGATCCATCCATAACACAAGCTAATTAATGCTTATCTTGGGGCTAACCGACCATGTGCGAAAAACTTGTCCCGATATTATTCTTATTTAAAGATGGCGGGAGTTGAAAAACAAATCCACAGCGCAATGCTTTTTCGCGTTCTTGCAATCAGATGGAGCCGCAGCCGCAAGCGCGGCACAAACGGCACGGGCCGCAACCGGGACGCCATGGACTACCGCACGGGCTACATCCGGTCGCACCTGCGCTCGCCGTCGGGCCGCGTCAGGTGACCGCCCGAGCCCTAGCAGCCGCTCCTCGTGGTCGCCTGCGCGCCCGGGTGCTACGAGCTTACGGTCAGGAAGTCGGTTTGAGGTGGTTAGTTCTAGCTCTGTTATGCCAGATCACGTGGTTTTTTTTTGCCAAATATTGTCTTCTTTGACTGATTTAGTAGTTTCTGTATGATAGTTTCTTTTTTCCAGGTAGGGTCTTTTTGGTGTCTGTATAATTAAAATAGAAATTTTAAGTCTTTAAAGTTTAAATTGAAGTAGAGGAGACAATTTGTGAATATGTATTACGATCCTTCCGTAGAATAAAAAGTATGCTAAAAAAATATCTAAAATTATGTCTCAAACTATAAAGTCTTATTCTACTACCAAAACAAAATTAAACAAGTTTGCTGTACCTACAAAATAAACATCAATGAAGCTGTATATCAGCTGTAACTCTGCTTACGATACATAAAATCTAAAGTTCGGAACGTTGATTTTTTTTCTTTATTTGGAACCATAAACAGTTTAGAAGCTTATATATAAAAACATCGTATAAATTAAGGGATTTTTGCAATGAATAGGCGTGATGTTCGATGCATAATCCCTCCTTCCGTTTGGAGAAATAAAAAAAAAAATGTTTAAATATTTTATGAGTTCTAGTGTCGTCTGGCAAACAGAGCTAAGATAAGCCGCGAGATACATCGATCGATATTATATAATACGTTTTCGCTTAGTCTAGTGGTTACGTAGATTCCTGTGCGTCTCGGCACGGTAGTACACACGGCTTAACATCAAGCTATACGAAACTAGTATAAGCTGACCTTTCAATTAGTAGAAGGACCATATAAAGCGAGTTCAAGACAAAATGGTTTTTATAGCTTGATGTTTAAAATCGATTGATAGAATGCGGGAAAAAAATCATACATGTTTTGCTGATTTGCGAACATATTTCATTTTCTAGTCGGGATTTTATGTATTATCGCGTTATCGTTTGCGCATACAAATGCTTTTCCCGACAAGAATCAATACATTCGATTTGATAATAAAATTGAATTTTGTAATATAAAAACTAAAAAAAAAATACGACGCAAAGTTTTCAAATAGTCAAACACATTCCGGTTTTATATTTCCTGCCCACTGGACAAACTTAGGTCAATGTCCAAAATGTCCATTATCAATATTAATAATTCAATAGAACATTCCCACTTCTTAGTACTGAATCTCGTAGCAAGTTTCAGTTATAAATATTTAACTCGGCACTCCAAACTATTCTAGTCTTATGGTACTTGCATACTTATCTCGGTGTTGTGATCCACCCGTAGATTTAGTGTAGGTTTAGGACCAGTTAAAGGTATGAATCAAGAATGGAAATCACACTAGCAATTTCTTTTCAAAATATGTTCAGACGCCAGCACATCAAGCTGCTACAATCTGTCTAATTTCTTTCATGGATTTCCAACTTTATCACTGAGGCATATGGCTCGAAGTTGATTGGGAAAATTATACATTTTCGGGTAGCTTGATGTGTATAAAGATGTCAATATAATGCTTTCTGATTTAAATTTTCGATGACAATAATATTATAGAAACTGATATTATAATAAAGATTGTTAAATTAAAGTATTTCGTGGCGAATTAAAACTTTATTTCATACCTTTAAAAGTCCTCGGGAATGGCTTCCGAATTTGTAACTTATTAATCGATCTCAATGAATCTAGTCAAATATTATAGTCAGGGTAAATTATATAATTAGAAATAAAAATAATTTAATGATACTATGAAGGTCGATATATAGCCTGATCGATGCTAAATCGCTTATAAAAAGGGTATTCGCATGCCGTATGCTAATAGGAAAAGATATGGGGAATCGTAAGGAGGAAATTTCAAGCTTAGACGTGCGATCAGATCAAGGTTTGGAATAAATCTACCGAACAGCCTAACTAGTGAAAAGCTAATTAAGGAGAATCTTACCAGTTTTATCATCATTAAAAATTTTCTATATAAATAGGTCTTACAATACTTTTTAGACTGTTCAGTAGATGTTGAAAGAATTCAATAACTCTTTGTCAAATATAAACTCTTCAATCTTACATTATTCGTATTTGTCGTACACTTTAGTTTTATCGTCACGTTTCCCTGTATTTTATAAGTATTACAACCGCCCCAATGTAGTGTTAAATCATAATAATATTATATCGTAGCACTTTATTGTAATTATCTTATAAATATATAGGGTGTAACAAAACTAGTGCACCACATGTTTACAGGCCCTCTAGTACATGCTAAGGATCATGTTTAGCACAAAAAAAGTTGAATGGCCTAGGGGTCAACGACCGAACGCCTTCATAGAGACCGTCGTTATGCGTACAATTTGGCGACTGTGATGGTAAATTTAATACATATATGTTGTTGTTTTCATGGATTTTTTGTGGTAAACATGACTATATGCCTAAGCATGTACTATATGACCTGTAAAAATATGGTCCACTAGTTTTGTTACACCGTATATATTATAATGAATGTAAACGTAGATATGTAGCGAATAGTATCACGTTGTCCGTTTTCGGATGTTTTATAGAAGCGTTACGACGTTTTTTTTAATTAAGGATTGATGTTTGAGCTTAATTGTCGATGGAAGGAGGTTGGTTAACCATTGTTACTGTAACAGTCGTGCGAGCATGTAGCTAAGGCTTAGCGCGCACTGCTTTGCGGTGGAATGCGGTGCGTTTATTCTACCGCACGTAGATTGCGTTTATCTCACCGCAGTGCGCGCCCTTCTATGAAAGTCTATACTGCACAGATTATGCGCTAGAATAACGCACCGCAGTGCGTGCAAGGCCTAACATGATTTATATATTCTTGACGCACAATCGCCGTCTCTGTTTAAAATACTTTATTAACCCTGGTGATTAGAATACATATGTAATAGAATTTCAAGACTAATAATATACCGATGTAGTTGCGAATCGTTGACAGATTCTGCATATCCACTTAGTACTACTGTTTACCTAACACAACACACGGGTCTTACTCGCGATCAAAAATTATAAAGGCATATACGCTACCTCTATTTCTCCCGAAGTTTAGTCCGAATTACACGGTCGGTGTGATTTAGCCGAAACGTCGGATTCTCCTTCAATTTTTAACATGAGCATCGGTAAACACAAAAAAATCGAGATAAGGACATATAAATTTCATCTTACATAATACAAGTACGCACGATTGACGCAGATTGGTATGTTATGTCGCGGATATCGATTGTTCGGTGTCGTTCACATGTTACTTTATGACGGTATAGCGATAGGACGATTCGTTACGCGTTGCATAAGTTAGCGTGCCTGACCTAATGACGGAAGCAGTAATGACGCTCCGAATTATGACGATTGTACCTTGAAATTATTTCATGTAAACACAGTGATTGTGTTTGATTCTCCCAATCAGTTAGACAGAGGTGTATGTAGAAGAGTTACTTAGGCCCCGGTACACGCAGATCTCTAGAAAGATCAAATGTGAGTTATAGTCAGTCTGACACTCCCTCCAGCTGCACACTACAGCGAAACGGGTCACTTGATGATGTTCCACAGGAAGGAGTATGTAGAAGTTCAGTTCCAAGTGGCTTTGAAAAAAGGGTGTGTATATCAATATAGTCATGTATGCAGTCTTTAGATATGACTCCTCGAAACTACATACCTATGTATATCATTATATCATCTCTTCAACCTCCGCCTAATGAACTTGACACACAAGCTATTACGTGAAATAATCTTCAAGCGTTGCTTAATTAACACATAAACAAATAGAATTTGCAATCACAGCTCAGTCAGCAGAAAATATTCAAGTCAGCTTTTCAAAAGCCACAATTTCAGACTGCGCAATAATGAATTTTAGTTATGTAATATTGTACGTAACATGTAAACGGGATCCGTTTAAAGTTTCTAACTTTGTATTGTACACATTCAAATGTCATAAAATTAAATACATTATTAAATTGAAAACAATATAACACGTGATGTTAACCATTGTTTTGAATGGTTTGTTTATAGTTCGTGCCTTTACAAGTTGAAGTGTATGTACCTTTGTTGTTAGTTGTTGGTATTTGTTAGAGTACGTCTCATTGTTTTGTTGTTCGGGATGCCTCATTTGTACTAGGACGAAAGGTCGACTTGACCGTGCAAGGTGGAACTGTGTGAATTCACTCAAAATGTAGTTAAATTCGAGTTGAAGTAGCCTAGTGCAAATAAGTCATCACTAAGGCCTCGTTTAAGGAGACGCGACGCGTCAGGCGGCGCGGTGCGCGAAGCGGGCCGCCGGTAACACAAACATACGCCGATGTATGGAGCGTTCAAGGAGAAGCGTTTTTGCTCGCGTTTGTTTGAATTGTAGCGTCGCATGAGACGGGCAACGCCGCGTAGGACGCGGCGGATGAAGCGACGGGCGACGCCGCGAAGGACGCAGCGGATGAAGCGACGGGTGACGCCGCGTAGGACGCGGCGGATGAAGCGACGGTTGACGCCGCGAAGGACGCGGCAAGGAAGGGGAAGGAGAAACAGAAGACTGGCAGGATACAAGAAAGCTGCGGTAGCCGCAGCGGGCGCCGCAGCGGACGACGCCGCGTGCGCCGCTGCGGACTACGCGGCGGGCGCATCGCCGTAATCCACTAATCCGTATGCCCCGCTCCTTCATAAACGAAACCACTAGTTATCATATGTTTGTGTTTACGCGTGCGATGATGCGTGCCGCTTCACGCGCCGCCCCACCGTAAACAGAAAAAACGTCCGACGCGCCGCGAGACGCCACGCCACACGCGACGCGGGACGCCCCGCGTCTCCGTAAACGAGGCCTAAGTTATTTGTTCAGTAGCATTAAAGTTAACTATTAGCATTATGTTCCAATTTATCTAACCTTGTTATAAGTTCTATGGTACTCATGTAGTCTCCTTCTATCTCTACCTTTGCTAAACCTTTTGATGTGTTGTTGTATACCATCGACGTAGACGTAAGCCGTGGGTTATGTTCGTTATGATTGTGTGTGACTGTACCTCGTATCGTCTTAGCTCAATGTCTCTGTTGTGACTGATGTTTTGTACCACGCTTACTGTACATACCTATTTATTTTTATATCGTCTCATTTATTTTAGATAACTATGTAGTTCCGTGATTTGTATTTCAATTAAGTAATAAATAAATAAAAAAAGATAAATCAAAAATATAAATGAAAAACTTTTGTAATTGGATGATCTCAAATGATTAATGATGTTAAACATTTTTGTACATTGGTTATTGTTTCTACAGTCTTTATTGCTCGTTTTTATTATAAAATTTTAAAGACTGAATTAAATGAAAGTTGACTAAAATTCAATTATGCAGTCATGGATGTTAGTCTAGTATTAGTTTATAGGTGATACTGATGATAATGTTTAACTTGGTACGTAGAGTACGTAGGGTCGTGTATATCGGTGTCTAGAGTTAGGTAATAACTGATAACTTGTATTTAGGACTCACGTGGTTCGAGTAGTGCAACCCTATGTGTGTAACATTTACCGCGAGTAGTGAACACGAGATAACACCTTGGCCCCTGTGATTCATTTTGTTAATTAAACGTAGACGAAATTTGTTGGTCATGAAATAAAATTTGTCATAAATATATGTGTTTTATTCATAAAGGACCATTTAGGCGGCGAGTTTTTCGTCTCGAAGATAATTCATCATCTCCCGAGACTTTTCCCAATTATGTTGGGGTCGGCTTCCAGTCTAACCGGATTCAGCTATGTACCAGTGTTTAACAAGGAGTGACTGCCTATCGAAGATATGATAATTGAAGGAATATAAAATATTTCTTAACATTGACTCGTCCGATGATATGGGCGATGGATGTCATATGCTAATCTCACTGGCGACATTTTAGTTCTTGCTTGCGATAGTCGCGGAGACATTCTTGTAACAAAACATGAGAAATCTTCTCCATCTAAATAGGCCTTTAATCAATTGATACAAAGTTTATATTGACTAACAGTCTTGTTTTATTGTGGTCATCACATTGTATGAATATACTTCAAAATACAAATAAAAACATTCACATACAATTATTCTAAATTGTGTTGCATTCATAGGAGACACATTGCATGAAGATTTTGTCCAAATTTTTAAAATTCCTACATACATAACGTTTGGTCAGACATTGTTGGTGGTGACACGGTCCCACCGCCAGATGGTGCCGTCGTCGCAGCACGTCAGCAAGATCTTACCGTTGCGGGATAACGTCACCTGGGAGACAAAATCAAATACATGAAACATCGATATGAGCTGAAGGGAACTGAAAATTTATGTAAGGACACATAAAATACACACTGTTCATGTTTTACTGGTTATATATAGGTTGGAAGTTAGTTTTCACCTGTCTGACAGCGGCGACGCATCTAGGATGCACTAGTTGCGACACCCGGGAGCCTCCCGCCACGTTGCCAAGCTCCCACACCATTGTCTTGCCGCATTGATTGCCTAGCGCTATCACCTGTAAAGTACATAAACATTTCAATATTAAATAAGTTCTACTCTTACTATCTTGAAATAAATTAGTTGCTGTGTACAGACGCCAGCACATCAAGCTACCCGAGACGGTCAAATTTTCCCAAAAAAAAAACAACTTTGAACTATATTTTGTCAGCAAAAAGTTGAAAATGTATTAAGGAAATTTGACAGATTCTAGCTTCCATGTGTTGGCGTCTGTACTTATTAATTTGGCCTTACCCTTTGACTATAGTCTACAGCAAATCTTATGAACCATATCTCGCACTCTTTGTAGTCAAACCTGTGCACGATAGTCACAGAGTTGTCGCCGGGACGAAGGTCCGCGTCTTCAAGGCGGCCCGGCTTCCAGCAAATGATTGCGTTTTCACATGACTACAAATAAATTTCCTATTATATAAGTGTTTACAACTTTAGAATTTTAGTTTGTGCAGCACAACATGGTAAAGAATTCTCAGTCTCACCTTAGACAAAATGAGATCACCCATCCATCTTACACAGTCAACATAATTCCTATGAATATCCCTAGTAGAAAAGTCTGGAAAGTGTTCCTTCAACGAATTGAAAGGCCTCAAAGCTCTGTGGGGGTTGAAGCTATAACTCTGCTTAATAGCTTCATGCATCGACGGCTTATCTAGGCGCCATAACTTGAGGGAATGGTCCATTCCACAGGACATTATTCTCTCTCCTTTGAGGTCAAAATCGGCGCTTAGAACTTCGTCCCTATGACCTTCAACTCCGCCAAAAATGGCGATGCAGACATCTGTCATGATATTCCAGAGTCGTAGAGCATGGTCTTTGCTGGCTGACAGAAGTAGGTTGGGGTCTCTTGGATGGAACTTGACCTCATTGATGGCATGTCCGTGGCCAATGTAGTGTTTGATGCACGTTTGGGTGGAGGGCTGGAATACGCGGACAATGCCACGGGAGCCTGCAACGGCAAGGAGAGGAAGGTTTGTCTCTTCTTCATAGGACCAGGCGCAGGTGTAAAATGTTTCGTCAACCTGCAAAATATTTTCAATTTCTTTTTTATGAGTATAACCTTTGAACAAAACAAAGAAAAACAATTCATAATACTGTGTTTTCCTCTATATTGCTAGTTGGCAGTAGTAAAACTTTAGAATCAATTTAAATTGATAACCTTCATCAGTTGTCTTATTATAATACAAGGTAAGGGTCGGCCATTATTGCAGGGCAGTGCAATGACAGGCTCGATAGTGTCTTCAAACCCAGCTATAGGATTTTTCTCTTATCAAGCAGTTTCACAGAATAATCAGGGTACCTATAAGTTAGTGGTAACTTACATCAGGATCAGCATAGCACTGGAGAAACTTGAAGCCTCCAGAGTCAGGACATTCATATATGGACACTCTGTTGCTGCCAACCACTGCAAACACCTGTGGCTGCCCCTCACCAAGGTGGTGGTTGAACTGACAGCCAAATAGAGGCTGGCCATGATCCTCTTTGGCACTGCAACTGATAATTTGAAATATAATTAATATAAAACAATTTCTTTTTGGATTTTATAGTGGTCTGTTTAATCAAAGCTGCCTTTGGACAAAGTAAAACATGTAACTAAGTTTAGTATTTGAATTCTGTATGAAAAATTATCCATCTTACTTAAACTTGTATGGGGGCTTAACTTGTTTAGTAGTAGTCTTTTTCTTTCCTCGTCTTCGTTTCTTCACACGAGAGTTTGTTGGAGTTTCACTGCGTGATGTATTGTCCGTGTTCGAAGTACTTTCAACGCTCGAAGTATCATCCTAAAACACAGGTTTACATACTGACACAGGACAATGACCGCCAGCACAAAGCCAGTTCAATATTCATAGCTACATGTTGTACATATACGGCACAGACACACGACAATCTTTGTGTAATTACAAGTCACATTGACGAGACAGTAAACAACATGAAAACAGCTCATACTTACTGCTTCATTGTCAGAAAAGTTCATAATAACTGCAAAATTAAACTAGTTACAAGTTCTACACTTTATTTACACAGTTTTCATACAAAAGTCTGAATTAAATAGCAATAATTTCTTTGGAAGATCGTTTATCAGCTGACAACTAACAGCAACAGCGTCTTTTATGTCAAATGTCAAATTTCCGCGGGAGCTGAACCATCGCTAATATAGAGTGCGGTGCGTTCATTGCACATACAATCATGTTTAATAGAACTGCCATTTTTGTTTGGTATATTACAACTTACAACCTTGAAATTAAATATCTACGACAGACTAATGGATCTTATATACACCAATTCTGTTTTTAATTCCGTTATTTGGAAACACTTTTTGAATCTAGAAGTTAAATTCAGTGACATGTATGAATGAATTTATCTAAAGGTGTCGGTTGGTAACAATTTATATTTTTTTATTAATAGATTTGTTTGTTGATTTGTTTATTAATAGAAAAATCTTCAGAGTAATAGGGAGTAAGTAAATGATAGACAAATGATGTACAAGCAGTTTTATTTCATTTTCACTGAAGTCCTAAATAATTTGTACAAATTACAAAAATATCTAATGTATCAATTATACTTAAATTCTTAAACTAATCACAGCCGTTATAATATTCTACATATTTAGGTACCTAGACCTATTTAATATATTTTAATAATACTGATATTTGCACAAGTCTGAATAGGTACTAAATCATCAACGTATACTGTAACAGCCCGGTCTGCTATCGATAAAGTTTTGATGAGCAACACTAATGCATATACTGTCGTATAATAGAAACTAATTAACAATAACGATTCCATCAAACCTATCTAAAATAACATTTAGGCGGCCTCAGTTCTAAGTAGAAGTTATGCTGCAATGATGCGATTGGACTAACCGAACAATTATTCACAGAAAACGAAAATTTGCAACCCAGCTAAGAGCTTTTAATTTCTTCTGTGAAATACAATACCTACAGCTATTAGCCTTAATAAAGTCAATGCAAGAGTTGGCATTTCAATATTAACCCACGGTTTCTTTTTACAGTTCTTGGTTAAGCGTAAAAGTCCGTTGTAATCATAAACTGGGCTTATCTACTGAATACAAGGTATGTACAGGTTTTTAATCCTGTCGAACAGTCTTAACCGTAGGCAGGAGGTTGGCAAGTGCAGGCGTGACGGAGTGCCACACGAAGCCAAGGTAGGAAGCGGCCCACACGAGCGTATACTCCAGGGTAGCCTGGTCTGGCGCAGCCTCGACCCCATGACACGATACCTGTGGAACGTAGAGAAGTTCAATATTAGTTCAGATTTATGTTCACTGTTCAGTAAGTGTCTATGTTGCCTTTTAAGGTGATAGTAGACTCTAAGACAAGAGAATAGGCTTCTTCTGGGTAAGCTCGTACCACCGTAGATCCCATCCTTGCCCTTTGGGCTGGATTAGGATCAAGAGCGATCCCATTATAAAATAAAATAGTGACGTCATAAATATTTAGCTTTTGGGCCCATAAAGGCTTTCTGTTAGGACTCAGAATCATAGATGGAAGGCAGTTTCTTACGTTGCCAACTTTCATCCGATATCATTTTCGTGATATGATATACCTACAGGTAGTCGCAAAATAAGGGTGTACTAAAACCGTATCATATAATAGATGTTTTTACCTACATCAAAAACATGAGAACTCACCGACTAGCGTGAAATAAGGCTGTGACACAAGCAGAGGGCCGCCTGAGTCACCAGTGCAAGCGTCTCGGTCAGGTGCGTTGGCGCACAACATGCGCGGAGTCACTTTCCTGCGACCGTAGCCTGCGCCCGAGCATTCTTCTTGGGCCCAGATCTGGACTGCAGCCTGGGCAATAGTTTTTGTTTTGTAAAATCATAGGCAGGAGGGTCTTCAAAAATTTCAAGAATGTAAAGAGTAGGTATTTGGATGAAGGCTTTTAGTTATACACCAAGGTTCTAAACCAGCATGATATTTTGTCATCTCTCGACGGTTGCTGCATTTACTATTTATGTTCCAACTTAAGTTGAATTCTAATGAACCCAATCAAAAGGAAAATAATTGGCATACCTACTTTCATTCGCTAGACCAGGGATGTAAGACTATTATATGTATATAACACAAGAAATATATAAATAAGCAAAATAAATGTAACTTCATCATCGAAGAAGTTACAATACGCACGCGATCCGAATGCGACAGGATCCATTAAAACCCTGGAAGTGTTTATACGTGTAATTAGATTCTTGTCATGTCATAACATTGTTATGCTAGTTATGATAGTCCTGAGGTCGTGTCGCATCCGGATCGCGTCCACTTCCTTACTTTCATCGGTATGTTGGAAGCGGGGCCCTTTTCAACTGTGCTGCCCCAACCTGTTACGATTGCTTCCTCTCCTTCAAGACCGTCTAGGTCTTCAGCATCTGAAATATTGGGAAAAATGCTCATATGTTACGGGAATAAGAAGTGGATTTAGAGTGACCTCGAATAGCCGGAATGCTGAACACTGGCCTCATATTTGACTTAAGAATTCAGGCCTATCATATCACCATCTCTTTTCAACGCATAGCGCCACTGATAAAATTCATATAAGATACTTATTACGCGAGTGTGAGTTGACTCATAGAAATGTATGGAAAAACGAGAATCAGATTTTTTCGGATTAAAAATTCTGGATGACGTGTCAGCATCATTCTTAAAGATTAATCTTAAAATTCTGAAAACCTGAATGTTGGATAGTATGTAATTCCGTGCTTTCTTAATAAAGATTCGGACAAGCTTTCCGCGGCTATATGAAGTCGCCATTTTTGGCACGGAAGCGGCTACTCTAGATACATATTGGAATGCCGAAGTTTATAAACAACAAAAAGAAGATGTTTTGGTAGTTGTATCACTGCCTTGTAAAAATATGTAAATAAGGTTTTATATGTTTTCCCTCACATATTCTGGCTATTTCTGTTGAAAAAAAAGATTGCATGACATTAAAGCGCAAGAAAAAGAAAATAAATTATTTTTAATTTTCGACATATTTTATGTCATCGAATTATTTTTCTTCATTTCAACCAGGTTTAAAATTAAATATTCGCAACAATAAGATTCGATAAATTTGAAAAAGGTTTTATATTTATTTTGATAGAATGTTAAAATTAAATCTTACCGGGAAGGCAGGCAGGCCTGAACAGATTATCCGGTATCGGATCAGCAAGTCTTAGAACAGCTATATCATAGTCGTATGTATATCTGTTGAAGTCTGGGTGTTGTACCACATGGATCACTTCAAATCCATCGGACCTGGAGTTGTTCACATCATATTCACCCACGAGGACTGAGAGACGGGATGCTTCTATCCTGAAAGTTAGAATAAACCAACTTTACTAAACTTAAAAGTAATTGTGATTGAAGGACGATAAGTTGATGGGTTGTTAGTGGGTTTTGAACGATTTGAACCGCTATATTTAATTAAAGTGCAATACACAAGATTAGAATGTGAATGCGAACATTCGGAACATTGAACATTTATGAGGCAGATATCAAAATAAATTGCGGGCAACATTACATACTTGAATTTAATTTAAAACATTATGTTATTAACAGTACAAGTTCAATACAGTTATTATAAAAACATAAAGCCAATATTTATTTTTAACCACAAAAGGAGCAATTAAAAGGATATTTATTACAAATAAACGTACGTTATCTGTACGTCTGTAAAAGTTCACGCTTCATTTAAAATATTTGAGCATATCTCGTTAAACTGTCGATTAATATTCAGCACTCATCGTTAAGTAATGCGAAACAATTGATTCGCGACACTACGTGGCTATTGGAGAGGACAAAAGGATCGCGGGCGCATCCAATGCGACCTTAACCTCATTGCTGTGATGTAACTTTACGGCTGCATACATCATATTCCTTTGCCTACAATATATGTATGGTATGAACTTATAAACAGATTAAAGACTTTTTTCACAATTTTGTTTTCGTAACAAACTTTTTATTGTTCTCAGAGAAGACTTTTATCGTGATGATAAAGTTTATACTCTTAGAGAGTTTACTGTTGAAAGTCTATGCTTAACATGATTTTTTTAGGTTTTTTTTTCGTCCCACAAAGTAGTTTAGTGCCTCTTGCATCGATACACAAGTGTGTTAGCATCCCGTTCGTATCGAATCAAACGCTTGACACCGGCCGATTAAAAAACGTGACATGCATAGACCCTTAAATAAATTCAAATTACATTTTCCTAGTTATATTACAGTAGTCGTTTATTTAATTATCCTAATTAAAATAAAACGCGATCCATTTTTTATCATCTTCAGCCTTTTTTATCGTCAACTGAGCACAGGTCTCCTCTCACAAAGAGAGGGTTTGAGTGCTTACCACTAATACAAAATAAAGCATTTTCCATCACTAATTATTAATTCTAAAGGCCTATAGTATATCTATATCATTGGCCATGCAACGCCAAGGTGACTGCATCATCTAACATTGGCCTCCATACTCTCATATGCAAGTATTTTAGGTCGTGGCCGGTAATCAGTCATAGGTTTAGGTACAATAAAGTAGAAATAAATAGGTTTGTTTTAAGCCAACGCACGTAGCTTATGCGATGGTTAGAGATTCTAACTTGGCAGCATTGTGGACATGATTCATGAGGGGTATCCTAGAAGAATGAATTCAGAATGGAGTTATGAGTGAACACAAACATCGAACCATTTTCAAGAAAGCCTTTTAGTTCTTTATGTAAATTCTTGTATTATACTGGGCCAACTGGGTGTAAGGGACAGCCCTCCGCAGACTCAGTGTCATTGCAACCTCAGAGTTAGTCATTTTTTTAACATTAAAGCCAAGTTCAGGATGTTTCATTTCGGTAATAAGACTTTTGAAAAAAAAAATCCTGCCGAGTACCTATCTATGTACAGATCAAGCTGACAGATCAAGGTACCCGAAAATGTAAAATTTTCACAATCATGTTTGAATCATAATACTTCAGCGATAAAGTTAAAAATCTATTACGGAAAGTCAGATTGTAGTAGCTTGAAGTTTGTACATAAGTAAGTAAGCGTTGAGCAAACCACAATTTCGTGAGTTTCTCTTAAGGAAAACAAACAATTAACATGTTCTTTGAACCTATCAGGGTTAATGCTCATTTGCTCAGGATATGATACACAAACATTTTGTAAGTTTTGCTAATAAAAAGGGTCTTTACGTAACGCAAGGAAAGTGTGTCGGTACCGATAAAGGTCACATACCTACAGGTATTGTTTTTGGTACCTTAAGGGCATGTATTTGTAAAAGTTATGTAAATTAATATTGCGGCAAATTTTAACGAACCTTTTTGACTTAAGAAAGTTTCTGTGTTTGCTATTAATTTTAATTAGTGAATTCAGAAATTACTTATGTTGAAAGTTAATGCTAAATTGATAATTAATATTTAGGAAAAGGCCTATGTTCAGCAGTGGACTGCGATAGGCTGATGATGATGATGATTTAGGAAAATAAAAATTAATGTCTGGGAAGGAAAAAAGAGGGAAATAAATACGCCCATGTCCACAAAGATTAACATTTTTTTTCTTACATGAAAACAATGTACGCAGTTAACCCAACAGTTCGATCCTTCGATTTTCGTCATTGAACGATTATCGAAAATCGAATAAGAAAGTAAGAAGTGGCACTCGCAATAAAAACACGTAAGTAACATATTGACATAAATAAAAATACTTGAGCGGTTGCAACAGTATTTTATTACCGGCTCCCAGATAATGTAAGGAAAGCTGTAAAGCATTGAGGGTCAAATGCGAAGCCGTAAAACATATCCCACAAGAAGGCAACACGATTACGCACACACACATGTACAATCCACGACACATGCTCATTATCAGATCCAAACAGTTATCTTGATTGCATGGAATTAATTAAAACATCACTAAAACCAAAGTCCGTGAAAAGTTTTAACTAAATGCATTGCATTCTATAAGTAACTGTTTCTTTCATTACAAAAAAAGGGGGCATGGTTCCGTACGCTCATGAGGAGTTTAAAACATGCACGTTATTTGCATTTTATTATTAAAGTATTCAGGGAGCATAAAGTTATCTTGATAATAGCCTTCTGTATGTTTAACTCGCAAGGCTTATAACAACGTCCTTGCCCAACTACAGAGGAAGGGGTTATTGGTTGATTGCCCCCCCTTAAAAAGCCTTAGGAACGAGCTTGAAAATAAAATACTAAAGGTAAAAAAAATATTGAAAAATTACAGTTCCCTGAACCCACTAAGGTGAACGTTAAATGTTGAGTATAGAATTGTTGAATCACTTTATCCAAAGGAATCAAATCCTTAAACTGGGTTCGCTCATCGTAAAATATGACGAACGATTGGGGCATTGAAACGAATTTATAAATAACTCCTAATTTATTTGAATAACGGACGTGTCTTCCTTTTAACCCGCGCAAGCAATTAGTTTTTATTTGCAATAACGGTTAATGTCCCTAAATTATAGCACATTGTCGTGTGCACAATAATTTACATAATGTTGTTAAATTCGGGAAGAAACGGGTTTGGTCCCAATTATGTTCCTTGCGGAACCCTCGGGACATTCCGTCGCCCGTGTACCGGTTTCCAACAAAATCGTTCGTGGTTAACAGAAGAACTTTCTTGGTCCTTGATTATTAGTAAGTTTATGCATTCAAATATAATTACCCGTGTATTTACTGACTCTTATTCAACAAAATATACTACATACTCAAAAAAAATTGCATGATACCCGCCCGAGAGACTTTCTTGCACATCTTTTTTGTAGTTCAAAACTATTTGGGCGTCAATATCAAAGCAAAGCGTGAGGTCAACATTTAAAATTATAGTATACACATTCATGTATGATCCATGAATCATAATTTCATATCAAGATGGCACCGATTAATTTACTTTTTAGGGTGAATGAAAGTGACTTTTTCTTTCGCATTAGTCACGTTAACAGTTAGATCAGAAAAAGTTTGCGAGGTGCCGATGGTGTTATGAACGCCGGTTTAAAGCAAACATTTTCATATTGTGCGTACAATGACTAGACATCTACGCTTGTATAAAATAATAAAGCTTGACCCATAAGTATCCGAATGGAGCTGTTAAGCACCCACAATGACTTCCGACAGGTGTCTGGCATTCACACTTCTTTGATTACAAACTCTTTGATGCGAAGAGTGTTGAAGCCTCCATTTGAGTCAATAATCCACTTTCACCAATTACTGCTCACCTACATACACTATTGTTTGTAGATAGTCCAAAGCAACGGAACTATCAAATCATTATTATCGTTTAAGATATTCATGTCAATTGTGTGACTAATGATTGGATTTGCAAAAGTAAATTGATATTATAGAAAGGCGTATGTCAATAAATCATGTAGTGGGCCATCACAGTGATTCCCGAGGCGTTAATGATAGGTGTAGGCTAAACTGTCAGGTCGTTGATGGGATACCGAATGAATATGACATTTGACCTTCTTTTTTGTGTCAGAGAAATGGCATACAACGAAACTTAGCAGGTTGCCGTGTTCTTTGAGAAAATTGCAAGACCTACAAAAGTAGCTATTAATATAATTCAAAGAACTAAATAAAATGACCTCAGGCAACATACCGAAGCTTATAAAAACTTTTTTTTATTCGAAAATATTATCTACTTTCGATTTCCACTTTTTGGATGGCTTTCTCACCTCCAAACATGGCGTAAGTAAAACGGCATCATACCAAATGCAAAGTTAATTTTAGAGAGCATTATATGCGTGTATATGCGTAGTATAATTTTAACACCTTTTAAGGATCCGCGAAATGTCAAGATTGATATCTGCTTCTGGTTTTGGTAACTCGATATTTTGATATCCACATATTGATCTTTAGGAGCTGTTAAGAAACTTCATCGTTCCTGTCGCAACGGATATGTTAATGAATGCAATCTTTTGTGTAGGATGAGAAAATTGTATGTTTTGTAAACTGTACCCTTCAGGAGCATTTATGAGAATTTTATTGCGCTCTTGATCCACTTTATCTTTAGTCTAACTTTTAAATGAATGTTGGAAATCGATAGAAATCTGCACACTTGAATCATATAGTCTCTATGTGTTGTTCATTCCGACCATGATGTCGTCCTCGAACTAGCTTTGTTTTGAATGATAAGCCACGTGTTACGTTCATTTTGTTACGAGGTCAAAGTCATAGGTGTCATCAAGGTTATGGGACCTTGCCAGTTAGCACTATGATATGCCAAAATTTCAAACGGTGAAGTATCGGATTTATTTTGATGTCGTGTGTTTTTGTTACCTTTGTAAATAAGGAAACACACACATGAAAAAATAAATGAAATTAAGTTTGTGGCGGTCTTTTGTTTTGTAAACATTGAATTAGTTAAAAAATATATATAATTAAGAGCTTTAGCAAAATACGATTTTTATTTTAAACGCGTAAGTTAACAGTTAATCTTTTCTTATTAATTCTTTTGTCTCAGAAATAGAAGCGGAAACTAATGCCCCAGTTCGTCATCCAGGACATAGGCCAGTTTAATTTCTCAATAAGTCTTTTAGAAGCTTGAAAGAACAACTTACCCGTGCACACAGTGAGTGGCCGTGATGAGATGGTCTCTGGCTATTACAGTGGCTCCACAGATGACCTTCCCGTCTCTCTTGAGGGCAGCCAGCCAGGGAAACTCGCCAGGAGTCACTGATTCACCACCAACGACGCGGGCGCCCCGAGCCACCCCACATGCTGTTGAAAGAAAAGTATAAAAGTGAGCCAATTTTTTTTGTGACTGGATGAGGTGTCTGAAATGTAATTGAAAATATCGATAATTATTATAGAGCACAAAAGTATAGCTACGAGGCATGAGCTTTTGAAAATGATTGGTTTGTATGTCCAATATGGATTGTAATTTGTACGATTCCTCATAATGACAAGGTACGAAATATCTGATACATCTTTGTTTTTAAGTCGGGGTAGTATTCTTCCCGAAAATAATTAATGGTTTTAAAGAAGTAATAATAGAAACATAATACTGAATTAATGAACGCTGAGCTGAGCAATCGGTTATATCCTGATAAACGAAAGAATTTGAAATCAAACTGTGAGATCACATAGTGTCGGTTCGCGTCCGGTGGCATTTCTGACATCGGTGGCATTTTATTTACAAGAACACTGATGCACTTTCTTATCTCCTTTCAAGTTTTCGTGTATTGAGTATCTGAATAAACTTTTGCTACTGATAAATAAAATTATGTAATCTTTTTCATTGAGACCTTTGGACGTCCGATTTAGGCAATCTAGTTTAATAATTTGTATTTCTGTCACTTTTAGTCTATCTTGATTGGCAATTAGGTATTTCCAGCGATTACAGAATTACTATCACTTACCAGTCCAAAATAATACTAACGGGGTTTTTCTAAGACATTACATAAATCAGTATAGTAAATAAGTAAGTGAAGGTATTGACTGTGGTTTAGTTATTTTCCTGTCTAGTATTTTTCCGAAGAAAAGAGTGTCAAGACCTCTTTGGTGGGACATGTCAAGTGGTAATTCATTGCTCAACTTATTGTTATGAACGCAAGACAAAAGTGGTAACTTGATCCGAGATGATATTGACCCTGTGACATTATCCGATTGCCGTTTTCGAAAGAGATTTTGCTTATTGTGTTTTGTACAGGTTCATCGTGCATGTAGGTACGGTTTTTTTTTCATAAGTGCTTTTATTGAAAAGTAGCGGTTGGCTTAGTGATTTTAAAACATCAGCCTCTCATGCATGAGTGTGCAGGTTCGATGCCAGATTAGGCAAGTGTCAATGTAACTTTTCTGGGACACTCTTTTCATTTTGTACTGATCAAGGGTGGTGATTAACACTCAAACCTTATCTGTGTAAGAGGAAGCCCGTGTCTAACAGTGGCACGACGAAAAAAGGCTCCCTAAAAATTATAGGTTGGGATGCAGTCCCGAAGTGCAGATCCCTAATGAAGCAAAGACTCGTATAGGTGATAGAACTTCGATTTCTATCTCGTATAAATGACAATTCAGTTTATCTTACAATACTTAATTTTGAATATTTTCATTTGAAGTTGACGCAACATGTAAGGAATCTGGCCAAAAGAGAAATTTCTTTAATTATAATTCAAGCAATATCAAAAAAATATATTTTAATTTTTAGTAAGAAATCTATACTATACTTAAAAATTTGGTGAATCAGGAACTACTAAAGCGAAAAAATATTTGAGTATTAGATAGTCAATTTATTGAGGAAGTCGGAGAATGCTTTTTATCCGGCTGCGCAGAGTAGTTCCCACGATATGCAGGTGAACTAGTGTAAATATGATTAACATGCACGATTGAAATCTAATTTAGTAAAAGCCAATGTGCGCAACGTTCGTGCAAAGTTCATTTGCATATTGAAGAACGCAATGTTAGTAAACAAACATTCGCGCCAAAATGATCTTGTTTCACAGAACTGCACTAGTATGCAATGATTTGTAAGTTGCTATGCATATACATTTTTTTTAACTCCACATGTAAGTATTTCATAATGTACTGTCGCGAACTGGGTCGCGAATTGCGATCAAAATACGATAAAGATAAGCCGTTTTCTTCGCGCCATTTGTATTTAAACGTTATGCTCGTACCAAAAGGCTTTTAACACAGGGTTGCGGATGTAATTGTTAATCAGTAACACAATAAATTCCACATTTCGGAGTTCTCTACGTATCCGGGGCACTCATATACTTAAATGTGAGAATATCTTTGCGGTTTTATCTCTACAAGCTCGTATACGAATAAGCATCGCCAGTAAGTGGACACACTCTCTAAAAGCACTTCAAACTATTAGCACTTATTTTATGACATAACCAAAACTGAAGTAACGCCTATTGAATAAGAGATAGAAATTAAAATTTGTGTAAGAACATGCATAGGTCAAAACAAATATTTTTAAACATGTGTTGTGGTTGCTGTTTCATAATCGGCTCCATTGATTGAGTGTGGACACAAAATATATTGTCACTCACTTACCGAAATTATTCAGGTAGATAATTAATATTAATAAAAAAAATAACACTCATTTACATTTTTTTAGGAGGCTGGAATGCAAATTTTCAAAAACTTTCAAATTCGTATTTTTGTGGGAAATTCGTATCGAAAATGCACTTCACTTAAACACGAAAAATGTAAACCTGCTAAATCGCTTCTGTAATCGAAAATAATAGTTAGGACACTCACTGCAGGGCCTGCATGCGGCGGCTGCGGCTACGGCCGCGAGGAAGCAGAGGACGCGAAACATGTCTGACGGAGTCACAGCCCACTCTATAGTTAGGGGGAGACGCCGGCCCAGCTATTATAGGCCGTGGGCGGCGCCTCCGATAAGGCCTCGGGGCCAGTGTGACAGACCAGATCAGGCCAAGTTCACGGCAACGCGACGACTGAGCGAGTGACGGTGGCGGCCGCGTCACCCCACTCGCGCCGTGCCGCTCGGGGATTGTGGAAGGACCAGCGGATTAGATAATGACCTTGAAGCGATAGAGTTGATTGAGCAACCCGAGCAGCTTCTTTGATTGATGATCCTGATTTGTTCTACTTTTGAAAGTGCGGACTGCCCCTTGACCACGGTCTAAATATGCAACGCGTTTTGTACGCGACAAGTGGGCTTTAGGAGTGGATTTTCTATTGAAAAAAATACTTCAACAATAGCATGTTTACTATTCAAATTTTGAAATGATTTCCCTTATTTGATCATTATGTGAATTATTTAGATTAAAAGTTTAATCGCTGGATATATTGTTAATTACTTGATCACTTGAATTAACGAATATACTGGCCACTGCTACGAATGCGATTTTGCGATTTGGTATTCATCATCTTACACGGCCAAGAGGCAAGCCCCCTACTTAAAGATGCATTAATACAACAAAAAGCTCACCATTCACGTGCGACTGGTAGCGAAAAATCAAGTTCCGTAATTAGTTACGTCACATTATTACTTGGTAAAGCTGTATGTTGTCATTAATTAATAGGGACACGCCCTTAAAGGGACACGGTCCCGTTGCATTCCTTATAAGAGTGCATTATAATGAATGGGATCGCTTTCACGTTCAATTAGTGTAATTGATTATTTTGAATACTTTAAAGTCTCGGTTATCACGATGCAGCGACAAGTTTTGGTGAAATTGAAGTACTAGCGCTTGGCTACACATTTCTTTTGTGTTCATGTTTTTTTTGGTCTACTTTAAAAGAAAACATTAGGTGAATTGTGATATCTAACAAATTCATTGTGTTAGACATCATTTATTTGAATGCGTGTGAGGTTTGTTTGGCTTGTGAGACTGAATTAGCATAAGTTAAGAGATGTGCGTCTTAAAATAACCTAGTATTAGCGTATTGTGTGTATAGAAAGGATGTCGCGAAGTCGCTCGTGAGTGGGTCGCGTGTACTGCGCATATATCCTTGCAGAAAGTCGAGCTTGGATGTTACGCAACGCGAATTCAATTTCACCAGTTGCCGGATGACTCGAGTGGTTCAATTTAATTCTTTTATATTTGGACAATCTTACTCAACTTTTTACGTAATGTCAGGATTAAAGCGATGTTTTTTGAACGTTTTGCAATTTTTGATATTTCGGAACAAACATTTATGCAGGGGCATGTGGAGGCTTCGCAGCGGCCGTCAGAATACCACCGAGGCGCCATTCTACTTTCTTGTTTACGTTGTGTGCCGTGGAATAATACTGTAATTGATATTATGATTTATCTTGTGCGTAATGCCACCATGTGTAAATGCCGTTGTAATAATTTATTATAGCAGTAACAGGGACTGTCGCGGATGCACTAAAATGTAAATCAACTGCTGTTTTTATTTTTAATTTAATTTCAACATTCGTAATCAACAGAACGTAAACAATTAATGATCATTGAAATCGACCTTCTATAAAACCCATAGAAGAGTTTGTTTAACATTGATACTTGAACTAGATCTGTGAGTTATCTCATAGTTTCCGTATTTGTCGAAACATTTATCAAAGGGTCGCTAGTCTAGACAAACATTGGTGACCTTGTGGCTGTCGCTGAAGGTTAGTTTCATGGAAAGAGCCGGTGCTGAAGATGTGTGCAACGGGGCCAAGGCGGCGGGCTACCCGTATGCCGATAACGATGCATGCACGCCCACTGAACCACGCGAATTACTATTGTCATACAAATCGAAATGTCAATTTTCCATTTTAATATTTATAATATCCTTTTGCAATCTTAATAGATGTGTTTTAATTATATTAAATCATTTTTTTAAATAAGTAATAATGTTAATAGTGTTTTTGTAAGTAAAAGTCCATTATTAAATATTTTTTTAATCGAATGCTTAGAATATTTTTTATAAGTGAAGTTAATTGTACCGAATTTAAGAAAAGTTTACCTCAATAAACGGCATCGTTAACTGAGAGTTACCTACTGAGATTTTCGACTGCATTTTGTTATGTATATCGTATAAAGTTGAACGCAGGTACAACTCTTAATTTTTTTGTTGCCACTTATCGATATTTCTTGAGTGTTAAGAAAGTATAAAACACTTTCTTTACTATTTTAGTAGAAGTTGCGAATTTAGTGTCGTACGCCAGTTTATTTTTATCTTATTGGCATATTCTGTTTGAACACTTTCACTGAGCTTTTTTATGAGAAACCTGAATTATCTTTGGTATTCGTAGGACGTCTTTTATTTTTTTTTGTTTTTGTCAGCCATTAGTTTTGAGCATTTAATTTCCTCATTCAAAGGTGCACGTGACGTCACCAAAAGAAAAAAATATTGATTAACTTGTTTTAAATCATTATTCGGAACAGATTTTATAATTGGAACTATATGATTGGAATAATAACTGCTTCCCCATCACAATGAAAGATGTAGAAGATATCATTATGTTCTCTCAAACCCAAATTAAGAATGTAATGGGGTGCCGCTTCACTTGGTTGAAGATATGTACCTAAATCCTAGTCTCAACAAGCGCAGAAGAACCTCTAGAAGCCTTGCCGGGTAATACCATATTTTTGAGTTTCGTCTATTAATATGGTTGTTGGTTATATGTAGCTAGTGTCTTCTTACTACACGTATCTTCTTCTTCTTCGGCGCAAGTGAAAAACAAGTGAATGCTACCAGCTACCATATACAAACCTTTGGATGTCGATAAATTCTCACTTAATAACTCGAAAATGTTTTTCATACAATTCCTTTTCAAAGTTTAATAAAAAAACCAATGGTAATAAAAAGATTTTCATATTTATTGATGCCTCTATATCTGCGAATAAAGTTAACCCTATGCACTGACACAGTTCGCCTCAGCATTGGCCTGCAAAGCCGACCTGCATGCTGTTTGACCATGTAATGTTCCACTTTTGAAATTCGTTGTAGCTTCTCACAATTGCGAAATTTTTAAGGGCGAGTTTAAAATTTTATCACTCTTGTTTGCAAACGAAGGGTCCGACCGACTTTTTAATTCTGACCGAAATGTTCAAGAAAACAAACTAAGCTTTATTATAAATAACACTATTATTTATTGTTTTCGCACTAATGCAATTTGCATTGATATTTTGGTACGGGTAGTTCCTGCAGAATTCTTCGCCGTAGAACGGAACATATAATGATTTATAAACCTTGATAATTTATAAAACAGCAGAATCTTGTTGGAACAAGTACCGAATTTATATCTTGGACCGTCGATACTGCTTGTTTGACCTAGTTACAATATTCTTATGAGTATCACGGCGCCTGCTCAGCGGGTGTCAGGTAAAAGCATTTTATCCGAACCAACGGATATAAAGATAAGTAATATTAAAAACGTTCTACACGATACAAATTGCCCGCCTACAGGGGTGACCTTGGTCGCGTGTCCCGTCGGCCGATACCGTTCGAAACGGTCGGAGCCGACCACTCGCTCAAGCGCTCCCAACCAAAGTCGTCCAAATTCGTTTGACTCCGCCTACATCTGGGCGGCCGACCAACGTCTACACGGCAGATTTTCACATCAACTGGACCTAAGTGACTTCTGTCAGATGTTGGTTTGGATCGTGTAAACTGCCTTTTACTAAAACACGAGTAAGCTTGTTTTGAGCGAACAAAGTGGTCCGGCAATTTTTAAATTCTTTCGCATTTCAGACTGCTTGCGGTAAGGTAAGACTGGTAGCGAGTGATTAAGAAGTGACAGATAAATTGCGGTTGGTTTACGGAGCAATCCTTGCAGGTGATAATGTTACAAGTATAAATTATTTGTCAGTGTAAACTTTGATTGGATACCCGACCCTTATTGAATAGGTATCTCTATCACTCTTAGGTTTGCTGTTTGAGAACTTTAACATAGTATACCTACTATAATTCTACTCTGGGTTTTCTTTATTACTTTCAAGATTGTATGTGTTAACAAAGTATTTGTGTGCGGACTAAACTAATATTATAAAGCTAAAGCGTTCGTTTGTTTGCGCCAATCTCATCTACCTATCCTACCTATATAATCTAGTTAAGTAGTAATATTTTTTAACAAACAGACAGATATTTACCTCGACCGTGGTGATTTATAATGAAGAGAACGAATGTCACTCAAACAATAGATGTTGCAACCGAAACACAACACCTTCCGCTTTAGGATAATGATATAAATCATCTTTGATGAATCAAAATCTGGAAATACTTAGAAACTACTATTGACTTATAATAAAAAAGTTACATCGATACTTGGCTGATCTGGAATCGATCACGCTCACTCATACTTGAGAGGCTACTACTTTAACCACTAGCAAGCCATCATGACTTGATAGCAAATTGCACCTTTTGGACTAAGTGGTTTGCTTACTAAATAGCATCCTCATGGTGAAATGTGACAAGACATAAGTTCCACTCTTCGTTTCGATTTATTGCTAAGACACGGTAAAGCCGTAATTATCTCAAGAAATTATATTCTCTCCTTTCTATTTCTCCTTATAAAAGGCCATACAAGTATTCTATACTGAACTGACATGATTGTAACAAGATCGAAAGATGGCGTTGTGAGTCGACCTTAGGACTTCGACGCATGATTTAACCCGTTCACCGGGTCTTTTAGTACTACGGAGATGAAAAGAAATTATTTCGCTAAAAATAATCTGATACTAGAATTTATTTTTGTGTATTATGGTCGATTTTAGTTAGCAGGAACATACGCTGATATTTTTTTTAAATTCCTTAAGAAAATAATATAATGCGGGAGATACGACCTTATTTCGTTTTGCTAAAGAACGTGTAACCACTTCGGTTACAAAATGCCTGACATTTTATGCCGCGCAAGAAAATGTTCTGCGGTAGATTGCGATTAAAATGTTCATGGCACCAGATATTTAAATAATTCTAATTGGTATTTCTGAGTTATTAATTAAGTTGTTAGCGTTTGAATTCTTATATAGTTTGTACTAATTACTAGGTACTAAATGATAGATAAGTAAGAGTAATACAAGATTAGCTTTTAATGTTTATAAATGGTCAAACCCTTCTTAATTATTGAACATGTTATGAATATATTTTTATCTAATAAAAAGCTAAATCCTGTAACAGAGACGTCTTCTAACTTCTAACCTGCTTAATCACTAAAAAAGAACAAACCTCATTATAACATTATGTAACGCTATGAAAATATAACGGGCTCATTAGAACCTACCACACAGCGGCGCATCCTAATGCATTGTATAACGAACATAACGAGGCGATCACAGCTATCGCGTGTAGGCATCTATTAGGATCCCTCATGATCGCTAATGCTTCTAATTACACCATTACAGATAATAATTCCATAAAAATTACAGCAAAATCAGTTATGGAATTTGTGACAACGCCACTGGGTTGTTTATAAGTGGTCGTGCGGGTGTAGGACCTGCATACGGCAGGACTAAGTGGAGCGTAGTGGAGAAAGTGTTGGGGCCTGGGCTCCACCGGCGTCTGTACCTGTAGTGTGTTCTGCGCAGGCGCGTCGTGAGCCGCACTGGCCTCCTCCTTACTCCTCTAGTGAGTTCCGATTTCATTTTTAACCTTGATTTTTTTTTTCGGTGGTGCTGTGCCAGTGTTGTGATTGAAGCGGTTGGTATTTGAATTTTCCCAGGTTTTTTTTGCGACAGGAAAATCCATGAATTTGCTTGTGGCCCGCATTGTGATATAAATCAAAAGACGTGTTTTCCAATCTTCTCCCTTAAATATTTTTTTTTATATATAAAAAAATCTAATTCGAAAAGAATTTGTTTAAAAATCGGTAGTCACTTTTACTTTTATCAAGAAAAGCAATGGATTTTCGACTGATGTTAATTGTATAAACTTTGAAACTACTGAAATAAGTGCACCAATTACATTCCAACTGAATGTCTACGAAGTGTCAGTTATATTCAAATAGTATTAAGGACTATATTATCATATCGTATCATTTATGCCAGATTGAGCTGTACCAGGAATTACATTGACCGAAAGGTAGTCTTTTTGAATCCTCTATCAAGCCTTTATAAAGTCGTTCTTTAGTATAGTATTTCCTATAATCCTTGGGTAATAAAACAACACACTATAGAACACGAATATCTATAAATAAATGCAGTTACTTTCATTTCCGTGAAATAGTCACGGGGAGCAGGAAAACCGACGGCTCTCTACTGCAAGCCCGGGAACCGCGGAGTCGCACGCCATTCGCATACCAAACGGGAAATTTCAATTTTATTCTATCACTTACAATTCAACAGATTATTTATAGCCGTATCCACAGTATGTTGTAAAACGATTTCTAGCGAATAATGAAGTACCTTAAAACAGTACAAAGAAAAGGATTTAACACAACACGTGATTATTGTCCCCATTCTTGGTGTAGGTCAGTGCGTGAGTCAATTTGATAAACACGAGTAGCTTTCTTCATCAAACCTACAATTTTTAACACAAAACTAGAAAAATATTAGGCTTAGCATGGCACAGTTACCTAACATACTCCGAAGAATTTAGTTCTTGTTGAAATATGTGCGTAAATCATCATGGCCAAAGGTCAAGACCTAGACTCTTCGCACAAACAAAAAACTCTCTCGCATCATTTGAAACCTTCAACATATTCAAATTAGAAAACTTTCTTTGCATTGCTATACAGAATAAATCTAACGAAAATATACGACATGAGTCGTGCCTGGGATATCGGACATCTTTTGTTTTCAAGTCCCAACTGTCGCTTTACATTAGGGCCCAAAACTGTCCCTTGAGGCATTCCGCAATCACGGGCTTCTTTTTCTTGTTAAAAAAAGCAAGTTAATGCTAATGGATGCTGTTTTGATGAGTGATCTTAAGTTAGCGGTATATTGGCAACCCGCAGCGGGTTTATTGACCCGGTCACGTCGTGTCCTTGATTCTCCGTTAACGTTATCACCAATGCAATCTCATTCCAAACTTGGTTATTATACCTACTCGAATAAAATTTAAATGAACTGTAAGGAAGGCGCCCGCCTAATTATGATAAGGATATACATTGTAGGATTGGGCCTGATTACGTTTCCTGGTTTAAGATGTAGCTGTTAATGTTCGGAGTTGAAGGATATGGGCATATAATGCGAATTTTATAAGCAGTATCGGTAATATTCGATGAAATTATAATTTAACTGCTTTTAAGTACGACTCTGCAAAAATCAAAGGCATGACAGCATAAGACTCATTGAGGTTCATATCTTCAAAAGAAGATTCAGTTCAAATCCGTGACTTTATCTACTTCACTTGGTATTGGTCTCGCAAAATTAACTAAACCATTCCATATGTATTAATTTCAATCAATAACTATAGGTACTTAAACGATGAATTGGCTATTGCTACTGCTGTGCCTCGTCGGCGCGACGAGCTGTCGGGCTGCCAGCCTTGAACCGCAGGAGAAGGAGAAGGGGTTCCTCGACTGGGTCAGCAATCTACTCGGCGGCACCAGTACGACTGCCAGCCCTGTGATAGCTCATGATCCTCCGGCCAACTGCCCTGCTTGTCGTAAGTATATAAGTGAAAAAATACTAACTACTTAACTGCATTCCAAATGCTGCAATACAATAAAAGTGTAAAAATGTAAAGTGTACGCCAAAAAAAGAAGGTTAACTTACTGCAATACTCACCAACTTCTTTAATTAAAGCTGTACCCTGTTAGTTAAAACAAGAGAGAAGCTAGATTGCAATATTTTCGGTGTTATTTATTTAATCACATGCAACAAAAAGAATAACTAGCTGTCATTGAATCTATGCGAAAGAAGCTGCGACTCATTACAAAATTCTCATATTATTCCAGAATGCGGGATAGCGCGGACTAAGCGTCGCATAGTCGGTGGCTACGAGACCAAAGAGCGCGAATACCCCTGGATGGCGATGCTTATGTACAACGGACGTTTCTTCTGTGGAGCATCCCTCATCAATGATCTGTATATCCTCACTGCTGCTCATTGTACTGGGTAAGTTATAAAATCGACATGAAGAAAGAACTGGAGATGAGGGACCAAGTAGTGATGGATGATGGTTTGGTGAAAAGTTTAGCGTTTGTTTTCGTGGGAAATCATCAAATGTCCCCTCCCTCTATGGGTGCAGCTGGAGAGTGTTAGACTCTTACTGACTTAAACCCGCTATTTTCCTTCTGGAGGTTTTGTGTGTCAGGGCCACAGTAACTCTTGCGAACAACCCGCAGCCCCGGCAGGCCTCGGCCCTACGGGGCCCCTCCGAAGTTTAAGGTTGCCATTAAGACATGCACAACATGAGGAGGTACAGAAGGCTTGTTAAATTAGCTTATAGTTAGGAAAATCCTAACAGATGATGATATCGTCAAGTCATTCTTGAGCCGGCACTAACCAAGAAGTAATCATTGCCTAAATCAAATCTAAAGGATTAGAGGAAGTCCCAACATCTAAATTCAAACTTGAGTCTTCTAAAATCTGTTGATTTCTACCAAAGTATGTTATTTACCAACTGCTGCCAGCGACACAACGGAATATTGAGATCAAAAACACCATTGAGTGGCTGATGCCAATTTATTGATACCTATGGATACCTACTGTCTTTAGGATATCTTAGCCTAGGTGAAATGCTGATTATGCGTGCAGTGTTGGCATCACGCCACTTGCATTTGTCGTACGCATCTAAATGCTTTTGTTAATACTAAACAGGTGCAAATCACTGTGATCTGATTATAGAAATGCCGTTATTGCCACCTGCTTTTAAAACAGTAAAGCTGGAAAGTTTTGTGGTGCTGTTAAAGTTAACTTTAATCTTGAACACCTAGTCCTAGGAAATTTTCCTGTTCTTGATACACCTATAAGAAAAGATGATATTAACTTGGAAATAAATACAGTTAACTAGGATTAAAAAAAAGCCATTCATATATAGGTTTTTCATCTTCAAACTCTGGTCCTTGTAGGAGACACACAGAGTCTATAAATAACTACAAGGATATTATAACATATTACACTACAACTAGGTGGTATATTTCTTGCGTTCCGAGTATTCAGATCTTCATAACTGAAGCCTATACTTCAACTCCACAGCTACCGTAAGGAGCGTCTCACAGTGCGCTTGCTGGAACACGACACCACCAACCGCAATGAGACGAAGACCATTGATAGGAAGGTATCGGCGGTGATACGTCACCAGCGGTACAACCCTGGCACTTATGACAACGACATAGCTTTGATGAGGCTCGATGAAAGGGTATGTATCTTATTTCCCATTTTTAGTTTTCCGTACCCCAAAATGGTCTGCGCGTCAGTTGCGACCCTTTAATTCGGAAATTTCATTTATACAATTAATTCTACGGTCCTTGACGTTGTAAAAAATCTCAACCTAATACGTAAATTATATTCAGCAACAAATAGATTTGATGTTTGATGTGATTGATTGTTCCAATTGTTCTAGAATATTTGTCAAGCAACACCCTTGTAGAGCACAAGTACGAAAATAATCTCAAAAGAATCATTTGAAATTATATTTAGCAAAATAGGGTGTCTTTAATTTTATAGAGAATTCCTCCTGACTATTTATAGCAATCCTATGAACGGAACTTTCGGTAGGCGAGCCTGACTAACACTTGTTCGGTGTAAAATTATTGGAAACAAGGATAGAGCTCTTTCAAAGTAAGGAAGGAAGGAAAACTGTAATAAGTATAAACGAGAATGTGGCTAAAATAAGCGAATCTCCAAATATTCCAAGAAGCAGTGTTACATTCGCGGATTAGAAGAATAACAGGTCGTTCATGTTAATATGCTTCTATGCTTTTAATAAGTTATGACTGATGTCAACTATATTCATGCAAATATCTGAAAACAATGTCCAATAACACGCATATTTATTACAAAACTTGCCTATAAACATGATGAAGCAAGAATTTACTTCTAGTCGCAAGAATTTGTAACGTTTATTTTCATAGTCCATTATTTGAACTTTTTTCAACCGCTGATTTAGAAGAAGCAGACAAATCATTGTCATGAACAAGTTTATGTCTCTATTTATCCGTTCCGCTCAGTAAAACCATTTACGCGAACAAAATAACTGGCGCACACTTCAATACTGTTTGTTTTGAAGTTGAATTGCGTGTTAATGAAGATAAATCCGAACTTTCCAGTGCTGAAATTCCTCATCGCTAACGAATTTCTTTAACTAACACTTTCGATTGAGATGGAACATAAAATTCTATCTGGTTTTAGTGTCTTTAGACATCATCTATCATATCATCATCATCTATCTAATGACATTCCCTCATCAATTATTATTCGTATTTTCCAGCTGGACTTAAGCAGTGCAATAAAGCGAGTGCGCAGAGACGAAGACGGCACGACCGAAGCCAGTCCTAGCAGCACAACTGAAGAAACTTCGACTGCAGCCCCAGAAATTGATGACGTCAGAGTACGACCCGTCTGCCTGCCCACTGCCGGACTGTCTTATACTCGCCAGTGCGGCGTCGTCATTGGGTGGGGGGTTACTGATGAAGGAGGTTCCATTTCTAATACTTTGCAAGAGGTATGTATAGGAAGAAGGTAGAAGATATCTTTAATATACATAGTCAAGTCAGCATCAAATCCTTGTAGTCGAATAACTCAAGCTCAAATTTCCATCGTCAGGTGAAAGTGCCAATAGTATCAAACGCTGAATGCAAGGAGCGGTCGTACGGTAGACGTGTGACCGACAACATGATGTGTGCGGGCGAGCCCGACGGCGGCCGTGACGCCTGCCAGGGCGACTCTGGCGGACCACTTCATGTGTTCAACGAGACCACTGAGAAGTATCAGGAAGTCGGTTAGTAGAACCATTTGGTAACTTTAGTTTAATTTAGCAGTACCTAAAGATCTATTTATCATTAAGAGAAAGACCTAATGAAGCTTAATTAGTTTAGATCTGGGAGTATCGTTTGTTAACTACCTACTCTTCTTCTGTCTTAGAATCTATCTAGAATCAAAAAAGTCCTGTAACTTGTCAGTGTCTATACTAAAGCCAGAAAAACTTAAAAGGCTGTTGTAATGTTCTCTTCTTTCATCGAACTCATCTTTTATGAATAAAAGATAAATCAACTTCTGCACACAAACTTACTCCAATCCGTAATTCATTGATTTTCTTTTCAAACTTTGAACTAACTTACATACTTTGTCCCAGTTGTTGTGATTCCCACGTACGTTATTTGAATTATTAATTCCCAGCATTACGTTAGCCTAATTCACTAATTTACGTGTTCCAGGTGTTGTGTCTTGGGGCGAAGGTTGTGCGAGACCAGACAAATACGGAGTATACTCCAGAGTGAACCGATACCTGACGTGGATCAAGAGTAATACGCCCGACGCCTGCTACTGCGACTAAACACTTAAGCTTAACTTATAAAAGTGACGCGACAAAGTTATGAATAAAATTCTATGGTTCTTTGAAATTGGACATTTCTGGAGCAGTTGTGGCACGTACAGTTCGTCACTTGTCAATTGGAAAGAGTCAAAACTATAAAAAAAAGTTGCTCTAAATTGATGTGGTGGACTATGACATAATTTATTACAATATACATAGTAAGTTCCTATCATTGCTACTTAATCCTCAGATAAAAATTAAGGTTTATGTTAGTTAACAGGAGGCACAATCTTCTTCCTGCCACGGCCATAGCAAGTCTGAAAAGTTATGCTGCTGATAAATCTGTTTAGAATAATAGCATTCTATATACAAATTTACGTGCTACCAACTGCATACCAAAACCTGTTCACTAAATCTACATTAAGTTCTTTGTTTTTTGAGTACAAGGCTAAAATTGTATGATTTAATATTATGATAATCTCCAAGTACCATGGACACAGCTTTGATGCAAGATTCAGGGGTTCTTAAGCATTACCTATATTTTTGTAACTTTGTCACCTCACTTTCTTTCTATGTACCTAAATAAGCTCTCTGAATTTATAATTTATTAGTATTTATTTAATAAATTATGTGGGAATCCTGATGACCTTTTTTATTTTTCATAACTTTTCTAACATTACAAATTTTTGGTTTTTAAAGATTAATTAGTTTAACACTCAATCCTTCTCCTTGGGAGAGGAGGCCTGTGCCCAGCAGTGGGACGATAAATAGGCTGTGATGATGATGAAAGTTTATTATTTTAAAAGTTAGTTTTAAAGGGGTTATCATATTTATGGGGCTTTTTATGTTGATTAAAAGAAATCTTCGGCTGTTTATTATGTATTTATTTATTTATCCATTAAGATGTAATTCCAAAACCGGTAGACATATGTTTGATCAATATAATTAATAGTAAGAGGATCCTATACTAACCACATCTACAGTTTATGGAACAAAATATTTGTAATTCACATCCATTAGGGATCTATTAAAACTACTAGTCAAATGTTTTTTTTTAAGATTATATATAATGAAGAATATAGAATAAATTTAAAGCTATAATCAAACATCTTTATTTTGCAACATCATATGCAAATACTATGAAGTTATGAATTTCAATTTATTCCTCTGCAAGAAAGAGAAAATACAATTGTTATCTTATTCTAACATATTCACCAAATGGTCTACATACACAACTATGGAAATGGGAATAGAATATTAATAAAAATGTCTAAATAAAGAAGAGAGTTCAGACAACAAATTGTTGTGTATAAAGCCAGGACTTGATAATTGATCCAAACCTGGTGTTTGTGGCATTCGGGTGTCTGTTCCAGTGGATGTGGAGGTCACAGTTTCTTCAACCACTTCATTGCCATTTTTGACTATCCGCCTGGTTTCCACCGACCCGTCTGGCTTGGTCACACTGGTAGTGATGATAGTCTGGCAGAAGGACCGGCCTGGCACTAACTCCCCATTAAAGGGTGTTATGGGAGCAATCAGGGTGTCTTTCTTCTTTTTGAGCAATCCAGATATTTCATTAGATGATATTTTTCCATCTAAATCAATATCCTCTTTAAGGTGCTCCTGTGGACGGCTGTGATAGCCTGGTTTCAGATAGTAGTCCCTTATATTGTCTCCGTGGAAATGTTCCGGATTTCCGTGTTCTGGGGGCAGAGGATTTATGGTCGTGAAGGAGTCGAAGGGGCTGTCGTTAATGAATGTTTTTATATCACCAAACATGGCACCGAACGTTTGGAGCATATCGTGCATTTGCCTGGAGAACTCTTGGTGAATGTCCAAAGCATTAGTGAAGTCTTCCATTTCGTGTCTGGTGTAAAGTTCATCACCGTCGTCTTCGTCGTCGGAACTCCAAATCGGATTTCGAAAATCATTTCTAGGTGGATCCTGACGTAGACCAAAAAAGGTTCGTAATTTTTCCATGAAATTGCTGTTTGCCATTATGAGTTTAACTTGATGATTTTTACGGTGATGTTAGTCTGGTTGTTTTTGCGTATAAATGTTGATTATTTTATTTATTGCGCAACAAACAAAAAATTAATCGACAGCTGTTCTTAATGCAATCCAGCTCCAGTTATATAGTCCATTACAAGCATAGGAATAATCGCGATCTCTTTTTTGTTACAGCTTTTGCAAGATGTGATAGTAATTGTCAATGCTAAACATTACAAGTCTAACATAGTGCAAATTTTTCGGACTGGAACGCTCAGGGCTGCTAAAACGTCACTTTTTGTCAATGTCTGGTTTCTATACTAATCGGATTTTTTTAGAAAGTACTAGAACTCTTTAATAATGATACAGTTTCTAAGTATTTCAGATTTCAGATCAAGCGGTACTGTTGAATTAATTACCTTCAAGCAAAATAATTTACGATTCACTACAGATTTATTAAGAGTAAAAGTAATATTCATCACATATAAAAATGGGTATTTCTGAACGCAGGAAAACGATTAGAAATTGCTTTCGTTCGTTAATCGTTTTATAATATTTCAAAATCTAAACACACATCTATTACAATACTGTCGTATATGCAATAGTTTATTTTTTTAAGATAATTATTATCACAACATCATGAATAAAAGAAATCTCAATCTTGCAAAGGTTCTAAAAAGATGTGTTAGGTATCACTTCTATTAAACTTCGATCATTAATAACACAAATTAATTATTGCTATCAATGATCGAAGTTGTTGGCTGGTTGCTGGTATTATTAATGCAGCATGCATTTAGGTACTAAGTATTGTGAAACCCTTAATTCCATAATAGTCAGACTTTATAATCTTGATACTCTTATTGGCCGGCGAAGTATTACATAACATACTTTGCTTTTATCGCTAAGTTAAATTAGATACACTGAGTTAAGGCCTGAAAAAATAAACACTCCTAAAGAATAAACAAAAGTAAAATAATTTAATACGAATTAGTTTTTTGACCTCAAAACGTAATACGAATCGTTACTGTTTTAGGAAGCGAACGAAACAGTATACCAAATCCTGAATATTCCTGAATTAAATCTTGCTATTTTTTTTTTATATATAATTATTATATGGCTCTGTTACACGATTATTTTGGATATTATCAGATATGCATCTTCTCTTTCTTACCTGAGCTTTATGCCAGTGTCTGTCCTGTTGTCATTGATGTCATCGATTTATCTGACTACAACTATAAATGGTGGAACGGAGCGTTGGTGGAACAGTGGGCAAATAGCAGTTAGTGGTGTGGCGGATGATTCTAAGTTATTTATTTCTCCAATTTAATAATTCAGAAAGACGATACATATATCCGGCAGTTCACATGCAGCTCTCAAATTATTTCACATATAATAACTGGAACATGATAACGACAGCGACACATCGGTGAAGAAGATTTAATTCGTTTAAAATAAAATTAAGGTATGTTTTAATATTTATATTTTTTGTTAAACATATTCAGTCGTCTTGTAGAGCATTTGTTGTTAAATTATTTTGCCCTGTGTCCAGTAATTGTCACAAGAAGAACAACCAAGTAGTATTTAATAAAATTATTAAATAATACAGTGCGAAGGGTAAACCCATGCGAAGCACTCATTCACAGAATAAATGCAACAATTCGAATCGCTCCAAGCGATTTCATTAATTTTTAAACGTAATATCATTTTTATAAAATTGATTTCAAGGTTTGTTTGCTCTGTCAACTGGAAATAAATATTTAGAATTGTGATATTTTTAGCTGTGTTGTTTGGACGGTGGATGTCTGAGAACCGGTTTCGGACCCGCGTGTTAATCCGTCAGTAGTGTTAAAACCGTTCACTGGCAATATGCAGAGGGATAATTCAGCAGGCCTCCTAGGTGGTCATGGTTAGTCAAACATATTATTTATCACGAAAATATGTGTAACAATATGTTGCAATTTTGAGCACATGTGTGTGTACTAACTTTTAAGCTGTAAAATAAAATTGTGATTGACAAAATTAACTGTTCATCTGTAGTTAACAAAAAGTTCTTTCTTTCTTTCTTTCTTTCTTTCATTGCTATAGAATATTACCTCCCTCTATTAATTTTCTTAAATAATTGCACTAAATTTCTATAGCACATTCACTCACTCACTGCCTTTACTTGTAGTTTAAGTTTATATTTTTTCTTGATTTATTAGTCCAATGATATTTAGCACTATTTTGATGTATGTACAGGTAGTAATATGCTAAAACTGTATGTATATTTAAATTCATGTTGTGTACAATAAAGAAATTATAAATGATGACAATGCTAGTCGCTAGGTTGTAATGTATTCCATCTTTAAGTGTGGTTAATAGAAGGCAATACTAATAATTAACTAAATGAACGCTTTTATATAATAATAAATAATAATGAAACAGACTACACTGTTTTGTGTAAAGATTCAAGATATTGCTCATTAAATTAAAAAATATTATTATTTTTTGGTGTAAAAACGACTTTTGGACTTGTACACTTTTTTAAAATGCAAATGTTTAAGCAGGTTCTTTTACTTAAACTTGAATAGGTTTTAAATGTTAATTAGGAGCCATTATAGTTCAATTTATAATCTATTTTACTGAGTTCATAAAAAAATATATTCTGCTAATTTCTATACAAATTGGATGTAACACACTCATTATATTGTATATAAGTCGTATTATTAATTGTATTTAATAGATATCAATATATGGAACTGTAATTTCAAGGGTCCCATTGACTCGCTATACAAATAAAAACCTTAAATAATTATGATAGGAATCAAGAGTTGTAGGCAAAAGTAATTTAGAAATTAGTTAAAAAAAACCTTTAATTTTTTTTGTAACATATAGTAATGAAGTTACTCCATGCATCCATATAACCAGGTGCGACTTTTTTTTTATTGGACAGAGACAGTATTTTTGTGATAAAAAGCATTGTATGATGATAGTCTGGAGCACACTCGTCTCGCCCAAGCGCGTTCATCGTCCTTTTTATTAGCAGTCATTAATGGTCGTTATGTAATGAAAATTCATGCAAGGCGCTCTTTGTCATGTACTAGAAACCTTATAGAACACGATTTATTTAGGTAATCGTTTTACTGGGCTAATAAAATTATAGTGGTTCTCATAGCTTTTATCACCCGACGTAAAACCTGAGGCGTTTACGGCAGTGTTTTGTTTTCGCTTATCAGATCACGATTTCTTTGGATTTTATGGAATCTGACATACTATTATTATTTACTGTCAATTTCTCGTGGATTCTTCCTCGACCCCGAGGAACTTCGTCTTGTACCCGAATAAAACACAGCCTGTGTTTACTGGGGATAGTGTTGCTTCTCAACAGTGAAAGAATTTTTCAAATTGGTCCAGTAGTTTCGAAGCAATTGAATTAAAATAAACAAACATACAATCACATCTTTTCTCTTTATTAGTATCGATTTCGTGCCTTAGTTACCTAACTATTTATTTGTTTAATGATGTCAACATCTTATACCATTCATGCTAATTTTTATCTCTTTATCAACCAAGCCTAATGTCGGTACAGAAAAACCAAAAATCTTTAATTACGCTAATCTAAAATACCTCCTACTAATATTTGTGTACAGTTAACAAAATGATAAAAAAAATGACTACGTGCCAAAAAGGTCTAGCTCAAAAAGTTATTCATGCGCCTAAGCACGTCGGCTTTTCGGCGCCTATGCGTCACACACCCACCAGTAAACATATCTATTATAATTTCTTAACGATTCTTAATTTTATTAGGGTTCCCTATGACGCACAGGTAGAAGGAAATACGGAACATTATAGAACTACTTTAATGGAGTCTCCGAAACCGCATGACTCGGTATAATGTGTACCCTGCCTATGAAGGTGGTGGATGATGCATTACTGCATTACTTATCAACGTGTAAATATTTTGTGTATGTAGCTGATTACTCATGAATTGTTGACAGGGGCAAGCTTCTTATTATCTGTAAAAAAATGCGCTGTTATGGCAAGATACCACCAAAACTGTTTACGCACATTAAAAAGTTGGAACTCGAAAATTTTAAATGTATGTGTCCACAGCCTGTGTTCGCGCACCAGGATTGCAATGCCGCGGACATTTTAGAAAATTTCGCCCGTAGTTTTTGCTGTTTGTTAAAGCGAATAGACCCTGAACAAACATTTCGTCAGTCTTAGTGCCCAGCACTGATGGCGTAATATGGACATATTTAAATATTTAAAGGGATGCCTTTTAATATTAAGGGAAACAAAATTTAAAAATCTGACCTACATATTTATCAAATAGTAGAAATAACATTATTGCGAGAAAAAATAAAAATGACTTTAAAATGTGTCAACAAGAAGCACTGAAACCCTGAAAAAACCCTGAACTGAAATCCCAAACTCGGGAAATCGCTAAATGTTATCAAAATTCTGGGAATCTCGGTTCCATTAAATGTCACTGCCATCTCGCCTGTCAAAGGAATTGTTATTTGTTCGACTGACGTTCAAATTGAAGCCTACTCATTGTAAAAAAGTCTGACGTTGCTTATTTATGTTCTAAAATTGATTTGTTTAAATATCAGACACTGGAATCGTATGGAACAATAATATCTCTAATAATTATACGATCTGACTCTTTGGCACCTTCAAATTTCCTGGTAGTAAGCTGTTAAAGGGTTAATTATATTTCCATTTAAGTCCTAAACCTGCTGTCCCTACTGGAACATAATAGACTATTAATTTAAAGTAACTTGGCTCTATTGTTCTTGTGGTTATTCATTTCATTAAACTTAGCTGTCGTAAAAAAATTACAGTTCCCCAATTGCGATGTCCAATTGTGAACTTACGACTGTACTTCCTATTAGACTTAGAGGCCTATTATGCCTAAGCCATATTAGTCTAGTTCCTCATTAGGCCTCGTCGATATTTGGGAAAACCAAGTCCTGACTATGCGTATGTATCCTCTTTTTAAGCAGGCAAGCTTATTGCCTTTTATCAGTCCCTATTCAAAATGCTAGTAGGCTAATGTTTTGGCTCAAAGTTCAACCAGGAGGCATGACTCAGACAGGCATTTTATTATCCTCCCCACAAAGAAGTAGGTCATAGCAGGCGTTCAGAGGAATTTATCGGAATTCCACGATTGCCCACCGCTTTATCGAATAGTCCGTGATATATTTAATGTAATTGAATACGAGGTTCCGCCAGCGGTTTTAATGCAGTTTATTTATGTCATAAAGTAGGAAAATAATTTATTAAACGGCAACTTTGTTCTCTTTTCTGGAATTTAGTAGTATTTCGCAGTAAAAAATAAACAACAACATTGTTATACAGTCTTGATGGCCTTAATTTGGGAAATAATTATTCGAAATCAGTGCATGCATTTTGAGCATTAAAAAATAAAAATATTCAGAAAAAAAATTATCAGTCTTCAGCACTTCGTTTTTTAGATACGCATAAGTTAATGCTATTCAGCACTTCGTTTTTTAGATACGCATAAGTTAATGCTAATAACTTCAAACAGTTTTCTAACATTTCTCAAGTATTTGATATGATATGCTATCTATTGTGTATTGATAAAAGGAACCTTGAACCGTTGACCCTAACCATGACTTCGATCAGTAGTTCAAGGCAATATTACCGGAATAGTTCCTATTTTACCTCTAGTCCGACCTAACTGTGAGGATCTTTGGCGCTTTCTGACAATTTTGTCGTATTCAATTTCTTATTAACTAGTGACGTCACTGCGTAAATAATGAATGAATGGACTGTTGTAGTCCAATTACAATTGTTCATTTCATGTAAATTGTCACGGTTCACTGGCATGCAAAATGTTTTTACATAATTATTTCAATTGTCACCAAGTTTATGAAAGTGCCTCTGAAAGGTGTGTCACCTCAATTGTCCTCTAGGATTTTTTGAAAAAAAATTGAAAATACTGGATTTTGCAATTGGAAATTATCAAAGATCAGTAATAGTGTCAATATTATATTTCGATTATCACAGAATTTGTAATTTGTAAAAAATGCTTTTCTATGCAAGCAGCTTTTAACTATGACCCAGTCTCATATAATATTGTTCATTGCGTATTCTTAGCACGTCCCGCCACGGTATGTGACGATTACATCGATGACGTAGTGACAGCTGCCGGCGCCAATAAGACTTTCTCTAAAAGCGAGATATATTCGTGTTGCCGCACACAAAGGTTACAATTTCGCGGATCATGTTTACTAGACCAGAAGAAACATTCGTGTTCGTCATAGTGCAGCACACCGGTGGAATTTCACCTTAAACTATTTGATCGTGTTTACACTTTTACTTACAGTGAGAGTATATGATTACCTTTAGGCCTGTTCTTTGCTGTCTGTAGAATCTGTGAAGCAATGAATTGAAGTAAAATATCTTTCTTTTTCGGAAGTCGGTGGAAAATTGGCGGCTAAAAATAAACTAAGTGTTCCATTGTATGATTAAAATGATATGCCGTGTAGCTGTGCTATTATCTATAAATAAACAAAATTGTTTTGAACTCTCTTCTATTATGGAACATTTAATAGACTTAAAGGTCATGTTACCAGATTGAATGATAAGACACTAGGCTACTTTAAACCAAAAGAAAATTTCACTATGGCATCACTTGTATAAGGTTACAGTTTGAAACGTACAGACGCCAGCACATCAAGCTAATCGATACTATCAAATTTCCCCAATCAACTTTGTACCATATGCTTCAGCGATAAAGTTGTCAATCTCTTAGGGAAATGAAATTTGACAGATTGTAGTAGCGTAATGTGCTGGTGTCTGTAGGTACATTGTTTTATTTTGTTTTGTTGTGGTTGTTTTATCGACTTTATTTTTATCGCGATCTTTGTTATTGACCGAAAACTTATTTCGGCCTTCACCTTCGGTATTTATTTCGAGTGAGTCGCACAATATTTTTTCCTGTTAGTTAAGTACCAACACCGTACTTATTGACAAAAGTATTATGCCAATCGACAATATATACATTGAATCATTAAATAAGTATCCCAAAAGTATTGTACCGTAAATAATGTAGAACTAACGATCCCAGACATATAAATATTGTGTTTGCTATTGCGGCTTAACACGCGCTTTGGCGGGTCACTGGTCGTGGGGAAAACCATGGGAAGTGACGCCGCGTGCTTGAGGGGTACATACAAATTATAAAATTATCGATCCTCTGTCTACCGCCTTGAGATATTTATTATTCGAATACTTCAGTGTAAAGAGTCTAAAGTTCGATTCCAAGGTCCAGCTGAAATCGGTTTGTGGGTTCTAGGAAAAATTCAAAATACCGTCTGGAGTATCTGTGGATATCGGTGGGGGTACCTGCCAATCTTGCGCTTCACCTCTCTCCTGTATGGCGAATTGCCGTCCCATCAGGCTGTTAGAGTGCGGAAGTAGTGAAAGAGTGCGGAAGTAGTGAATGAGTGAACCTGTATCTTCGCGTGCGCCTGCGCTGTTTAACATGTCCTGCGCAGATGACTGATCTCCTTCGAGAATAGGCGTTTTGGCCGAAAGTCTGCATGGATTTCATTATTGTTATTACCGATCAGTACAACTTTTGTTCGAGTTGAGCAAGCTTTACCTTTGTTAACCTGTAGATAAGATAAAGTATCTTACATATAAAAGGCTCTTGAGCAGAGCTACTGTACATTTTTTTTCCTGTAACACGCAGTCAACATGGTGGGTGGATGCTAGTCTGATAAACATTACGTCAGTAGGTGTCTATAGCAGATTAGATTGACAGTCTACATTGTAATGCGTCAGAGGCTTTAGTTATATATACAAGTTTGGTTTACATAATAAGATTACGTTTAAGATAACATCTGAGTTAAGTTTATTCATTTCATCCATGCGGTTTGGTAATTTGCTGTTAGACTGGAAGAATGCATAATTTAACTAAATTGTCGCATGCGCAGGGTGCAATAGTCACTGTGGTTAGCACGTACCTATGGAAAGTGCATAAAATCAAGCATGACGCACAAATATTTTTGTATTTATTTTCCTCTAACAATTCCAACCTCTGAGGCACTTACTAAGGTCGTAGTTTGACTTTCACAGTTGTCATGTCGAAAAATCGATTTAGTCCTGCCACTGAACTGAATACTAGGTAAGAAAATGACTTCCTTAGAGTAAAGCAATGCCCCGCAACAACATATTAATGTAACTAGTCCTATAGAAATCTATTTTTGTTTGCAATAACTACAAAGAAATGGTGACGACTCTGTGTATTTCTGTACACAACTTCAGTGGACTGAATGAATATGATTACCTTGATTAATCTATTCATACAACTTGATTGGGAGCATTATGGGTTCGTTTTTCGTATTTTATTATCTTAGTCAACCGGAATCAAGAGGAAATGTTCTAGAAAGACACCATATATTTTAGTAGCCGGCAATATCTCAATACCCCAAAAAGATCAAGCGAATTGAAGTCCTCTTAATTGGAGGCGGTTAATCAAATAATGGATTTGGTTATCTGACAAGCACGACACGTAGCGTTACTACCAACTAAGTACGTAAGTATGTCTCTTTTGTGCGCCTTATTAAACACAACATGTGACTTCCTCGATGACACGCAAAAAATCTCACATAAGAAATACCGTGCAATTAATTTTAAATAGCGTCTTCCTCAGGCATCGTGTGTGGTTATTCAGTTATTAGGTGCCTAGTAACCATTAATATGTAATGTTTATTATTGAAATGATTGAAGATAATTAGGAATTGCGTTTGGAGAATCTGGCACAGGAAAGATCATGGCATGAGATATTCCATCACGATACGGGTAAAATAGCCTATAGCTATTAGTTCTGGTAACGCCGTCCAGAACGATTTGCGTTCATGGCGGCCGTTCTTGGAGGCGATCAGCCAGCTGCGCATGACCTGACAATGCTGCACTCTCTATTCCCTCACTTCAGTAGTATTGCCCTATCCGACACACGAGCTACATCAAGGGCCTACCGGCAGTTTAACATGGTCACTGAAAATATCGCAAAGGGAAAGTGGCTCTATATGTATAACTATGGAATTATAACCTTACTGCTAATGTGTGTTTGATTATGCTTGAGGACTTTTTTGCCGCGATGGATATCGTATCGATTCTAGCGAATAATGTGTAGCTATGTCTATTTTCGTTTGAAACTTGTTTTCTAACTTATGCAATAGGTTGGGTGTAGTATGTTGAATTGTGTTAGGCGTTTTATGTTACCTTAGTTGTAACGTGTGGTTCCTAGTTTTGAGTCTTGACGTTTTGAGCGATATTTACTTGGGTAAAGATTTTGATTTGATTGATTCTTTTTTTGTGATAGTTATCTTAAAGTTAATTAAATTACTACAGGTACTAAAGAATATTACATGTTTACATCCAAGATGCGAGCGATAAAAAACCTTTCTTGGCAGTCGGGGAAAAAACAAAGTAGTATCGTAATTAACATATTTTGTTTTCATTTTTATATTGCATATGAATTGCTAATTAAACTCGGTTAATTAGCGATTATACCTACAGTAAAACAACGATGGAGATTACTTGAGTCTTGTCGACACACGTTTAATCTAAATAATTAAAATTGATTTTAGTGAAAACTAATGGTAGGTCGCGCTTTGTAAAATTGATCCCAAAAATATCCCTAATTTTATATAAAAGATATATTTTTTTAAATATAAAATTGGGCCCCTGAGTTCCCCTCTGTTAGTACGTCAAAACCCAGAACTGAGAACTGAAATACGCTACAGAACAGCATTTTTTAAAGGTCCAAAATTACAAATCACAAAATCAAGCCGCCAAAACGACCATATTTCACCACTTCCTTTGTGTTTTGTTGTGAAGAAGTGGCGTAACATACTCCCCAGCAACAATGCTAAGCCATAGTTCCCGGCTGCTAGCTTGTTACCAATTGCTTCGAAGGGAGTCAACATGCAATCATCAAAAAAAAAAAGGAAAGACATCTATTAAAAAAACGCCCTATAATAAATATGACTCATTTAACTCATCAATCAATATCGTAATAGCAGAACAATTTTTGAAATTAACCTCAGTCTAGAACGTGCTTTATTTTTATGTGATGATAATTGACATGACAATAAATTATTTATATTTAACGAAGGAATTCAGTAAAATAATGTCGTTTTAAACATTTATCACTTGTTAAACTTGTTGATATATATTCCGTGACCTTGCCATTGAAAACAATAGCGTCAGGTGTGGGTTTGTGAGATATAAAACATAAATTATACTACAAATACCAAGTAATCGCAGCAAATGTACTTTGAAAACGTGTAATTATCAATAATACCTTTAACTACTTGTGGTAATGTTTATAAATTATGTTTTGCAATGATTAAATATCGTACAGTTCCAAGTTTTGCATTCTACATTACCGTAACGTCGCCGAATTAGGGTCGTTTCCTAATTATTGTTAAGTAATCGTGCCGCTTTCTTTTCAACTTCACTCAAAAAATAGTTACTTCCTCTGTGGGTATAGTTCAATATATCTTACTTGCCTGATGAATAGTTTATTACTATCATCGTTATTTGTTTATATTTATTTCCAACTATAATGATAAAAATTGCGTAATTTTGTCGTAAGTTTTTGAATCCCGACATTACATACACCCATTTAAGTATTAAATATGATAGCTAAATCTACAATGACTGCAAAACACATTAAGATATTACTATAAATATTTATGTTAACTACCTCGTGGAGTAAAGCACTATTTGAATATCTCAATGCAAGTGAGTCGTTATGTTCTAAGCTTTACGACACTTCTGCTTGAACGTTGTGAACGGCCTTAACTGCAGCCAGTGCGTTTTGCTCCGCCGCCTTCACCACACAGTTTTTACCATTGACGGCTATAATAACTGGCTTTTTATTCGTAGTGTCTGTTTCACTGTGCTCTGCTGACGTGTGTGTTTTAATTTCCACATCTTTTGGTGAGTTTTCTGTTCATTTTATTGTAGTGTTATTACCAGGATTACGAACAGAAAGTGTCACGTCACCTACTTTAAAGTCCTTGATTGTATGTTTGTCTGATCAACCTCGTTAAATGTCAAAATCCGGATAGTTTTTCTGGAGTTAAAATAACAATCGGACCTAACTTTGGTATTAAACATTTAGTATTTTACAAGCCAAAATATTTAAGTATTTGTTGAATACCATTAAATTGCAATTACTTTATGCGTGTAATACAGTAGTTCGTTTTTTGCATCACAACAAACTGTCGTTCAATCTTATCATTTAGTTTTTATCACCGTTTGTTCAGCTAAAAATATTTTTGTAGTGTGATGTTTACAGACGTTGCTGCTTGGTTGTATATTGCTAGTCTTAAAATCTCCAAATAGGCAAACAACATTCCTACAACATTATTATTTTTGTGTTTGTTTCTTCTTTTCTGTACTATTCAGAATCCCACGTTAAACAGATCGCATAGTAATTTTATCTTTATTGCTTTAGATTTTAATAAATTTTCAATGAATGGCATACTTTGTCACGCAATCATTATCATCTGTAACCCTTCATAGTCCTCTACTGGCAGACCCTCATGGCACTCCACTTATCTTCAGGTGAACATCAATCCTAGAGAATTCGAAGATTTCCAGAATATTCAGCTCAAGTTGTTCTCTATCATGTATACGTTGGTTTCAAACGTCATCTCGTACTGCGTAATTATTATTCGAATTTTTATTTCTCATCCTATTATTATCTACTTCGTGAAGCAGCACTAATACCCGTTTGTCGTTAATAGATTTAAGTATTGCAACAACATTGTTAGCTCTATTATGGATATCTCCTATATTTTTAAGATCTATTTATATTTATAGCCGATAAATTTAAATGTACTCTTTGTTCAAGTAGTTTCTCTTTAAATATTTATGTTGCAACTTGTTTTTTTGTTTGTAGTTGAAATGCAAGGTTTTCACTCAGTTATCGGAGGAATTATTTGGTACACAATTTATTTAGAAAATTGTCTGTACATCTAAGTTGGGTGAAATAACTTGTTGTCTACGTTCTTCAGTTTATGCTATGGATTAGGTAAGACAATTTAGCAAAATTTGTAATTAAATCAATATGTGTGATAAAAAAATCTTACATTATACACATACTTAACATAATTGAATAAGAACATTTTGATCTTCACTTTCTCTTAGTGTGAACATTTTAAGAAAATTCTTAAATTATCTTTTACTTTTTGTACCTCCCGTGGTGTAATTAACGGCTTCTTATCAGTATGACCAATACTCATTAAGATGCATATTCCGACTTTTAAAGTGCCTTTCGTTGTTTTAATCTACTTTTTCTGTTAAATCTTCCGTGGACAGCTCTAGAATTTTCTCGAACAATACTTGTGTAATCTCCATAATTTTAAATTGATTGACAATTTCAAGGGTGACCTAATTTGCACGAGAATTATTGATCGATATATGAAAAATAACAAAAAATATTAGGCACTTGTTTATGCATGTGCTACGTGCAGTCAAATCCTTTCTATTAAAATCTTTACCTTAGACTGAATAACATTCATTAAAGTCCTGTGTGACTTTCCTGTGATCACTCCAACTTGTTTTCCCTAAACCGGTCATTATTACAGATATCGTCTTCCCTTTATACATTTACAAAATGTAGGTTTGTTGGTTGCAGTAAATTAGCATTCAAATGATGCTTTTGTTCCATGTAGTGCAATTTATGATGTGTCGATACATTAAGTAATTAAGTCATTCTCAAGTGTATAATAATTTGTTTAGTTTATGATACGTTATGTTTCCGTATTTTTATTGAAAATATCGTTTGTTGTGGCGTTGCGTTTTCCTTTAAGCATATTGTTTCTTTCTCATAACTTTATGCTAAAGTATAATTAAAGATGTGATTATCAAAATGAAGGGCAGGAAAGGAAACCGCATATTTCAATATGTTAGTTCCCGACATAATAAATTGGTATGTCTATCAACCAGTCTACTATTTGTTCTAATTATACAAATTGTCTTACATAACGTAATTTTCGTAACTAATTAAGATAAATTTGCTTTAAGTAATAAAATACAAGGCAATTCCATTTTAATCAAGGAATAGTGGGAAAGCGGATCGCAAATAGGTCGTCATGTAGTCGACTGCTAGAGGTCATCATGGCCTACCCGAATTTGTCATGACATCACGAAGGAAAACTTTTTATATTCGATTCGGTGTTACTATGAATCACTAAGCTCTAGGTGCTTAGGTTTTCCATCGGTATATTGTTAGATATTAATATATATATCTGAAATAAATACCTGCATATATGTATGTGAAAGTTACAAATGTTTCAGTGGATGTAATGTGAGTTTTTGATAATCTGTTTACGTTAACGTAGTGTTATCAAATCCGTGGGCCTGCGATGAGTTCAGCGTTCTCACGACGACGACGGTTCGGGTGTATATGTAGATGATTAATATAAATATCTAGTTAAAATTAAAAACATAGTGGATTCAGGATTTTTTTGTGGGTGTCAGTTCTAAGGAAAAAATAACCTTCAACTTCTAAATGAGATAGATGTATCTAATATATGATGTAGAAATATCTACATATTGAAATTGCTTTGCCATTGGGAAATCCCCAATTATAAAATATATTTTATTCGATCGATGGTTAGTCCCAATCCCTAGTTACAAGCATATCTTGACACAAAGATATGGTAGCTTATGTTAATATTCGTAACGATACAGACACATCATTTATTTATTGTATATCTCTATTTTTATCTGAAAACTTGATCAGATTTCGTATCTTTATTGATCGATAAAGGCAATATTTGGGGGACGTTGTTATAACTGTTCGGTGTTTCGATACAATTTGACGTGTCCTGCAATGGGCTCTTCTGGTAAGCTATTCCCATTTCAAATACATTCTTAATCAGACCATTCACTTCTAAAATTTTCCTCTGTGTAACGAAAGCCATCAATCAAATTAAGCCTATAAACCCAAAAGGTGTAATTATCAAGCAGTCCTTTGCGAGTTGCTCGCTTACGCTGTATTTTTTGATGTTTTAACAAAATGAGTATAGTATACTATTGCCGCTCTCCTTTAGTTGAATCTTACCGCCACTACTGACTAGGCAACAGTCAAAATGTACGAACAAAACACAATCGCGTTGAGCATGTGTGAGAATTCTAGTCATGCTCAAATGATTTTCTAAATCTTATTCAATGTTATCTACGGATATAAATAATTTTCACATGTGCTAACAAAATTGAATTCTGTGTCTAATAGCGACTTTTAAAATAACGTAATACAAATGCAGATGTTTCGCTACGCTTCGGATATATTTCTGTGGTTAATTCTTACTATTTAAGATTTTGTTCAAATATTCTTATACTGTGAATACAATATATTAGTTTCGAGTAGATTTTCCGATCATTTCAAAGCCAACTTGAAGATTCAAGCAAGGAACAGCTTCAAGCTACAATAATTATACTGAATTTGCATAATGCCTGCAATAGTGAACATTATATAACGAGGAATATGTGATATTTAATACATGATATCAGATGCAAGCAATTCTATCTCGTATCAAAATGTTACACTTCTAAAGATACTGATCACATATAACCTTGACCTGATAAGGTATCCACTCTGCAGATATTAATGATACACTATGTTGTTTTCAGAATCTCCGAGGCGCACAATGGCGGGCGGTGGCGTGACCGGCGCGCTGCTGTACGCGGTGAGTGCGGCCGTACTCGGCATGCTGCAGTTCGGCTTCAACACCGGCGTCATCAACGCGCCGCGACCCTTTATAGAGAACTTCATCAGCACGCATTATGAGGCTAGTCCCAGTTTAATGTTCAGTATCATCGTCAGTATCTTTGCCATCGGCGGCATGATCGGATGCCCCTTCGCAAGCTGGATGCTAGAAAAGTACGGCCGTAAAAATGCTCTTCTCGTCAATGCTACACTTGGAGTCCTCGGTGCAATATTAATGGGCTTCAGCAAACTAGCGAATTCCGTCGAAATGATCATCATTGGCAGATTCATTATAGGAGTAAATTGTGGATTTGCGACGACCGCTTCACCAACTTACGTATCCGAGGTAGCACCAGTGAGACTGCGAGGAGCTTTCGGAACAGTTAACCAACTCGCGGTCGCCTTTGGAATGGTCGGTGCTCAGATCTTGGGTATCGATATGATACTGGGCAGTGATGAAGGCTGGCCATGGCTGCTTGGACTCGCCATTTTTCCATCCGCCATTCAGTTTGTGATGATTATTTTTGCACCTGAGAGTCCCCGTTATTTGCTGCTGGTCGCCCGTGATGAGGAAAGATCTAGAGCTGAGCTAGCTAAAATCAGAGGAACGAGCGAAATTGACGATGAGATTAATGACATGCACGTCGAAGACCGCGCAGCTAGACAGGAAGAGAAGTTCACTATTAAGGACCTGTTCGTCATCAAGGCATTGCGCCAACCTCTGATTATTGGCGTCGTGATGCACTTGTCTCAACAGTTGGGCGGTATCAACGCAGTTCTATATTACTCGACAACGATATTCGTGAGCGCAGGACTTACGGAGGAGAATGCTCGCTTGTCTTCAATAGGTGTCGGAAGCATGTTGTTCATAATGGCTCTGGTATCGATTCCCTTGATGGACCGCTTGGGCAGGCGCACGCTGCAGTTGGGTGGGCTTGCAGGTATGGCGGTGTTCTCAGTGCTCATGACTATCGCCTTCTTCACTTACGAGAGCAACACGACTATGAGCATATTCGCCGTCATATTCACATTCATGTACGTGGCATTCTTCGGCGTGGGTCCTAGTTCGATCCCGTGGATGTTGCTGTCAGAGCTGTTCGGACAGGGCGCTCGAAGTGCGGCTGTCAGCGTGGGTGCTCTTGTCAACTGGTTGGCCAATTTCATAGTTGGCTTAACGTTCATTCCTATGTCAGACGCGCTGGGCAACTACGTGTTCCTGCCTTACACAGTCCTCCTCATCTTATTCTTTATCTTCACCTACCTGAAGCTACCAGAGACAAAGAATAGGACGATTGAGGAGGTAACCGCTCTCTTTAAGAAGTAATCGGAACTAGACTTATGGCCGGTCCCTATGAAGAAGAAAGGTTCTGTGTTGTTTTCGAATAGTAGTATTTTGACGTTTATTGTAGCTTATGTCAAAAAGCTACCGTCCGTAAGCAAAACGAATAATCTCATTATAGGGACCGGTCAATAACGGCATTCCTTAGAAGTAAGAATACTGATTGCGTCACTGGAATCATTTATACAGCATTATTGTGATAGAACTGTATAAAATTCGATTTACTAGAATAATATAGACGACAGCGAGTGTTATCTATCAATGTCCTTTCTACCAGATTTGTATAAAAATGGAAAGACTGAACACAACACTTATATTAATTGGAGTCGTTTAAAAAATTTCATACTTGAAATACCTATAGATGAAGTACTTATTTAACAATAAATACTGTATGAATAAGATAATTATTTCCATTTACGATATATTACTATATAATTATTTAAAATCATGATATTATTAAATATATTAGTAAAGTATAGTATAAAGCGTTCATAAGATTCACTTAAGTAGCTACTGTACGCAAGAGGCGTTAACATGATTAAGTATATTGTCAAGAACAACATTTTATTATTAATTTATTAATTAATGTTTTGATATTGTTGTATTTCCAAAGGTTTGAGGACCAAATTGATCATTTGATAATTATGTTTAATTGTTGTTAAGATATTTGTTTATATTTACGTTTGTTAGGTGCGGGTGAAACCGAATTTAGATTGATGCACTTTTTTATAAGTATTTTCTTTGTTTCTTATATTTTTTTCTATTGTCTATTCTAGTGCCTTAAATTTTGTTTTACAGTGAAAGGGGGTTAGAGCATTTACTAATGTATAATATATTGTATCTACATCTCCATTCTTATAGAAGAGGTTAATAAAAGTAGGTATTCATCCAATGGTACATTGTTGTGCGCGGGAACTTCACAAGGTACAGGAATCATAGACAAAGAGTTTCCTCGCCCGGTGTTGCAACACCTGGTATTAGAAAAAAAAAGTCTATGCTACGTTTCGTGTTGCCTACTATAGTAATATATAATTCACAATTGTATACTACAGGCAATTACATAGATATTATATAAATATAGCTCGACTCATTAACGTTCACAGTAAATCATATTTTTCCATGATATTTCTATATAAACGTGTTAGTGAATTGTATACAATATAAACATTTGTATTGTTAGGTACTTGCCGGTTCAGGCGATTAGGGGTGAACATCTTTAAAAAACTTATTGCACATTCTTTAATATGGAAGTGTAACGAATTACCGTAAAAAAACGTATTTTATGGACATTACCTTAAACGGACAATTAGAGTTTCAATGTCACCCTTTAAAAAATTTAATAAGTTAAGGCTAACATGCGATACCTCAATAGTTGATAAAGTTGAAAATGCACTTTTTTCTAGAATATAAAAACTTTTAAAGTATTTCTTTTATGTCATTCATACGTTGGTACTTTTCTTTCATCTACGCTTTATCACACAAAGATAGGTAGGATTTATATTCAGGATTTTTTTGATAGCATGCTCTCAGACGCGTATTGTGTGGTGTTTACTCATGACACAGGAAACTAGGAAATTTCCATAGGTTGTGTTGTTGTAAAAAAATAATACGGAAACCATTTTTATGTTATTTAACGTTAGTTTAACTACGCCTAGTTATCTAATAGGTGCGTTTAGCCTACTCGTATTCAAATTAGTACAATTTACGTAAATATGTCGCCGAGGGAATGTGTAACACAACCGTCCCATTGTACCTTAGTGCCAACTGCGTGTCCTAGAAACTTCTTTCTTTTTTAATTAGGTAAAAATACAGCTCAATCTTTGTCAGTATTTTCCTCTCTTTTGTGTATTTGTATGTAACCTATCTATATTTAAAATAGCCATTATGTTATTACGAAAAATTACGTAAGTAGATACAGACCTACACCAATCTGTCAAATTTCTTTAATAGATTTTCAACCTTATCACGATCATTATCATCACAGCCTATTTATCGTCCCACTGCTGGGCACAGGTCTCCTCTCCCAAGGAGAAGGATTGAGCGTTAATCACCACGCTTGCTCAATGCGGGTTGGTGATTTCAGACATTATAGTCCAGGTTTCCTCGAGATGTTTTCCTTCACCTTTAATCAATCATTGGAGTCCAAGATAAACTTAGAAAGTACGTATAACTTAGAAAAGTTACATTGGTACTTGCCTGACCTGGAATCGAACCCGCACCCTCATACTCCAAAGGCAGGTGCTTGAACCACTAGGCCACCATGACTTTTTATCACGGTACCGAAAGGTATATTCGATTGGCAGAATATGACAGATTCGGGTAGGTTGACCTACTGGCGTCTGTACAATTAGATAAAAAACCAGAGAAAAAAATACCGGGCTATATGTACAGTCATCTGCAAAAAGTATTGATATTATGTTCTGATGAAATGTCAGGCAGCTAAATGGTTGTAAGAAAGAAAAAAGAGAACAACCTTTCTAAATGTTAATTTAATGTAAGTAAGCCTATTTTTTTAAGATTTTGTATTTTTATTTTTAGTATATTATTTTAATGTTTAATTGTGCAGCTGTTGATTCGACTTAAAGTAATATTGTTAATTCATATTTTATACACGAAAATTCATCTGTGACTGTAATATTAGGCACGTTTGCTTTGTTGCTATGTCATATTATCCAAGTTATTAAAAAAAAATGCAAAGGTTACATAATTTCATATTTTAAAACATAAACATTATTCGTAAATAAGAATTAATATTTTATTTCATATCGGTTTTACAAACATCGTTAACACAGTTTCTGTAAATACAATCATGCACAATAACAACAATAAATACTGTTTTACAATATTTTATCAGAACATGTAAATATTTTATTTTCTACACTTTTATTGTAATTACAATTGAACTTTAAATATATTATAAATTGTTAGTAAGGTTTGCTACCCGGCTAAGAATGAAATAGTTAGGACCTTATGGAGTTGTCTTTCCCGTATTAGCCTTCAATAGAACGCGTGACTCAGTTCCAAAAAGTTACGTCTTGTTGAATTCTTAGCCGGCTAGCTGGTATTATGTAGCCTAGTGATACGACACGATATTGTACCTAATTGAATCAAATTATAAAAAAAAAAACAACAAAAAATAAAACGAATTTAATTCGTCTGTTGATATTAAATTATTACTATATTAGCAAAAATGTGTTTTGATTTCGACTGTACTAACTTACGAATATTTTTAAGGGATGAACGTTTTTAACCTTTTGACAGCCACAGTCACTTTTAGATGACAAACCAAAAAGTGCCCAGCACGCCGCAGCAGCAGACTTTTAAAGTTCAAAATTAATAGATTCAATCGATATAATTTCGAACTCACTATTATATTTTAGGTATTTATGGATGAATCCTTAGCTTGGCGCTGCCGTGCTGAGGGCAGGTCTTTTTTTGAAGTGGCGGTCTGAAGGGTAAAGTTTTATAGTAATTTTTTTTGGAACAAAATAATAACAAACTAATTTGATATGACGTCACGTCTTTAGATAAAATAATCTACAATACCTTCTCCCAGTCGATATAATACAAAGATAAATATGCAATCAGTATGCCAATCAATTGCTTTGAAGTTAAGATACAGAGTGATATATTAATACGTAATTATGTGATTACAGATATTGTAATATGCCTATCGTTCTTTCAATGGATTACGATACGTTGACTTTGGTTACTTCCGTTCAGATAAAATGTAATTTTCTAACATTTTGTCAATTAAAAAAAACTGACTATGTACAGGAAAAGCTAGGAGAATGAATGACTCCATTGAAAATCCAAGTAGGTACTAATTTTATGATACACCGCTTCCTCGTGAGTATATCTCATTCACCAGATAACTTATTCACCTATGAAAATGACATTGTTCATGACAATTCGGAAATAGCGCCAATTTAGCGTACCTAATAAAAAGGATTATTGTATGATTTATTGTATCGTCATATTATCTTCTATATACTGTTATCTAAATGTCAATGTGGCGCTGTTTATGAAAATCCAATCTGAGGGCACGGCTGTGCCCCAGCCAAGTATTATTAATTTTCTCGTCCAAAGCGAGTCCCTAACATCCACCTAAAATAGTGACCTATTGGTTTATGTTCAATTGTCGTTTTCTCCATACAGTACTGAAAATAGCTGTAACGCATCATTTTGTTCCTCTTCCTCGATCTCACCTTCCAGCCAAAATGTCTCCATAGTGCCTTTTCCCTGTGAATTCAAATAAATTTTGCTAGGTCAAAAAACAGGTAGGTACAATATATATGGACATTCACCAATAAATTGGAATAAGAAAAAAAACCTAGCAATTCCTTAAAAGATTAATAGTTCTCACCTTGACTTTGATGAGTCCTCTCGGTCGGAGCCTAAACCTTCCTGCTGGCAGTTGATTTGCTGTCACCGCTGACACTTGAACCCGACCAGGCTAGAAAACGACGCAGAAAACATTACAGGAAGATCAGTCCAGAGATATGTAAAAGAGCTCTACGAATCTATACGAATTATTAAATTAAACATGTTTTACTTGGGACACATGCATGTTTTCGAAAGAAAGATCCAAATAAATTTAATTCGGCAGTGGAAACTATCTTCAGGAAGCATAGCCGATCGATTTTTTTTCGGACTGGTTATTATTGTAACCCGTTCTCAGGTTGCAGGGTTTGGAAACCATCCTTGGTAGAAATGCCGGATTTGTAGGCTGGTTGTGCTCGCTAGTTAAAGGAGTATACATACTTCAGAAGAAGTCTGCATCCTGCTGGCGGTGTTGACAGTGTCTCCCACGAGGCAGTAGCGGGGCAGACGTAGGCCTAGTACTCCAGCCACCACCGGACCAGTGTGGATGCCTAGAGAAATGCAGAGTAAGTTACTGATCATCCTTAAATTACGTACATAGTTAAAAGAAAACCAGACATTCTTCGAAACAAATAGGTAGTTAATAGCTTGCTGCCACTTAATTTGTGAACATGAACTTCGGCATAACAAACAGTACAATACAAAACCTATAGTAAGTGCAGGGATGGCCCGCGAGATGGCGAGAGCAGCGCTAGCCGCCGACGCTGCGTGCGTGCGCCTGCGCTCCGGTGCCCCCGACACCAGCATGTACACCGTGCCTACGGTCTCCACCTGAAATGGTAGTTATCCAACATCTTAAGATAATCTTATCCTTTTGGTCAACTAACTTGAAGTTAGAAATTATCTCCACACCAATAAGGTACAATTTCACTGCTCTTTCCCCATCAGGCCATTGCTTACATTCGAACATACCTTATAAACCCGATGTGTGTCAAGAAGCCTGTCGATCCTCGAGTAAACGTCATTCATGTACGCAACGGTCTGCATAACATCAGCTCGGGTGCCTGCCTCTGCTAGTTGTACGGCGCAGAAAATTATCGTTACGTTTTCAAAGGCCTGAAATTTATATAATAGTACCTTGTATTAATAAGATCCATATCAGTATAATGCATAACACCAACATCCATATAATATTGATAAAAAATCATTTATGAGGACCAACATATCTTTACCTGACATGCAGCCATAGGATCCTTCCCCGCTCTCAAGTGATCAGCAATTCCTTTAGGAATCATAGTATAAAGCAGTTGATCTCCTCTCTTCTTCCACTGGTCCAAAAGCCTGCAGGACTTTTCCAACGAAATACTTCTGCTTTCAGCCTTCTCGAAGAGTAGCTCTAATCGGGAGAGGTGCTGCCAGCCTTGCAGGAGCATTTCTTTGGAGAGTCCGTGACCGTTCATGTCTGCGAGAGAAAGTCCGGCTTGGGCTAATTCTTCCAGGTCATTGAATCTAAAATTTTAGAAAGTATTTCAATTGAAATATTCATAAATGTTACGATAATAGGAAAAGTTAACCGGAATTGGACTACGACTTACATTGGGCTACATAGAAAGATTAGCGCATCGATTTCCTCCAGCAGATAAATAGGCCCTCTCAGTAGGATTGAGCGGGCTCCTTGTGAGCCTCTTCGCACTTCCGGACAGCCCCGACTGCGGTACCGAAGCAACTCCAGGTCGAAGATCATTGTCTGCATGCACACCACCTGAACGAGAAAATATCAAACATTAGTGAGGTTCTTATTAACACCAATTTACTGGATTTTGATGAAACTTTAGTTTTCGGAAATCCAGTTTAAATTAATAAATATGGTAGGTGAATGACTTACTTTAAGACTAGAACTCGTATTATCAGCCTTATTAGTTTTATGAGTATTTGTTGCTCTGGCTTGATTACCAAAGCCTAAGTTATAAATAAATTGGGATATGTTTTCGACCTTGACATTGGATCCCTGACGGATTCAAAGTTTTAATTACCTTGTCCCATGTAAGAGATACTTTTGGCTTCCTCAGGCGTAATATTTCGCTAATTGAAGATTTTTCTATGCGGTTGAGAGGTCCTCCCCAAGTAGCTACCAACTGCGAAATAAAAAAAAACACCTGTTGAATTTCATGTTCTCCAAAAATTTTCATGTAGGTAAACCCTTATAAGGAAACCTTTAAAGGTAAGATATTTATTCTTTTAACATAAATTGTCATTATATTATGAAACAAGTTATTCTACCAGGTTATCTAATTGCCCGACTTGAAATTGCACCCGCAAATTCGTACTAGGCTAACACGACTTTTTATTTTTACTTAATTCTCTGAAAGCATTTTGTAAGCTTACTCTTTCTCCAGCCTTGAGGATCTTCATCTTCCTATCCAACAGGACTCCAAACGGGAAAAGCTGCAGTAACAAGGAAGCCGGTACCGCTGGCAGAGGACACGGCAGATTTTTGCGGAGCATCAGCGATTGGACCTGCAAAACAAATCGATCAATTACAATATCTGGTTCAAAATAATGCTATTGAAATATTTGGGAAATATCCTGACTCAGTAGGCTTTTATAATTTTCGTACTTTGTGTGTTTAGAAGGAAAAGCATTGTCGGATTTCTTTATACTCTTAGAAAAAATAAACTAGAACGACTGTCCAATCTTCAATCTTGAATGTTGATTGCGAAAGCGATCCCAAATTCCCGACCAACATGGCAATTTTCTCGTTTATTTCCCAAAGGGGTATGAGCTAGTGCTGGGGCTGCGGCATTGTTCGCAAGAGTTATCTCGGCCCTGGCACACAAAGACCTCCCGAAGGAACATAGTGGGTTTTGGTCAGTAAGATTCTGACACTCCCTGCAGCTGCACCCTCAGCGTGAGGGGTCATTTGATGATTTCCCACGAAAAAAAGGCCCCCTGTACGGCATGTGGTAGTGTAGGCCAAAGTAGTTGTATATAAATCAATATCGTTGTTTATATTATTAGTGATTAGTATAGAACGGCGAAATTGTTCTTTTCGTTACAATTGGAGAATGTATTTTAATTAAAAGTATGTTTCAAGAGCCTTTTGTTAGTTCGTAAGTAGTCTACGTGTCTATATTTTTTTTTGAAAGTTGATATTAATCTTAATCTACTATCTGATGTCAAGTCTATTCGATAATTAGGTAAACTTGATTGTATTGTCATCATGATCCGATTTTTCTGATCGAGTTGATATTATCTATGCATGATTTTCATTATATTTTGATTTGAATACGAACGAAGAGTAATAGTGCGAGCATAGTTTTATTATAGTTATAAAAAAGTTTCATTGATAGAATGGCGCTCTAATAAAATTCATGATTTTTGCGTACCACTCATGTATTTCAGAGGGAAAATAGCTCATATTTTATTCAGGGTCAAACCTTAATTTGTTAAAGTAAACAGTTCGCTTGGAGAGTAGATTCATGTAGCTACGTTTATGAGTTACATTTATTTGAAAGCCAGTGTATGGCATAAAAAATCCATTTCTATGTAAATGTGCGAGAACTCTCTGTCTTGTTGTCTTCTAGTTTTGCGTAAACCTCCCTGTCAGAATGATCTAGAAGCAACAGTATTTTCTTCTGACGTAAATGGAGCTATATCAATAAACCATTAAGAAAATTAAATTGTAGATCTTTAGAATCTGCCTTTAAACGGTCGTAACACGTAAATTATGTTCCTGCTTTAATGAAGTAACTGTCTGGTTAGTTCTGAACATTTATTTAAGCTTTCCCCTACGTTCCCTAGATTATACGGATCAAGATAGCTTCCCAACTATATACTACTTAATAGCGCGTGTTCAAAAAGTTGGCAACGTCGCAAATAGCTGTCAAATATTTATGTATTAATTAATTTGGGTATTTTACTGTATGAAACTAAGAAATAATGCTTCGTATTGCAGTGAACAATTGAATAGGGAATGCAATAATTAACATGTAAATATTTGACGGCTGGTTGCGACGTTGCCAACTTTTCGTATCATCTCTTGAACCTTTTCCCAACTATGTCGGGGTCGGTTTCCAGTCTAACCGGATTTAGCTGTGTAACAGTTTTTTACAAGGAGGGACAGACTGCCCAATACCCCTTGGTTAGACTGGCGTCAGACTTACTGGCTTCTGACTACCCGTAACGACTGCCAAGGATGTTCAATGACAGCCTGGACCTACAGTTTAACGTGACATCCGAAACGCAGTCATTGCTGTCCAAGATATACTTAAAAAATACATACAAACTTAGAAAAGTTGTATTGGTACTTGCCTGACCAATGCGTTGCCAACACTCGGTACATGCGCTCTTAAATCTGGTTTAACATATATTTTTTATCATCCAAACCAATTGTCAGAATTCCAGTGTCTGCGAGAGTAACTGTATTGGAAAATCATATTAAAATTCCACTCCACTGGTCCCGTCAAGTCTATTGGGATTGAAATCAATCAGTGTCGGGTCGGTCACGAATCCCTTATTCCCGCATTTATTTCTTCACTTTTTGGGGTTGATACAGACAGGATTGTCAGCAGAAAATTTCTTATTGTTTTGATGTCGATATTGATGATCTTAGATACGTCAAATATACTGTAATTTATAATTTTATCGAGGACGAAAAACATTTAAGAACAAGTATAGGTGTTCCCGGTGTATGACTATTAAACTAAATAGTCTAGCACGATAAAACAACCTCCTTGATAATTGGAAGTAATTAAAAATAAAAAGGCGTCCACCTAAAATGAAACCATTGTGAATAAATAATATCATTTAAAACGAAACATATTTTTAACAATATCTAATCTTCTATTAAAACTTAGAGTTTAATTTACCCAACCCCTATCGAATCGATATCGCTGTAAGGAACTCAACTCTAAGTAAGTTTATCTTTGTTAATACTGCCTGTATTCTGTATGTTAAAAAATATTTGTGTGAAGTCGTGGTGGCCTAGTGGTTAAAGAGCCAACCGCTCAAGTATGAGGGCGGGGTTTCGATTCCAGATCAGGCAAGTACCAATGTAACTTTTCAAGTTGTATGTACTTTCTAAGTATATCTTGGACACCAATGACTGTGTTTCGGATGGTACGTTAAACTGTAGGTCCCGGCTGTCATTGAACATCCTTGGCAGTCGTTACGGGTAGTCAGAAGCCAGTAAGTCTGACGCCAGTCTAACCAAGGGGTATTGGGTTACCCGGGTAACTGGGTTGAGGAGGTCAGATAGGCAGTCGCTCCTTGTAAAGCACTGGTACTCAGCTAAATCCGGTTAGATTGGAAGCCGACCCCAACATAGTTGGCAAAAGGCTCGGGAGATGAAAAAATATTTGTGTGAAATAGTATTGTAATTATTATATAATGATGAACCAACATTAAATTCCTTCACTAATCGGAACTAATAAACATCTCTGAAATGATTTTTCGTATCAATATCAACAAGGTCTCGAAACAATAGCGAAGACAATGGACAGTCAATGCGACTATTTGGTCGAAGCGATTTTATTCGTCCCCCTATAAGGTTTGTTAATTGCTTGAGGTAAAACAGAAGTGTACTTTATTATATCTGATACCCGTGTGGTCTCGTACGTCATCATTAGGGCATTTTGCTTATAAATTAATTTACGCTAACAACCCTCAGAGCTCAGATATAAATATCAATTTTATAACCATTTTGCAAGACTAAACTAAAGAAGCGTAATGTGTTTTGGTTAATAGTACTAAATTAATTTATCGTTAAATTGTGTTTTACTAGTAACTAAAATGAATATTCAGAAAGCTCTTATCATTAAAACTATCAAATATGTTTGTCAATTTTACAGCGCGGATTTATTTTGATTCCAAAAAGGGTTTATTATAAAAAAAAAACTATATTAGGTAACCTTCTAAAAATCTATTATCGCCTATTACCTATGAATTACCTCCAAAATTGTCAATTTAGAGCATTATTACATTATTCTTTTGTAAACAATTGTTTTACGTTAAATGAAAACACTATCAACCAGATCCTAAGCCAAGCCAGTATTGTGTGTACCCGTACTAATCCATCCTTGAGCCGTCTGAACACGTTTCGTACGCTGCTTTTAATCATAGATTAATATCGAAATTGACTTGTTAACTCTAAGGGTGTTGTTTAAGAACAACGAGAAGATGATAGAGAAACGGACGCGAGAAGAGAGTGAGATTTCCCAAAAACAGTGTGGGTTCAAGTCGGGTCAGAACAATCTTGGCACTCAGCCAATCGTTCGAAAAGTACAGATGTGTTCACTTGAATATCGTGTAAGCAATGGTAAGATACGGTACTACGTGATTGTGGGCCATGAAAAAGAAGGAATGTGTCTGGTAAGTTTGATATGAGCAGGGCAAAGATGGTATTGTTAATTATTTTCAATCCTATAACAGGTCTCTTTAACTACTTTTTAAGTATTGGTAAGCTTAATAAAATACCATATTGTTCGCTTTGCCTCAAAATTAAATGACGAAATAGACCTGTGTTACACATACGCGTTTTTACGACTTTGCCTGAACTTTCTGCTAAAACAAGTGATAAAGGAGTACATCACGTTTTTGGCGACTTTTCCAGACTATTTTACGACTCTCTTAGTGGCACTAAGTACCTCAACAGCGTCGCTCCACTTAACTACACAGCATCATTTCTGCATATAGTTTATTCATATTAGAGAGATTCTAACGCTGTTTTGCGACTCACAACCGTTCCATTAACGGCTATAAACCGTGATTTTATGTTTGCATACTCGAAATTGGGACAATGTACCATTAAACATCATTATTTCACTGCTACACAAGTGACTGTTTTATGAAGCATTCAAGTTTCAGCGTCGGAAATTTCGTTTGATTAGTTTCAATTTCTTTGGCCTTTTAGTTAGATGTCTAAAAATAATGTCATCGGTCACCAACCGGCAAGATTCAAAGAGTATTGAATTACCAGTCTGATTTGGAATTAAAATGTTAGTCATTTTAAAATCCATCGTCAGCCATCTTGGTTTATATCGGCCGCATGGAATGCGCTTTTGAATCGGTCTATCCTGCCAATAAGTTCAATCTTTATTCAATTTTATTTTGTAAAGCAGTGGTAACATGGTAATAATGCGTTTTGTAAAACATTAGAAAAGATGTTAACTATACATATAATCAAATATTTCTTTCAACAAATAATGATATTGGAGACACAAGTACGGCGAATCTATTCAAACAAATACTTATTCCAGACTACAATTTAACGGGCCATTAACAGCCAAGATTCAATTAAATTGAAACGTAGGTACACAAAATTGCAATTTCATCAGGCTTTGCTGGGGCTGAAAGCTTGGGTGTTTGTTTATGGAACCTGTGTCTTTGGGAGAGGGTTAATAAACATGTAACAGGTAGGGACAAGAGCCCATTATGAACAGCCATTTGGTCTAAATACTAGTCGTTTCAATAAGATTGCTTCTATTTTGAATAGAAGTGTCTACGGTTTATTTTAGACCGGCTTTAATGCCGTGTATTTGTTTAAGAAACAAATATTCATACACTTGAATATAGTGTCCTTATTCTTGGGGATTCTTCTAATTTTCATTCATTATTTATGTTCAGATATCCATCAGGCTCTGTTGAGCTTGTTTTATGTTAAACTTTAGGACAAACAGACTTTGGCATTTCGTATTTATAATATATAGAAATGTTGCCTCGTATATACGTCTCTTTGAGAAAGAATTCAATTCGTTTCATTTGTCAAGCGTTTCGTTATTGTAATGCTGTTAGCTATGCGACCTTTGTACTTTTAGACTAAACCTGATATTGGAAGTTTTATTTCTTTTAATCTCATGACTATGTTTTTTTCTAGAATAATCTTCAACTAAAGTACCTCGCTTTAGCGTCATATATCTTTGGTGTAGAGTTATTAATTATAATGGGATGACTTGCGACGGCTTGTCTTACATGTTAATGAGAAGCTTAGGATGGATTTGGATGAAAATCTTTATTTAAATTTATGTTAAACGCCTGTTAAATTGCCTGAGATAAGTGAAATTATTTAGGTACTTGCTATAATCTAATAACTAGGATTTACTTACATACAAGCAAACTAGCTTCAACTAGTTTGACCGCATCCTAACTGAAGTAAAGAGAACTAATTCCCGCCATCGGATAAAAAACATAGGTATGTTCTTTCTTAATCTTAAGACTCTCTGTGTATTAGACTTTATTTAAATAGGTTTACTAATTTTCCCGTGAAAGTACATATTATGTTAAACAGACAGAGTTAGTTGCGTTAGCATTTATAATTAAATTGGAAAGGATAAGGATTATGTGTCCAAAGCCGCATATTTTCCAGATTTAGAATACAATTGTTCCCTGAATAAATCAATCTGAAAATTAAGAACGTCGGGGAAGGTCTAAGTATTTCCCCCAAACATCTTATACTGAATCAGCCAAATGGGAGTTTAACTACGTCTTATGAGAAGAAAATTCAATTAATTGACTGTAAACATGTCAATATCATGCTTATTGAAGAGTCTCATGTCCCACATCGGTGCCCTCAATTATGTGAGAAGCTGTAACATAATACCGCTTAATTCGTAAATACAATGAACCAGATGCGTTAAGTTCACTGCTGGTTTAAATTCTAGACTAGCCTATATGTATATAAAACTGCAAAGTTTAGCTACAATAAGGGTCAAGGTGATCTACTTGGTGAAGTTATTGTTAACCATATTAGTCCTCAAGACGATTAAGTTTTTTTGATGATACCCATTTGTTTTGCTAAAGTATAAGGGCCATTTTCTTTCACAATATCCGAATGGTCACTATCTTCCAGATAAATTCAAAAATGGGACAGAAGTTGTATGAAATTGTCCAAATAAACTATCTGGAACTTATTTGTAGGTGGTGAAACAGGCCCTGAGGTTTGTTAATCGGAATATGAATTCGAAAGCTAAATAAAATGATCGTCATTTGAAATTTGGGAGTAAATAGTAAGTAGGACTAGCCATAATTAGAGTGTGCTGGACATTTTATAACTACAAAAAATATTTAACTTAACCCAATTTTTATTTCCATTTCGTCGTCTTAGAGACAGAACATCGGAAATGCATTTTTGCTGAAATTTATTTAAGCAAGATAGCATAACAAAGTACATCCTACTAGCTCTAGCAAAGTTACATCTTTTACACTTACGAGGTTTTCATTCTGCGGTGTCGATTCGCAATGTTCTTGCTCGGCTTGGTTGGGGAAAATAAGAGGGATATTATCTCATGTTATGAAGATTCGGTAAACTGATATAGATCTTTATGCTAAAGCGATTGGATTTTGTTTTGGTTTTGCGAATATTGGAGGCATACAAACAAGTATTACATGTGAATCCGATAATCAGCTGATTCGCTTAAGTAAGCAAACCAGCTAATTATCCAAAGAGGAGATTAGGTCCTGTGCCTCACACTGCACCAACGACACAGTGAGCTAAGTGGATAGTATTCTAGAGGCTATAATTAAGAACTATTTGACTGCCTAGGTTTAAATAGTCTTGCAGATTATAAAAATCTCTCCACATCATAATGTAGATTCATATCGATATTGAATGCTTAAAATAAAAACTTACATAATCGCTGTTATCGAATTCCAGCCTAAGAACAGCCACGTAGTATGTGCCCTCCATGCTCTCCTTGACCACCGACACTTTCAGCTTCAGCGAGAATATGTCCTCTGCTATCTCGTACAGTTGACCTGCAAGCACACGACGTGTTCGACGAAAAATTCTTAGACAGGACTACTTCGTAGGTGTATATTGAGTAAATACTTAGTTCTTGAGTGAACGTTCGATTATACATAGATAGATACTAAAAAATGCCCTCGTTTCACGATCGGTTAAAAAAAAAAATTCAAATCCATAACATACCCATCAGATAATGCGTGAACCCAGTTCTGCCACTGCTGTATACCAGCTCAGCGCCATGCCTATGTGCTCTCGTGAGCTGCATGCTCGGAGAGCGCATGCGCGGGAACGTGAACCGCATACGCTGGTGGATGTTGTCCACCGATTGCAGAAACGTGCAGAAGTAGCGACCTGTCGCCCGGATCATCGTGTCGTAGCTGATTTTTCAAAAATAAATATAGGAAATAGTTAACTTATCTTATGTTGTCATGTCAAATAAAAGATGGGGACAAAAATGGGACAAAAGGTGACATTCGGAAAAAGAAACAGTGAACTCGTTAGAACGTTGTGGTAAAACTCACAGATGGTAATATTACGAAAATCACAAACTTTTTGGGAACTTTGTCAACTCGAAGTTTATGTTTAATTTTTACTCACAAGTAGGTACAAGTAATCGTTTCAAGTAATCTTTACATTAGTAAAGACAATTATGTCTCAAGTAAAAAAGCTACTTAATTAGGCATACGGTCCTGTGTGAAACGACAGTGAGGAGCGAGTGATTTTTTTAAATCTTCCAGCTACTGATAGCTTCTATTACTAAACAATTACGTCTAGTGGCGCCTAGTTTCCATAATATGTTCTCAAGTAATTTATGGCTATGCATAAATCATTGTTCTGACCAAATAAATCGCTGATGGTCTTCAATAATTCGAGTAACTTCTTATTGGCGGTTCCTTGAACCCTAATGTAAGTTTATGTTACGTATAACATTTGGTGAGGCTATAATGCAGATAAGGGTTTTTCTTTCATCCCTATAACCTTAGGATGTAGCCGTACCCGCCTATCTACAAAAATAATGACTTGAACGAAGCTCGCCAAAACCGCACTTATCGGAAAAGTATTAGCGTTTCCATATTAGGGGAATATTTGAACGAATACAGGGTTAATGGTCTTCATGGTTTAAAGCACACACATACAATTGCTTTAAATCGAAATATCAGTATCATTGAAAAAATTATAAACACAACCGTTACTAGACATAACTTACCCGTAATTGCTGAAGAACTTGACGAAACACCTGCCGAAGAAATGCATCACTTTCTCAGGGGTACCGAATTTCTCCTTCATGTAGTTCAGCTTGTCAACGCTCACGAGGCCAAGACTGTTCATACGTGGTCTCGAAGGAATGATAGATCCACGTCTTTTGTACACGTCCAATGCAACCGTACAACTTGTTTTACGTGCTGGTTTCAGAATCGATGTCCTTTTCGCAGCCTCGCTCTCTGGTGAAGCTGGTTCAGAAGCTGCTGTCTCTATTTGGTTCACAACAGGTGGTTGGTCTTCTACCTGACTGGTTTCAGGAATAGGTTCCTCAACTGTCTCCTTAACCTTGTGATTTTCGAATTTGATACCCAAACTCCTTCTGTGGAACTCTCGGGCGACAATTTCAGCTTCCTCAGTGATCCTGGCTTCATTAATCTTGCCTGTGGAAGCTGCTACAGACGACCGTATCTCTTCTGAAGAGTTGTAAGCATCGATTTCTTTTTTGGTAACGCTTTTGAGGGCATTCGTTGCTGTGAAGGGACATCTGTAGCTCTGTGATCTGTTGTCTGCGTGGACCGAAGCACTACGCCATCCTGGTTTAACTTTTATTGACGTTTTCTTGGGAGCTGGACTGCTTGGTCTGGATGGAGCAGGGCTGTTTGGGTCTTTCGTGATCAGACGAGCGAGGGCGCTCGCAAGCCTTAGCATCAAGGCATCTGGATATTGCTAAATAAAAGGAACAACATCTTGTTTAATAACTATTGACATAGGTATTCCATCTAGCTTATTTAGTACTTGTATAATGTAGTATCTTTTTAATTTAAGTGATGACGTTACCTGGGTGGCACTGAAGACAGTACACCTCGCGCCCGACTCCCGTAGTATCGTCTCCCATATTTCTTCTCCGCATTCTTCCTGTAAACAAACAAATATAACACTCCGACGCTGCTTTGATTTTTTCGAACCTCTTGCAATATAATGGGAACATTAAGATTATTAATTTCTGTTTAATATTCCTACGATGTTCAATGGACTGTTGGTATCTACGTCGCGTAGTAACAATGCACGTGATTTGACGTGTCTCGACTAACTTCGCGAATGTTATTTGTAACAGTAATGTAACATGTTTGAAAGACTGGGCCGGGTGTGAATTATGTTTCTGCGGAACTTCGTCAGAAACAAATGCAGAAAACTTTTTTTATTACTATTCGTTTATTATTGAGTTGAGGGTTCATGTTGTGGTATATATCAAACATACCATATATAAAATTTTGGAGAGATGCCAAAATATGCGTTTGGAAATTCTTTGTATTCTTCTTGAATAGCTCACCTTCTTTTACCAGCGTCTTTACACATGCATGCTGAGGGCGCATTTTCGCGTTACCGAAAAGAAAGTCTTTGAGTATCTACATGAGTCAATCAATCTACATGCCAGTGTAAAAAATATCGTTCAATGACAAAGTCACAATTGTGATGCCCCATGTAGGCACGGGCTGTGTGACCACGATACAAGAGTTGTCAATATCGCGATGAAATGATTCCAGCTGCTCAGAGGTGGATGTACATAATGTTGTCAAGAGAAAACGAACTTTCCTAGCGAGTGTCTTTGATTCTCTAATCATACAAAAGTTACATGAAATAACAAAATATTAAATGTAAGTCGTACATGGTGTATGCTACGCGATGACATCAAAATTAAATAGGTAACGTAGGATATAAAATGAATGTAGGTACAGACACCAGCACATCAAGCTACCCGAAACTGTCAAATTTTCCCAATCCACTTTGAACCATATACATCAGCGATAAAGTTGAAAATCTATTAAGGAAGTTTGACAGACGTCTGTACGTTTGTCCGGTTTGTCCGTACACTCCACGTAAATTCGTCTTACTATCGAGAAAGTACAATGAATTTCGTTCTCGTTCCTAGGATTTTCTTAAAAGTTGAACTGAAAGATTCATTGTAAATTGTTCGAGATAAATTCTGGAAACAATTACGTTTGTCTAGTCGAACGTGCCTGAAACCAGAGCAACTCTTAATTGCGACGCAGTTTTAAAATTCTTTTGTGGAATTAAACTTATGAATTATTCATTTGGGGGCACAAAAAACCCACAATATTTTCCTGTTTAATATTTTTTGCTGGAATACGAGGGTTAAGTAACAGCCGCACGGGTCGATCGATCATAAGGTTAAGCAACGCTTGACGCGGTCGGTCTGTGGATGGGTGATTGTCGTTACGAGTTCCTTCGTGTTTCCGAAGGCACGTTAAATTGGTGGGATCCGGCTATCATTTGTACATACATATTTGGCGGTCGTTCTGGGTAGTCAAAAGCCAGAAAATCTAACAACCAGTCTCACAAAGGGGTTGCCCAGGTGACTGGGTTGAGGAAGTGAGACAGGCAGTCGCTTCACATACAACACTAGTACTCAGCTGCATCCAGTTTAGACTGGAAGCCTAACCCAACACAGCTAAGGAAAATGCTTGACAGATAAATAATTTTTGCAGTGATCGAATGATTTTAGGGTACACAGTTAAAGACAATAGACACAGGACCAGTTTCACAGGTTACGGATAGCCACTATCTACCAGATAAATTAAAAAATGGAACTGAATTTGTATGAAATTATCGGCCCGATAAACTATCTGGAACTTATCCGTAACCGGTGAAAGTGGCCGACAGTCTTGTATCCATTTATAAAATACATTTACTATACCTATATCATGTAACAGTAGTAGCTATATTCTATGGCATTGCTCCTACACAAGTTCTACTTACGTCCCTTCGTTATCCGGTGTATAAGTAATTAATAGATTGCTACCCCGGCGACAACGACCACCCCTTCGGATAATAAATTGTGTTTTTTGACCTTCACCATGTACTGCCTGTTAAGGAAATATATGTATGTATGTACTACTAGCTTCCTCCCGCTGTCTCACCCGCGTCCTGAGAGAAATTCTTCCCGCATGTGGATAAGTAGCCTTTAAGCTTTTCTGGTATATGATATAGAGATATCAGCTATATAACTGCGATTTACATTCAATAGTTTTTGCGAGGATACTCTTCCACGCAAACATACACATCCATACATTCTTTCATACGTTTCCGTTGATAATATTAACATTATACATTACTGTAGTTATTGTATACTAGTAGTTATTGTATTTTTTTCGTATGATGCAAGTCTTCTTACCAATTTTAGGGTTCAACATACGGATCGCGTTGGATATAATGTGAAAACAATCATAGCTCTGTGAAATGTTTTGTACGTTGCATGTTTTCGTCTTTCAAAGGAACTACTTAGCGAAAATTGAGAAAAAATAGCTTAAAGCCTTCCTGAATACATTGCCTAAGAAAAATTGAAAGAAGTTTTTCATATCGGACTAGTCGCTGTGAGTTTAGTGTTTAACCAAACAAACTCAGTTTTGCCACTTACAATTTTTGTTCTCGGACTAAAACCCTCGCCTTTCCTTCAATAAGGTACTTTATGTGCGTTTCAGGGCCGCGATAACTCATCTGAACTCTGTACCTTTTTGAATACAATCACAAAATACAACGTCTAAATTAACTTAGCAGAGCTGTAGCTAAGCTACCAAGTTTAATATACCTAGACATATGAAAGAGAAAACCTCATATCCAGGGTTTGGGCTTACATTGGCCTTGTTAGCTAAGGAGCTTATCTTCTTTATGACCAGTTTATGACCAAACAAGTCTATACGGTACTTTCTGGGATAATTTATTTATTTATTTACCAAGAAGAACGATCACACCAAATTACATTATAGTATGAATGCAAGTTCCTATTTGGTAGTAGCTACTGAAACGATAAGATCGGGTTTTGTTAAGGGTCGCCATTTTGGGGGCTGTCTTTTTTTTTGCAATTTTTGACCTTCAAAAAGTGCTGTTTTGCAGCCAAGTTTCAATAAATGAGTATTTGAGTTAGATCCATCGAAAAAATTTAAACTAGGCGATAGATGTAATTTCCCATTTAGCGCTAAAATATTGTTAATAATTCTGGGAAACGTGAAACAAGCGCTGTCGCAACTTCATTACTTAGGTGGGATAAACTATCGGATTAGTTACTCTAACAGGTTATTTACCCCGTCCACAATAAAGTAAGCTTTGCTTTTAATTTTAACAGCTGATGGAAATTCCTTGTACCTTTGTAGAGAAGTATATTGTAGGAACTCACAGTACAGCCAAATATCCAATTTGAAACATGTCCCACATCGAATTAATGAACGACTTTTAAGATATGTCGGTTTGTTTTAATGAGTTTTATAATTGAATTTGTTTCATGATAAATAATGTATCTCTAATATACCTATCAATGCCTGCCTAGTCGTTTCTGTATTTTTAGAATAACTAATTCTTTAAACTATATTTCTTCCTATTCCTTTTTAACTGCATGGTAAAATTCTAATTTAATGGTTATAATACAGGTATTTACATTAAAAAAAGACGTCGAAAAATTCATCCCCATAGCTGTCTTAATAATAAATAATACTTTTAGTTTTTTATGTAAATACTTTTACTATACTTTTTTAAATTGTAAATAAGTAGGCGTAAGTATTTTTTTAATGTTAATATCTTAGTAATAAATAAAGGCTCATTTAATAGTAATTCTATAAATTTATATATATAGAGACAAATATGGGTGTACCCCATTTTGTAATTTGTTGCGGTTGGTAACAAATCTAAGCACTTCGCGTTTTCCTCGGTAGTTCAGCATCATTATTTTACCTGCATTAATATAATCCATATATATGTACATATAATAAAATTGTAGAAAAGTCAAAACTGTACATTGAATATTTTTTTTAAAGAACAATTGGGACGTGATCTATAATCGATATCGAAGCCAAAAATATAGTTTTTAGAATTTTTGTCTGATTTGCTTCATGGTGAATGTTTAATCACCTAATAACACGGACGACGTCGCGGGCAACAGCTAGTTATACATATATACAAAACAGATGAATAAATCTTTGGGAACTTACCACTATGAAGTATTGCACGCTTTCCAATAACCAGCCATACATCTTTACGAATTAAATTAATACTTTATTAAAAAAAAGTGCGCGTTATCTAGTTCCATCAACAGACCGCGATCCAATCCCCAAGCAAGCCACAGTCTAGTTTTTAGCGAAGCAATGACATTGACTAATAGCCAGTGTACAAGTTTTGATACACAGTATGTTTATGCCCTTGGCGAACTTGGGTCGCGTTTACCCCGTAAGGCTTTCGCGGTACTACTGAACGAGTAAGGGAGCGCACGGGTGCTTAGTATTCTGTACTAGCCTTTGGTATGCGATATGTAATCTTTGGTAACTAATTATAGAGCTCCTCGACTATTTTGGAGACTGATGAGTGTGAATAAATTGCGAAATACATAAATTTCTAAAGTAACTATCGATAGGCTGTTTCTGGAATCGTGAGCTTTAACTCAACAGATGAATTCAAATGTAAGCGATTGATAATTTGATTACTACAATTACCAAATTACATGTACTACAATGACAATCGAAGATTCCAAAATCAAATTCTTGCATTGATGAGAAAATATAACACGGTAGGTACCTAACCTACCGTGTTTTCTTAGACCAAATGAAATGAGCGTTACTTGCAAAGGCATTTTATTATTTCTGCCTATGTGTATTTGCGCCACATCAACATCAACAAATTAACACATTAAAATTTACAGCACTACAAATGGGTAAGATTCCTTCCTTTTCAAAGGAAGTTTTTATTAATATATCTGGACAGTGGACACCTTTTACACACACGGTCGATTAGCTTGTACCTACTGTGGGTGCTAACGCAACTGATAAATCATATATTATACTTTACACTTATATATTTATCAATACATATTATACACAGTCAACAAGCATGCTCATCACACAAATGTCGACCGTGGCGGGAATCTAACCCGGGACCTTCAGCTCGGCAGTCAGGCGTGCTTACCATTGTGCCAACGGGGTGGTCGAAAAATGCATTTCAAAAATTAAGACACGAGAAAAACCTGTACGAAATTTAAAATGACGACGGCATAACAATAGCATATGACGTCATTGATCAATCAGTAAGTTGGTAGTGAACTGAATTGGTTCGGTGAAACGCATTGAGGCCAATTGTTTGTTATGGCGCCCTTCGAAGGACGCGTGCCTCGGACCATTCATTTGCCATTTATCTTTATCAAGTATTTGTTATAATTAGGTATCTTGTAGTCAAAGTTATAGACTGTCTGTCATTCTTACCACACATTTGCATATAACTTTGTTCTTTTATAAATGTAAAGTTTTGCAACTTTGCGGTCTGCGAAAACAGCGTTAGAACTACTTAATCCATTACGGCAGCTAATGTCAAAATTCTATCTGTAGGCGGCAAATCACGCTATTGAAATCATTAGTTATTTAATCATTGAGTGTGACTGAAGAAGCTGTACTATTGTAAAAATATATTATTTGAAAGATCTTTAAAGGTTATCTATTGCAGCATTGCATATATCTATTCGAAAAATACATTCTGAAAATTACTACAATAAATTTTTCAATAAATTCTGAAAATTACTAGGTACATAATAAAATACTACAGAAAAAGATTTTTCTAGCAATAATATTAATAAAATTCTAATATCTGAGAGAACTCGTTCTAGACCGTAGTTCCGTTCTCCCATGTAATGAAATCGCAGAAAAATCATGACATTACTACAAAAATAACATTTGTTCCCATTTTCCCAAATTCATCCCCATCGCTGTCTACTGGGAGCGTACCCAAGACGCTGGCAGCATTGCCACGTTGAAAGGCAAAGCTTATTCTCTGACCAAAGTAATAGCCAACCATTGGGTCAACCAGCCGCCTGGATAGCTCGTAATAGAGACTTTCGGACATTCGGACCCCACGACCCGAGGGTTTCGACCCCAAACGGTTCGAAAATATAGTTGCCGACGAGGTCACTATACTTCCGCCACCAATTAGAGGTTTTCTGCAGCCGCAGCTGCACAGCACGCAGAACTTACGACATGGGATTCAATTAATTATTGATAAATAATAATAAAATCAAATATATATTAATAAATAATAATTGATTATTGTCTAGGTGCAAACACAGCCTAAATTGTATGTCTTAATGCTTTCCCGGACTTATTCCGAGCGCGTCGCCATGCGCCAGTGTAATGGCGCTTCGCAATAAAAATAGGCGCGTGCGCCGATGACCCGTACAATTAAAAAGCGGTCGTTTGCTTTAAGAATTGGTGCGTTAGTGATCGCGACTGTACACACCACTAAATACACATTACTTCGCGGCCTAGTTATTTGCTGAAAATAGGAGCGAGTAACATTTTATCTGAACAACAACAATATTTATATACAACAGAGACTTAGACATACATATTTATACAAATATTATAGAGCTTCCATAAATTCCTCTGAATTATCTTTGTTTTAGTCTGTAAGTCTTATTTTAAGCCAATTAAAAATATATAAGAACTTAAAACAATAGTATACATATGAATAAAGTAAAATAAAAGAATATCTAGCTTTAATTCCGCGAGACAAAAATCCAGCATTGGGTGCAGGATGCACATGCAATACTGTACTATTTCGGAATTAAAGCTAGATATTCTTTTCTAACATTTATTGTAATGAATTTCCGCAAAGTAACGCCTGATTTAATAAGTTATAATATTACGTGAGATAAAAGTAAATTGTTCATTAACAATATTGTTTAATTAAAGTTCTTGGCGTGGCGTCATCATCTTAAAGCATTATTTACTTCTTCTATATTTTCTGTATGACGTCATCTCACAAGTAAGTGTAAGAAAAAACCGAATCACGAATAATGATAGTGGGATAGGTACTCAGATTTCCAAAAAAAATAATCTTTGAATCTAAAACGGAATCCTTCTGCCTAGACTTTTCCCATCCTACGTTGGGGTCGGCGTCCAGTCTTAACCACATGCAGCTGAGTGCCAGTGTTTTACCTGAAGCAACTGCCTGTCTGACCTCCTCAACTCAGTTACCTGGGCACCCAATACAAAGAGTAATATAAATATAGTATAGAGACCCAATACCCCTTGGTAAGACTGATTGTCAAACTTTCTGGCTTCTGGCAACCCGTAACGACTGCCAAACATGTACATACGTAAATGACAACCGGGATCCACCACGTCTAATTCTAGAATATTAAAACTTAAAATAACCAAAAGTTTTGGTTCTCTGAGCTCATAGATCGCGGTGCTACGGGTCATGCGTAGGCGCATATTTATTGGTATCCCGCCCGGAGGCTGCGCATTCGTCGCGGCGCGGGCGGGCCGCGCTACCCCTACCCGGCACAACACTACATCTATAGGTATGTTGCACTGATTTACATACTGCAATTTTTCAATCATATTTTCTATTTTCTAAAAATAATATATTTACCTACATACATACCTAAATTGTTTCAAAGGTGGTAAAATTATTAAAAGTGAAAAAAAAAAACAAAAAAAAAATAGTCATTGTCACGACAAAAATCTTTTTACTTTTTTATTCACTAATAAAAATATTTTTGGTTATTTCATTAATTGAAAGGATTTTCAAATACTTAATTAATTAGATTCAAATGAATAGCTTAAATTAATTAGCGGCCAAATTGCAGTGTCAATTTTATCTTAGTCCACCTTATTATAAAATTTGGTTTAAAATAATAGGTACCGGCTTTAGTGTTATATTTAAACTGTAAATTTACTTTGGGATGAAGGATTAAACAGGGGTGGTGGAGCAGGTGTAGGTTAGCAGAAACAAACGCCTTGAATTATGATATAGGTGAAGTAAGTTTTTTTAAAGGCTTTTCAAATCCTGCCGTTTTTTAAAGTTATATATACATAGTCTTATGTACCTAGTTCATTCCTAAGCTGTTTAACGTTAACGTTCATTCATTGACTAACTTTATATAAGACAAGACAATACAATTTTGGCACGGTCAATGAACCCTTAGATAAGTAAGAATTTTGAATTTGAATTAGGTACCTATGTGAAATCCTATCCTGCATTTTATTCGTCGTCTTTGTTGGAAACTATAACCTGAAAAAAAAAATAGTTGGTGCTCATTACTATCTGTCTTTGAGGAGGTTTTAGGTCTATTTTCTTCTTATTACCTACTTAATGATTACCGCGTCATTGATTTTTTAGGCGTCACTCATTTCAAAAAAATATAGGGATAGGTATAGTCTCTTATCTTTTGATATCTTTGATTTTTTACTGTTAAAGTACAAAAAAAACGACAAATACGGAAAATAGCGTATCTACTAGCTATCCCTTCACAAACTAGCGACTTATTCTAATAAAATCCTTTGAAACGTGAAGTCCTTATAACCAAAGTTCGCATTAACTCCGTTTTTTTACAAATCAGTTTATAAAAAAATGCTCAGAATACGATATAAGTGGTGTGATGTGGTGACAGTTTTGTCGTTATTAGCTTATCTTCAGTCTTTTTAACATGTATGTAGCTTATTCTATACTGATAGTACAATGTGCTATCTGAAATTATTGCCGCATTTTTTCAGTAACTATTTCTTTTTTACTATTCGCTTAAACTTTCTGAAAACTACGAATTTAAAGAAAGACTTAAGTGTAATGCAGGTAAAGTTTTAATTTATATGACAAAAGTTTATAACAGTAATGGAATTTTGGTGTCGAGATGTCCCTTCGGTAGAATGTCGATGTCGAAATAACTCATAACTTACATTTAATTCATAACTCACATAAGTATCAAAAAGCATCAGAAAAAATCATGGATAAAAATAAAGGTAGAAATATCAAGCAAAGCGTTGCAGTAGCTTCTCCACAATATACAGCATTACATAAAGCAAGCTCTCGTAGTATGCTTGCACGCTACGCTTGCTACACCCATTTGCATCCATTTGTATAAACAATCGATGTTATGGGTTGCTCGCTTAGCATCTACGTAATACATGTAGTGATGAAAACGCTGACTATTGAAGGAATTATTTTAAAGGGTTAAAAATATTAGAGAAAAAAAAAGCGTAAAATGATTAAACAATTTGTATTATTGTTCCTGGATATAAGTAACGCTTTTCGGTCATGTGCAGTATGCAGAATTTTGCTCTTTTGGTATCTAATAATTTAGTGTTAAATACCTACACGAACCTATTGACGTATCCACTCCGCTAGCAACAAGAAATACAGCTTTAGAACGAGTTGCTATTTGTGTTGCCTTTGCATATCTGAACCTCATAAAAAAAGCCTGTACTATCTCTATAGTCCCATGCATCTCGCGAAAGCGTTTCAATCGAAGAACTCGCATTTGAAAATCTAAGTATATTAACTTATTCTTTTTATTAAGATGACACTATGAACCTAGCAATTCATTAAATAAAGTAATTCAGCCGAAATCTCAATAAGCTACAGTGGCATCGCGAGCTATTTCGTTAAATAAACAAATTAGTACAAACTCAGAGAGTTGGACGCTAAAATTAATTATTACAGTCGCCAATTGCTGTTGTCATCTCCATATAGACAGATGCGTCCGAAAGGTTAGTGGAACGTCCGCTACTTGGTCCTGACATCTTTAGATGATATGGTTGTGGAATAGGAGTCGACGCCCTGCTTCGATAGCCTTGGACGATCTATCACGAACATTGATTTATATTGCCGTTCATGAAGATGTATGTCTGAAATATTTTAATGTGTTGTCACATAGTTTTAGATACGGTGCTGTTGATTGCGCGGCATTTGAGTTAATAGTCCCAATGGACATCTAATTGATACTGTTTTGAATTTCGATTTGAATATTGGGTTCATGGCTTAGATGTTCTTTTTTGCGGTTTTGTAATTGCTTTACATTGAGTAAGCAGTTTTGAACCAAAGATTTTTTAGGACTTAAGTGAACGACAGTATTGAGGTACCTGCACTGTTTGATAGGCGTAGACACCCAACATTTTTGAAGGGGTAATTGAAAGGGGTGGACATCCTAGCTAGATTAGCAAATGTTTTATAGTTTTCAGTTTAGTTTTTTTAGGAGTTGTAGTAATTTAGATAACTGTGTTACATTTTGTTTGTAAACTTAGATTTTTCATTTGAATATACATATTTTTTAATTATCAATATCATGATTTTGGATTTAATTATGTGTTTCAAAGGGTTTTAGTGAGTTAAGAATCTTTAGAGTAAGCAGAATTTAAATTTAGAATAGGCAAATCCCTTTTTATGCCTGGCTGCCTACCTTAACCCAACCGTTTAATCCAAACCAATCGTAACAAAATCCCTTGAATACCTCCAAAGAAATCTCAAATTACAATTCACGCTCCAATAAATTGGGCAATTTTTTTGTCCTTTTACATTAAATTCTTCTTTTATCTAGTCACCATGAGGTGGTTGAAAGCCGCCTGGCTGGCGGTGCTGGTGCTGCCAGCTGCCTCCAAGGAGCTCTCGGAGTCCCATCGCGAGGAGATAGTGCAGGAGCTCCCTCAGGCTCAGGAACCAGACCTCATCAACTACGACGACTACACACCTGTGGGAGAAGATGAAGATCGTAACTTATATTTTTATATTTATTTAATGAAACTGAAGAGTTTTTGAACTCAGCTGTTTGTTGAGTTGGCTCAACAGGTGACTTTTCTGGAACTACTGATCAGAATGGCCGATTTGAAAAATTCTAGGCTACTACTTATTCATACAGACTTCAGGAAAGTTCCAGTAGAGTTTAGAAATTAGAATGTTTTTTTCCGTTTTCCTGATAGAAGACTTATAGAGATAGACTTTTTTTCCTGATAGAGAACTTTAAACTTCTTTATCAACCAAACAAGAACTGATTACTGAGACTCTTTAAATATTTTTTCCATTCACAGCGAATGAAAACTTACTACCAATCTAAATACGCTGACCGTATTTTACATTATAATATCATTTAATTTAATTAAGCTCCTTGTAATGTAAACTATTATATTCTTTTTTTCAGTAACTCGTCAAGCTGAAAATGACTTCCGTGGATTCACAAGCAGTAAGTTTCCTCCTTCACCTGTAACCATTATTCTTTGAAATAAAGCTTGTCTTTAGCGACCTTTAACAATGTGCTGTATACTAAGACGAAGTATTCTTTCAGGCACACCATCCTACCAGAGACCACAACAGACCATTCGAAGTAACTATACTTATTTATCTACCTCTCATACATTGAGAATCAAAATTATATGAAACAAGATTTAATTAAATTACATATAAAAATTTACTTCTGTACCAAGTTATTCAGTGGGTTGAACAGAGCATAATTCCGTACCAAGTCATATTAAAATTAGAAAGTCATTATATTCCTTTGATGCCGGTACTAAAGTATTCTGTGATAGTGACGATAAAATAAAAAAGTCACACTCAATAACTTCTAGACGATCCAAACCAGCCGCCGACAGAGGTCACGTTGGTCTAGTTGGTGTGAAAATCTACTGTGTAGACGTTGGTCAAATGACTTTGGACGTCCTTGGTCGGGAGCGCATCCATCGCGACAGTGTCCGTGGTCGGCCTTAACCGTGTGGAACACTGAGGGATAACGGAGGACGCGACCAAGGTCACCTCTTTCGGTGATCGGTTTGTATCTTGTAAAGCGCGTTTAAGTGTAGGGTTTGAAGAAAATATTAATTATAATTATTTCTCAATATTAAATGAAATCACATGATCAGTTCCAGCCAGCCCCAAGTGCGTGGACATCGGTCGCACATGGTCAGAAGGGGAGAATTGGAAACGTAACAACTGCACTCTATGTCAATGTCACGCTGGAAGGGTCAACTGCTCCACGATACCTGCCTGTCTTACGACCCGTATGTTCCCTTGCTTTTAATATAAATAAATAATTTACTAGTTTTATTATGGAACAAGAAGATTTGGGAATGTTTATCAATAATTCACGATTTTATGGTTATGTTGGTTGTATTGTCAGAAGAATATACGTATGCGAATGTTCTTTTATCATTAGTGTGTAAGTGTATGACGATTTTGATGGTAGCTGTGTGTGTAAGAAATAAAGCAATTATTATTGTAGCAGCTCTACTGACTTAAAATACATACAATCTAGAATGTTCAACTGTCAATACCTTAAGAATGAGGCTTCATGGCAAAGTTATATCCTACTATTATAACTATAATAGATAGGTATACACTTTTAATATATTCATTTTGACAGCACCGACACCCGTGTTTGTCGGCGTTGGCAGCCTACCGACGACGCCAATTCGTGGAGCCGTTGGTCTGCCCGGAGACGGAGGCCCTCCCGGACCGCCTGGATCCCCCGGTGTCAATGGTGTACCAGGTGCCCCTGGAATTCCTGGCCCAGCTGGACAAATGCCTGATGTAGGTGTTATGCTGTCCGATCATGTTTGAGGTCTCACGACCGTAAAGTTTTACTTACTTAATATCTGTTACTTATTTTCCTCTATTAAAATCATAAAATATAAAAGCTAAGTGGCATGATAGCCAAATAAATTTTGAAGAATTTCACTTAGTGACCTTTTTTTAATCGTGTGTTGTTGTGTATAGGTGAATGCGTACCTAGCGCAGTTGGCAGCTACGGCTGGAGGTGACAAGGGTCCTCCTTTCGATCCCTATCAGTATATGCAAGCTTCAGTTGGCACTCCTGGCATTAGAGGAATACCCGGTAAGATGGAATAAATAATTATAATTCTCACCTTCGCATTTATCAGTCAATGTTATACGTCTATACTGTATCTACATATGTAAATCATTAAAAGATTTTTTTTTTATTAGGACCCCAAGGACCGCCTGGACCGCAAGGATTTCAAGGACCAAGGGGAGAGCCCGGCGAACCAGGTCAACCTGGTCAGCAGGGACCACCGGGCGAGCGAGGACCACAAGGACTATCAGGAAAAGATGTACATTATCATAAAACATTTCAACGTTGCCATAAAATCTTATTTTCTCAATGGAATAATTGTAATTTTAATCAATAATTGTAATAATTTAAGGGCTCTCCGGGCGAAGATGGAGAACCAGGTCCATCAGGTGCAGTGGGACAACCTGGACCTCGTGGAACCCCAGGTATACCTGGTATCCAGGGACTGAAAGGGCATCGAGGCTTCGATGGCAAAGACGGCGCTAAGGGAGAACAAGGATTGCCAGGAGAAAAAGGACCAACTGGAATGCCTGGTCCTATGGGACCAACTGGACCTTCGGTATGTAATAGATATTTTTATTAATAAGGCTGACAAAAGTTCCTTTTGCGGGATCTTAATATCTGTTCGTTTTATTCTTTTCCAGGGCCCTGTTGGCGCCAGGGGTGAGAGAGGTCGTGAAGGTCCCCCTGGACCCCCCGGAGTGCGAGGTGTTGATGGAGCACCAGGACCACAGGGTTTAATGGTAGGAGCTTAGCCTTTATTATTGATCTTATAATTCGTTCATTATTAGCAAGGTTTTTACTCAAACAACATATTATTTTTAGGGTAACGTTGGAAAACCAGGCTCACCAGGATTCCCTGGTGCCCCAGGCTTAAAGGGAGAGCAAGGGATATCCGGACCAAAAGGCAGCCAAGGAATGCAAGGACCACGTGGAGAAGCCGGTCGTCCGGGACAGCCTGGCGAAGTAGGAGCCCCCGGAATTCCTGGTCGTGATGGTACTCCTGGTGAGAAAGGTGTGCAAGGGCAACCGGGGGCTTCAGGGCCACAAGGTTTCCCTGGACCTAGAGGACTGCCGGGTGTAGCTGGAGAGTCAGGATTGCCTGGATCTAAAGGAATGCCAGTAAGATCATTTAATTGAGACTTATAACTCATGATTTGTTTAATGTTATTTTGCACGAATAAAATAACTTTTGTTAATTTAAAGGGTCAACCTGGTGAAAGAGGCCAAAAAGGTGATAGCGGAATTAGAGGAGAAGCTGGTTCTCCCGGTCCACGTGGTTTGCCCGGTAATATGGGACCAGAAGGAAAACGTGGAAAGAGAGGTCTTAGAGGGCCAGCTGGCAATGTTGGACCTCAAGGTGAAAGAGGCTTACAGGGTATGAGAGGTTTACCTGGTGCTGATGGATTCATGGGGCCTAAAGGTCAACCTGGCGAGAGGGGAGGTGTCGGATTACCTGGATCTAAGGGAAGCACAGGAGACCCTGGCAGGCCTGGACCACAAGGCCTTCAAGGACCACGAGGATCTGTTGGTAGGCCTGGAATGCCAGGAAAGACGGGTCCTCAGGGTGAAAGAGGTATTCCGGGAGCTGATGGCAGACCTGGTGAACAAGGGTCTCAAGGAATACAAGGTCCACCTGGACTAATGGGAGGTCCTGGAGAAAGGGGCTTGCAAGTAAGTGCACTTTTATATTGATTTTTTTCTTTATAATTTTGTATCCGTGCTAATAAAAAGCTTATTTTACATTTTGCAGGGAGAACCCGGAAAAGATGGTGAACCAGGCCAAGCTGGTCCTCAGGGGCCTAAAGGTGATGCGGGTCGTGATGGCGGCCCCGGTATTCAGGGTCCTCAAGGTGTTGCTGGTCCTCCCGGTGAAAGAGGTCCGTCAGGTCCAGCTGGCCCTACAGGATTCCCCGTAAGTATTCTCGGTGTAAAATTTACATCAGTAACTTTGAATAAAGCGACTGAGTGACTAAAATCTTGCTTGAATTTTGAAGATCCATATTTACATGGCATTCTAAATTTTATTTCTTTACTAGGGAATGCCAGGAGCCGCTGGTCTCCCAGGTTCCCCGGGCAAGGAAGGAGAGCCAGGCATGGCTGGACCTGCAGGACCACCTGGCCCAGCGGGACCTCGTGGAGAGAGAGGCTTTACTGGAGACCGAGGACAGCCTGGCCAGCCTGGTAGTCCTGGAGAAAAGGGAGAATCTGGTGCGCAAGGGCCCGATGGACCTCCGGTAAGATTGAATTGAGCATAGAAAAAATAATAGTAGTAATATTGTGTTAAAAATTCTTGAACGGCTTTTACTTGTGGACAAACTGATTTTTTTGGGAATCTTCAACGAGTGTTAAAAATAATGCACATTATTATGTTGTGACAGGGTCCCGAAGGTCTCAGGGGAAGCAAAGGTCACCCAGGATCACCCGGGGCAATGGGCATGCCTGGACAACGAGGTCTCACAGGTGCACCTGGAGAAAAAGGCGACAGAGGTGCCGCCGGACCACCTGGCAATGATGGAGCTCCTGGTAATATTTTATTCATTAACTTTTTATTTTCATTAACTTCATATTATTTTAAAGGCAAGCTTTAAATGGATATGAATCTAAATGCCAACTTGGAATTAATATAATTTAATTTATTTTACGTTCTTTATATAAATATATTTTTATTTAAATCAATGTGACTATAGTTCTATTGAAATAACATAGTATTAAAATGATTGAAAATGCAATTTCAGGTCGTCAAGGAGAGCAAGGTCCGCAAGGTCCAATAGGTCCTGTTGGTCCAGCTGGAGAACCGGCCGAAAGAGGTGAACCTGGAGCTCCTGGTATTCCCGGAGAATTAGGTGCCCCAGGTTCTCCGGGAGAACGAGGCCAGCCTGGGTCACAGGGCCAACCTGGCCTGTCTGGACCACCCGGACTTACAGGCATGCCTGGTGCTAAAGGAGAAAGAGGCTTCTCTGGAGCTAAAGGACAACAAGGGTCGCCTGGAAGCCCAGGTAATTGATGTTATTTGTATAAAAAAAGATATAACTTACAGGGTTACAATTAGTAACATAGATAAATTAAAATATCCTATAAATTTGTGCATAATTCGTATTTGTAAAACTATAATCACAAAAATTATGTAGCTTAACAGGCTTCAAATCCTTGCTATTAATGAGTACTTTTAAATTAAGGTGTTCCCGGTGAGTCTGGACCCCGTGGCCTGCCCGGCTTGGCTGGCGCTAAGGGAGCTCGTGGTGATCACGGACCGAAAGGAGAGACTGGACACGTTGGCTTGCCTGGAAGGCCGGGAGACTTGGGACCACCGGTAACTACTACCAGCACTGTCATAATGAAACTGCTAGTACTAGGTAGTATTTCTGATGAATGACGACGTGATGAAGATGATTTAAATTGGCCGTTACTAGTTCAATCTTAAAAGATAAATTCTTATAAAAGAATGAATCCTATTTATTCCACTAGATTTAATTTGATAATCTTTATCTCAAAGGGCCCGCAAGGGAATACAGGGCCAGCCGGAGCTCCAGGTATCCCAGGCGCAAAAGGAGCTACTGGCGACTCAGGCCGTCCCGGTGCCCCCGGCCCTATGGGTCTAACTGGAGCTCAGGGACCTGAAGGACCGAAAGGCGAAAGAGGCAGTGAGGGTGAACCTGGTATACAAGGACCCATTGGTCCGGCTGGAGCTGCTGGTGAAAGAGGACCAATTGGATTACCTGGAGTGGCAGGTCCACCTGGACCGCAAGGACTTAGAGGAGTTCAGGTAATAATATAAATAAGAATTAATGGTGATGAAAGATACTATTTTTTGTATTTCATTACCGTATTACCCATCATTGTTGTATCGAGTAGGCAAGTAAACCAACAAAAATCACGTAACCTATGAGTGTAGTCGCTTCTTGCTAATGAGGCCCACAGTAAGAGGATCGAATTTTATCACCGCATTATGGCAGTAAACAATAAAGTCTTCACCCTCCTTTTCGATGATACACATAACTTCTTAACTCATAATAAATCTTGTGATCTACTTTTAGGGTGAAAGTGGTGCACCTGGAAAACCTGGCGCCGATGGTGCTCCGGGTCAAATGGGATCTCCGGGCCCGCAAGGACCACCTGGGCAGATGGGAGAGTCAGGCCCAGAGGGTCGCCCCGGCAAGCAAGGTCAACCGGGTATTTCCGGACGACCTGGTGACAAAGGACCTATTGGACCTCCGGGCGCGTCTGGACCTGCTGGTCCACCGGGTCTGCAGGTAATTATAATTAATATGTTGTCTACAAATGCTTTAAAAATAGATAACCTGCAAGATAGATAGCTGCAACTGAACATCAAAATTGGTATTTTGGGTATGATGAATGCATTAAAAAAATATTTAAATTATAAACTTTAGGGACCACCCGGCCCATCGGGACCTTCTGGACCTACTGGTGAACGAGGACCTAGAGGAGAAAGCGGACCCCCTGGAGTCGATGGCCCTCAAGGTCCTCCTGGCAAATCTGGACCTCCTGGTCTTGACGGAATTAAAGGAGAAAGGGGCGAGGCTGGTGCCGATGGTGCTAAGGGTCATGCTGGGTTACCAGGTCTTCCTGGTATGCTTGGAGCTCCAGGAAGGGCTGGTGACAGAGGTTTACCTGGACCAATGGGACCACCAGGAAAAGATGGCGATGTTGGACCACGAGGTAAATTATTCACTCAAATTATATAAAGTACGAACTTTTTTATGAATTTACTTTATTCTGGACCAAGACCATGAAAATGTCTTTTGTCTTCTTACTGATTGATACATCCATAATTTTTTATAGGTACACCTGGTCGTGACGGCAACCCTGGCCTGCAAGGCCCACCGGGAGTTCCCGGAGGTCGTGGTCCTCCTGGAGAAGCTGGTAGACATGGAGCAACTGGACCTGCGGGTCCTCCCGGACCTCCTGGACCACCTGGCGAGGGCCTGGCTTATGATGCTGCTGCTCTCGCTGCTATGTTACAACAAGGTTAGTATACTTGTTAGTGATTAGTAGCTTGTCAAGTTGCAAGTTCACTACTTGATTAGTCATTATCTGTTTGTTGTTTCCTGAGTTTTTCTACTACAATAAAGAATACTCTATCTATCTAACATTTAATATTTCTGTTTGAAAAATAATCTGACTTTCCTGGTTTACTTTTCATTTAATTTGTTTTCAGCTAAATACAGTGTTACAATAAAAAAAATAACTTTGGCTTTGTATTGAAAAAAAACCCTTTCGATTATTTTTCTTTAAATACGTGTTTAAATGTTTGCTAATAGTCTTAAATAAAACGGGCAATTTAGAAAGAAAAGAATGGTTTAAGCAAATTGCAATTGCTTTTTGTGAAACAGGTTCCGTGAAAGGACCTGATCCATTGGGCGACGACCCCAACTCGCTTCCTCCTCGCTTCTTCAAGGAGGACATGACTGCGGCTGAACGCAAGGAGGTCGTGATGAAGGCTTACGAACGTCTGAAGGTTTCACTCGACAAGTTCCTGAGACCAGACGGCTCTAAGGAGGCACCGGCTAAAACATGTGGAGATATCAAATACCACCATCCTGAATTTGAAAGCGGTAAAAAATGCTTACTAAACTGATTTTAGATAAATCCTAGTAAAATATCCAAGCAGGCCAGATTAATTAATTACTTATGATACGCTTATGATAATCATGGACTTTATGTATATTTTAAAAGAATTAGGTCGCCGCAATATCTTGCTAGCGTCTAAAGGGTTAGCCAGGCAGCCAGTAAGAGTCCATTTAAAATTCCAAATTTAAACACTTGCTAGGGAAATAGTATGCCTGTCTTAGGTGTTTATTACTGACTTAATGAGGGTTTAGGTTTAGTACCTTTCAGGCAACTTTGTGGCAAACCATAAGTCTCCTAAACGGAAACATTTAATAATATGACGATGGCAATATGACGTAGAATCGTAGTGTCTAAAATGTGGTAAAGGCACTGTCATACATCAAACCCTGCCGTAACTATAATATTTTTTGATCATCAACAAAGCCTCCTATTTTCCCAATGTTTTTTTTTTAGGAAGAGTACCATTTTTGTAACTACGTTATTTCAAGCCAAGCCTTATTAAACTCTTCAGGACAATACTGGATCGACCCGAACGGCGGTGACATAAACGATGCGATCATAGTGCACTGCGACATGGAGACGGGAAGCAGCTGCGTGTTCCCTAAGCCTATGCAGTCAAAGGACATTGCCTACGACGGAGAAGAACATGAACCCTGGCTTAGTGAAATGGATGATGGATTCACTGTAAGATATTTATTGCTCCTTTGACAGTACTTCCTCCACAGTACCACTGTCTATCTAGCTCAGTAGTTGATGAAGCCATTTTCAACTATAACGGATTTTTAATGAGTAAAGTCCACTCTTCTGCAAAACTTCTATGCTTTTGATAATAAAGATCTTAAAAAAAAACCGAGGCCCTGTTGGTCTAGAAGTCGCAGTGCGCGACTCCTGAGCAGGGGGTTTCAGGTTCATATCCCGGTTGGTGCAGCAATTGCTTTATGGGTTTTCTGAAACTTTCACAAAAGGCAGCCTGGACTAGACATTGTTGAACCAAAAAAGAAAAATCCCTTAGCAATTCTCTGAAAAACGCTCTTATTTGGGCAATTACTTACCTTACTGCTTCCTTATACTCAAAGCCAAATCTTAACTTATCTATAACTTGTTCTCCTCAGATCACTTACAAGGCAGACCACACGCAGCTGACATACCTTCAGCTGATGTCGTCAACAGCTGTGCAGAATGTGACCTTCCATTGCCGCAACACTGTTGGCTACTATGACCCGACCACCAACAACTATAGACGCGGCATCAAGCTGTTGGCTTATAATGACGCCGAGATTCTGCCTAAAGCCAATAATAGGTTGAGGTACAAGACGGTGTTGGATGAATGTCAAGTAAGTTTTTATTTAGCTATTTCTAGGTATGTAGGTCATTCAACTTTTATGAATACTTAAAGTTTATTAACTCTTCTTAATCATTACTGAATAATTACCCTCCCAGCCAAAAAATCATATTCTCCTAAAGCAAAAAACATTTACAGCAAAACTTAAGAGTAAAATTAATTCAGATTTCCTTTCAAACATTAATATTTTACCAAAAGTAAACTTAATTCACGAAAATTGGAATTAATAATAATGCATTATTTTTCAGTACAAGAGACCTTCATGGGCACGCACCATCGTTGAATACCGCACCGATAAACCCGGCCGTCTTCCACTCCTGGACGTAGCAGTCCGCGACGTCGGCCGACCACATCAAATGTTCAGAGTCGAACTGGGATTAGCCTGCTTCAGCTAATCGTCCGAGACCACTACAAACAGTTTGTAAAAAGTACCATAAGGCCGTGTCCCCAAAAGGCAAACTGTTAGCGGCCGACTGAGTTAGCCTCAAATTTGTGGCAAACTGAAATTTGAGTTAGCTGCAAACTGTAATCAATTTTCGTGCGTCGCAAGTGACTAGAACCGGTTTTGGTGGGAGTCGGCCGCTAACTGCTATAGTCAGCGCGCGTAACGCTGCAAACTGCGTATAGTGAGCGCAAAACTAGCAGACTGTGGCCATTCCATTTCAAATATATGGAAGGGTACTAAATCGGTACGCCGCAAACTCAGTCGGCCGTTAACAACACTGGGGACACAGCCTAAAATCAACGACAAAATTGATCAAAGGCTAAACGATATTTGAAATACGAAGCTAGCTGTCAAATTTCAAATAAGCGACTGTGGTTGGTTGACCCAATGACCTATCAAAGAAGACATGACTGTTGACCACAGATTAGTTAGTTTTGTAAACGGAAAACTGCATTTATATTTTTACTGAAGCGAAATAACAAAGACGTATATTTAGTTGCCCTTGCATAAATACATAATGGATTACTTTACTACTTTTTAAGTTTACTTACATTTAAGATCTCAAAGAAATATCTCCAGCGAGTCAACGAAATATTCACTTTGTACGGAATTATTGCAAAAATGATAATTTGTACAATTTAGTGAATAGCACACTGCCATAAGAAGCATTTATTATAAATAATGCGTAGACCAAACGAAGTACCTATTTCCTTACATATTTAGAATAGAAAATAAAACGCATTTTAATAAAATAATGTATAAGTATTTTTAAATAAACTTTGCTATAATGTGATTCACTATTAATATAATACAAGATATCAAATAATTAAGTACTTAAAAATAAGTATTATTAAGTCGTCACAACATAGTTTAAAAATATAATTAATTAATTGTTACAATAATTTTAATTTACAAAGGTCCTCTTAGGCTGTGTACGTGTACATAATGTAAATATCCTTATTTTAAGTGAACAAAAATGTCATGTGATTCCTACATTCGGGTTTAAGTTATGTCTAAGTTTAATTAAGTATACTACTTATTTACAATTTCAATAAATATCCTTCGTATTAAGCCATATAGCCAACAATAAAATATAATAATGTTTTGTTAAAATTTGTTTCCATTCTTACATAAAAATATTGCAAGCAATTTGTATTTAGCAATCTCTTTCGCATAATTTTTCTCTTCATAGAACTTACAAACTCAAACTTAACATTCAAAAAACCAACAGCTAGAAAAAAAAAAATAAGAAATAATATTTTTTGTTTCACAGTTCCATTCTTTCTCTATATAACCAATACAGGTATAGACGCCAGTAGGTCAACCTACGCAAATCTGTCAAATTTTACGATTCGAACATTAACCTTCCACTATTGTGATAAGGTTGCAAATCCATAAAAAAATGTGCTGGCGTCTGTATAAATCAATCGACCAGATTTCACCATACAACTTCAACTATACAAGATATTATAAACTCCTTGCTTAAAGCTATTGAACAGTAGAGTCACAGGAGTTCTTCCTCATGCAGGTGACGAAGGGAGGCACGCTGCAGGTGCATTTAGTGCAGGTGTCCTCGACCGTCACCTCGTCACCCACGGTCAACGTACTGTTGCCGAACACGCATTGTGCTGTCAGGTTGCGAATGTTCAGACCGCGGACTACTTTGGTCTTTTCGGACGCTGAAAAGAAGAATGATAGTTAGAACACTCTTGTTTTTTTGTTATTGGCGACATTCAAACTTCTGGCAGAGATTATAAAACTTTATGGGAGAGCTCTTGCCCAGCTGTGGGACAGCAGAGGCAAACAGATCTTTATTTTTATGGATTTATGATGTATCACTCATATTATTGACTGACTAGCTTTGTCCCCTTAACATGAACGAAAATAAATCGTTTTAAACACTCTGCAATGTTTCCTAATAAAACACTCCCGACAAACAAGATTAGATAAGCCGATCATAATTATCAAAGCAAATTGAAAGAAATTACGAAGCATAGCCACAATAAAACAGTGCAGGTACAAAAGAAAAACTTACGGCACTCAAACCCAATGGGACACCCTCTCATATTGCCAGGGAACACAGGGGCACAGTTCTGCACCAAATCAGACTGGTAGTGGATTTCGATGCCGCAATCTATGGTCCTGCAGTACGCCGCGTCGTCAGTCGCATTGTAGTTCGCGGTGCAGACGCACGTCTTGCGCGTGTTCTTGGGCTGGTAGGTCTGACCCTCGCGGTATGTCTGGCCGTCCACTTCGCAGGTCTTTAACTGGGCTATCGCGTCTTTGCCTGGAAAAGAGATTTTAAGTGGTAATTTTTCATCGAAGACTAAGCTTATTTCTGACATCACAATGTCTCATTGAAGTATTTTCTTCTAACCTTCAAAAAATTTCAAAACATTCTCGTTTACTTAGAAATCAGCATATTTTTGCGAAACTCTCAATGTCTCTTAATAAATATTTATGTAAACAAAACCAGACCCAAAAAGGACGAGTCACGACCGAAAGTCAAGGTGATCTACTTGGTGAAGTCATTGCTAACCATATTAGTCCTTAAGATGATGAAGTTTTTTTGATGATACCCATTTGTGTTGCTAAAGTATAAGGACCAGTTTCACATTGTCCGAACAGCCACTATCTACCGAATAAATAAAAAAATGGAACAGAATTTGTATGAAATTATCTACCAAATAAACTAACTGGAACTTATTCGTAGGTGGTGAAACAGGCTTTTACAGTCATATATAAATTCATAGACCGTGTGCATTACAAAGAATATAATTGCTGGGCCAGCTTATCATAATTATGCAGTATGGTTGGTTTTAATTACATTCGTTCTCGTTTTCAGGAAAATATATTCAGGGTCGGCTATTTGCAAACAAATTACCAGTCTCTGCTACGTTCATTTCTTGCCTACACATTCCCATTACCGCATTCGTTTCAGTCGTAATATGTCATTAAAAAAATATGTGTATTTATGACACCGTCAGGGTATTAACCCTATTGGGGTTGGGTGTTATTGAGGGTATGATGACATTAAACCAATTCAAGACATCTCCGGGATTAGTACCTTGGTACAATAATTTATGAATTCAGGTTGTGAGTAAGTATCAACGTGGTAGAAGAACTAGTTTATTTCAATCTATCACAATACGCGCATGTAGATTCTATCATCATTATCAGTCCACAATGGATCGTTGACGAGTAATCCTGCCATTGCGCCGGTGTTTACGATCGCTTACATGGAACCTTCCATTGTCTTCTATAGCTCAAACCCATTAAATAGTGTGTCATCTAAAAATAAGCTTGATCAACAAGCAATTGACTCGTATAGACAGAACAGGTGCATTGTTAATGTTCATTTAAAATTAATTACGATTGATGAACTCATAAGTTACCAACTGTGTTGTGTTTGTGTCGTAGAAGGAGGTACACACAGTGTTAATGTGCCTGTAACTCCTTTTGAGGAACGTGACGGTTCTTTGGGTACAGAGGAGAAATAAAAGTGACGTGATATTTTGTACTGGCTTCCGCTAGCAGTTCCTGAGCGAAATACATCTCGAATTTCAATAAAAAATTGCCTTTATTTTATTATTATATATAAACTATTTTACAGCCAAATTAGTGATCCAATAGCTTTTTCGTGAAAGAGTAACATTTACCTAACATACATATATCCTTAAAAACTTTCGCATTTGTAAAGCGGGTGTTGAAATTATACTATTGAGTAAATTATGAACATGATGGTGAGCAGTTGGCAAGCTCACGAAAATTCAGGAGGTATTAATTTTCTATATTTGTTGTAAATTCAGATGTCAGCACGTCAAGCTACTACAATATGTCAAATTTTCTTAATAGATTTTCAACTTTATCGCTGGAGCATATAGCTCAAAGTTAATTGGGAAGTGCTGGCGTCTGTGCCTAACGCAGTGCATAGACCTAAAGCCAACGGTTAAAAGACCTAATCACTAACACCACTAACGATTTGAGTCACATCACCCATTACTTTACTTGAAACTATCAGACATCTGTAAAGAGACTCACCACAGACAGTTCCAACGCTGCAACACGAGTCTACCTCAAAAGTGTTGATACATTGCTGCTGCATGTCGTTATCGAACGTCTCCACGCAGTCGACGGCCGCGCAATTGAACTGCGGCTCTCCGGAAAACACGCTGCAGCTGCAAGCTTGCGAACACGGGTTGGTGATCAACGATTGTGGTATGGGGGCCCTGTCGCCGTAGGAGACGCCTCTGGAATAGACAATTATGTTGGCTTTTAGGAACGTGAAGGATTGTTAAGGAGTTTGATACCCTTTGTTTCACGATTGTTGTAATAAGTAGATTGGTGAAAGGGAACATTTAGATTTTGTACAATAATGGCTATTTCTGAAGTTTAGCGACGTATTATTAAGTAAACTCGCAAATAATTAAGATTTAAAATGAAATTATGGTATTGTATCGCTTGAATTGTTATGGTTACTATATAGTAGATTAATACGATTATATGCTATCTAAGAAGAATTAATAAGAAAAAGTTTTGATAATATTTCTTTCAGTTTTGAGCCAAATTAATCTAATAGGCAACAACTTGCTTTTGACGTTCACTGTTGCTTGTTGTTTATCGTCACCTTGCTTAGTATAGAAAATAATTTATTTATTATTAAAATGTATAATATTGTCACTAGCGCAAGCGCAAGGTCGCCGTACTTCCCACTGCAGACGACCGACGGCCACGCGAGAGGTCATCGTCTTTTTGTCATATTTCACTGCTGGGTGCTTCGGGGTATTCCACGAGGTCACCCCTCGAGTGGGTGCTTGTTTACTCTTTATAAAGTACACACAATGTCGCATTGTTGGATTTTTTTGACGACTTAAGGCTGTCTGTGATGATGAGTCAGTGTTTGTTCAAACGTTACGTTTTGGCAAATGGAGCAAGGCCTATGTAATACCCAATTTGGCTCTTATGTCAACTATGAATAGAATTTATATTCATTCAGTCGCTTTTTAAGCGATATTCTTTAAAAATTAATCTGGAAAGATAAAAGGCTCCAAAAAGGGTAAATGTTTTGTTGTGTAGTTTCGTCAACGTCTTATAGTAGTACTCCAAATCTTATAATATCTAAAAGTCGTGGTGGCCTAATCATTAAAGCACCAGATTCTGATGTTCGTGTGTGGGTTCGACTCCAGGTCAGTACTTATGTAACTTTTCCATATGTACTTTCTATTCAGCCAAGGGTGTCTAAGGTATAAGTATAAGGTAAAGATGAAGGAAAAAATCTCGAAGAAATCTGGAGTTTAAAAAGGTAGAAATCGGAGGAAAGGTTTGACCTTTAACGAGCGTAGTAATTAACTAGGCTGATGATGATCATCTGAACCTGTTCGGTCAATTTTTTTGCATTGTGGGTTGAAAATGTAGACTCACTTGTAGTAACACAACGTAGGGTCTGGATGTAGATCAGGACAGGTGAAGACTTCTGGGCACAGACCGCCATCCTCGCGGGCTACTGGCGTGCAGCCCAGCTCCATGTAGAAGGCCGCCATGTCGCACTCGCCTGTCATATCCGCCCATACCACGCCTGACACTGAAAGCAGGAATTAACATCTTAAGTACTAACTTAAACAGAGTAAGTTAGTAAGAACAATAACTTGGGAAAGCACGTTAATATAAAAAAAACATCATTCATCAAATTACAGAAGATGATATTTGAAGTATAGACGAAAGCACATCAATCTATCAAATTTCCTTAATAGATTTTCAACTTTGTCGCTAAAATTAATGGTTCAAAGTTGATTGGGAGAATGTTATAGTGTTGGATAGCGTCATGTGCTGGCGTCTGTACAAACAAATTGGTACAAAACCAATTTAAAATCTATTGGCTATCTGCGAATTTTAATTAGTGAAATTGCAAATTAGAAACGCATGCTTATCCAATGGTTAAATTATTGAGACGTATTAATTGGCAGAAGAATCATGCCGATGTATTGCCGTAGATCTGGTTATAGTAAAAGCAAGAGAATGCATAATTTTAACATGAAATGATCCCTCCCGCTAAGGGTGCAGCTGGAGGGAGTGTCAGACTTATGCTGACTAAAAGCCACTAGGTTTCTGGAGGTCCCTGTGTGCCAGGGCCACGGCTACTCTTACGAAGAAACTTTAGCCTAGGTATAATTTTAACATGAAATGAAAACCCCTTCTCGAGGATTGAGATGATAAAGTGATGGCATCGATGTCATTAGTCAATTATTGACATCTGCATAGCTTATGCCATATGCAAATATCATATTATACCTATGATTACTACATCTCATATTATAGCTATGATTACTACATCAACGTTGGAGTTTACAAACCACACGCAACGTCAAGTGCATGTGGTGACAAGATCAGCTTGTGGTCAAATGTTCCAGAATCGTGGTTGCTTGCCTTAAAATATTATTTGAAGATCCTACAAAATTTATTTCCCAAAAATCGTACTACATTAAGCTCGCCCGCGGTTTCACCCGCATCCTGAATGAATTTCTTCAAGCACATGGATAAGAAGTAGCCTGTATCCTAGTCTGATATCTAAGCTATGTTACTGCCAAATTTCATCAAAATCCATTCGGTAGTTTTTGCGTGAAAGTTATACTTACAATAATTAGCGTTTATTATATTCGTAGGATTATCAGAAATCATCATCAAAATATCAGAGTTAAATAATGTTAATTAAATAATAAAGAGCTCAAACGCTACTTAGTACCTACTAAAAGCCCTATCAAGTACCGGCTTTAGATATCCTACTAAGGAAGTAAACAATTAAATGGAAAGAAAAATAAAAACAATACTTACTGAGCATCACAAAACCGACAGCAGCCTTCATGGTCGTGACCAGATCTTCGAGATAAAAACTTATTAACTTAAAACTAAGCACTTTTTGTTTACAATTTTCAGCGGAGCCAATTTATTTGTAAACAAAATAGACGCGCGGATTCTACGGTGACTGATGACGGAATGAGCCGTAACAAGTACGGTCGGCGCACGCGCCTGTCGGTTGTCCCACTACAATGATTCATCGTATCTACCATTCATGTGATTATAGATATCTCATAGTCGCATACTGGGTTACCTTGCAAATCACTTGTATTCAATTATCATTGTTTTATGTTACTTCAATAAAACTATGTCTCGGTAAATATAGTCTACCATCTTTATTGTCATTTTCATTTTAAATGTAATTTGTTTAAAATGATATGATTGCACTTACCTAAATTTTTGTCAATAATACTTTTATACCCATCTAAGTAAATGTATGCTAATATTATAAAGCAGAAGAGTTTGTTTGGTCGACCTACTAGTCCGAGTTGAAAAATTATTTCAGTGTTGGAGAGCCCATTTATCGAGGAAGACTATAGTAGGCTTTTTATCCGGATGCGCGGAGTTGTTTCTACGGGGCGCGGAAGCTAGTGTTTTATTTAGTAGACAAATAAATATAATACCGTTTCTTAATATCAATTATTTCATAAGCACTACGAGTTAAAGGATTGTTATGTGTAAGTTGGCCGTCTAACTGAGAGAGACCTGTTAAAACCATGTATTGGGGTTTCAAAGAATTTCAAGGCAAAGGTGTCAGAATCTACAAAATATTTTTATCTTGGTATTGATTCACAATCAATGTATTGATAAGATACGTTATCGACACTTAAAGACCTCGAATAAAATATAGCAGTGTGGCTGACAGCATGGACTTCATCATCATCATCACAGCCTATTTATTTATCATCCCACTGCTGAGCACAGGCCTCCTCTCAAGGATTTAGCGTTAATCACCACGCTTGCTCAATGCGGGTTAGTGATTTCAGACATTATAAATCCAGGTTTCCTCGAGATGTTTTCCTCCATTTAATCCCGCACCCGCGAGTATGAACTCGAAAGGCTGGTGCTTGAACCACTAGGCCACCACGACTTTTTGGCATGGACTTATGTTAAAGAAATAAAAAAAACTTTAAAATAGTAATTTTATCTTACCAAACAATAAGAGGGTTATGAAATTAAAGAAAATGATAAATATATATACTCTTTATTTACTTAGGTATTAGACAGTCTAACACAAAACGTATAGTAGTCACACACATCTACGTATAAGGTCCTTAATCTAAAACTTCATTGTAAAAAATGATTTAAGTACAATATATTATGGCTAACCACGTAGCTACCTACGTAGTTTCTAACAAACAATAACAATGCAATTTTAAATATATGAAAATTTAATTTGATATGCCTTGATTTGAGCAAGTTGAAACGCCAAACTACGAAATTATTTATGAAACTGATGATTATGTTATAATGTTCAGTATAAATAATGTTAATGTAAGTTTACATAAGGACTAAGACCTCGTATTCGGCTGAGCTCCTCTCCTCGCCGCCGAATGGGTAGTAGCAGACGCCGTGACTAGACTGAATCTGGAATATTAAAAAAATATCATGACTTGGTGCCCTTAAAATGTATAGATGGAATTTTATTTTTGAAAGATGATATTTTGAGATTGTAGAATGAAAGAATTTGTTGTACCTATAAGATAAGAGATAACACCATTGATACTGGTGTTTACCATTTATGCAACTGATTTCCAATGTCATAAATACTTTATTTTAAAGAATCTAGATATCACCGAAAAGACGAAACAATATATGAAACTAGTAATAGAAAAATATATAATCATTTTTTCATTCAACCAGAATGCCCGCGTCAACAGAAATAGAAAGGTACCCAGGGTCTTCGTTGTAAATGATCTGGTTTGTAATTAAATCATCTCAAACTACTAATAAACTTGACAGTGGTATCCGAGGTCCATATCGCATTACTAATGTTCTGCCAAATAGTCGTTATGAATTACGACTAGTGGCAGGCTCCTACGGTATAATCATTTTTAACAAATAGCATACCTTGCCGGGAGTGGTGCAACCGTCGTGTGTGACTCTTCCGTAGTACAATTTCTCGCCATCAGCGGTGACACCCGCGGCGACTGCGCCGGGAGGAACCTCTCCGCCAGTGGAGAATTGCCACGAGAACATCGCGGGGACTAGCACCTGGTATTGAGGATGTCGATGGTTAACTTTGCTTTCAATTTTCATTTCACCATGATTTTTTTCACTATTCGCATAAGCTAAGACTGATTCTAGGCTTCTGAATTTTGAATGCGTATTCTGAAGTTCAGCAAAAATCTACTCTATACTAGATGATTAAGATAGTAACCTCAAACTGGTCCTTGACGATCTCCTCGCCACCCCAGCAGACGTAGCAGGCGTTCTTGGTGGGGATGACCTTAGCGGGCAGGATGTCGCCCTCATGGGGAGCCCTGCCGGCGTAGATCTCGTCTCCGTCCACATCAGTACCCACGCGCAGCGCGCCGGGGGGGATGGAGCGCTGGCTCAAGCATGCGGGGACCCAACGGTATGTACCTGGAAGACGGAAGACAAGCTCAATTGAATAGTTATAAAAGAGAAAAACCCCAATCAGTGAAGGTGAGTACCAATTTTCATGCATTATACACAAAACGTTTATAGATTTCTTAAAACAAACATCGAGAATGTTTTATGACTGGATTGATTTAAGATAGTGCATAATATTACCCAAGAATATGGAACCAATGATATCAAAAGTAACGAAAATTTAAATTAAATCAAGGAATGACAAGATTGAGAGTAAAATTACGTATTTTTTTATCACCACCCAGAAGGAAGAACACCATGGATGACAGTGAATGACCAATCATGAAATCTTGACAACACAGAAGCTACGGCCAAAACTCAATATTGGTGAGAAGTTCAAATTCCAAAGACTAACTAGATGCTCATACACTGACATGGTGAGACGTAAGTCTGGATTGGACGGTCACCATACAGAGGATTGGCCCAAACATGGCGTACGATACAATCAAGCGGCAGACGGAGTCAACACCTTCAGTGAAACTACATTTGGTAAAAACGCGAGAGACTACTACAAGGAAAATAATAAGGCATTTCAGGTAATGCTTATCGATACAACTTTTCATAATACTCCATCCGTTTTCAATGAGATTATTACATCAGTTGCCTTTTATCAATAAAACTTAACTGTCCCGGATTAGATTAATGTGATTAATGGCAAGGTGGAATTTCTATTCTACAAGCGCGATATTCCGGATTTGTTGATTTCCTTTAACATATATGTATTTTTAACTGCAGGGAAAAGAAGATGTTCACTCCGGGCTACCAATCCAGACTTACTCCACGGCAACTCGACAGTTTCTCCGGGCAATTCGGGCTCTGCGTTATCGACCACAGTGACTTCGCCGCCATCGGGAGGCGGAGGCATTTGCCCACCAGGGTAAGGGTAGAAGTACGCGGGGTGCATGGGGTAGAAGACTACTCCAGGTTGGCCCGGGTACATGGGATGGGGGTGGCCGGGTGGGGGAGGATACGCGTGAGGTGGTGGGGCTCCCCAACCATAATACGGCGTACGATCTGCACAATGATTCATTGGTTCATTCTCAAGTTACGGAAAGCAAAACTATAGTACTGATATTATAGGTTAATCACACAATTATAACGGTTTCAAATACTGTTATTTGTCAATTAGCCACGTATGTTGTTCATTGTAGTATATACATTAACAGCCCATATTAAAGTAAATATTATCAAAACTTTCATTAACTGTCCAAACTCTCTACGGGACAAGACTGATGATTATTCGATCATGCCATGCCTAGTTATCATAATTAATTGTTACATTAATGTATATTTTATATCATTTGTTCGATAATTTGTTAATGTGTGGTCGATAAACGGTTTTTAATAATGAGTCAATTAATAAATTTGCATTGTTTGCATAAATATAATAAAAAAAACTAATGTTTCTACGTAAATATAAGTAAAGCATGAGTCTAGGTTCTTACGAAATCCGTTAAATGGATGAACAGGTTAATGGTGATCTGCATGTTACATATTGATTGATGATTTTAAGTTATATTTTAAGTTTTTTTAAACTATCAGAAAATTAATTCATATTTTTATTTTGAAACAGTAATTCTTTTTTGACACCGTGTTATTCAGTTGTTAGCGCTGTATCCAGATGACTTCATGTTCTATTTGCAAACATTTAATATAGCATAGAATTTTGTAGTTTTCTTCTCTAAGTTTAAGATACTTAAACTAAATAATATTGATACAGGGAGACCTTTTCCTCCAAAATTGTGTAATTTTTGTTGATTTCATTTGCAAGCTTCCTAGAATGAGCGAAATGAAGTAACTTGACTAGTGTATGCTGGCACCTCTGCCTTAAAGACATTGTCAAATACCTACATACTCATCTACTGTTTATTTATTATAACTATAAATAACTTAAAGTGTGGTGAACACGCTTTATTGATTATCGATGAAAAATACCTTGGTCTTATTAGATTAGATACAAGTATTGTATTAGCGCTCGATGTTTCCTTCTATATAAATATTTATTTATCTGTTATGAGTAATCGCAATGTTTATCAGTTTTAGCCGCTTTTAGCTATAATTTGGTTTAAGGTGTAAACTTATTATCAATGATAAATATTTTCCTTATTAAAGAATATTATTAAAAATCGTCCCTACAGGCTTTCCAATTATCCTTTTATTTTATTTCCTAAACACATACTAATAATCATCAACAATTTGTATATTGTTTCGCTTTTAATCGGTGCAAAGTTTAGTATATCTTCTTAGTTCCATAGTATGTCAACTAGAATATACAATAAATTACCCGTAAAATCAAGGTTTATTAGATTTTAAAAACTATTTTATTTGATAAGGTTTATTACAGAATTATAGTATCAAGTAATTAGTTTAGATGCTTTAGGTGGTTAAAATAGAAGATTATGCATTATAACATAAAGGTTAAAGTATACTTATACGAAGATATAACCCTGTATAAAGATATACTAGGTTTACTAGCAGAACATAGTAATTCCATATGTTAAGTACATATGCCTCTGTAACCTATGACCATAGGTTGAAGAACTTTAACTTTGCCTTTGAAAAGGCGTAATGTTATGTTGTTGATGGCATTGTCACGTGGCTCGATATGAAATGCAGTTACCTACAGCACAGTTGAAGCATATTTTCAGATAGGGGCATTCAGGGCCAGACACACTTTCTCCTTAATTGTTTTGTGATGTTTTACCGGTTTTTTAATTGGCTTCATATCGTTATTTTTATTTAATTACATTTTTATCTTTATCGAAAGGACAACGTAATTTATTAATTTGTCATCAATTTTTATCTTATACGAGTATATAAGACCGCTTTCATTGCCACGTCTAACAGTACGCAAATATAGAATCCTATTTAGTACCTAAGCAGTTGCTTAAGATTCACCTTAAGTCTACAATTCAGTATGTGACTGCATTGTTTACTCTGAAATATACTGCAGCACGGCGCGTGAGATATTTACATGACAATGTGAAGCACTGGCGCACTTGAAATATTGTCATCCAGAGCACTCTCTTTAAATATGTCTGTATTTACATTAACTATAGGGAATATAAGCTATAGGGAATTAAAAATATGTACAATTTTTCTCTTCTTCAATTTACGAGCATGGTTTTAAAGTAGGTAATATCGAGTCTACGAAAGCCATCTGTTCAAATTCAACAACCTAATTAGGTTTTGCAAATAGTAAAACGCCCCCAAAATTATCAATACACATTATGTGACTCACTTATATTATAAGTATAATTATATAATATTTATCTAATTATAAAAAAAAACAAGTTTCATAAAAACAAGATTGATAGCAAGAAACACAAATATGACAAGTCTGAAAATTTTTGAAACGTTTTACAAAATTACTTTCTCTTGCTTTTAATAACATGACGAGAAACACATTGATAAAAAAACTATAAGAACAATTTGAGGGTAATAACAGCTTCAAATTACAAAAGAACAGTACATTCTAGCAAGTATTGTTATCATTGTCAGATATCTTATCACACGTTATCACGTGAACTCACCTGCCATGTTTTCTGTTCTCTCGCTCGCAAGTGACTGCGTCGGCGTCGCGATTTGCTGGTATTTTATTACAAATGTGACTCATTAGGGCTACGCGCTGATAACGAAACGGTCCTGTCCTTTTGATAAAAATATTGACACGTTGGTTTTAAAAGAAATTATGATTCAATTACTGAGTAAAATATTTGCAATATTTCCTTCTGATTGCTGTAAAGTTCTATCAGGATAAAATTGAATTTCCTCAAGTACCTACAGTTGGGATTTTTTGGCAACGTAACTTTAGATTATCTCCTTATCACTTCATTATTTAATCTAAGTATCTTGTGATATTAATATATGATCCTAAATGTGTAAAAAGAAAAGTTTCATGAAATTCTACCTTTAAATCTACATTCAAGACTTTTTCCTCTAGTGAACGTACCCCAGGCCTTAAGCCCTTAGACTTAAATAATACCGATACGAAGAAGTAGATAGGTAGGTATTTTATAGGGTGTATCATGTACATATATTCAGGTTCATAAACACCCTGGTCGTCACTAAATTTTTTTTATTTAATTTTATTAAATTATTGCACACAGGTACCTCCACAAGGAACATAATGGGTTTTCAGTGAGTGAGAGTCACTCCCTCCAGCTGAGAGGGGCAAAAAATAAGCCCAAATTATTAAAAAAAAAAACAAATCAAAATCAGTAATTAGGGACGATTTATTGATTTATAACTTCATCATATTTATTTTAATCCTTTTTTTTATCTAAATTGTCATTTTAATTTTTTGCAATGTCATATTCGATAACGCATCTTCTTGCTCAAATGCTTTTGCATTTTCTCTTTTGATATTATCAATGTTTTTGTAGTATCTTTGGATATTTTACCTAATTCTTCCTATATTTTATTGATATTTCAAGGTATTCTTTAATTTCATTCAGTCTCGACATTAAAGGAAATTAGCCTTTTTTTGCTAGGTACTAAGGGTCAATGTGCGCTGCATTATTATGCATTATCTCAAAGCTTCCTCTGGTATAAGGTGTATGTAGATATAAAGATTGTGCACCATCATAATAAAAAAATATACAGGAAACAATAAACACAAAATAGTACATTTGGCGGTCTTATCGCTAACAAGCCATTTCTTCCAGATTCCAGACAACCTTTGGATAGATTTAAACAGTAGAAGAATTGAATTTATGCATGTACCTAATATTCTTTATTCCTTCATATCTTCGAGACAGCGCGGCCGAACGGATAATGACAATCAGAATATCATTGGATTCTCTCGATTATCATAAGGATAATCTTAGGGTTCTTAGATGTATCACGAAAAAAATATAAAAACAATAATTGTTGTTTTCTGCAATATAAAATAGGTAAATATGGCGCAGCTTGAAACGCCTATATAGTTTTAATAGCAACTAGCATTTCAACGAGTCGAGTTCGAGAGTTACACGGCGTTAAGAACGACGTCTACACATTATCGACGTAGGTACAGACGCCAAAACCTACCTCAATCTGCCAAATAGAAATTTAATAAACAATAAATTTTCAATTTTATCACAGTACCAGCAGGTTACTAACACCAAATATTGCATTATTTGGTTTTCCTTCAATTTAGTCAGTATGCACGATATGTGCCTAATAATGCCGACTTTTACCATCTTCAATACAATGCCGCAATTAAGGGGTATACATATTTATATGCGAAATAAATGCCTACAGCCACGTTCACACGCGCTGACAAACGCGCTACTGACAAATTATATCCTACAAAAATCCGATCCGTTCATGTCTCCATGTGAACGCAGCGTAAAATGATTTGAGTAACAGATAAGAATATAATTCAATCAAAGATTCAAAAGTGTGTCACTCAGTCATGTTCAAACCATGACATGCTTCGTAGGCACATTTGTATCATTGTATCATGAGATCATGTGTGCTGTACTGCATCATTTTAATAGTATGCTAGCCAGATATTTACCTAAAAATTTACCACGTTATTGGTGTTTTTTACTTTTGCCTTAAAAATAAATTCAAAAACAAATAAATTAAATAGATAAAGAACTCGACTGTACCTAAGGTACACTGAATATTTACCGGACAAGTGGACATTACGTACCTATGTTAGGCTTCTGGCCTAGATAATTAGGCTGTCTGCCAAAATGTGGAAACCAATTAAGTTCTGTAATAAACCATCTTTAGTTTAAATAGAATCTGCACTAATTTTAAAACTAGATTAAGTCCTTATTAGAAAAAATAAGTAGGACACACAGTGGGGTAAATAATAACTTTGTCGGGTTTGATACAAAAAATAACGTTTATTACATTAGGTTAAAGTATAAAATCAGTCTTATTTTTTTATTATAGGAGGACTAGAACTTCGTATTCAGCTGAGTTCTTCTCGTCACCGTCGAAGGCATAATAGAGAACCCCGTGACTGCATTGGATCTGGAATTGAAAATATACGTAAATAGATACTTCATCATCTCCCGAGCCTTTTTCCAACAATGTTGGGGTCGGCTTCCAGTCTAACCGGATTCAGCTGAGTACCAGTGTTTTACAAGGAGTGACTGCCTATCTAACCTCCTCAACCCGTTACCCGGGGAACCCCCCTTGGTTAGACGTAAACATATACTTGTGATAAGTAAAATAATCAAAACCAAATATGAAGATGAACACTTAACCATCAAACATGGTTTTGTAGAAAACCAATAAAAAAAGCGGATGATCTGTGATGTACAGACGCTAGCACATCAAGCTACCCGGAACTGACAAATTTTTCCAATCAACTTTAAACCAGCGATAAAGTTGAAAATCTATTAAGGAAATTTGTCAGAGTTTAGTAGCTGTAGCTTGATGTGCTGGCGTCTGTACTTAGGAAACGACACAAAAAAGAATGACCACTTTTAATTTTCTAAAATTTCTATAGAAAAGTATCCCCACCTTGCCGGGGGTGGTGCATCCATCATGCGTGACTCTTCCGTAGAAGAGCTTCTCTCCGTCGCCTGTAACTCCGGCAGCCACGGCACCGGGAGGCACCTCCCCACCAGTGCAGTACTGCCACGAGAACGTCGCCGGGACCAGCATCTATATAAAAGGATTTTTTAGGAATTTTTCGCCGACTTTATTATGAATGTTTTCTTTTTCAGCATTACCTCCCAAAAAACCAGCTACAGCTTCACTCGGAAGCCTTATTTATTTATTTCAGACAGTAAGTAAGGGTCAGTATCACAGGTTGCTGATAAGTTCCAGATAGTTTACCTGGCAGATAATTTCATACAAATAGTGTTCCATTTTTTAATTTATCTGGTAGATAGTAGCTATCCGAAGCCTGCGAAACTGGCTCTATATGTCCACATTTAGCTTCCGAGTTTGATACTGTGTTTTTATGGAATCACTTATTTTTTTTTGTTTTTTAGCGCGTCTTTTACCTCGAACTCGTCCTTAATGATCTGCTCCCCACACCAGGAGACGTAGCAGAGGTTCTTGTTAGGAATGACCTTCGCGGGCAGAATGTCGCACTCGTGGCGAGCCCTGCCGGCGAAGATCGCGTCTCCGTCTCGATCGGTGCCCACGCGCAGCGCGCCGCTGGGAATGGAGCGCTGGCTCAAGGAAGCTGGGACCCAACGGTATGAACCTGGAGTTTTCAAAAAATAGGTCAGACTGTCATAAATTGAAACAGACGCCAGTATATCAAGCTGATACAATCTGGCAAATTTCCCTAATAGATTTTCAACTTTATCGCTGAAATATGTGGTTTAAAGTTGTTCATTAGGTAAATTTTACAGATTCGGGTAGCTTGATAACGATTAACCTAAATAAAGGAAAACATTCACTTTGATTATCGTCATGGTGGACGTTATCAAAATAATAACTTTTCAGGTGAAGTTAAGCCATTTGTTGATTAGTTAATTTTGTAACTACGTTCAGTTTAAAGCGGTCAAGTTCGTTAACGACATTGGAGTTTTTAATCATTATTAGTTGTCCAAATATTAAAACATAAATTATGATATACCTAATGCGTAAGAATATACTGTATAAATACGATTTAAAAATATTCTTCGGTTCTGTTTTAACGGCTATAGAAGAAAGCAGGACAGTCATGCAATGTAATATTGACATAACAAAAAGAACGAACAATTTGAGAAGAGATCAATATCCAAAGTCTTAGACACTCAGACACTGATATAGTGAGGGAAAAGTCTAGATTAGACAGTCACCAAGAAGAGGCTTGGGCCGACAATGGCGTGCGATAACATCAAGCGACAGTTAGAGACACAAGGAAAACAAACGGAAAATTGACGAGCAAACCTTATCAAGACACAAAACAACTGCACCTTATAATAATATATTCCAAAAGGTTTAATCCACATAGGTATCTGTCTATATATTATCAAAGACAGAAATATTTACGTGACTAACATAATAACATGCGATGGGAAAGTACTGTTTGCAATGTGAAATATTAATATCTGATTTAAATAAATGATATTATGTTCGTAAAAATATAAGAAACTAGCTTTTGAAAGCGATTTCATCCGCACTCCTTAATTCCGAGGGCTACTACGTGCAACTGTTTACCTAAAAGTAGCCCAATTTTTTAAAAAGCTCTTCAATTTCTTAATCTCTTATAATATTAGTACATATAAGTGCTATCTACAAGTACTGAATTCAGACTTACTCCAGGGTAACTTGACATTTTCTGTGGGCCTATCCGGTTTAGACTTTTCGACGACAGTGACTTTCCCCCCATCAGGGCGGGACTCTTGCGAGCCCCCGACAGGGTAAGGGCAAAAGAACGCGGAGTGCATGGGGTAGTACACTACCCCAGGCTGCCCCGGGAACATGGAGGGGGGCTGACACATTGGGAAGGGAAACCCATTAGCTGATGGTGCACCCCAACCATATTTCTGTTGATCTGCACAATAATTTGATTATTGCTTAAGTTAGTCAAATTAAACTACTTATTCTAACTTAATATATATGTATGTATATTATATGTTACTAAATATACCCACTGTGTAAAATCTAAAAATGACTTAATTTATTTCAAAGAAAACTATAGTACTGGAATTTGAGAGATGGTGAGTTTTTCAATACTTAGACGATACAAATTGAAAATTTAATTAATAAATGGAATTCTTGCGGGACCAACCTAGGAAAAGTAAATCTTTTGGCTGAGGTGTATGATTTACTTATTAACTTTTAAAAACTTTACTCTTTTAGAATTTACGCTGTCTGCAGACCAACATCTAAAAAAAATCGATAAGCAATTTAGTATTTTTTTTTTCGAAATCATGTTCACTTTAAAGCTACTTATACATTTTTTTTAATTATAAAATTACTCATAATAAAAAAGATAAAATTTCGTAGTGACAATTTGGGGCTCCGGGAGCTCCACTGGAATAATGTATCCAAAACTACAGTACTATACCAAACGAAGGATCAATATAACAACGGAAAGTTTATTGATTAAAGAAAGCTCCAAGTGATTTTTCGCCCATTTTCCGAAAACGGGACTATAATAGATACAATTTAAAAAAATACAGGAAGACGACTATTATACGAAGAAGCTAAATAACTATATTAAGACAGAATATTTTGAATATTCTAACCCTTATGACAATGGCATGAAAAATAAAATATCCAAAAGCATTTTCCGTTAAATTAGGAAAATGTATCCACAGGCTTTAACTTAAAAGTAGTCGGTAACTGGTTATTTTTTTGGAAAATAATGTTTTGTAAACTCACCAGACATGTTTTCAGTTTCGTCTCCCGTAAGTGACTGCCTACTCTTCGCATCAGTACTGGTATAAATACTGCCAACCGTGAATATAACAACCATGACTCAAAGGGATTCACGTTGCAACATAGATAACCAACTGCTAATATTAGGATTATTAAAATATTCGAAAATAATTCTATTATAATAATTTCGTATGTTTGTCTGTGCGTTTTGTTTCTTTCAAAAAAATAATTTTAGCGCATTTACACAAATTCAAATACTATCTCAAACAATGGTTTAAATAACAGAACACCTATGTACCTAGCGCGTCACTGATTTCAATATAAATACAGTGTTATTAACTTCCGCCAGCGGTTTGACCCGCGTCCCGTAGAAATAACTCCGCGCACCCGGATAAAAAGTAGTCTTCCTCGATAAATGGGCTTTAGATAGCCTGAAATAATTTTTCAAATCGGAGAAGTAGTTCCTGAGATTAGAGCGTTCAATCAAACAAACAAACTCTTCAGCTTTATAATATTAGTAATGTAGATTACATATTTAAATGCCTCGTTGGTCTAGTAGTCGGTCTGGATGCCAATTTGTAGTACCTAGATAACATTTTCTATGAAAAAAAAAACTCATTATATTGCACCAATACTTTCACGAGTGAGTTAAAGTAAATACAATACATAGAATAATAATATTTTATGTTTTTCTACAGATTCCCTCAATGATTCTTGCAGTGGAAAAGTACATGTTTCTTAAAGTAAAAGCTACCAACCTAGGTAGGCATTAATTACCTAGCCGTTAAAACTTTTCAAATAAAATAATATGTTGAGGAAAATGAAAAAAACTAAGTAGAACCGGAATCCATGCATTGTACGTTAATACAAAGATTATCAGATGGAGATACAGGCTGGTGTCTATTTTTTATCATATTTTCCTTAATTCGATAACCATGATAATAGCATTTCAGCTGATTAGGAATATTGTTGCATATTTATTGGATCACCATTGATTATATTCGATGTCATGTGTTTATCCAGGATTTTAAGGATAAAAAAACAGAAGAGCATCATTCCTTTTTCAAATTCTTTTGCGATTTGTAAACAGTGAAGCTAATTTAAATGAGACTATGGTCTGACAAAGGCGCGACTCCGTTTCTCAACGTTATGCAAGGACCCAAACACTGATTCATATATGTATTTGAACTAAACATCTGATTGAATGAAACTGTTTTGGCAATCAGAAATTATGGTGAAATAAAGAAAAGATCATATTATGTTTTTTTTTTTAAATACTAAAATATAATAATTTAGGCAATGGGCGTTTGGCCCCATAATTTTTTTTTAAACACTATTGAACAGTGTTGTGCAATAGGTCATTGCATTTCTTGCAAATGTAACGCTTTGCAATTAGACACTGATTAAATCATTGCTAATTTTTACCTATTACACAATATTGTTAAATTGTGTTTAATAAAAATTTATAAAAAATCTATTGACTAAAAGCAAATATACATATAGTGATTTGTAGAAATAAAAAAAAAAATTAGGGCACTAAATTAGCCATTGATATTTGCGATAAAATTCTTTACATCCGAATAAAAAAATCACGTTCATACGAATTAAAACCAGAAATCAAAGTAAAAACTTTAGATTGTGGTATAAATGTTTTTTTTTTAATCGAAGCGCGTATTATGTTTATTTTTCCCATTCAAATTCCATGACACACAACAAGAGCGCCAAATCCTACTGAGTGGTGGGGCCATAGAGAAAAGCCAGTTAATCTACTCTGTGGAGGAAAGAAATACATATTAGGTATATTGGGCATGAAATGCCGACTCAATCAAAGCAAAGAGTATACAATACACTAATCAAAGTCAATGATGTTAGTGTTGTAAAAAGTGCTCAAAATCACCTCAAAATCCAGAGTATTTTTATAAAATGAAAATACTATGTATCATATATTCATCTTGCCCCCAGTTTAACTATTTAACATATGTTTTGCATAATTGGAATTAAGCTATTTATGTCAATTTTTAAACAGCGAAAGTTTTCACCCAATTATTAATGAAACTTTCCTTTGTTTCTTTAAAGATAGTGCCTGGCGACGCGCCTGCTTAAATCGACATAGGCCGCACTTTACCCTAAACCACTTTATGAATAGCAGCGTCGTAACAGGTCAGGAAAATGCACACCAATTCATAAATAATGTTTAATAGGCACAAGATTTCAACGTGTTCATCACTACTTTAGCTATAGCAATGAATTCTTTCAACGCGAACTCGGAATGAGCTTTTCTGGAATCCTCCATTGCTGCGAATGCCATCACAAGATCGTGGAGGACACCACGTATTATTTCAATCATTGAATTACGATTAGGTCTCTGTGTAGCTTCAGCGACGAACAGGGCTGCTGACACCTAGAATTCGAAATAATTATAAAGTTTGAATTTATATATGACTGTATTTTGGAATAGGTGCCTTATATTGATCCTTTTACCTTTTCTTTCCATGAGTCCAGGACTTCGCCCAAAACTGAAGACCTGTGTTTTAGTCCTACATGTTGTAAGTTATGCCGCAATACTACCAGGTGATATCCTCGACATACCTCTGCAAAACAATATCGCAATGTATTAAATGCAAGCCTTTTTATGTTGAAGGTTTTCTTTGCACTTTTTTTGAGTGGGAAGTCATCAAATGACCAGTCGCGCTGTGGGTGCAGCTAGAGGGAACGTCCGACTTTTACAGATTAAACCCCACTTTTGTTTCTTCTGGAGCCCGTTGTCTACCAAGGTCGCGGTAACTTTTAAGAACCGCCCTAGCAGAGTTATTCTTTGCTTTTAACTCACCTTTTTTACAATCTTTTTCATCTTCCCCATTTGGACAGTTATTTTTTCCGTTACAAATAGCCTCAATTGGGACAGACACGTTATTATGGTCACATGGATATTTGCTCAGCATGGGTTCCGCTAAACAAGTTTGAACACAATTCTTGTTGCACCTGCGTAGAGCACAAAGTCCGCCTCTACAGTAACACCCTTCTGCGGATATGAGATTTTCATTTCCAGCATTAGAACGTTTCAAAGCGTTCACTAACTTTTCGTTGATTGACAATAAAGTGTAATAATAATCATCTAATTCTCCTAATTTTCCCGTTTCTAACACATCATCGTAAATTGACACAAGCATCATGAAAGCTTCATCTCTTAGAGCCTTTATAATGTGCATGTCAACGTTTGTTCTTATGGTGTGATTCTGTAGCTGACGGACTAAGCCATGTAATGCGACAAACTTATTTCGACTTTTGATGAATTCATATGATTTTGATTTTGTTGTCAGCAAATCGAGTAAAGTGCTGTATGTTTTTGAAGCTTCAAATTTCGAGAAGTTGGTATCTGAAACAATTAATGATAGGTTAATTCCAGTAGGTAACATGTAAACAATTCTCATTTTTATAAGTTAACTGGTTCGTACCTGATGCACACAAATTCTCATCAGATTCATCAAAACAGTCCAGTTTGCCATCACAGATGACGTCTAAAGAGACGCTAGTGGCACTATTGATGGCTTGACATGACCAGTGGTTCAAGCTATACCGCTGCCAGCACACACGTTTACAAGGAGCTTCGCACGTCGAGTCCTTACAAAACTGTCCTTTACAAGTACACGACCTCGGTGACCAATTGGGTGATGAAGGTGGCTCCTCTAGTTCATCTACTTCCAAATCATTGAACTTACGAGCGGCCGTGTTTCCTGGATTATCGGGGTCGACGCGATGTGCACAAATGGACCCCTCGAGAGCGTACGACAGCGTACTCAATATCATATTCACGTCGGTCACAGTCTTTTTAATAAAAATATCATCTGTTTCATCTTTCTGTGTTTCCTGTAGAGGCACTTTTAGATGTTTCTCTAAGAAATCCATCTGAGTCTGCAATACGTCCCGTAAAATTTGATTTTGTGTCGCAAAGAGGTCACCGTCCGTTGATGCGAAACATTTACGGTTAAGGGGTGAAGATATTTCTGACATTACTGAAGTAGCCTTCCGCACCCTTTCCATCGCTGTAATTTTTATGAAAAGTTACGGCGCTTACAACTTATATGTAAAAAAAAACGTAATACCTAGAATGGTATACTAGGCAAAGCATAAATACATAGCAAAAAAGATATATTTATATAGCATTCTCTACAACTTCAAGTACGGTTAGTACTTGAAGGAGATTACTTGAAGTTGTATAAAATCGGGTAGGGCATAACAGTTACTGACGTTAGGTTAGTGTGATAATATGGTATTTACCTTGACCAGTACAGTTAACTTCGTCAACTTTGTCCAAGCAATCAATAACACCGTTACAAAGATTCTCAATAGGTATACTTTTTCCTTCACCACACGGTATTTTATGAAATGCTTGTATGCTAAGACATGCGTCTTCTACGATTTCATCACAACGTGGATCGATAGAACTGTCATTCAAGGATTGCGCGATGAGTTGTTTATATTTATCGATTTCTTGAATATCCATTGCGACCATGGTTTTTTTTAGTATTTCATCTTCCAGATTCGTATAGTTTTTCTGCTTCTTGTCTTCAGTGTTAACTTCTTCTGATGGCGGGTTTACGTCTTCTAGGCTTTCCATGCGTCTTCCATGTGTCTGTTGCGCTAAAATTTTCTGCATGGATAATTCGACGCCTTGTGCTATGAGACTACTGTAAGTTCTTAGTTCATCATGTTTGTGGTGAAGCTGCGCGTGTTTTTGTTGAGCTGTAGCCATTATTCGTTTCTTTATTTTATCCATTATATTTTTCTTACTTTCAACTGTTTTTGCACCTTTCAGATACATTTTAGCGAGAGCCTGAATTTTGTTTGCAATGTCCCTGATGATTTCTTTTTTCAATGAAGGGTCCATAACTCCAGGAGGCTGCGGTTTTTCGCTCATTCTGATGTTAATGCTTTTCCGTATGACATCTGGACTGCTTTTTCGTTCTTTATGGGGTTCGGAAGCCTTGGATTGAAATTCGTCCATGATGAATTTTACATATTTATCTGCATCAGATCCCATATTTTTAGCAGACTTCCTTAATTTATGTTCTATTTTTTGTAAAATTGTTTCTTTCTTTTCGGGCGCTGCTTTAGCCAAAGCAGTCATCGTTATGTTAGACACTTTTTTCATAATTTCCTGAACAATCATAGTTTTAATGGAGCTATTGTTAGATGCGATTTGAGCTAAAATATTGACACACAATTTATTAACATTAATAAGATAACAAAAGGAAAAACATTCACTATATCTCACAAGTAGTTACAGGCTTTATACATTGGGATTAAGTAAAGGCCAGGGCGTCGCCTAGTGTTCTTTGCGCACATTATAAAAAACGTTTTCTTTCCATACCATCATCTCTTACAGCCATCATCTCACGATTATCTTATATTAACTAAAAAAACAAAAGGATTACCATAACTGCAGCGAACCAATAGAAGTACAATCCCAAAAACTAAATAGAACCGCGCAAAAACGTTGATATTTCTGTGCAAAAACATTTTAATTTTGCGTGCTGATAATTTCAAATAACCATTATTCAAATACAACATGGTCGTTAAACATCATGTAACTGTAATTGATGAGATATGAAAATTACTTATTTTTTATTGGGTGATAAAGATAATTCAAATATATGCATTTGTTATAAACATTAAACTGAGGTAATTTGGATCTCATGTTAGAAGGTAAATAGGCAAATAAAACATTATTTATATTCATAACGTTAATTAATTAAGAGAAACTGATGAGATACCGGCCCTTCTACACCATACGTATTTTTTTAATTAATTTCATTTTATATTAATATCTTAAGCGCTAACATAACGTACTTTGAACATATAAGCTTAAATGTCATATGTTAATAACAAAACGCACAAATGTCAAAGTCACAGTGACAGACTTTATCACGATTTTCCCCAAATCCACCATAATATAACCTCAAGCAATTTCTAATTTATTCTATGGAATAACACTGTTTTATTCTACAAAAAGCAATCATATATACAATTATGAATACCTCTATTATTCGAATTGCTCAAGTAAAGTGATTTTTCTTTTTATTGAACATAAATATAACTTTGTTGATTGGTTTGTTTTATTGGTTTCTACGTTTACAGTCGAGCTTCGGCAGTAGTGGAGTAATAGCGAAATGTTCGCCTGTACTAGCATCACAAATACACACTTCTGCCGCGCTATGTCGTGTGGTGTCAGGAAAGTACAGGATCACGAAGAAACGGGACAGGCCACTTACATATGAGATGGCGAACCCTCCTCATTACATCGCTCATCGTAAATCATGGAACTCGTGGAATACCTGTAAGTTGTGATTCGCAACTATTACATACTAAACATTTCTCTCACTAAACTTCAAAAAACTGGGATCAGTTTGTTTTATGAACACTTACAAGCAAAACTTTTGATTTCGGTTTTGGCCACATCAATAGGTACAACAAAGTGACGAACTGAACTGTTATATATCCTTTTTCAGCAAGTTTAAAAGATGGCCTGAGACGCTCAGAAACAGTGTTGGAAGATGAATTCATTAGAAGGTTTATGACTGGCACCTGGCATGGACTTGTTTGTAGTGAGGTAAGCAGGCTGTGTGTGTGAAATTTAGAATTATCAATGCCCTATTTTCACTTTCATTGAAAACGTTTCAACAGTTATGAAAGCATATAAAGGCAGGTTCCTTACTATTTTTAAAACCCAGTTTAACTTTGTATGTACTATACCGTTAAGCATTTAACCTCTCATATGCCGGCAATAATAAGACAATAAAAAATGGTGTCTCGTGCATATGTGCGCTCCAGCATACAACATGTTAATAGTTTTTTTTTCATGGTTTCCAGGTTATAATCAAGCGCCAGTTCAACCACATCAGAGTGGCAGCAATCATCAGACGTGCTGTCTCACCCACCAAGATGTATTTCCTCCTTGGTTACACTGAAGAGCTACTGGCTAATTGGCTCCAGTGTCCTGTTACCCTTGAGTTGCAGACAGTAGACAGTTTCAAAGATGTTGTGTTCAAATATATTTAATTTAGTTGTATTATTGTAGTATAGTAATATGTCGTTAGGAATAATAAGAATGTGTATATAAAAATGATGGATTTATTTTATGTCAACATTACCTGATATGAGGCATTAACAAAATATTGCACATTTAGTCAAAATTGGTCTTTACTTCTCTATCATTAACTAAATTTTAACTCAGGGGTAAATAAACGTGAAATAAAACTCGAGTGAATAAAATTCATCTTATAATTTTTGATTCCTTCAAATATACATAATGTATCAACAAACAGAACAGCGAGACGCGGGCCGCGCGGCCGCACACACTAACAACTGCCGCAGCCGGCACATACAAGCACACACACATGCGTACGCACTTAACCGCTCGAACACAGTATCGAGCCGCGACCGAACTTCTGCACATACGCTTTGTACTTTTATAGATCTTTTTATTACACTTATAGTCGAAACAAACACCGATTGTACCTGTGAGTCAAGTGTATGTGATGTTTGAAGAGTATCAAGAGTCAATATATTGGTGTGTTACTTAATCAACGTTAATCAGTTCAAGTCAGTGTGGTCCTAGAGATGTTCACAAAGGCAAGCGGTGTCCATTTCTAAATCTGAGAGTACATGTTACATTCCATTTCCATATGACAATTCGTCTAAATTTCTCATAAATGCCTATGGTGTCTCTCAGGTAAATTTGTATTGTCTATCACAGAGTCGTAAAGCATTTGTCCTTACATACTAGTGAGTTAAACATTGCGATCTTATCATTAAATCACCATAAAACACATTTTGTAAACTCGTTAAGGTGCTTCAGAAAATATTTTTAATTATCATGATATTATTTTTTTATAAGTCTCGAACAGTCTTTCATATTGAGCTAATTCGGTGCCTGTGGAATGTCTGTCATGATGTGCTTCACGTAACTAAGTGAAGGCTAAGTGTTCCATAGCTGTGTCTGTTGGGTTCAGTGTGCGCAGAAGTCCAAACGGCTGACAATATGCGACGGCTCGCTCGTTGTTTAGCATTAATTGTTATCGAAATTACATATTTACAAATTAAATATACACACAACATGAAGGCTTCTCGTGGTTAATTCGAATTACTATCCAAAACTTAGCGGCATCGTTGAAGCCTCCCGTTGAACAACTAACAGGATTGTACAAACACAACGTTTGAATATTTACACTAAGAGACAATGAGGATATGATACAAGTATGTACAAATAAAAAAATGATTCCAAAAGGAATAGTCAATAGCACGTTATTGTTATAATTATGTATTTAAAAGTCGATTCTATAATGATTCAGCGCGGAGAGGTTTCAACGACGCGAACAAAAAGTGCTTGTCACAATTTTGGATGGCATCAGTTTTTGTAAATTAATAAATATACTTACAGTGGAATATAACAAATGTAATGTGCGATATAAATTCCTATTTCAACGCTACACACTGCTACGACTATTAAGTAAAAATGTCCATCAAAATTCTATTAAAAATAAAGAGATCATATATGTTCTACAAATAAGATAAACTTGTTGCAATAAAGCTCTAGATTATTCATAAGCGATACTTACGCATCGTGGTTGTGTTTTCCGCGTTCATTGAATACTGTGAAACTTATGTAACAGACTAAAACATGACTTACGTATTAGTGAGCGTGTTCAGGCGCACAACATGGCATATTACTAAATCGGTTTGGGTTTAGTACAATTCTGAAACTGTTCAGCTGACTTAGAAATATGAATAATATGTATAGCCTTACACCCTCACAAACAAGTTAGTCAAACAACACTAATCAATAAATAAAACGCAAGCGCGATGTTCTCGCACTGCTGTACGAATGATGCAATGGTTGTCGCGTAAGTATAACTCAGAATACAGAATCATGTAAAGCCAAATCTTAGCAGATAATTGTTGTCCTATTGTATTGCTATTGTTCCGAGGTCGACTGTACGTAGCCCTAGTTATTATGCTTCATAAGATATCAACACTGTAAATGCAAAAATACTCACTACTATTTTAAAAATCTATTTGTGGATATTTTTAAAGAGAAAACATTGGATCGTTTCGAATACTCATGTTAACTTAAATTTAACATTTGAAATTGTTACGTGCGATGAAGGCAAATTGGATAATGTGCGTTGAGACCGTTCCGCGGCAATGTAAATAGATATTAATATACGCTAGACTTAGGTAACGACTCGGGATAGTTTGTGCTCTGACGCCGCGAACCAGTTCCAACGCGTCACTCACAACAGTCTTAAACCTACATTAATTTACACGAGTACTAGAACAAGATCATCATGATATGATTTTAAATCTACTGTACTTAGAAAAATTATACAGCGTCAGTAGTAAAATTTGATTCGTATAAAACTTCATTTTAACTCCATTTATCCTAAAAGTAATAATTCAATATACCCTTTTTATGATTTGGCTTAATTTTTCTTCACAATACATCAGATAGATTACAAGAGAGACGTATCCCTATCACAATCACATTAGTAACATTAAAAATTAAATACAACAGCACCTGTCGTTGATATACATAATAATATAATATACTGAATAAAAATATTCAAAATCAATTATTCGATATAAATAATTCCGATGGAGATGACAAAAATAAGCGTAGATACAACTATGCAGTGGTCCAAATAGTTTTGTTTATAATATAGGTGATTTAATTATTTTTCTGTAAATATCACTACTTATTCCGATGAAACAACTAACGCTTCACAACGAGAACATTGCGCAAGAGATCGATCGTAAGCGGCTGGCTAGAACGACACGGTTTTGAACGTCACGAGTGCTTTCAAAATCGTTCGCTCTGGAGCGAGTCGCATGCGATGCATCCACCTGCGCCGATGACTAGCTAACACCCGGCGGCTGTGACGTCACCGCCGCCGGGCGATCAGAGGCTTCAAGACACGTGACGCAATAACCACGCCTACTAAACTATCGACACTCACACAAACATTTGTACTACGCCAGTATGCTATACCCGCTATTACTAAAGTGGAGCGGTCCACCGTCGGACGCCTCCGGAACATCAATTAAAAAACTTACTAAAACTAAAAAATGAAATGCATCTAACATCGTTTCGCAATTTTTGATCGGCCCTCTCGTGAGACGACGTGAATACTGAATTGTTTCGACAGAACCAAATGAGACACCTTACGAACTAACGATAATTATTTTGTGAATAGTAACAATGATACGTAATCCGAACATGTAGTAGGGGAGGGTCTCGATCGTCACATAACATAACCTACTTACAGCTAGGAGGGGGCGTCCGGCGACGGATCCGCGAAGGAGACCATTCGTAAAAAAACTCAAGACTTACACTAAGCTACACAACTCTCCACTTACATACGCAGACAGACGTTTATAAACTTACGGGGAAGGAAGATAGAGGGAGGGGTATACAAGTCTCGCTGAGTAGTTTGTTAGTACAATTGTTTTTTACAATTAACCTAAGTCCGACCTAGCGGCCGCCGCCCTACTTTGTTCGACGCCACGCGACTGTACCGCGCCAACCGAACCGAACGTCATCGAGTCTACAATACCGATAGAAATGCCATCTAATGCCTAAACCACTTAATAACACTCACGATCAGTGAGACAGCCTTCGCGCAAGAAGTTTACTTAGTACTGGAGACAAACAGTACGGCGTACAAACGGACAAGTGGACTGTTGCTAAGAGAGGGGCGAACACAATTCCTAGCAAAGTATATGGATGCAGATGTTGCTGTGGACACAACGGCTCAGCACCTCACTACTAAAGGCACTCAGCAGACATTACCGACTCAACAATGTCTTTATAATCAATGCTACTATTATACATAACTATTGCTTCGATTGCTTCAGTTTAACACCAAACTTCTTGTAAAGGACTGTGCATTGGACACGCAAAGACCTCTTCAAATAAAATAGAATGAACCTAAACATCACTACGTGTACATTGTTCCAGCAGGTACCTCGATGGAAGCCTGAAACAACTAGTTGTTTGCCCCAACGCAGAGACTCGCGTGTCAGGTAATATATTTATGAAACAACACTATATAACATCACTTAAGATATTCTAAAATTTATTGCACACCAGTGATGTTTCTTCGTAGGCAGTGTTAGATTAACAATGGTCTATATAAAACTTTATAATAGATAATTAAGTATCAAAAATAATTCAAATATTCTATTACATTATTAAAGATTTATGATAGCTATGTTACAACCCGGCCCTGAAAGTACCAACGATATCGCGTTGTGTGACGTCACACGCACGTCACCGCGACCAGTTCGCGCGCCACTCCAGCGAACACGGAACAACTACGTCATGGAATGCTCAGCTGAATCCTCTATTATGTAACTTGTTGGTGAGCAAGGACAAAGACGACTAGACAGATCATCGGCCACTTTATAGCAAAGGTTCTACCGCTCCCGTCAAATAACTTTGCCCCTCTGAAGTCAGTCATATGCGCAGTAGCATTATGTTGTTACATTTTGACTGTTGCGCAGTCACAAGTGGCTCACTTCGAAGTTTCCAAGTTATTTGACCTGAGACGTTCATAGAACTTTCTAGAGCTTACCATTTTCGTTATCCTCCGCGGGAACGTATCGCTACGTATCAACAACACGATAGGGTTAAATACAAAGCGTGCCTACACAGAACTCTAGTCTCACTGATCCTCACAGTACATAGTGCAGGTGGAAGGGAATGTCCCCCCCACATTCACCGCCACACAAACACGAACATTGCATTATCATCCCAAAAATATTATCTAAATAATATACAGTGGAGGAATTTTTACTAATTGGTAAATGGACGTTTAAAACATTCACAGAAAAAATGTTTTAATTTTTTTAAGTGTTAACGACAAGACTTTAACAATCATGTGGTATATGAAAAATAAAAAACCTTATCGACGCCATATAAAAATTTAATTTGCAGATATAAATTGAGACACATCTAAGTGGCGCCCTCTACTGCTTAGGTCTTTTATTTTTCTTCAGACAATATTAATGCAGTTATGTTGTATTCCTCAACTGTATAGTATAATACATCGAAAAACTAAGCGTAAAATTGGCGTCGTAATCGACTGAAAAAATATTTATCTTTACAATTCTTCCATACAATTTTATTGACACAATAAGCGTAGGTCTCATTTTAGTTCATTCATATTTTATTGAACCAATATTCAAAATTACAACTATATAATTTTATTCAGATTTCGTTATAAACAATTGCACTGTCATTCGTCACGCACTAAAAAACTAAGTCACGATCATTCCGAAAAACGTGAAAGGCGTTCGTGTTTTAATTTCCATGCATCTAACTAATATAATACTAATCTAGGATCCGTTATCTGTTCACTGAAACGTAAAGGCTTTAACTAGTTGCAACAACGCGCCGCTGTGGCTGCGCACGCGCACACAGCAGGACGCGAGCATCTCTCCGCTTTGTACTCTCCGAGGTATATCATACGTTGGCAGTGTCCATATTGCCTACAAGATAATATATAAAAATATATTATGTCCCGACACCTCTAAAGCACGAAATTCAGCGGTATTGAATTGAGACGATCGATTATAATATATATTTTCTCTAAAATATTTCGTTCATTTAACTATAGTAAAATCTAATTAGCTTTAACTAATCAACTTTCGAAGCTGTCTACAGAGGGTTATTTAACGTCTAGATATTGAGCAAAAAACAAAATTTCGAGACAGTTACAAGTGCTAGGTGAACTAACGAGTACTACAAGTTATCCAGTGAAGAGAAAACGACGTTCGGTATCATCTGCAACGGTATACAAAATACATTTCGAAGAGTTTACGGCGTATTTGTATTAAGCGTCATTTTTGGAACAATCAAAAATATTTTTTTTTATGTTCGAAGAATGTCGTTTAAACAAACAGACTGGCAACCCTCGATTTGAAGTAACTAACTAAAGTCGAGTCCGGAGACGTATCGAGTCAACCGTGCGACATAACAAAAACAACGCAGAGTACACTATGAGATGATTTTAAGTAAGTACTTAAGACTAAATTATTTGTACATAAACGATTCATAAGCTAGTTACTGATATTTGTAAAGATTATTTTCTTTATACTGAACATTTATATTTTGGTGTTGTAGTTTGAAATTAAACCGCGTTATTACGGTTTGAAACAGGAATTCTAAACTATAGAATATTATAAGTATAGTTGAAATCTAATGCGAAGATGCAATGTCGACCAATTATTCAAAGTTATGCGCAACAAGATTTGTTCTAATTAAGATAAAAGATGTTGACACATTTGTACACTATTGGTGTTATTAGTACCTGAAAATGGATAGTAATATTTGGTCGGTAAATATTTCTAATCGCCGGACTTGAAGCGATTTAGGTAAGTAGCAGTTTAGATGTTTTAATTTTTATAAGGATTAAAGATATTATTTAAATTACCAATCACTACCACTTATTCAAAAACGCGTACAAATCCTAGCGCCATTAAAAATATATTTTATTTGAATGTACACAAGACAAACTTCTGCAGTTATATAACTGACTTTTTTGGGCCGATGACGTCATACGAACATGGAAGAGACACTATTTTATTGCTGTTAAATCGCCAATAACTGCCCTGATTATATTTGTAGGAGAATGGCGACAAGAACTTAAGTCCGTTTGTCGTAAGTTATAACTATGAGAAAAAGAAATCAAGTGCTAAAACACAAAATCATACAGTCGTTACTTCTGCAGATAAAAAAGCTACATTTTAAATAACCTATAACATGTATCAATAATTGCTTAAGGTCGATAACCTTTCTCCTATAGATATTAAAACAGCTATATAACTGTGAAGTGTTATCAAAGTTCCTATTTCAAAACTAGCAACACAGTTCTTTATGAAAGGGGTTGTGTCGCGTGGTCGCTGGCTAGATGGCGACGAGTGGCTACGTCGCCGGGCTGGCGGCGGGTGGCTAGGTCGCCGGGCTGGGGGGCGGGTGGCTAGGTCGCCGGGCGGGGGGCGGGTGGCTAGGTCGCCAGGCTGGGGGCGGGTGGCTAGGTCGCCGAGCTGGGCGGCGAGTCGCTAGGCTAGTGGTGTCGCCGGGCACGGCGCGGCGCGTGCTACCTGCGTCCGATGAGTCCGTTGGAGTTAGAGTTGGCGGTCGGCGACATTTCCAACTCCACCAGCAGAGGGAAGTGATCTGTAATAATAATAAATAATTAAAAAAAATCGCAACTATCTATATTTCCATGAATTTGTTTTTTTTTACCTGAAATGATTTAGATGTTATTTTGTATGACTAAAGAAAATAAATAATATGCTTTGCTGTATACCAAGAAATATAAGTCAAAACCTAGTAAGGACGCTATTCAGCAAAAACTTAAAGTATTTCTCAAATTAATATTAAAACCCAAAAAACGACTATGCAATCTACAAATATCGTAGGTTTTTTTTTAAATAGCAATGATTTTAAATGTGAATCTTATCATTACCACTAGGTTGAAAATAACAAAAAAATAAGACAAAGTTGATATAAACAACCAACCTGAAGGTATGTGCGGATGTGGACAGCCAACCACCTTGTGCTCTCTGAACCAATCCTGCGACAGCGGCCCCAGCAGACCCAGGGGAGTCATTGATTGCTTGCTATAGAATATGTAGTCGATTATACCCTTGAAGTCAAACCTGGAAAATGGAAAGCATTGATTAATAGAGAAGTCTGGGACCCAAAACTAGGTCTAGTTGTATAGACTTCTGTGTAATATGTAATACAAGACATTCTTATAACAGTATGTACGTAAAAAGAGTCTCTTCTCTTTAGGAAACACGATCATATTTTCAATTTCATGTTGCCCGCGACGTCGTCTGCGTGGGCATTAGGATTAAACATTCATTCCCCTTCCTCCCGTAGTGATAGCGTGATAATATGTAGCGTATATGTTGACCCGGCCTCTTAGTTATATTCATGTCAAATTAGAAGCAAATCCATGTAGTACTTTTTGACAAACAGACAAAAATTCCAAAATCTATATTTTTGGCTTCGATATTAGTTTTAGGTCACGCCCCAATTATTATTTTTTTTAAATGTTCAATGTACAGTTTTTTAACTTTTCTACGATTTTATTATATGTATAGATAGGTATCGATTTAGTGACACACGATAAGTATCTTACGATCGATGTGTCGAAGTAGACAGAAGGTATATCAGTAGGCGCGTCACGTACGTGTAGTTGGTGTAGGGCATGATGTCCTCGCTGTAGGCGGAGGCGAGCTTGAAGTTGTGCGTGAACTCGTGCTCGGAGCCGGGCATGCGGCGCAGCGAGCCCGCGTAGCCCAGCTCCTTGAAGTCGCGGTGCTCCGACGACACGCGCCCCGACGACAGGAACTCCACCACGCCTGCCACACACGGACAACTTCATTTAGTACATGTACCAGAAGACCAGATTTGAGCACCAATCGTTACACTTACCCCCTTATTATAAAACATGGTTTAAGTATTACCGCCATTAGCGCTACCTTTAAACTATCTTCTTATACAAAGTTAATAGTCTAAATGTAGTGCTAAAGCCGGTACTATTCAAACCCACATTTTATAATAAGGGGGTCTAAGACGATTGTAGCTTTAGACATGCTCAGTTCCAAGCACAACTTAAAAGTTGCTTTGTTGACCACTGTGATATGAATGTTTCTAAATTCATCAATGTCATTAACTGTTTGTGCTGTTTCAGTAAACCAAAATGAAGAAATACAGGTTTCATTGTCTTAAAGCGTCCACAATTCATACATTTTACAGAAAATCTAAATTGAGCCTTTATAATAAAGGTTATATAAAGTTATATTTTATGCAGTTTATTATTATATGCAGTTAAAAAATCTGAGAGCTTTATCCAAAAAATACAAAATATATTTTTTTGTCAAAAGATTTATAGACCCACCTATCCCATAAATTAACATATTACATCAAGCTCAATCTAGTAATCGAAACTAAACGTAGGCTTAGCTAAAGTCGTAAAGTCCATATCGGGGCCATCATTGTTTCGGGTGCACTCGTAAATGACGAACAGACAAATAAAGTGGCTAAGTTACTGGCTTACCTACTGTGGGAAAACAGATCGATATAACTGTCTTACTTCGGTTTGAGAGCTCATTAGTTTACTTTAGTTTATTTTTAATTCAATGAGAAATATAATCCTGGAGTTAGTTAGATTATTAACTAGTTTGTGTTTGCTTCTCACTTCTCAACTTGGACACCATTCATCTTTACCGCTGCGAAGCAGTCACTACCTTACATTAGCACTCCCTAAACCAACGATGACGAAGACTTTGTCTCAACCACGTAATGACAAGGTAATTTTAAACTCAGCCTATCAAACATTTACATCAACATACTAGGCACCTGGCAGAAGACATAAGTATGCGTTTTCTCCAGCAAACGAAACGCCTTCCTTAATCCACATCGCTCTCCAACCCTCTCAGACCATCAGTGTAAAATTTATTGCTACCATGCAGTATCATGCGCTGGTCGTTGCTGACCATGACCGCTGTACTCTTAGCTCACTCACCACTGTCAGGCAGCGAGTTGAAGTCCCCGCACAGCAACAGCTGCACGTTGTCCCGCTGGCCCGCCAGCCGCAGCGTGCGCGCCGAGTCGTCCAGTATCGTGCGCAGCTCGTTGCTCAACATCATTGTTTGGATCAACTTCACGTCGCAGAACTCTGGATCCCAGTGGATGTGAGCTGTACATACTAGGATAGGCTGGCCCAGCATTGATGAGTCTGTTGGTAGTCCTGAAATAGTGATAAAAAGCATTGAGGTTATGGCAACATTTTTGAATAACGACATTGTAATTATATTGGGTAGAACAAAAATATACCATAACATTGAGATAATTTCCGTACAGAAACAGAATCAGAATATTTATTTATTACATGTGTATCAGGTTGATATAAGTGCGCTATGTTTTGCTGTGAAAATTCAACTTTTTTTTTTACAAAAACGAAATACCGACAGCTTAAAAGGACATCGCTCCAGAAGTCGGCGTCGAGATGTTATACCTATGTTTATTTCGTCACCGACTTCTACAGAGATGAAAAGGATTTCTCTTAGCGATATAGTTAAAGAAGGAACAATATTTTAAGTAAATTATACCTAGAAAAACATGTTTAAGTGTAAAGCTAGCTCATCTCGAAACTAAAATTGCGTAAAAGAAAAAATAAATACTATACTTAAAACATTCCTAGTAATTTGTCCACACGTGTTCAGTATCATACAGCCTCGTAAGACATCTCGTTACATGTAAATTATTACATAATTCTCGAGATTATTTGCTAAGATAATATAATTAAGTGTGTTATGAAGATTTTTTTCTATAAACCTGAATTTTGAAGGCAGAATCAGTGTTTGCCTTGAGCTAAAGAGCTAAGCTGAAGATGATAGGTAATCTTGTCTCGAAGTAGAAGCAGGACATTGAATTCTTTCGTCCACTGTTATGAAGCGATAAGTTAGAAACGCCGATGGCATCACAGACGCTGCGTCGATAATCATGCACTTTAGAACGCACTTTACTTAATAGCAAATATCTTACTTCCACGTTTAACTGCGAGTAAAAGTAAAATGAAATGACTAATGGTGGGTCCAGGCCTGCAATGCGACGTCCTAGGGTGCGTCTACGCTCTAGTGCGACGACTTGCGACTGATAATATTTTATGCCATGCGCAATGGAAATTTTGTAAACAATCCGGAATTCTCTAACAATACTTCCTAATCCTAATACTATCCTAATACTATTATAAAGGCGAAAGTTTGTAAGTATGGATGTATGGATGTATGGATGTATGGATGTTTGTTACTCTTTCACGTAAAAACTACTGAATGGATTTGAATGAAACTTTACCACAATATAGCTTATACATCAGAATAACATATAGGCTACTTTTTATCCGGGTATGGAAAGTACTTCCCTCAGAAAGCGGGTGAAACCGCTGGCGGAAGCTAGTAAAATCTATATACTGTGGAAATGTCGTGGGTTATACATTTGCTTACTTTGGATTGTAATTGTTTTTTATATTATTGTAGTGTGTGTTAAATAAATAAAATAAATGATTATGACAATTCATGTAAGTTATATATACCTTGATGAAAAAGATACGAAAAAAAACCCTGGACCACAAAAAACGGGACTGCAAAATAATGTTTAGTCAAACAATTTTTAAGGGGCTCTCACTTAACATACCAGGAGACAGTAATCTGATTCTCAGTTAGGCAATAGTCTACACCGCCCTAATGTTCAGCTGGTTATCAAGGCGCGCAAGTAAAAGCCGATCGAAGGAAAGTATTAATGTTGGCAGGCTAGATAGGCGACCTGCGCCTACAGAGAGCAGTTTTATCTGCTTTGAACTTTCTGTTCATGCAATAAAATATACTTTATGAACATTAGTGAATTATAATATGTACCTATATTTTGGAAGAGGTGTTGTACTCATTTATAGCATGGCTTTCAACGTGCAATGTAATAAACTTATAGTTTTTTTTAATGTTTTATTAAATGAAGTACATGTATTATAAATATATTTTTTAAAGCAGTTTTTATGTTTTGTGTATGGCGTGTTAACCTACCCTTTGTAATTAAGTTGTGTATGTGTAAACTATTGGTTAACCTAAATAAATAAATACACAAAACTTTCAGATACAATTACAAAATAGATAATCATAATTATTTAGAATTACTTAGCAAGTAACTTCATGTCCCGAAATAGACTATGACTCACGATCAATATAATAAATAACTTTAGTTTTGATCTATTTTCTGACAGCAAAACCTAAACAAACACAAAGAGACATTTTATTCTCATCGGCTACCGTACGTACGTGTTTCGCGTACAGAGAAAGTACTAACTTACTAAGAAACTGATTGTGGTTTTCAGGTTAATAGACATCCGATAATTACACGACAGAATCGAATAAAAACCGGACAAGCTTTTTATCTTAGGTACACTTTTAGAAATTCGCAACGGTCGATGCTTCTACAAATATTTTTTGCTAAATCTAAATGAAGCTATAAAATGTATTTTCTTTTTTAATGTGATACGAATTGTATGCAAAGTTGTTGGGCCACGAAGCGAGCGATGACGGGGTCGGACGGAAATGGAAGTACCTGTCTACATAATCCCATGACGGTGAAATTTTGCCGGTTACTTAAGTTTTTTGTGGGTTCGCTTCCAACGCAGGGCGAAGCCGCATTGGAGTTATATATTTATGAGAATGAGTGGCGAAAGAGCCCTCGTAAATTCATATTTAAACTACAACGTTTGCGTCAGCGGCTCAATTAAGAGCTAAGAGCGTAAGCGTCCGCTCATACTTTATTAAATGTTAAGAATTTCGGTATTACATAGTTAAAGCATCCACGCTCTCATCCTGTGAATTTTGAATGCGAACGGTTCACTATTATAACTTTAACGTTAACGAGACTTTTATTTTCTAATTTGAAGCTAATACTGCATTTTTAATTAAATCTTAAAATACTTAGGCGTTAAAATTCATTTGGGCTCATATTGATTAAAACTAAAGCCTTTAAAATGTATAAAATCGTTCAATAGCTTTTTTTCGCCGATTTAAGGGCCATATGCACTTAAACGTGTAACAATTATGTACTCACCATTTTCCCATGCCGCCTCTTTAGTCTTGATAAGGGCGGCCAACCCTATATTGTCCTTCGGCATGACACGATTTAACATATTATCTGATCCCTCACTGTTAGCCATTGCCAGTTGGTTGAACTCTATAAGATGTTCCTTCACTAAGGCGAACCTGAAATACAAAGTTGACATCGAGATCTTAACTTTATACAACAAATAAGATTTTATTAGCACATTTCATAAATGGCGCGATGGAATGAAGTCATAAGCATGAGAATGTATTTTTTCTTCGCCAGTAAAGAGTGTATTGACTTATAACCTATGCGTAAGGTAAGCGATATGTTGTGGGGGCGTATCAACATCGTCGCTATTATGAAGATAAATCCGAGAGCTTATAGACATAATTGTAAAGTATTAAATGTTTATATTCAGTTTGTGTATCTAACAGGTAAACCGCTTGATTGGTTTGTTTACACATTGTGGTGTTAATTGTGAGTCTGTAACATGTAGGTGATAAGTGCTAATAATGGTGAACCCTTATCCTGTGTAGACAAGATAGCCTTTTACTGTCGCAAAAGTTTTATGCGGAGTTTTTCATATTTGACTCTTTTCTATTGGTCCTTACGTCTCGATCACCGGTCGTATTTTTAATTAAATATAAATAAACTAGTTTCGGCCAATGGTTTCACCTGTGTCCTGTGGGAACTACTCTGAGCAGCTTTCATCGATCAAAGAACCATATAATACTGACCGATTTTTTTCAAAACATCCCTGGGTTAGCTGTCATTGAACATCCTTGGCAGTCGTTACGGGTAGTCAGAAGCCAGTAAGTCTGACGCCAGTCTAACCAAGGGGTATTGGGTTGCCCGGGTAACTGGGTTGAGGAGGTCAGATAGGCAGTCGCTCATTGTAAGACACTGGTACTCAGCTGAATCCGGTTAGACTGGAAGCCGACCCCAACATAGTTGGGAAAAGGCTCGGGAGATGATGATCCCTAGGTCCAAGGAAACAAACAAACGAACAACTACTTCAGCTTAATAATACGAGTATAGATAAAACGTGAACTTACTTAGCAGATCTGAAGAAGATGGCGCACCCGTCGACATACTTCCTCTCAGATTCGCCCATCGTCTTGGCTCGGGACTTGGGTGAGAATATACCGTCGTAGCCGTCCTGTTTCAGCTCTGGTAGGAAGAAGTTGTAGAACTGGTCTGTTTCCACTTCCTGTGACAAAGCGTTGGTTTGTTTATTGATACAATCTAAAGCATACCTTTACATATTGGTCTCTGGACTTCATACTCCCTCATTATCTCTCAAAAAGTCCCTATAAGCCTACAGAGATTTTATGAGTGAAACTAGGAAATATGTTTATGGGCTTGCGACATTATTATTATTTAATAGGTAAAGTACTGATTGCAATGATTATTTGAATACTAATTGCAACATTGGTATTTCAAACTCTCCAAATAAAATATTCAGATCAGGTTCGGTTCGAACCTTATTCGCGAAGACACTTGGCAAAAAGTAAACAACAGTCCTTTATACAGCCGAGCTAACAGTCAGGAGTTCAAAATAAGGGTCTATCCGATCATTTTAAGTCGCAATCGATCATTCATATTATAAAAAAAACTTAGTAGGTACGTAATAGTAAATAAGCAATGTTACTAACCTGTAAGCTGATGATGTCGGCTGAGTAATGTCTGATCTCGTCCAGGATGCCCTTCTTCCTGTAGTCCCACTCGAGCGCCCAGCTCGGGCAGTAGCCGTACATCTGTCGCGTCGCGTACTTGTCACATAGCACGTTGTAACACATCACTGTGAATATACCTGGCAAACAAAAACATACTATATTTATACTGATGAAAAAATTTTATGGGCATTTTCTCTATTAGAACTAGACGATAATTATGATAAGTTGATTAAAATAGTCCTGATTGAATTCTAGACGGGTGTGAATTCTATTTAATCTGAGATCAGAACTACTTTTCGTTTCAATAAATCTTTACACATGGATAAGTACCAGGAAAACCTAATTTTGGACTGCACCACATACCAGCCTTCTAGGTGACGTTAGGGCACGGTAGTACATAAACACGAAACGTGAAGACGCTTGTGAATAAGTTGTAATTCTTTCAACGTCGGTGTCGCCGCACCGTTTATCTCACGACACCATGTTGGGTGAGCATCACCAGCCAATTAGCTGGCTCCAACACTTTGTTACCAGCGTCCGCGGTACTCGCGTGACAGATAAAAAATGTTCCAATTAAAATGAGACTCGTATTACGCTCCACATGCGGCGGGCACGCGACACAATGGCTTTGCTTTTTCTAATCATATCTCACAGACGGCCGCGGCGGCCGGGCCGATGCTCCGACCACACACCACACTCGATTAATCTTTACGATTGTTGTATTAGGTCGCAAATTGAAAATAGTCAATAAGTTCCAATTTTGGTACGATTTTTGCATTGATTTGTGACGTTCTACAAATTGAACATAGATATCTCATACATATGTGATGAAGCTATTCTACACAATGGAGACATTCATTTAAAATGTTACCATTTAAACTGGTTGGAACAAGGAAATTGGGCATCATAAGCGTTCGCGAGCTAACAGACGGATTCATTTCATAGTATCCACTTATTACGTAAACTAAGGTGGCACGACCGTGTTCTCTCACGCTCCACACCATTACCTCAGATTTATGCGGACGCGGCGCGCTCGCACCCGTCTCATTACGCGAATCAAAAGGCGCGCTGCGCAGGACGATGAGGGCCGCTCGTCTAAATGTCAACTTCGTGGAAGACCTTGGCGATGCAATTATCTAGATTTAATCGAGCCGGTCTCAGTCAATCAACGGACAAAGAACCGGGAGTGGAGGTTGTAAGACAAAGCAGCGCTGACGGGCACAAGACAGCTGGAAGGACAAGACAATGCGTGGAGATCGGCCGCGAAGCCGTAGTCCGGACAAATTGATAACGATCGCGCGGTGCGCTCGCGCTCATGCTAATCGACACAAAGTCAAAGTCACCTGGCGACACTCGGCGACGATCAATACGGCCGCAGCACGTGCTTCAAATACGTCCATTGTATGCTCGATGCGAGCGCGCGAGACGCGGCGCACATGCCAAATGTCGCGAAACAATACACGCATCGATAATCGTTCGTTGTTTAAGGAACTACGGGCGAAACGAAAGCTCCACACCAACACAATAATAAATGGTAATGTTGTCGAACATGTGGACGCGTGTCTTCATTTCAAATAAATCGACGACGATGATGAAATAGTACGTGTACGAAGCACAAACAATGGGAGAAGGTGACACTAACTGCGTGTGGTTACAATATTCCTGATAGCTACGACCATTGTGCGCTGTACGTTATGGTTTTAGCGCCGAAGCGTAGTGGTATCAAAGATGTCATGTATGCGTATTGTAAAGTAAACTTGCTAGTGCGTGTAGTGAAATATAAAAGTAAAAAGGAACAGGCGTGGCGACGGAAGTCGGCCGACCAGTAAGGCATGTCCCGACGACCGCCATGTATTTGCATCGCTCGCGCGGCACCGCAACTTGCCGCTTTACACCTTTACCCCGAACATCATAATGTACCTCGTGTTACCTACACTGAACACACAACTCGCACTGGGTATGTTCTGTCTCCAGCAGTCAAGCCATGGGAATCCACAGTTACTATAGAGTAGAAGGTTATAGTCACGTTCCCGAAATTAATGCTAATATCGATACGATTCGTGAGAGATCAGCACGTACCTTTTTTGCGCCCTGAACCTGGCTCATTAAAGTTGATTTGAGTACCTATGCAAAGATATCTATTTGGATTGGCGTTATAAAGAACTCATTAGATCACGTTCGGTCAGAGCCCGATGTGATCGACAATATGACGTAAGAAGTCTCAATAGGTGCTAACAAGATGTTGTTAGTGGGAGTTGAGACGTAACATCGGTACTTGTTGCCGACCGCGCTGCTTCATGGATTTCACCTTCAGCTAATAGGAGCGAATCATGCGATTTCACTCAAATTCTAATTTAAATTTAGCTAATGGGAGCTTTTAGTTACTATACTTATCAAAGACAAATTTTACGAAGGGAGAAAAATTTAAATTGTAAGCAATTGAGTTCACAATTTAAACTCTACATTTACGTCGAAAGCGACATAAATGGATTATATAGGAAAGTCCTTCTCTTATTGTACTTTTCTATGAAGGTACAGAAATAATAGGTACACATCTGAACGTGGACATATAAACTATCTTCCATTCATTCATTGAAATTATAATAATGAAGCGCTAATCAAAGCTAACAATAACTGCACAATGAATGACAGCAGTAATTGGCTCTATTTACCGCAATTACGGATGTCATCGATTAGAACACTCACGAACATAATACTAGAGAAAATGACAAATAGCCTGCAGGTCTCCGAGTTGAGATGGACGCCATGTATCAAATCGAATGTGTAGAGAGTCAGGAGATTTCTCGCAGAATTGCTGACAGGTGTAGAGAGCAAAGATGCATTCGCTAAATCATGAACTCACATTAATCAAACAAGTAGGGGTAACGGCTAGCTAGCATCGAACTCTGCGAAACGTGCATGATTTAAGAACCGGCGAGATGGTGTGAACAGTTATTACGTTGCGAGATTGTGTCGATCAGAACATCTCACTCTATGTAGTGTTTATGTTGCCAATAAAAAAAGAAATAAACCAGTTAGCTATCGCGTCTCATCTGAATATAATGGGGGGAGGCGCACAGCCGTCTGTTTATTGGCGATGCCATTACGTGGGCATTTTGTATCACGAGAGACATAGGAATTATTTATTCAAGTGTTGTAAACGTCTATTGTTTCATGAATTTTGACATAAACTGACTTAGAAAGGTCACCTATCAAGCGGTTAAGAAAACAAGTGTACGAAGTATAAGGTTGAAAGCACCCGTATAATGGTTTGAGTCATGAACAATAGAGACCTTACTTTGTCCGGAATGCAAACATAAGCCATGTTGGAATATATTTTGTCACAATCTCGGACTCGGAGCAATATACCTCGCAGCCATCAATTGATTTTTATACCTCGCATTTACGAGAGCGACGGAGTCTCAAGGTTTGTCGGTTGTCGTCTGCGAGGCTTGTTTACGTCTCCGTGTGATTTATTCACTGTCTAAAGAGAGTAAGACATCCAGTTTTAATATACATTTTTGCGGGATTTGCGAGTTCACGGATGCGAGGAGGTCGCAGCCAATGTCTCTCATTGTGCATTGTTTATCCGCGAATGGCGAGACGAAGGGCATTTCCTCTCTTCCCGTGCAATCTGACCATGAGAGCGACTAAGCGCGATCGTCTGAATCGGTATCTAGGTGTATTGTAGATCGCTTCCTATTTACGGTCGATCGATTCTTAAGCAAATACTAAGTAGTCACCATGTAACAAAAGGTCGAACGCGTAATGTCGTTCGTTGTATAAGTGTCCAGCTTCACGGCTGGCTGGTCTGATTTACGCAATGCGCCGTCTACGCAGATGTTGCAAGTACTTTAACAATTCAGGTATGTTATATGTGCAACGATATTAATTATTTGCCAATAGGTGTAAGGTCTTCGAGCGCCTGCTAGGCTCGAACGTCCGCTTTGATTTATGTAAATTGGGTACGCGCATCGTGCGTCGGAAAGCGGCATGAGTGCCGGCCAGGAACGCGTGACGGGATCTTAACTCCGCAGGCATACTCCTCACGATAAGTTACTTACAAATCCATAAAATAAACTGAGAGCGCAATAAAGTGCTTTGCGAAAAAACGCTTGAGAATATACGCTTCAGCCGTATTGAATAAAGATTTTCAATTTAGTGTATTTATCTCGTTACGCGACAGATACATCTTGATATAATCACATTGCATCTCGGTGAGATGGGTAATGCGACTGAACAAGTAGGAATAGATTAATAATTAGTTAATAATACAGGAGGATCACATTGAGTATACGCAACTTTGCAGGTTAATATAAACTGTTATTAAAACAATTGACTTTCTGAAGATGTAAATGCACTTATAGATTAGCGTAAGGGCGTCCCAACTTGATTAGAGAAATAGTAAGATAAATCTACCGCAGACGAGGAAGCTCCACCTCTTGGAATTATTCAAATGTTAACTGTGTAACGGTCTCGGTTGAAAGACAACAAGTTAGAACCGAACCAGGACTAGACAAGTATCCCTGGGGTCTCCCACGGGTGGAAACATTACCGTTGCAATGGTAGGGCGGTCTCTGGTTGATTATTTATGAGACGGGCCGCGTGCGCCGCGCCCATACGTGCCACTATGACACTTTATTAATGACGAACTTGTTGCTAAGCTTTTTGTTATCGCTATTAAATAATCTCGCGCCGTTCTTGGCTATGAATCGTATTTACTACGACGAATAAAAAGGCATACGTGCGATGGTATCGTTTAAATTAATGTTTCGAGCAGTAACTGCATACTCGTGTTGTTATGGTAAATATTTGTTTTGGACAACTAATTGGGAGGTAAATATGTTGCTCAAGTACTTACAAGTCGGACGCGTCCTGTTCGGTCGGGTCAATGGTATCCAAGGCCTCTGTGGCGGTAGAGTGGCAGAAACTGAAACAAAATAAAACGAACATTTACTATATTGGAAAACGAGGATATATCTCGCAGAGTACATTCGATTTGATTTAGGTACAAAATAAAAGAAAAATATCTGAAGCGGATTGCGGAAGAAGAAATAAATTATTTGTATGCATTCGCAAAAAGTTGGTGATATCATTTCAAATTTTAAATCGTGCATGTATATTCATTACTGAAAGCTATTATAGCAAGTGGCGGAATCTTCATTTCTAGCATTTCAACGGCGAGAACAAAAAGTTCCCACTTCATTTGTGTCGGTTAACATCTTCTATCTACATTGCTATACGAACAAAGACACAAAAACTTGTTCTATTGTTCTGTGTAGTGTACGCAACGAAACATCAATTCGAGCGAAAAATCAACAAGCGTGCGGCGGTCTCTACCACAACGGTATCGGCACCGCATTTGCAAATACTGCTGCGAGCAAAAACTTAATGACTCGCCTCGGAAAATCTATGAAAATAAAATTAACAATGTCTGAAACTTATAATATAGGACAAATAACGGGACATCTTAATGCGATCTAAAGCGAATATGTTGTCGATACTAAATAATGCAGAAAACTACTACCCACACAACAAATTAATTTTCCTTCTAAATTAAAAACTTAAGCTGTCACTAGAACCAGTTCAGTAATTTAATTAGCATATTGATGCTGATGAAAGAAATTTATATCAGCCGTCGGGACGTGTCATGTATGTTGTTGGCAAGATGTTTGAAGTATTTCATGCCGTTCAATGGAGATTAATAGAACAGAATTTTATATGTCCATCACTTACCATGTGACGACATTTGGTCATGAAAAAAGATGGCGATTTACATAACTTGATGTATGGACTAAGCTCGCTTAAATTGCTTTCAGACAGGCGATGGTTATCTTCGTTGTTTTTGATTGATTGTTCAATGGAATATTGATGACAATTTATTCACAGGCTGTATGTTGAAAGACTTGATTAATCACAAAAAACGGTTGAAACTAAATCGTTTGAGATTAGTTGAACATTCGAATGCAAAATTAAGTGTAATGGTATTGCAGAGTGTTTTTGCCAATGTTGAGTGGTAGCAACGGACCGCGGCCACTCGTGCGTAAATCATAAATGAAAACGCCCGTCTCTGTGTAATTATGTAATGGGTTATACCACTAACACTAACAGTGTGCTCGCTTTTTGATGCTCAGATTACCATCTATTGAATGTTGTAATGAAAATATTAACTCGAACATGGGCTTCGTGATCTTGTATTGATGTTTGCGATTTGATCCTAGATAAGATATGGATATTAGGAAAGTTTTTAGTCATAATTGAACGCTATGTTTAATGATAGACTTGCTTAACGGAGTATACGAGTAATCCTTTTTATTATGAGTGTGTGAGCATATGTTTTTTGTGCGTTAGTCGAAGTATCTTTAAATATCTTTTGAACTTTACATTTGTTGACAGAAAACGGAGAATTTCTCGGCAGTTAACACAGTATATATACATATATTTTCCTTTGATTAGGAAATCAAGCCTGTAAATACTATATAAATTCTAAGCTAGAAGAAGCGCCTTAACGAGTATGTTATTGTATGTCAGGCGGCGGGCGTCTAAGCGAAGTCGCGGGCGGACGCGGGCGCGGGCGTTGTCGTCGCCTCATTACACTTTGTAATTAGGCCCGTGGGCTGCGTACGAGCGGCCCTGCACTAAATCACGACAGGCCCGCTTTAACATGCGCGACCGGCGCAACCGGCGGCGTCTCCAACACCCATAATCCATGCCGACACAATGGACGTTTATGGATGTGTTATTGAATATTAAACGCTAAAAAAGCTGTTCCGTCTGCCTCTGGAGTGACGCATTTTACATATTTTGAGGTAAACAATGTTGTGCCTATACTACCTATCTCGGGTTGCGTGCGACTCACGAACGAAGCAGAAAAATACTAAGTGTGGTGCTGAAACCACTTTCACGATAAGTCATCGATTCTCCTCACCTCGTCACAATTTCCGACAACACTAACAAGACAAGACGGGCACAAACAAAGTGGTGTTAGGAGCGACACGGCAGCGTGGCGGCGGCGGTGAGTGAAAGTCGAATGCACTACGGCCACTAGATAGGCTGGCTGTGATAAGCATCGACACGCTCTTCACATTGTTCGCGCTCCGATACATGAGATAAGGCTTTCTCTGTTCTTCTCTCAAGAGCTACCGTGAGAATGCCCCTCGTAACATACGACTTGACATTTGCAAAACAGGAGCATTCTTTATCAGATTGAATATTAGCATAACGACTATCTGTCATATCAGTATGGAATGTGCTCGCATGGGTCACGGACAATGTATGTACAGTGGCGGGATGAGAATGTTCGAAAAAGATGTTGAAATTGATTCATTCAACGCATCATTAGCTCATATTACCTTTGGAAACTATTTAAGAGAAGACTTGAATTAGAAAAAAATCTTTAGTCATTCGTTGATAAAGTTCAAAATTACTTTGTCGACAAGAATGTTTTTATTATAGGTCAATGTTTGATGAACTTAAATCCTTTTTTTGGTTCAACCTGCCATTATTACTTCACTTAATACTACTGTCAACGGTAATTCATTTAATGTCATAATTGTAAATCATTTTTTTTTTATTATAAAATAACTATTTTACGCTGTCAAGAGGTTTAAGTGTGCATTAATTATTGCCGAACATGAAGCATGCTACAACGTTAACGAGATATCGCGTCGTTTTAATGTGACTAGGTGTAGAGTAAGATTCTGGATAGGATACAGCCAAGGAGGTGCTCTTGTTGATGATTTTCAAATTGGCATTTCGGCCAACTATAGAATATTCTATACTCCAATTATATGATGTTTGTCCAAGAGTGATAAACGCATTACGATGAAAACTCGAAGCGAATAAAGTATCTTACATAAAATGCATAATAATAAGATAGGAAGTGATGTCAAAAGCGCCGACGCCACGGGGCTAATCAATTCCATGCAAAACATTTTCAGTCCATTGACTATCGTATCTTCGCTAGACACCAGGGAGCCGATCGTGCAAAAACCGGTATCCCTTGTTGCATAGCATTCTAGAGCACACTCTAAATTGAATCTTACATCCTAGTTATAAAAAACGCTAACAAATAAATCAATTTTGATTAAAAAGTAATTTTTATAATATAAAGAGAAATAATTTTCAATATTTCGCGCACGCTCCGCATAAAGGATCTCTCAAACACATACGTGACCAAATCGTTTACTCATCGGCATTGTCTCTCGGCGTTATTTTATAAGCGAAAATACAGAAATACAGTCCCGGAGCATATCATGTCGTCTGCGTGATCCGACTCCACAACTCCGGTAAATGCTGTCAATCTGGACATTTATATGATGCTGTTGCATTTATCCATTTTCGTAATGTGACATTAATGAATGATATGTTTTGTGCATTCAATAGGCGCGTACCACATATAATGCGAGACAAATTCTCCAGTGGTAATGCATTATTTGACGATCGCAATGTGTACCTAGGTTTACAATCCATTTACAATAAACATGTGATTTATTTTAGGTGAGGTTAAAAAACATATAAAGTAATATAATATAGAGCTGCTTTTGTTGGACGAGAAATGCATTGGAACAGTCTATTGATTTTGTTCAAAATGAACATAGGTACCCGTTCGAACGAGCGGGGCACGGCTTTCATCAAGTTATTTTACGATTATATACACGGATCGTGGCCAGGTACAAGTTGCTTAGCTTCATGTGTATGTATAGGGATTTTTGTTGTAGTTATGTTTTTCTTATAATTCTAGTAGATTACGAAAAGTGAGGTGCCCCTAATGCAGTGTTCTTGAATGTCATTACCTCAAATTTTCACGTGAACTGTGTATCGTGTAAAAACTTGGTGTGACGACCCCTGTCGGCGATTTTATCACAATACGAAGAAAACATCGTAAAAAGATTTTTTTTTTTACTATGTATACACATACGATCATTTCACTTTAACTCACATAAGCGAATTTTTACATTCGCTGCAGATCCGTGAAATGGGTAGCAATGAGAACATTTAAAAGACGTCAAACGTAAGAAAATGGATTTTCTTACAAAGATGAACACAACAATCTCGGCAGTAGGTGTGCATTAGTACACGTTAAAGTGCGTACAATTGTACGGTGCGTGTGGTAAATAGCTGTTTATTGCGAACATTTTGTAAATAATTGCATGTGGGGTGAACAGGCGAGTTACGCAACTGAAGTAGTAAGCAAATGTGTGTTTATGAGCACGCTAGCGGATGTGCTGGCGTGGAATAGGTTGGCTGGCGCACGCCGCCGGTGGGCGGACCTAACGACCTACCTACCAATTGTTGCAATGACCCAAATGGACCCCGTTCAACTGTTAGCACTAACCTGACCTTTTAATGTCGTCTATTGAAAGGTGACATGACATGGATCAGGATCAAGGACGTATTCTTCGCACCAAGGATTGACATTTGTTATAATTAATTATAAACGTTTCGTCAGATTCAATAACAATTACCTTGTGTCTTAAACTATGATATATTATATATCATATAATGAATCATGCCGGGTATGACGTCACAGTTTATTAGTATAGGCACAGCAATGGTTCATGCATAGCGGGGGGTGCCTGCATTATTCTTATTTCTGTTATGGCATACAACATGTATTCTAATGCCAAATTAATTTCTTTGAAATTTGTATACTATAAAAACTAAAGATACACGAGTACCTACATTATTTATATTCTAAATAGGATTATTATAATAATAATAACTTTAAGCCCGCAGGGCATCTGAGGCGGATGTCGGGGAGTAGCGACCCCGCGGGTACCGAGTGCTCCAGGGAGAGGATACTGTCCCTCATCTCCGGCTCGCCGGAGTGAACCCTGAGGGGGGACAGGTCTCCCGCCTCTGGCTTGCCTTCATTGGCCGTCCAGAGTGGAGTCGCTAGAGCAATGCTCGGAGGGTGAATGCCTCGGGTAAGTGGCGAGTGGGCACAGAGATGCCGGACCCTGGCATGATGCCGGTTTTAAGGCGCGTGATCTGAGTAGAAAGCCGGCCGGGGCAACCTCACCCTTCAGCCGCTCACGTCCCCGTTGCCCCCTTGTTGCGACTTAGCGACTAGTTCCCGGGGGCCCGGTAAGTGAGCTGGCGAGTCTCCTCCTGCCATTTTTACATGTATTTATTACATTGTTATCGGCAGGGGTCATAGTCCCCATAGTTTTCCCTTCCCTAGTCCACTAGCATCCCATCACAATAACCCAAGTAGTTTTTCTTCCATAGTTAGCAATAGTTTATCACAAACCGGGGGTTGTCCTTGGGTACATTTCCATAGTGTATACAGGGATAATCGTCGGTTTTGTGTCACCATTACATAATATTAAAGTTGTCTTAAAAGGGCTTCAGCGTGTTGGCTTCGGCCCCACGTTCGCCTTCCAAAAATCCGGGACTCTATAGTCCCGTGGTCGGAAAAAGACATACAAATAATAACTTTAATAATAATAACTTTATTGTCCAGAAAAATACATGGTTCAGGTCAGATAAATCACTGGTCTCCACACTAGGATTCCCTGTGTCGTGGAGGCCAGTCTCTTTCATCGTGGTACATAAAATACAATGAGGCAAATACAAACTTGTGTAGGTATGAAAAATTAAGAAAAAACAAAAAAACAATAATTGATTATTATAAAGACGTTAATACGTCAATACATGGCGTCTTGCAATGCAATTTTGTACGTAACTGTGAGTCAAGAAGTATTGGTGGGTGAATGTATATATATATGTGTGTGTGTGTGTGTGAGAGTGTGTGTGTGTGTGAGTGTGTGTGTGTGTGTGTGTGCGTGTGTGGGTATCATCTTATATAATTTAATCTTGATTGAAATGTAGTATGATTTAAAGAGTGTTTGAAGTATTTGTTAGTTTCTCTGTGTCAGAATAGTTTAGATCTTTTAGGTTTGATCTGATATGACATTTGCATTTTGATTTTGTCATAGTTAAAATATTAATTTTGTCGTTTAATTTATTATAAAGGAATGGCCCCATATAGCGAAAACACCTTTTGCCAAAATCAAGTCTACACTTTGGTTTACGCCATCCAGGCTTTCTCCGGGAGTGCACCTTGGATTCCACCTTGATAAAAGCCGCTTTATGGAACCTTAGAACTACGGCCATAATATATATCTGTCGCACGCTCATTACACCCGTCTCTAGATACAAGGTATGTGTTGGGAATCGCCTTGGTTTTTTATAGGCTACCTTGAGAACGGCCCGTTGAGCGCGTTCTGCTACTATCAAATGAGTCTTTAGAGCAACTCCCCATGCAACTATACAATAACTAATGATCGCTTCGCACAGAGTGTGATAAATCATCTTCAAAATCTTCGTGTTTGCTATCTGGCCCATTCTCTTAAAGATATGTAGCAATTTCCTAACCCGCCCATTCACATGCTCTATTTGCTTTGTCCAATTGAGGTTTTCATCAATATAAACACCAAGGTATTTTATGTGGGCTACCTGCTGAAAGCATGGGCATGAACATTCAGTATCTGGGTCAGTATGACAGGTGTGCAGTTTAATAGCTAAATTACTTGGGCAAGTATTTCTTGTGCTGACACTAAAGTTGATTACAAAAGAGATTATTCTAAGAACGGATAAAGATGTGGTATTTTAATTTAATATGGGTAGTTTTTTGTGCGATGTCAAGTAAAACATTCGTGGTATGGACACAATGACTTTTTTGCTAGGTTGATTCAAAATTCTGCGGTACGCTGTATAGCCACCGTATTTGCCCACGCGCAAGTGTGTCCTCCTGTGCGACCGTTCACGGCCAAGGCCAAACAGATAATAAACGCGTGATGACGATGTGCTACCGAACAAAAAGCAGCGCGCGCGCATGCCACGTGGGGAGTCTTTATGAATCTCTCACAAGCTTTAATGACTCGGAAAATTACACCGACTAATAAACCTATTACAGATGAAAAACTATTGCGTGACGCTACTTCATATAGAGCCTCACAAAAAGGTATAATTCACAAAATTATTTCTACAGTCGTGTCATCCACCTGAGAATACGAGAGCTCTAAATCAGCATTAGATAAACGTTAGTTATTTAAGTGGCAGACGGCTACTGTATGAGTGTTTCATTTAGAGATACAAGGAGCCATCAAACAGGGTGATGCTCGTCGTAAATTACTGCCGCGCTACACCTCTGTCACTAATGGACTCCTGTCAACTAGAAAATCGTACAACACAATGATTGTTAACTAAATTGAACACTACCCAAGAATGTCTGACACTTTATTAGTTATAAGAAGTTGGCTATTTAAACTTCTTGTGAATTAAGATCACTATCTTATTATACAATTAGTGTCTGTATAAGAGAAACTTTGAACGATCAACGGCCTGGAGTTTGCGCCCTTTATATGTAATAGTTTTATGGCCCTCTGTGAATAACTACTTTGTTATAAAAGTGATTACACAGGCTTGTTACGGGAAAATTCAATTTGTCCGCGCCGTTTCACGAGGGTGTGTCAGGGTACTCGGAGGTTTTAACGTACTGATAGAATCTACACTGGAAAGATAATCGCTAGCGTATTCGTATCACGCGCTCTCATTCCTCCAACCTAGCGCATCGTACTTGGAAATGTGCATAGTAGTGCGTGTGTGGGTCGCCTCCGACGCTGAAATAATGCACGTTTAGACCTTGAAAGGCGAGGTGAACGAACTGACTGACTAATAGGTGTACATTATGTTGATTGATTACCAAATACAACTAATAGTGTTGGTGAAGTGAAAAGTTCCTTTATTCTATGCTCATGATCATATTTCATCTTGTGAGCGTGGAAGCGATGTGTCTGTTATGAACGCTTCATTTGCTATTCCTTTCGTAGAAACAATACAGAATGGAGTTATGACCGAAACGGTGCGTACTTAAGATGTACGCATAGGATAAGTCGTACACGGGTTTCTAGAAGGTGGCTATAGACGTTCATATGTAAACAGAACAATCTACCATCAGAATGTCACAAATGGCGACGTCAATGTATCCGTGTCCATAGGGCCAGCTCGAAAACGGCTCAGTCATGTCATTCGAGCTGCGATGGCACGGCCGACTGTGTATTACCCACTTTACCGGACCTCCCCAGAGTTAGGAATCTAGTCATCTACTATATGCTCGATGACTAATATTCTGAACATTTACAAACGAGGGACATTTTGAACTGCATACATTCACGTGCAGCACGCATGAGCGAATTCATATCTCGTATTCGTAACAGCGTTTGAATAACGGTTATGGACAAGTTATTTAGGCATTAGCATAAAATAAAACTTAGGGTGTTTTAAATACTCGAGAAACGTTTACTTGAAAACGATTAAGATTATAAAAGTGTCTGACCTTAATTATCGTAATGAGGTTAACGATGGACAAAACGACGGGAAAGCGTTGTGCCAATTATAAATCGTGGATTATATTATTGCTCCTGGCAGGGCTTGCGGGCTTTAAAACGGTCATCATATATTCAGTGACAGATGGTGAAGTAGTTATCATGATATCGGTTATAATTGCCAGGAGCGCTCAGGTGGCGCAGGTGTGCATAAAATAAATCGTCACCAACAAATTGCCGCCTCCAATCGGGATGGTATCAGCGTACCGTGGTATCGGCCGCGTCGCCGGCACGACAAACAAGGCAATTGCTCGCTCGTTCAGTCAGATCGCTATCGCACACGCCACAGCGAACAGCCGTCGACCAAATATCGCCTGCGTACCTCGCGTTATCTGGGGGCCAATATGTCCACGTTGAAGCCATCCATTCAATTTATATACTCTTTTTGCATATCGCTACACATTTAAAATGATACATCTTTGTGTCCTTTTGCTTATTTTGTAAGATTTTATCCTGCATCTATCTAAACCGCTTCGTATCATCGTATGCAGTTTCATTGTTATGAAATGTTGGTTTAGTACTATTCCCGTAATGGCGTAGTATGAGCATTTCGGTAGCAACATTTAAAATGCAATAGAACAGTAATGACACATAAAAATGCAATAAAACCGTGACCAACTTGTGGAATTAAGTTCAGCGGGTGAAACTGAAAACCGGCGCAGTAGTAGTAAAACGTGCATTACAAAGAACATTAACGTCCATACACAAATCGTGTCTAATGCGCAATTACACTAATGTCTTCGTGAAGAACTTCACAAAAAGTATTACACGTAAAAAGTAAATATTGAAAATACTGTTTAATTTTACGAGCTTTTTTTAAAATCAATCAAAGTTTAACATTTCGATCAGATTTTCAAAGTAAGGTCGTGAGTGACGATTACTGCAAATTAGAGCAAATTTCAAAATGTTTTTATCGTGTTAGTTACAGTTACATATGATAAATATGGAAATAATCATGTCAGTGCTTTCCCTACACAGTCGGGACCTATTACTGTTTCGACCTCCAATCACATTTTATGCGTACGATACGTTATGACGACTCTGTAGAAACTTAGAAAGTAACAATGGGACATTAGTATGCATTTGAAACTTTTACTTCATCAAGTCTCGTTAGCTATTGTTGACGTATTATATGAATGGTAATAAAATGAGTTGTAAATGACAGTTTGAGTAATGAAGAATGATGGCGATGATGGTTGGAAAGTATGAACACTGGTATTCCATTTCGCGATGTTGTACGAAATATGTATTGGTTTTACGCAGAACTTTACAATGCTTTGTGAAATTGAGGTTGAAATGCGATAAAAATGCAAATGCAATAATGAAAGAATTTTTGTGCAGTTTCATGAACTTGTTTTGCCAGCAGTCATATTTTAAGAAAATGTTGACACAATATGTACTGCGCATTGTTATAATCAAGTTTGGTTCCAGATCTTATTCAACCTTGTCATACTTTAATAGATTCATATATAGACTGGAACTTTCATCGAGGGTAAACAGTCGCCTTCAATCTTTTCGAAAGTATAAACACGATAAACTTACAGTACAAGTATCAAACACAGTACCTACAAATGTCAGATCCGCTTGAGCATGCTCACACTTGAAATAATTCAAACGGCATATAAATCGTAATATACGTAAAGCAAGTTCTCAAGAATCACAGATGAAACCACATGACTCATGTTATTGCTAACCAATTTTGCAACAGATCAAAAGATCACTGAAGATAACTCGATATGAAAGTTGTTGCACGCAAGACATGCAACTAATCACGCCAGCAAAACGGCCATATACTATGAGGTACTTGATGGTAAATGTACTAGGCATTTAGAAGGGACCCAAGTAGCGAGACTTGGAAAGCTCTTGTATGAAAAAGCGGAGAAAACTTGAACGGATTGCTCACAACAGTACGAAGGCTGTTAAACTAGCTAGTAACTTTTACTGTCGTTAAAGGTTGCCAGGTAATTAGTATCTAAATGAGTAATAATGGAGGAGTGAGTGGCGTGTTCGCACCGCATGAGACATTGTCCCACTTCTCCTAACATTACCCTGAATATAATATGTATAGTTGGCGTACAATTAGCAAGTGTGACATGGCAAAGGCCGGCAATATCGAGTGAGAGTACTAGCAGTAATGATATTTATGTAAAGGTCAATTGTGAACTTTCCCGTGTCGTCGTTTGAATACCAGTGGCTTGGGAGTCTGTGACGATCGTGAACTATGACCGGTCGTGACCAAGAAAGGCGAAAGTGAACGGGTGAGGTGTATAAGGTGTATTGTATCAGTGAGCTAATATGTTGTACCACGTGAAAGTGGATGCTGATCGATTTTCTATGCTGTTGCACAAAGTATAAACATGCGCATGACATCGGCATCGTTCGTGTGTTTGTAAATAGGATGATGATGAATGGTAACAGATGCGGTCGATTTACATTTCAAAATGACAAACAAATATCAGTTCATGGAAAAGTCAGTACATTCGTCAAAAAAATTACACGAGTCAACAGGACGTGCTGAAATAAATGTTGAAAATACTGAATATTGTATTAGGCACTAGCTGCGCGGTAACACACGTAGCTTCTTCGGGAACTGACTTGTTTCCATAGAATTTATTGAGTCATAACAAAATGGCCACTGCTCAATTACATTTGATCGCAATCACAGAAAAATAAAAAGTTAAGGTTTACAGATTTAATCAGAGATTTAAACTAAAAATAACTATTTGCAAGCGTATAACGGAAGCTTAGACAAAGCCGGTGTAGTGTTTTCACCATAAAGCATATCAACGCATGTTATCTGAACTTGTTAGAAGCGTTGTAAATGTGGTCTGCGACTTTTTTCTGCCTAGTTGAAGCGATAATGCGAGCGGAAGCCCGCTTAACACATTACTATGACGTTTATAGGCTGTTACTGGTATTCATGTTATTATAAGCTATTAAATTAATTACGGTTCGAATGACAGATAAGTGCTACATACAAGCGATTGTCTGAAAAGCGTCATCCTTATCTGAATTTATTGGAATGTTTGGTTACATTGCTTTCTGAGGTTATAAACACTAGAATTACATGCTGATAAATGAGAACACGTCTTGCTGAGTATAACTGAAATAAGCACACTCTCAAATTATACGTTTCACTGTCTAGCATTTATGCCACCCAAACAAGAATCCACTCTGTTGAATTTAGGTGCAATAAATACTGCTAAAAATACCCGCCGCAGGGACTTTGATGTCTGCCTAAAATAGCATCCCATCATGTGTCTAATCATTGGCTATTTATCTCTAGCTAGTGAGCATGCAGCCCAGTTCAGGACACACGATGCTAGTTAACAATTTCACAGGCGATGGAGCATAGAGGTGATAATAACTAGTGAACTTTAACAGTGTAACCTTTCACCAGCAAGCGGCGAGCTTCCGTTAATCAAGCGGACATTTGCTAGGCTTCCGTTACTAATTTATGTTTGTTTATTTTCTGTGCGTGTAGCTTTGAAACGCACTTCAATATTACATTCTGTTTCATTAATTTTATTTGTTGAATCCGAACAGTGGCTCCCAATCTTCCTACTAAGAACCTAGAAGATGGGGTTACAAAAATACAGGTTCAAGCGGTCATGGTGACTTTCAAGCTAGCCTACGAGTTCTTGGGTTTAAGAGTCCTTGCTTAAGTTTTTCGACTTACGACTCCGATTCTTGGACGAGGATAATGAGGCTACCAAATAATTTAGACCCTAATTTGCATAGAAGTAAACAAGTAGTTCATAATAAGCGACTACCGATTGTTGCGCGCGGGTTTTTTCTGACAGTCAATCAACATAGTTAATAATGTGTGTCAAATATAGTCTGAGAGGTAAGACCACAATTTATTAACTGTTGTTTTTTTCGTACAGACTGATAATGGAAACAAGTTAGACTAGTAGTCGGAAGACTGAGAGTGTCAAATACTATGAATTGACCTAGATTTTGGTGTAATAACGAGGATTTACAGTAGAATTGAAGAATTTAAATAACATCATATAATTATAATTAAAAAAAATCCCCACTTGAATAAAAAAAGCAAACGGATTTTAATACTTATGGGCTTTATTATGATCTAATTAAAATGAGCGACGGGATCTTGTCGGCCCTTGTGTTGCACATACGGTTCCGTATTGTAACTGTTTTGATTTCTTATTTTTTGCAACACGTTTTACATTTCTCCATTATAAACTTTAAGGGCCATTTATCGGGTAAGCTAAAAAATCGACGTGCCAGAACATCAGAGAGCCGTGTTCATAGTTACATATTGACGTAGAATGTGTAAAAAACGTAACTTTTCGGGAAGAAGATATAGATAAAAATAAATATAAATTTCATAAAAAATACATATCCGTGGTTTTCACTCTGAGACGACGATATCTAAACTATGTATGTCAGAAAAGATCTTCATTGACACCCAAGAGCGTCTAAACGGAACCCTAACAATAAATCACGGTTGATTCTTAGCACCGCATGATTTCACATAACGCTGACACATTTACGTTTCACTAAACGTTCTTCCAGCTAACAGAGTAGGAAAAGCATAACTCCACGGAGTCACGGCTATAATAAAAAACGTTGGCATTAGTTCGCTTAGAAGATAACGTTAGTGCGTTGAACCTCCGTAAAGGTTCAGCAGAATATTCCGCAGTCCAATAGTTCACAACCCCGCGTGCAGAGGTCGCTGCGTGAGCCGGGAAAGTGTCGGATGCGTCAACTGCAAATATGCAATTTGATTTGTGGGCAGTTAAAAGGCTAATTGGTTACTTGTTTTCGTGTGATTTGTTTTGAAATGTTACATTGCGTAGCTGCGATATAGGCAATGTACGTTTGCATAATGTACATATGTAACTGCCTGGTTAACTGTTTCTGAGTATCAGAGCCAATATTGCCATGGGTTAAAGCTAAAAAGCCATTATTTAATCCTCAGTACTGGTTTAATTTGTTCAGACGTAATTGTATTGAAGCATTAACGGTGAAAATCAATGGGGTAAGTACGTGACTTCTGATTATGTATTGGTTTAATTACGTTTAGCCTTACAGAACCATTTAAATTGAAGATAAGGCTCTAATACTGTTGCCTTTAATTCCTTCAATACGGATATGAAATAACGAGCAATTATCTTCAGTTCGATTAGCTTTTGTTCTTATAAAATTGCGAAGAAACACGGAATTGTGCAACAACTAAACACATGGTACGAATATATTATTCGTAACCTTATAATCACATCAGATAAGAGAGTCGTTAAGAAAATCATAGTCTAAAATTTCATAGCAATTCGGTAGAAAAAAAAACAATTAAGACAGAAGAAATAATGTTTTTCTAATTTACTGTATTTAAGTTGTATTTAAGTTTCTGTTTTAAGAGTCTGGCTGCCATTTTCTGTACATTTTAAATGTACAGAAAATGGCAGCCAGACAACACTAATCAGCTCTAAATAACGTTAAAGTTCAAACCACGTGGGATGAGTACAAACTAAGTCCAAAATTTTGCTTCCCTTTGACATGTTAATATTAAAATATGATACCTATTTGCGTAACTAATGAGTCGACGAAAGCGAACACAAAGCTCCACCATAAAGGTGGGGTTAAGCTCTCGTCTATTACCAGTAATTGTTCTGTCTAAGTAATGGTGCATTGTAATTAAAATGCCGAATATAGGAGCAATAGCGTCTATTGTGTACCCACGCTCGATTCAATTATTATTTTAACGAGATACCGCAGATAAATGGTTGTAAACAATGGCAGGCCAATAACCTTTTAATAATACCTAGTATAAGTATATAATATATCGTTAAGATGTAATACTAAGATTATAGAGGAGGAACGCTAAGTTGATTAGTTTTGCAACAAATTAGTAGGAGTCGTGGAATGGCCTGGAATCTGCTAGTGACAGAAAGTAAGCCGCAGCCGTTTGACATAGAAAAAATAAGACAATAGGTGACTAGACTGATGAAATATTGTTTTGTGAGTGACCTGCTATGATTTTACTCTGTCACCGAGACACTTAGCGAATACAGTTTACGTTTCAAACCTATAATAGAAGAAAAAGGTGATGACTTCTAGAATACGTCTTATCTAGAAGTACAAACTTAAATATGAGTATTTTTTTCATATCAGCAAAACTTACACAAGTGCCTATTAATGGAACTATAAAGATTTGAAAGCGTATTCTGATGCAACCGATGTAGCGGAAAGAAAAGCTTACTTAAACACGTTTCAAGGAAATCCTTCAGATAGCGAATATCACAAAAGAATAAAACGGAGTCCCTTGACACAAGTACAAAGTACGCAATGTATTTTTTAAGCGTGACAGTCGAGATTGATAGTTCGCTAGTGAAAGTGAAGTCGTGAGCCGACTGCAAATACGCGATAGGCTTTTGAACAAATCCGGAGTCGGAACTCTATGTTAAGCTGAATGCTTTTGTTACAACACTATATTTTCGACGGGACTATGTTAGTTTAAAAGTCGAATTTGTTATTCAAAGGACTGAATATCTGTAGTCTTTTTCTTGTCGTATTCAAAAAGATGTTTATTTGGTCGCCTTTTCGTTCAGAAAGATCGTTGACCGCCTTTTAATGAATTATGAATTTTGTTCAGACATATTTTACCATGAAGATTTAGTGCTACTGAAAAGGTGACATTCGTAGAAGGCAAAATAATAATCAGACATCACATCACAATCTTTGGTAGCAATTAGAAAAGTATTTTTTTAAGGACAATGTATGTATGTAAATTGGAAAAGAAGTCGAGGACAATGCAACGAGCCTCGAGACTATCCTCACTTACGATGTGTCTCCTGAGTCATATCAAATTGAAAGGTGTTCTATTGTAAATGGAGCTATCTCGTAGTTCGTGATTGGTTGTACATAATAGTACCTACCTATTTCTGCACTCTGCGTGCAGACTTCGATAATAAATAACTAAATCATTAATTATTCCTACGCCACAGCGGCGACGTGAAATATTTAGAAAACGTCCTCCTACGCCCAATTTGCGTGAGAAAGCTGCTAAAGAGCGACGCTAAATTAACTTTTGCAATTAATGTGTATATCCGAGATTACTCACGACTCTACATAGGCACAACATTTGTTCTGTTGGCGTATCACGTGCAATTGCTTTTAATGAAATCCTTAAGAAGTTATGAAATGGAGGTTTCCAACCAGCACGCGCCTTTTATATCGCGCACAGGAGTAACCTTTCACACATTTGTAAAGCTGAATATCTTGTTTATGCTACATCATTCTCTTGACGGGCAAGTACCAATCATCATTTATTACGAATGTCGTGTAGTTTTCTTGTTTTATAAGTCTAAAATTACCAACACAGTCGTCTGTTAGTATCAGTGGGATCTGAACCACATCATGTCGTAGCAATAAATCTCCTACTTTGAATATTTATACGTCGGAGGGAGCTTGCCAACGAATGTTGCCCTCTTTGCCGTAACTGTTGAGCGTGTATCAACGTTTCCACTCGTAAATACTAAAATACATCGGAACGTTCACAAAGCAATAGTCCGTGAACTATTCACGAACTGTACCTGTACTTTGTACTTTTGGCTTTCAAATTAGGCGTAGCGCTGAACTCACACATTGTATTTTGTCATGCGATGCTCCAACTACAGCGAGCCTCGTGAAAGGTGAATAACCTTAAGTTCTCGTTATCTCAACAAGTAGACACACTACATTAGACATGTGACATCATTATTGTGACAGCGCGGTAAACATTTGTCCTGTTTGTTGTGTAGGTAGGTACTTTGTTTATCAGTTTGGACGTAACAAAAACTTGTCATTACCCTTTATGTGAACACGTGTGCTGTATAAATCGGCAGTAAGCTGGTCAATTAATAGGTATGTGCGATAGGTAAATGCAGGGGCATCGAGCATTGGAACAAAGCCGTGAACAATGCGCCAGCAATAAAAGTGGCACTTAAATCAATTTTGGGTACCAAACTGTTTGTATTCAATTAATGCACATTGCTAATGTTGCTAATATACGATGTAAACACGCACATCAAGAAGTCAATAGACCTATCAGCATAAAATATGGATCTCACGAAGTAATTTCTCCACAATGAAACCGCCAGTGGGTGTAATGGACCTACCTAACCAACTGTCACGTTTACCGCCCATTAAAAATCAATAAAACGAGCAAGTGGCAAGTGAAACGCGCTGTCCGTAATGAAGCTGTGGAGGGTTTTGGCCAATGTTGGTGGCGGCAGTAAAGACGTCGGTATTGCCACTATCGCGTACAAGCGTTCAACATTTGACGAGGGTTCATTGTCACACGATAGCCAGCCCTCCCAAGAAACACAGTGCGTTGACTTTGAGCAGTCGAGCTTCGGTATAAACTGATGTCTAGTGTCGACTTGTCTTTACAACGAGAACAGTTCGCTGGTAAAGCGTATTTGAACTTTTGATCTCAACGAAACGTATTTCAAATGAATGGGTGGCAAAGTGCTATCGATACTCGGTGCATTCACATTTATTTCCCAACAACCCTTTCTGTTTTATGAAACTGATATAAAAACCAAAATCAAACAGAAACCTTAAGCGTTTCAAATCTACCTTAGGTAGATATAGAGTAGGGACACCCTTAAAAATTAAGGCATAACATTTATAGAGGATATATTACTATATTATAATATTAACTACATTAAGATCTCGAAGATGCGATTAAAATCTAAAATGGCTCTAAGCTACATTTCATCGAAACAATAAATCTGAACCACATTTCTTGATTTTGTATCTTCTCTGGTAATAGGAACAAGATGTGGTTCGGAAATCAACCGAAAGCACATTCGTCTACAAAAAAATAATCTATCGAGGAAGCTAAGCCGACGTTTTTGCGGCTTGCTATTAATCGTGAGACATTGATTGCGGGCGACGACGCGTCGGCTCCTAAGGAATGACCATTGGCGCAGGTGTAGGCAGGAAATAACGCCATTTATGGCCAAGTCAGCCGCTCCAGAAAAAAACTTGACGGTACACACTGACTAAACTCGTGATGAGGGAAAAACTGATGGTAATAGTTCAGAGAGAGAAAAAAAACCATTGAACATGCAAAATCGCTGGCAATTCAAATTGAAAGGGGAGTTGAAAGCTTATGATTAAATAAATTTTAGGCGAGCACCGTGAACGGTGTATGTTTTTATGATGTAACAAAAAACGTGACGACTCCAATCTATAAAGGTAAGCATAGGACAAAAAACTCGCAAGTCGATTGTATGGGAATTTGTTTATGGGTTCTGATGAATTTAATTATTGCTTGAAGCGTTTTTTGGCAGTAAAATTTAATTCAGTAAGCTTGTAAGACAACGCAATCAGATAGCAGTTATGTGTGCTTAGCAACTCTACTTGTTACTGAGTTACGTTTTTTATGACTATCAAGATTTTGTACACTGTTCATAGTATAATTTGCGAATTCCTTGATGTTTATACAAATGGCTCTCTATATATTTACATGTAATAGTTTTATAGGCATATAATAAAGCAAAGATTAAAGCAGCAGTGCGTTGTATGGTTTAAACAGTCGTAAGATGCGGCTTAAGATTATAGCAGGTAAATGTCAAACGTGTACCTAGTATATCACCGCACAGAAATCACCGATTCTCAGGATGTCTTTATGAGGATGTGTCATGGAATGATATTTGCGCTTTGACAGGCTTGTGCGAATGTTGAGTTTTACTTTTGTTGCAATACTGCAGACCCCTAAAAGCAGTCGTGTTAAAAGAATATTCAAATATGTACATTTAAATGGTGTATGTACCCACTTATCATTGCGCGTTGTAACCTCTTAATTTTGGCAGCCGCACACTTTAGAATGACTATAATCACCGCGAGAGTCGCCTCGTAAATCTTAGTCTAAATTACAGGTTAGCATTTCACGTCACGAACGAGTCGTCGTTACCGATGAGTCAGTCCGCATCTAAAGCTGAGTTTAGATAACACGACCCTAGAGAAATGGAGCTACAACATAAGATCCTATCTTTCGGTATCTGCTTTATTAAGCGTATGATATTATATTATGTGTGTAAAGAGTAAGTATATTTTAGGATTTTGTGGCAAGTTTCTCGAATAATATGTTATTTTTTTTAATAAATACATGCCGCAGCAGGTTAGTAAAAGTCGGGGATAACGGAGAATTTCACTGTTCATTTTTTAAATTCTCAGCTCACCTTTCCTAATGACAATAAGTAATAAAAATATCTATATTGTAAGTATTGCCAAACCCGCACTGGGTGATTGTTTTTCAAATATTCCAGAACAATGGCATGTCTATCTATCACGACATTGGAAAATTGCGGTAGAGACATGCAGGGATGCAAGTAGCGAAGTACAATTTCATGTCTTCGTAATAGACTCATCAAGAGAGAATGTTATTTTGCTGCGAAACAGCGGTATTGTGCCAAATACCAGATAATGAACGTACCTTTCCAGCCGCTTTGCCATCTAGGCCTCAAGTAACGGGTAAGTTGAATTCACTAAAATTGTAATGAATATACCACTCAGGTGCTTAGCAGATTGGTATGAACACGGTGAGAATTTTTAATGAGCAATATATATGCCAAGTTAGCTGTCAATTTGAAACCAGTACCTCTAAAATATGTTGTGACTACTATCTTGCTAACATTATCAAGCATGCAGCTTTATATCGTTATTTTCTCGATTTTGAAATTATGTCTGCTAATAATCTTGAGTGAGCTAAAGCGTAAATTCAATTTCCTTAGCTTTCACGCCACAGAAAATTTACACAAAATTCAAAAGACTTCATAATATTTTATAAATATTCATTGAATTAACGAGCTTCTCTTATCTAAAGCTGGCTTGACCTCCTTTTCCGAGCAAAAGAAATAACGTAAACTCGAGTTCATAAGTTAAGTTAATTAGTGAGTGTGTCAAATACGACGCCGGATTCGCTGCGGACGTGAACATTGAGTGAGGAAACGAGGCTGCACTGACTATATTCACGGCGAATTCGGATTGGATTCTGTTTAGGTCACGATTGTAATGCAACGACAAATTCGAATTAGGATTCGCGTGTAATTTATAACTGTAACCTACTTTTGCTCAGTAATCGACTGTTATGTTTTAAGGAAAGATCGGCGTAGAAACAGGCTTTCAACTTGATTTCATGAATTAATCTAATCTGAACGTGCCTTTCTGTCATATTCTAAGATGAACGCCGCGCGCCGCGACGCTTCTACGTTGATAAATTATTTCATGGAACGTCTATTCCAGAAATAGAAACATAAATACGACACGATGGGCAATCCGCAGATCGGTTGTTGACCCATAACAGCTGTGCATCGAAATAATATCCGAGAATAGTAGAGGTGCATCAACCACCACACACTGGTTGCCTACTTTCGAAGCAGCAGTTACAGGCCAGACGTGCCACCGAGCAGCCAGCCAGCCGATGGAAGATAATTAACAACGAAATTGTCCGGAGACAGCTAGGCGCCTTACTTCTGTGGCCCGCGTTGCATTACGCTCCGTAATAATAACATACCACACAACCGACACAAGGCAATTAAAAAAAGTTGGAACGCCCATTTCCCACACATTACTGGGTGAATGCTGCGACTGTATTGCAATATGAACACTTAATGCTACAGGCTACGGCAGGACCCGGCGGATTCTGAGCCAGGGGAAATTGTTTGAATTGAGGTGAAAGCGGCCGCGGTGGATCCGACAATTACCGGATAGTAATGACTGTAATGACAACAATATTGCAGTAACCGAGTGCAGTCGCCTGCAAAACGACGACTCGATTAGGCGGTTTCCAAACAATTTTATAGTGTAGGCGCCGACTGACTACTAGGCTCACGCTCTGATTTGCATATCGCCAACGAAAGTGTAGTGTCGAGTTGGACCGACCTACATACTCACCCGAGGCACACGGTAGCAATTGTTAATTTTATACATGTCATGTATACTTAATATTTAAATTAGATGACGTCGGTATCTTAGATTCGATGAGAAATAATACGAATACCTTTTATTTTCAAGCTTAGATTATAAATGAATAAGAAAACTAGTAGTACATGCAGAACGGCGCCGTCTCTTCGTAGGTCCGAGCAACAGGTATTAGTTGATCTAAAACCGGTCCATTTGAATATTAGTCGCTCTAGTTGTCGCGTCTCGCTCCCGATTGTCGTGCGAAAAGATCGCATGAATTCCCGGCGCGAATCGGCGGCTCTCTAATGGACCCTCGAGACAGCGTGGAAATCAACTTTTATGGATTAATGCGTTGCTAATCGGCAGCAAACAAATTATAGATTGGTAAATCCAACAGCGCGCAGCGGGGTAAAGTGGGACGGTGAAAAAGTGAAGTTTCGTCAAATGCACCACTTACCTAATTTACGAGAGCGGAACCGAAGCCGACAGAAGCATTGTGTTGGCGTGCTCAGCTCGCTGATCCATTGTGGGAAATGTATTAGATAACGTGTTCGCGAGAGCGAGCACGAGACAATCACAACGATTCCGTTCCAATTTAAAGAGTGAGAGCGATTTCTCGGCCCAAAAAGAGAGCAAAAACAGAGTAAAACTAGTACAGGATTCATAAAGTATGATATTATTTTCATAATATTTTCCATTATACACGTAAAGATCAATGATTAAGGGAGGTCGGAACTCGGAACGCGAAGTCCGATAAAATCAGGAGCGCGTGAGACCGATACATCGGTGGTAGTCTTCTCAGAGCATATTGTTGTTCACACGCTCTTGAGATTTCGTGTTCTGTCACACACCTACGCAAATCTCAGGTTTTTTTTTGTCACCGGTGAATCATAACCTGGAATGCCTTGAAAAATACTGATTTTGCAAGCAGCTCAGCTTTAACATAACTGGATCGCGATCAAAACTGTTGTCTATAAATCATCAGTGAGTTGAGGTAAACGTTTGATCGTATAGCTCATAGGTAATCCTGTCAGTGGTCCATTAGGTCCGCGCGTAGGGCTCGGCGTGGGTGTCACAATGCCACTAACGAGAGGCCCGATATCATCTGACAGACAGGGGACATTAGTTAATGCTCGAGAACCAACACAAAGCGGGATAGATAAGAAAAACCGTACAAAAAGTTCAACTGTGGTCTACAATGAAAGAATGATGAGTTCTGGCGTGGCATATACAAAAGATTGTGAAATGTCATGCGCTGCACAATAGAGAGAGCGACACGAAGAGCGAGCATCATGCATTACTAATCATGGTAGCATGCGACTCATAACAATCTGAACCAGCTTCAATGCACTGTGGTTGTACGATAAGCACGACACGGCAGACAACCGGTCTATTTATTATTTGCATCATTAAGTTTATCCATATTTTTAGGGCATAAGCATTACTATGAAATGATTATATACAAAGTAAAACCAAAACATTACGACGGTTGCAACATGCTTCGAGGCAACCCAATAGATTACATCAAATGAGTTTAGTTCATTAGCATAGTTATGTGGATAAGGAATTTGGTTTATTCAGATCAGAATTAAAAGGCTGGTTTATACGGGCCTCCGGTACTTGGAACTTATACGGGTACAGTCACTATTCTTAAATACATAATATGTATATGCCACTTGACGAGGTATTTTTGTTGTTTTCAAAATGTTTCTTTCACTGAACTCTTAGGAATGCTAAACTATATTTTTTTCTTTCTTTTCAAATTCAAATCGAAGCAACTGTCGAATTATCGTCATAATGTAAACCAGTCTTGAATCTAGCGCTACCAAGGTCTACATAGCCTTAGGCGTATTTAAGTTTTAATTGAAATTGTCAGTGCAGATATACAACGATGGAATTCACATGATCATCTTTCACAATAAATTCAATATTTAGTGCCAGTTGTTGCTTTGAGACCTTGCTTCTTCATTCTTACTTACTGGAGCACTAACTAAATTACTAACCACGCAGCTACGATAATCACATACAAATGGGACATTGTCGCGAGTACAGTTGACAAAATGCAATTTGTTGCAACATAATCTACATTTAATTCATATTCATGGGGTATTATACAAACAAGTTGAGCGTTTAGAGCACGCGCCTGAAAATGATAGCATTCGTAGAAGCGTTTGTAGCGGCTATTACGATATTTCATAGTCGCTTTCGACAATACAATGTCTAATGTAAAACAGAGTGATTCTGAATTGTCTCGGAGTGTAACATCTGCGAGATTGCTGGAGGTAACAAAAAATATTTTGTTCTGAGAACTGCTTTGAATAAACTAAAACTCGGTTTTTGTTTCGAATAATGTCTTACTCGCCATTATTGTAAAAAATCTGTTTGATTCATGTGCAAACTCGAGTTAGAACACAAACTAAATATTTAAATCATTTCGAATTGGTAAGAAAAATACATGGGATGACCGAATCGTGAACAGTCATGATGAAAGCGATACCACTAGCGGTGACTATTAGAGATGCTAAAATATTATCTGTTTCGCCACACTTCATCGGAGAGAAGGATGGTTTACTGTTATGGAGGTCGCATCGCAACGCATCGATTGCGGTACAATTACATGACTCGACACCGCGATAATTTACTGTCATTATTCCGCACTGTACATATTTATGTGTCGCATACATTTCTATAGCCTTGCCTCGTGATGATTTAAGACAAATCTGGGCGGTTTGCGATCGGAAACAGAGCAATATCAATTAGTCGTCCTCAGTTATCGGATACAAAATTTGGTAGTTAAACATGAAATAATCTAGATACAATTACGCTAATGATTGTCTTCAACATGAATAACTTGTATCGAAAATAGTTTTATAAATCATTGAAGAATTTACTTACAAAAACGATTCAGCTGTATACTCGTTAAAGTTGTCGGAGATAATGAACATGGGTTTAATATGGAATCAATTAATGGAAAAAGCAAACCGCCGCGAACAAACAGCATAAGCTTTGCCATGAATATAGAAAACTGATTACTATATTTTATTCCTGTGTGCTGTAATAGCCGAGAGGTTCTCGCATAATTCTGTACAATTAAAGCCAGCTTTCTTGAAAAAATAAGAAAGCTACAGTCTATTATTGATTTTAAAAGTTTAAAGTGGAACATCCCGATCTAGACTAACATTTACTGGTTCGTATATAGCATATGGTACGACGTATAAATATGTGCAGTCGTGTCGTCGGTTGTACGTCGGTGCACAAACAACGGTCGCTGCGGCCCACCACAGCGTTCTAGATACATTATTCGCGAGACTCGTTATACTTTTTCATGTACCCTCGTTATAGTTTAAATCGTGACTGTTTTATAATTTAAGTGCGATATTTATACGGTTCTCATTCTATGGATTTCATTTTAAGAGTTGGTGGAGGCTGTTGTTCAATGAAAACAGAATTAACCTAAGGCGACCATGGTAGTGTCACTAACGTATTTTTCACACTATAAATAGTCATTCGCACGAAATATAGTGTCCAGCCGATTGTCGGCCACGACGACTATTGCCTGTGCCCGATGTGCAGAAAATATTACAGTGCACAAGCCTCTGCGCAGAAACAGGTGCATACTATATTCCCTCACTCTCATAGGATGTTGGAACGACAATCCGACACAATCGGAGAGTGATTGTGCGTAGGGACATTAACATGCAATCTGAAGTACGGGGGTATCAATCAACTCCCAGACACCGGGTTACTTTGTGAAAGTTTCTAAAAAACACAAAGCGAATGGGGCCCGACCCGGGAATCGAACCCAAGTCCTCGTGCACAGAAGTCACACTATGTGACAATTTTATGTTAGACACACAAAACAGTGTTTATGTTGGTCCGTTACAAAAGAGTGTCAAGATAGTATTAAACTAAAAACGAGCTATCATACATATACCGATATTCAGATTCAAACAGCTTAATTCATTCTTAATCGTTAGATTTTCGATCTAATATTTAACGCTTACTATTGCCTAAATATATTATACTTCTCTTTTATATTAAATTTCAGTACAAGAAATATCCTTGTAAGTATATAATTAGATCCGGATTTAAGTTGGCGGTAAATAGGTACACAATAAATTAAGAAAATGGCGGAAATTAAGAATAGACAGTCTTTAACTGAAAAAGTAATAAATCTGTAAAGCGCACTATATGCTTGATTTTATAGACAGTATTCCTAGTTGCGGTGCGCGAGCGCATTCGCCTCACTTTCACACTTTCACTGGGGCGACGCCCCCGCGAGCCGCACGCGCGCCGCACCGACAATGCGACCGAACATTGCAAAACTGATTATTCAACACACACGTCAACAAATTATAATAGATTTAGAACACGACATACTATTGATACGCAATATTCCAAATAACATTAGCTTCCCGGTGGGGATTCATCTCCAAGTGAATTCTCAAAATCTCAGCGGGAAATGTTGAAACTGTCGAATGTAGTCACGACCTTTCTTATAACAAGAGTAAATACGACTATAATCCAATTTAGATAACTGCAGATTAAATTTTTTGGAGATGTTCTTAATGCGGGCAATAAATATTGCGATCGAATTGTCGACTTGTTACTAGTATAACAGTACATGCTCGTGATGGCCGAGATAAGTACCATTTTAAAATTACACAAAAACAACGAGTTCGACAAAGGTACAAGCTCAGAGTAGACAATAAGGTTTTATAGTGAATGGGACCATTGAGCAATCAACGGTAAAAATAAGCGAGTAACGCAATGAAGAACAGATTGAACGGCAACAGGGGCAAATAAAAATAATTTGAATCCTTTGTCTTTAGTACATACACTTAGCTTGAATCTTGCGCGATAGCAATCACGTTGTAAAACGAACCGTATTATAACGTAATTAAAATCAGCTTTTATGAAACAGTACAAGTGCACGGCGCACAAACAGAAACGCACATGGCGAACATTTTACAGAACGATAATCGCGATGCATTCGAGTGAACGTCGAATCACGGCATGTCTGAATCATACCCCCTATCCGTATGTAACCTTGTTTAGTTCGAAGGCTTTTTGTGTACCTATTTATTTTTACTGCATGTCGGCTGCGGTCGGCCGGAGCGGCGTTGCTTCAAGGCCCACTTGTCCCTTCAGATCTGAATACGGACCCGGTTAACCTCCAAAGATACAAGTTTCATTGCACTACAGTAGCTCTTTTGAGCACGATTATACAAAAAAGGACCACGTTATGAGGAAGGGCGCTCAATGAGAGGTTCTCAGGGCTATAATTGCATCAAGAGTTCAAGGTAAAATTACAGAGATGCAGTTTCGAAAATGTTGAGATGTGCAACTGGCTCCTTCGGAGTGAATTAAATTGTAGATGAGCGCGCATTTTGACCCCCCTAGTCAACATAGATAATTAAGTTCTAGGTGAGAACAATACGATTCAATCATAGGTAGCCAATACTTATTGTGTTTGTGTAGCTTATTGTAAGTCGAAGCAAATTCTCAATGTAAATAGGAAACGTTTTAGAAAGTACAGCTATTATATTATCTAAACTCGTGTTACGCGCAGTAAACGCTTTCGTTGCACCTGAATTGGAATCGACTTTCAATTACTACGTAAATTGCTGTTGCTTCTGAGACTTTCCACTTTTCTTGATTGTAGAAATATTTTGTATTTAAATTATATTGGCATTTAGTCAAGAGATTTTCAATGTTAAATTTTCAGCTCCTATATTGCAGTTGTGCCATCTGCTTTAATTATTATCATAGATCCATGTGTAGTAAAAAGCTTTTCAGAGAAATATTTCAAATATACGTTGTTGGTTTGGGCATTATGAGTCATCGTAACATAATTCTTTCTTCGAACTTTGACCGCTGACCATTTCATTCCACTTATCGATCCTTGTAGCTGGGAATGCAGCCACATGCTATTTTCCAGTAATACGTTCTTGTGGTGCAATACATAATTTGCAGTCCGTTCGTGTGTTAGAAAATACACGTACATTTTGATCTTAATTAGATGGTGCGAGATAAGTACATTATGCAAACGGGTCTTTTGTGTACAGCCGTGGCACAAGGACAATAGTCGTATGAATTGGTTAAATACAGATCATTGTGCTGGCACCGGCATCAAAAGGATCTCTTTGTATACGGAAAACAATAACACACGTCTGTTTGGACCACATGAATGCTAAACAGATGACTCTAATAAATAATCTTAATAGTTCATCGTATTTCTATTCTATCGGATCTATCAGTTCCCATTTCGGTTTTATTTTAAGTTGGCGAGTATCAACATCCCGTTCGACGTTGACTACAAAAACTCGTTTGTTTTGCAATAGTTTCGATACTTGTGGGAAATCACTTTTGTCAATAGTCTCGAAGCATGCAATAACGTGAATTGTGGCCGATTTGTCATAGTATATTGATGTTGCATCGTTGTGAATATTTATCGTTCAAAGTACAAGCGTTCCGTTAACCTGTATAAATATGCTACTGCCAACCTGTCTAGTCCATCCGTTTCGCGTAAGCAGTCAGGCATATTGATATTATGGAACAACTGATTTTCTTGCAGATTGTCGAACTCTGGCATTAGTTCTATGCTAAGGCAGAACTTTGCGAAATCTTCTATTCCTTTGCTGATTAAAAGATTATATGTATATATATGAAATCGTATTTCAGAAGATGAAGAGCATTTGACCTTTACGATTTGAGAATTGACAGGATTTTTTAAAACAGGATATTTCAAAAACGTACTCGAACAGCTAAAATCGGACCAGAAAAAGAATAACAGTGTTCTCATTTCAATAATTGGACGCGCCTGTTCACTTAATGGTTTAGCCGGACGATGCTAATTGCGTAAGAGGCGTACGTAACGAGGTCTTAATTGGAATGCGCCCCAATTAATGTGGACTACGGTCGTTCCGTGCGAGTCCATTTTGGAAATTGGAACGTATGTTTACGCGCTGGTTCCCGGGTGAATGGCCGCCGGTGAAAGTCGGGACGCGGATATGGGTCAGGTGGTCATTTACCCTCAGGTAACAGCCGATGTCGCTCTCTTTATAAATACTCAGTTGTGAATGGTGTCAAATTCTACTTGGTCTATGTGCTAGAGGTAAAAATTATAGCTCATAATTTTTCTTGTTTTCTGATCACTGCCTTGTAGCTTTATCTAATGCGCAGCATTATAACACATTTTTGTTTTAATTTGAATTCGAATCTGTTAAATGATGGCACATAAAAGTTAAATACTGTTAGACTGATAAACACTTTAACTTCACAATAGTATTGTTAGTACTCGCATTACTGCATTTAGTCTGACTTTACGGACCGTATCGTTGGCCGGAGTTAAATCTTTTTGTAACAGTAAACAACAATAACGGTAGATATTACCATTTATTAGATTTTTTTAAAACGACCCCATTTTGTAAGCAGATTCGTCCTGCTTTGATTTAACTTGCCTTTACCAAAATCGCGGTATCATCAAGTCACGTGACGGCGGAACCAAATTTCCTGTTCTTTTATTGTTTGATAACTTTTTCGGTCATCACGTGCGATACTTTTGCATCATTTATCAATTGTTGTAGCCATTTGTAAAGTTACTATTAAATGGATTGTCTCAAATTTCGAGTGCAGCTCCAACAACGGCGCCATGCGGCGTCGTTAAAAGAATTGATTAACATAATAGTGATGGTAATTATTCTTTTTGTCCGTTTTTGGAGCCCTCGACCATGAAGGTGCATGTATGGAAAAGGCCTTGGTGCAAGCTATACGAATAAAGCTACTAATGTTTTTCTTTTATTTTTGGACACTGACTATTGTGTAGCGTAATTCTCTCCCCAAAAAATGTTGAATAGAATCTTTTATTTCGCTTGACAATACAGTGGAAAAAAGTGATGTAAGAAATAGTCACTCTTCCCGCTTCGAGTTTCTTACTTACATTAGGGACTCAAGGACAAGCCGCCCGACTTTCACCACCCACGGTGGTGCTAGAAGAGAAAGCTCATTTTTTCGGGCAAGTTACTTTTAGCTCTCTTTTTTCGGTCGGCAGCGTATGCAGTCTATAGCGTCAAGGACAATCCAAAAAAAAGGGATCTAGATTTAACTGACACAATTGAGTTATCGCTGTAGGTGTGTATTGAACTGAAACACGAAATAAAGCAAATGGTAGCCTACCTTTGAATAGCGAGTGATCAAAGGATAGATAAAAAGCGGATTCCGCGTGAAGGATCGAAAGGATTTGAAACCACTCGTGCGTGCCGCAATCGCTGTAGATCTCGGATAACGATATATTCAATACATCGAATGATGTTTATCGTTAGACGCAGCGTTTTAATGAGCCCGATGACTGATAATAAAAAATCTGATCGCGTATCTACGTAAGTTTACACTACAAACGGATGACCGATTTAGTTTTGTTCAAGGCCGCCAGTAAACGGAACTGTATTCAATACGGACGCTTCATTTGAACATTTTATTTTAGTGCAGATTGCCACCGTATTTGGAAGGAACCGTGATTTTATTGTGGACATAACGCCTTCCTTATTGCAGTCACGTATTACCCGTAATACGAGTCAAACCTAGGGTCACCGTTTTATGTATTTTCCTCTATTATGTTTACAGCGTCATGATCGTTTAGTCATTTAGTTTTTGCATTTAAAGATTTCGTTTATCAGGAAGATCTGAAAAACTCGTATAATAACTTTTAGTGTCAACGAGGAAGTAATGCGCATTGCAAAATCTGTACCTACTAAAATAAAAATATTCAGCAAAAATCGCTAAGCAAACAAAGGTAAATTCGCGAAGCTGATTATGCCATACACTACGGCCAGATAAATAAAAAACAACAGAGAGACAATGAGAGTTCATAAAGAGCAATACAAAAGAATAACACAAATGCATGCAGGAAAGTAGGAAATAGTCTTTTAGAAAAGTCAACAAAAAGTCGATAATGCACCATCAGAAAATCGATTCAAAACTCAGTTGAGACCAACAAACGGCACAATTTGTTGGAAAGTTAATAATAAATAATCGACTGTTTGGCGCCAAGAGTTAGAAAGCGTGCTTCAAACCACAGACGATGGGAAATAATTCCTTCATACCTTATATCAAAATAAGTAGTAAGAAAATATACCTTTACCTACCATAAATAACATGTGATAACCCACTTCAGTATTACGTATGCTACGCACAGGTTCCATTTGTATGCGACGACAAAAAATGTAATTACGAACGGGCACACTTAGACATGTCTTAGAAAAAACCAAATGACAGTGATAAAATACAATCACTTTCGAATAGCATACCGTGCGAGTATGTCACTTTTGAATGCAAATGAAAAAAATAAACACAACAAACAACCAGTTTGAAATACGAAGAATTGATACAGAGGCAGTTTCATACAATGAAATGAAGTTGTTACTTTTAAAAATAAATATCCCCAATCGTCAGTTCAGGTAACGATGTAACACAAAATGGTAAAGAAAAAAAAGGTCAAACCATAACAATCTATATTTTAAAAATGCGGCGCCTCTTTTTGTAGAAGATGATAGCTTTGTAAGAGATTGTTAGTCTTACCGTAAGCTCGAACCTCCGGGGCTTACCTGTAACAAAGAAGGGATTATGTAATAAAAATGCTAAATGTATCATCAAATACATTGAAATTATCATTTTGAGTGTGTTAACGAAGCTTAAAGGAAATAAACATTTTAACACGATGAGCATACAAAGTCACAGCCCTATGGTAAATGTCAGAGGCAGCGTGGGAACTTTTATCAATATGACTAAGATAGGTCATTATTGTGATACAAATATTTTATACAAACCAGATTTATATGTAGTAAGCAACTCACGCTCCGATTGATTTATGTAAAATAGAACTCAAGCGCTTATTGGTTTAGTGTGTCAAGTCACGATGCTGAAACCTATACTAAAGATATTATAACAATATCGATGTGAGAATTCCAATACCTTGTTCACAGTCGATACTGGCAATTTATAACACATCACATCAATTACGTCACACGTGTTATTACATTAATAACACATCGAAAGAAACACGGCGAAAGACTTAAAAAGTTTTAGTTCCCAAAAATGTGTCCAATTTTATACAATTTCACAGTAAAACCGGCTGTTATATTATTTCTTTCAAGAACATTCATTAACCATTCTAGCCAACGTGTACGAAGAGCAAACAAAACAATAAATAAATTCTTAGTAGCGGTTCGGACATAACAATAACTTGGTCAACATTCAAGTGCGCCAACGCCCGCTTTCAGAAGAGTTCGGCTTAAATCAACGTCACAGCGTCGACCGACAAGAATAATGGTGACCATTAACTTTCATCACTTCACACACACGCGAATATTTCAATAAAACCCGGATTTGAATGGGACAATAGTTGAAACATTGCTTTATTGCTTTTCGAACGTCGGAGTAGCGGCCTCCGCAACTCAATTTGTGAGTGATACGCTGCACTCATACTGATAGCTATAAGTACCTTCATTTATCATTTATAGAACAGACCTACGTGGTAGTGAATTGGTAATGTGTTGTTTATTGTATCTATCTGCATGCTTTATTGGGACATACATAGATGTCCAAATAAAGATTTGATTAGAAGAGAAGTATGTATATTTGTGTGCAGATTCAATGACGAGATCCATGACACTACATCCAGCTGCACCCGCAGACAAGGACAGTTCACAAACACAAGATCAACTATTAAGGAATTTCTTTCCAAAAGCGAAATATTATTTATGCAAACGAAAACAATTGAATTTACGACGCTTATAATATCTGCGTTGTAGTAAATTGAATAAGCAAAGGTGGTCATTCAAAAGAATAACGTCGTGAGCTAGCCGAATGAATATTCATGGAAAGGAACCATTAGCATGAGTAATTGATAGAAGTAAAACATTACAGTGACAGGTTAATCGTGCTAATTGAACTGGGCGACATTATCTTGGACCAAGAAAATGCTGTATGCACGCATAGCGTTAAATGGAATTGTATTAACGGTATTATAATGTTTCACTTATCTCTCTTGAGATTTTTTTGTAATTAATTTTAAAAAGATAAATGAAGTGGACTGTGTTCATCATTTCATTAGTGGATCGATCATGAATAGCTTGTTACTTTTTTTTGTCATCGGCTCACCTTTTTTTGCATTCAAATTGGAGAATTCTTCACACAGTCTCATATTACAAGAACCTGATAAATCTTTTCTTCGATCCTCACCTATTCTATCCATGCATATTCATAATTAACCCACTCTTTGTGGTATGCTATAATATACGTAAATAAAATAAATAATAAACTAGATGCACCTAAAAGTTAATTTCTCGTTCGAATAATTTAAACGGTCTTATGTGTAAGTTAAAGTACTTTAAATGTTTGTTATTTCACGTTCCAATGTAATATGTTAGAGACAACTCGTGAGTACCATGTTGCGTTACTAGGATGCACCGAACACAATGTAGCAAGCGTTCACATGAGTTTACATAATATAAGAGGTTGTGAAGACATAATAACTGCTAGCTAGGCTAGACAACAAACTCGACGACAGATATATCCTTCCAAGGAAAACCTACATAAAGCCGGTACGTTTATTGTGAGCTATTATCTTTCGTACATCTGTGTTCGACGCGTGTGAACGACAACATAGCAGTCCATCGCATGACTAATCTACCCTCTTAGCATTCACACAGCGAGCTGAACTTTACCGATAACATGAATCGCATGCATCGCGGTACAAATGACAGACAACCGGCACGGCCGCTGCTGCATAACCCGACTCGTATTCTCAAGTCTTTATCTAAACTCTTATCTAACACTCGATCATCTGGACGTCACGTTTATGTATTGGCGTCCAGCCAGAGATATCCTAATAACAAATGAAGATGAAGAGACTGGACTGCATCTCAATGATGTTGCTGCTCTTGACAGATGATTTTCTATAATTTTGCAGTGCAATTTGACCTAGACTGTGTACTGAAAGCGACATTTTTATGACCTTTATAGTACTGACCTCAGTGGACTGACTGCCTATCCACCCACACTGAGCAAGTTGCTGAATTATAGCCGAGTACGAGCAACATGTAATGTTCTTAGTGCAACAATGACTTCCTTACGGGTCTTGGAATTTATCATTTGTATTGTAAGCGGTTAGGATCAACTAAATCTGGTCGTAGCGTAAACAGGAAGTTGAGTCTGAGTTTGATACGCGTTGGATAAATCCTGTTAAAACAGAGTATTACCACAGACAGTACAGACATACTACAGTGGAATAATGATTTACAGTGAGTTTATTTATTTATTAAAAAAACAATTTACATTGTATCTGAATGTTTACATAAAAAAATACACAATAATATCACACACATTATCGAATTACTTATAAAATACAACAAAATAGTTCAGGTACATAATTGTAAATTCAATGTAATATAAATTATCACACACATTATCAAATAACTTATGAAATGCAACATCATTATCAATTTAATTAAATCATTATTTTTAAATTAAAGTAGGTATTTATATTAAAAATTGAATATTATATATCATTAAATGTTCGCGTATTGTGTATTAACGATGAGCTGGCGCCACCTAGTTTAAAAAATGGGCAGACTATTAGGCATTAAGAAAATGTTATCATTTATCATCCAGTGCCCACCATTCGTCAATAATATGCGGCATGCAGTCGTTCAAACGAACAACAACTCAAACCTCATTCATTCCAGCACATGTTCAGAGCCACACACACAGACACAGACCCGCTACAGTAACCGTACGTTGACCGCTACTACTAAACACGTGATTAACACGTGTTACAACGATAAGCATATTTGATTTGCTTACTCTGTGGCGCTTACGCGCATCGTGCGAAAGAGATGGATGTTCTGAGCACTCATTGGTTACTGCAACGCGTTTAAACGACGCGACGTCACAGCATAGGACCGCGTACCGGCCGCCATTTTGTAACCAGTGTAGCGTTCGCACGAACTTGACTCGACGCGTGTATTGTTGCAGCTTTAAAAATATGGCTACAGCCGTAACAGACGAGTGGACTGAAGAAAAATGTATACAGTTAATACGAGAATTCAGAACGAGGCCTGTTTTGTGGGACCAAAAGGATCCGTTATTTTACAAAAACACTATAAAGCCTAAGGCCTGGCAAGATATAGGACACAAACTAAGTATTTCCCCGGATAGATGTAAACACAAGATGATTATATTGATGTCGTCTTTCCGAAGAGAGAAAGCTAAAATTATGCATAGCATAAAGGAAACGGGAGGTATACAATCACAATTTATTATTGTTCTTTTTGTCAGCTTCGTAACATGGTTAATGCTTATACAATAAGGTATCTAAAATTCTTTATTTTATTGTTATTTACAGATCCATCTCAAGCTTACAAAAGTACATGGTTCGCATTTAAAGAAATGGCATTTTTATTGGATAAAGAAAACGAAAGAAAGCGACAGTTAAATGTAAGTTTTTACAAGTTATTCGCATTGCATTGTTACAATCATTAATCGTTATTTCAATGTCATAATATATAGCGCATTTTTAAGCGACTTGTAAAAAAAGGGGCTTCTTAGTTTAACCTGTAAGGTAAGGAACGGAGCCGTATGGCTGCCGCGGCACCCGAACACGTTCGCACGACTGCCGTGACATACTGGTTCTAACCGGCGTCGAATGGAGCCGTCGGCTGCCGTCGGGTTCGTTCGGATAGCACTTGGAGTGCGTACGAATTCCAGCCGTACGCATGACGGGGTAGCCGTACGGACGTCGTGATGCGTCGCGGAAGCCGATCGCATTCAGCCGGAGATAACTATGTTAGTTAGTTTCAAGCAAATATTATGTCTTAAATTACTGTTGATACATTTTAATAATCTTTACCGTATTTTTAAATGCCGCCCGGCCCGGCCGGCGCGGCGGTGCGGGCCGGTTGTTCTGAATCTTACTTAAGTATAGTATGTATATTTGTCCGCGATTTTCTCGCGTTCGGCTTAACCGATTTCGATGCGGTTTTCGGAAAAGTATTTTCTACATTCAGGAGAAGGTTTTAGTGTTATAACCGACTCAAAATAAAGAGGTATTGATTATGATCTATACGATTTTGTTTGTTCGCGAATTTCTCCGTCATATACCAACAGATGTGAAAAATTATTCTTTAGTTTGAAAGGGTATGCTTTTGGAGTGGTCCCATTGTCAGATCTAGGATCTGATGATGGAACTCTTTGAAATCGAGGGCATCTCATTGAAATTGTAGGCTTACATGAGATAAAAACTTGATATTCAGGTGTATACCTGACGACACTACAAAACAGTAAATGTTTAGAGCTGACCTGATGATGGAGACGACAGAGAATCGAGGGAACTTCTCAACGGTATAAACTAACTACATCGTGTTTGGGCTTATTTTATTCGTATTGATGAGAACTTTACACCGGGATGAGTTTTGGTTCTATGATAGGAACAAAGCAGATTTCACGGAACTCTTTAACGGTTTATGGCAGCTACCATGCGTTTATTTGTATTGATGAATGGTTATTTCTATTTATGTAAATTATGATAGCTAATAATGGATATAAAATGTGTCAATCAATGGCAAAACTCGATTTTAGGCCTTGTCACTAAAAACCTAAAAATAAAATGTCTAAAGTTTGTAACTGTTTTTATTTCGCCACCGACTTCTAGAGTGATGTACTTTAAAGTTTATTTTTTTGATTTTCGTTTTTTTTTGAGAAATCGGTTCTCTTTTCGTAAAAAGTTTTTTTTAGCATGATTTTTACATCATCCGTCTTAAGTCCGTCGTAATCTTAGCAAAGCAGCTAAGCAAAGTATATTATTATAAACTATGCATTTTCTTCATGATTTCAGAGCACAGATGACGATGTGGATGACGAGGATGAAGATGATTCTATTTTCATTAACAGTGTGATAAGAAATCATATGGGCACGTCTGTACCAATGAAAAGATGTCGACTATCCCTGTCTGTACGAAAAGAGTTAGGCCAAAAAATAGCAGACGCAGAACGAGAACGTAGTATTCCATCTGTTTTTCAACCTACACCAGGACCTAGCCAAACGCCAGCAGAAAGAGACGAGGAGATTAAATCATTCACCTCATTTATAGGCAACAAAATGAAAAAATATTCAGACGTAACCAAAAACGCAGTACAACAAGCCATTTGCGACGTTATATTTAAAGCTGATCAGAATTATTATGAACCCCATTGTTTTGAAAAGTATACTATAATAGACGATGATGCTGATCCTCTCAACAGAACAATATACGATCTACAAACTGATACAGACATTAAAGTACAACATGACTCAGATAGTGATTAGTTCGTAGAATAGTGCTAAAGTCCTAGATGGTTTAATTTTGATACGATTGAGAATAAAGTACAGTTCTATTTTATGTATGCGTGTGTTTTTTTTCCTTACCTATTAATATTTTAAGGCTTCAAAACATGCGTGTATGTTCTGCTGTCAACGTTAACATTCAACACAGAATGCCTTTAGGCTGTGGTAATTTTGTAGGGCAAGGGACGGGCACAATGCGGCCAAGGATATCACGTATTAAAGAAAGGAATCTATTTACTTATAGCCGAGTCAGAGCTTTGTCTTAATTTATAGATGCATTTATAACACGTAATTTAATAATCTATACATATAATAAAATCGTAGAAAAGTCAAAACTGTACATTGAATATTTTTTTAAAATAATAATTGGGGAGTGATCTACAATCAATATTGAAGCCAAAAATTTAGTTTTTGGAATTTTTGTCTGTATGAGTACTGCATGGATTTGCTTCATATTGGTCATGAATATAACTATGAGGGTCAACATATAGGATACATACTATCACGCTATTACGTATGGGGGATGGGGTGAATGTCACCTAATGCTCACGCGGACGACGTCGCGGGCAACAGCTTGTATTTAATACTAGCTTCCGCCAGCGATTTCACCCGCTTTCTAAGGGAAGTACTTTCCATACCCGGATAAAAAGTAGCCTATATGTTATTCTGATGTATAAGCTATATTGTGGTAAAGTTTCATTCAAATCCATTCAGTAGTTTTTACGTGAAAGAGTAACAAACATCCATACATCCATACATCCATACTTACAAACTTTCGCCTTTATAATAGTATTAGGATTAGGATTATTACGCAGGTACACTTATGTGTCATAAATTAATATTATTAAACAAGGATTATTTACATCCTTTTCGAGTAACTCAATATTCATTTTAACGGATCTCTTACAAATAATATAACTTCAATGACAGATTATCTTGCAATGATCAATAATAATGTTAATTGACATCGCTTAAATATGCAAAGAGTGCGATTCAATGGAACTATTAGAATAAAACACAATGGCGTCTTATGTGGAATAGATTAATCGTAATTTGATCTAGCCACTTGTGACTACAGCCGCATGTCTTGTTTTAGCGTTAGTGACAAGTTAATAGCTTCCTTCATCATACTCAGTTAAATGGGGACGGGTTTGTTTGTAAAGGCTTACAGTAAATACATTTAATCCGATTAATTCAAAACAAGCATAACTAACAGTCCATCACAGTTCAGTTAAGAGTTTAGTAACAAAGTGAATAGGTTCAGATAGAACATTCAAGCGAAGTGGGTTCCATGTGGTTTGCATGTTATTTATATTTCGTTGGATGCATTTCCATAATATATTCTTACTTGTTTCTTTATATGTGTAACAAGGCCAATCTGTTACAACCTCCCGAATTGTTGTAAAATGTGTGGGAATGTTAAATCGGACACGATTTGATCAGAATTGATTGATCTTTAAAAACGCACAATGCTACTACGGCCCGTCCCGAGAATCGAAAACCCGTGCCCAGCAGTCGCACCTCGCGGCTACTCGACCAATGATGTAGTTAAATGGTAGGAGATTATGAAGATTCAAATGAAATTTTCATTTTATAATTGCAAATGAAAAAGAGGTAAAGCAATAATTTGATTATTTGTTTCGGTACCATCGTGCTTACATGGTTAATTTTAAAAGCCGTAAAGCAATAATTAATTCATAGTCGCTTGGTGTTTACGACTGCTAATACTCGTAAATATAACGATGATGTTTCAATGCACCGAGCCCATACAGATGATTGATTTCATTCTTCGTGTGACTTTTATGTGCAGGCAAGTGTGATATTAATCTTTATTTAACAATGTTCGTCGTAAATAGTTTTGTTGCGTAGTATTTACGAGATACTTGAGAACTAAATAGAAGCTACCTTCTTTCATTCAATACAAGAACCCACTACGGTTTTAGGGTCAGACGCAAAGTCCTTTAAACCTGTTTATCTACTGAGCAAACTGAATGAGCTCTTATTAGCTAGGCTGCTTTTGTGTCCAGCGTTCGGAAAGTGGAACATCGAATCGAAAGTCCTCAAGTGAGTCAGTTGGGAGCATTTTAGCTCCCCTTCATTACTGAGCAGTCCCGCATTCAAGTTACGCGGGTCATTAAACAATTTCAATAGGACTTTGAAACGCGGTTTCCCACAGATCTAATGTTCCTGGATATGACACCGTAATGTTTAAGTTTTAAAGTACGTTTGAAATGTTTAAGAATAAGGAGATTATGTTTTTAGTAGCGAGTAGCTTCTACGTTAACTGTACGCTTTACAGTGAGAGTAAGGAAATTGTAATCACAAGGTAGCGGTATGGCAAGCATGGGAACAATGACGGTATGACAAGCATGATAAACAAGCACGCTAAATTGATTAGATTTGGTGTAAAGGATTATAATAAATTTAATAAAATATTGAGGAAGAAGCAAAAAAAATACATTTGTGGTTAGTCAAATATTCGATACAATCGGGTTTGCATATAGCACTGTTTGATAGACAGCTTGAATAAAAGATGTAAAAACGGCTTTTAACTTAGCAATCTCGAGATATTACCGGACACAACTCGGACACATTTAACTTGATTATAAAACGACCCCTTCCTGAATATCCTACAGTCCTTCCAGAAAGACATTTGTATATCTTTGGAGATTTTAGGACATTATCTCTTATTGAAATCGATGAAAAGGCACCCTGAAATAATATAGGGGTTACAGAAACTGAGATGTGTTTCAATTTCAAAATATTACAAGATACCTAACTGTAAAACAAAATTTACCCATAACTTTGTTTTGGTTGGCCAATTTTGAAAAAAAAAATAACACCGTAGTATTTATTACTTTTTCAATGAATAACTGAGGATCGGCACCATAAACGTATTGCCAAATGAATTGGATACCTCAATTTTAAAAGAACATTAAATATTATGTTCTTATACCTTAATATTACAAAAAAGATTACCTGGCTATGTTAACAGCGGCACGGGCCGATCGATCATTAGGGTTAGCGACGCTTGACGCCGTCGGCCCGTGGATTGGTGAACATCTTGTCATGATAAGTACCTTCGTATTTCGGAAGACACGTCAATATAAAGTATTATCACCGCTTCCAAAGCGCAACTTATTACATTTAATTTTAATCTAAACAGCTTTTTACTAATCCGATTTTTACGTTTAGTACATACTAAAAACAGAATCCGCAAACCTCATTTTATGGAAGGATTGGTCCGGAATAAAAAAAATAATTAAAACGGTCGGGGGATCGGTTGGGAGGATCGAACCGGAATATATCGCTTAAGGCTTGACCTCTATTACCTGATCGTAAGCAAATTTCGTAACTGGTACACCCACAAAGCCCTTCTACGTCCGCCGGTATCCGTTATATAACATCTGTAGGTATAATATTGGTTATATAATAAAATGTATTGAATAAATTAGTGTTATGTACATATATGGTTGACAATAATATATTCTGAGATGAGGACGACGCCCTTCGCCTCAACCGTACCGCAACATATGGAGACTTGTCGTGCGCTTCTACAGAATCGAGGTTACATTTATTTTGGTTCAAGACTACTTGCCTATAAAAAAAGGTCTGCGATCTTCAGTTTTTCATATTAATTACATTTCGCAACTTTATGTTAAGCCCTCTGTTGCCATGATCATCAAATAATAATGTCTCTAAATACACGGATTATATCCAATGACATAATAACAATAACAGTCTATTAACAACTTCTGCTTTTTATTAGACAACCCAATTTACTTCAATTATTCTTATAACAACAGACAGTATGGGAGCGTAATAGCCTATTACTTTGGCGAAACAAGACCAATTACGCGCTAATAAAGACAATTACTTCGACACAGAAAAATTCTTTAAATGTCAGAGCGGTCAGGTCGACCGCATAATATTTCCGCACGGAGTCGTATCTCGACAAAAATCTACAACAATCCAGTTAGCAGCAGGACACGCCCTGTCTCGAATATGAAACTGGCAACGTGCACGATCTTCATTACACGCACAAATAACCCCTACTCATAAAGGTCACGAAGTAAACGAGTAATGAAAAGAGACTCAAGATCTAACAAATGTAACTTATCGTGACATCGCCCACGCATGATAGCATCGCACCGACGACAATGGGCTCAAGGAATTGGGCCTTCGGGGACACGTATTCTACTCGGAAACAATTTGTGTATAGCTTTTTATCTAAACAGAGATGTAATCTCAAATTCATTTAAATAATGTACGTATTGTTAGAACCTGCTTGCCTCAAAGGTCTAGGTTAAGAGGAAAATATGTCTAGAATATTAGCTGCCTTCACTGTGATTGACATAAATGAAAGTGCTTCACTCTAAGCACTCCCTAAAGAATTAATTGCTCCGTTACATTATGTTTTCATATCCTAGAAGTCAAGCTACAATGAAGGCATAATTTCTTGTCATTGTTTTATGATGCGATATGAAGGGCGGGCCCACTCGGTCATCTATCATAATTTATGAGTCAGCAAAACAATGCGCACTGTTTACACGTGAGACAGTAGGTAATAACAATTGTCTTATTGGTCATCATAAGCTGTGTTGGGCGCCTTGACGACGCCTTTATTACACATATTCTTCTGAGCGAATCAATAAGTCATTCTGATGAATCAGCAAAACTTGTCATCAGGTAATGATGGTGAATCGAATCTTTGTGCACGGATCTTACCTGGTTTAACAACAAATTATTCATACAAGAAGATTGTTAGAAAACTGAGTTTAGACGAGGCAGAATTGAGGTCTAAGTGGAATTACGTTAACGAGCTCATAATAGGATTACGTACGTCGATGTGTCCCAGTTTCGATGGCGCACCGTTACCAGTCAACCCACACCCGTCGGCAGTCTGTGACAATATAATGATTGTATGTTTATCGGTACAACACATGAAGTGCAATATTCAGTGCCCGAGACATAGACTGTCTAGAGATCAAGCTGATATTTTAATGCGAATTCATAATATAAATAGTAACCCGCATCGCAATCTCGATCTTGTCCTTCCAATCGCTATTGTGTTGTGATTAACTATTAATATTTTGGTAGAAGGTGAAAGCTTTTGTTATGAATCGACGACAAATTTGAGTGGAGTACTATAATTTTCAATTCACATCACGCAGTGTAATTGAATGAACGGGCGGCGCGATCATGGACCGCGTGCCATTTCACTCGGCCGTGACTCACGAATTAGAGCTAAGTCGAGATCGTAATTATGCTAGAGTTATTTCGTGCACACCCACTCACCCAGACACGGCTAGATAACAAACGCATCATAAAACGAGGTAATTTAATCAGAGCTCAAATTAAGGCCAATAATGAAGAGTCCAATGTTGCAAAGTCGAAAGTCCGCAAAAGTGCTGAGTGCGTTTCTGATACAGCAAAATTTATTTATTTGTTTACTGTATGGCATTTGTGTAAATCAGCTGTAGATACCGCCAAACAAGCAAACTCAAGGTTCTGAGATAAAATCTGTGCATATTTATTTGAATTGTAAATAAAAGAAATTATGTGACAAGACGGTAAAACGTGACAAGAGTTACTGCACAGTAACTAACTAGTCAAGAAATAAAACTAAAAGCAACGCTGCCAATCAAAGTGTACTTAAGCTATTCATACAATATATCACGGCTTAAAAGCTTAGGCCCTAAGTCATTAAAACTAGATATGAAGTAGAGATTAGTTTAGAAAGTGTCGTGCCTCGAACAATAGGCAGAAGTAGAGCAGACAGCGACAGTGTTGCTCTCCAATTAACAAGATAAAGCGAATTGAGAGAAACAGCAGCCGAGCACAAAGATCAAACTAGTAATGAGGTGTTAGAAAGCCTACAATCTCTAGATGCTATCTTTAATATGCGACGCGTAGGATGATCAGGCAGACCTTACCATAGCGCAGTGAGAACTTGAAGATTCATAATATCAGATAAATACCTAAGATTCATAGGGTTGTGGGTGGCAGTAGTTATCAATGACGAAGCATCGACATTTGAAAGAAGAATTGCATTCAGTTTTATGTTCACTGTCTTTACCATTTATGTAGATAATGTCAAATATCAAGACAGTTTCGTATTAAAAGAGCCAAATAAGGAACAAGGTTTACTAATAATATTTAATAGCTATAGTCAATAGCAGCAACATAATAAAAAATAAACTAAATTGCAAATGTTCACACAAGAACGCTTCATTCAGAACTTACTTGGCTGTCTTTTTTAATAAAGCATTTCACAATTTATGGCGGTTAAAATGAAATCATTGCAGTCGGTAATTTCACTTTATAAATAGCATATTGTTATACAGTTGGGTGACCGTTGCGCTCGCGCATTTGTTAGAGGTGCGCCGTCACCGGTCGGCACGCCTGCGCCTCGCTGCACCGCCCTAATTATTTTCGGTGCATGACTGCCTGACTTTGAACGTCCCACCCTGTATTGTCTGACCGGATATTTGAATCGGTATTCTCGTACGTCACTAAACAGTGCAATTCAGGGTGCTCGGCATTTTAAAAATGCTTAAAGTATTGTAAATATTAAGAAATATCTGAATTCCATCTTGTCCAGCATATAAGATTTTTATGTATCCTGTCCGAAATTGAATTGATATGTCACAAGTATTAAGCAAAATGTTATCCAACATACCTAAGCTCATCTTTACTGCAGCAATAAAAAATATTCCAGTTCTTGTATACTCACCTTTCCGTATTATATAAATTTTGTCTCCTATGTGGCAAAGCATTGTAAATCTCAGTCTGACCGGAAATCACATAAAAACCGACATAATAAAACAAAAGCTTAAACAAGTTTTTTTTGTGAAGAAGCTACTTCATTTAAATAGATCAGTGAACTAGTTTGACCGGCTATTTTAAGAGATGGTTTAAAAAGTTCACCACCCACGATTATTCTTTTAAAAAAAATACACTTTGGACAAAGTTAAAGTAAAGAGTAATATCCTAATAAGAAGTCGTAATTAACTGGTGTCATGAGCATAATCTCTTGGCACCATGCCTGATGTCAAGAGACAATTTTACATTTTTTACAGAGTTGAAAAACTTCGTGTCATGGGGAATTTATTGTAATTGTCCAGTTAATTTACGTTTAATACTTATACAGGGTTACAGGGTAAGTCGACCTAGATCCGTTAAGGGCGTGTAGTACCCATCCTTTCTGACTGATTTCACTATGAAACAACCTACCCCAAACCTAACCGTTTTCGAAATAAACGAATTTTAATTTTTATTATAAAAAATACCGATTTTTTTCCATCTAAGATGGTATTTCAAAATTAGTACGCCTAATTATTATTATTTTTTATTTTTTACATGCCGGTTAAGATGCTCCATGAACTTAGTAACCAAAATCCTACGTAAGTTAACTAAGTACATTGTTCTGGACGATTGAAAGTTCAAAAAGTTATGTAAAAAAATTACTGTTAACATTTCTCTAAAGGATATTAAAAAAAAATTGTATGGCAGGCGTTCGGCAGATATGCCTAAAAACATCTACGTTTCATCAGCTATCCAACAAGGTATAACAATCTAGGGTTTTATTTAAAGTCGTAAAAAAATCTTAGTTTCATAGGCGATAGTGGACGTAAACTACTTACGCTAATTGATTATTCTTTGGCTGGCCCTAGAAACTAAAACAAAACAGCAGGTCGGTTTGTACAAAATAACATTCATTAACGTCCTAGATTAAAGTTCGTGTTCAACATGTCCGCCTCTGTTTTGTACACATCTTCGCATTCTTCTGCGAAGCCCAGTTTTCACTACTCCAGTGGTCAATGTTCTTCTAATTTCGTTTAGGCACAACTTATCCTCATAAATGGATAGAAGGAGGTGGGCCTTTACCCTGGCCAGCCAGAAGACCGGATTTGACCCCCATGGATTTTTATGTATGGCACATGAAGTCTCGTCTACATCGAGCGAAATCCAATTGTGTCTGTCGAAGAATTGAGAGACAGAATAATCAGAAGAATGCGAAGATGTGTACAAAACAGAGGCGGACATGTTGAACACGAACTTTAATCTAGGACGTTAATGAATGTTATTTTGAACAAACCGACCTGCTGTTTTGTTTTAGTTTCTAGGGCCAGCCAAAGAATAATCAATTAGCGTAAGTAGTTTACGTCCACTATCGCCTATGAAACTAAGATTTTTTTACGACTTTAAATAAAACCCTAGATTGTTATACCTTGTTGGATAGCTGATGAAACGCAGATGTTTTTAAGCATATCTGCCGAACGCCTGCCATACAATTTTTTTTTAATATCCTTTAGAGAAATGTTAACAGTAATTTTTTTACATAACTTTTTGAACTTTCAATCGTCCAGAACAATGTACTTAGTTAACTTACGTAGGATTTTGGTTACTAAGTTCATGGAGCATCTTAACCGGCATGTAAAAAATAAAAAATAATAATAATTAGGCGTACTAATTTTGAAATACCATCTTAAATGGAAAAAAATCGGTATTTTTTATAATAAAAATTAAAATTCGTTTATTTCGAAAACGGTTAGGTTTGGGGTAGGTTGTTTCATAGTGAAATCAGTCAGAAAGGATGGGTACTACACGCCCTTAACGGATCTAGGTCGACTTACCCTGTAACCCTGTATAAGTGTTTACAAATCTCATCAATATCAATTTATAATGAAACGAAAATAATCAGGTGAATAATAGCTGTAATCATAATGATATTAAGAAGGTCTGACTGAATTCAGTCAATCATAATCAGTTAGGGAACATCAAAGCAATTATAGCCCAGGGAACGTTATCCTCGCAAATCGGTATTTTATCACGTATAACAAACGGCGGGGCTGAGGATCAACAAAATGAACATGATGTCACACGCAATTTATAACGACCTTCCGCAGTGGTCACGCCCTTCTAAAAACCTTCACGTAGCGGACAACATTAAAGCATAATTTGTTTTATGTTCTTAATCAAATTTAAAATTCATTCGACGATGTAGATAACACATCATTTTTCATCATAATGTCGGGACGGCAGGTACGAGAGTAAATTTGTTCGGTGCCCGAGAGTAAACGGAAATTAATCAATCTGCTTTCAGTGCAAGCGCCAGCGTTTGGCCAGACGTGAGACGAAATTTCATTAGCTTACCCATAAACAATGACAGATATACGCATTATAGGTGACATGCTGCCAGAGATAATGGAATTGAGTTTAAGTGTATATTTATTTGTCTCCTGATTAAAGTCAAAGAGTGCAAATAACATGAATGCATTTAAGTTATGTGAATGGGCATGCCAGAGGATATGCGCTTCAGTGCGCCTGCTTCATCAGATGTCCCCTTTGAAAGTCCAACCAAACGAATACCAATTTCACCGCTGCCAACTGGCGCGTACGATGAAATACTGGGAGTGCTTTTCAAAGGATAAAATGTTTAATAAAACGTGACGTGAGTTGATGACTTTTCTTACGATAGACGCTAGATGTTTCATAAGCGACGAACACTTTCACTCCGTGGCTTCGTAAATCCAGCTACCCGAACGACTAGGCAAAAACATGATGGCGCATCGAGAGGCTTAGGAAATCGAGCGCAACTGAAACTTGTTGGGTAACCGTGCCCCTGTGAACAAGCACACGGCCCGGCTCAGCACATCGGCTTGCACAATGTGAACGATGATACAGAGACAGGAGCTTTGTCACGATTCGTGACACAAACACTGTGAAATATAATACAAGTGGGTTATTTAGAACGTGACCGCACCGCGATACATTACCTTCCATGCTGTGTGGCTATGCGCCCGTTTTAGGACAGAAATGGAAGCAAACCAAAACTGGTATAAAATATAAAAAAGAACGCACGATGGAACTACGGGATGAAATCATGTTAGTTCGGAATAATTAAATTTGTGTCGATTTGAGAACTTGTGAGATAAATTCGCTGCAGGAATTCACAAAATTCCATTTTAAAGGGCAAACTGGATTGGACCTGGTGCAAATGTGTAATGGTATGTAGGTGCTTCTGGTTTTACGCCAGAAGCCATCCGCATCCTCGTAAACGACTGATTTATACAGCTGTTTAAAGGAAATATGTTTAGCAAGGATTATAATAACGGATAAAATATTATGCATCCTTAGTTGAAATGTTTTTGGCAACAAAAGTGCAATCCCTACGACAAACATGGTGTTGCACAAACAAGCCAGAGTCAGTAAATAATTTGTAGAGATGTAGTAGATAACCTTATATGTAGTCAAAGAAGGAAATAAGTCATCGTGATAGAAGGTAGGATTTACATAATAAGTGCGCTGACATCGGTTTCACCTTGACTGTTCAGTGTATAAAAAAACACTCACATTTTAGAATATACCGAGTATATTCTATAGCTGTCATGTATTATTATTATTAAGCGATAATAAACATAATACGACAATATTTACTTTTGATAGCACATTTATTTATGTCGATTGTAATTTGTTCATTGGACATTTGAATATATATTGAGTATAATATCTTCATTGACAGTAAAAACCGGAATGTATTATTAAATAACTTCTATAAAAATAAGTTTTTAAATGGTGCGTAAATAGAAGTAATCCCTACATGAAGCTTCAATAAAGATGCCGCATTCAGATACGGATCTGTTCAAAACAGGAACGCGAACTGTACAGGTGCGGCGATCGCACCTCATATTGGAGACTACCTGCTTCACATGCGTGTTCAAATCAATAAAGTAACAAAACACCTGTCCGCGACTACTGTGTTCTATAATTACGTTTATTACTTTGTCGCTAAGACCCTTTAGCCGATCATTTATATTCACATTCAAAGCCCACGAAAAGCAGTGGAATGTTGCTCAACGTCCCTTCTCTAGTGCAATATCCTTGGCCGGAGCGACCTGGCCCATGCCCTACAGTATTAGCATATACCCACAAACTAGCTACTTGTTGCATAACTTAATTGTCTATATTATGCAATCTATATTATTGTACAGGTATTTGTGCAGAGGGCTTCTAATCACATAAAATTTGTCATTAAAATGTTGATTTTGGTGCTAACATTCATACGATTGTATGTATTTCATTGACTCAGTAACCCCTTTATATTTTAAAGTGTACATCCAAGACTTCTGCCAACGGTTTCACTCGCGTCCCGTAGGAAATAATTCACGAACCCGGATAAAAAGAAGCCCATAGCTTTCTGAGTTCAATGGTCTAAGACAGAATTTTTCAATATCTAGATTTTTCATGTCGAATTTTTCAAAGCGGACCCGGAGTTCAAGTAAACAACCAAACTCTATTATTAGCATACATTTTTCAAGTAACATATTATTAAATTAATTGCAAGAACTGTTACTTTTCATAAACAGAAAAAAAAACTCAAGCTCAACCAAATGAAAGATTGGTCACATTCCAATCATTAGTCTTCTTGATTACCATAAAGCTTTACAAAACGGATTCGTTTTAATTAGTCTCCTATCATGTAAACAGTAGTTATTAATCGTAGTAAGTCTCCGTAATCATAGTAGGTGCATTCTCACGTTTGCGTCATTGCATAATGGGATACGAATGAGAAATAACCAAAGGTACTCAAGCCTAAAGACCAAGCAAGCGTTTGTCATATAAATTGATGTTTATTATACTTAATTTAACATGTTTTATAGCTCTTGGTATCTTATCTTATTGTGTGGCTATAGAGTCATTCGAATATAACTACCAGTTAGCTTCAGTAAATAAATTCTAATGATATTTTGACACTATACTGCGATATTCTTTAGAATATCAATCGTACTGTTCGCAGGTGCGCTATCAGAAAGCAAAGAATACATGAGATCTCAAGCATTACCGTAGCCACGGGAAAATATTCAACACAATATATAGGTAATAGTCCGAAATCGTATTCTCGTATTGGAGATACGCCAGATACTGAGATATACGTCGGGTCACTGGAAAAGCCTTACAATTACCGCCTGAAAATTCGCACGCTTAAATTCGCGATCGAACTGTTAATGCAAATACTTAGTGTCAGATTACTTAATGATTCGGATTGATGTCGCATCATCCCTGAGCCTTTTGTACATAATCAGTGTTGAATTTGGTTTAAGGGGTAAACTGATATTCAATGAATGTATCTCCTTATACAAAAATAAACAATTATGTGTAATGCGTTACCATAATTGGTAAATTTAACAATATCGACGCGGTCGTCCCGGTAGCCATTCCTATTTACAAATGAAAATACGAAACCGTGAGACAAGACAAGTAAGTAGATACAGTGGCACAAGCACATTTGTTTTCTTTTACGATTTCGACAATTCACATGGCTATAATTTATAAGTCAAACTAAAATCTTGCAAGCATAATACCTTACGAAGCTTTACAGTTTTTCTTTCACGTAACATTTTATCGCAATCAAGGCACACATTGCCACTTCAACTTGCTAATGTAAAGAGCAATGTCGGTAACATCGAACTGTCTTGCCGTAATCTCCACTAAACTAGTAACTCTAGGAATTACAGGACGACTCAGTGAGATTTGATTATTCCAGCGTCCGTAATACCGTCGCGTTAGCCAATTTGATGTGCCTACAATAGACCGCAGTGTGTCGGATCGGCTGTCTCGTCGTTTAGTGTGTTATCCGCATCACAAACTGGTATTCCCTGAATGCTATAAAATTTACTGAGCATTCAGCACGCCTGGATGACCGTCCCTAGATCTAATACAATTAAACTTTATTGCCCAAGCACTTCTCATATTAACCGGGTTCGTCTTAGTAGCGGTACCAAGTATGTTAAAGTAGTTGGACTCAAGTTGGTAATTAGCCTAATTGTAATAGAGAACAGTCTTGTTGTCGCACTGATCGTAGTGCTTGCTAATGTAGAGTGTACATAGTTTATAAGGTACATAGTATATCTGTAAGATTATCCTAAATATTTTAAGATTTTATTTTCTTAATTCGCTTCGTCACGTCTTTGTGTACACGTGCTTTCATGAATTAGGTTTTATGTTCTTGTTAGGTTTGCCCTGATGTGTGTGTATGGATAGTCCAATCCTCCTCTAAATTGTTCCGTAAAGCTCGATGACGGTTCTGAGACCATTATGAGTATTTAATTGTCTGAATGCTATGATGATTTGAATGTCCATTTATTTTTTGTTACATCGTATTCAACGCCTCGGAACATCGTGTGCAAGGACCACCGTGCTGCGTTCAAGTGCATAAAATACTTCTTTAGAAAATAAACTCTAAACATATTCAGTGAGCACCTTTTATGGGCATTTGGGATAATGCACTCGTTTACGTTGCAATGTTTTGTTACTGTATAACGGTTAATTCTTGCAAGCGGCAAAGCGTGGGCCCGCAGAGCGGAATTCGTGAATTTAAGTATACCGCCCGATATTTTAATGTAGATATATTTATAGAACTAGAATCATGTTCCTAGAATATCGATAAACTTATAATAAGGAATATATCTTCGAAGTATAATCGGTTCGCTCACAAACGAGCATTCCGAAACAAACGATAACGTTCTTTAGAATATTGAATCCAATCGATTCTCGATTATATGAACGTTTTCCTAGTATTGCACAGGACTACATCCCGAGGTAATGGAAACTAAAGTTATAAAACTAAACCTATGGTGACCGAGGAAGTTAAGATTTAAAGCTCGTATATGCGGGGACTGTAAAATAAGTTTCGAATATTTCCTTGTAACATAACTCCATCCATCAATAGGTTTTTATGTGTTTCATCGGTTTAGATAACGAGAATGTGTAGAATCGATTAGATTTGTCGTACAATTGATGGCTCATATATTTTGTTTATGACTGTTCTGTGTAAATTGTGTTGAGTATTCACAAAACAGTAACAGACGCGGAAATTTATTTTAACGAGTTATTTTAAATAAATTCCTACATCGTGCGAGAATATCTTCCCATTAAAGGGTTTCGCTATTACTTACAAGAGATTTAAGACTTAAATCTCATAATAGATTGCGTTACAAAATTTAAAGCAAGGAAGTATCTTGTACAAAGATAGTGTTGCAGTCTCTAGGAACAATAATAGCTTGTTAATGCCCAGCTCCTGAGTAATGAGCTTCCTCGTTATGCAGGCAGGCAATTGGTTTAATCACCACGCAACCACAAAGTAACTATTCACGCTACCAAATTGAAGGTGTGTAAATTATACGCGTATGATATTTATGATGTTGAAATAATAGGCAGTTCACATTGCAACTAAACCCTGAGGGCAAATAGTATTTGGCCTAGCTAAAAGTAATGCACAGATAATAATCTTATTTTGATCTGTTGATTTTGGGATAAATATAGCTTAGAAATAAAGTTAGAAAGAAGGTTAAGTGCTAGTTTAACAAGGAAGGTCCTTGAGTACTAAATATTCAGCAAACAAACACCCCCCCCCCCCCCCCCGTAATATAAGAAGATATGATTACACACAAAGAAAGGGCTGTCTTGTATATCGCAGGTCTGCTAACAAAACAAACAGTGTTGAGAAATGGGGGCACACGAAGGGCCATACAGTCGAGTACGAAAGTGAATTACACGGCCCAAGGCTGACCGGTCTCTCCTCAAACCAAGTGACCTTTACCACTCGAATGATATCCTCGTTCCCGCGCCGCCATGCTACGTCGAAATACCAAAATGTGTTGACAACCACTGAAAACCGCTTTAAAGTAACTTCAGCCTTATTATTAAATGCATCTAGAGCTTGCAAATCTGCAAACATAAGTTTGTTGCTCATAAAATTATAATATTCAACTTGCAACATATTTATAGTTTTAAATTTTATTATTAGTAGATGTTCCGAAGGTCTTCTTTAGATCTCATTAAAACAACCATCAGTTTTACATGGTCTAGCTGGCAAAGCTCATAATATTTTAACAACAAAAACAAAAGATACATTAAAAAGATAAATGTGTCATCAACCTATGACGCTTCATTGCCAAACAATACACAAAATTACCCGGAGAGGTATTAAATATCTAAACAAAAAATGACAGATATGAAAATATTAATTATAGTTTTGAAGAATCTTGGCCGTCACAGTTTGTCAGACAAGATGTGTAACTTAATAATGATCGTGCACAAAAACTAAATGATCACGATGAAAACCTCGTGCTAAACAAAATAAAAATACTTTTTTACTGACGAATGACTATTAGAATAATCGATAGGTAATGTAATTGAACTCTTTCATTAAAAAAAAATAAGGATTAAGAATAATTGATTAAACACTCGACGAAAAAATATTCAACACACTCCTCGTGTGTCTCGGCACTACAAGGAAAACTGTACTTATATCAAGGAAGGAGTAGTTTTAAAAAGTAATGTATATGCGTATGTAAGCGATAATATGCAAATACACGAAAAGTCATTGTACCGATTAAGTTGTGATACCTTACCTACATAAAAAATAATAGCGTCCAGACCGATTGTCGGCCAAGGCGGCTGTTCTCTATAAAGAGACCAGCCAGCTACGCATGAAATGTTATAGAGCAACAGCATTTACGTGCTCTCCGATGCATGGGTGCATCAATCAAGACGATTTCGGTACTACCCGGGAATGGAACTCGAGATCCTGTGCACAGCAGTCGTGCTATGATCCAGAGCAGAGTCTTTTGAGTACCGATAGATTTAACTCTACAGATTGGGCGTGAATGAAGCGGAAAAGGTTATTTTACGGAAAACTTTTTAAAAAGTACTTCATAAATAGCTGGTAACTCAAAGTGCGCACGTCACGGCTACAAAACAGGGCATAAATGAGCAGTGGGAATTCCATGGCATTACTAATAAAACGGGGTCCCTACAGTAAACGAAGCGTTTTGAAAACGATTCACTTGTACCTATATACCTATATGTCATTTAAAATATTTTGTGCTTGCTTATATGCCTTATTCATATTAATTTTCCTACTAAATCTAAAAGAATCAACACTATGAAATGAGAACTTTACAAGTGTATAAGGAGTTTTATTCCTCTAAGTGGATATAAGAAAAGGCTACACCTTCGACGAAATCATCGCTTCCCATCAAATGAGAGACAATGATCAAACACTAGCCTATCACAAATACATGGATGACATAGGCGTGATACCACTTTGGACTTAGAAAAAATATATATTTATGGCTGTTAAAACAAATGATGATGGCAAAATATTGACTCCATTGGAGCAAACAAAGATAGCGCTGTTTCACATACGTATACCTATAACCGCGCAACCATTTAGCGGTAACGTGTTAAATTTGATGTTAGGTATTTATTTACAACGAGTAGCAACACCGACGCAAATCATAAGGTTTTCCTTTAACATCAATTCTAGATTTTACGGTTTAAACTATGTATTTTCTAAAACGTTTTAGAATATTTTGGATTTCAGGAGCGATAAAATCGTTTCCAATTTATAAACATAAGATTATTCAGGAAATGTAAGCGTGCTTCCTCATAGAAATTTTATTTATTCATTGGAAGCAGTGATCGCGACGTATCGGTTAAACAACTCTGCTTATAAACGTAGGTCCCGTTTTGCTTTGAAATTTCAACCAAAACTATACGAGTACTAGAATTCTAAAGCTAAGGAATTTGTTTACTTGAACGCGCTAATCTTAGGAACTACCAATCCGATTTGAAAAATTCTTTCAGCGTTAGATTGTCCATGTATCGAGGACAATTTTTTATCTGGGTGCGCAAAGTTGTTCTCACGGGACGCGGCTGGTGAAACCGCCGTCGGAAGCAATTGAACAAATACATGTATTTAATAAGGAAAACTGTTTATTGTGGAATAGTTTTCCTTAATAGCAAATGTAAGTGTGTACCTACCATGTACCTAAGTACCTACATTATAACGAACTGCACTTGTCTTCTATTGCAATAAAGCAATAGAGAATCGTCTATTCGAATAATTCTTTACATATTGCTTTTTCTTCGTGAATCCTACTAATAACACATAAAAATCCTATCACAGCCTGTGTCAAGCATTTATCGAGTTTTTTCCCCTTCAGCAGGCTTAGCATGGCGATTCTATATCTATTCTATCAAGAAAAGACAAAGCTCTTTCTGTCAATGTCAACGTGTCTTCTGCCAGAGCATGGCGCGACCTGTCAACTCGCCTATAATCACTTGTAGCCTTATCTAAAGAAAAATTACTTCAAAAAATGTCAAAAGAAATCTAACGTCAATCTGTCACTTTTCTGTCATTATGTCCATTCTCCGGTAGACAAAACTTGTTTCTACGGTTGTCATGCTGAGCCTGCAGGTTTCTTTTCAAACTATTTTTTAAAATGATCGTATAACTTCGTCGTAAATCGCCGAAAATAACTATTTTACAATTTAATTATTCTATGCAACAGTAAACATCAACATCTTAATGGCTTACTTTTCCCAAGAAAGGCAGATATTACTCGTACTATCCAAAACCCAACGAATGTTAAATGTTAATAAAAGTAATAAATTGAGAATCGACTCATCAAACATAACCTCATTAATGGTAAAATATTTCCGTTGGATCACTAATAATATATTAAGTGATGCAGCAAAGTCGCTTTATAAACATAGAAATCAGTTAAATAGTCCTAAACCAGTTGAGCTTAAAACCGGCACGAATCTCAGTAACGGGTTGGCCGAAATACTTACTTTAGGTAAAATATTATTTAATGACTAGCTTCTGCTAGCGGTGTCACCGGCAGGCAACCCGCAAGGACTAGTGATAAAAAGTAGCCTATATGTCTTACTGTTATAGAATCAATATTACTGCCAAGTTTGATCAAATTCTATAAATCCAGTGGTTTGAGCGTGCAAGAGTAAGAATCATACAGACAAACAAACATAGATGCGTCCTTACAAATTCCCGATTTTTTTGTATATTTTATTTAGAAAGTAGGAAAATTTTACTGCAAAAATAATGTGATACAGCGTAGATAACACAAGTTCAGCAAACTTTTTGTTAAATTTGTCGCCTAGTTTTTATTGAGCGCGTATCAAAACAATTCCACGTTCTGAATAAATTTATTCGTACATTTTTGCCAACGGTTTATCTTATCTCTTGTCTTTATCCTGCTGTATGTAGATAAGAATGTAAAAAGGGGACCATGGATCGATTAGGCATCATTGCCTTACATTTACACTAACATTTATAAAACTGAAGTTTGTTTGTTCGTTTGCTTGAATAGACTAATCTTAGACGCTAAACCGATTTGAAAAATGATTTCAGTGTTGGATAGTCCATTTATCGAGGTTCTTTTTATCCAGGTGCGCAGAGAAGTTTCTGCAGGACGCGAGTGAAACCGCTGGCTCTCTAGTATTTCATACCTAATCAAACCATCCTAACCCAGTACCTCGTTTGCACCCAGTACTTATTTACTAACCTGAAATCGATAACTTAACGGGAAGGCGTGTTCCAGCTACATAGACTACTTTGTAAATTATAATCACATAAAATCACGTATATGATTCAATTTCGCGGAATAACCGGGTCGTTTCAATATCGTTTGTCAGTAACACGTAAATCTTGATTAGAACGGACTCCATAAGGAAACTGCTATGGTTTACGTGCATGTTTTCCTTCTTATTTCTACGATGGCGAGGGGACTAAACTTATTTATTATGTATTTTTAGCTGCTTTGGGGCTAAGGGTGTGACAATGTTTGTCAGTTAAAATAAAATATTAATTTTCAGGGCTTCTAGGGTGCATAATAAAATGTAGCATGAGTCGAAATTTGAACTTCACAGTGCTAGGTTTAGACCATTTTTAATTTCTTCAAAATGATAGTTTGAACCTGGCAATATAGCCGGTACATTTTTTGAAACCCTCGTTTTATAATAAGGTAGTTTATTTACGAATTAAGACTTATCTACAAAAAATGTACTAAAATATACTAGCAACTTACAATTTTAAATTCCAAAAACAGCGCTAATCGCTTTCATTTTCGAAAACTCCTCAACAAACTTGTTCTTAGAAATTGTTATCGGTTAATATGGCACCGCAAGGTAACAGCCATCATTACGTATGTTTTCTTCAGCTTAGGCAGCGCCTTGGATTTTTTGCCGTAAAATCGTGCGAAATAAACGTGAACTCATTATTATGCAAGCGAGGCGTGTCCCACACGGTGAAAATAGTTACGTCACACACAGGCACGAGAACGTGCGAGTGACTGACGACTTTCAAAGAAATTCAACACACTTTTTGACAGTTCGAAACTAGTGTTGCATGTTTTGTGTGAAGTTTTAACGTCTACATTCATAAAAGTAGATATTAGTTATTTCTTACACTAGATATGAAAACAAACGAAAATTTCTAAAATCCTTTCAAATTAAAGTAATTGTTCTTTCAAACATATTCTGAACTCAAATTGAGACCAAATTAGAAACTAAAGCTCAAAGTTTAATCTTCAACTTTTTAGTCCTTGTACCAAAGCTGAAAACTAGTTTTGAGACTAAATTTGAAACAAGTTTAACTATACCTTAACGTCCCAATTTGAAACTATTATCAAGACAAAGAGAGAATTTGTTATGAAATTATTCGGAATACATAATTTACCAATTTTATCATAGTTTGCAGACTTGTTTAAGAGTTATCACAATATAGACGTACCTATCTCAAGTAGTTTCGAAATTTATTTTAAAAGTCAAGACTTCAACTTTGGCTTTATTAACAAGTACCGAGGGACTGCGACATAATTTTTAAACTGACATTTTAATCACTGGCGAATCCCTTAAATGCTATATGTAACTGAATCTCGATGCGTTAAGACCAGCCATTGAATTATTGCAATGGTAATTAAGCACGTCTGGAGTATATCTCACAGTTTCAATTTGAAAATTGAGTCCATACATCGAGCGTGTGGCCCGCAATAAATAGTGGACTTGTAACACGGCTATAAAAGCTGCTAAAAGATATAGGATAACTGTCGAACTGTCTGTTTGATTAAATGTTTATACTTTGTTGCTGTGGATTTCAATAATAGTCAACCAGAAGGTATTGAAGCTTTCAACTTAGCCACAAAAATGCTTGTTCACTTTGGCTTATTCTAAAATGTACAAACTCTTTCTTCACTTTCGCCAAACTGTTTGTCGTCACGAAATACTGGGTAGAAAACATATTTTAGGGATCAGCAGGTGACGGATGTGCGGGAGGGGTGAGGCCACAAGCGCATAGGTGCAGACGCCACCACAACGAGCTATCCTAAAATGTCAAATTTTCCTAATCAACTTTCAACCATATGCTGCATATATGTATGCATAGCGATAAAGTTGAAAACCTTTTAAAGAAATTTGACAGATTGTAGCTTGATGCGCCATGACTTTTGTGAAAATTTTAACTATCATTACATGCTACGATCATTAACATAAGTTTTAATGTTCACAATAAATACCATTTGACAAATGCTGTCGGGCATTTTGCAAGGACATTGCGTGATGTTCTGGCATTGCTCCACGCACTTAGACTAATATTTAGTTCGCACATAATAACACCAGGCTTCTCGAGAGTAGGGTAACCAAACGTCCGGAATTTTTCGGAAAAGTCCATAAATATAGGTTTGCCCTGAACGTTGGGGATTCTTTATCCATCCGAAATTCCTACAATTAAGTGAAGACACAATGAAAAATGAAATAAATACAATTATTATTACACATGCAAAGTGCATGATGACATTGATATTATTTTTACAAGAAAGATTACAATATTCTTCAAAAGTCGGGACTTTTGGCCGGAATTTTGGAGTTTCTGGTCTGGGAACCCTACTCGAGTGCTACATGCGATGTAAACATTAACCTCCAAGGGCGCGATGTCTGTCAATTTAATTTTACTGCATTGGCTGTAATCAAGACGTGGTGCCGCGGGTTAGCTTTGTAGGTTATAATTTAGTGTTTATTAAATGGTGTTACAGCGAGCTGGTACTTTAGCCCACACAAATGTTGTTAAGTTCCCATGCTATACTAACGGGTATATGTAGCTACTAACTGTCCCCCCCGCGTTCCGTGGAAGCTATTTTCTGCACCCGGATAAAAGAAGCCTATGTCCTTTATCAGGCTCTAGACTATGTACGTACCAAATTTTATTTAAATCAGTTACCTATAGTTAAAACTTATGAGTTAATGACTGTGAATGCAACAATACTATATTGCGGGTTATAATTTGAGGACTAAGTTTTAAATTTCAAAGGTGTTCTAGCAAACTAGAAAAAAATGATTTCATCATAAATTTCTTTCCTTTTATTCCTTCCTCTCGCTCGCTGGTCACCAATTGACTCATTTTTTAAACAGCATAAAACTGATGAGTCACACAAAGACGCTATTGTTGTATATTATACCTAAAATCCAATCATATCGATACTAAGTAGATCAATGAAACATAACCACATACATGTAAGTAATAAATAGGTGCATTATAACACGTATTTTTATATTTTATAGCGCACGTCAATCAAGAATAAAAGCGATAAGTAGCTGTAAAACGAAACAGACGACGCAAATGTAAGCAGTGACAGACATTATCAATGAAGATAGACACGCGACAGTAATATGTCGATAAAGGTTCAACACTACCATTACCCGAGCGTTCACAACAAGTCTACCTCTTCTATTTTGCATTCGCGAAGAAGTTTCATGAACAATTTATAAAATGCAAATGAAAACAATTAAACCAAGTTTAATAGCTGCACCTTCATTGTAGCATCAATTTTCTGCAAAACTAAAATTATCTACAGTTAAAGTTAGCAACGGGGAAAGGTCGCTCGAAACCTTGCTTTAGAAGCGAGTAAGCACTGAGTTCTTAGAAAACAATTGCCAATTATCCGGGCGTATATTCCCAAGCGCTAGGTTTTTGCAAGAGCTCATACAACATGTCATTCTTGGGCAACGACCGAACAAATGAAGGGGTAAACAATAAACAATGTCAATCGCACTACACAGCCGTCCTTGGCTCAGTGGTTGTGACAGCGAGGCTGCTGGACTATTTGACGAAGGTTATTCCGTGGACACTGCCAAACTGTCATGCGAGTATAATAAAAACAAAGCAAAAAAAAAATACAAGCATTTCTATGCCTTGGTTTTAAGAAAATTATTGTATGATACCAAAATTTCTATGCCATAACTTAAAAAAAATATTTTCTTGTGATGGATAAGCTATGGATTATTGAGGTATTGATATTGATTGAAGGTATGTTTATTAAAAATAAGTCTGTTTACTCTTCTACCGTTTGTTGTAGGTACATGGATAATTCGCTTCTTAGTGTGACCTCTGAGCCCTATTTACCTTCAATCAATAGCGTTACTTGTAATTCAAAGACGACTGTAACAATATTAACATTCGAGCGCGATCTAAACACTTCAAGACGATGAGATCATTAAAACCCCAGGTATCCGTCAATGTTCAGTAGATTCGACGTACATTGTTGTCAAACCCAAATCAAACAAGAAAACTTGACATTAGTCGACATTGAGTCTGTTCGAAGGAATCGCTACAGGTTTGCAATCAGGGTGCAGTCCATTGACTTTCATACCAGCAACGACCATCATTATTAAAACGGTTAGTGCACATACCCGGCTCCAATTAACCGTACGCAGTTGTCCGATGGTACGTACCTGAAATGAAAAAGAACCAGTTTACTTATCGATTCTCAGTACAATTAGAAGGCTTCGATTACAAGTCAATTACAGAATGCATAAAAAACCATGACAATGTTGATATAATAACGCATCGGAATATTTAATATCGATCGAAAGATTGTGTTAAGGCCATCCAGATTTTCATGCGAGAGGTGACATTTTGAATTCTTGAAGACCGTAATAATATGGAAAATCTGAATTGTGCAATATCGTAATCGTAATATTTCGTTGCGAAATCACAAGCGAATGGTACTATACTCTTCGTTGTTGCGGCACAGAATCGCGCCCGACTTCGTGAGAGGTTAGATTGGTTCGAACTTGCTACTCGGCAGATTCAATTATATTTAATCGTCTCGAGATGACAAAACTCCTATTACTACGGCATCGCACTCTAATATTTTATCGATATCGATGACGTTTTCTATTATCGTTTATCTATTCAGAAACGTAATTCGACTGCGTATTAATACAAATTCGATACAAATTACTGAAGCCGCAATAATAAAATATTAGGAATATGTGTAGATGTTTAGACGTTTTTATTTGTTATGACGATTCGCTGTGGTTATTTCATTTGCATGAATTGATCAATAACCGGTCGTTCGACGAAGCATCCGATAATTTTAATGCCGAGTATCGAGATGTAGAAATCGACAGGTGCGGAGGGACGTCACTACCGGTTGCCGGCTGATAAGCGAATGTATGCCGGCCATTCACCTGCGCCCACTGACACACTGTTTCATCTCTCTCGCTCTCGTTTGTTACGATGCAGAATAAAAAGAGACATAAGTATGCATGCACGTTCCAGCACAGAAGAACAAAGAATTGCATGAAACAATCCAAACACAATACGTCATGCTACATTTTCAATTTGTGCAGAAAATGTCTGTATTGTATAGTAATTAAAGTGACGTTATCCCACGGTATAACAATGTATTCAGTGACATACTACGAGTTTAATTCGGTATTGTACTCAGTGGAATCTCATTTACAGTTTCTATGGACATGCTTTGGAACTAACTTGAATATACGCGCCAAATGTATCGAATAACTATCAATTCTATTGTTTGTTATAAGAGCTAATTAGAAGCTCTATTGTTTCGTCTATTTAAAAATTCTTAAGTACAACTCTATATCTTGTTTAGTCCATTGGTGCTTGAAATAATAAACAGGTAGTTTAGACTAACCAGTTTCCTTTAATGATAGGTGATTCGTTAAATTATTTATCAGTGTTATCTTATAAAAATAGAACAGACAGATGCCGTAGGTATTTATTCATAGAGCATGACATGAAAAGCTGAGAAGCTGTGTATTGAATAACTTTGTGCCAATTAAGCTTTTGTCATTGACCGTTCAGACAGCTGCATTAACAAGGTTCCCTTCACGCATACAAATGCCATAGAAACACCAATTACACGTATGAAGGCGTTTGTATAATATAGTATGTTTCAAGAAATCAAAATTGAGCGATTGTATAAATTATCATATTACTAAGGTATACAATATTCCGAATCGCTAACAAGCTGACAGAGAAGCTCTACACGTACAGTTTACCATAATGGGCTAACAGCCCGGCCATCTTTACTTAAAATTACAATGTTTGAACGCAATATCTGATTGCTGCATGCCACAATATTAACGTGTCAGAAAGTCTTTTAAATATACACACGTTATATAGAATAAGTATTACATGAGGCGAAGAAATTGTATTCAATAGTAGACGGGCAGAAAAAAATACAAAGACTCGATATTGGAACGCGAACGAACGCAGCTTACACGGTAAAGGCGCTTACGTAAGGTATCAGACACTAGACACAGATACCTATTTATATCGCAGCCGAAATAGGAAGTGAACTAACAATATCAACCAGTTTTAATTATCAGCGTTTAGCTATAGAATTAATTATAGCCGTTCAACCTTGCGAAATTGATTAGGTGCATAAAGGAATAATGATTGGTCGAATGGTCATGTCAGAGGTAATTAGGCAACGAAGCATCAATCATAAACATTAACCGAAGTATAGACGTGAATAAAAGGCTCACTTTAAAGTCGTTTTAATTAGAGTCAGAATTGCATTTTGTAAATAAATTGCAGCAGTATTTACTGATAAAGAAAATTCTTAATAAACATTTTGTACTAATATCGTAAAGCGGTATATTTCAATTGAATTTTGTAAATTTCTGTAATTCAAAGTAACACGCTTAATTAAACAATATTAGCGTTATTGAATTCCATTAAATTATAAACTGTTTGATGCAGTTTATTTAGCGAAGCTGTTATTATACCGTGTATGATTATTATTACAAGCGAAGCGCAAACAAGTTACATTTCGAGCTCGTTTTTAAACACAGATAGGCTTAACTTGACCACAAGCTGCTCAAAGTTAGCCTAAATTCCTGGTTTAAATACTCTATTTCCCTGTATTGTAGGCTTCCACATAGATAAAAAAAACGTAAGCTCAAGATTTAATATAATCGCATTTGCGTTGAATTTCAGTCTGCGGTTTCGTGTTGAAACTTGGCTGGCGTTCAAAAGTGACTAAAGGGAATCCGGAAATAGTGGTTTAAGTTCTTTTGTGTTCGTGTATTTTTAAAAGCAAGCATAATCCTTTTTTATCTCCTTGACTTGTCGAACGTGCATGTAGTTTACTACTGCACAGAGCATATTCCGCTGCGATAATGAGCAATTTTATATCTCTAGGATGTATGAATATTAAGCTGAACTTCTATGAGGAAATGAATGTCTGTGTATCGTGATTCGCGACTTATTTCTATTCGTCTAATACGTTTTTTAAATTTTACTAGACCATTTTAATTTATTATAAATCGACGTCAGTTTAATAGACATGAATAAAATTATGATTCTTCGAGATTTTTTTGCACTGAAGTCTTGCGGTGTATTTATTATTAATGAGATCAAAGTCATACATCGAAAATTGTGTTTAGAGACATCAAGTTCTCAGTATTTTATAAAACATGTTTGCTCAAGCTAATATTCAAGCATTCGAAGAAGACAAAAGATTTCAAAACAGATAGGTATTAAACTTACAACATTTTTTCGTCGAAGCTGACAAGGTAATATAATCATAAGACTCCGTATCACGACTGTAGTTATTTATACTTCAAGTAAAGGCAACTTTCATTTGGCTAGACAAAGCAGGAAAATAACATGAAAAACAAATTCATGTATTCTTTTAAGTAAAGTGTGAACTACAATGGAAATGGATCATTCACTATTGAGAGTCGCGCTAACCGTTTACGATTTCACTTTTACAATAGACCGAAACAGTTCCAAATTAACGACAATCGAGGGACAGTGAAAAGCCTTTACAGAGGTAGCATTCACTCGTTGTGTTGTTTGTCACCTATTTGTGCAAACAATAGTAGAAGTGAGCAACGGAAGCGTTTACGGAGCCGGCTTGCGTTGTTTGTCTTAACAATTCCGTATGTGTAGGCAAATAAGCTTCTGACGTGTGCGTAGGTTATGATTTATGAAGCGAACGGAGAGTATCGGGACTTTCTTCTCTGTACTGTAGGTTTATAGGTTAAAATGTTAGAGAAAACACAAACATGTCAGTCGGCTTAGATCACACCGAGTAATTACTACAAAAACTACTTTCGACTACTACGAAGGTTTGCTCATGAATCAGATCTACGAACTAAATTTCTGAAGTTGCAGATCGATTTTAGAAAAAATATCTGTATAGTAACAATGTCGCGTATCAAGAGCATTCGTGCAAAATCAAGATAAATAAGATAGCAATTTCATGATAAATATTATAACACGATTCTTTCTTTCTAACGAGCAAGTTAACGGTTTAATTTCTTTACTGTACATTTAATCAGCATTAAAGCCCGGTCAAGTTTACCTGAATTACATCCAAAAACGAGTTTCAGTCTAGGTCATCTAATCTAAATTTTGAATAGGTATATACCTATTCAAAATAAGCGTGTGCAAAATGTTTCAATAATTTATTGTAACCGTACTCGTCTGCCAGCGAAGCATTAACGAGGTGCACAGCCGCAACCGTTTTCGAAACTTCAGTCGGTTGCCGCGTCGGTGTCGCCGACCGGTGCGCTTGCGCAACTATGGTGCGCCGCTGCGCCGCGGGCACTCGCCGATTCCCACGCGGATTTCGTATAAACAGGTGGTGTTCGAATGCAATCATTATACCCGACAAATATTGCCAATTACAGACTCCTTTGTAATCTGCTATCAGCAGGAGAATAACAAACTGTTGAAAGTACAATTACGGCGATTGTTAACATTTACCACATGTGCACAGCTAGTAGTTAGCCTGCCATGTAGTTATTACATTACTGAAGGTTAAATAAGAGAATGCGGTTATTTAAATGACCTAAGAACAGATAGTCGTTATGCATTATAAATATTGTGCCAAGCGAAAACAAATAGTGTTTTGTATTCAATGTGATTTTATTACTAAGGCAGATAAAGACACAGTAGTAAATCCCACGGAGAAACAAGGAAACTCATGTTGTCTCACACGATGAGGATGATTTACGGCGCGAGTGTTTGTACTGAGTTACAATAGAAGCCAGTAGAGAATTGGATGCAATAAATATGCAAGCTCACGAACTAAACACCTTAGAGGTCACCTGCTGCGCCTACAGATATATTTACGAGTCCGAAGTACTTAATACCACGCCTTTGCCCTTTAAGATTTACATTACATCTAAATAGCTTCGTGAATATTATAGGAGCAAGGCTACTTTTTGTGTTCGCTCAATAACGTGTTTCGTTAAAAACGTTGGAGCACCAATCGTAAAAATTACCAACATCATAAATCTTTTAAATTAATTATTATAAGATGTCTTTTGCGCGAGAAAAAAGCAGAGCCATGACGCAGCGTGCGACCGTTATTGCCATTAATGTAATTTAAATCAGGACAAATTCTTTCCACATAAAAGGTTAATCGAATAAGAACAGTATGTAGATTAATGCAGCTAGGTGTATTCGATGCCAGCCTAATTACGTCTTACAGTGAGATAGTTAAGGGCAGGAATGCAGCGGCGGCGTAAATTGCACGTCCGCAGCGGTAGGTGAGGTGTGCCGATCGACAACCTTCCATTCTCTACCGAGCTTGACACCAATGCCGATGGGGCTATTAAATATTAACTAGTAACAATCACTACCTAGTTTAAACTGCAGTTCAAACGAGAGGATATGATTAAATCTGCGATGCTTCCCAACTTGCATAACGGCGCTACTTAAAAAATAGTTTTAATTATTTGCTATGCATGTGAACATGTATAATTTTATATTCATCAACCATGTTTATCTCAAACTTTTCAAAACTACAGTTATAGTTTTCAAATTTACAGTAAATGCAAAAAATCTTTTAAGAAATGTATTTCTGTATTTATGGCAGATGCATAATTTACGTCTCGTAAATCGAATGTCGTACCGAGATTGTATGATGCTGATATGTGTATTTTCCCTTTAAAGTTTTGGATTGGAATATAGAACTGCGAGTTTTATGGCAAACATAAAACGGTTTCCAAAATCAACAAGCGCGGCAGTCGTGGAGCGTGAGTATTTAGACGTATTGAGTAAAATCGTAAACCTGGTGACCTCAATGAAGACAGTTCGGAGACAGATTTCACTGATTTCTCGAAGGGAAGCTAACGAAACACCACACCTGGTTTAAAATACGTTCTTTATCAAACATGAGGTTCCTCTGGTATTCAGATAACAGTACTACGCAGTGGATGTAAGTAGTGGGAAGACAGCGACCTTGGTCCGGCACCAGCGACAACGGTCGCACGTCAATCACGTTCTATTAGTTCAAAGCCACATCTATAAAGTTCATTACCTCAATAGAAGGAATGATTTGCGTTCGTTCAACGCGACCTTTTAATTCACTAAGTGGTGCAATTCATAAAAAATACAAGACAATAGAACGGCTTATTATTAAAACAATGACTATTACATTTCCCAGAGTTTATTTAGAAATTGGGTTATGAACTCTATTAAATAGACATTCTTATCTCTGTTGTAAACAACAAACTAGATATAGACTATTTTAAAGACAGCAGAAAACAAGGAAGCTTTTAAAAGCTCTGCCTTGACACATATTGCAACATATTGGTAAAAGCACGATTATCAGCCATAGACATAATCTTGGCGCCCATCCAAGTCAATGTTTCAAATAATCTAAACGAAGCGAGATAATATTGCAATATTGTATTTAAAACGTTATAGTACCACGCCGTACATAACGAGTAGGTACTGTAAATAGTACTATGAGTAGTAAGCACGATTATATTTATTTTTTTTTCCTTCACTCCGACTAGCATAAGAACGCTTTTTTGTAAATAAATACAATCAAGCACTTGACGACTTCAAACAAAGAACAATAAAATTTGAAATATTGCTTCAACGAAATGTGGACACTCAATTACTTTTATCGGGTCTCATTAATACTATGTTTATATTTCGATTAATTTTGTTACGAAATGTTGGTCAAATAGTGCAATGGTCGAAAGAAACGCCCACGCTTCCCTCTTGTAACTTGTTCGTGTCGTATCGTAGTTCACAATCACCTCGCCCTCGCCTCGATTGATAGAAAAACTAGTTCAATCTTGGACAAGGCTGGTAACAACCCCGCTGATGGAGCCATGGCATCGCCTATTATGCTTGACCTACATACACATCGGTATGGCTAACTAGACGACATGATGCATAAGGTGATCTTGAATAATGATTTATGTTAAGAGAAAACCATTTTGAAAGTCCCAATAAGATCGTTCATACTAAACTTAAAGACCGTGCAAGTAATGTATTTTTGTACGGATTATTCTACTTACGTATAAAATTCATAACCTAATAGGATATTTCAGTACCATTTTGAAGAACTGTAATTACAGTTCAGGTTATGTCTGTGTTTACTTCATGAAGATTCTTCAAGGTCTATTTGAAAAGTTTTCCTTTATCTATCTACAAATAAAGGCCAGACACAATAGGTAAGTTCTAAGTTCTCATAACAAAATGTCTTTCCTATGTGTACCAAACAACCTTGAATTTGATTGACAATGGCCATCGACAACTATAGGGCCATCATTCAATGGTTCTATTGTTATACTAATCATTGTAATGAATTAACAATCAATGAAATTAACATAAAAAAATAAGCCGTTCACATCGGCTGACCTCATAATGGTTTGACTTACAACATATGAAATATATGTAACCGAGTTACAAAACCGCAGAAGGTTGGCATAACTTAACATATATGCTTGAGATTGATATTAATTACGAAGGTCAATATCATAAAGATGTGTTAAATCTAGTCTGGGATGTAGATCAGTAGTGTTATGTACTATATGATCAGGTTCTGCGTTCAAATATCAATCAGGTTTAGAATCAATACAAAGCGTTTGGTCATACACGGGTCGCAAACGAGCGCATCGCCTGACCGACAAGTTGACATTTGCATTTCGGTGTGACTAATTACGATTGAGCATCATTGTAACGGTTGTCAAGTTGGTCGGTCATAAATAAAATGATGTTACGTCGTTTACACAATTAGGATTTGATTACGAGCTGGTAACCAATAAATTGAACAGTTACTTAATGCTAAGGGGCATGAATTAACAACGGGTAAAGAGGGAGATAAATTATTGTGGATGTGTTTATTTATTATAAGATAAGATTTAAGCTGGTGGTAGAACTTTTTTTATTGATGCATATACGCTGATGACGCGTAGCTTTGAAACCGAATGAGTTAGTCGAACACCTCCATAAGCGACGCTATATTAATAAAATTTATGGGGTAGGCGTTCAAAAGACAGTTCAATTTTATAATGAAGTAGTTCGCGGTCCGTGTTAATTATATTTTCAATTTCACAACGCGCCCGCTGCGCCTTAGGCCACACTTAACTCGAACCAATTTCGTAAGAGAGAATATTTGCATTAGTATTTAAAGTATTGCTTTCGGATGGCCACACAAATTGATCAATGAAAAATATTTATTTCTTTCTGGTCTTAATGGTTTAGTGCAATTTCACTGTACCGAGATTTATATTTAATTTCAACGAGAAACAGCAATTGAAATGCAAATGGAATGTTACCATAAACTTCGTCCACATATCCGACTGTTTTCGAACACCAACCTCTTGAAATAACAACCACGGACGGGGCCATAGCAATGAAATCGACTTTCAGTAGAATTGTGGGCGGTGAGAGTCGTAAAGTTCCGAATTAATCTTCTATTTTGCAAACGACACAGTTTACAGTTGACACATTTCGTTCCCCGACCTCGGTGTTACTACCGAAGTATATAGCTAAACAAATGTCACTGACTAGATAACGAGTGCGGCACATGACAGTCAAATGTGACGTGGCAGTGGCGTGCATGGAAGCCAGTTAAACGATCAAATCCTTAACTATAGACTATGAGGTCGGCCGACAAACTGCAGCACAAAAAAGGATAAATTGCATTAAAATTGTTAGCGCTGTTAAAGTACCGTCTGTCAACTCATAACAATATTATATTATTAGTGAACATTGGACGCTCACAAGAACTTGAAATAAAAGATAAACGTATAAAAAAGAAAGGCTTGAACGTTAGGATGAGCATGAAATTATCGAAGAACAAAAAATCTAAGTAGAAAATAGACTAAGACCGGTGTGGAGGCGAGGCGACGCTACGGCTCATTTTTCTCTTAATTGGAAGAGAAGCATAGCCTGTTTATGCTTGTTAAACCGGGAATTCGTTAATTGTAATGATAATAATCAGTCATAAATACACACACGTGAGGTAAAAACAAATAAAGATATTCACTAGACATATTTATCGAACGCCTATAAATGCGAGGAATTTGCGGCGGTTGGAAAAAGAGTTTACTTTATAAAATAATGAAATATTGTCACCACATCATTAAGGTCGACTAGATGTGAAAATATCAAACAATCGTCTATTTATACCACCGTTGTCACTTAATAGAGTTCTAGACGGAGTAAACAGTTATAATCCTTAATGACCCGGAAGCCGAACAATAAAATTGTGCTTAAGGATTGAGAAGCTTTGATGTAAATAAAAATACTTATAAGGACTGGTCACCATTGATCGTTATAAACAAATACCGGCGGCACTGCTCAAATGATGGTTGAATAAACGTTTTAACTCCTAGTGTCTATAAAATAACTTGAATTTGTGCATGCTCCCTGGAGCAGAACAGAATAACAGACACTTATTAGAAATCGAGTCTTAGTAACCGCAATGTTTAGACCATTTGGCATAAATGTTTACAGTTTACTTTCGGATATTCCAGAGTTCACTTTATGGCCATAGGTTAAATACATACGCGAAAGGATCGTAATCGTAACATTTAAAACAAAACCGCAGATCACGAGGCGCTTGGCGTGGTTACTTTGCCCTATTTCGTCTACTCACGTTCACATTTAGCAAGCCACGTGATCGTGTGACGCATTAGGAAGCTGGTTTAGGTTCCCTACGTAGGAACACGCTTGAGTTGTTAAATCTGGAAAATAGACTGAACACAGAACAAAAGGAGACTGCGACTAGCCACTACAGTGATTCACATTCAAACTATAGCGAATCATATCACTAAAGACCAAAAAAAAGAAAAGAATTTCCGTATGGGATTCGAATTGAAAAGGTCTAATCGTTGAAACAAAAAACTATCGCAATAAATGATGTAACCGAAAAAGTCAACGATATTTTAATTGTGAAACCTTGCATAAGCCTGAAGTAAGATGAATTTAGATGTGCAACTGTTACAAGGTTCAAATTCATCAGCGATTCAGTTAACACTGTCGTCTAATGACGAATAAATAAATCTTGAGTAAGTGCTGAGATCATTGCATACCTTTCGAATGCAAAGGAAGTGTACTGTGGATTCAATTGTTTGCACCGTGCAGTTAGTAACAACGAATAGGACAGCTCCTTTATTCTAGTTGGTGTCGTAAAAGGCGAATTATGTCAATTCGTGTGCCAAGTAGAAGCGTGAAGATCACTGTTGGCTGGATGGTAACGAACAGACCCAATTTACGGGTTGCATGTCGGCTGGCTAACCCATGCAATTAACTTTTACCAGAGCTTCTCTGAAAAGAGAATATCACACTGCAATGTCACAGCTTTACGAAAATGTAAGTAAAACTGAAAATGATTGGAAAACCAGTTCAGTTAAAATAGAGGAGTTAGTGTTTAATCAAATATAACGAAGATCATCCCCAAGAACGCTCAGTCCGCCTTTTACCTAATAATAAAGGTGGCCCAAGTACCACAGTAAAAATCTGTATTATGATGATAATAATTTTACTGCTATGGGCTTCTTCTTAAAAGATAAGATTCCCGTTATAAGGTAACAAATTACTTTAGCCGAAAGACAAAGAAAGTTTTGAGACGGCGTAAATTTATCTTAAATAACTGATAAATTGACGTGGATAACCAGCTCATTATGAACGGTTTGATGCTACGACAATACGTCAGACGGGCTCTGATCGCGCGCACATAATGTTAGGATTAGCTGCACATCTAGTTTCAGGATGAGTAGTTTATAGTCGCAATCAGGCCAGCACGCAAGCTTTACTGATCTAAATTTTCACGATTTATATGCTAAACTATCATGAGATGAAGATTTAGATAGACAGTGTCTGCTTATAAATAAAGAAACTCTCAAATGATAAATCCTTTAGAGGATTTATCTGTGAAGGGCGCGCTTGAATGTAAATAGGTACCTTTGTCCAGAACCGGCAATTCACGACTGTGGGATAACAACTTATTATGTCTATTTCACGTAGTGTAAATAAACTAAACAAAGCGTAATTCCGCTATTACTTGCTCTGCACACCCACAAATTGCTGCAATGTTCACATTCCGAGTAACACTTGCAAATACTGCTTTAACATTAAATAGCATTAAAGTAACCCGATGCGTGAGAAACAAAGCGTTAAGTTACAAACAAGCCCGCGCTTGGGATGGCTTGTGTTCGTAACGTTTCGAAGACCTACACTTGTTTACCGGACACACTTAACGGTGCAAACTCAACGCATGAACGAAACGCTGTACATTCGATACACGTTATGCAACCTCTGGCAGTGATTAAAAGCTTGACCCAATAAATGCTACGTTAAACAAAGTTCGTGGAACAACGCGGGCAAGTTACGTTCAAATGCAATATAAATCCATCCAAACATGATTTATTTACAACTAAAAGAAATCTACAAAAACGATCGTTGAACAGTCGTTATAAAATGAATGTAGGTGCACACATTTATCACCGGCTCGATCGAAGGGTAACATTGTTCATCAGAGGTCAAAAGCTTTACAAATGATCGTCTCCGCGTTAACCTTCAGGATCCCAGCTGTGGAACTGTTGTTACAATGCAACCAGCATTTGAGCGGTCACGTCTAAACCATCGTTTTGTTTTCAGTCCAATGCCGGTAAAACAATCGTTTAAGTACTAACTTTTAAAAAATGGACATCGATGGAAATGAGATAAACGAAACGCTACTCGGAAAAGTAACGAATTGACGGGAGAGCATTTGCCGGTTGAAGAAGCTGATTTATTGTCTCACGTAAGACGTGTCTCATTTATCACGAACAGTTTTAGCGGCTATGGTACACAAAGGATAATGCATTCCCGATTTAGTAGAATCGTTTATCGAGCTGACATTGACGAATCCGATGAGAGATAATATGCCTTTACGATCCGTTCGAACTCATACGTTTGTATCGAGAACTGTTCAATGAGTGTCTCCCTTGTCGATAAAAATGTAGTCAATTTTTATTAGGGAGCATATTTATTCTTCTGTATCCCTAGTTAAAACTTTTTATTGCTTTTCTTTAGAAAACGACATAGAATTGTCCATTGATTTTACCCCTGAAGAGTGTGTAGCTATTGTCATAACGTCAGAAGTATAAACAATCCATAATTTTACTATGTCGTTTCTATCTTTATAATTTGTGGCAGCAATAGAAGACTTAATGACAGCGTTCGTTATTTCGTCGGTAACTATGAGGTTTTTTAGACGAACAATTTATACGGTGCACCAATCAGGACCACATAAGTTGTTCTTTTATTTATTCCAGTTTCTCGGAACTGACGCAATCAAATAACACAGTTTCTGGTTCTTAAAAATAAAAATAATGATTATTGTTTATCTCGTCGGGTTATCAGTTGTCGAAATACCTATGTAAATTAAAGCGCCAACAAGCAATATAATAAACGAAAAGCTTACAAAATATTTCTGATATGTTACTCATATCGGACTTTCTGACCGATAAATTTTTACATTCACTACAAAAGATTCGCGGAAGTATTCCGACAGCAACTAACTTTTCTTGTTCATGTTTTAGGACCATAATCGTAAGTTAGTCGAAGAGTCAGAAGTTAGACTAATGGAAGTTAAGCGGTTTGCAAAGGGACCATGTAAAGGTTTCGCTGAAGGGAAGCTAAAGCCGAATGATATGAACGCAATGATTTGCTGCGGCGATAAATCCACGCGGTAGACGGGGACAGACCCGCCCGCGGCCGCCACGATAAGTGTATCCAATTACTAAGATACCCTACACCGATGTTATACCATCGTGATGTATTACACCATAAAATTTATCGTTAAAAATACTATTAAATCCTATGTCGTTTTCAATAACAAACAGTATTATTTTATCGAAATAATAGTATTGAATATGAATGAATAAAAATATTTATTTATAGAATTCTAGTGTGACTCTAGCAAACCGAAGAATACAGGCAGAAGCAAGTACGAGTAGTTAATTGAAGGCTTTAACTTTTATGTGCCGCCCCTGAATGATTCCGTCATAAAAAGTTAAGACTTTCGAATGTTCGTTGTAAAAGTCGGAAGTTTCACCTTGTCCACAAAGTATGCATATGCAGTTAACCTTTTTCTCATGGTGCGTCGTTTTACACAAGAAACCGTTGAGTACTTCTACCCGTCGATAATTAATTCTGTCCTGGGCTACTTATGTTACGACCGAGTAGAAACCGCAGCGCCCTGTAGTGGTCAAAGAACATGTTCGATCGTTCTCGTATCAGTCATTTAACTTTGCTCCAATTGCACTAGCTACTATGCTCCAATACTACCGGCAGAACTTCTTGCTTAGATGAAAATTAATTCGTTAATGGCAGGGAGCGGCCTGGATTCCCTCGTTGAGTAAGTACAGGGCTCGAATGGTGTATTTTTCATTGATAGTAGCTGCGTATCCCGTGTCTAGCCATTAATTTTGCAACAGAATACTACGTTCAATAATGGCACATAATCAGATTGTAATACTACTCATATCTCATTGTGTGGAACTATGAATTATAGAACGAATAATATGCCACTTTAGTTTGACAAGCACATCCAGATCGACCGTATGTTTTGTGCAGTTGACAGTTTACTGAGCTACCAGACGCGGAAAATTCAATCACTCATAAAGAGATTTATAAGCTTCTAATATATTTATACTAAAAAAGAGTTTTATAAGATTGATACAGACTAGAATTTATAAAAAATACAAGGAACAGTATGTCTCTGGGCGCTTTGTGAGGAAGATAACGTTACAGGTATCAAACGGAAGCCTTACGACACCGGAAACATATTGACACGACGCATTCAGAATATCCACAAATAACCGCAACCCTTACTCTATACATAGGCAGTGTTAAGTAGTAGGGATTTACTGGTGGTTTTAAAGGGCCCATCGAGATCCGTGCGGTTACCGTCAACGGACACCGCGGAAGGGCTCCGGTATCGAGCACTCATAAATCAAGCAGCACACCGCCCCCGGCAGTCTGCCCTGACCCTGCTGCCTTTGTTTACCCACTACGTTACTTTACTGATCACCTTCAGATAAAAGATGTTTAAGAGCATACAATTTAAACGATATCCTGCTGAATATTTATATTGGTTCGTATCTACTTCGACTATCGACAAAAAACGACATACCCTTTTAACATGAATGGATTCAAAAACTTTTTGTCAGCACTGACCTCGGCGCGTTTTCGATAATCGACGTCACACTCACAACCGATACAATCGCCACCTAAAAGGCCATAATAGGAGCGCGGCGATGCAGCGTCGCGATCGTAATCAACCGAGGCCGGTCGGCCGGTGTGTTGCTCCAGCGTCGCTGGCTGTGTTGTGCGTTTCCAACTTGGTCAGATTGTACTGTTCGCTGAATCGGCCGCGTGCTGATTCAGATCGAGGTCTGCCGGGTCGCTGGGCATCGCAACTCGCTAGTTTGCGATGCCCGCGGATCGATTATCGCGCGTCACGAATTGCTGGCGAATCAGGGTATCCACCGCACGCAATGTCGATTGTCGCAAATAATCTATCCTTTGAATTTAAATAAACATATTTTATTTGCTGCAAAACTAGAGATAACCAGATATGTGCGATATAAGCAAAAAATAATAAAACAGAAACATACGATATTAATAATCACCACTCCATAGGCGTTTAATTAGCAGTAATTTTGCTTCTGACAATACTGCGATGCAACATAAATGTAAGCCAAAGCTATAGATGTCTTCGTATGAACGAACCCATATCTATGAAACCGTAACATCAAATACAGTGCTTCTAGGAGAAACCTCATAGGAACAAATCAATCAAGCAGATGGGGCATAGAGTCTACGTACAGGCATTATCTTCCCAATTGAGGCGATCATGTAACAATGTCCATTAACAATCAATCAGGTCCAGTGGATAGCAATTACAGCCTACGGCCAACACATCTTTATATTTGTATAGAACATCGCGTCAGATTATATGGCAACATAATGAAAGTATAGTGCAATCATAGACTGATGTCATTTCAAATTGCTTGGCCTGAGGAGGTGAATATCGACGATTATTACAGGGCTTCGATCAGTCCTGTGTGTGTCCAGTATCAGTGATACGTCGATTCCCGCAGGGGCCAACATATTCGTTTATTGTTGTTTGCAAATAAACGGTTTAGTCCATCCATGAGACGCAGAAGTATGGAACTAATGTTACCCGTCATGTACGGTGTCAGCTCGGACGGTTCGCCCGGGGGGTTGCGTAACAGCCTAACAATAGTCATTAGCAATCAATCAAGCCGACTCTGGTGGGTGGCTCGGAAGGCTCGCCTCTAAAATTGGCCCTTGCGGTAACGTTGAGAAACGTTGTTTGCCGTGCTATAACGTGATATAGACATATACTTAGTTACATGCTCGTGATCGATCTGATACTTTCAATTTTGGTCAGTATAAAACTCGAGCGCCAACCGCACACCTCAACGAGATGATGCGATGAACACAGGGTTTTATCGAAATTGTGGGCAAAGATACGTCGATTGCTGTGGTTGGCGGCACGCGTTCTGAACACGTACGGGCAATTGAAAACAGCTCCGGTTATTGCGGGAAATTCAGGGGAATCGAGATGCAATTGATGCTGCCGGCCATACTGCACAATATATTAGACGGGAGTGTCGCTTCTCGAGTCACGCCTTTGGCCGCCGGAGGTGTCAGATGGGATGTGCAGTTAACCTAAACGAAATAGGATTTTGTCTGTGTCAGAATCGAAAATTTCCTAGAAGCTGCCATAAACTCAGAGAATATTGGTAGTTTCAAAGTTACATTGTTGTAATGGCGAATTGCTGTACCATAATGTGATTAAGAAAGACACAGCGATATAATGACAACTTTATTATGTTAGGAATCTCCCGGATCTTATGTACTGTGAGGGTTATTACCCTGACGCGTTCATTATAAACGTCCGGTGGTCACGCGTTGCGTATCAAGGTACATGGGATATTGCGACATAAAACTGTACATATCCACGTACCTATAAGTACTTACATATTACCGTAAAAAAATATCCAGTCAACGGTTAAGAAATATGTCAACTCCCAAAAACGGAGGATCGCGCTGTGGAATTTTAATCGATGTCATGCTTCGAATGTGGCCCAAGATAAAAAAGGTCCGTCCCTTGGCTCGTGGAGTACGGCATTATCGCGCGTCATCGAATTCAAAGGATTACCTACCTGTCGAATTTTGATTTTCGAATTATGTAGCTGATTTACTTAATGAAGCGTGTTGTAAGATTTCTTTATATGGCGCGACGGCCAGCCATTGCCGTACAAGACTTTCTGATTGATAACTTACAATTAATTTAAGGCATTTAACATGCCGCTTTTTTGTTGTGTAAATACGACGATTTTCCTCTACATCATTAATAGCGTTTATATTTTTATTCATGCTGTGTTTAAAATACCTTAAATGGTTTGTTCTTTCTATAGGAATGGCTTTAATGAAAAGTCATGAATGATGTATAGCATGGCGGTTATCGTTGTAATAGATCCATCCTATTAGTATTGTTTTGTTAGTAGTTTCTTTCGATATAATATCAACAAGAAACAATAGGGCGGTTCAGGCCGTCCGTCGCGCGTCGCCCGTGGGAAGATGCGAGATAACGCCACAATCGGCACTTTCATCCGATCACGCATGATTTAAGTGCGAACGACACTACAATGGTAGCGTAACAGTCACGTATGTCACTAGATAATAATGGCTTGTATGTTTTTGATGAGTACCCCTTACTTCGCTAGACGCACTAATGCTATATTTCAATAACCTTGTTTGCAGTCTAGGATAGAGGTTAAAAAAGTTAGGATGTTTCCGATTTAAGTGATCTGTAAATAATTAAATAAATATAAACTTTAGCTATTTATGCTATGCTTCAACAGCTTCAAAACAAAGCAGTTATATATACAAAACGGGTAAATAATAATTATGTAAAATAACAATGCCTGCACAAATACCAAGACCTTGACATGGCTTCCATTTTATTATTAACACCGAAGCAGTTCAGGGACGCGAAGGCATCCCCTCAAGTTTGCCTACATTATAAAAGTCTTACTAAGCAGACAAATTCGGTAGGAACACCTACATGATATGACTGCCGTGTGTTGCCGTCGGCGATATCGCCGGGGTCACCGACAACCCCTCGGCGACGACCAAACTGTGACGAGTCACGCCACTGTAAGCTCCGCTTTGTCATTGTGAAGCGTGCTGCATTGATTTTTGACAGCGTAAAGAACTTAACATATGGCATTGCATAATGTCCGGTTTATTGTTACGAAAGTGAAATACCAACAACTATCAAGATACTAACGGCGTCCAGGATAAAAGAAAAGTTACCTTAATAACTAGGGCCTTTCAGATATACCGAAACGTGGCAAAAGAATTTACTAATAATATTATAAATAATGTTGTCTCATTAGTCTAGTGGCGACATGTAGACGAATTGAATGTGTTGTAACAGAGATAAAACTGGAATAAATTGTGAAAACGGACAAACGTGAGAAACTAACATGGAATCTCCGGTTAATTGAGAATGAAATTCTCTATTCGTATGGATTCCTGCAGTAATCAGCAAAATTAATAGTGCATCCTTTCTTCACAGCTATAACGAGATAAAACCTTTAATTGAACAAATTAAACTTTATCAATTACTTTCATATATTATCTCGTACTGAGTAAAGAGTTCAATAAATAATCGTTAGTAGTTTAATAAGTAAATAAATAAAAAGCAATCGAAAGATCTAGATGAGCATTTAAATGGTGAAATCAGCCAGATAAATTAATTATCATGGTCAATCCGTGGGCATCTGAATGAGCAATTGTCTTTATTTATATGACTGTACCTGTAATCCAATATTTATTGCAAGGATTTCGAACACAGTCGTATGAAATGTATTTACAATCCGTTATAGTTTATGCTTGCGCACATTAATACGCAAGATGCATATTTAAAGCGAAAGCAGGCTTGAAAGACGCGAATGCTTATGTACTTCTGAAGTTAAAACAATAAGAACACGGTGATGAGTTTCGATATTCGAAATGTCTTTTCGTTCGCTCTAGTATAGGCTCTGATCATAGGAAAAACTGCAATACCTGCATTTCTGATCGTTCAAATTGTTTCTGTCTTTTCAGTTCGATAGTTGAATACTGTTTTTTTAGTCAATGTTTAGAAATATTATGTTATGGAATGTTAAATAAAGAAAGCTACAAAAAGTCATATCTTAATTGAAACGTTAAACATTTGTTGACAAAGGTGTCAGGACATTTACCGTCTTTAGAACTGGAACGCAAATGAATATTAAAGCTCAAAATGAAATAAAGGATAAGACAACAAAGAGAAAAACTCAAACAACAAATATCTGAACGCGTAATGGAATCTACTATCAACACCCACTTTTATGTCCCGTTGTTTCGCTACAGACTTCTGCCATTACAGTCTTTTTTCTCTGTCCTTTACATCCGACATACTGACTCCTTTTATTTTCCTCAATTTGTGAAACTTTTTGCTGATAAACGCATTCTTTTACTTTAGCAAAAATGGTGAACATTCCTTCTTGAAATAAAAGATGTTTTTGGAAAAGTAGAAAGGTTTGAAGATATCACGTGTGTGCAATCAGAAACATTTCCGCACGTGGTGCACGTAAATAGATATTCTGCGCTTTCAGTCTATAAATTTGTCGGCGTGGAAGCGAGGGTTGGTATTATTTAGCTGGAGCTTTCATAACAAACGTTTTAGCTGCCAGTAACGAGCGATAAATCTAGTTTTAGTGCGAGGTCGATCAGTATGAAATCGCTACCGGCTGTGGTTTCACTAATGCGTACACTGCGCAGTAACCCGTTTGACCACAAAGCGCCAATGCTATGTATAAAAAATATACAAGACCATTTTTTTTGTTAATATTATTTGTCTTTATTGTCAACCTTAAATAAGGCGCCACTTATTGGTTAAACATTAACGTTCAGTTGCGGTTGCAAAATCTAAATCGGTTTCCAAAATTGCAATTTTAGCTGAAAAACGTGACTTTGAGCCGTACTTCCGTCTGTGTTACTTAGAAAAGCTTAAGCAATATGGCAACAAAGTATTTTTTAAAGTTCTTACCTAAATGTCTCAATTTTGGTTCAACGAATAAAATCTGACCGCGCAGTGTGTCGTAAAAAACAAGCTCTTACGTTGTTTCGGGAACGAGGTTGTTGTAACAAAAATCCAAATAAAGTTTTGTGACTATCGAGTATTTACAACGCTGGTCCAGTTTCGACTTTACCCAAAGCACAAAAGTCATTACTTAGGTAAACGGGACAGCGGTTAGTAACCTAGACATAGTGGCTCGACCTGTACGACGCGTATCATTACTCACCAACATTGACATTAACGAGCATGTTTTGATTCCAAACGTAAAAAAATCTTCTAACAATTTTTCAAACCACGCGAGAGCCGCTATGTTAATATTATGTATTCAAAAACATAGAAAATAAAGTAACTCATTGACACAAGAACGATAAGATTGTGTGCTCGCTTTATTGGTATTACGAAAAGCTTTCATTACACGCACTGTTCAATATACAGATGAAATCACCACGAGGCGGAGCGATCGAAACTCGTCCCAATATTCATTATGTTTAGGGTTTGAATTTCCGTTATCTAACTGTAGGCATTGAACTGTTACGTAACGTATATGATATCACGTTGCGGGGTAAACGATCCGACCTTCCACACGCATCGGTGGACTTTCCCGCAACACGACTACATTAGATACTTATGTTTATAACAAACACTCGCTATCTACAATTATTATGGATAGCTTTGATCGTTATATGTGCCACAAATATTACTTTTTATTCCTTTGTGGACTTTTCTTCTTTTCACGCTACAGTATGTTATTATTGATTTTCTTTTTATTTCTAGGATAGGACATTAAATTCATTTCCAGTTTTCAAGACTGATGAAATAGAAGATTACGATATTGACATGACATTAAATAAGAATATCTATCAAACGGTAACCTATGTAAACGTTGTGTTATACAACTTCTAACTCAGCGATGCATAATTTTGTTTAAGATATAACTTGCGCGAAGGCTACTCTGCTAAGGCATTTAATTATAATTCCAATAATTCCAGACGATGCGATATTAAATATACATGGAAGCAATTGGCTGCAAAGTTTATTATACGTCAAGCCATGCGTTTGTAGGTCGCACACGCAATGCCGAAGGCAATTCAATTAAAACATCTCATCCCCTCACACTTGTCATAATCTTAGAAAGTCGTCAACGTAAAAATGTTGATAAAGCCATTTGCCGAAAGTAAAAATAACTTCTATTATAAGCAAACATTTTAGTCTTTGTAGCAAAGCTGTCTACACAAACACTATTCTTATTTGCTCATCTTATTTCTAACATATTTGCTTGTTCCACCAGCCTGTTATTTCTCAAGTGGCAAGTGACTTCGATTACAATATTGGGTTTATGAAGATACTCCAAAATTGACAAACTATTTTATTTTGACTCGGGACTTTCTGTGCCAAATTCTTTCCAAAACCACGTGTCCATTCTCAGTAATAGAGAAGAGCTGAACTTTCCACAAACTATACCTAAATAGGCATCACGTGTCCCCGGGCCCCCACGTGTCGAGTATCTCCCCTGCACAGTCACGTGTGCTCGCTTAGGAGCCAGGAGCCAAACCGCTGCTATTTCTGTATGCGACTCATCTCTCAATTTGTTACTTGCTGGATAATGACGTCCTTTTCATAAAACATAATTATTCAGTAACTGTAACGTTGAGACGTTGATATATTTCATTATGTGCAAGGTAACAATGAACATAATTGCATTCGGAATGTATTACTGGGATGCTTAATTCATGTAATGGTAATGAGACGTATTTTCCGTGGATGCATCGGTAGTTTATCTATACGTGCACTCGTGTGTTGCTCTTGGCAATCAATCAGTTACTGTTTAAAGCCCGAAGCTAAGCAGATTAACATAATGGTATGCTGTTTATTCCGTTAATGAAATAAGAGATATGCCTCGAAAGTCATTATCTATTCTACATGTAGGTCCATCTTGGAATATAGATGTTGATGTATCTATGAGTAATTCGAATCTAAATCTCGAATGCGGTAAAACACTTTACATCCCAAGGCCAATGGGCCAATTTAAAAGTGCTTTATCAGGCACTTAGGTCCTTGTAACGTACAAAAGCCGAGTGATCAAATAAGGAAGAAGATAACGGTGACCTCTTAGCATCTGTTATCTCATGTTGTGTCTTACGGTGATAGCGACGTAATCTCGGAAAGTCGGAACAGATTCATAAAGCTCCAGCTTTATCTGTCCTTACCTCCCAACTGTTTGATATTTTCGCTTTACTGCAGCTTTGCTAAAGGCCTTTAAATTAATACAGACCATAGCACCATGAAGCCTGTTTCAGGTAATCACTGTTATCACGTCCAGCATTTAATGCAAACAAAAATTGTCCTGTCGTGAAAGAAAAATGTATTACTCAACCAGAAGAATTCATTCCAAGTTCAAGATCTTTAAGTAAAGAAAAAGTAAATACAATTTACATAGACTACGAAACTAAACTACTCAACATTCGAATTGAGTGTCGTATAATTTAGCTCTAAAAAGAAACTTCATAGACTAAAAATTGATTCTCTGACATGAGAGAGACATCACGATGGCAAAGTTTTCATATTTGTTATTTTGACAGTTTTAAAATGGAAGATGATTTAGGGTTTGGAAAGCTCATTGACTGAACACATCGAGGTGACGCACCATCCCGGAGGCATCGGTTGGCAGCACGAGACAGAATCAATCGCGTCGAGAGAGCAGCTAAACAACTTTCTCACCGCTCGCGTATCGACGCGGGACCGGTGCGTACGAGTACGTTTGACGACGCATAACGCAAACTAATAGCGTTTTCAGTCACAACTATGATTTTGAAGTACATTTCAAGAGTCGGATTAGGCGTCTCAAAATGGCCAAGCCTAAAAAGATTTACTCTCGATTTAGTTGATGTAGAACATCTTTGAAACGATCTGTATCTGTGTCAGGTGTTTCCCCAAATTAGTTTAAACATTTGGTTTGAATTTGTTGAAATAAAATTAATGTTATAACAAAATTAAATATTCCCTCTCTATCTAATAGATATGATCGGTAATTAATTAAAGTAACTGTCTTTATGACACCATTTTGCAGCGACAAAAATGCCAGTTTATTTAAATGAAAACAGCAATAAAACTCATTCAACTTTTATTGATAAAAGCGGTTAATCACTTTGTTATAAAAACAGTCGCGTTTCCTATTCATTGACTTTCACGTTCCACATTAATCAAGTGATCAAAGTAAATCGAGGTTCCTTTGATCTGTGCATCTTTGAGAGATTTCTATGTTTAGAAATCAATATATCTTCCAAATCTCGGATAGGTACTACCTTGGATCTATCTCCAATCTACTACCTCTACCTACTAATAGCAACGTTGGATGTTTTTACCAAGCGGTCAATTAAAACAATCACTCGAAAAATAAGCAATTACGGGTCATTAATTAACGTATGAATGCTATTCGCTCATGTCTTGACACACACTCGCTAAGTGCAAGAACATCGGGAAACGCAACACTATATCGGCTTTCTCTTGCGACTCGAACAGCTTTATCGGCTCGCGCCCATAGAAAACTGCCAGGAGAAAATTATGAAATCACACCATCGAGCCGCACCGAGCACCGCGCCTGTCGCAGACTTACACAAATGAAACTTTATTTGCTACGCCCGCTTTATATTGTAACGGTTTACTTTCATATATTCATAGCGATATTATTCGCTTCTTCCTCAGCGTGGGCTTGGAGGCGAGATAAACTTTCATGAGCATGCAGATACATCTCGCGATTCAAGGAAGTGATCATACCAAAACGAACAACGGAGAAATTGTTATTACTGTGTGGTGGTTATATTTAATTTCGTCCTTAATTAATATGGACCTTAAGGTGTTTTTAGACGTACTGAAGGAAATACGAACAAAGACAACGCCATTATCAGTTCCAAAGTTCAAAAAAATTGATTGTACTTTATCGGTTTTATAAAAGGTGAGTTGAACGCCCTGTTAATGTGATGTTTTTAAGACACAAAGAAAAGATTAATTGTTATTTAGGTTCAACGATTAATTTTAATGTTTTGGTTACTGAACTTTCTTAAGTAGATTGTCGATAGCCGAATAAAATATTATCTTAATCTTATTAATCAGAAGACATGAATTGAGGGCATTAAAACTTATTGTTGTTAGAACTAATGATGTGAATAAATCACAAATTACGATCACGTTGTCACATTTCGAAATAAAACGACACACGATGTAATAGTAATGGAAATCAGCGTGTAATTCTCTATAATCCGTACACAATGGTTAAGATGATTTGTTATTAAAACCGGACCGGTTTGGATGCGTCGAGACCGCATGACGTTCAATCCTGAATACTTCATTAGATGACTAAACGGAATCGTTAATAAACGACAGAGAGGTGCAATATATAATCAGTCACAATAGATTTGCACATCATCCGAGGATCTTGTTTGACTTGACGGTCATCCACAATTCTGCTCTATAATTATTTGGAGCACTCGGTCATTTTCATTTTTTATTTGAACTCAGTATAATAAGAGGACGATAAAGAATCATTAATGCATTGTGTATTGAAATGTTGCGCAATATATGTCAAACATAATTACCAATAAGAAACTTCACATACTTTAATAAACAAGTTTATTATTCAGTTACAGGGTCAAATGAAGCCACAGACAGCCTTCCAAACTCGCGCGTTACGTGGAAACAGAATGGATTTTAATTTTCACTGTAACATAAATCATTGAACATTTAACATTAATCGCGTGAAGACATGCGATTTAACACTGCGCCGATACAAATCGTGCGTACGGTCATAAGAAAAATGGATTTTTGTTGTTTTTTATTTTTATTTCTCTCACAACGATGATTTGCACGATCCTCGGCAGTACGTCGACCCAGCTGCAGCATCCACCACAACTTTTAAATTAAATTGTCCATCGGTCGTTTGTCTTCAAATATGTCTCGGCGTGTGAACAAATGAGGATCGCTCATTGTTTCTTTTTTCTGCTAAAAAGGTTCATTAGCACTTACCAGTTTGAAACAAAAGGATTTAAATAATTTTGCTCTGAGTTTATGTATATTCATCAACAATTTAACCCAAAAATAATGTATTTGGAGCAAACTCTCTCGGCTTTTACGGTAGGGGCTACCGAACACATAAACGGTGCTAAGCCTGGCATTAGTGTGCCCAATTAGAAAAACATTTCAACAAGCTAATATTGTTTAGGTATTAACAGAACCAGCGACTTTGAATTGAAGAAAAACATCTTTGTTTGTTGCGATACGGGTGCGGACTTGTTTCGTGGCTTTAATCGAATTTTGATAAATCAATACGATTAGACATTTAAATTGAACTTTTAAAATAAAATTCATGGTGCCGCCCAAGAATCCGACCATTATACAAAGGATCGAGAGATAACGAATATTTTTTTATACTAAATCGATTGTGAACATAAACAAATCACTGGTTATAAATCTTTCCCTATCGCCAGTAATATAAAGGCGTCGATCTCCTTTCCCATGAGAACGAACTTTTCTAAGGCAAGGAAGCCAGTTTTCTACATAGAGGAGATCAAATCTGCTCAAGCATATAATATTAATCCGGTGCGGTGCGGTAAGGCGTCATATCTTGCCGGGCGAGTGAAAGCCGCGTGAAACTTCCGAACGGAAGCCAGTCGGCTTTCTACCCCGCCTCCTGTCGCAGGCGAAGAAAACTAACCCTGTGCAACTACTGCCGCATAGATAGGGCGTTGACAGCTATGCGGTTTACGATCCCATTTAAGTGTAAAATGTAATACAACACTAAACTTTCCACGGTACAATGTTGTGAAAAGTATAAGAACTTGTTTCTGAAGTTAATATCCGACTACTGAATCTTTCGCTCTAACTTCCTTACTTTATCGAAGTTTGAATATATTTTATTAGTTCTTGTTGCCTGCAAAGACGTTCTTTCTACATCGTAATAATCTATAATAATATTTTAAAGCTAAAGAGTTTGCCTGGAACGCGCTAAGCTCCGGAATCAGACCTGATTTGGAAAATTATTTCTGTATAGCCCATACATCGAGGAAGGCTATTGGCTACTTTTTACCCGGGTGCGCGGAGATGATTCCACTAGAAGTAAATGAAACCGCTGGCGGAAGCTATACAGTCATAAGTTTTGGAGAACATATGGTTAAAAATGTTCCTCTCAATAAGTATCGATATTCAATAGCTGCATTGTCTGCTGCATATTTAATACTTAAAGTCGGTTTGAATCTCTGCTTCCGTTAGCGAAGAACGTTCGAGGACTCCAATTATTTCCTGCATATTTCAAAATTGGTAGATGTGATGGAGTTCCAATTGCTATTTGCAAGTCAATCAATCACTTTAGACAATTCGATGTCATTGCTCTTATTAAAACAGCAAGTTTTACTCGCCTGCAGTCGAATTTATACGGAACCTCTTGCTGTTATTATTTTCCGACAGTTGTAGGTCTGTAGCAGTGTGGGTATGTACACTAAACTCTTAAGTACTTCCACCAAAATTTGATCTCGGGCGCAAGCGCAGGCCCTAATAGAAAATAAAGCCATAACGTAACATTACGAGCCATAAAGCATTCGCAAACCCTAGAACTACGAGGAAACAACGCAGAACCAAGCATCGTGTGTTCCACGGCTATTACGCGTAACATTGTCTACATGGTGTTATGTTTACCTTACATTGTCGAGACAATAATATACAAGTGGCGATTTTCTATAGCCGAGCGAGCCAAGGTCACCCGCCACGTGCGATCGTCCATTGTATTGTGTGAACAGAGTTTCTTGATTTAAATAATTATTCTACTCTTTTCTGTAAATTACAGGTTTGATGTCGACACAAATAATTTCCTCAAAAATTGGCCTTTGGGATAATTATTTTGGTCATGTGAATACGTAATGAAGTGGCCTAGCAATTTGTTTGCGAAACGAAATGCCATATTTGAACGACCGTGAACGTTTTTTAAATTAGTTTCAATACGCTTAATTTGTTGATTTTACAACTTTAAACGTAACATTTAAGTTAAGGGCACTTGACCAAATATGGAAACTTGGAGGAAACTGGAAACAACATCTTCCCTTCAGAAACTCTATTCACAACATAGCATTTACAAAACCAAGTCCAATTTTTCCGGCGTCCTCTAAATCTAAAAGGTCAGGGAGCGGATCCTAAGTTGGCAATAAATATAAGTTACTGTATCCGCAGTAACGTCACATAATGTAAGTATTACAAAGCTGTGCCTTGTAGCAAGTGTCGCAACGGCAATAAAACTGTAATAATGTCCGCGCAGAAACAGTAATGCCTCGTAATAACGCGTGATATGTGAAGTTGCGTAAACAAATAACTGAATGTACGATAACACTGCGAGATTTATGAGATCAACTCGAATTTGTGCTCCAGATTCGTGGATTACGAGGCGCGTGAGCAATCTGCATTGGATATAATAGTTCCTACAATTGTATTGCTAGAATATTCTGTCATTAATCTTCATACGGGTCTGCAGTTTTGATTGTGGATTACATAAGACGCATCAATCAATTCAACAGATCTACGAGTAATAGTTCTATCTTGTACATTTATTCTGTAGTTAAATGTAAATTGCATCCATGACGAAATATTTTGCGTCTAAATCTAACGAGCGAATATGATATTTACGTTCAGGTACGAATCGTAGATAAGAGTAGAGCGTACAGGCAAATATGAAATAAAACCTAGAAACTGGTGTTGATACTTTAACTACTTGTAATTGAATATTTAGCAAATAATAATTCCAGCGATTCATAACAAGCGCTAAAGACTATGATTGACAGTGTCTCGAGGATACATAGAGGTTACATTTTAAAAATAACCAAAGAGTGGACTATAATCTCTGTAGTTAGCCGGCAGTGACACCTGATAAATCGACCGTCTTGGAACAAAAACACTTCCAGAACAAGCGTAGTGTTGAATTACATCTACGTATTGCGTTGGCCGCGGTTGTCAAATTAATTACGAAAAAAAAGAAGCTTAGGTATTCGTAATATATGAAAAAAATCATGGAATAATTAACAATAGCTTTGTGACAATTAAATATATCAGAATGTTAGCGTGGAAAAAAAAACACGTGTTGCGAATGTAATTTTCGCAGTTTCATGAAAGAGCAATAAAGATAAAAAAATAAAGCAAACATTCGAAACAATTATAGCACAATTGACCAAAACGTCCTTGTGAGCGCTCTATTCTGTTCAAATGTTTAACAAATGGCTTCATGTAAGTACACGTAACGAAACAAGAAATTAAAGTATTGTTTTTCTGTTTTTTTGTTTTTCTTTGAAATCGTAACTGTAAAGATTGGGCATGATGCAAATGTTTTAATCTTCACGTTTGTAATAGTTTTTCCTTGTCACAGGAAAGGAAATACTGGAATTAAATGGATAGAATCAAAAACTAGATAGAACGCGTCTCAGATTAAAAGTAACTTTCTCTTTATTCAAATCATGGACTGGTCAATCAGCATCGCATTTCAATAGATTATCTAACGTATTTCTGCGGTGGCCGGTCGAGTTTTGTCAACAATTCGCACCCAAACGTGTCCGTTGCAAACGAGAGCACAATGGTACATGCGTAACCGACTACCAGCTGTTGTACCACAATAGAGAGTCGCTTTAGAGAGTTACGCAAACACCTCCACTTTGTTTACAAACTATTTTTTGAATTTTCTTTTTCCAGCCTCTTAAGTATCGATAGTTTCCTTATTGTGTTGCTCGTAACTATGATTCATGACAATGGTAGCTTTGTAACGTAAAGCGGTCATTTTCTTATTTTTTCTTTTACATTGTTGCATAATGTGGTTCATTTTGTAAATGGCCTCTGCGTAACTGCATTGCCAAATGATGCCATATATTAAAATTAAATTACGCTCTATAAAATAGGTAACAATAAAATAGTGTAGAAAATGAGCGTTCAAGTACACGTGTATAACTAACCAGTATATCGAAACATATCAAATTGAAATAAAACAACCACTATTACATCAGGACATGGTAATTTATTGTACAAAAATAGTGTGCGAGCGTGAACTCATGCCTCACAACATACACAAACAAATATTAAACCTAGATTTTATGTATAAAATGCATTCACTCAGTATGTTAGACATAGCCTATTTTTGTTTATAATATAGTGAGGTGTATCGTTGAGTTTTACAACCACGTTTGCTACGCCCCCAATAAATCCCAACACAACAACAGACTCTTGGGCGTTTGTTTATTCGATAAACGCGTACACAGACAAGAATATTACAGCACATTAAATATCAGACGTAATAACAAGTGCAGTTATCTAATCCGATTACTTATCGTTTGTAGTCAAAGCAACATCACTAGACGTATCGTCACGTAATAAAGAAGCTAATGCCCCCTTCCTTTTCGATAAAAGTTTAAAATTCAATGAAGGAAGCCCAACTTCATGGTGTTCGGTTATAGTTTAACGCACAAATAACGAAGGCACAGATAAATAACCCAATCCCTGAATGTACGCATTAAAACTGAATTTAAAGAAGATAAGGCGATGTAATAACTTCTCGTCTTCGCCCGAGTCTGTCGTAGAGATAAAAAAAGTGAAGCAAAAACCAATTTATCATGTCGTCCCACGCACGCGCCGAGCAAATATAAGCAAACATACATAAAAATAAAAACGTAAAACATAGAAACAGCCCGTAGAGTGTAAAACCCAACGATAGAGACTGCGTACAACTGTACGGTCCATGAATAACTTAGTTATATTCACATTATCTACATTATTATGGAACTTTATCTGGCATCACCTACTCCGCTGTACCCTTGCATAAACAAAAAGACAGACAAACATGCGGAAAAGGAAGAATTCTATTCGCCGGTAAGCAATGGATTTTACGATACTTTTTACAACTTACATATTAAATGATAATACTATCACGTTATTAATTTATTTCATGACGGACAATAAAATGTTATGTTAGGTAGTTCTATATGGACCTTGACAATGTCATGCCGTAATTGAAATTCTTAGTGGTAACTGAATCACTGTCGCAAAAGAAATCCATTTAGAATTATCTTGCCCAAGTAGGTTAGAGCGTATTTTCAGGCACGTACGGAAAAAAACTATAGTCATTACTTATCCCGTAAAAAATCTCTAAATCCTTAAGCGGCCCCTACTGTACACAGTTTTAAACTCTGATAAGAAGCTAGTGTAAAAAGTGTATATCATGACATCTTATAGCGCACCTGTTATGTAACTATGAGAAACGAACCAACTCAGAATTAACACAGTTTAGTTACTTAAAGTCACGTAACTTGCACGAAATAATAGTTATTTCAACACACAAAGATTTGCGATCGCGGCGATGAAACGTGATGTAAAGTGCAAATAATGATAAAGATGATGAGTTGTGTTGACGATAATGACTTCAATAACTATGATGATAATGATACTTTCGTGAATTTTATGGTCGGACGTGATGAATGCAATGGTCAAACGTGCCCATCGCTTACGATATTATAATAGCTTTAAAACCTAATAGTGCTTCAGCGTTCGGACGTGACGAATGTTTGTTTTATAAGGTTTAATTAGAAATACTGATAAGCACATCGATAGATTCTTAGATAAGCGCTCGACTGTCGGTTTTGAGTCCGCTTTTGTTTGGTGAACTGAATATTCATGTTAAGCATAATAGTTGGAGAGAGTTAAGACTTAGTTAGAATGAAAAAAGTCATTAGTGGTATGAAACGGTGTGCGCGCACGAGGCGCCACCCGGAACGGCGCGCGCGGTGAAAACCGCGGGAAACCGCAATAGTGAGCGCGCAGCCACAGCGCGAGAACCGTGTCAGTAGTGTGAAACGCTAATTGCACACGGCGAGTTATGGCGCGCCCGGCCCGCAACATCGCTGCACTCGCTCGTTTCACTAAATTGCAATTGATATATAATATATCATACATTGCTATCTTGACCGCGTGCACAACTTCGACAGAAACATTTCTGAACCTCATTCAGTTACTAACTGTACGTGAATCCACCGATCATACATTAACTCTTTGACATCGACGCCTACTCGCTCAGAGTAACTTTCAATAACTCATTCGTTATAATTTCAGACTTTCTACGTTGATGTACACATTTGACTTATACGCCTAACAAAACAATAATAATTCGGCGAATAATAAACTTCAACGTGTAACCAGATAAAGTCCCCCGTCAGTTTCCTACGCTATTGTTATCAATAAATTAATTATAGAATCTACAGGAAACCGATTCGGAGATCTCAATTTTAGTGGGCCTTGGATAGTGAGACGCTCCGTGCATGCCTCGCTGAGACAATTTGAGTCCAGCTCAAATGGCGAGCGTAGAGCCACCTGGACTGCTCGACAACACTAAAGTTCCACTTAACATATCGCGCTACTTGAACACGAGTGCCTCAGGCAGTAACTAAGGCTAAATCACAAATGTTGCGCGAGGGCTCGCCGGCTACGAATGCCGATGAACACCCCGTCTCAGACACATCCTCACTGTTTTTGCCATCTGGTTTAACACTAGTGTCAACTTTGTTGTTATTATCCACCGCACTATTCACTTTAAGATTTTTGCCCGCGATACATCTGCTCACAGCACTTTCACTTTTATCGGCGAAGAAGGAACGACGGTCGGAGTTCGTAGCCGGGGGCGAGGTCGAAAACAACTTGATTTCCAGGTCACGGTGTCCGTTCATCGAGGTGACGATTTCTGAGGAAATGTCTAGAGCGAGGGGCGACCGGGGTTCCGGAGAGCTTGCCCTTCTCGTTGGCGGGAACAATGAATATAGATTAGGGGCGGAATAAGTTTCACTTGTATTAATCTCTCGTCGTTCCGGAACCCGCGATGAAGGATCGCTCCAACTACGTCGCAAAGTCGTGTCAACTCCTCGTTTACCCAGAGGGCCAACTACTTTCATAGATTCTTCCAATTTAGTAGGTGCGAAATCACCACAAGAATTTTCATCTAGCAAATCTGCAATTGAATCTGCATCCCAAATTTGCCCCACAGGATCACAAAGACGACACTGACACGAACTAACTGCAGATTCCGCTGGCGAAGCAGCCTCAGCCAGACCAAATCGGGTCGCTTCCAACGCCTCCCCTAATGCTGAAACTCGATAGGTTTCTGGTACTGGTTCTGGGTACTCTAACACTTTTACATCCAAACGATAAGGCAAAGACATTTCCCGACAGTAAGTATCCTCATATATTCCATGTGACGAAGTTAACCCCGACACCGCACAATGATCAACATCACCGAGATCCAAAGCTGCTGCGGTTAAATCGTGCGGTACGATATTATTAGGTTTTCTATCCTTTTTACGTCGTTTTCGTGGTTTGATAATCCTTGGCAACATAGTCTCGGAGTTGGTCGAGCCGGAACTTTCATCGCTCGCGACACTGACCGCATCCGTGTTGTTGTTGCGTCCGCCTCGCGTGGAACGCGCTTGCTGCTGTTGATTACGCGGCCTGTTTCCCTCTGGTGCATCACACCGGTCTCTAGTGACATGCTCCGCTTGTGCAAGCGACCGATGGTTGCGCTGCTCCGGTGCAGTGGTGTACTTTCGTCGGTCGTGCCGGTTTTGTATGATGAGGGGTGCACCTTGTGCGTGCATAGCTAACTTGGACACTGGTGTATTCCGGGCCTGCGGTGGTGCACGTCCCGCCATCGATATGAGCGGGGCGCCGAGCCAGGCATTGGGATGCGGTACGCCATAGGGCGGATAGTAGGGCGGCGGGAAACCCGGTGCGGTGGCAGCATACTGAGGGCGAGCGGGTTCGCGGCGCCCTAAGGCGGCGCGCTCGCCCGGACTCATCACGCTAAAAGGGGTGTTTAACCCATATTCGTGAAAGTACGTTTCACTGTCACGGTAAAAGTCCGAGTTGCAACGCGATGTCGTAATCGTACACTAACATCTGAGGCGAGTAGCGGAATGCGCGCGTGCTATCGCCGCGACAGTCGGCAGAATACTGGAGTGAATGAGTGCGGTGCGAGCCGGCGGCGGGCGCGAGTGTTGAGTGGGAGCGCCTCTGACTCGCCGAGCCACGCGCCTATCGTTTGTGGCGTCGATGCACCGGAAAACTTTACAACCCTAATCGCTTTACAATTAAACTGCTCAACTTTGTTTACTTTCCTTGCGGTGTCGGGGTTCGGAAAAAAACCTAACTTTTTATTGTTAATTTAATTGGTAACGAAGCTGATAAAACTACAGCTACATTTTAACAGCTAGTAGGTACGTTTCTTTTTGTTTGATTTGTTGCAATGTATTTATTTTATCACACGAGTACACAGTGTTTATTTAAAAATTGCAATTGCGTTCCTGGTTATAAAATCAAGTTTATGTAATGAAATAAATCTTTGTAAAAGTACTTACCGCTTTCCCCGGACAGTTTTAGGGGCAGCGTTATCTTACCTGTAACAATAAAACAACGACTATTAAAGTGAAACACCGACACATAAGGAACTTAGGGTGTCCTAAAAGTGACATTATAAGTTTTATGTTTTAATGATAAAGCACCTTAGTAAAATTAATTTATTGGGTTGTAAATTCCTTCGAATACTGCTTTACATGAATGGGTGTTTAATGAAACACTTTCTTGCCCGGGTGACAATGTGTCGAATAAAATAACATCAACAGCCTTATGGACCAATAAAAATTGTGACACAGGATCATAAAAAAATTGTTTATGTTTTACCGTATTTTGGGTTTGTAAAATGAGCTACGTAAGCAACTTCACCACCTAGTGCCCAAAGTAGTTTGGGCGAGAAATCCTGTACCTACATTAAACTTAGCACTTTAATTAATCTTTATGTTTCCAAAAACTCTTATTGTTACATTGACTTCATATATTTTACATCAGCTAGTAAAATATATGCTTCCATTGACAAAAAAATAATTTTAAAATTCTCAAGCTCTATCGAATTTTTAGAACCATCAATATTTTATAAAAAGTCACTCCATTTAAAATAATAGTCATGCTGCGTCAATAAAAAGGTTTTATGATTTTATACTCTTTGTTATATTCATGCCCGTGACGTGTCCATCGAACTCTGAAGTCTCAGCGTTGGTGCCAGAGGGACGGTGAAAGTGAACTCCATGAGTCAGACAGACCTCTCTCTCGATAAACGTCAGCTTTGTGCATATTATCAACGTTTAGCTTGCGTACTGATGTGTACTTAACTGATAGCATGTGATTTCTTGTTGGCCTTTTTGGGGATGTTCCAATCTGATATCCTACAGGGAGCGCGTCAGGAAAAAGTCCAAATATAACGTATCTCTCCTACTACCACACACGCAAATTGAGAAAACTAAAATTGAAATTACGAAGCTCATTAATATTAAAAACAGAAGTCGTCAAAACACTTAGCACGCGATAGTACCACTCTACAATATGCAGATACGTCTTCAAATACATTTAGCATTTAAATCATACAATAACGAGAATTTCATCGACACGAATAATGAAAGTTAAATGAATTTGATGCGCACACGATACGTAATTGTCGTAAACAATTGTATTATATTTTGTAAAGTTTATTAGCGATAGCATCTTCGATAATATAAAATCGTAAAGAATATATACTGATTTGTTACCATTAGCAGATAAAGCGCTTTAGGCCACGCTAAATTGTTGATACAATGTGGTTATAGAGCAAGAAGCCTCGCAGCTTTGAAACATCAATAACAAATATTTCTTTTGTTTGGTTACTGTATAACAGTGTTGCAGCGGTCGCTGGAATAGATTTAATTTTATAACGACTAGCTATTGCTTCGATTAAGATATTTATTAATAGCCTGCCTTACAAAAAGCGAGATAGCTAAGAAGACTGTTCTTATACTATTTTTATATTGTTGAAAGTAAAGTCTTCAAATTAGACGTGCCTTTTTAAATTTAATCTTCAGTAAAAGATCTCACAACTTTTACAACATTCATTTATTTTCAAAGTTCTTGTGAAAAGCTGAAGGTAAACTATTCTGTCCGCTGATCCTATTTGTTAAGGTCTAGTGAGTTGGACAAAGAGGTCAAATAGAGAAAGAGTCTAACATATCATTTTAATAACGTGTCTGTCATTGTCACAGGAACAAAGACGAGTAAAAAAGTCACCTATCATGCAAACGCGTCGACCTTACCTTGGAGGGTTTAAATAAAATAAAAAATATAACATGTTGATTTGGTGTATTTTTACCGTATGCTTTAAAAAGGGGCGATACCACTATCTGTGTGGGCCACGTACATAATTTTATAAAGAATGATATTATTATTATTAATGTTTCGTTGGTAGGGGTTGACACTGGGGTTGCAGTGGTTGATAACTATAACTCCGCAAGTTACTGACTTTCCTTTACAACTTTATCCTCACGTATTCTGAAATCATTCAGCAAGATTGCTAAACTTTTTACTCGCTTTCCATAAATGACTTTATCTGGGCGCCAATCCGCGCGCAATAAACTTTAGTACGTATCCACATGTGCCGAGAGACAATAATAGCGTGCAGTTTATTTCACGTAACATCGCAGTGCATCGTTCAGATCGTTCACGGCGGATCAGAGAAAGTGTTCAGATTCATTGACCCTTGCCGTCGCGTGCTTAGACAAAATCAATTTACCATCCACTCTCGCTCTCGAATATATGCGTTAACCGTGTAACACTGTCGTTATTACGTGTTACGGTTGTTACGAGAGCACCGCTGATTACATCTCTAAGGGAAAGCTATTAGCTGTATATCAAACAGGTCTGTGCGCTACCCCGAAGGCGTCATCATATTTTGATGGTATGCACGCTTTCTCTTTAGCCGGATGAGCCCACTGTCAAGTTGCAGTCATTAGAAATGCCGTCGTGTATAATTTGTAGCGACACAAGCTACCAAACTCTAAACTGCTTCAACAACATAGCTAGCGTTTAGCCACTAACGTAACTGACTATTAATGTGTCTGAAGAGGGATTTCCAACATTTTTCATAGCTGCTAACGATCGAAATCGATTAAGACCAATTTATTTTATTGTATTTTTCATTGCAGTGAAACTCCCGTGATTGCTACTGCGGACGCCAGTCATGGTGAAGAGAAATTGAAATCACGTGAAATATTTGTTTCTCCAGTGTAAAATCGACGATTAGTGCTAATTTCTAGCAAAACTAAAAGGCCACAAACCGCAAAAGCTATTTTGGCTCCGATAACAAAACAATGTCGTACGCTAAAACTATTTGTTTTGGAGATAACACGAAGCCGATGACTTTTAAAGGTGTTAAATAATTCATCGACACCTATTTAGCGACAGCGAAAGAAAAAAGTATTACCGACCATTACATTCGAAAGTCAGCAATGTTTTATTTGCAGGTTAATTATCACCATTGCCGGATACACTTTCCATTTCCACTCCTTTCAATTTTTATCAACAGAAATTGTTTTGTATTGGTTTCCTTCAGTATTTATGTTAAACACATAAACTCAACCATTGATTACTGAGTCTACGTTTACTAATGTATTTTTTCAGACTTGGAATAACTTCACACTACCCTTTGAACGATAGCTAATCAATTACTTACATATAACATGGTTGGTACATACGTTGGAAATGATAAACATAATTTAATTTTCCAATCGCGTCCACGCTGTATAAAAGCTAATTCAAGGTCAGTTACACACAGTACACAAATCAATGGATTTGTTTGTTACGCTGACAATATCCACAGGCTGTCGGGACAAGCTAATCAAACAACTTGACAACCTTAATATATTTAAGGGAAGCCAGACCAATTTGTCCACGGAAAAAAGAAGGCCATGAACCGAAGCAAAAAAGGCATACCGAGTACATTTTTACCGTAAAGGGAATTTATCACTGTCAACAAAACTTCCTTAACATTAAACTTGTTTCGTTCAGTACTTAGTCCAAAATTTGAATTTACAATCGGCCCACATTTGCATTTAGCGCTTTTTACCAGTCATTTGCGCGAGCGCATGTCTTCCGGTGAATGTTCACGTAATTGCGCTTCCGTCAGTTGCAACAAGCGCCGCCGGCTCAAGTGTTCGGCCGTTTGCTCGATAACTGCCCATTGTTTACGCTAATCATCGATGTGTTAATTGCTATTTTAAATGGCCACTCCACATTATGCGTCATTCGTTAGCAGAGCGCGACACAACGTGTAACTGGTTAGCAAAGTGCAACGGTACCATTAAAGTGACAACATTATCTGTGAACTGAACGCCAAACCGGTATGCAACAAATGCAACGTTTAAACATACAATCTGCTTGAATACTATTTTGCAAAACAAAATGAGACTCGTGACAAAAGCAAAACAATGCTTAGATGTACCTGCGTTGTATCGAGGCCTAATGCGATTTTGATTGGCGCCGCTCAAAGCCTGCACTTTCACTAACGCGTGAAGCGTTTACGTTATGGTTTCTTAATCTTTTACATTCACTAAACCTCGTGTTTTGCGTATACTGCCATTAGTCGAGTTCTCGATTGAAAATCACGACGTGAATCGCATATATCTCAAACTAGCGCACTATTGAATCGATTACACACTTTCTCTACTTTTTATAGTTTACCAATGAAAATCGTAATGTCCTTCTATTTCGACCAAGCCACTTAACATTGGCATTCCGTAGCTATTTAAATTTCGGGGAACTGCCGAAAGGGTACTTTTAAAGTTCATAACGGTTTAAGACCAGTTTTAGGGTTTATTGCAAAAGTAGTGTCTAGGCGCACGCTGTATAATGGATGATCTGGCCAAAGAAATTGTAACTTAATACAAAGTTATGCGTTTTCGCGGCACGAGCTCACTTTACGAGGCAATAAACCATGACGTGTCGAGCCTCTATGACTGAGCAATATTAAGGTGAATGCTACGACTGGTAGCAGGAAATTCAAATAAAAAATGTTTTTTTGATATTCACCTAAATTAAAATCAGACACATTTAAAAATGTTACTTGTATTTTTTTTTTACTTTTGGACTATAAGAACTTTCAGAATTAAACAAATACATAAAAAAATACTTTGAGGTATTATCCCGAATTATAAGACCGAATATTAAATTAGGTAAAATATTAAAAAAAAACCTTTTATATTAAAGTTTCCCGCTTCCATCCGTCGCATTCACCTTAAGAACTATGTTCAACCTCATTTGTATTCCACTCATCCATAAATCGGAAGATTGTTGTATCCAAGTATCTGTACAGATGTCATTACGAACAGATCTATGGCACTAACTCGGGGTTTGACTATTAAGTATAAAGATCGTTGAATTTCAATACTAAATTCAAGTCATCACTTCTTATGCACAATAATGTAAGGGCTTTGAAAGCAAATCGCTTGAAATGCGAGTCTTGTGACAAACAAAAAGATTGTTTGCTTCAAAAATATCGTAAATAAACAAAGTTATTCCGAGTGCTTCGTTCGGTTAAATAGAGTTATTCAAACAACAATTTACTCATATTGTGTCACCTACTACAGTTCTCGGTTTTTGACGAACAAACTACAATGTAATTTTCGTCTAAATTATACCCACTTTCAAGGGCAACAATTTATTATATACATTTACACAGCTATTGAAGGTATCTCAATATATGCAAAGATAATTTTCAATACAAAATGTTACTACTAACTAAACATTACTTTTTAAGGTTAGCGGGACAAGTTGTTGGTTTGACTAAATAAATAATAAACACGGCGTCAGCTAGTAAACATTAATTGTCGTTCGACAAACAACAATTATTAACCTTCTTGGTCTTTTCAATAAATTATTCAATCAGAGAAAAATCAAGCAATCAATTAAACGATTACAAAGGACTGGACCTCGATGTGCTGTCTATTGTAAATAAAGCCGGTCCTAGAACCTGCCATCTTCGGAAAATGCTGCTACAAGCAAATGAACGAGGGTCATGACGTCATAAAACAATTTCCATTATCATTTAATAAGAGACATAACGGCAACGGGATTCTAACTTCCCAGAAAGCCTCACTGCACTTTATGTATTTAAAATCGACTACTTTATTTTTCATTTGGCAACCCACCAGAAATACCATGGCAGTCGCGAAACGTTCCGACCATAATGTGTTACCTTTTTTACCATTCGCAAAGATAACGGGTTGATGTTGAAAAAACGTGGTAGGGGAACAAAATGGAAGGGACGTTACAGTACACACCGACCTTCAGACTTCACGAGGACAAGGGCGTTTCGCCCTTGCACTTCACCCAACGTCCGCCCCTCTGAAGTTTCCCGGCTGCGGCGTGAGGTTTAATCAGGCGGCTCTTTATAGATTTGTGGCAATAACGAAGTTATCATAGTCCGAGTTCGTGGCAGGAAAGTTGGTGTTTAGGGACGAAGTAAGGGTACATCCGCGACCTCCAGACTTGCGCCCCGTCTCGACAAGGGCGCCACCGTGCCCTTGCATTGCGCCCAATGTCCGCCCTCTGCCGTAGTGTAGCGCCACGTAACTCAACAGGCTATTTAACGCGTCATTAACTCATTTATTCGGTGCGATGGCGCCTAATGGACCGGTTTATGCTTGCATTTTAATTTATTTCATTCATGTGATTAAATAAACTATTAAGAAAGTACATACCTATCTTTCATTGTTGATGTTCCAGAAAGCTAAGTTTGTAAGGTTAAGGAAGTGAGAGTGACTGTAGACAAAATCTAGGAGCTGTTTTTGCTGCCATCAAACAATAAAGTTTAGGTTTTTTTTTAACTGGATAACGCTAGTATTCATACTGTTGCCGAAAAACTAGTTTCCGGTAGTAAGCTACTTAGATACTTGTAGTGTAGTTACGTTAATAGTTAACCTGGTTGGTCAACTAAATCAATTGTAGTCTGATCAATCCGGATTTATTTTAATGTGAACTAGAAAAATAACAAAAACAGTTTTTATTTCAATTACGTTTGAAGACAATATAGGATGAATTAGACTAACTGAAGAATATAACAACCATGTAATATTAGATTCATCTTCTTTGTCATCTTGTATCTAATCCCGAAACAATATAATTCTCGACGAATCCCCCTCGTGCAGAAACTGGATAAAATTTACAATTTCTCTTTAAGCGTTCGCCCCTTATCCAGCGTAATATCAAAATTTATTATCTCTAATAGGTACTTTCGCAGGCTTTTTGTTAAAGTTAAAAAACCAGACGCATTTAAATTTCAGACTCTCATTTTCATTCAGAAAGTTATCCATTTTTCACGAGAATTTATTTTGAAAAGGCAGAGTAACAGCGTTGCGTATTATCTATTTTAATCCCCAGTCCAATTGAGCACCTGACGGCATTAATATTCAATTGGCTGTTTGACCTCGTTGGGGTGGCAACAACTCGTAAACAAGTACTTTAATCTTAGTTTAGTTCGAATGTTATCAGAAAGTGTGTAATCGAACCCCGACTAATACACTAGATAGGAAATTTTATCAGTCATCAATTTCAAATGGAATGCTTACATTATCATTATTAGAAAGTGCTTTATCGCGTGGGTTTCAATTTTATTTTGAGGCTTCATTAGTTGCTCTTCATGTGTACCTATTCAAAAATATGTTTTAGGACCCTTATTTTTTAGAGATGGGATATCATCAGACAACCCGAATCTGAAACTCGCTGTACCCACAGAGTGTCAGATTTTACTCAGTAAAAACCTTTATTTTCTCTGTATGTCCCAGGGCCGCGATAACTCTTTCTTAAAACCTCACAGCGACCCTAGCCTTTATTTAACTACAAAGAATTCAAAGAATTGACTGTGACGGCAACAAAACCACACGGACGCGAACGTTATTCAAATGCATGAATTAGGGAAGTTCCCTAAATTTGAAAAACGTCACAGTGCACGATTTTTAAAGGTAGTTAAATTACAAACAAGTTCCTAAAGAAAAAATGTCTATGAGACTAACATTTTATAACTTTCGTCAAAAATTGGTATCGGCTTTGAAAAGCAAATCATCTTAACCTTCATTTTTCCTACAAACAACAAAGCCGACTTATAGCCGCATAATCTGCCAGATAAATTTTCAGAAGTTATAATTAAAACTAATTTATATTTCTGGCCGGTGTCTGTAACTACGTGAGGAGTATACTAATGTCCGCTGATTACACCCGATCGTCAAAAAGCAATAAAGTTTGGGCAAAAATCGTTGTGGCCAAGCTGAACGTCCATAAGTGCGAAACTAACGAGTACGGTCGTGACTCGTGATGAACGTATACACTTGATAAATTAAGGATGAGGATATCGTACGAAGAGAGGATATTAATTCATGACTTAAAATTACTTCCTTTCATAAATAAATGCTTGTCTCTAATTGATTCTGTTGTTGTTTTGAACGAAATAGCAGTTACTGTAGTATATACTACAGTATATTGTAGCTACGATGTAAACAAAGAAACAACATAATCCCCAGAGCGTCGTCTCTTTTGTGTAAGCCGACACACTATGTTTACTGCGACCCCATTATAACCGCGCATAAACCTACAAACGCCAACTGTAAATGAAATGTCATGAAAATAATTTTCCAGTGAATGTTGTATTGTCAAACAACATTTCTCCCACGAGACTGCAAAATAATAAGAAATAATTGCTAACCGACATTCAACACTATACCGATATTTTCTAAAATAGAATGATAAGATGCCACTATTATTTCTTATTGTTTGAGACACGAGTGAGAATTAATTAAAATATTCTGTGAAAGCAATGAAATCCCATCCACTTCAGTAGTCTTTGAATTCAATTCAATAGTCGTTTTGAAAACGTGATGTGTTATGTATCTCAACATAAAGGTGCTGCATTCAATAGAACCTCCAACTCCTAACAAAAGACGCTCGTGTATAGTCTAACAAATGACTATAAACATTATTCAAGAGTCATTACAAGAGCTTGAAAAGCCAGAATACTATTACACAAGCAACGTAATTTACTTAACAAAGTCCACACAAAAACGGCATCACCGAACGTATGCTCAACAATACGGAGGAGGTAACATTTCGCAACGTCTCACCATAGCCGGGTGCTCTTGCGCAAATCGCTGTGACGTCAGCGCGTTTGGTTCCGGCTTCACTTTCGCGAAACACTTTCACCGGTCGGACGGGCCATGGCGCCGGCGGACGCTACGTGTGGCGGTGTCGGCCGCAAGCCACCCGGCCCATTGTCATTCTGCGCGTGACTATCGATGACCGGTTAAAAATCAACACCATTATTTATTCGGAAAACACTATTCACGATGTTACATGTGTCAGTTCAACAGGATTTACTCGTTAAATGCGTATTGAAAAGTTCTTTTGATCCTTCGAGTGACTTGATACTGATGGATAAATGTTATTGCAAGGTTGCAAGGGAAACAAAACGAATACAAAGTAATTATTATAATTCGTTATTCGGTATGAACAAAAATAAATGCAAGATTATTTGAATAAATTCTCTAAAAACAACATCAAAACCCGGAACATGCAATTGTCGGTTGTTATTTGGTATTTACGAGTTCTGTGGAACATCACAGATATTTCCTCAGACACACAAAAACATTGTCTAGCAGTGGCGTGCAGTGGGTTCTGAGTAAGGGTAGGCCAGGCTATAAATGTAAAAAAAAACTCACCAAATTATTCAGTGTTCAAATCACGATGAGAGTTTTCGTCCACTTCACTTCAAAAACTCACCAGTTAACGTAAGATTCAAAACAAGATTATTATTCCGTCCAGGCAAATGTTAGTTATGGAAGAAAGATTTGGCCACCTCAAATATCTTTCAATTTATTTGTGTGTATACAACCACACAGCCAGTGAACTGTTTCATAACTCTGAGTATTGAAATGACGAGTACGAGATGAATTATTGTATTTCTGAATTAGTTCTCGTAACTCCGGTACACATCTACCTTTAGACACAACTTGAATCTTATCATTATACGTTAGCTGTGAAAACTTACTGCTTTTAATCTCTAACAAACACACATTGTCAGCACAAACTTCACAATCTAGGACCATTGTTACGTAAACAAACAAATAAACTTTAATATTTAGACTACTTGAAAAACGAATTACTTAAAACTCACTACGAGTAATTTAAAAATACAAAACAATCACTATTTAAAAATATTCGCGCGATGATCGCTAGTCACAGAAACAATATGGCATCTTTGAAAAAAATAATAATAAACAAACGCCCCGATAAAATACTTCTAAATTAAATTTCCATCATTGCATAATGTCATGTTCAAAAATGATGTTTACAATATTTTTCGGATAACCTACACAAATACTAAACACTGACAGAAACAAAACACACGGAGTTGCCGACACTAAATAAATAAAAACTGCCGCAAACTTATTAGACCCGGTGGTCATTTTGGAAATAAATATTTATTATTATTATTTTGTATGTCTCTACTAGACCACGGGACTACAGAGTCCCGGATTTTTAGAAGGCGAACGTGGGGCCGAAGCCAACACGCTGAAGCCCTTTTGAGACAACTTTAATATATGTAATGGTGACACAAAACCGACGATTATCCCTATATACACTATAGAAATGTACCCAAGGACAACCCCCGGTTTGTGCTAAACTATTGCTAAGTATGGAAGAAAATTTACTTGGGTTATTGTGATGGGATGCTAGTGGACTAGGGAAGGGAAAACTATGGGGACTATGACCCCTGCCGATAACAATGTAATAAATACATGTAAAAATGGCAGGAGGAGACTCGCCAGCTCACTTACCGGGCCCCCGGGAACTAGTCGCTAAGTCGCAACAAGGGGGCAACGGGGACGTGAGCGGCTGAAGGGTGAGGTTGCCCCGGCCGGCTTTCTACCCAGATCACGCGCCTTAAAACCGGCATCAAGCCAGGGTCCAGCATCTCTGTGCCCACTCGCCACTTACCCGAGGCATTCACCCTCCGAGCATTGCTCTAGCGACTCCACTCTGGACGGCCAATGAAGGCAAGCCAGAGGCGGGAGACCTGTCCCCCCTCAGGGTTCACTCCGGCGAGCCGGAGATGAGGGACAGTATCCTCTCCCTGGAGCACTCGGTACCCGCGGGGTCGCTACTCCCCGACATCCGCCTCAGATGCCCTGCGGGCTATTATTATAATAATTATTGGAACTACGAAATAGGTATGACTATTGAGACAATTTTTGTGGTATGTTTTATAATTATTTTCATATTTTTAATATGGTGTTTATTTATTTGTTATAAGGAAATTATCGTTTATATTCTGTGGGTTTTTATTTATGAAATTGGCAACATTCTGCAAAGCTCTTCACTTTCATTCATTAAAAATTTGTGGCATGACCATTGACCAATCACGGCCATCTCCCGCGCGTCTATTTTTTTACATGTGTGCCGTTCATATACACGAAAACATGAACACACATATGCATAAATTTATGAATGGATATTCATGATGGATCAAGCAAATACTATCTAGCCGCACTTTACAACTTTCTAAGATTTAGTTATGTTTACTGTGTTCACAGTGTGAGTTACTCGAGCGCGACGCGACGCGCTGTTGCTATTGCTATGAGCATTTTAGTAGGCATTTTTTATTTTTCAATATGTTGTGTTTTGTTATTATATAATTGTAGAAAATGCATTTGTTTTATTTATCCGTTGTTTTGGTAGGGTAGGCTTAGCCTATGGGCCTATATAGAGCGCACGCCCCTGTTGTCTAGTAAGGACATTTATTACATCGTCACTTCGAAAGGAACTGGCACTATTGGGCTCTCTAATTTGGAAGCATGCGAAAGGCGAATTTCACCTTACTCGTGTACATGAGTCATACATAAGATATCATTACGTAACCGAGAAGTCGAATTTGTTTAGCTATTTTGGTCACGTAGAGCATTAAGAGTGCAATCATTTTTTATTCCACATCTGTTACGTCTAACATAAATGTATAGATATCTAATGTTTTATCGATGTTTACGAATCAGAAAGTTAAGACATCCAGAATCATAAAAAAATACAATTACGAGTTGTTGATTTTTACTACGTGAATAAACAATAAAAATTGAGAGAAACGTTTCGAATTACAATATGCTAAGCGCTATAAAAAGTAAGAACGTGAAACAGCTACAAATGAGGCAATTTCTCTTTACAAAAATCGTCACTTTCAATGTCGTTTCAATATGACCCCAACAGACGAAATAAATTCGTGACAAAGCAATCAGTCTTATAACCGATTTGTCCGATAGACGTCCACTTTCTTAAATATTTTTCTAGTGTGACAAGATTTTTTAGAAAACTTTATAAAAGTAGATTTGTTGATTGAATAAAATATACCCAAAGAGAAATTCAACGTGAGCATTGGGAGTGTACTTTAGCAATATTATTTTATTTTTGACTTTGCACTTGGGGTCAAAATAAGGCTTAATTTCTAAATAAAAGCGCAACAGTATTTAGAGTTAATATTGATACCAATTAAGAACTTAGTTCATGATAATAAAGCTTAGAACTATGAACATCACATCGTAAGAAAGTAACCGTTTAAAAGATCGATCAAATAGAAGGAAACATTCGAAAACGCAAAATCATGAAACGAAAATAAATGGCTAGAATTAGAAACCGCGCGCATCACTTTCGTTGTCAGCAATATGACAAGGCACATACTTTTTGAAAGAACATAATCTACTGTACAAATAAATGCCATACCTATCGATGAATAGAAGAGGTGAAGTCGTGTCAGAGAGAACATGTGAAGTAAAGGTTTAGATTGTTAGACGTAGAATACACTTATTATATTCTATACGTATTGGATTGACAATATTATTGTTACTGCACCTAAAACTGACTAGTTCCTCTTTCCAAAAAAGTCTTTTGAAAATTGTCGTTTGCTTCGTAAAACGATTAATTAATCGTATCTCTGAGCTAACTAGTCGTTCGTATTAAATAGAGCTGCGACACGTAAAGCAAATGGAGTATCGCCCACTCATACGCACCCATCTTTCGAGCACATCTTTCTAGTACACGGACATAAAGTCATATGACCGCCTCACCCCGATAATTGTAAGACCAACAATTAATATTATCGCAGTCAACGGCTTCTCACACTTTCTAGCTCCATTGTGCCTCATTGAGACAATCGCATCTCTTTATTAACTGTCGTGCACTGATGAAATCGCGACTGTATTATTTCTTATAGAAATGTGTAATCTAGATATAGCACTTTCTTTTGCGTATGTTAGAAATATATCAACGCCTACCGCATTGTGTAGATAGGCTGTTTTGAGAATGTAGCCGAGTTTACACAAGACAAGATATTTCCTACGATATGTCTGAGGATATCACAATAACGTTTTAATAGCTTGCACCTCTTTTGGCGCTCGTTCACACATGAAAAATTATTCTTCTTTCTTACCCAAGAAACATGATGCGATCGTGTGTTTGTTCGTACAATTATCAGTAACTAACAAAGTGTATTGCTCTTATTTGTGTGTTTATTTAATTTTAGCTCATATTTCCTGAATTAGCAATGTTTATCATACTTCCTACTAACAAATATGAGGAAAGATCTTTAATTAGTTCAAACAACGACATAGTTTTGCCATTTTTTTGTGGTTTTCATATCATTATTTTGTTTTCAACAAACTTCCTTAATTTTTTTAGCGTATAACTTGTGAGAATTAAAATAATGCATATGCACTTGCCTATTAGGACAATGAGTCAACATTTTGCTAACAAATCCTAGAACACAGCGCTGAGTCTAGACGTGTATCTAATTCAATCAGTAAATAAGGTAATTAGTGTATTATCCAAAATTGAAGTTTTATTTGTTTTCTAAACAATCTGACTTCATAATGCGAGTCACTCATAACATGGTCAGAAAACAAAGAAGCCATGAATCATTATCATGACAGGACCTCAAAAACAAATGTATTTTTATTAAATATTATATTTGGATCGACAATCAAAAGAATTAATAATTGTCATAAACTCATAAATCAACTCAACGGATTATGCTATTCACAACAGCATGATAAGTGGTTATTGCAATTTTTTATTCGTGTTTGGTACCTAAGTTATACCGTTTTGGAAGAGCATATAAGTTATTATGCCGACTTAACAAAATATCTGTTAGTCTGAAGATTTTTGTATGATGAAAAATATTTTAATTTATTATCCTCTTTCCTTTTCCAAGTAAAGCAAGGCTAGCCTTTAAGTAGAAACGTTTAAAATTCTAGAAACGTAATGTAATCTAGCATCAAATTATACCTCTGTTTCATAATTCTATGAATACATTTCCTGTTTCCATTAGAAAACATTACGCAATCCTAATTTAAACCAACTTTCTCTATTCAAAATCTTCGAAGAGAAACTTTAAAAAAACGTGATTATCTTAACCTATCCCACTATAACAATGAGCATACCTTTCTGAAAACTGGAGCAAAAAATGAAATGCCATGAACTTTACGTCCGCGTGACAACCTCAAAAGATGTTCACACCAACAAAAGAGTTGGTAAATAAAAAGCGCGTTAAAAATGCGGCGTCACGGTGACCTTTCCACTTAAATTAACTTAACCCAGTAAGAATTTATGGCGTCTACAAGTCTCGAGGATGAAATCAAGTTTTAATTTAGCAAGTAATTAGTACTGTAGCTATAAAAGCCGTTTGAATACTTCGCAGAGCTACAGGTAGCGACATCTAACATAGAAAGCGCGGACTAAAATATTGCTACGCCTAACGCATAGATGGCGCTGACTGTAACGAAATCGAAAAGGTAAACAGATAATAAAGCGCAATACAATTTCCTGTTTACAATAATAGTACATAGTATTCAAATATAGATAGTTGTTATCAGTAATATAATTGTGGGCTAATTATATACGTACTTAAACATAGAATGCTTAGGTTGTAGCAACTTAATTGTATTAAGAAAAGCAAACAGCGATTAGTGTCCCCGGAGAGCGACCCGCTCGTCCCTTAGTTTGTACGGGGGTAAGGCCTTATCTAATTTAAACGGCATTTGTTTAGTTTTATCTATGAGTATTTACATGAACCCTTATTTGCTCAGCTTTATCCACCCTGGGACTCAAGTGGGTTTAAAAGCAAGCAGAACAGTATGTCAGTGTGTAAAAATGTTGACACACGTGATATTTGTTTTAAATTATCGTTATAGTAGTCATCGCTCATATATCAAATATAGTTTATTTCATTCGATCATCTCTATCATTCTCGTTGAAATTGAATAAATAAATATTGGAATAATCAAAATCAATAGATGCACCAATTATAGCAGACTAAAATGATTTCTATTTTAGTAGTCTATGTTAAAGTACAGATGCCAACTACTATAATCTATCCTTTTATGGATTTTCAACTTTATCGTTGAAGCATTGGGTTCGAAGTTGATTGGGAAAATGTAACAGTTTCGTACATTTTACACCATGATAGACGAAATTACTTCGTTTTTTTTCCGTGGCTAAAATCTTACACCTATAACATACCTTGCAAGTTATCCAGCATATACGTGAGCAGCTTCGCAGTCCCGTTGTTGTCGTTGTATATCGAGAGCATTTCCTTGCTGAGCGGGTTCCCTCCCAAGCCCAGCAGTTGCAGATGGAACAGCTTGCCGAGCTCGTAAGGGAGCACTCGGAGGTAATTGTTATGGAGGTGCAGTTCTCTGTAAAGATACGCGGTTGTTATTGAGGTACAAGAGGAGTATCAGTAGAAGGGATAGCTGAGAGAAGTTGTCATACGACAGTCATAATGACGCTGAGCTACGTTCAGTACTGGAGAGCCACCTAAATAAGAAAGTATCATGTTATTGATGACCATCGGCCAGGCCCTACTTACAAAAAGCGTGACGACACGGCTAAAAAAATTGGTATTCTAATTACTCCGACTTATGTAGATTAGCAAAATATATTGGACACGTATTTTTGTTAAAAAAGAAATACTAAGATTTAACGCATTAAAGTTCGTGAGTGGGGGTTTGTGACCTCACGTTTTAGTAAAATTGGTGCCTAAAAGTGACATAACACAACATTTCAACGTGTTGTATCTACGTAGCTATTAGTTTGTGGGAGACAAAACAATAGGATACAATATTTTAGACTAAACTAAAAGACGGGTTCATTACTTTTTAACTGTAATGCCTATTTAAAAGTTTGGGTGATGAAGATCTAAATTCAATAACTTAAAAACACATATCAACTTCTTTATAAGATCTCCCTAGAACTATCAGACAGCGCGAATAGTGAAAATTACTAACATTACCGATTTCTTTTTGCAAAACAGAACGGATCCATTAGTGGCCTTCTAAAGCAATTGAATAAAGTGCATTCAAAACTACTGTCACCTACATCTGTGCTGTAATGACTTCACAAACGGCGCTTGTTCACAAAACTCCGTCAATTCCTTTTTACTACCCACTTTGAGTTTGCCTAGAACTAGATTCCAGCAATTTTACTCTTAATGTGTAACTTCCCTTGTAGGAATAAATTTGGGTCTTTACAAAGCTAAGGTTGTTAATATTGTAATTGACGGATATCGAAGTGTTTTGGAATCATCTCCCAGATAAGTTCATGATTAAAACATCCTGCTGCAATTATTTCCAAGACTTGTAATTGGTAATTCAAGAGGCAATGAAACTATAAATGCCTTTACACTTCCCATAAGAGCTGGTTTCAATATAATTGACCGCAATTAAGTACTGAGTACTGTAGGTATTAGCTTTAATGCTTAAACAGTTAAATTAAAATGCCTAACGTTAGTTTTACTAAGCTATGCCTAAGTGGAAGGTATTTAACACTGATTGAATGGTTTTGACGTAGAAAATGGAGTATTATGGTATTATTTATATCATAGATCTTAGGAGATAATCTCACTCAAGTTTGCAATTTTGGGGATATAAGCTACCATTCGGACAAGGGGAGAGCTTTGATTTGATTGAGTAATCATCAAATGACCCGCTGTGCGTGCAGCTGGAGAGAGTGCTAGTCTCCCACTGACTAAAACCAATTTTTGTTACTTTTGGTAGTCCGTGTGTGTCAGGTAACTCTTGTAAACGATCCCGAAGCCCCGACAGGCCAACGGGGCCCCCTCTAATTTCGCTGACTGCTCTTCGAGGAGAAACGTATAGGCTGTTGGCTGACATCTATCATTAGGCGCGCGACTGTCGCGAACCGCGCGTGGCTATCTCGTGCCTCGGAACCTTTTCATACATTCCCATACTGAGACTATTGTCCTCTTGGCCGCCTGAGGCTGTTCGTTGAGTCCAGCAAAAGCTAAAATCTTCCTCATTTTGTAAGCAATTAAACTCATTTTTAAAGATAAGGCCACCGTCATCGAATCTAAACATTTTTTTATTTTTAATAATTCGTGATTAATAATCAACCGATAAGTACTTTAATTAAAGCGGAAGAATTGAACATTTTTGTAGTTCATAATAAAACAGAGTAAAATTCCTAGTCGATAACGATATTATATATTATTAATAATAACGATTACAAATATTATAATTAAAACATTCTGGTATGTTAACTTTAGGGTTCAATGACACGCCAGACATTTATGATAGGAAATAAAAATAACGCAAACATTTTTATAGAACAACTTATGAAATATGTGTTTGATCAAGTTTGAAACTTCTAATAGACTTTGTTAGTGTATTTATTAATGTAGACGAGAACACAGTGAACTAAACAACTGCAGCTTAAAATAAGAAGTTATATGTACATCAAATGAATATTATTTCTATGTATACATCTGCCGTAAAAGTTAAAGAACTGTACATACTAATACACTTAATAGAAAATCTACTCCAGTACACATTTGAGGCGTGAGAGCAGTCTGTATCTAACCTTAGTGATATGAGTAGGTAGCGCAAAAGTAAATTTTAAATTTACTTTCAATTTTAAGTTCCTTTATGTTTTTGGAAAAAATAATATCAGACTTACTCACTTTATGTGAATTGATTAATAGGTACAATGATAAAACAATAATACCTATATTACTTTATCATTTCTTGCTAGCGATGGCGAATCAGTCCTCAGGTTATTCATAAATTAGACACTATCTTTCTGGAACTAGTCTGGGAGACTAGTGCAAACACTATTATCAGTCACTAACTACAGGAAAATCTACGCGACAATAGTTGCTACGCAAAAAAATGCTTCAGCATATAAATTACTAATAAAAATGTAAACAGGCCTTCACAGTGTTTACAAATACACGGCGATGGCAAAATACACGCGAGAGGTCAAAGACCTTGGATCAGTACATACGTTCCACTATACATACATAAATTATACTCACAACAAAGCTAAATGCAAATATATACGTGTTTTTATACTCATAAATATTATTATCGTTTGATAAAACTGAATTTATAAATAATAATTATAATCACTTCAAAGAGGTTTGCGATTACATCAAGTCACATTGTGCTATCAATATGAACTCTTACTTGATAGATAACGAATAGAAAGTTTCCTTGAGTTTATTGAAAAATATTATTGTAATAGTTGTGTAAATATTTTGAAAAATAATTCTTTGGTGTTTGTTTAAATTATTCACAAGGCAACGTAGCGAGAGTTACGTTGACAGTAGACTTAACTAATAGATACAAATGTTGTTACTCAATCCGTCAAGATGTGACCGTGACACGAACGTAATTTACATGATTGAATATGAAATAGGATTATTTTATCACCACCGGTAAGGAGAAGGAAAGCTGACGATTACTAGGTACATACTTATTTTTAGTCAGATGCACATGTGTTCAAATAAAGGTTGATATAATTTTGAATTGCGAAAGGAAAATTTCCTGCTCTTGTGAAGAAAATAGTGGCGTCTGTCGGCGTCAAGTCTCCAGAAACACTGTATGTCATTTGTCTGATATTAATTACTCAGCCTGGCAACAAACGGACACACCTTTGTATGGAAAACCCAAACAGTGAAAGTGTCATCGATATAAAATGATCGACACGTCCGCAACTAAATTCGGAGCACAAATACGCGCATGTAGACCATTCCCCCCCCACCCGCTGAAACCTAAAAATTGTTAAATGCGCAACAACTCGCGCAATGTTCCGGGACGACAAAAAGTTTGGCGAAAGCTATGACTTCTATTGTTTCAGGTAAAACTGAAGTCACAATAAGTAAGTGTACGACTACGAAATATCGATAATATTGATAGCTTTATTATCTGTTATTCAGTAGGTACAGTTGCGCCAGAATTACCAAACTTCCTAATTAATTTCAATTACTCACCATCACAACAAACACACTGCTTGATGACGATATTTTTTACCCAATTTTGAAAATACTGGCGCAATTTTAAAGCTATCATCCTTTTTGGTACAAAACGTAAATGTTTAATTTACCTACATAGAACCCACCGAACAGCTATTAAAAGCATGTTGCACCAAATTAGCATAAAGGTCGACAATTTACAAGTTACCGAGCACACACGATGACCGTTTGAGATATCAAACGAGGTCACCATTGCTCACTGATCGGAATTAATTCGCGTACACACAGTACAATCTCTTCTTTGTGGCCGTGAAAAAACAAATTAATTGTACTGAAACTATCAATTGATGGGAATGAATCCAATATCAAAAGATCCCTAGTCTCTAATTTGGGAGAAACATGGTTAGTTTTATAATAGGTATCTCTTTTATGTTACGACTGTAAGCGATACTTTGGTGAACGATGTAAATATACTCCTTATTAAATGCACTTGAAACATAAGCAACACATGCCTGTCAATATTCTGTAAACTGCGTCTTGATGTGTTATGCCATGTACGATACCACATTTCAAATCGGACGTTTTTACCACAATGACGCAAGCGGGGGACACGATGGTAGAACAACCGCACGCGTGAAACTTCAGTAATATTAGTGAATGTAATGGTGGGTACACACGTACGTACATGATCGATATTTTGATCTTGTGTAAGTACGATCATGGGTACCGTTCATGTCTCAAATTCTAAAATCCTTAAAGAAGTTTCTGGATAAACTTGCTCGTACGTGTGCTTAGACCCTTTACCTTTTTTTATTTGGTTACCTCGTTGAACTAGTAGTCGCAAAGCATGACTGCTGTGTCGGGGTCTCGGGTTCAATTCCCGGGTCGGGCCCAAATCACTTTGTAGATTTTACGAAACTTTCACAAAGCAGCCCGGAGTCTGAAAGTTGGTGATGCACCCATGCCTCGGAGAGTGCGTGAATGATATGTAATTGGTAAATAGATGTTTTTACTAAAAAACCTTAGTTTACCTTCCAAAACGAGAAACTCGTGATGTAACTGATGAAGAAACCACGGCCATGTAAGTAAATATGGCCGCAATCGATTTATGCAAAGAAAAACTTTCCATACACCCTCTTTACTCAACACTCTAGAGGTTAAAGCCCTGATCGGCAAATTCGTCAAATTCGACACATACTAAATATAGTAACAGTTTGATAGACTTCGAAATACATTTCCCGAGAAAGAAGGAGACGAGAGTTCAGTGACATGTCATCATTGATATTTATATATAACCATATATAAATATTAGGTACGTATTAAAAGGATCGGACGAAAATATCTTCATATCGGTGAATCCGAGCGCAAAATGTCCCCTAATGGTAACAGTGACCAAAAAGGGACATGGCAGGCTATCTTTAGATGTTACTGAGCAATAAATATCAACGCTTAGAACCGAAGGTCGCGATGCAGACCAACGGACATAATAGCATCGTAACCATTTAGCGAACACTTTTGAGTGTCTCAAAGAGACAATCGTCCGTGAGCATTTTTTCCTCAATCGTAACGGATTTGAGGACCTTGATCTTAATTCGACACTTGTTTACAGACAATTACTTAAGCTGCCGAATATTTTGATACTGAAATAAACTTGGCACACAACCGTATCGCATTTAGCGCTTGGCTTCAAAAATCAACAAAATACTGAAAAGGTCTTTAAAGTTTTAGAGGATTTGGAAAAATAATTTAAACATCAAATAAAATATGATAAAGAGAAATAATCGGCTCGTGAACTACTACAATAAACTGGGTTTAAGCCCTTGGGTATTCAAATGGTCGTAAAACACGTCAGTGGTCGTTTATTCCGCCTTAGATAAAGGTTTTATCTGGTAAGACAAACACGATATTTATTTGTAACCGTAACACGAGTAAATTGGAACAATCTTTTTTATCTATACGCTCTATACGATCAGTTAAATAAACAATTAATCGTTTATCTAATTATCTGGTGTTGTTGTGATAAAAATAAAAAACGCCCGCAGATAATTTTGTCTAAAACCTTATTTGTCTGATGACATTCTGATGTCTTGATAAAGTTAAACATTTAATACGTATGGTAGCAACGACATTGACCTATGGACTTGGATTGATGGATGAGATGTCCTTTCGAGAAGCAAATTACCGATGATTAAAAAGCAAACAAACCGCCTCTTACACACCACTAACGTTTATAACGAACTTTTCCTTAGAAATCGTTTCTTGAACGAAAGAGAAAGTTGAATAAAAATGGCAATACTACAGAGTAAATTTTCTTGGATGGTGAGTGAAACGCAAATCATTCGTGAACGGTAGATTCAACGGATTTATGGTTTGACATCGATGACTTATCTTCTTGAGGATTGCATGGAAGTATAATATTGCGCGGTGAAAAATGGACACGCAAAACTACCTATTATGTTTTCAAGTAAAACGATCCGATTAATATTTACTTACGACAACTGTTTGACACTGAGTAAGGGAATAAGGTTGGGTTGCGACAGAATTCCCATACGAAACATTTCCAACTTAATAAATTAATAGTTCCAATCGTAGCCACGGATAATAATACTCCACAGCATCATCTTACGTAACAACATTAAGGGCTTTCACTAATATTCGTCATCCGTCAATTACGCAACTCACACAACTACACCATGCCATGACCCCAAAGTCAACACCTACGTGGTTGTATAAGGTCTCCGAGCTCAGAGAGTAGCGATATAGTCTAGTCGAGTAATGGCAGATTTCCCGAACCTAATCAGAAGTAAGTTGCTTGAAATGAAATGATGAATGATCCATAACGCTAAAATCAGGTTCTAGAAAAGGAAACCACGGATTGGCAAGTACAGAGTAGGACAGTCACCAACAACTTCGTCGGATGGTCAACAAAAGTAGCGGGTAGGCGCATGCCGCTTCCATACAGTACTTTGGAAATCAATGGGAAATGGAAGTAATAATGCTTAGATGACGATGATGATGTCTTAAAACGAACACTTACCTGAGCTGTATAAGGTCTCCGAGCTCAGCGGGCAGCGATCTTAGCTTGTTGTTCGATATATCCAGTGTGTGCAAGTTTGCCAACTGGTTGATGTCGGGCGGGATCCTCTGCAGCGAATTGTCGTTCAGGTACAGAGCAGTCAGGTGCGTCAGTTGGAACAGTTGGGGCGCTAGGGCGCGCACACCTCCTGTTACCTGAAATTGTTTTATGGCTCGTTAATATAATACTATCGAGTTTTAGGTCATAGGTGGCTAGAAGTAAGTAGAGTGGGGTTTTCTCTTGACCCAAGCCAACTCATACTGCGGAAACCATAAGGCGAAGTTTTTGATATGTCAAAATACTGGTCTCTCATGTGACTTGTCTGCTAGTGTACTTGCAAATATTTTTTTGAGTTCGGACATACACTTTAGCTAAATTATCGTAGGTATTATCAATATGGTCTGAAGAAATTTGTCTGTAGCAAGATTTCACTTTCTGCAGAACTATAAAGTAAATACGTGATCAAATGACAGCCATATTAATTTTAAGTATTGTACTGAGCACAAAGAAAAAATTCAGTGCAGCACTTAATTAATTTTACGATGTGGTAATTACGGCAGGAGTTTCACACCCACACGGAGTGCAATGGCTAACGACATTATACAAACTTAACCAGCTTCTTTTGAAAAGGGCAGTCTGTCAACTGGTTTCAAAATATTCAATGACGATGAAAACTTATGCAATTCATTGTTTTATTGAGATTTAATGGGTTGCAATATGTAATCTTTTTAGGGTTCTGTCTGTTGATCTACAGGTTGTATCTCATAAAACGGGATATTAGACAGTTAAATTACAAATACTGAAAACTAGAATATATAAATAGTGTATGAAGTTCAAACATGATTTTTTGCTCGATAATGCTGACGAGTATCTATCCTACTCTGTGTGAGAGGAGGTCTGTACCCAGCAATGGGACGGTGAAAAGGCTGTTACAACAGAAGGCAACAGGTATAGAAGACAAGATTTCATTGGCCGTTTTATACATAATGGTACGGAACCCTTATTTCGCGAGTCTGACTCGCACTTGGCAATTTTTTTTTTAGATTGTATATGTAAAGAAACGTCTCGTTTATACCAATGTTTGGTAATCGTAAGTACAAATTGAGGAAAAATTGTACATACATACATATTACAAAACTTCTTCACACAACGTATTGCATACATATGTATGTACAAATATCTGTTTCTATGTGTTCGTCTTTGCATTGTTATGACTATGACAGTTTTGGGAGGAAATAACACTTAACCTGCAGAAAATGCTAAATTTAGCCTTAAAGGATAAACGATATCTTTTATTGAGGTCGGATGGTAAATAGACGTTGATTTACCTGGTTAAACTCAATGTTCGCAGCTTCAATGCCAAGCAAGTAAATACATACATATCTAGATAAATCTCAAACAGACGTCTGAATAAATTAATCAGTACCTACTAAATATAATTACTAAAACTTTTAGTAAGAAAAAAGAATACTAAATAGAAAAACAAGATGATTCAATCGTGTTTTTCTCTTCATAAGAATAATGTTCTGTAATAAATCAAGACCGTTTAAAAGCTTCACTAAAAGTTAATTCAAGGACAAAATAATAAATGTCAAATTAAACAGATGTTATTCCTAAGGATTTAGCAGTGAGAAAGCATAAATGTGTTTGTGGTACCAAAAAGGTTCCCTCTAGGGAGGTGCTATTCTAAGTTTGTTGCTATTATAGAAAATGCACTGGCTGGAATATTATAAATATACAGTTATTCCGTCGCTTTACTTTCATATCGATGATTTTTTACCTTATTGAATCAGTTTTAAGGTTCAAAACTGATTAATAGGGTAAAGTTATTATCTGCCTAGTTTTTTCCCCAACTATGTTGGATTCCAGTATACAGGTTGCAGCTGAGTACTAGTACATGGAGCGAATGTTTATCAAACAATGGTTACAGACTTTCTGACTACAATGTTCAAATAACAGCCAAGACCCACGTGTCTTCCGAAACACGAAGGAACTCTTTTCGGTTTGAAAAGTTTATGAAAGTACAAATGAATTACCTCAAGCGTGGTCCAGCCTCCGCGGCGGCCAGACGCCCGCTCCGCCTCCGACATGATGTGGTAAGTGCGCCCGCTAGCGCCCTCATGCTTGTCTTTGTTGCGAGACATTCTGTCACCTGCAAGTCACGAACATTGTTATCATTGAGGACACAGTATCGGCAACAATCTACTATAAATAATAAAAATTAAGTAGTTCATTGATTTCTTTCCTGGAACATTAAGCAGCATTTTATTTAAGATTTTTTTCTACAAAAAAATCGCTACTGATAAATACTCTCTAGCAACTAAACAATATTCTAGATAATGGAGCATATTAAATACTGAAGTGACATTTATAACCCGTAAAGAATGTGCTATTTTTTATGATAATAAGACTTCAGAACTTTATGCATTTTAGCAATGAATATTACCAGAATACATTGTGTGTTAGCAAACAATTTTATTATGTCTTATTGCTATTTCACTGATGTGTAGTACTGAGAAATGACATAAGAACTATAGTAATGCATCACAGTGGTGCTTATTAATATACACCACGGAATATGAAGACCAAAATACATGCCTGTCATAATTATATTGTTTGTTCACGAGACTATAATTGCATTATTGTAAAATAATTTAATTATTACATTAATATTATTTTTAACATACTTAATTTAACATTTAACATAATTAATACACATTTATTTAATAACTAAATAACATGATGTAACTCTTTACTTTATGTTGGCAATAAAAGAAAATATTATAAAGTCAGAAACATGTGTGACCTTTGTACATCATTGGGTACAGTTTAGTGACCTTTTTAAAGTACTGGAGTTTGTCAAAAGAATGAAAGTATCTTTTCATCTCTGAAATTAAATTAAATTTAGCTAAAACCGAGGCCTTATGAATCATTTTCCTTCACAAAACAATGCATCATGTATGATTTTAGGACATACAGACAATAATTTGCATAGAATGGAACACCCAAATGCGTAACCCAGATATATAGCTGCTCGTAACTTCATTTTTTTTCCAAAAATGTAATGATTAGTCATTGAAATGTATGCCAGCATAGCAACAGTTACCACAGAATCTTGAACAATGATTATTTACAACGTAACTAGGTTAATTTCTAATCCATTCACATTGGATCTAAAATTGCAGTTTTGAATAGGAACTATTTTTTGTTTCTTTTTGTTAACACATTTACTGGTTTTTATTGCCTATTCAACTGGTTATGTATAGTGATCGGATATTTGGATGCATATGGACCTAAAGTGTTGTTGTTCACTATTATGTTATGAACTCCTCTAAAAACTAATTTTGCTGTGCCCGACGGGGTCCATAATTGTTTTCCTTGCCTTGTATGCAATAAAGTTATTGAGTATTGATTTTTGTACTAGAAAATCTGGGGATTTCAGAATGAAAAATAATTACTGTTTACACTCAACCTACTCAAAAATGTATGGGGAGCATAAAATAACCAACATTAATTGAGTAAACCATAGGTATTATTTTTCAATAAATACCACATAGCTACTTATAACAATGTTACTTCACCTTGTTACAGACTTTACTACAGCTTTGCATTCCCAAATTCTGTTGAATCCCAAGAATTAGGGCCTGCTGGAAGTGACTTCTTAAGAAAAAACCAATGCCTTTCTACTTGATTGTTCTATTTTACTTTAGTGTCTTATCAACTGTGGCCTGAACCATTAAATAAATAAAATCTTTTAAAAAGACCCTTCCATAAATTCTATGCCATAAGTTTACTTTAGGCAAATATGCATTCGAGTATCCGATCACGATGATTATGAGTTATTCAGTATAGTATAATGTTCTAAGCTGGTGTTGATGATTTTGTTGCCAAATATCTGCAATTTAATATTTCTGTATAATGATTTAGATCTATAAATAATTCATACACAATTAAGAGTACCCTTTCTTATGTTATATAGTGTTAATATAGAATACTGCATAACATATGGAGTTTTAATAATATTGTATTAATTGTCCCAAAATAAATATTGAGTGGATGGACAAAAATCTATTGATGATTTCTAAATATATTGAGCGGGTTGTCTAGCAAATAGGTAGTTATTTTGTTGGCATTATTGCTTTATCAATGTAACCTAATTTCTAATGATAGAATACTTGAAACAGGATAGGATAGATATGCTGTCCTCTGCTTTAAAGATACACATTTATTTGGTCTGTAAGTTCTAGCAGCAATCACGAATGCAAAAATAACGGTATCAAGCACAATATAGCTTTCAAAAAGTTATTTCAACAGTCATAAGAGTATGGTGTTAAGATATTCTAGTTAGCAATTACATGTTTGTTTCTTATTTGGAAATTTACCACTAATATTACTCAACAACGTGACCAAACTAAAACTGCAATGATTTTACTGAATCATTGCCCAATACTTCTGTTAAAACAATCCATATTTCATACTTATCTACGTAAACACTGATACGATTGTTTTCATACATATGGATACGAATCTATGCACTAAAGGGGTACGTAGTGATAAAAATATACCTTTATAACACCGCGAGGGGTCATTAGGTGAGATAAAACGACTTTTTTCGATAAATTATCTTCTTTCGAAAAATAAGGACAACACAAGTCCATAACCTCCGTAGTACGGCGGATAAACCTAAAGAATGCAGTTATTATACAAGTTTAACAGGCTTTCAACAACGAAACAGGGCCTATTTCCTGGAAAAAGTACTCATTTAATTCATTATTTCGATGATTACTGTGTAAATGCGTAGCATCTTTGTGTACAGCTGACATGAAAGAGATGAATCGACTCGAACCACAGTTGAGTCCCCAAGCGCCAATACATTATTCACACTTACAACAACTATACTTACAAAATAACTGATTAACCAATTAATACACACCTTCATCTACTCCTTAAAACCTTTTACTTCAATTAGGATTATAGTAATGGGAAATAATTCACTGTAAACAGACAATGGGACACTCTTGACAAACAACCACATCAAACGTCCATTTACCGACTGCAGCGACAATCGACATAAGCGGGAAATTCTAGAACTTTACTTTGTGTTGTGGCGACCATAGACAAAGAGGTTCTCCGTGGCGCAAAAGTTTGAATTACTCTAACAATATGAACTCTCATTATAAATAGTAAAAAATTTTTTGCTTCAATTAGGAAATTGATCAACATTAAAGTATCTAAATGTATGCATTGTGATATTGTAATAAACCTATATTAACTATTTATGTATTATGTGCTATAAAAATTACAAATGCGAAAGTTTGTAAGAGTAACAAACATCTATGTAAGGATATTTGCACTCAAAGTAGCGAATGAACTTTGATGAAACTTGGCCGTAATGAATCGCTTATATATCAGAATAACAGCTTATATGCTTAAACCGGGTGCGGAATGTAGTTCCCTGGGGAAGCGGATAAAACCACTGACGGAAACAAGTACTATAAATATTGTTCTTAATTCTGACAAATTCACTCGTGTGCTGAGGATCATGTGCGTGCGTGTCCCTGATGACAAATGCCCTGAACCGGGGTTACGACTTCAAACGTCTTAAATTTCGCATCTCCAAAAACTGCAATAACAAAAACAGTAATTTTCGAACTTTTAATTTCATATACAGCTCAAGAGTGACGTTTTGCAATGATCGACATTACTCAAATTGTATTAAAGACGACTATCGACCTTTCTTTTACATTGTATTGAAGTTTCAGTACAATGTAAAAGACTACCGATTGTTAATTAATACTTCACATTTTAAATTAAAATTTTAATGAACTTTGTTCTTTTGACACAAAAGCAGCGATGTTCAGAATTTAAAATTTATTTTGGCCAAATCATATTTACAGTACTCGACGAACCTTACACTTGATTTGAGGGAATTTACTCTTATTTTACTTAACTAATCGTAATAATGGTTGAAATTAGTAAGTTTATGGTAGAAACAAGTGACTTAAGATTTGAAACGTGCAAACAACTTGTGCATCCTTGGACAAATAGCTGTAGACATGCGTTTTTCAGCATGGCATGGGCTTGTGGAAAAGGGTCTTTTGTGTTTTATTCACCATATTTTGTAATATTTACAGTAAGTACTTGCTTACTAACTTATATTTCATTAAACTTTTATTTTAATACGTTTATTTTAAGTTGCGTGTAATAGTAATCACCAGTGGCCTACATCTAAAAAATGTAAGAACTTTAAAGTCACATAAACTTCAAAATAAAGTACCTAGGTAGGTATTTGTGGTCTTTCATACCCGCGCGATTAAGTTTTAAAATAATATTTATTTAATATATTTTTAATAAGCTTTTTGTTTTTTTTTTGGTAAAATATTTAATCATCATTCGAATTTTATATCGTCCCACTACTGGGCACAGGCCTCCTCTCACACTGAGAAGGATTGAGCGTTAATCACCACGCTTGCTCAATGCGGATAGTCGAGGTTTCCTCAAGATGTTTTCCTACACCTTTAATCAGTCTTTGGTGTCCAAAATATACTTAAAAGAAAGTACATAATATAACTTACAAAAGTTATATTGGTACTTGCCTGACCTGATGACCCCTCCCGCCGGGTGCAGCTGGAGGCAGTGTCAAACTCTTTCTGACTAAAACCACTATGTTTCTTCTGGAGGTCCCTGTGTGTCAGGGCCACGGTAACTCTTCGCAGCCCAGGCAGGTACACACGGCTACACTACACATCAAGCTATGCAAAACCAGTTTGTCTTGGACTCGCTTTATGTGGTCTTTCTACTAATTCAACGGTCAGCTTATACTAGTTTTGTATAGCTTGATCTGTAGCCGTGTGTAACCCGCACACTCTTACTTGAGAGGCTGGTGCATTAACGACGACCTCTACGATGAAATATTTTATAATGAAAATGTATTAAATCCATTTTAGACGTGCATTTATCACATACACAAGTTCACAAACCTACCTAGTCATCCGCCGTGTGTATGAACATGGAATATATTGATATGTGCGAATATGAATATCGAATTTCATATATATTTTTAATATTATAATAATTACCCTTTAATTTGATACTCATATTGCAAAAAAATGCTCATAAGCGCTATATTGTCTTTGTTAGCATGGGGCACTTAAAAACTCAACTTAAGCTGACTTCTCAGTAAGGATTTATCAACTGATTTCCCTAATGGTCCCATTGTTACCAGGTTGAGAGGCTGGTAATTGAAAGACTTTATCTGGTAGATAATTTCATACAAATTCTGTCCCATTTTTTAATTTATCTGGTAGATAGTGGCTAGCCGTAACCTGTGAAGCTGGCCGTTAAATTTAGAAATCGAGAGTACCTCTTCTCTTGAAAATTGTAAGTACCTATGCATCGGGTAAAAACATGATAATCAAATGTGTGATGAGACTACCAAACCGTGAAGGTTTAGAGCTAACTTGACGATAAGAAGATAAAATCAAGGAAAATTCTTAACGCTATGTAATGGCTATGTACTTGTTTGACACCGAGATGGGTTTCGACTGCCATTGTGGGCCCGTCCCCCGTTTAAAAGTTACTTTTTCTTTAGTTGTATTCCAATTTTATTGTTTCTGTTGAACACCTGTTGTTTTAATTTCTATAGTCATAACAAAAGTAATGTTGCATTTGTTGCGTTGATAAATATAGAAGCATCCTTTAGTTTTTTTTCACGGTTCTAGAAAATATTCCTGCATTTAGTTGTCGTCATCATTCTCCATCAGTGTCTTCATCTCAAATTAATGAAAGACAATGTATTTCATTGATCTGAGGTCTACCTTTTTTTTCGTGGGAAATCATCAAATGACCTCTCCCGCTGGGAGTGTAGCTGGAGGGAGTGTCAGACTCTTACTGACTAACACCCACTAAGTTCCTTCTGGAGGTCCCTGTATGCCAGGGCCATGGTAACTCTTGCGAACAACCCGCACCCCAGACATTAACATTTTCTTTACCTATATTTCGTATTCCTTTACAGCCTGAGTATACAGATCATAGATCATCTGTATAGAAAATGTCAATGTCGTTGTCAATTTTCTGTCAAATGCTAATGTCAGCTGCGTCGTGTCGTATGCGTATCGTAGTTTTTTTTGTAGGCTCGTTTTTGTGTTAATAAGTGAAGTTGTAAGTAAATAGATAAGTGAATATCGCACGGTCAAATTTGATTTCTTCCAGATAAGTTCATGTTCGTATGAACTTCATACATCAGAGCGTCCGTTAGTTTTATGACACGAGTATTTGTTAGAGATATTATTTTTCAAGTGGAGTGAGTTCGTCGCTATTAGTTTTAAGGCATATACGTCTTCCGAATATTGTGTTCATTTAATTGGCAGCGGTTAGTTGTGCATAGTTTGTGAAAATGGTTGAAGCTAGTAAACTGTGGTTCGAGACTGCGTGCAGTAGTTGTAAGTGCCATGAACTGATACATCCATGGACATACCGCTGTTCCGATGCGACTAGGACCATGTTGATAAGCTGTATCAAAGGCAGTTATAAATTCTATGCTATGGTCTACCTTGTAAGTATTTGTTTGAGCACCTTTTGAATCAACTTCTGTAATAAGTAAAGTTATAAAGGTGCCTTGTTTAAGAATTAAAGTGTGATAAAAAAGAATGATGTATTAGTTTTCAATAAGATTTGTTGCTCTTTGAACTCTGTTACTGATTGGATGAAATTGCCTGTGTAATGTGTAATGTTATATTGCATACCATTATTTGTTTGTAATCTTACTAGGATTATTTTCAGGTGATATTTAAATGGATAAGTTTTGTACTCAATATCAAACATGTTTCTACGTTTTAATCCTTAATTTATCTAATAGTTTTATTTCCTCTTTCCATAGCTGAGTTTCATGAAGGAAAAACTACTAACTAAACAAACAAGGCATAAAAATTAAATATATATAGAATGTTTCTATTATGTATTATATTAATTATTGAATTTAAAAAATAAATACACATTTTCTTTTGTCATTAATTAAAATATCTTACGATTTATTAATTAACTGTTAGTCAAATACTCATAGTAAGCTTTGTTTCAGATACAAATATTAATGAGAGGAAAGAAGCTTGGTAAAAAGGAAATGATAGAACAATTCAAGTTGTATTTGAAGTCTGGTATATTTGGACTTACGGTGGGAAGCTCATTTGTAACATTGAACTGTATATTCCGGTAAATATCTATTTCTGTTGTACTAAGTTTGCTGCCTTTGCGAATTCATCACTCAAATAAATATTGAACATTATTTCCGTTCCTGTTTAAACAGTCTCTTAAAAAAAATAGTTACAAAAATCTTGATACTTTAATTTTTTTTATCTTATGTCAACAGCATAGAAAGTACTTTTATGTTACAAAAAAATAATGTTTCTTAAGGCTATCAGATAGTTGCCGAGAGCCTACAAACTTTTAGATATTATTACGTGCAGTAAAACAGTTATTAGGCACTAACGATCATGCTTGACGCACTAGGTAGTCTTACATTGAAGTGAAAATCAATCACACAATATTTTATATGTCGTTTATTATACGGGTTATAAATCTTGTTGTACATAAAGATTCCTAAGTACCTACATCATCGATACACAATATATTGGAAGTAAATTGTATTTTTCAGGAAATTATTCTTCAGCGAGTTCTCATACTACACAACAGTGTTGCTACCATGCACAGTCAGTGGTCTTGCCATATATTTCGAGCCTCCATACAGAAGAGTACTGGTTGTCAATCTATTTGTGAACCTGGTAAGATTATATTGATTACATTTTTATTCCTATGGTAAGTAGTTCAGTATTCAATGCAATCTTCTTCTTCCTGCCCTGTTCCCAATTCTATTTGGGTTCTGCGCAATGTTTTCCCCTTCCATTCATTTCTGTTAGCTGCCTTTCAGTATTCAACGCAATCATGATTTAAAATTTAATATGAGTGACAAAAGTAATATAAATTCATACTAAAATAATTTTATGTTTATAAGGTACATAAATTAATTTAAATTTAAATTTTGTTAAAAGCAAAATGTATCCAAAATTATTTTTGCTTCCAAATATACGTTTTTTGAATTAAATGGTCAGCTTGAGAAAATATTTTTTTATTGTTTATGACAAGTTAAGTTCCTACAAGTAATAAGATGGTGATTCACTTTTCAAGAAAAGGTAGGTACAAATACATTTGTCTTTAAAGAAGATCCAACAAATGCTAACATAAGATGTTTATCTTTCAAGTGGTATATATCATAACAATGGTGCACTTGAAAATTATAGATTGCAGACAGTATTCTACTAATGGATATGAAATAGTAGGTTTTCTGAAATTAACCGGTGTATATTTTATTTTAGTTGTATTCCAGTTTACCTTTAACTCAAAAAAAACAACCTACTCTGTACAGGCACTGGCACATCAACCTACTCGAAATTGTAAAATTTTCCCAAACAACTTTAAACCATATGCTTCAGCAATAAAGTTCAGAATCTATAAAGGTTTGACAGATTGTAGTAGCTTGAATGATGTGCTGATGTCTACTTGCCAAGTTTCCATCTTATGTCCAAATTAATTTCTATTCGATGAGCCCAAAATCATATCAGATCTTTTTTGCATTTATAATAATGTCAATATCAACAATATTGATGTGAAAAATCTTAAGAAAATGTTTATGTTTAGCAACAGCAATCATCAAAATATTAATCAGTTTTCTATACTACTTTCAATATCACCAAACTACGAAACAAGTTTTGTATTTACCAATACAGACTCAACATTGAAAAAAGTTATGACGCGATTGCAAGTTCTTTTTATGGAACAAACTGGTTAATTACTGGTATAGCTACGATCTTCGTATTTATTATGTACTGTCCTTGTCTGAGTAGGTAAGGCAATCTATTTGTTTTTTTTCCGACATCTAAGGTACAATAATTTGTACTATGCAGATACGGTAGTTATAAAATTTCTGTTTATAAGATAGAGGTCTGATACCGTTTTATAAATATGTAATTAATTTGAGTCTTCAAAGCTGTTTGTTATAATAGACACAATAGTTAGGTGAAATAAACTAGTCTAACAGTCTTAAGCTAACAGCGTAAGCTTTGACCCTTTTGATGGCAAAAAAAGAACTCCGGTCAAAACTTTCGCCGGCATAATGCGTTTTATTTTGATGTAATTTTTAACATTGTAAAGGACGCGGAAAAGATTGAGTTTTTCTTAATGTAATTATTATTAACCTGTCGCATAGACATGAGTGCTATCTAATCAAAGATCGGTAGCGGGAAATTCAAATAAAATAACCTAGCCATTATATGGTAAAAATTCCAAGAACATCGCTTTGTGGCCAATTTTTATGTTATTTATAATGGAGATTATTCGAATTATTATTTAACCCAAAAACTACCTAAAGTTCTTGCTTTAATTACAGGTATTCGAATATTGGGTGCGGACATTAGAAATGAAAGGTTGGCTACGACGGTCTCCGAGCAAAGAGACGCTCATTTTCATGCTTGGTAGCGCTGTCTTCTTCTATCTTATGCGGTTAGACAGGAGCAGCGAGAAACGTACGCCTTTGTTTTGGTATGTGTGACGCAGCGGTCAAATAACTATTGAATTTGACTTTAATTTATATTGTTATTGTTTGGGCCACATTTTCTTGTATGTATTGGAATTAATTGTCTTTGCAATAACTTTGAATTTGTCATTGGATATTTCAAATGTTTCTATTCAAGTTGGCACATGTCTAGTTTTAGTTAAAAAGGCCAGTAATAACTCTAGCAATGTTCGAAAGTATTAACTGTCTTACGGCCGAAATTAATAACCTATCTACATATTTGTTGTTTTGCTTACTAGAGATTGAATTTTGACATTAGCCCCATATAATTTGTGTAGTAAGCAAAACAACGGATAGATAGGTTATTCATTTCGGCCGTTAATCAAGCTAGCTAAGCATTTAACCAACTAAAATATTTTAATTATTTTAAAATGTTTATTATATTTATTTTATAATGTTTATTTTATTTATTTTAAAATGTTTATTTTATTTATTTTAAAATGTTTATTTTATTTATTTTAAAATGTTTATTTTAATTATTTTAAAATATCTATTTTAACTGATTTTAATATTTTCATTGAAGGTTCTTCACACCGCCTCGGGTCTCCAAGGAAGTCGGCGAGCCTGTGACAGGAATTGAAGGGAGAAGTCCTGCCTGTCCACACAAAGGACCATGCATCAATTATATTCTAAAGGTATGATATCATAGCGTTATATTATTACGCATACTACCTACTCTTGTTTGATGTTTTTTTTTTATTTACATACGTTATACATATATTATGTATGCGTCCTCAATTAAGAAATTAGACGCATTTCCCTTTTACATATATTGATACATTTAAAATAGGGCGGAGTATTTTAATCATGTATTGACATGTGTAAAAATGTATCTTGTTGGATAAACTCGTATTTAGGTACAAAATTGTTGTTTGTCATTTATCATCAACCCACAATGAGCAAGCGTGGTGATTAACGGTCAATCCTGCTGAGTGAGAGAAGGCCGGGGCATAAAATTATGTTGTTCTTACTGACGATTCGGACAAATAAGGTCCACTAGTAGTAACTAGTAGACACTCAGTTCTAAATACAAAATACCAGTTTCCATTCAACTTATAATCAATTTTCAGGGCACAGCACAGTTATTCGGCGTAGGATGTGCAATGACGATGCTACGGACTATACTACCCAAAATATTGACACCGGGCAAAGCTTTGAAATCGTTGAGGCTATCGCATATGAAGCTGGGAGTTTTCTTCGGCGGATACATTGGTATTTATAGGGTATGTTTAACTTAAAGACTTTATTTCTGATCCGACTTCCAAAAAAAGGAGGAGGTTCTCAATCCAGTGGGTATTTTTTTTTCAATAATAATTTAACTTCCTCGTTGGTCTAGTAGAAGCATAGCGCGAATGCTGTACACGTGTTCTCGGGTTCGATTCTTGGGTCGGGCCAAAATCGGTTTATGGGTTTTAACAGACTTTTATAAAGCAGCCCCGAGTCTGATAGTTGGTGATTGATACACCTGTGCATCGGAGAGCACCTAAATGTCGGTGCCGAAATCTGCGTTTAACAATTCGGAAAATAGTGATAATAATATTAGAGATTATTTAATGTAAAGACGCCAGCAGGTCAACCTATCCGAATCTGTAAAATTTCACCATTCAAATAATAACCTTCCGGTATTGTAATAAGGTTGAAAATCTATTAAAGAAATTTGATAGATTTAGGGTAGGTTGATGTGTTGGCGTCTGTACACTAAGCTCTGCACTCGCTATTCGCTTGACATTTTAAGTACGCAGTTGACATTTCAACATATTGTCCAAAAACGCACCTAACCATAACAAGGTTCTATTCCATTATTCTCTATGATAGCGTTATATTCCAGCTAGTAGTATGCCTGCTGTGCCGCGCACAGGGGCGGGACAGCGCGGCGTACGCGCTGCCCGCGGGCTTCCTCTCCGGCCTTGCGTTTAGAGCGGCGCCCTCCACTCCCATCGCGCTGGCGCCTGTTACGTCTTCTTTACAGGTAATTGTAGTTTATTTCTTCTAATTAAGAGCGCGTATACCGAAAGTTGGCAACGCCGCAAATAGCTGTCAAATATTTACACGTTTTAATTAATTTGGCCAATTTACTATATGAAAGTAAGACATATGGCTCTGTAGTGCACTAAAACATTGAATAGGAATTGCAATTAATACACTAAATTTGATGTTTTAAACGTTTTAGGTGTAAAAAAGGCACTTGGAAAGTTTCCAAATACGTTATATACATATAAAATTATATATTCGGTGTTACAATATTAATAATTGCATTCTCTATCAACTTTATTAGTGCACTACAGAGCATCATTTTATGTTTTCATAAAATAAAATTGAGAAATTTATTAAAACATGTAAATATCTGACAGCTATTTGCGACGTTGCCAGCTTTTCGAACACGCGACCTTAAGAGGAGCTCGTGGCTAGCAACTAATGCGGCTCGTAACAACCCCCGAGTCGATCGATCATAATCATAATCTTTATTGCAAATCCACAATGTAAAATAAGATGGTAATACAAATAACATGGTAGCAATGGACCCTGATGGGCACAGCAAATAGTACATTAGAAGAGAGGAAGGCATTGTTTACATCGTACATCGAGCATCGATCATAGGTTAAGTAACGCTAGACGCGGCCGGTCCGTGGATAGGACACCTTATCTTAACAAATGCAGAAAAGAAAGAAAGAAAAAAAAAACATTTATTCAACACATTAATGACACAAAAACAACAAGCTAATATACCTAAGGACAACAAAAGCTATGAACATAAAACACGCTGCATTTGCATCGCAGATGTGTAAAAGGGGCAGCGCTCAGCATAAATTCTGTGTCTCGTGCGCGCAGGCGAAGCAAGGACCCTGTCCTTGCTTCGGTCAAATTCCTACATGTTTTAGACGGCATATTAAATTTATCGACGATTAACGCGTCGTCTTTCCATAGATGGGCTCCTGGACGCACGTTAAATTGGGATGCGGACTAGGTCATAAATAAAATACTTTATCATATTCATTTTGTAAAGCATCTTAAAATAATGTCAATTTAATTTATCGTTTTGAATCGAAAACTGATTTTGAATAAGTATACGGATTAATGAAAAATCTGTGACGTCATATGTGGTGTTTTCATACAAATTTCATAGAGAGTAACCGTTTTCGACAGTTCTATAAAAGTATTGAATTTGACTAGTTGTCCGCATCCCTATTGGTGAGGCCCGGCTGAAGAGTTTATAAAAGAAACTCAATACTTACTTAATAAAAATATTTTTTCACCTTTCAGATCCTAGGTTCGTGGGCGTACCAGAAAGGCATGCTGCCCGCAGACTGGCCGCTTGTGGAACTGCTGTACTGTGTGTGTCAAGGTCTACTGTTCCACGCGCGAGTGATGCACGAAGACGTGTGTCCTCGATATATCATTAATTTGATGCAAACTGTTACTAGTTCCAAGTAAGTACCTACAAGGTATCACTAGATATAAGACTAGCAACTACTACTAACTACGTGAGCGTTTGAAAAAACTGACGTGCGTATTCGGGCTTCCTAGGGCAGGTGCACATGTATTCATGTGTCCAGACGCGAGCACATCAAGCTACTACAGTCTGTCAAATTTCTTTAATATATTTTCAACTTTATCGCTGAAGCATATGGTTCAAAGTTCATTGAAGAAATTATACAGTGTGTGCAATGTGTCAGTCCGGGACTGATCTTAATAAAACTATATATTGGTTATACTATAAGCGTTTTGCGGGGCGGTGTTGGACTGTTGAGCTTTTTAATCAAAAACTTAGTCCTTCTAGGCCTGAGCCAACAGCACAATTGAGTATCGACTAACTCAAATACCATATTAGTGAAGCATTTTAAAACAATGTTACTTTCATTTATAGCTTTGATGGTTTTCTTTTTTCTAATCTGTGACTGCGGAAAAAGGTATAGAATTTTTAAAAGAACTTCGATGCTTTTATCTGAATTTGATCTTTCGGAAAGAAAATTGATAAAAATATCTAACAAATTATTTCTTCTTTCAGGGCCGACGAAATCCAGTCAGGATTTATACAGAAAATACTGAAATTCGTTTGAATGTAGAACAATTGATTTTTATATGATTATTTTTTTAAAAGGCAGGCGTACTTGACGAAAGACCCAAGTAACTAGATATTATTAAAGGATAATAATGTGAATGAATTGATAACACTCGAATATTAGAATAAAACTGTGACTTATATTAAGTTGAATAAAAATTTATCAATCCAAAAAAGTTACTCAAAACGCGAATAAAATATTAAGGGTCAGTTTCACAGGTTACGGATAGCCACTATCTACAGGATAAATAAAAAAATGGAACAAAATTTGTATGATATTATCTGCCAGATAAACTATCTGGAACTTATCAGCAACCGGTGAAACTGGCTGTAATTGTGATAAAATACATTTTTAAAGGTATATATAATTAGTTATATGGTGAATTTACAACTACTGATAAGACAAATATAAAAGTACTAAAACCATGCATCATAATCGAAATAGAATACTAATCTCTAAAACCGATTCGTCGAATGTGAAAAACCTTTCGTTAAGTATAGCTACCTTAGGGCGCAAGTCTGTGATTTATTTTAAAACGATGTTTTGCGGTACAGGGTTTATTTTAAAAATGGGTATCATAAAGGGTTGGTTTTTAAATATTCGAAAATGCTGGAAATACTAACACCATACCCGTTAATACTTTGCAAATATCCGAAAGGTCAATTTATTTAATTAATAAAAAAGAGGTAGGGGGCAGTGGTGTAGCTAGGTTTACTGATACCGATGTAGAACCGGACCTATGGAACACAATACGACATCAGAGATTCTCTCCCCAGTTCCACTGCGGGTGTCACCACCAAGTGCGGCCAAAACTCCCTCCAACTGCACGCATAGCAGTGGGGGGGCATTTAAAGCAGAAAAAGGGGTCATAAAACATCTAAGTTATACCATCAGTAGTAAATGAAAAAAAAAAAAAATGTTTTTTGGGGTGACAGCTAGAATACCCATGCTAGCTACACCACTGGGGGTCACCTCTTTTTGCACATAGCTAAGTAAAAAGCAGATGAAGCTACAAGTGAGATATTACCTGCACAATTTTTGTATTCAAACTAGAATGTTAATTCCTCAAGTAGGTTCATACTTACAAAATAATTATAAAGAACAGCAATCTATAAAGCGCCAGTGTAAATTGAAACGTCTGATTCCTTCGAAAATGTGTCAAAATACTCGTTTTTATTAAAATTAATTTTGTGTCTGTCATTGGAAAACCTACGTTAATCATAGCGGGGAATGGAATGAAAAATAATATCATTACTATTTAAAAGGGTTGAGTGTAATCTTTATCGATTATATCGATAGAATGTATCGATACATTAGGCATTAAATACTCGGCGAATATTTACTTACTATGAATAATATTAAATAGTTAAAAAAAAAACTTATCTAAACAGACATGTTCTTATCTTTTTTCCATTCATATATTTTATCCAAAGTTGAACCTTAAAGTAAGTGCATTAAGACGTTTAGTCGCGTAGCTAGTGTAGTGCTTACAATCAGTGCCTGGGTGATAATAATAGTAATCACTAAGGAAATGTTACATTTACATCGAATATTAGTAAGTTTAAGGATATTTATTTAGTTTTACACTTGTAAAAAATATTTGATGATAAAAAAGGTGATTTTTTATTAATTCGTCAACTGTGCTGTTCATGGGCCAAACTTATCTTACTAAGAAGAATTTATCGATAAATTGATGACATGTTATTAACCTTTTGACCGCCACGTCAAAAAAAGAAAGACTTGCCCTCAGGGCCGAACTAAGAATTCATCCATAAATACCTACAATATAGAAGTGAGTTCGGAATTATGGGCACTTTTTGGCTTGTCATCTATACGTGACTGTGGCTGTCAAAAGGTTAGCATCCCTAAGGCGACAAAATAATTTTCACAAGTGTAAATAAGGATTATAATTAGGCACAAATTATCATAGTTACCTATAGAATTCTTTTATTGTAACATCACTTAGATAAAATTTATTATTTATTAAATTAGATTTATAGAAGGTTTATTCAATTTATTATTTATAGATCCGATATTATGCTGTGGTCGTATATTTTGACTGCTTACGATGTAACTTCGGTGCAGGTCGCATTTAATTCAGAGTTCAAATATAAAGTAATGATTTATAAGGTTTAAGGAAAAAATGTTATTCTTAACATTCATCTATATGTTAATTTTTGTACCTATTTAGAGCTAAACATTGCATTACAACTTGCTTAAAATAATGCACCATCAGTAAGAGCGTCGAGCTGCTTCTAAGTGTTATTGAGCTTTATGGACCCAATGAGACAGCTGAACAGTTGGCCAAAATAGTAACTAAAGTTCAACTGACATTTAGACCAGTACTATCATTATAAGAAAAAAAATATTACCCATATCAGAAAGAGATTACTATAAATTAAAATATGTTATCATGTTATTTATCTAAGAATGCGCCATTATATAATTTAAGGAATCTTGGGAGAGACCATTGAAAGACAATGCCTTGATTTTTAACTACCGTTTTTCTTGGAGAATGCTATAAAATGGCAACATGAAACCGGAGTCAGCATCGCTGATCTATATACTTTGTGCAGTGGAGATAATTTCTGTTTTCGAATAACAACTTAGGGATAAAGTGCAATGTTTAGCTTGTATGTACGTACATTCAAGCACATTTTAAAAATAGTCTCCCTGATTTTGTATCTGTGTGGTGGGTTTTATTTTATGTATTCCTATGTATGTGACTTACATGATGATATTAAATATTGTTTTTTTGATAAAATGCGTGTTTTGATTTTGAAGAATGGTATCGTTCTAATTAAAACATCTAGACAGGAAAAGATGCTAAATCGCTCTTTTTATATATTTTTTATGTTAATACGCATCCAGATTGCAGATCATCATTGCTCCTTATAATGACTATATTTTTGTAATTTACCTTTAGAATACTGATAGATTAGATATAAAAAATGTGCTGGCGATACTCAGAGGTGGTACAAACAAAATAGCGGACTGTAAAATTATGTATTTTCATGGAACATTTTTTAATGGAACATAAGAAAGGTCGCTTCTGGTCCGTGTCGTATGAGTGAATATACTAGCAGCGGCCGTGACTCCCGGCACCTCGTCCCCCGCTCCCCGCGAGCACCTCTCGCTCGTCCAGTCCGGCCGTCGCAGTGCCACGTTTTGTCGCCAACAAATGATTATCCTATTTCGAATAAAACAAAAGTTACGTGTATACCTGTTTAATCAGGATAGCGGTGTGCGTCAAACCATTTGATCAAGAAAAATATTTTTATCAGCACTACGCAAAACCAAATAAAAAACCTTTAATTTGGAACCAAAATGTTCACTCTATTGTATGTATCTGCTTGATGTTACGTCAAAACTACGATGCAACAATGAATAGTATCTTTTAGTCTAACTCCGTGACTCGTGGGCCGCCCGGGCTCTGTGGTCGCATGTTGCTAGGTCCGCCCCCTCCGCCCCCCGCACCGTGTAACTTCATCATAGAAGGTTGACACACTGCTTGAACGGCTTTCAAGTGTTGTTCCAACTCGTCGTTGGTAGCGTTAGCGTGACTTTCAAGCCATCGAAGTTGGTTGTCACATTCCGTACGGACAGCGTTCTTCTCAGCTTCTGTCAGCCTGGTAGTTGCGTTGTCTACTGCCTGTGGAGAGCAAGACGTTTCGTGGTAATACCTGGTCCGTATGTTCAAGTTCTTAAGGTTTATATTAAATAAGCTTCCGGCCACGTTTTCACCCGCATTTCGAAGGATCTTCTCGCATCAGAAAAACCGCCAAAGTGCGAGTCGGACTCGCAAACGAAAGGATATCGAGGAAATACGACCAAAAAGACCGTTGTATTAAGCCCGTAAAACAAGTATTTTTTTTTATTCTAGTTTTCAGCATATTTTGTTCTTATAGTACATAGACAAATTATATATATCTTTCTAAATTTCAATTCTTGCTATTACAGTTCGTGAAATACAGCCTGGTGATGAACACCCACAGACAAAACGGTCAGAGAAATCTTTGCAATAGGGTTCGTCGTTCTACCTTTTGGGTACAAAACCTAAAAATTAATTATGAAAATCTCTGTTGATTTCAAGCGTTCCGTCGCGCATACAGCCGTCGATACTGATTGCATTTAGAATTTAGGGACGGCAATTAATCAATAGAATAGACAGGACTAGAAATACTCACCGTCTTACACCCAAAACAGTAACCCTCCAACTGATTCCTAATTTCCACCCTTTTCTTCGAAGCTTCGTCTTCTGCTTTGAACTTTTCAGCTTCGCTTAGCATCTTGTCAATGTCCCTCTTGCTAAGGCGACCTTTATCGTTTGATATTGTGATGTGTTCTGACCTCCCGGTGCTTTTGTCTTCTGCACTCACATTTAGGATCCCATTGGCGTCTATGTCGAATGTGACCTGCAAAATAAAGTATCGTTTGTTAAAAGATGATTCACATAGGACCACCCAGAAAGAGCTTTGGATGAGTCGTATGGTAAACTGCAGGCTGTTGAAACAGATGAGTACCAACCTCGATTTGCGGCACTCCTCTTGGAGCAGGTGGTATGCCAGACAAGTTGAAAGTGCCCAACAAATTATTGTCTCTTGTCATTGCTCTTTCACCTTCGTAGATCTGAATGGTGACAGCAGGTTGGTTATCTGCATAGGTGGTGAAAATTTGTTTCTGTGCAGTTGGGATGCGAGCGTTTCTCTCTACCAAACGAGTCATTACTCCCCCGGCAGTCTCAATACCAAGCGACAGTGGAGTCACATCGACTAGTAATACATCTTGAATGCGAGTGTCCTTCGAACCGCTGAGAATTGCAGCCTGTACTGCAGCCCCATAGGCTACTGCTTCATCAGGATTAATAGACAAATTAAGAGTCTTGCCGCCAAAGAATTCCTGCGAAGAATTAATTCAAACCAGTAAAAATATTCATGGGTTCATTAGACTTGTGATGTAATATTAGCTACCTGTAACAACCTTTGAATCTTTGGTATTCTTGTGGAGCCACCAACCATGACGACATCGTGGATTTCTCTTGTGTTTAGATTAGCATCTTTCAAAGCTCTTTCGACTGGAACTAAAGTTTGCCGAAAAAGATCCGAGCACAATTCTTCGAAGCGTGCTCTTGTGAGTTTTGAGTAGAAGTCAACCCCCTCAAACAAGGCGTCTATTTCTATACTGGCCTCTGAGCTTGATGACAGCGTTCTTTTCGCTCTTTCGCAAGCAGTTCGAAGCCTTCTCATTGACTTAGGATTGGCTCTGAGGTTTTTCTTAAACTTCCGTTCGAACTCTTGACTAAAATGATCAACCATTCTACTATCAAAATCTTCTCCACCTAAATGGGTATCGCCTGCAGTAGATCTAACTTCAAACAAGGAACCTTCAGCAATTTGTAGAATAGAAACATCAAAGGTTCCACCACCTAGATCGAAAATGAGTACGTTTTTTTCTCCAGTCAGATTCTTATCTAAACCATAAGCTAGGGCAGCGGCCGTAGGTTCGTTTATGATTCTTAGGACGTTGAGGCCGGCAATAACTCCGGAGTCTTTAGTAGCTTGACGTTGCGAGTCGTTAAAATAAGCAGGCACAGTGATAACAGCGTCCTTTACGGTTCCGCCGAGGTACGTTTCAGCCACTTCCTTCATTTTACTGACTATCATCGACGAGATTTCTTCTGGTGAAAATGTTTTCTTTTCCTTTTTGTACTCGACGACAATTTTGGGCTTCCCACCGTCGGAGACAACTTTAAACGGCCAGTGTTTGATATCTTCCTGTACTTTAGGGTCATCAAATTTACGACCAATGAGACGTTTCGCATCGAAAACCGTGTTTCTTGGGTTGACAGCTACCTAGAATTATAGGCAGCAAATACAAACAAAAAGTTACACAGTATATATTGTTACGTTTGTAGTGATTAGAAGCATATTCGCGCTTCATTTTTTTTTATGGGAAACCCCAAAAATACTCAACAGCTAGATAACGTAATCAATGAATATTATTAATGACTTGTTCATACCTTTACTAATGGTGTGAATGGGATGTTGAACCGCTGATCATGATTTTTATAGTGAAGGGAATATGGGGTAAATATTTTCTTGAAGTTTTAAACTATAATTATTTTATAAATACCTGGTTTTTAGCAGCATCGCCGATCAGCCTTTCGGTGTCAGTAAAAGCGACGTAGGAGGGCGTTGTTCTGTTGCCCTGGTCGTTGGCGATAATTTCCACTTTACCATGCTGGAACACGCCCACGACGGAATACGTGGTCCCCAGGTCTATGCCCACAGCTGGCACCATCGTCAAGTACTGGGGAAATTAACGGAGTATTAAGATATCGACTGATTCAACTTTGAGGTATGGCACTTAAATGGTAGAATTAATCCTTGTTTATACTAAGCATACTATTTTTTTTTGTCAGTATACAATGCCAATTTTCTTTTCAAACGAAATATTTTACGACATAAAGAATTTGTTTTTTTTTTCACTGTTATATTCTGCAAACAACAGGATCGAGAATTTTAATTATTTTTTCCTACCTTCATTTCTTTGAAATTCCCACAATCACAAAACCTGTGACAAAACGATCCGTTCTACATGACCTTTCCCATGAAACTGCACACGAAATGACAATAGTTTCATGACCCCGCATTATGCTAAGAGGCGGGGCCAGGTCATGACAAAATACCATAATGCAATACTGGTTGATCACGACAGTAGGGACGAAAAAGAATAGATACATGTACCTATCTAACTAGAAAATGCTGCAAAAGGTAAAATTATACCACCTTATTAAAAAACGTGGTCTTAAAACAGTACCAGCTTTAGTGCTAAGTTTAAACCATCACCTTGAACAAAGTCTAAAAGTCTGGTGGTCAAAAACTAGGTCTAAAGCCGGTTACTTTTTAAAATCACGTTTTTAATACGATGGTTAGGGGTTAAGTTTATTCAAAGGATCATCTCCCGAGCCTCTTCCCAACTGTGTTGGGGTCGGCTTCCAGTTTACCGGATTTAGCTGAGTACCAGTGTTTTTACAAGGAGAACCCACGCATCACTAGTCCACCACGACTTTTTTTGCCATTATTTATCAAAGGATATGATAAATGATATTTATTTTGCAAATAGGTTGAAATAAACACTTTTACACGTCGGCATTTCCTAACTGACTACCTTGAGACGAAACGCCGAAACAAACTCAAGGGTAAATAGGTATTAATATGGATTATCGAAGTAAATAGATGTGCGACACGATACATTCAATGGTTTGTATCGTGCGTGACTGTGGCGCTTCTGCCGCCTTTTGTATGCGGCCATTGATCCGGGACCTATTTATTGCATCTGTTTTATAAGTGCTGATGGTACCTATACATATGTTGAGCATTTTGCCACAGCAATTTGTATATTGTAAAACACTGAACGTCCTATCTATGGCAAACTGTGTTCCCTGCATTCAACAAACGCCTTTCGAAATTATCTCACAGCGGAACACAGAACCAATAAAAACAGCCGATTTATAAACGTCATTAGGGCGAAACTAGCAATAAACCTTGACAATAGCAGTCGTTAACTTAACAGCCCCCAATGTTTCGCCCAATCAAACCAGCCAGTGAGAACTGAAGCTAGACTGTGAACATAAAACCTTTCTAAACTTAGAGCATTTAACTAAACGGACACGCCATTGCCTTGCATTCCTCTCTTCTAAAGGTACGTATGACATCATCTGCCACTGGTAATACTCGTATGTACAGACGCAGAAGCTACTCGAAACTGTCAATTTTTTCTAATTAACTTTGAACCATATGATTCGCTAATAAAGTTGAAAATCCATTAAGGACATTTGACAGATTGTAGTAGCCTGATGTGCTGGCGTTTGGACATACATCCGTAACGTTGATGTTTGAAAATTTTGATGTTCTGCGTGCATAAAGATTTTGTCAAAAAGCGTGAGTGAGCTATCTATCACTGTTTATATAGGCCAGTATTTTCCGCATAGAAATCTGTGTCCACAACGATTCCAGTTGATTAAATACCTATTCTTAGTTTCCAAAACATTTTCCCATAAAGCCACGGAACGTTTACTTCGGTTGACAATTTAAATTCAATTTATGTTTGAGTTGGTTGGTGCGGTTGAATGGAAATTGGAAACGTATGAAGGAATACTTTGGCAATACAGGTAGAGAGAATTCAAATAGGTCCCGTGTTAATGGTATTGGTGACAAGTAATATATTGCTATCGATTTCAATATACAGAGAATTTCCTTATCAATAACCTATAGAAATAGGATTATTTGCTGAGTTCTTGGAAGGTATGCTCATACTTGGTTAATCTAAGCGCAAATCTCGAGAGCAGCTGAACTGATTCCTCTAATTATATTATTAGAATATATCTTGAAGTACGAGAATGGTTCTTACTAAGAGAATTTATTTAAAAGACGGAAAAATTAATAAAATACAAATACATATAAGAGAATTGAAGAGCAGTCAAGTCATTATTACAGTACTCAACCACCTAGTTTCAATTTGTGATAATTGTCATAAGCTTTATAAGAAAATAAATTTTATGAAACATTAAAAAAATAGTATATTTATACATATTTTTAAGCGTTACACGTAGCATTAAAGGTACATTTTAGGAGAATTAAAGTCGAGTATTTAATAATCCGGTGCAAAATATTAGGTACTGACATTGGTTTACTCGTGTCTGATATCCTAATAAATACGGGTAGAAATATACGTACTATGCATTCATAAACGATGAATAGATTGCTGACAGAATTATTTAAGTAAAATATGGTTTTGGTGCACTTTAGGGAAGTCAAGACTGGATATTGAATGCCTAGATAAAGTTACTGGCTATGGAAAATAACTCTCTAAATCCTACAAGGAAATAAGATACCACCACCATACATGCTTAATAAGAGAGAACAGGTCGCAGATGCGGATACCGATACGATGAGAGAATAACAGCAGCCGAACCTGGAGATCAGTGCTTTTTAAGAAGTTCCTTAAAAACTTCACATCTTTCAGGATCAAATACTGCAGTCAAAATCGCTGTAGATATCTTAAGACAGATCTGAAGACTTACCTTATCTACTGTATATCATAGTTCAATTCATTGGACACTGGTTCATAAATAACGAAGTATAAACACGAGATCTTTTTCCAAGAACGTAGTGGCACATTTTTTGGAATTAGTTATAACGTACATTTCTTATTGTTTTTTTTTTGTGTAATAAAATAATAAATTTACATTGTCCTGAATTGTGTTTGACGTGCAATTTTGACGTGACGTTTAATTTTAGTTTTTATTGTTAATTACCAGTTTTATGTTTCCATAGAGTTTGGGTTTACTTAACGCACGGGTAGAAGTCATCATTAAATACTCTACAATGGTCAACGACAGCTTAATTACAGACTAAGGCATTATTTGTGAAAATAGTGCTTTTACTGCGTGTTCTCTTTAACACTTATAATATTGTTACGTAGGTCGATAAGACAATGTTGTTTAAAAGTAAAATCTCGAAATAATTAGAAATTAGTAGAATGTTCTAGATATGTGGTCTAGAAATGTCCAGTAATGTAGTACATAGTTGCAAAAGTTCGAAAACATTCGACCGCTTGCGTAACACTCTCGAGTACGGGTCATCGACCTCCGAACAATAGCATGAGTAGATACTAGTAGTTCACTGACCTTCAAGTAACTATTGGAATTTTCTCGGGCCTTATCGATCTGCCTCGGCCTTTGAACTTTCTAGATGTCTACGCGCGCGATATAAATAGACGGCCGACCGCGCGGTGAGTCAGTTCAGTTTTGAATACGAAACAGTGAAGAACTAGCAAAGCTAACTCGTGAGCTTTCTAGCGACTACTACCGAAGTGATTAGTGAATATAAGAGTGTGTAGTGATTTTTAGTGATTGTTGTGATTGATTTTGGTTTAAATAAAGTATCGTTCGATAAAAGTAATCGAGTATAATTTATCTAGAACCCCTAGCTCGTAACAATTTGGTGTCAGAAGTGGGATAAATTATGCCCGTGTTACCCAAGGACGATATGGAGGGTATTCGTACCCGAAGTCAACGACAGCAAGAAGTGGACCAAAGACGGTTTGTGCCTACTCCTGTGCAGACGCCTGCTGGTGATCAGCCGTCATCGGAGCCAATTGCTGAAGGTTCGAGTGCACCTACACCATCGCCGCTCGTGGATGTTTCTACACCGTCTCCGGCAATGGATTTCTCAGCCCTGATCTTTCTAATGCAGGAACTGAAGCAACAGATGCAGCATGACCGAGAGGAACAATCTCGCCACCGAGAAGAACAAACTCGCCACCGAGAAGAACAAACTCGCCGTCTAGAAGAAAAGCTGCAGCGCGACAAAGAGGAGCAGGCCCGTCAGTTAGAGGAACACACGCACCTACTGAAAAACATGAAGGCGGAGCTCGGCTTAGAAGTCAAGGCCGTCAAGGAAAAAGTAGAGGTCCATGAGAACCGCATCTCGGAGGCTGAGCACAAGATCGCCGATATGGAGAAGACCTTGGGAAGCATAAAGGCTGGAGAAAGGATAGCACTCCCGGTTGGGGCTGCGCCTTCAATGCGAGACTTTAAGGTGCCGCCTTTTGATGGAACATCTCCCTGGTCGTCGTATAGGATCCAATTTGAAGCAGCTAAAGAAATTAATGGGTGGACAGAAAAACAAGCCATGACGGCACTGAAGTTGGGTCTCCGCGACCAGGCTTTATCCGTGCTAGATGCCCTTGGCCCGAACATGACCTACGATCAGCTGATTGAGGCTTTAGAAACCAGATACGGCGATGCACACCTGGAACGCGTATATCGCGCTCAGCTGAAGGATCGGGTACAACGTGTTGGTGAAGATCTGCAGCAATGGGCCACAGAGATTGAAAAGCTGGTTCGTAAAGCGAATCAGTCCGCGACTGGGCCCATCGAACCGACTATAGTGCAGGCATTCGTCGATGGCATACGAGATCTGGAAGTAAGAACTATTGTAAGTCTTGGGCACCACGAGACTTTGAAGAGTGCCGTAGCTCACGCCTTGGAAGTTGAGGCAATAAGAAAAGACAATCGTGCTCACCGCATCAGGGAGGTTTCTGCGGCACCTGCACTGGCTTCACGGGACCGTTTCAAATACAGTCCCAGGTGCTTCGCATGCGGAGAAAAGGGTCATCTTCAGTCGAGCTGCCCGAAGCGAAGCAGCACAACCGAAGATAATAGCCGAGAAAGAAGGACGGCTAATGCTGCCGCCCAGGAGCAGGGAAACGAGTAAACGCCAGGACTGAGGGGCGGGTGCTGGCTGGTTTTAAAAGAGCCCCGAGGATTTCGATCTCACAAGCCCACGATGGAAACAGCCTGATCATCAAAGGCGAAGTGAATGGAAGACCATGTAAACTGACCTTGGATACTGGAGCTTCTCGCACGGTTATCAGTTCCCAACTAGCGAATCGTGTTCTTGGGGACTTCTCTGCGAAACATGACCACGTTAATTTGGTAACAGCTACTGGTCAGCACATAACCGTCCGAGGTGAGAGGGAAGTAGATCTAAAGCTGGGGAACATCATTTACCAGCATAAGGTCATAATAGCTGACATAGTGGATGATTGTATCCTGGGATTAGACTTCATGCGACGACACTGTTGTGAGATTGACGTGAACCAAGGAGTCTTAAAATGTGGTGCAGAAGAAATCTTCATAGAAGGTGCACCATCAGGGAAAGTGTACTGCCTGAAGACTGTCTCTCTTCCGCCACGGTCAGAGACAATGGTTCCAGTTCGTCTCCCACAGAATTCTGGACAGGGAAATCGATGCAGTCTTATTGAAGGATCAGATGGAGACTTTGCATGGAAGATGGCACGTACTTTAGTGAAGGCAAACAACGTCGCGTCTGTGCGCATACTGAATCCAAGCAAAAAGGATCTAGTGATCAAGAAGGGTACATTAATGGGTAACTGTGAAGAAGTGGCTTGGATGCGTAAGTGCGATGAGCGCCATTCCAAAAAGAACGTCCAAAGTGATAACGTCAACATTTCAAGTCTGTTGAAAGATTGCTGTAAAGATTTGTCTGAAACAGAAAGGGAGATGGCTAGAAAGATGTTGCTCCAGTATGCCGACGCTTTCTCTACGAATGATGCCGATATTGGAAAAACCGGATTGGTTCAGCACAGAATCAATACTGGGAATGAGTTACCGATTCGTCAGCGTCCAAGAAGGCTACCAGTGGCAAGAGAAAAAGAAGTGGACACCATGATTCAAGAAATGGTAAAGGATGGGATTATTGAGCCTTCATCGAGTCCATGGTGTTCGCCTGTAGTTCTCGTGAAGAAGAAAGATGGCAGCACGCGGTTTTGTGTAGACTATCGCCGGCTGAATGACGTCACGAAGAAAGACAGCTATCCACTGCCAAGGATAGACGACACACTGGACACGCTGTCAGGGATGAAATGGTTTTCCACTTTGGACCTAAAAAGTGGCTACTGGCAAGTAGAGATAGACCCAAGGGATAAAGAGAAGACAGCATTTTCCACAGGAAAAGGATTATGGCAATTCAACGTCATGCCATTCGGATTGTGCAATGCTCCTGCAACTTTCGAAAGGCTAATGGAGTTAGTGCTCACCGGATTGACTGGTGATGCTTGCCTGGTCTATTTGGATGACATCACCAAGTGGCCGGAAGTTTTCGCCATTCCTAATCAAGAGGCAACGACGGTTGCTGATAAACTGGTTCACGAAGTTTTCTGTCGATTTGGAGTACCCCTGGAAATCCACAGCGATCAAGGAAGAAACTTCGAGTCGCAAGTTTTTCAGGAAACATGTCGAGTGATGGGTTCACATAAAACCAGAACCACATCGTACCACCCACAGTCTGATGGAATGGTGGAAAGGTTTAATCAAACGTTGGAAAGATACCTGGCCAAAGTAGTGTCAAGCAGACAAAAGGACTGGGACAAGCACATTCAACCGTTTCTCCTGTCGTACCGAAGTGCTGTTCATGAGAGTACGACCGTGACCCCTGCGTTTGCTAACTTTGGCAGAGAGTTAAGGTTACCAGCGGATTTGATAACCGGCATTCCTCCTGATACGCCACGTTGTATAACAGACTATGCGAATGACTTGCGCAGTAAAATGAATGACGTGTACGAGCATGTCAGACAATCAGGCCAACAGATGTCCGAGAGAGTAAAAACTCGTTATGACCGGAAGATGAACAATAGTGGGTTCGATGAAGGGTCACTAGTGTGGTTGCATAACCCTGTACGAAGCAAAGGGAAGTCTCCTAAACTGCAGGCTAAATGGGATGGACCATACCGCGTTGTGACCAAGATCAACGACGTCACCTACCGAATACAGAAGAACGTGCGAAGTGTACCCAAGATTGTTCATGTTGATCGATTGGCGCGATATTTCGGGAATAACGATGCTCGGGACGAGCATGTCTAAGGAGGGGGCAGTGTTACGTAGGTCGATAAGACAATGTTGTTTAAAAGTAAAATCTCGAAATAATTAGAAATTAGTAGAATGTTCTAGATATGTGGTCTAGAAATGTCCAGTAATGTAGTACATAGTTGCAAAAGTTCGAAAACATTCGACCGCTTGCGTAACACTCTCGAGTACGGGTCATCGACCTCCGAACAATAGCATGAGTAGATACTAGTAGTTCACTGACCTTCAAGTAACTATTGGAATTTTCTCGGGCCTTATCGATCTGCCTCGGCCTTTGAACTTTCTAGATGTCTACGCGCGCGATATAAATAGACGGCCGACCGCGCGGTGAGTCAGTTCAGTTTTGAATACGAAACAGTGAAGAACTAGCAAAGCTAACTCGTGAGCTTTCTAGCGACTACTACCGAAGTGATTAGTGAATATAAGAGTGTGTAGTGATTTTTAGTGATTGTTGTGATTGATTTTGGTTTAAATAAAGTATCGTTCGATAAAAGTAATCGAGTATAATTTATCTAGAACCCCTAGCTCGTAACAATATGAACTGTATCAACAATGCTTTGAAGGGCATCAGAAATAAAATACACACAATTTTTTGTTTTACTTGTAATAATATTTAAAATGGCGTTTTCTTGACGATAGCAAATGTTTTTTCAGAAACACACTCGCTGAGATGGTTTTGAAGACATTCACAACAGTATTCCTTCTAAAGAGGTTCTTTCAACGCTTTTTCTTCTTCTTCACAAAGTCCGGTGGATGGAAACCTCTAGCTTGAAGCAGTTCTTGCACATTATGGCAAGCGTAGTACACATTATTCATCGCAGCTTCGGTGAGCATGTCCACATTACATTTACCTTTATTCTTTCCTTTCTTTTTAGACTTCTTTTCTTCTTTTTTACTATCTGCATCGTCTTCTTCCTCTTTTTTCTTAGGTTTACCAGCCATTTTTTCAGTATTATTGCTTCAGTTTCCAGGTTCAGTATCCTTGGTAACGGTTTGAGGAAGTTATTGATTAAACAAACTTTCGCGTTCGCGCTAATTTTCAGTAAAGGCGAACAGGCGAAAACGAGTTGTAAACGCGAAATGTGTAGTAGAGGGAGCTGTTACTTTAATTTTGGTTATACGAGTACAAGAAGAGGCGATGTTTTTAAATCGGTAGGACCTGTACAATGTTTACTATTCAGCGGTAGCGAAAGCGTCCACAGCCTTTCAACAGCTTTAAAAGGCTTTAACAGCTGCTCGTCCTGCAAGCACTTATTTGACCAAATCAGCTATTGATACTAATATCGAAAATAATATTAATCAGCCGATATCGTAATGGCCTTACCATTCACGAGCACCAAAACCAAACATGAAGATTTATGGAAACAAAAGAATAGGTAATTAAATATATAAAAATAATTACTTTCGATACGATTTGGATATTGGTAGAAATAATTATGTGTAAACGCTTCTATAAGCGCTACGTCCAAAACTGTCACCTGTATCAGTATCTGGACTATGGGGACTAAATAGACAGCAGTTTATTCAGAAAAAGGATAAAAAGAAAGCATTTTACCCAAATAGGGGAAACGCCATCAAAAATTTCAATATTCCTTATTTCTCCACGTTTTCTTACGAAGGGGACGTTCTCACATCCTTGCGACTTACAACACAATTGTTATGGAACTCCTGGCTAGCATCCAACCAGTGTACACCTCTGCAGATAGTAGGGTTAATATATTGTCCCCGGAGCTAAAGAGCTCTGCTTTTGCGTAACGATGCGGAAACTCCGGGATGCGTTTCACTTGGTTTTTATTATGGGTTAGTGTTTATGTTTATTGTTGAATGTAAAGGGTACCTTTGCAAGTTTTTCTTTCATATTTTAAAGTTTAAAGTTAGTTATCAAATCCAGTATAACGGGCATATTTTTCAATGGTCCCTTCTGTTACTTTGAAATACCTTTGCAGGGTTTTCAGATGTAATAAAATAACACGGATTAGAACCATTCGTATAATCAATTTGAAAATAAATACAAATATTTACAATGCAACAACTTAAACAAGGAATTCAATGAAGGCCAAGAGTATAACATCACATGATTCTAATAAATGCACAGTAGAATAAAACAAATAATCTCGTAAAGAGACGATAACAATAAAAAAAACTTTAACAAAATTATTTGATATTATAAAGGGGTTCTTTCAATACATGCTCCACTTCAGCTTTGTGTAATATGGAGGCGCCAACTGCTGGGGTAGGTGCCTCTGCTCTGCCGGCGTAGATCAACTGAAATAGAAAATTTTAAGTTAGAAAATATTTTCAGAAGAAGAAAAATACTTTTAGTTTTTCGGAACACAAAATTCGTCGTTATCACCATCGTTTTTTGAGTGCAATGTACCTTAATAGGCACACATCGGGTGTAAAGAAATGATGTCTACGTAATAGGTCTTTATTACGTTATAGAATATTGCAAGAATTTGGCTTTATATGCAAATAAGTTCTTGTATTATTTGTGGTTTTTGCTGACCTTATAGAAAAAAGGACTTAGTTATCTAGACACTTAAGTCCTAAATGTCTGGAACAATTTACGGCAGAAAACAAAATCGATCTTGCCTTTTCCATTGTTTTCTCATCGACACTATATTACCCAAATGCTATTAGAATATATACAGCTTTGAACAGCCACGCTCATAATTAACTACCATCCCCATTATTTCGAGGCTTAATTACAAAGATAATTAAATCGTGATCGGAATTTTTGGTCGCGTTAAATTTTCAACTAGGCTTCGTATCTTGTAAATGTGATAAGGTTGGGCCGTTTATCATGTCACTAGCTTTTTATAATATTTAAAACCTCGATTTTAAACACCAACTTCACGAACATGTACTAAAAGTTGCCTATAATCTTCTGAAGAGTCCCATCTGCCTCCTCACCAAACATCATCATTAGATTAACCCATTTACCGTCGAAACAAGAAAATATTGATCACATTCGAATTCTTAACATTAGTTATGAATAATCAAATAAAATTCAATAGAGAAATGTCTGCGTTCGTCAAATCTGACGAGGTCACAGATGAAATTATGTTATTTTGCTCATAAAAATCCGATATTCGGCGATCAGAAATCGATTTAGGAATTTTGGCAGCATCTCTGATTAGATTGCTATTTTATACGATCGAGTTTCGGATGATAGAGGTAGTGACAGGACGAGGATTTGTCTGCCATTTAATTACATAAATCTAAATAAGGTAAAGGACAATACTGATGTCTTTTATAAAAAGAAACCTTCATAATTCATTTGTTATTAGAACAACCCCTTTGGCGCAATGGTAACCACGTCGGACTGCCGAGCTAAGGGTCGGTACAGTCGACATATTATGTGAGATAAGCATGCTTGTGGTCTGGGTGTTATCTATACATTATAATAAAATCGTAGAAAAGTCAAAACCGTACATTGAATATTAAAAAAAAAATCGGCATAAATGTAACTAAGAGGTCTTGTCAACATATAGGCTACATATTATTACGCTATCAATACGGGGGGAGGGGGGTGAATGTTTAATCCTAATGCCCACGCGGATGACGTCGCGGGAAACAGCTAGTATTGTCTATTTAAAAATATATATGTTAAGTGAATCAATAGCTTACCTTGGAGCTTACCGAATGTGGCTGAAAAGGTGTTATTTTTTTTGTTTGATTAACATTGCAATGCTGAACTAGGTACGTACCTTTAATTCAAAAATATTATAACATGACAAACCTAAAGGATAGATTACAAACTCATATTACCTTTCTGCCCAGGAGATTTTCAAATCGAGGCTTAACGAAGCTCCAAGCTCCCATGTTCCGATGTTCTTCTTGACTCCATATGAATTCTGGGAAAGTTATAAACCCGTTACGGTCAAGTGAACAAAACTCATTACAATCTGGGAGAACATTAATATTCATATTGGTATTATAAACTTCGGGGCAAATATTGAAGTTTGTAAAGCGGCAACAGTATCATACCTTGTACTTGCTTTATTAGTTTGAAAAACATTTTTAGGCTAATCCAAGTAATGATGGATGATACGACGTGAGCTGATTCTCGGAAAACGGCTTCGTGATTGAAAGATATATAATATAATGCTACAGGTTCATAGACCTCACATGATGGTGCTTCTTTAGTCAAAGGTAGTTCTTCGGTACACCTTCTATTACCTCACTCTTCTAGCCCGATGGGTCGGTAATCCGACACGACCGAAGAGAGATCAGGGCCAGTATCGACATTTACATGCTCTCCGATGCACGGGTGTATCATATCAGTCATCAACTTATAAGCAGATGCAGCTGCTTTTGTGTGTTTTTTTTTCTTATAACCTACAAACCAATTTTTGCCCGATTCAGGAATTGAACCCGAGATCCGGTGCTAGGTTGTGACGTAGCAGGCAACGACAACTAGACCACAGCATACAGACCTGACAAGTTGCGATATGCACCGAACGTGACACCACATAACAACTAGTAGCTTTGTGTACGTTCACATTGAATGTAACGCGTTCAGTTGTCTGCATGAAATAGCAACACACACCACACTGCTCTCAACTATAGTCGGTCGTTAGAAACCAAAGCCATTGTGACCTGCGAGGCTGGGACTCATATAACCTGTACGGTTTCAGAAATAATTACTACACTGTTGAACGGTGCTGTTAGAGATTCTGGGTCCATGTTATGATGGATGTTCTGGTTCATACGTGGTTTGGCTTCGAGAGAATAGGATTGTGACCAATATGATTTTTTTAATGAATATGTAATTTTTTTAGAGGAGAATTGAAGACTAGCAATTCGGGATTGAATTTTGTGATGTGATAATACTTTGTTGTTGCGAGTTAGGTGTGGAGTATTTTTTTAAACTAGTTAACCCAATACAATTGGTTTGAAAAATACATATGTAAGTAATAAATAATTTCAACAACTTACTCCTAGCATTTTTGAATTTGGCTAATTCAATTTGCAGCTCATGCAGGGGGAAGGGCGCCAAAGCCTCGACCCTCACGATGGCTACGTCATCGATCTTAGCTCGAACCCGTTCTTTGTGCAGCTCGTAGTAATGCTTGCCGCTTACTAGGATAACTCGGTTTACCTTTAAAGGATCAGCTAGCGAATCACCTGAAAGAAAAAAACGGTTGCAACATTCGGGTCACCAGTATATTATTTTAAAAAAATCTTTTGTTTAGTTTAGGGAGAGAGGAACTAAACGATCTGACCTGGCCTAGCTTGCTATACACAGTAACGATTAACCTACCTCAATCTGTAGCTTCTTTAATAGATTTTCAACCTCATTACAATACCGGAAAGTTAATCATTGGTTTTTTGTTTATTGGTTACAGATTCGGGTATGTCAACTTGCTGGCATCTGTACCTATATGTTAAATCAAAGACATCAGAAAAACCACTCGATACTAGATACATTTGTTTAAGCAACGCCTCATAGCGTTTCATCGCCTCATGTTCAGTAAATTTCAGCGAATTGCGAGTTTAATTATTATTCGTAACTTTAAAATGGACTTGTTTATTCAGCTTTTGTTTACATAATGTTTACTTTTAGCTGTCCTACGGTTATTTACTGAACATACGAGGCATTTCCATGTTTGGGGAAAAACCGAAAAAGGGTTTATTTTCCTCCTTTCTCTATCGTCGAATTGTTTCTTTTTGTGTACTCAGTTCCGGGTCATTATAGATCGCGAATGACTATACTGCCTATTTGTTTTATTTCTATACTGAGTATTTTCCTGCGAGTGAAAATGCCAGGACAAAGGTTTTGTATACTTGTTCCCACGATAAGCAGTTATTTATTATTTCAGTCACGATTTCCACTCAACAGCCTGACTGCAAAATATATCGAAAACGAATATAAGCTACTAACTGTTCCCCGCGGCTCCACCTGTAGGTATAACGAGAAAACACAAAGCCTCCTTATAAAAAGATGTCTTCCTCAGGCTCTAGACTTCGCTTGGTTTATAAGCTTTTTGCCCTGGCTGGAGGCCTTAACTTTTAGGCAACCACTGGGCCCTGTCCGGTTAAGCAGTAAACAGCCTCCTAGGCTGAACTCCGAGTTGCCAGCATAAAAAAAGGTTCTAGACTGTGTACTGAATTTCATTTGAAATTGTTTTAGTAGTTTTGGCGTGACCGACAGAGTGACATTAACATTTATAAAAGTAGGTAGTATGAATGGTTTGTATATAGTATCAGATCAGTACCAATGACGTTCTTGAAGTATGTTCCAGGAGCGAAGTCTGAAATAGGTGACACAGCGTCAGCCAACCGCAGGAGTACTTTCGGCGCTACCACTACTAAAGGCTTTCTGTAGTTTCTTGCTACCTGTGAAAAATGAAAATTATATTAATAGATCTAGACTATAGCATTACTATAAGTCTACGAATCAAGGCGGGTAAGATAAGGAGAGAACTAAACCTAAAGCCATTTGTAGTACTAGACATCACAAGAGAATTGCTAGGTCACTTTAATTCACAATAAAGTTCCAGCTCGTTATCTGTTTACGAACCATTTACCGCTTTATACGTTGTACAATCTATTGAGGATTATTCAACTAATGCTTATAGCATGATTTTCATTAAGTAAATACATAAAATATGACTACAAGACATGCTACTATACTGTTATATTATTCGGAATGATGAATCTAGTCGTTCTGTCATTGATCACGAACTTTTTTTGTTGTTCCTCTGCAAGGCCTCAAGGAATGAGCGTTAATTAACACGCTTGGTCGAGGAAAATTGGCGATTTCAGACTTTTGCTATATTTGACTTCACTTTTACTCAGTCAATGGTGTCCAAGATATGCTAATAATAAAGTATGTATAATTTAGAAAAGATACATTGCGACTGGCCTGACTTGGAATCGAACCTGCACACTCGCACTTGAGAGATAGGGACTTTAACCACCAGGCTACCAAGACCAGACTACAAACAACATTTGTAGAAAGGGGTAATTTTTGAAACTAAAACGCTGTTGAGTTTTACGAGATTTTTTCTTAAGTATAGTTAAAGCTAAATCTAGCTTCTAACTAATATCTTAGTAAGACGGTCAATTACTTAGCGACTTTAGCGGATGGAGTGAAGGAAGATTGAATAGGGTAAAGTCCTTGTTTTGTTGTTCGAACTTCGTGTCAGAGACATAACGCAAGTTTCTGCTATGTCGATTTCGGTGTTGGTAAACTCGTGTTTGCTCAAACGCTTTATTTTGCAAGTCAGCGGAAATACAAACGGGTAGCTGGGTAACATTTGTATGTGTATTGAAATATACATAAATATACATATACAGGGTGTAACGGAAAGGGGGTATACATCCGATGAGAGGTCAATGTACCCGTAAAACTGAACAACTATAAACAGAAAAAAAAAAACAATAAAAAATATATTGGACGTATCTTAGAAAGTTTGAACTTGCCGCCGAAATATTGTATGGAGAGTCACAATTTTTTTTAATCGAATTTAGGGCCAGTTTCACCGGTTGCTGATAAGTTCCAGATAGTTTATCTGGCAGATGATTTCATACAAATTCTGTTCCAGTTTTGAATTTACCTGGTAGATAGCTATCCGTAACCTGTGAAACTGTTCCTTAGTTTTTTTTCTGTAGAAAGTTATTTACTTTTACGAGTACCTCCTTTCGGATCTACACACCCATTCCGTTACACCCTGTATATATGAATATATAAGTTTTACTAACAAGAGGAAAACGTTAGGCAAATCTTAAATTTATTGGAAAAAGGCCAGGAAAAACAAAAACATGCCAATTTATTATAATCGCCATGTGGACTGTCGACACGTTGCCATATCGTGCCGATTATCGTTACGGCCAAAGGTCTGATGGCCAATCGCCTCGATCAACATGTCAAGAGGCTCTCGTTAGGCGGCTAGGGCTTGAGCTTGTACTATTATGTAGGTATAGACGCCAGCACATCAATCTGTCAATTTTCTTTAATAGATGTTCAACCTTATTACAATACTGGGAGGGGAATATTCGATTGGTGAAATTTGACGGATCGGGTAGGTTGACCTGCTGGTGTCTGTACTATGAATACTAGACAAGTGATAAACGTACTTATAATATACTTTTTGTGCATGCTTTCATATTATACCTAAAAACAGTCAGAATTAATAAAATTTCTATGTTGATGCACACAATTAAATGCTTATATGGGAATCGAACTTGAGACCTTTAGCGTGACAAATAGTAACACCAACCCATTCTTTGTTCTAGTTACAAAACACATAGATTTAATCTTTCAACCTTACCTGTCTTCTCAACAAATGGAAGTACTGCGCCGGAGTCGTAGGGTTGGCCACATGAAGGCACACATTCTCGGAGTCTGGTGCTGCCTCCTTGCTGTCAGTGAGTTGCAGGAACCTCTCCATCCTGCACGAGGAGTGTTCTGAAGCGGCGCCATCGTATCCGTGAGGAAGGAGCATGACTAGGCCGTTGCTGCGGACCCATTTCGCTGTACAGAAAAGAAAATGTACCTAGGTATTTCAAATTGTAAGCAATTAGGAGTTTCTTCCACCATTCCTATTTCTCATCTATCACACATAGGCAGTGGTAAAGGGTAAGCGCTTTTAGGGGCTATCTTTTGTAAATGTTACCTTTAAAAACTCTATTTTTGCTAAATTATAACTATAGAGCTGGAGTAAGCTAGACATATAGCACGTAGCTGTTGTCATCTGTGTTCAAATTTAAGCAAGACTCAATTCAAACTCCGAAGAAGCAAAAATTTACGGGACAGAAAGTTCTATACCAATTAACCGCCAGCCGAAATGTGTAGCGCGAATTCAAAGCACGTTTATATCAAAACTAGGATTGTATGCTGGGTTAGTAAACCCCCAGCGGGCGTAAATTACGGCCGACGCCGGTGCTCTGACCAATGTATTCTATCTGACATTTTTGCTGGCTTGCAAACTGAGGGCGATCTCGTAACTTTTAAAATATGTTAATATCATGGAGAACAAAATAACGAAGTTAACATTTAAATTCGAAATCTATATCACTGTACAGACGCCAGCACATCAAGCTACCTGAAACTAAAATTTTCCCAATCAATCCCAATCAATCAAAGTATAAAGTCGAAAATCTATTAAGGAAATTCTTTAGATTGTAGAAAATTGATGTGCTGGCGTCTGTACAAGGAATCTTCTTGCAATCGAAATTCGGAAAAGCATTTTGTGAATGAGAAGTCATTCGGAATGCCAGAAGCCATTTGCTAGATTGTTTTCGAAAGATTAATCGTTTGAATTCCCGGCGATGCATGCCGTTACATAATTTTTCATATTTTTTCCGAACATTTTAATCCGTCAAAGTTGAAGCGACAGCTGAAGAAAATATAGTACCTAATCGATTGTCTAGACTTTAGACTTTCTTTTATGATGATCCAGTTATGATAATGACTTAGAAATACGTTTATTGAACTGCTAGAATAAGAAAATTGATTTTTCTCTACGTTTAAGAAGGTAAAGAGAAATTTTTGGTGAGCTTTCAAGGTAATTTAGAGCTCCTAAATCTTAGACTAAGTGTAGAATTTTGGACTGAGCTTCACCACACTAGCCTCGTGGCCGTATGTAGGGATATTAATCTTCAGTATTTTTTCTTTCACAAAAATAGGCCTTGATTATTTTATGCCTAAATAGGCTGATTGATGTACTGTGCCTATTATATTATAACACCTGTAAAAAGCAATAAAGTTTACTTTACTTTATAGATCAGTCATCATCTCATATAGTCTCACACGCTTCCTAGCCACGGTGTCTGTGCAAAAACCATCTATCTATATATCTATATTTTTGATGACCATCTCGTATAGGCCTTGTTAGCCATCAGCGCAAGTACCAAAACCAAATAACTGTTTTAATCATCTTTCGTAGTTGTTAACAATTAGACAATAGGGAATATGCATGAAAAAAATATTTGCAATCTAACTAGTTTATCAATAAATATACAAAAATATAATACATTACATTACATTTACATTACAAAAATTTTACACTCGGACTTCTCTTTCTTAATAGCAGTTTTGAAGCTTTAGGTATAACTTCTTGTCGATAAATAATATTTTAAAAATTCTTTCATATTTATTTATTACAACTAAAAGTGTATTAATTTAGTGAATAAAAAAATTACATGCATATTCCCTATTCAAACAATTCACACTCACATTCACCCGATGCTATAAAGGCGTCCACAATAATTTGCGCTCCGTTATAGAAATCGCCAAACTGCGCCTCCCAAAGGCACAGATTATCCGGTGAGTCGTACGCCATACCGTATTCGAAGCCCAGCACCGCCTCTTCAGACAAAATCGAATTGGCCACCTGAAACGGGAATGCAATGGTTTGATAACGGTATTGACGTTGAGACTTTTAGACATGACTATGTAGACAATTCCTACTAATGTTACAAATCCGAACAAAACTACCGAACCGATTAAAATTTGGACAAACACCGCACAACACGGGCTACCCGAAACTGTGAAATGTTCTCAATCAACTTTGAACCGTATGCTTCAGCGATAAAGTTGAAAGTCTATTAAGGAAATTTGGCAGATTGTAGTAGCTTGATGTGCTGGCATTGGCATGTACCCCACCTCTATTTCTTCCGTCGTTTCGGCCGACTTACACCGACCGTGGTCACGGGTGGACTGATTTGTTATGTATATTATATGACATTTTCGGCTTTATTGCCAAATAGAGGAATACTTTTATCTTTGTAATTGTTAGTCGTATCGGTTACAGTAAAAGGTCCCTTTTCCTTTACAGTGAGCATGAATACATGAATGTGTGGAATGCATAGCTTGAAACCTTGCACATGCTAGTAACCACGAATGAACGCTTACGTAATAACCGTAACCAGTAGCCAAGAAAATCTACATACATTGGACTGTTAAACAAAATGTCCTAAAGTGAAAATTAAAAGAAAATATTAAAACATTACTGTTCCTGCACATGGATAAAAAGTAAATGAAGTTATGTTACTGCCAAGCTTAATCAAAATCCATCCAGTTTTTATAGCGTGAAAAAGTAAAAACGTTCAGATATACTCACAAAGATCCATGCATCGTTAAAATATCATAAAACTGAAGATTTTGATTGTTTGATTGATCATTCTAATTTCAAGAACCACTGGGCCGATTTCAGTGTTAGATAGCTCATTTATCGATGAAGGCTTGGATATGGTTTAGTTTTCTTATGTCCTTGTGTGCGTTGTAGTTCTCGAGGGACCCGGGTCAATTTGCTGACTCAAGCTAGCTTATTATGATAGTAGAATTCTGAAGCAAGTCCTAAACGCTTTATGTACCTATGAGGCATACACGAGCGTCCTTGATTCTGATATCGCAAAACAGCTTTAAAACAGACCAAAATACAGAATTTTAGAAGGAAGAAGTCACAGCCCAGACAAAATCTACCTCAAAATGCCGTATACTCACTTCTAAGAATGCTTTCTGCTTTTCATGAATATGATTGAGTGGTATATGAATGGCTTCTGTCTCTTGATCCACGAGCATCACGTGCCGATGTGAGAAGGTGCCTCGACCCACATCTTCACCACTTAGACGCACGTGTCGACCTTCCATTAGCAGGGAACCTATTGATAAAACATAACAAAAATCAAAATAATAAGAATGACTCTTGGGAGTTTTGGGTGGTTTTAAAAATTACAATGTTTAAAAAAAAAAATCAAACGTTTGAAAAATTCCCTACGTATAAAACGATGAATAATGACCAAATTTGCTTTAAGATAAAATTAGGAAACTAATTGATAAAAACAAATAAGATATTGAACCATTTAAGGTCTCCCTCATTTTTAAACGTGCAGCTTTAGTACTAGGTTTCATACACCATTTTGAACAAAGTAAATGGACAAACCAAGCACTAAACCTGCTACTTTTTAAAACCAAATTTTATAATAAGGTGGAGTAAATTTGACAGGAAACAAGGCAGTGTTTGATAATAAAATAGATTGAATAGGATAAGAGATTAACGAAACAATATTTAGGTTTCAAATAACAAATTCGTCTTGCTCAAAGATTTATTTGAGACTTTATGCAACATTTGGAACGATTCGATTTGTTTAATTGAAAACCTACAAAGTTTCGATTGACGAACCGCAGTACTAATCTCTTGTGGTCTGCGGTCTACATTGTAATTACTTTAGCCTTTCAGCGAGGTAGTCTTTGTTCCTTTAAAACTTTATTAGAAACTGTCTCTTCCTAAGTTTTTTGTAGCCTAGGAACTAGTTCATAAAGCAGACTGAAGGGAATTTTATATAGGTCAAAATAGTTTTTTTCCTGTTTTCTGCAGCATTAATCAATTCAATATTGCTTAGTTAGTTTGTTGCCTTTAGAATTAATAAGTTTTTTCTGAAGAACATGAATCAGAAGAAACAGAACGATAATCACGTTTGTACGTCTTGGGAGGGAATTCTGCAACGATACGAGTAAAATTATGGAAAAACATAATCACCCTTATTATAAAACGTAGTTTTACAAAGTACCTCATTTAGTACTAGGTTTAGACCCCTAACTTTGTTCAGGATGACGCATGGTACTTTTTTAATACCATGTTTTATAATAGAGTAGATGTTTTAACGTTTAAAAATGTTCTGACGTTTAAAAATGGTTGTTTTGCAGCCAAGTTGGGATAAATGATTTAGAAATTGCTTAAATTCTAATCTTACCAAAAGCCAATGCTTCAGCAGTCGCCCAATCGATATCCTTCCCTTCAGTTAGTTTTCCGAGCCTGTTTCGCACATGTGTCTTCGACAGATGAGGGTGAATATTCTGCGAACAATTTACCAGCATATTTGCCTTGATTGATATTCCTTAATTTCCTAGGAACTGTCTTTGAACATGGGTTGTAATTTACTGTGTCGATTCTAATGGAAGTTGTGGATACAATTTTGATTTCAATTCCTCGTAGTTATAGTGAGTAATGAAATGTCTGCATGATAGATAAGATTTCGTAGCTGGAAAATGCCATTTTATAACACCGTGTACATAGGGTTTCTTTGACTATCTCTCTCTTCTTTCTCTCAATCTTCTCTGTTTTATATACCTCTGATTATGATAAGCTTGTGAGTGTATGGATTAAACAAAAGAAAGAGAGAAAGAATTTGTGAAATGAAGAACGTAAAAAAATATCTTCTGTCTAAGAAAATTGTCATAAGATTCTGTGGATCGACGTTCAATCGCTAGATATTAAATAAACTACGACGACCGAGCGCGACGGGTTGGAAGCCAATTTACATTTTTAAAATGCTTCTTTATAGTAGTGTCATAGCCATCGTTTGTCACATGCAGCATGGAATACTTACAAGGAACTATGATATTATTTTTGTATGTAATAAAATACTCTAGGGAGTACTATGACTACTATATAAGGCAGTCGTAATGGGTAGTCGGGAGCCAGAAAGTCTGACAACCTGTCTTCTCATCAAGGGGTATCGGGTTGCTAGGAGGTCGGATAAGAAGTTGGCAGATGCGGTGACATTGGAACCGGACCCCTATATGGTTGGGAAAAGGCAATGCAAATGCCATTTCAATTAAAAATGGTTGCAATTTTGCTCTTAAATCACCCCCTATTAGTCTTATTACGAGCAATCATACCAGTTGGCTGGCTTGCTAAGCACCATCAGCGACCCGAATGGCAATTAGTCCTTCATTAGCCGTAATCAATCGAGCGATGTGGTAACCGCATTGTTCATTTAACATCGCTTCAGCGATCGGTGTGTAGGGATTGCCCATGGTTAATCATAATACTAGGTGGCCGTCCTCACAAAGGAGACCAGCTTCGCAGGACGTATAATAGTGCAGAAGCATTTGCGCAGACACAGGTGCACTGTCTATTCCCTCACTCTCCTTGGCCGATGGGACGGCAATCCGACACGACCGGAGGGAGTTCGTGTGCAGGACTGACACAAACGTAATCTTCGATGCATGGGTGTATCAAGTCAACTTCCAGACTACGGGCTGTTTTATGACAGTCTCAAAACCCACAAAGCGATTTTGTTCCGACCCGAGAATCGAAAGCGAGACCCCGTACACAGCTGTCGCGCTATACAACTAATATTCCAACGAGGCAGTAATGGTTGTACTAAACATTATCCAACCATTCTGTTAGTTCAGCTGCAAAACCCTTATAAATTTATCGGGCCCTCGGTAAATCACTAATTGTAACATCTCAAACGTATTTCGCAGGATGTGCTTGTACTTCGTAATACGGTGCGCTTTGCGACGCTATCTTCTTACAAGCGCAATAATATTAGTATAAATGCATTTCCAAGGTGGAAGCGGCTTTTGGAAGCTGGTATGATTTTAGCGAAATATACTTACTAATTATTAATAGCTTCTGCCAGCGGTTTCACCCGCGTCCCGCAACGCGTCGAGCAACCGGATAAATACCTTATATTTGTTTTCATCGATAAATGGGCTATCTAACACTTTTTCAAACTGATCTAGAAGTTCATGAGATTTGGGCGTCGAAACAAACATACTCTTAACTTTTATATATATTAGTATAGATAAGTTTATTAATACAGGTATGTGTGAAAGGATCAACTGAACTAAAAACAAAAATATTTAACTAACAACTCTCCCAATTTATTCATTCATTTATTACGTATGGATTTGTTTCTGAAAATAAACCGGCATTATATGTTATGGAGATGCTTATTCCTGACGTTAACAAAAACAATCTCAACCAACCGTATGATACGTTTTTGCAACAAAAATAACACAAGACTTTAATCCCGGCATCGCTTGACCCCGTCCTTAATCCTGGACCGTTGGTAAATACCGAATCAATTGGAATCGTTGCGATTGAGTTTGTATGCCCCGACGCTTTCATGTGAGGTCGTTCTAGAACCTTCGTATTGTGTTAGCGAAGGGAATCTAGAGTATCTATTTATTTTTGAGGTTAAGGATAAGTGGAGGATAGCGTTTACGGTTAGATTTGAGATTGTAATTTCATAAAAAGATAACCCTTCCTAAAAAGATATTGGACTATTGGAGTAATAAGGTTAGGTACGAATGGTATCTGTTATTTAGCTGTATCATCTAGGTTGAATAATATAAAGTCTTATTCACAGTTTAATATGTACATATCTTTACTAATATTATAGAAAGGAAAGAAATAGGCCGAAACTACTGGACCGAATAGAGAAATTCTTTCACTGTTGGGAAGCTACACTGTCGCCGGTGTACGTAGATAACTAGATCGAACGTAGATCAGGCAGTAACTAAGTAGACATATATACTTACAAAATTATCAGGAACAGTGACGGAAGCTTGTCCAACCACTTTAAGGAGGCCTGTGTCTACTCCAGTGTCCCAGGTCTCGACTGCATGGGGAGCCGCCTGCATCCCCGACCATTGCTCCTGGTAATACGACACCTGTAGACAAAGATGATGATGCATTTTATGTATCTTCTGTTCTACTGTAAGTTTTTGTGATTTGGTTGATCACTCATAAGGTTAAGCAACGCTTGGCGTGGTTGGTACGTGGATGGGTGATCATCTTGTCATGAAAAGTTCCTTCGTGTTGCGGAACGTACGTTAAATTAGTGGGACCCGGCTGTCATTGGGACATCTTTGGCAGTAGTTACGGGTAGTTAGAAGCAAAAAAGTGTGATAATCAGTTTTATTAGGGTGTATTGGTTTGTCCAGGTAATGAGGAGGAGATTGAGGAGGACAGATAGGCTATAGATGAAGGAATTTGCACCCAATGGTTTCGTACCCAAAGGGTAAAACGGAACCCTATTGTTTTCGCTTCTGTGTCCGTCCGTCCGTCCGTCTGTCACCAGGCTGTATTTCATGAACCGTCATGGTTAGAGAGTTGAAATTTTCACAGATGATGTATTTCTGTTGCCGCTATAACAACAAATAACTGAAAACTAGAATAAAATAAATATTTTGGGGTGGCTCCCCATAAATATTTTGTTCATTTTTGCTCGATATCGATAACGGCAACAGGTAGATGCTTGAAATATTCACAGAATATGGAATGTATTACTTACTTTAAAAATAAGTAATTTTATTATCGAAATTTGAGGGTTTGTCCCATTAAACAGACATGATTTTTTGTCCGTTTTATAAATAATGGTACGGAACCCTTGTGCGCGAGTCCGACTCGCACTTGGCCGGTTTTTACATATTATTATGTATTATTTTGCTTTTTTTTAATCCTTTTTTTTCAACGGGTATACTTAAATTATCAAACAAATAAGCAACGTAAAGCAGAAACAAAATTATCAGTACTAATTGAATCAAAACTTTTCTGACCAATCAATTTAAATATCTCAAACCGTGCAAAACTTTCAAGTGGTTTGACCGTTCCTTTTAAGTTTACGCGTTCTTTGGCCCATAGACTCGTAGATAAAGTTTGGGAGCCAAGAGGTAATTAAACCGAACACTGAAACTACAATAAGGATAAGTAGAAATAAGACTAGGTTGGCGATAAAATTAAGACAGCAATAATGTAACAAAGGACAAACAATAAATCAGATAGATCCTTATCTCTAAGTGCAAATAACAAAAAGTTCGCCTTTCGGAGCGAAAGAGACGCTACATGACAATAGAAGACTGGCCCACTAAAAGAAGAACTAACATTTCACGTCACGAAAATTTCATGTGTTAAAAATACTCCCTTATTTATAAAATGATTCCTCCCGTGGGAATTTATTCAGGCACCAAGATGAAAAGTAGCTTATATATGTTATTTTGTTGTCTAAGATACAGACGCCAGCAGATCAAGCTACTCGAAACTGTTAAATTTTCCCAATCTATTTTGAACAGTAGGTTTCAGCGATAAAGTTGAAAATCGAATAAGGAAATTTGACAGATAGGAGTAGCTTCGTGTGCTAGCGTCTACACTTAAATTACTGCCAAGTTTAATCGAAATACGTGCGCTTAAAGAAGTAACAAACATACACTCAAACTCACAAAACTTTCGCCTTTTTAATATTAGTGTGATTTCAAATTGAAGATAGTACGTCACTGTAGTGGTTTTACGTCGTTAGGAAGTAAAGAAGCCAGCACATCAGGCTACAACAATCTGTCAAATTACCTTAATGGATTTTCAACCTTACCGCTGAAGCATAAAGTTCAAAGTTGATTGGGAAAATTTGACAGTTTCGGGTAGCCTGATGTGTTGGCGACTGTACATAAAATTCAAATAAAAAATGTATATGTATACATTTTATATCTTCCTTAATGAGAGTTGCCAGTACTTCAGCAGGAAATAACAAAGGTATAAAATATACGAAGCCTAAATAAATAATGTATGAGGTTCTTGTATTGCGAGCGATCTACTAACAAGAGTTGAAACCAAGTACATATTTTTAAAATTATATAACAAATAGGATAATTTTGAACTTGCAATATTTATACATATTTTCTTACATCATCATCTCCCGAGCCCTTTCCCAACCAAGTTGGGGTCGGCTTCTAGTCTAACCGGATTAAGCTGAGTACCAGTATTTTACAAGGAGCGACTGCCTATCTGACCTCCTCAACCCAGTTACCAGGGCAACCCAATACCCCTTGGTTAGACTGGCGTCAGACTTACAGGCTTCTGTATAGTTTAACATGCCATCCGAAACACAATCATTGGTGTCCAAGATATACTTACTTTTGTACTTGCCTGACCTGGAATCGAACCCACGCCCTCATACTTAAGAGGTTGGCCCTTTACCCACTAGGCCACCACGACTCCTACACCTTATATTTTCTTATATGATAGAAATATTTACTTACATAAAAAACTATAACTCGTAGAAAAACTCATCCCCATTGCGTCTACTAAAGAATAATTTTCTTTAAAATCCTCTATTACTCAGATCCTGGCCTCAATGTCCCGAAAACGATAAAATATGATCAACTTGGTAAAGTTCTTCGAAAGTTGTACCCGTAATGCATTACAGCTGTTTATATTTATTTCAGTATCTAGGAATTTTACCTCCCAGACTTCTGTTTTGCAAACTTTTAATGTATCGCTGTCCTAGTTTCGCGTAAAACTTTTCAACTTATGTACGAGGAGAAGAAATGAGGACCATTCACATAATAACTGATATAGGTATAGCTCATCAAAAGTTAATACTCATATCATTATGAACATTAAAAATGTCATTTCAATATAACATGATGCTTTCAACAACTATATCGAAGACCTGAATAAAAAGTAGCCCTAGTCTTGCTTGATAAGTGTGATGTCTAACACTGAAATAATTTCGCAAAAGTTACCGCGGCCCTGATACATAAATATCTCCAGAACATACTTAGTGGGTTTTAGTCAGTAATAGTGTGACACTCCGTCCTGCTGCACCCACAGCGAAAGGCGTCATTTGATGATTTTCAACACAAAAAAGGTAGGACAGTCTTATAGTGGACCTGCCTTAATCTAGTTTAAGGTTTAAAATGTATTTACCTCAGGTTTGTAAGAAGGAACTGCCTCATATTCCTTCTGCAGATAGTTCGTGTATGTTGCTAATATGTCCTTAACATCGTCTTCTTTCAATACGCCTTCCGAAACCAATTTTTCAGCATAAACATCTGGTATAGATCTAAAAGTAAAATCAATAAAGAAATTATCTTTGACTTTTCAGGGTTTTTTTTTGTCGTTGAACCTTGAACAAGATAAAGAGTGTTCGCAATTATATACCTACCCAGCGATGTGGGCAGTCGGCTACAATCAGAATTAAAATTATTTGTACTGCCTGCAAAGGAAACACAAGCAATCACCCAAAGTTAAATAATGTAGTATTTCAATACCAAGACAACCGTTGTTTTCATGTCATCTAATGTTACAGAGCTGAACCACAAACAGATCTGTAGATGCGCCATTGCATAATTTCAAGAGTATTGAAGACTCATTTGAATGAGTCTAACCCTTGTTTTTCTGGGTCCATCTCTTAAATTCAGAACAAACTGCTCTGTGGACCTACGGAGTGCGCATTTTGATAACATAATTTAAATTGCAACTTTTTTTAGACAAGTGTTAACTACCTAATACTTATTTATAATTTTGTTAATAAGTCTAATACATATAATAGAAAATACTTACTTTCTATTATGAATGACTTTATACAGCAGTGGGTTTGTGAATGTAGGATCATCTAATTCGTTGTGGCCCCATCGTCTGAAGCAATTGTAGTCAATGAATACGTCTTTGCGGAATTGGCGTTGATATTCAAAGGCTATGTTCGTCGCTTTCTCCACCAACTGAAAATTGGATAAAGGACATCATTTATAGTAGCTATTGTGGGTTCCGTGGTTCTATTCGAAGCGGTGACAGTTTGAGTAGTAGTATGGTGGTAGACTAAGAAATAAATTAAATTATTTATTCTTTTCATCCCCTTAGGACACTGCTCATTTTCCTTATTTTGTCGATATCATCATCATCATCATAGCCTTTTTTTTATCCTCCCACTGCTGGGCACAGGCCTCCTCTCCCGCAGAGAAGGATTTTGCCGATATGTCGAACGTTAATTAATAAAAAAAGAAAACAAAGAAAAGAAAAACTTTTAACTACATCGCTTATGATCGCTCTAGAATTCGGTGTTAAGAGGTTGCAGCTATATTTATTTCTTCTCCGTTTTGGGAAGTCGGTTAAGTAGACAAATTAAATCTATCTTGTTGCACCGTGAGTATAGGGAAAATACGCAAATATGTAATTTAAATATAATGGATAATAATTTCAATAAAAAAAGAGTAAATAGTGTGAAAAATGGTTTTAAAGTTAGACCATATTGTTGTTATTGGTTTTTCCCATGGGTTTTTCCTCAAACTATTTGTGAAATCTTTCTGCTATTAATTATGTAAATTAGGACTGGTCTCATTAAGTCGTCGAGGGTAAACAATCAAATAAGCTCGAACATTTTAATGAAGGCAAGTGTTTTCTCCTGTTTCATTATCTATATCAACTTTGTGTATAATTAGTATACTTAATACTAATAAAGAGGAAAATTTTGTTGGTTTGTTTGTACCCTAGAAGCTTCGAAACTGATTGAAATGATTTAAAAAAAAAGAATCACTTTTGGGGGGCTACAATAAATAGAGAAAAGTAGGATTTACATATCCAGTTTATTAAAGAGTAGACACATAAAGAAATAAATGTCGCCTGTATTTATGTACATTAATTATAACGTTACCTCAGGGTGATCGCCATTGACATGTATGACAGGAACGGATATAGCTTTCGCGAGGTCAGTCACATATCGACACGACCTGCCGCGCAGTGCCGGCAGCGTGAACCCAACCTGGAAAATAGGACAGCAAATTTAGTGCTTGTTTCACCACCTGCGAATAAGTTCTATTTAGGTTATTTAGGGCCAGTTTAGACCACTATCTATCAAATATATAAAAAAATGGAACAGAACTTGTATTGAAATTATCTACCAAATAAACTAACTGGAATTTATTCATAGTTAGTGAAACAGCTGGTCCTTCTTAGTAGATAATTTCATACAAATTCTGTTCCATTTTTGAATTTATTCAGAAGATAATGCCTTTTAAGACATCATGAAACTGGCCCATAAACTGCGCATGTTTGAAATTGTGTATGTTAAAAGAATGAAGCCAGAAGAAGCTATTTAAAATTCGAATTCAATTTTTTTTATTTATTCTTTTATTCAAAAGCTACCCAGTGTTACAAATATATATATATATCCATAATCAAGTAACAAAAAAAAAGACACAGAAAAAAGGTTCTAACATTGTAACAACGATGTCAAAACAAGCCAGCGGGCGCCGAATGGCAAAACCATGTTTTTATTAAATGATCCAACACGAGGCTACATGTTTACGTATAAACATGTATAATTTTAAGAGCATTTAACAAACAGGAACCGGCATCACCACCAATCTATGCGAAAAAGCGAAGTTGGCAAGCACACCTTATTGTTTTCATTTAGATAATATCTAGTTAATTAACCACCCCCAACCCCAATGGTGCGGAGATGAGAATTATCTTTGGTGCTAAAATGATTGAGGCTAAAAATTAAGGTGCTGACACGGGAATACTTCGGAAAAGCTTACCAATTTATCTGCACGGTAATGCTATTTAAGCTAAGTGATTGGCTCAATCATTAATTTCCGATCACAATCATTACGCAAGTACTCAACAAAATTATCAAACACAAGCATAAACTTGACAATCTTATACCTTTGGCAGAGGGGTAGGCACGACCACGACGTATCCAGTCGGTTAAATGCTCTAGGCTTATGACATTATGTGGCTTTCGTACAATGGGGTCATAGCATTGCGTTCACATTAGTGACTAGACGCTCTTTTGTTTTACGACGAATGAATTAAACGATCCACATTTATTTGAGAGCCACATACTATATCTTATACTCGTATATATCAACCCAGATAACCAGGTGACATGGGTAGACGTTTAAATAAAGCATTTATTATACCCTTCCATAAAAAAATCACATAATCCATGCTATATCTTTCTATCAGTTTTCCCTAAGGACACTTTATCATAACTCTATGCGACATAGTTTTCAAATAACTTTTTAATTCGCTTAGTGATTGTAGAACTAGTAGAGAATGTTCAAACAGTTTGAGCAGGAATTCATTTGCAAATACTTTAGCTTTTCTAATCTAAACCAATTTCCACAATGTTAGATTTGTTCGCTTAACTTTTGGTAGACCTTGATTGTGTTTGACTTCAGTGAAAGGGTATTAATTCGGATTTAACTATTTTTTACCTGGATCCGTAAGCAATGATGGCGTCTCTCTCTAAAAAAAAATCAGACAGTTATGCTGAACATATTTTAGTGCACAAGCATTTGCGCAGATACAGGTGCACTCTCTATTCCTTCACTCTCATGGTCCGATGGGACGGCAATTCGACACGACCGGGGCGAGATCAGACGCTCGACGACGGATCATAATTTTCGTGCCATCTGATGCGCTGGTGTATCAATCACGAACTTCCAGAATCCGTGCTGCTTTATGGCAGTCTCTTAAAGCTCACAAAGCGATTTCGGCCTCACCCGGGAATCGAACCCAAGACCCCAACCAATGTGGCAGTTAAAGCAAAACTTAGTCTGCAAAGATTTACTAGATACCACATTTAATTAATGAGAGATACTCACTTGGTTGTTGACTACAACGTGTATAGATCCACCGACGTTGAAATGTGGCGCTTGAGACAGCATCAGGGTTTCTTGGTTCACCCCTTGTCCAGTGAAAGCCGCATCACCATGAATCTGTACGGAAAAACATGTAGAATTACATTACACATATGTATGTAAATACATTGATGACATATTTGATGGAACTGTTGGTATCATTTTAAGGCCATCGATTTTCGATAACTGAGCTAAAATGGCTGAATGGACTGAGAAGAAATTTGGCACAGAGATAAAATACCCCGGTAGCCTAGAAATGGACATGGACTGTTTTTTCCGGGTGATGGGAGTAGTTCCCAGGGACGATGGCAAAACCGCGAAAGGAAGATAATTACATAATATTTTTTCGCAGTGTTTTTTGGATAAAAATAAACCTTAAACCTTCTTCAACCAAAAAAAAAGAATTAAGGACGACTGTATGTATTTTTAAAAAAGGTCGTTGATTTTATTTGCTCCCTATCAAAATAGCCTGGGATATACCTGGCATGGTATTTCAGTCCGATTCCATTCATTCACAATTTTATTTTTCATTCGTGTACCTACTTTTAATTGGACTTCTACCTGGTACCCTGATAAGTTTCTGAATTCATCTGCCTGGCCTTTTCTTAAATATATTGAGGTCGGATTATAGTCTAAATGGACGCAGCTAAGTATTAGTGTTTAACATGGAGTGACTGCCTATTTGACTTCCTTGAACCAGTAGTCCAGGAAACTCGAAACAACTTGGTAAGACTGGTTGTCAGACTTTCTGTTTTCTGACTACCTCATGACTGCCGTAATTTAGTATGCCTTTTGAAACACCCTTTAACAATTCGCTAGTAATCAATTTTTTTGTGGTACCTGAACGTTAAGCACTTTGTCTCCCAACCTTGATGTACCATCTTCGGAGTAGTCTCCTTCCTTGAGACGCAGTTGCTTCGATCTTGTTTTCCCCATCGATACAGGGTTTGCTGCCTACGGTTAGAATAAATCTATTGAAGAGCATAGTTTTTATGAGACGATAATCACACGACGCCGCTGAGGAAAACCGCGGTGGCGAGCAAAAGCGCTCGGTCGTGGAGTGTGGGGTCGTCGGGGTGTTCGTGCGAAAGGTTTGAGTGGATTTCATGTAAGCCGTGTGTTTATTACATAATTTTTACTTCTGTTTATTCCTTTAGACTAAGTACAGATTTTTTTTTAATTAATCTTATTCATAAACTTAAATAATTAACAATAAATGGTGTTAAGTGTCATACCTCTAAATGCGAAGGGTTATTTAACAAGGAGAATCTAACTGATTTGTCGTCGACTTTTATATCTACTGAAGCGCCTGAAATTAAAATGTTCTTTTAGTAAAACCATAAAATAGTTTTTGTTATCATATCATATTATACTGATATTACAAACGTGAAATTTTGGATATGGACTCTTTGGATCTTACTCTTCGACCCAAAAACTACTGAATAACCGTTGATGAAGTAAAACATCAGAATAGCATATAGATTTTTTTAACCGGGTACGGGAAGCAGGAAGGGGACGTGAATAATAAAGACAAATAACAAATGAAGGTCACTTACTTAAATGTGTAGAAATATCACAGGCAGCATTCGCTTCAAGCGGAAACTCAGGTTGGCCACTGAATTTGTGGAAGATCTTCACAGGTGGGCATTGCAGTATGCCAGTCAAGGCATTCAGTTTACCTCTGTGGGCCATCGCTAGGATTACTTGCTCTACTCCTTCTGAAATTGTATTTAGAATATTGTATAATTCTGAAGTAGACCCTACTTCATACAATAAACAAGCAAGCAAGCGCTAAGTGGAGTCCACGATCAAAGGGTCAATTACTACGTTGGCTAAAAAACTAGCATTGCCATCCAACGTCGCATTAGTGCTAGCCTTTTGGTCATGATCCCCACGGACAGAGATGCGGATCAATTTTTTGATGCAATGTTTTAATTTGTTCGTTTTATTTATTTTGCATCCTAAAATGAATATATTTTAAATATGTTGTGAAAAAAAAAGATAAAAATAGTTGGGCTGATAAGGGTCTAGGCTAAAGATTGGCAGATCGCCCAATCGTGATAGTTCCGTGCCGACCCAAAACTTCAGAAAAACCTCTTTAATATAGCTTTGGCATGTAAGGTTTTATTAGATACTATCTACTTCTAATATCTAACTGGCTGTCACTGAACATCTTTGGCAGTCGTTACGGGTAGTCAGAAGCCAGTAAGTCTTGACGCCGGTATAACCAAGGGGTATTGGGTTGCCCGGGTAACTGGGTTGAGGAGGTCAGATAGGCTGTCGCTCCTTGTAAAACACTGGTACTCAGCTAAATCCGGTTAGACTGGAAGCCGACCCCAACATAGTTGGGAAAAGATGATGATCTACTGCTAATCTAGACGCTACAACTTGAACAGGTACGCTAAAAAAATCTTACCAGAGGTCGTCAATTTAAAAAGACTGGAGAAGAAAGTGAGCAGAGATTCAGCACCTTCTCCACAGTACCTCTTGACCGTGGGGTACTTCACTCCCAGAAATTTATCCCACGCCTGGGAGTGGAGTAACTCCTTCACGATCTCTATTCTACGGGCATTGTCGATGGAGTCTTTGCCACTCTCTATGCGTTGGGCGAACCATTCTCGCTCTGCTTCTGTCTAGGAAGTAAAAAAAAAGATTATTTAAATAATAAAGCAGGACTCGATTTTTAGAATGGAAGGAATGAAAGTTCTGGGTGTTTGTGAATCTGTATTGTATAATTTAAACGCATTCATGATAACGAATTAATTTACTAGACTTGTAGAATTTGCACGTGTATAAGATTTGGTCGAAAAATTACCCGAATTTCTCATACGATTGATTCGTAAGGTAATTTTTCAATGATCTATAATTTTAAACTGTAACTAGTGTGTAAATTTTTTACTAAGGATATGACCTAAAAACACCTACGTTGGAGGACATATCATTCTACTTATACTATAAATGCGAAAATTTGTCAGTGGTAAGGATGTACATATGTATGTCCCCACATGTTTGTTACTCTTTGACGTAAAAACTATTGAATAGGTTTTGATGAAACTTAGCTGTAACATTACTTATACGTCTGATCAACATAAAGGCTACATTTTACCCATTTGCAGTAAGTATTAAGTAGTTTCCCCAGGACACGGGTGTAACAGCGAATGGAAGCTAGTTCAAAATATCATTTAATTCGACACACTCACGGAAGTCGCTGGATGCAGGTTGCTTCCAACCGGTGTATGTGGAGATCTAAAGGGGAGGCCTATGTTCAGCAGTGGACGTCCTATGGGTGAGATGATGATGATGATGATGATGACACTCACTTACCTCTAAATAACTAAACTCATAAGAGATAGGTCCACAGTAAATACCCTCCAATGTCTCCACGAGGCTATGCACTGACTGCTTTCCATCATATCCATATAAAAGTCCCAAGTCCACAGAATCTTCGGACCGGAGTCCATATCTTGATATACTAAGCTCTTTGACAGTTCTGCAAATTGTTGAAAAACTTTTCCAATAACGTTAAAAGATATCGATGATTTCTGATGGCACAGGCACAGATTCAATTTGATTATGAGATGAGCTAGCAGGAATTGCTATCGCTTTTTGATAATTTAATTTTTATATAATAATATTTTTTTTCTTAAAAGGAGGATTGAGGAAAATGTCCTCATATATCGCTATATTAATAAAAAAAAAAACAAAAAAGTTTCTTTGGGAAAGTTGTTTGTAATCATGGGTACAATCACGTGTTTAAATATCGGTTACTGATTACCAGTCACCCAATATAATTATTTTTGTGCTACCCAAATAGGTGGTGGTAGGGTGTTTAGGGCACAGTATTGCCTACTTCTTTATATCAAGAAATTATTGAGGTCGGTAATTTTTGATGTTCATTGTATGAGGTAAAAGTCTACTAGTACTACTAGTTATCTGTAAGATCTCGAGCCGCGAACCGCGAAAAATTCTTGTATACTATACATAGGAAACCTTAAGAAATGTGTTTCTGCTTAACATTAATTAACAAGTAATCCATATTTTCTCTGCATATATAACCTGTCTTTATTCCTATAGTCAACGTTGTCTATAGTAGCTCGGAGATGTCCATGGGTTCGGTACGCTTCCACTAGTCGCTGCGCGCGGCAGTTCTCGTTTCTTTTAGCTATTAATCCTTCGGGAACATCTGAAAATACAATTGGTTACTTGCTATAGAACGAAGGAACAAAAGATAAAAAGTCATTTATTCAAAGTAGGCTGAAAATGAGCACTTTTCGAAGGTCAATTCTACAAAAGGCAGCCCCAAAAACGCCCGCCCTTCACCACTTCCTATGTGTTATCGCTGGGAAGAAGAAATGGTGGAACAAACTCCCCAGCAACACAATTCTGTCTGTATGGTTTGAAGAACCGATTTTATATAAAACAAAGTATACATGACAATACATAAAGTATTAAATTCACTAAATATCTAACCATGTTGGCTAACACAAATCTTTCTACCCATACCATTTTTACATATTTCCTAAAAGTACTTATACAATTTAATGTATTTATTTTTTTGAAATTATTGACCATAGGTACTTGTAAGACGCAAGCATATTAAGCTACTAAAATCTGACAAATTCACTTAATAGATTTTCAACTTTATCGCTGAAACATACGCTTCAAAGTTGTTTGGGAAACTTTGACAGTTTCATGTGGACGTAGCGTAGCACATTTATTACTTTAACTTTTAGAGCGATCTTGGGATGTATCATTTATGTGTGTACCTTATAGACATGTTTCCTTAAATAGAATTGACCAGCTGTATGTCTCAGCAGTTGAGGTTAATCGACATTTGGCAATATACAAACGACAAATCTATATAATACGAAATTGATAACAAGAACAGTTGATACTCTATCAGTAGTAATCAATAACACACCGGGAGGTCAAGATTACTAGGTTAGGAACGAAATTCGATTATAATAATGTTTTCATACAAATTGCAGTCGCAAATGTAGTAATTAATTCGATAATAGGCAAATAAACATTAATAAATCCGACACGTAATTTGTCTTTTCTTCTACAAATTAATAACTAAATTTTGTTTTAAGTACGTCACTTTTAGGCACTAATTTTACTTAAAAGTGACGTCACAAGGTCCCACTCTCGATCTTTTAACGCTTCATAATGTTGATACTATTATTAAATTAGTTAAATCAAGAAATACGTGTCCAAGATATTTTCTAATCAAATTAAAATCATTATTTTTTAGCCCCGTCGTTACGCCTTGTGTTTTGTGTATTATCTAAATGTGTCTATGTTTACGTACCAACATCATTCACTTTCGTCGGTCGATGACCGAAAACTCCTACTCCTGAATGGTACTTCACACGATCGAATCGCGAATCCTTCCATCTCATCAACTGTCTCGCTCCCACTTTAAAACTCAACATTTTTCACTCCACTTTTTCAAAACTACAATTCCATATTCAAATTCAAAACAAGATAACAAAACACCGCGTTCGGTTTTTAAAATATGCGACCCGATTCAAGGTCGGCTAAATTCGGGCATTATGCGCAAGAGTGGCCTCTGTCGCGACCCGGCGTGTACTGAGGAAAAGAGAACGATAGAATGATAATGTCGTTGTTTACATGCCGTTTATTATTTGACGTGGTTATGTGATGTTTTGTTTGATAATGTTGATAAAATACTGTTTGTAGATGAAATAATTATGTCGGTTTTGATAGTTCAGAATTTAGGAAGACAGTGACATAATTGGTATATGTAGATATACCGAAGACCTATACTTACTTATGTTTTGTGTTTATTGATCAAGAAACCAAGGTCCTAGGGTCAAAGATACTTCAGCGCTTGGTATAGAACAGCTTGGGAAAAAGATGTAATAAATTGACGATTTTTTGAAGATGTCGATTATTCTATAGCAGAAACATGAATTTTATTTGTTTTAGGCTCTGGATCTTTCTCCTTTAATCTTTTTCCGGAGACATTCTTTCCCATAAATTACCGCAATTTTAGGTAATAATCAAGTCATTTCATTAGAAACCAATCCACTTAGACGAATTTTAAATTCCATCTATCATAGAAAAATCTCATATACAGTAGTTCAAAGCAAATAATTGATAAAAAATAATATTCCATTAAGATAAGCGCCGCCTATCTTATCTCAACAGCTTGGCAACGGTTGTCTGATTTTTATTTTGAATGTGTTAAAATAATTACAGTCCAATCTTTTGTAAAACACCTTAGTGATAACGATGTTTTGTTTATTAAATATAGTACCTTGTTTTTCAGGTTTCTCCCGTTGATCCCCCGGAAAACTTCTTACAGGCAGATCAAGGCTACTGGCGCCTGTGTGCTAAAAAAGATTTAAGGCACTTTGAATTATATTTTTAACACGCTTTTATTGGTTTCAACTATATGTTTGTTTGCAAGTAACTCTCCTGTGGTGTTGACCAGTACCAGCCCTGCCGTGACGGCTAGGATGAGCGGTGCGGTCTTTCAGCCGCTCCGCCGCCTCCTTCGCTGGCATAACTGCTTCACAGAAGAAGGCGACGGCATCCCATTCTTTCTCGTTCCAGACCATGGCCTGGATCAGGGCTGGACGCAAGGGGACAGTGACGTGAGGACACGTCGGTGCTCCGCAGGCAAAACACTCCCCCACTGTGTCCTCCACCGTGTCCTCTGGCTAGTCCACGCAGTGGTGACAACCAGACGTCACCTCCCGCCCCATACAATGCAGGTACCTCCCGAAGCACCCATGTTCGGTGAGGACCTGCATCAGGCGGTAAGAGAGGTTGCCATGACTCATCCCAATCCACTCCTCGAATAATTTTTGATCCCTTGGCTTTGGGTCTCGCGGAGCGCTTGTGCATTGCACGCTTTGCACATATGGTAGCGCCCCAGCCCCAATGCACCCAGTAGCGTAGCACCCTGAGGCAGATGATGATGTCAGATGATTCTTTGTATTCTTTTCTTTTAGAAAATTATTATGTTCCTTCTTTCTATAACATAAACTAAACAGTATTAATGAAACTCGTTTCTTCAATGATAACGAACACCGTGGGTTCTCGCATATCATTTTGTAAATAGGTCTTAACTCTTAAAGCCAACGTTGTAGGCATTGCGTTATCTAAAAATGACACCTATTTGCATTCTCGACTTCAAAGAAAAATATAAAATATGTACCTCAATTATCTATTTGAAACGATACCTACAATTACGTAGCTGACTGCTGATTTAGCGGTGAAGAAAAACATTGCCATTAATTTGTCATTTAACAGAATTAAAAACAAATCTGTTCATATAAAAAAGAGGCCAAAATGTACGTAATATAAGATTATTTCATTTAATTGATAATAATATCGCCTACATTTTTGAAGCGCCTTCTTGTATTGTTATAGCAACGAGCTATCTGTTACAATTAATTTGTAATTTGCGTGGTAGTCTAAACAATTATAAAGAGAGAAAAGATTTGATTATTTATTACTTTGTTTGCAGCTACACTATCCCCAGTGAATATGGGCTATGTTTTATTCGGGTATGTGAAGAAGTTCCACGAGGAGGGGGGGGGGTATACCTTGAAAAATTGCTAATACGAACAAAAACATTGATCTGATCCTGCCATGAAGAATGCTAGTGCCATTTATGAGCATCAATGAAAATTGCTTTTAAATGGCAATTAGTTTAGTAAAATTATTTTTTTAATAGGTATTCAGATACCATTTTCAACGTGTATTATATACATAAATGTGCGCAATTATGTCGTTGTTTGGCGTCTGACAAAAGAAAATACTTTGATGTGTTGCGTGCATCCCATTTAATTGAATTTCAGTGTAGCGAACACAGTAATTGACAAATGAACACGCGCGACGCCATACTAGACAGGCATATTGTATGACATTATGATTTCATAGTAAATGTATGTTTAGTATATTCATTTAGACATTCTAGAGCGGTATACTGGTTTTCTAGATTAAATAATAGTTGATATCCATAGATTGTTGTACCTAATACGTTGATAATTTTGCCATAACTACTGAAACAAAGAAAAAAAACTGTTGTAAACTATCTGATCCGATAGATGTTGTCCTGTTTTCTTTTGTTTCATAAAAGCCTTCTCCTGACAATAACAAAAACAATAAAAAAAGTGAAATCCGGTTTAGGCTTTCACGCGTGATGGCGTGACCAAGGAAAAGAGGGATTATTTTTATATTATATAGAAAACATTTATTATTTCTACAGTGTAATAGTTTAATACATAAATATAAAACAATTTGATATATAAAATCTTGTTCGAAGTAATAGCTATTGCCTGAAATAGTACTTTAAATGTTGAGGCCATACAAAGGAAAGATGGTTAGTTGATTGACACATAAGAAGGTATAAATTCTAAAAATATATCAGACAGTGATTTGAGTTTTGTGTGATTTTGGCGTCTAAATAGAGTTAAAGAGTAAAGTTACTTACTTGATAATTAAAATCAAAATAAATCGAGCAATATCAAGAAGCTACTCATAACCAACTCACAAATAGATACACAACAACATTAGAATAAAACGAATACAAAGTAATATCAATCTTGTTCTCCTTTGCATAAAGTCTTAACTATATTTTGTGTAAAATGTCTCCCAAAGAAAATCGGAGCAATTCGTTACTAGGGCTAAGAGACAAAATACAATATTTAAGTGATAAATGCAGCTTACAATGGCTTGGATACGTATTTACTCCGGAACCTACACCATTATTTAAAAGGTAAGTTGTGCATATAAGATATTAAAACGGCTATTGGTCAGTTACATAAGCTTTCAAAAATACACTCCGTGATTTTTAGTCGTCTTACAAAAGTGGTCCAAATGTCGATAAACAGAATTGATCCCTTTGTCATTTCAAGTCCTAAATTCCACCAACTGTCCGCTGGCTAGTAGTCTAGTTGGTATATATATATATATTTGTACTTGCGACTATAAATATATAATTCATATACTAATTATTAATTTATGTATAGGTACGTATAATTGCTCAGCGAAATAGTTTTCAGTTCTTTTCACATCGCAACTCAACAAAGCCTGGATTATCATTATTTGAAAGTTAATAAGACTTGTAAAGGAATCTTTCTGTAGGTACTGTTAAAGGGACGACGAGCATTATGTATTATCTAGCTAGACTCGCTTTACAGCGCTTTCACGCTGGCGGTAATTACGCGCGACACCGCGCTGTTCGTATGAGCGTTCGTGGGTATTTGCGACAAAAAACAATTGACAAATATCGGTTTTGTTTTTGCAGTAGGAAATCATCAAGTGACTCCTCTCTTCCGCTGTGGGTGCAGCGGTCAGACTGTAACTGATTTAAACCTACTTTTGTTCCTCCTGTGGGTTTGTGAAGGTCAGGGCCGCGAACAATCCACAGCCACCAAATTACACCTCAGTCAGATATTTACTGACTAAAACCAACTTCGCTTCCTTTCTTCGCAGCTCCAGCAGAACCACTATCCGTTCAAACCATGATACCTGTAGAAAAACCGAGCACATACGCGCGACAGCATCAGCTAGTGTAAAATCGCTCTTAAGGCCCGACATTAAGTTCTCTCTTAACTAGGTTGATGTCATCTTTGACTCTAATAAGACGCTGAATAGAAATATCTCAGAATGAGACTTGTGCCATACAACTTACGTAGTGCTTTTTTCGCCTTTTCACTGGACTTCGTGCACGATAAGATATTATAAGATGGGAACATTTTCGTGTCCACTAATGGCCATAACTAAGTTGTCATTGACACTCCTAACTATGTACTGTTGGATTAGTTCCTTTGTTTGTTAAATACACTTCGATGGTAAAATGGCTGAATCGACAAATATTCATTATTGCACCCACAGAGACGCGAGTGAAACAGGAACCCCTGTATCATCAGTTAGTTATGAGCTGCTTTGGAACATAAAATCTCAAAATATATCCATACTTCTTTTGTTTGAGTGTTTTCTTTGTTTGATCGCGGTAGTCGTAGGAAAAACTGGTTTGATTTATCTATCTAGGTAGGTGTTAGTTAGCCTATTTATCGAGGAAGTCTATAGGATACTTCAGCTAGCAGTGGCTAGCTTCCTCGGGACGCGACAGAAACCACTGGAGGAAGCCACGGTTTACATAAGCTCGAAAGAGTTTTAACCACAAAATACCTAATTTTTAGATTATTCTGGCTGGCAACAATAACGGCTTGCTGCGCTTGCTCAGCGGTCGTGCTGCGGGGTGCCCTAGCATTGTACACGACTGAAGCTGTCTCCTATTCCGTGGAAACTGATTATCTGGATTGGGACACTCCTTTCCCGGCACTGACAGTCTGTGAGGAGGCTAATCCTGCATGGATTAAGAAGTATTTGGTACAGTAAGTTGGAAGTTTTTTGTAGGCTTATTTGTATTTTTTTTGTACAGCTGACAGGGTTAAACAATAGTGATTCCAATAACTCCACCTTTTAGATAATAAAATATATTCGACACTTATTTTTTTGTTTAAGCAAATCATATTAAAAATACTTACATATAATATAACGCTTTGAAGATCGAGAGTGAGCCTTGTGACGACGTCACGTTTAAGTGAACTTAGTGCCTTAAAATGACCAAATGCCACAACATTTGAACGTGTTGTATCTTCGTCGTTATTAGTTTGTGAGAGAAAAGAAAATCTTCGTGTCCATTGTTTTATTCTAAAAGACGGATTTTTACTGTTTTTTATTCATCTTGCCTATCGTAGGTATTCATGATTCATGCGTTTATCTTCTTTTTGTCATTTTATTTTTTCCATAATATATGTCAGTTCGGCTTCATAAGTTCTGCTGACGACATTTCAGCTTAATTATTCGTATCATTTTAGAAACAACCTGCCAGCATCTTTAGCCACTTTCAGTCAAGAAGTAAGTTTCCGAAGTGTAAAGTACTGCCGCTCATGTGTCTCTTGTGAGATGGGCAAGACTTGTGTGCAGAACTTTCTAGAACTCGTCAATGGAATCAGGAAGAAATGCGATGAACTGCTTACTGAATGCTGGTGGGATGACAAACCTTTTCCGTGCTGTGAAAGGTAAGGTGTGCCATGCTAATATGTACTCTATATCTATGTACATAAGTCAGATTTTTTTTATCAAAACTACGTGATGTGGTTTTAATTACTGTTTTAAGTTTTATGTTTTGTCGGAACAAAATGTTCCTGCAATTAAGGATGGTTAAAAGCTAATAAATCTAGCTTCATCTGAAATTCATTCACTCTTTAAGTAAGTCAGAAGCTTACTATCCTTGCTTGAAGAGAGTTCAGCTCTGTTCACAGTGGTTCATTTAGTTTTTTTTTATCATTCAGACATCAAGTTACTACCATATGACGTCATTCTTTAACAGATTTTCAACTTTATCGCTGAAGCACACTGTTCAAAGTTGATTAATAAAATTTGAAAGTTTCGGGTAGCTTGAAGTGCTTGTCTGTACAGTATTTTGCTAGCGTCATAAATAGGAGTTTTTAAAGAAAGCGTTTTCAGATCTACACATTCCATAGTTCTCTTTTTATGGTATCCCTTTTTCAAACCACGGTCGTTCTTCGGGTAACTGGAGTCCTAAAATATGTTCTAAATATATTTACTCGTCCCAAATATAACAGCACTGTAGTTTTTAGTTAGAGAAATAATTGTTGGAATCCACCACAGCTTCATATAAACACAGAATTATTGTAGTCTATATGATTTTCTCCATATCTTCTAAGAACAAATACGACCATAGTTTAAAAGGTAAGCTTACTGTACTCTCTTAACCCAGTGTGAAGCAAGGTTCAAGACGCTCTAGATTCAGGTCTTACGCTACAAAATTAAACGCTACACTACCAGTGAAAATGGTAATATTAAAGTCATCTCGATCAAGTTCTGCGCCAAATTAAATTCTGTCCTGTATTCAGAAGCTTTAAGTTGCTTGTAGCTGTTTAATTAAAACGCTTAACAGGACTTTGGATACATCTTAAATTGTGTTTGGTTAAGTACGTATATTTACCATCAATGTGTAGAAATCGTATATATAGTATAAGAATCAGATGGAGTTATAATCAAACATACCCATAATCAAGTTTCATTTCTCATGTCGACGACGCGTTTTGTTCCACACGCCCCTTAAAGAGCAGTCATCAAAATTTCCGGAGCTCCTTAGAGTCGAAGTCGGGGCTGCGGGCTTGTTTGAAAGAGTTACCACGGCCCTGGTTCTTAAAAGGCTCTATCAGGAATATAATTGGGCTGCTACCTACTGCACCAAACTTAAGGGTTCATTACATGATTATGATTTTTGAGATTTCCCATCTCAAACAATAAGCGAAGTTACTAGGCATATCGATTGTAAAACTCTTCATCGACAGTTGAATAACTGACAGCTTGAATAAAAGTTTCAAATAAGATAACCACCAATTAAAGTTTACCAATTTCCACCCGAGTATTGGTCAAATTTTCTGCACATCGTAGGTGGTCATTTTCTCTGATTCATTGAGAAGGGTACAATTTAAAGCTGAAACATGTTCTTAAAGAAACAGAACCCAGTTCCACCAGTTAAGTATTGTAATTGTATCGAAATTTTGACGATATTTTCCGCTGCTTATGTAGTTTAGAATTAGGTCTTCATTACATTTGCCGGACTTAATTAAAGGTAGTCAAGGTGTTACGGCTTTATTGCCTGTGTGACGGACGAGGGCATTTATTGCTGTTCTAAAGAGAACGGTTTAGTTTTATTCACTAATTTAGTTTAGGGCTAAGTAAGGTAAAAGAAGGTCAAGCCTTGATAGAGTTTTGAAGAACGGGAACATAAAACAAAAAACAAAGATCAGGTTATAAAGATAAAAGGTAATTTATTAAAACTAGGCTGAAAATCAGCACTTTTTGAAGGCCAATTTTACAAAAGGCAGCCCTCAAAAATGCCCGCCCTTCACCAATTGCAGTAAAGAAGGTGAGGTAGTATTAATTTACAAAAATCATAATGTTGGTATTGTCACCAAAATTTAGGGTAACCATACAACTATAAATATGAGTCAATATGCATTTCCTAGATACTATAATAAATATTGGACAAAGTAATTGATTGTAGTTAATCGTATTTCGATACTACCAAGTCGCCTTAAGCAAGCGTGGTCATTAAAGCTCAATCCTTTTCTGTGTGAGAGAAGGCCTGTGCCAAGCATTTGGTCAAATAAAAAAGCTGATGACGATGTTAATACTCTTCTTATCTGACTGTCCAGGTTCCACCCGATAACTACAGAATTCGGCAAGTGTTTCGTGTTCAATTCCCGCTGGACTGGTGATGAGAGTATCATTAATATCAATAGACAGACTGGTCTGCCGAGTCTGGTGTTTTCTGCTACACAGTCTATCAATGTAAGTATTGTTTTGTAACTTCTCTTAGTTCCCACGAAATCTTGTCATTAACCAACTTTCAAAAAGTAGGGGTTTTTTCAACTTATTCATTTGTGTTAACGTACTGTGTTTGGAAAGTACTTTTAAGGATGTTTTAAGGGTTACATATCGAATATCATGATAATGTTGACTATTTTGAATAATATGCTTATTTTGGTTGGTTGGGTTGCTATTTACACTAAATAATCAACCCACTGCAGATTAAAGCATATTTTTCTTATTTGGAGGTGTCAATAACTCTACTAGTAACGGGTAACCCACATAAAAATTACGCATAAAAAAACCGCTTAAAGTTTTTCGCATCGTCACTACTTTTCTGTCTATGTCCAAATGGCAAATGTCTTCCTCACATTTACTTCTTAAACATACATAGTCGTAGTATACCATACCTTCAATCAAATGGTTCAAGCAAACCGTTCATCACTTTCCGCAGTAAATCTTTCGTTATAGATATGGATCCATTCTCCCAATGACATGATAACAATAGCTTCCGAAAATATGCTGGGATTCTGCGGCACTCTACATCGTATTACTGATTTCGAGGTTACTTTAAAGGTACCTTCTATTGCTTTAGTATTCCCATGTAGATGTACCCTTCTTCTATTCTAGTTATCTTTGTTTTAAACGTACTACACAATCTCAACCGACAGCCGACGGAGGTGACCTTGGTCGCGTGTCCCGTCGTCCGACAGCATTCCACACTGTTGGAGTCGACCACGGACACTGTCGCGATGGATGCGCTCCCGACTAAGGTCTTCCAATGTCGTTTAATTCCGCCCACATCTGGTCGGCCGACCAGCGAATACACGATAGATTTTTACACTAACTGGACCAAGGTGACCTCTGTCGGCGATTGATTTGGATTGTGTATGGATGATGTCGTATTAACCTTCTTAATTTTATTATAGTTACAAATTTCCACCAGCTGGTTTATACGCGTCCCGTGGGAATAATTCCACGCACACAGATAAAAAGTAGCCCTTCGATAAATGGGTTATCTAACACTGAAAACTTTTCCAAAATTAGCATGCTCAAGCAAACAAACGAACAAACTTTTCAACCTAATTTTATTAGTAGGTATAGATAAGGGATTGTTTTGACGTTCAAAAGAATATTTGTTTCCATCTTAATCTCTGTTTATTTCAACAGGCGGAGCATACAATTAGTGACGTGTCCGTCCAGCTTCTCTCGCCAAACAATCGTGATTGCCTCTTTTCCCACGAGCGACCAGAGTTTGCTCACCTCTGGCCATTTGCCCAGTATTCGTACAGCGCCTGCATAATGTATAGCAGAGCATTCGTGCAGACTGAAATTTGTAACTGTACTCATCATTTTATGCCTAGAATTGGTATGTGGTATTTTATAGGCATTTATAAAGAACCGTTACTTTATTTAAGGTATGAATCCGAACTCGATAGCAAGCAGCAGTGCTGCCGCGACACTTTTGCCCCTTATAGAATTTCTATAAGCTTATATGAGATGACATTCCAAGCTAGGCAGCAATGTCGCAGCAACAATGAAGCGGCATTACTGCTGCGCGTCAGTGTCGCCCTGCCGCCGCAGATCCACTCAAAGTAAGTCAACTCAAAGTAAATCAACGAATACACAACAATGCATCACCACAAACAGAGCGACACTGTCGCCTTGCTCGGAATCAGCGCAAGAGGCAGCACTGCGGCGACAGTACTTCTGCTTGCTGTAGAGTTCGGAATCATACCTTTAAGGCATTTTTTTTAAGTTTTGCATTATTTTTAGGCAATATACCGACATGTGACTTTGATGGCTTAGTTTGCCTTCATAAAGCTAAGAAAGGTGAGTACCTACCTAGTATTTTATCTCAAACTGTTCGTGAGTAAGTGCTTGTTCAGCAAACAAATTTCTTAGCATATAAGTTAAGGGCAGGTATTTAATTTACCAGCTAAAGTAAATAGGAAGTTGCGAGAGGGACAATGCGTAGGTATAGAGTCCTTCTCAACTTCAGCTTAACTGCTATTCTTCACCAAAAGATTTTTCTTCTTGTAGAAGATTTGAATACTGAACAATACCATTGCCCAATGGCTTGTGAAGAGGTTATTTATACAGATGTCCACGTCGCCTGTCCGTAAGTAAAACTTAAGCATACATACACTCATATAGATAAACTCTAATGGGGGTAAAAGTATTTCATATTATTTTAAGGCCTTGACTGTATCGTTGATAAGTGACAGGTTTAGTACCCAAGGACCAAGCTCTGCTTTCTCTAGAGTATCGTTAATGTGTAAAGATTTTTATAAAACATGGAAACGAAAAAATAGTTGCGTCAAGTTAGTCGATCATATACGAGAAGGTTGAAATTGCACAAAGCTGCTACTAAAAATAATACTAAACGTACATTTTTAGTCGTCAATCAAACAATGTGCCCGAAGAGCTGCTGAAGCGTGGCACACGAGGTCGGATGAGCTTGGCCAGTCATCCCACTCTGAGGGTACGGCGGCAGGCCATCAGGGAACTGCTTGGACTGGTTGGTAAGTCTATCTAATCAATGTTCAAGTGTCCAAAACACCAAAAAGGCTATAATCTTCTTAAGTGTGAAATGAAGGCTCGATTATCTGGAGACAAGTTTATGAACTATTCCGCGCATCCAGATGAAAAGTAGCCCATAGCCTTCCTGGATAAGTGGACTATCTAAAACTTAAAGTTCTTGAAACCGTGTTTAAACAAACAAACAAACTTTTCAGCTTTTAAATATATCCATACATTTTGCAAAACTTTGTCCCGAAGGCCTTTCTTTCTTTTGGCACATCTTTATGATAAGGTATCTAGTATTATTATTTTGTTACAGTGGACGTCGGGGGTGTTATCGGGGTGTTCTTTGGCGCATCCCTCCTCAGTTTCCTAGAAGTGGTCTACATACTATTTATACGAAGATATACATAGGTAATCTGCCCGTAAAGTAAGTTATTGGACCATGGGTCTTAAAAGCATAGCTCATTTTTTTTAGTTTTTGTTGTATTATTTATAGGTATGTATATGATTTCGGAAATCTTATTATTTGTTTAAATGTCAATTATAACAAACCTCTTAGTATAACCTCTTTTAAAATATTGGCTGATTTATTACTTTTGACATTAATATTGATTTATTTATAATCTGTAACAGCTGTAAAAATCAAATTTGAAAACCAGAATATCACTTGAAATTGGACGGAACGGAAAGAATATCAAAATGACGTTTATAAAGCAGCCTTGTTCTAAATTGGTATTTAATTTCTATCCGATTCTAACAAACAGTCAATTGCAATGGCTATTAAATTATTAGTATTGTTATTTTTGCTGCAAGTTTTCACAATAGATGGCCAAGGTTACGACAGTAGTTACTACGAAGCTCTCCGAGCAATGAGTAGACCACGTACGTATGTTTTTATGTATTTTGACAACTACGAGTAGATAGCACAGTGGGAGAAAATTGTGGACTACCTCTGGATGAGACTCATTTGAATGACATAGAAGTAAGTAGATTTCCCCTTACGCTTAGTTGGAAAAATGAACCTTAGCGATATTTGGCTGTCTCAGAAACATCGTCAAAACTGGTAGATTTCTTGTCCCACAATATTATTATAACATCATGGACTACTCGCAAGAATAGTCAGAAGCCAGAAAGTCTGACAACCAGTTTTAACAAGGGGTATCGGGTTGTCTAGGTTACTTGGGTAAGGACTCAACGAGGTCAGATAGACAGTCGCTCCATTTAAAACACTGGTGCTAAGCTGTGCCCGCTTAGACTGGAAGCCAACCCCAACATAGTTGGGAAAAGGCTAGGAAAATAATCGCCTTAATAATTTAGTTGGTATAGTATTCTTAAGTTAATTTTAATACGTTATTATATTTGCTTATTTTGAGTATTTCATAATGTCTTAAACACCTCAGTAACAGTGTTTTGACTTCGGACCAGTATCTACCTACTGTGAGACAAAGTATCCAGCTGATTCAAAATTTTATGCAAAAGTATTCATATCCCAAAGCAAATAACATTTAATATTAAAGCGAGTTTTCATCTGAATCATCATCATCAGCCTATCGCAGTCCACTGCTGGACATAGGCCTCTCCAAGTGCACGCCACTGAGATGAAGAAGAAAATCAAACAGATAATTTTCAGAAAGTTTCTATAGGTTTTGAAATCCTCAGTCAGTATTTTCCTGAAAATAAAAGTAATAATTTATTTTGAGAATCTCAAATAGAACCATATAGAGCAACCAAGCCAGCTGTGTAGTTGGTCAAAAGAATACCTAAGCTTGTAGATTCAATTACCCATACTTAAAAAAATAGGTTTTTATTTAAAACATCTAAATAAATATAAGTTTGTCAGTGTTTCTATTACGTCACCTATTGTTACTATGTTGCGTCATCAAAAGTAATTTATGAAAGGTTGAAAACTCATTTGATAAAAAAAATCTTGACTTTTTACTCCCATTTATTTTGGTAATGTCTTACAATGGCAACATCAAAGCCAACGGCGCAGATTTAAATAGATTGCTCAGTTGATCAAATTGGAATGTCATATTTTTGAAAGTTCAATTTTTCTTTTGCTATAAAACAATGGTTTCGAAATTATTTGTTGGTTTATTTCTGATAATAACTATACTGAATGTTCAAAATGCTGATGATATCGATCCATATTACAGAGATATAGATAGAGTTTGTAAGTACCTAATTTTACTGGTTTCTCCTAAGGGATATTTCGGTTCTTGCTCTAAACTTCTACTAGCTAAAGGTGTAGTGATAATGAGAATTTAGTGAGAAGATTGACTAGTAATATGCCAGGAATTATTTGATGGACTCCTAATAATGAGTATTGTTAATGGGATCAGTATTTTTATATGGCATCTCTTAGAAGGTTCGGTGGAAAATTTTCTATCTTTGATAAAACGTTTAGGATAATCACGTGCAATAAGAGAATCATTACCATTATCAGCTGTCTTTTAGGCTGGCAAAAATTTACGTTTGTGGTAGGCGCCTTTACGGCTTCTGCTGAATGCAGGCAGGGGCTCGCCATAAAGTGACAGTTCTGGTTCGACTGATTGCCCCGTAGCTAAAACTTGTATCCTCGTTGCATTTCTGAATATCTTTAATTTTCTACAGCCTACATTTGGACAGTCCTATAACTATACATAGCCTGGTTGCAAGCTTCAAGATGTTTACAGAACCAATGTTTTTGATTACCTTTGGATATCCGCGAAAATCAGTTTATTAATTGAATTTACTCTTTCACAGCAGATCTGGATAATTGCAACGAAACTGAATGCGCCGCTCCCTGCCCCGGTGCTGCTCCGCCGAAGGTTTGCCCACTGAAAGTTCCTGAATGCCACTTTGGGTGCGCCTGCCACACCGACTGCGATATGGGCATCGTCTACTGCTTCCAGACCAAGGACTGTTTGGGACCCAAACGGTTTTTCACCAGGCGTAGAAGAGTCAGCACCGTTATGAAAGCCATATAAATTAACGTGGACCATTTCGTCCGCTTCATTATCTTTATCATTTATTATATTTATCTCATCTCATTTATCATATAACATTAGCATCGCAAAATCATTCATACATTTTGAGAATTTGTTAGCTGTAGGCGTAAATATTGACAGCATAGTATAGATATCAAATAACATCTGATATTGTGTTAGTGGTTAGGGTATTTAGTAGATTGAATTTAGAGCATTTTGTTAAAATTACTTATCTCATATTTTTGTTGATCTGCAAGACTTAGGACTTATTAACACTACGTCTTTCTCCCTAGACCCATTATCTCATGTTGTCTAGATATCAACAGACCGTGAAACTAGCGATATCTTAATCTTTTGTGAAATTATTGGTTAGCCTCAATTGATATTTTGTGTAGTTCAGGAAGTTTTTTTTATAAAGCAGACTTTGTGGAGGAAGTGCTAAAAATAGTACTTGATTGCAGTGTATTGTGCCCTGAGAAATTTAAGAATAAATAACCCGTAAACAGGGTTGAAATAGCAACACTGCAATTGATTAGCACGTTCTTTCTGCATGGTCGCTTTCAGAACGTATTTGTGCGCGAAAATATTCAGATGGGGATTTTAGTTAAGCGCATTTACTAAGGGATTAAGAAATATTGCTTAAAATATTGATAGTTACTTACATTTCAAAAGAATTATAAGTTTTTGGACCATCTTAATACAATTCAATTTGTTTTTCCTATTTTAATGTTTGATAGTGTTAATCAGTCCAGTGTTATGCATTTATTAGGTATGCCAATCAAATTTTGAAACTGGTTCATTTCGTATTTTTTTCGTTTACGATTTTTTTTTTAATCTAATAATCTACTCAAATACCCTAGACTACTAATACAATTTCATTATTAGTTTACGTCCTAAGTGAACCCTTTTTAAAATTCCTGTTACTCTCATGACATGGTGTGTGTGGTTATTATTTTCGTTCATCATCATCATCATCATCATCACCATTATTATTATCCAAAGCCGTGTATTTGCGTAGTCCTTTACTTGTATGTCATTTATGGATTTTGTCACCATTTCCCAAACTTTGTTGTTTTTTTATGTCGTGACCACGTTTTGCTTTCTATGCGAGCTTACACATTTATCTGCCTTTGAAGACTCAATACATCATCGTATTTCATTAAACCTTTTCTGTTTGGAGTTTGTTTATCACGGGTTGTAGTTTCTCCTGTGGTGTCATTCAATTTAACTTCTTACACAATATCATTACTGCCCTTATCACTACTATTATCATATTTAATCGATAGTTTTCAACCACTAGTAGTTCCCAGTATATTCTTGCTATTGTGCGTAGGAATTTAAGCTTTTTATTCGCATAATAATTTTAATAGTGCATCCCAAATTCCGTGTAAATTTTATTACATAATATGTGTCGTCCAAATGCCTAGTGTTTCGATTTTGTGTGTCTTTTGTTGTTCGGTAATTTATTTTGGTATGTGTAATAAATGCCAGTTATACTTGAGATTGAAGTTTAATTTAAAAGGTTATTATTTAGGAGCCGAATTGAAAGTTTCTTTACATTTTTATCAAGACGTTTTAAATACACGCACGCAGCTCGCCAACGGCTCGCGAGCACATTCGTTAGCTCTACAATATTGAGTGTAGGTACATAATACATACATGCCTATTGTAATCTAGACGGAAGTTCAGTAATGCGGTACTATGTGCTGAACTATGCACCCATCCCACACACGAAAATATCACGCACAATGACGTATTTCGGTTTTGTCTTCAACCAAATCTTTCGATTGCTAATCTGTCGACCGTATTCTATATACATTTTCATAGCGATGTGAGGATCAGTCATCGATAATATTTCAGAAATAAAGTTAGAGATGAAAATCTCTCACTAAAATAGTTTAACGTGGGCGTATACAGCGAGGATATAAAACGAATGCAAAGGTTTGGAATATTTTCGCATATTTGGTTATGAAGATTCTGTAAAATTCTGCATGAACTGTTTCTGTTCTGAACACGGGTTTATTCGTACCATACGTTAAATACATCTTATGTCAGCAGCAAATTCTATACTAATTCGTTCAGCCGTAATGAAATCAGTATCCCCATTCTCCTTCTACTTGTACTTGACACCAGCAGATCTAGCTTTTCTTCTTTTTGATTTTCAACTCTGTTGCTGTAGCATATGGTTCAAAGTTGACTGGGAAAAATTGAAATTTGGGTAGCTTGATGTGCTGGCGTCTGTACTTTATATTATGTATTTTTCTCAATATACAGGGATCTTTTAAAGCGAAACATAATCATAGTAAGAAACAATTTTGTAAAACTAGTTAACTTTCATAGGTTCCAACGCTGGTCAACAAACTAAAAACAGCAGCCTGTAGAAACTTTGATGATCATTAAACGAGAAATAAATATATGAAATGATATCAATAAAAATAATTTGTATAAAACTTCGGTAAATGAGTCAAATCGTAAAACTAGAATAAATATCTTAGCTTCGTTTGAAAATACAAAATTGAGATATTCTTTTAACAAATACCTACATCTCGTTAAAAGTACATCAAAAACTACGCGCGTGTGTATACTAATATTAAGTGAAGACAACTTCAGTTATATTCATTAAACACATGCTTTATACGCTAGCCTTAACAAATTCAAACAAATGTATCAAAAAGCTAACATATTATTATTCAGGTTTCCCCGTGTAGCGTTTCAATTGTTATTTATTTAAGACAATCCTCTCCGATTTCAGGATATTGTATTCACTTACCGGCGCGGGCGGGATCAACTATCTCTTGACGCAAATACTGTATGAGATTCCATTTTGATTTGAATAAAGATGCGGCTAAAGATAGATGAAGGCGCCGCGGGTTGTTCGCAAGAGTTACCCGTGGCCCTGGCACACAAAGACCTCCAGAAAGAACATTGTGGGTCCGTATTTCCGTAAAAGTCTGATACTCCCTCCAGCGGGAGAGCCATTTGATGATATCTGACGGAAAAAAATACCAGCTATATACTTTTTTTACCTACCTTTTGGCTATGTTCTTAATTTGCTATACCTTACCTGGGATCATAAACATCAGGCTAAATGAGGTACCTGAAATAAAACATACCTTTTCCCAACCCTTCAGGTACGGAAACGGAGGTAATAATTTAAAATGTTTATCTTATTTATATTCGTTAACGATTTTTCAAAGGTTTTGAAATAAAGTTTTAATTTTATCTTAAATGTCGTCTTGCAGTCAGCGAGGCAGAAAAATAGAAATACCTCTGCCTTTGCAGGAATTGTAAAAGCGCGGGAATGTCGCTCGAAAGTGTGTATTCATAGTATTTACGCTTTGAAATGTTTTCAGCTTACACCTACCTAGAAACGTTATATTCATTTTCAAAAATTATTTCGAGATGAGTTCTGCCAACGACTTAAATTAATTTTGTCTATGAGAAGGAATTTATATACTGATAGATAATGCGAGAGAACTGTCCTGACCTCATCAGCCCAGTTACCTGGGAAACCCTGTGTCCCATGATAAGAATGGCTGTCAGACTATCTGGCTACGGACTACCCGTAATGACTGCCAAAGATGTACAAAGGATAACAGGGACGCACAAATTTAACGTGCCTTCCGAAACAAACTCATTAGGTATGCTATAAATGAGTTGTCTAACTTATGATCGTTTGACCCGTGTGACTGGTACTTAGCCACGAACTTTGTTATATATCTTTGTATCAGTTTGTTGTATAAAAGAGAACATTTAAAATAATGATTTAGATCTCGGTTATAATTTTTTTTAATCCGAGGGTTCCAATTCAAATCAATAAACTGTGCATGTTCCAAATACGATTAGATTTAGAATATTTGTTTTTGTATAGTCCTTTTAAGCTGTATACAGTTCTAGTGCGTTCGAATATTAACAACGGTTCACCGAATTGCAATCCGTGAGAGCTTTTGAAATTCATTCCCAACACGCATAGTGAACGATTTTATTCGATTTGCGTGACAACGCTTTTGACGCGAGGGGGGGGAGGGCTATGATTTCATTCTATACTCCATTAAGATTCATGATTCCTATTTTCATTGAAAATATTAGTGAATCTAAAGTGTAAATGATCTGCCTCTCCTTTTCCCAAGCTATGTTGGGGTCGATTTCCAGTCTAACCGGATGCAGCTGAGTACCAGTGTCTCCATGTCTTCTGACCTCCACAACACAGTTACCTGGGCAACCCCATACCCCTTGCTTAAACTGGTTATCTTTTTTTTGACTTCTGACTACCCGTAACGACTGCCAAATATGACAGTCGTACCCACTAATTTAACATGCTAACATGGAACAACTCGTCATGACGAGACGAGTCACCCATCCACAGACCTACCGTGCCTACCGTTGCTTAACCTTTTGATCGATCGACCAATGGTCCTTTTACTTAGTCACGAGCTGATCCATCCAACATGTTAAACTAAATATAGACAGAAAATAGAAAAACTCTGGATATAAGATTATTATTAATCTGTGACTTCCAGAAATAAAAACATTCTCGCCCCGAGCGCTCAGTTCCTAGATATAAAATATCGGCTATTTATCCGAGCGTGGTTTTCTAGTCTAGTTAAACCGAGGGGTTATATTGCTACACTGGTTTATTAATAACCAGCCGACAGTTATTAAGATCCGTTTCAGGATATAACTAGGGTTTATTAAATAACTTAGGTATATCTTGTTATTTTCTATTCCTGGAAATAGGGGAGACTGAAATAACCATTGTTATTTTCCTTGTAGCCTACACTAGACTAACAAGACAACATCTATTTACTTACATACATACCTACCATTTAGATATATAGAGTGCACCATATTTATACAGGTCATCTAGTACATGGTAAGGATCATGTTTACCACAAAAAAGTTGAATGACCTTGGGGTCAACGATCGAGCGCCTTCATAGAGACCGTAGTTATGCGTACAATTTTGCGAGTGTGATTATAAATTTAATAAAATATCTTGTTGTTTTCATGACTTTTTTTGTAGTAAAAATTATATCCTTAGCATGTACTAGATGACCTGTCAAAATATGGTGCACTTGTTTTATTAGACCTTATATATTTACCCCATACATACATAAGAAGAGAGTGTTTAATTGTTATGTAACTACATTTTTTTGCAACTTTATCGCCCCCAGTTCACACACTTTTATAGCGTGTTTATGACCTGTTTATATTACGCTTTGATAGTCACTAATATATAAAATTGTGGATATAATATGCTTTACGATATTATTTTAGATATTAGGTATATTGTGCACATCAATATCCCTGTTTCCCGCAGTTTCGTACACGTACTAAGATACCTCTTCGCGCACTCGGATAACAAGTAAATAAAGTCTTCCTCGATGAGAGATGGTTTATTCTTATTTTATAGAAGGATTCAAATCGGATCTAGTTGTTCATGAGGTAAGTGGTTACAATCACACAAAAAAAACAGACTCTGCAGCTTAATAATATTCTTACCGTTAAATGTTATATTAAATGGTAAACAAACGAAATTTATTTCTGTTAATAGGCTTTACAAAACACGTCAATATAAAAAAAATAAACTAGATGTGGCCTTAATCTCCTATTTGACTACTCTGAAAAGAAACACCGAAACAAATTGAAGGGTGAGTGTCTCAATGATCGGTAATCACGATTGTGTTAACACAATAAATTATGAGGATTATAGATCTGTCTGTCAGCTATACGTTTGTTTTTCGAACCACTTATAATTTATCAATCAATTACGATCCCCAGTTGGCGGGTATTTGATGATTAATGGCCCATTGCTAATATTTAATCCACGAAGTATAAAAAATGTGTTATAAGTTTGACCGCTATTTATGTCTATGTGTCTGGCGGTACCATATAGCTTTTAAACGGATGAACCGATTTCGATGTTGTTTTTTATGGAAATTGGGTCTTAGACATGTTTCATCAAAATTGCCTCAGCTATTTTAAAATTGTAAGCTGTTTTGACAACAGTGGCAGGGATCTCAGGCACTAAATGTGTCTTTACTTTTTTAAACATACGTCTATATTTAAAGAACGAATTGTATGTCAAATTTTATACAGGACGAATTCAGATTTGAAAATAAAATAGTACCTAGTTGATTTATTTAGTAATTAATGATGCCATCAGCTTGTAATAGGAAGTTGTTTAAGTAATTTTTAATACCTTTAGCTTCTGTCCCAAAAGTATTTATCATACACCTGGTTCGGGGCAAAAGTAGGGATAATTAAAAAAAAATACATAATTTAAGCCACAAGTTAATCCGGAGAGCTGAAAAACTTATCCGCTCGCTATTTCGAGACGTGCGCCTGCATATTTTCATACTATACGAATAATTTCACTAAGTAAAGACGCCAGCACATTAAGCTACCCGCAACTGACTTATTTTAATTAACTTTGAACCATGCTTTAGCGATAAAGTTGAAAATCTTTTAAGGAAAATTGACAAATTGTGCTTGATAGCTTGATGTGCTGGCGTCTGTACCTACCTATATTTCTTCCGCAAAACTTTACTGTAGCTATTTCTTATATAATAGTGAAACACTCCCATAGGTATGTATATTGTACATATTTGAAATACGTTTTACATAAGATCACTGAAATGGAAACGCAATCTCCAGCTTTGTTCCATATTTACATATCATGAATTATTAGTACTTTTCTGAGTTGGTCTATGTGTACCTCGACTGTATCGTTGGTCTAGTGGTCGCAAGGCGCGACTGCTGTGCACGGGGTCTCGGGTTCAAATCCCGGGTCGGGCCAAAATTGCTTTGTGAATTTGGAGAAACTTTCATAAAGCCTGGAGTCTGGAAGTTGGTGATTGATTCACCCGTGCATCGGATAGCATGTAAATATCGGTCCTGCGCCTGATCTCTCTCCGGTCGTATCGGATTGCCGTCTCATCGGACTATGAGAGTGAGGGAATAGAGACTGCACCTGTATCTGCGCAGCTGGCTGATCTCCATAAAAGAGAACTGCCGCCGTAGCCGATAATCGGTCTGCATGCCATTACTATGAGTACCTGAGATTTAAATTATAAAGTGAATTAGTATTGTAATACAATAGTGTTATTTAAATCAGTGGTAATATTTGTATTATAGAATATCTAAACTTCTTGTTAAAAGCGTTCCTCGAGGTCTGCTGGGATTGTTCGTAGGGGTATCAGACAGTAAAAATCTGACACTCCTCCCAGCTGCACTTACAGCAAGGAAGGGAGAGAAGGAGACTTAATGATTAATGGAATTGACTGGTCTGATTTGAAAAATTCTTTTCGTGTTTTAATATTCCATTGATCGAGGTTATACTCGCATCAGGGTTTGCGGTTACGATTACACTCAAAACTATTGAACTGACTTTTAACTATGTTGTATCAAGATACGGAAAAAAGTTCCCTACACATTTACATATATGGTACATTTTTATAAAGCATAATTAACTATTGATACCGAAAAACTCCGCAGAAACCGGCTATCATGGTACGGGCATGATACGGGGGGCCTACAAAATTGCCTGGCATAAAAAAGTAAAATTATTTGAAAACTGCATAGCTAAAATATGGCTCGTTCTAAAATTTAGTTTATTGCAGCGGGTCGCCTAGTTTACATTATCGATAACTTCCAATATAACACATCCGCGGCTTTATACGTAACCAACCAATTTCGTTTCTGAAAATTGGTTTTCCTCTCGACCTGCTGTTCACGGCGAAAACTATTTGTAAAATTATTTTTTACATTCTGTTATAAGTCACGTATTTTTGTTGTTGTATTTTTAATTTATATTTTTTTTTTAGTACAGAGAACATGGAAAAGACCGTAATAAAATATTTTTTATTATCAATACTTTTTTAATAAAATTGAACTTTTGGTTTGTAAATATAAATTAATTACTATATTTATTAACATAAATTATATGAACTTAATAAAAAAAAAAGTCGTGGTGGCCTAGTGGTTAAAGCGCCAACCTCTCAAGTACGAGGGCGTGGGTTCGATTCCAGAACAGTAACTTTTCTGAGTTTTTATGTACTTTCTAAGAATATCTTGGACCCCAATGACTGTGTTTCGGATGGCACGTTAAACTGTAGGTCCCGGCTGTCATTGAACATCCTTGGCAGTCGTTACGGGTAGTCAGAAGCCACTAAGTCTAACGCCAGTCTAATCAAGGGATATTGGGTTGCCCGGATAACTGGGTTGAGGAGGTCAGATAGGCAGTCGCTCTTTTTAAAACACTGGTACACAGCTAAATCCGGTTAGACTGGAAGCCGACCCTAACGTAGTTGGGAAAAGGCTCGGGAGATGACTATGTTAAATTATAACTTATTTTTATCTGGACCTTAAAAGAGACTATGACCGTTGAGTTTACTCTGACGTATCTTCTCAATGTAGTCAGTCTGAATATGCCGACCTCATCTAGCTTTGGAAAAAAATGTGTTGACGTATAAAAGAGTTGATTTCAACCTATTTGCGAAAAGGACATCATTTATCGTTTACTAGTTCTATATCTAAACCTTAACATACTTAGCTAAGGTAACCGAAAGGCGCCAAAAATTCCCCCACATTTTGCTTTTAGTTCCAGTCAGCTTTTAAAGCAAACTTATTTAAGGCTGTGGTTAGACGTTGAGAGCACGTCGCGAGCGATCGTGTCGTCTCGCCCTTATTGCCTTTTATCAAATTTCAGCACATGTGATGAAAATTATGGGACGTGTATTATATTATTTTGGGTTACGATGTATCTTTTTATTCAATACGAGAAGTGTTTTTATACCTGCATATTTTGTGGGTATACTACAAATTGAGATTTCTAGATCATGTACTTTAAACGAATTCTGAGTCTGAGATTAGTTGTACGATTCATTGGACTTATTTAGGATGATACTAAGTAAATGATGTAGGAATGTCAGCTTCTTATATTGTGTTAAAGACTGATTCTTATTTCAAAATCTGTTAAACATATTTTTTAAACAAGTCAATGTATAAAGATATCTATTTTTATATGATTTAGTTAGAAGCTATATTAATGTCGTATTGTACTTTAGTTATTGTTTTATTTAATATTTGTATTTGTAATTAGTCTTTAAGCCTTCCTAGAGGCTTAAAGACTAATTACATGATAAGATAATAACATTAGTTTAACACAATTTCTAATGACAAGCCACCATATAAAGGTAACATAAAATACATTGAATGCATGATTGACATGCAGGATTATAAGCATCGACGAAAGATTTGGATAGTAATCAACACATTATATATAGTGTGCAATAGCAACATACATACTAGCATATGCTATCATGTATGTAAAATAAACCGAATATGTAATATTGAATATTTAATACAACCCGTTTGTAAATCAGAACCGTAGTAACATTATGCAGTGAAATCACAAAATGTAATTTTCACATGCATTTTCAATGTAAATGTAGATTTTTGAGAGCTTATTTCGGAAGTTTATTGAATAATCCGGTTTATTACAAACGAAAATAAATATTTTCAAAAATTATTTAAAGCCGGAAGGGATTTCGGTGTCCATTATAATATTTTTTACGGTACAATAAAGTGAAAGTTATATAATGTAACTAAATTGTCCCATTTTGCCAGTTACATAGTGGTCAGCTCTTAGATGAAGTGTAACTTAGCAGGAAGAACCTACGTATTGCTATCCTGGTTATGCAAGTAAAAACTCGGTATTTAAAGAAACAAGATGGCAATGTTTTTGTCAGGATGTCAATTTCAATCCGCGTACAGCCCTGTTTGACAAATCAGTGTCAAACGCTATCACCCAGGAATGTACCAAAAGTTTTAATCGATATCGACGTTACTTGATAATTAAAAACATGCTAAGCAAAAGAAAATATTTGAGTTTCAACAGTAAAACCAAAATATGAATAAATAGCTATATGCGTTTCTACCTTTAACAACTGACTTGAAAAAAGAGAAGAGGTGCTCAGTTCCTCGGAATTTTATAGCTCGAAGATGGCTAAACCGCTTGTAATAAAATATTTTTGGTTTGGGAATTATGCTTTCCAGTCGTTGTCTTCATATTATAGGTTTACCTACACTGACTTGAGTATTTTGAGTCATTTATTTATTTTTATACATATTTTTTTCATTTTTAAATATTAATATAAAAAAAATAAAAAACATTTAAAAATATAAAAAATAGGTCACCACCGCTATCGGGAACAGGGTCCAAGCTACCGGTGGTTAGGGTCCCAGAGACAGAAACCTCCTCACAATACGTGCCGTTTCAAGGAGTACTGCCTTCTGAATCTGTCCCTTGATCCTTCTGCCTAACGAGAGCCTCTTCAGATGTTGGTCGAGGCTCTTGGCCATTAGACCATTGGCCGTAACGACAATCGGCACGATGATAGCTGTGTCGACATTCCACATGGCGACAACCTCGTGTGCTAAGTCGAGATACTTCATTTGTTTGAGTATTTTTATTGTTACAAAAATAAATGAAGTAGGAAAATCAGATGTGGCTACTGGGACGCTGCGACAATGAGGTTTATTCGAAAATCTGATCTAAGTCATATCAATTCGTAAGGAATTATTGTAACATGATTAATGTTCTTATGATAATGGAGGTTTAATAAAACTCGAAACATGAAAAAAACATTCTTTAATTTATGGATTAAAGTGTCGTGAGCACATCCTCCAATGGTTTTCGGGCTGATTCTCATCCGATCCGTAACAAGGAAGCGTTGCACACGGATGTCTTCAATTTTCGGAAACCTTGAAGATATAAGTTAAATATTACATAAGTTAGTTAAGTTACATTGATTTACATAAAAGGTCAAGTTTCGGGTATGAGCGACATTAATTAATCAACTGTCGATAACAGTTTTCACGACACTAGTAACCTCAAAATTGAATTCATTGAATTCGCGATTTTTGTTTATTTTCATTTTAACATGTATGAAATTACCTCAGAATTGTAATACAAGTTATCAGAAGTATTTTAACTTAATGCCACTATATTTTCTGGTTTATTTACTTTAAAAAACATGTTTGTTTACTTACGTCTTGAAACTGATATTTTCGGCCGAGTTTTCTTTGTGCTGGAATGTGATCTGCAATCGCGCACAATGCAGGACAATCTGCCTGCCCTTTCCTTCTTTCTCCATGTAAAAACGAGGCACAAACACACCACAATTTATCACAATTCTTTTAAAACTGAAATTCTTTTCCCGGGCAATAACACAAGATATAATGCGACTAAATTGAAAGGATTTCCCATGTTGCTAGTGTCACTTATAAAAGTACCTTTCTTATTTGCGCGGGTGGATAGGAGTCGGAACTGTCACTTTGGGTAGTACGCTTTTATGGCATAAAGGTTTCATCTTTGTCCTTCATTAATCTGAGGGTCAGCTTGTCAGCGGTAAGAAAGATTAAGTTCTTTTTTTGAAATACGTCTTTTACTTCTTCTTAGTTTAAAAATTTGTGGTCAAATACTGGAACGTCACCCAATTTTAAGTGCTCTGTCTCATTTACCTCATTTATGTAAATCGATGCGATAGAGATAGACTTAAAGTTAAGTAACGTTTGAGTATGTCGAGATATATGTCATAAAACAACAGAATATTACATATTATACACATTTCACTTTGCTTTTTGCTAATGGGATTTTTAATTTAAAAGTTATACACCTAATAACCCGTCGACTGCCGTCCAGTACCGTCGTCAGTTTAGCTATAAGAAATAATGTATTAAATAACTGTATTATTAAAAAAATACTTTACTACTTTTGTAAAACACAAGCAACTGAAGCATACAAAAATATTTTTTTTTTTCATTTTCATCATAAACCCTTGTCAAACAAAAGTAGGTAAAAGAAATATACCAAGAACTATGCTGACTGTAATAAACCGTGAAGATATAATTTCACCTTCAGAACATAAAAATGGTGTCATTTGATGCTGCGATAAATCATTTTGAATGTGACACTAACCAACTTATGGTTACAATAGTTTGTTTTAACTTGTCATAGAAAGTTGTACTTGTGTCTACGTGTTTTCGGAATATCGTTTTAGGTTTGATAAAACTATAGAGATTTTGGATTCTAGAGGCATATTGAATCGCTTTTAAATACCCATCTGTCACAGAAATTTTGAAGCGATTACTAAAATGAAGGAGAAATATATATTGGTTAAATTTAAAATACATTCAATGCCATTGTGGTTTATTAATCTACTAGCGACTCGCCCCGGCTTCGCACGGTTGCAATGCGCAAAATTATACATATAAACCTTCCTCTTGAATCACTCTATCTGTTAAAAAAAAACGCATCAAAATCCGTTGCGTAGTTTCAAAGATTTAAGCGTACAAAGGGACATAGGGACAGAGAAAGCGACTTTGTTTTATACTATGTAGTGATGTAGTGATAGTGATACTACTGTTAAGCTGAAGAATTTGTTTAAGTTAGCGCGACCCCGTAGACTCCAGGCCTGCCGTGGCTCCCGGATTGTTCGCAAGAGTTACCGCAGCCCTGACACACATAGGACTCCAGAAGGAACAAAAGTGGGTTTAAGTCAGGTAAAAGTCTGACACTCCCTCCAGCTGCACCCAGCAGCGACTAACAAAAGGTATTCGATATATGAAGAGAAATAAGCACGATGCAAAGTAATTAGCCTGATTTACACGTGTTAGCATTTCAGGCACCGAGCTTTTTAAAAATAGAAGATTCTTGATAGTATTGTAATCATTTAGCAATTTCAGACTGTAAGATGTACGCAATAAGGTTGAAAGTTCTTTGGTAGTAAGTAAAACTTCTGGAGCATGTTGCGAGAAAATCTACTTTTGCAGGACTTACAATTAAGTTATATAAATTCTGCCGATTTATTTTAAAAGTTTTAAACAACTGTGGAAGAAAACATCATAAAAATATTTTGAGAAACTTCAGCGATTCTGTGAGGAAATTTATGCAGTTGGTGAGCTCTCATAATTTGTGTTTAATATAAAAATTATTTTTACGCTGGGGATTGAGACTAGGAAAATCATGGTCTGTGTCAAGGCAACAAATAATGCCTTGTGAAGTCGCAACTAGAAGTTGTCAATGGCCATCGAGGACACAAAATTTACAAATTACCAGTTATTTAAAAGATTTAGGGCCAGTTTCACCGGTTGCTGATAAGTTCCAGATAGTTTATCTGGAAGATAATTTCATACTAATTCTGTTCCATTTTCGAATTTATCTGGTAGATAGTGGCTATCCGTAACCTGTGAAATTGGCCCATACGATTGAAATTGAATACAAATATTAATATTCTAATAGCCCAGTCTAATCCCATCCACCCTCTTCATAGATGGATAGAAAAGAAAATATTTAGCAAGTCTTGTCTCGCCTATTACAACGTGTACCCTTAAAACAGTAAAAGATTGTAAGATTGAAGAAATTCACTACAATTTGCTTTTTTATCGGTTTTATCAGCCATACTATATTTACGGTGCGTCGGTTTCTAGAAACTAGTACTACGAGTACCAGAGATATGTAGGTATTTGACATTACTTGTATCGGGCTTATATCAGAATCTTGTTATATTATAATTTAACCCATTCATAGGTTATAGAAATCCACCGTTAGTCAGTTTGTAAGGATTAATTTAAAATTAATTTAAAATTTTAAAATTCTTGCACAAAGTCTTCAGCTTTCCCTGACTCTAGATTAAGTGTCTACCAAATTTTACGTAAATGGGTCCAGCCATTCGCGCGTGATGGTGTGACCCAGGAAAAAGGTATTTTTTTAATAAATACAGATAGATAAAAATAAAAGCCACATTTGCCACGCATACTTAATCCTAAATGTCCTCATTAGTGGTCCCGACCCGCTTCTATAAGTAAGGCCCCATCACTTAGGTACGAGACAAATCACTGGAGGTTAATTAGGTTTGTTTTATTATCCACTTGATGTTTTATTGTTCTTGTCACGTAGTCATTACGAAGATGTTTTTTGTGTGGTGAGGCAAGAATGAGCTCGCTAATTTATTTATTTAACAGTTTTTCTAGGGATTTATTTAGTTAACAGTTTATGTAAAGGAAACTTTATGAGTTTTTTTTTAAATTTATTTTTTATTTAATTGGCAGAAGGAATAAAATACTTTTTTTTTGGTATGGCAAATGGTGTCAAAGAATTCAAAGTCGACAATTCTGCCAATGTCATAAGTGATGAGAAAGCAAGTCGTGTAGAAATCTTAACAAAGGAGTGAATTTAAAGTGTAGAATAAGAGTAAGAAATATTATACTTCTATCACGATAAGAGCATATCGAGCTACTACGATCTGTCAAATTTCCTTAAAATATTTTCAACTTTACTGCCGAAGCATATATGGTTTAAAGTTGTTTGAGAATTTTTTTACAGTTTCGGGCAGCTTGATGTGTTGGCATCTGTACATACAAACATAACTAACCTATGGCCACAGATTGGACGTTGACTTTTAACACTGTCTTTTATAACAGCTCGTTATTGGTACAGACACCAGCACATCAAGCTACCCGAAACTGTCAAATTTCCCCAATCCACTTTGAACCATACGCTTCAGCGAATAAGTTGAAAATCTATTAAGTAAATTTGACACATTGTAGTAGTTTGATGTGCTGGCAATTGTACCTACTCTAGAAATGTAGCCAATGAAGAGCTTTCACACTAGTTGATTTTACGCGCGTGTGGGCCAAATATAATATACTCGGTTTCACCTACGCCGTAGGCGAGACTATTTTCAGATGTTTAGCCTCGGGGTAGCCGCGAGTAAATATCGACTGAAAAGTCCAATAGTTTGAAAGCGCCATTATCCTGTTATTCCATTACAAGCAAAAACAAAAGAAATATCAACAATGCACGTTGAAACATAATCTCAGCTGGAATCACAGTGCCACAGTCTACCATTTCCTTCGCTTCGTGCAGTAGTTCCGACAATAGTATGGCACGCAGCGATAAGCACTCTGTGACACTGCTTTGCTCTTATACTGCGATAGAAAAATAAAGTTGAATATCTGATAGAATTCGCTGACGGTATTATTTTATCCTGTGGCGTAATATAAAAATAGATTTCTATTTTATTTTAAAGCAAAATGTTATTTTTTTTCTATAATTTATTTAATTCCATTTTTAAAATTATGTGTGTGCAATTTTTATTTGAAAGTAGACTACAATTATGATTCTGTTTCACTTCTTTTCATACATAAAAGCGAGACAAAAGGTTTTGTTATGAAAAGACTTTCATTGTGAGTCTTTTAAGGTACAATTGGACAGAGTTATGCAAACTAGAACTAACCCACAACATATCAGTTTTGAGATAATTAGGTTTTTGTTTTAAAGGTGGGTAGAAAAAAATAGGTAAGTTTTATGAGATAAATAACTTAACAATGTTAAAGGACTGTATTAGCACGATTATAGGAAAACTACATAATTCAATTTTATGACAGTTTAGTGTTTATTTATGATCAAAAACCTGATGGTTCCTCATAGCAAAATTATTGTATTGTGGTTTGGTTCTTTGTTGATTTTTTTTTAAGAAAAATAAATGTTAGTTAAATGGTTTATTCATAATTTTGTTTATTGCTACTTGAACATACGCATCTAATCGGAACTAAGCATCCTGGTTATTTTTAAGTTCATTTATTTTTTTCGCAAATATTAGAACCTAGCCTGGATGGTTCTCTTTAGCGAAAAAAAAATATAATTTTTATTTTTATTGTCTTCTGGGAACCATGTACAATGAACCAACTATTCTTCGTTATAAAAATAAATGAGTTTAAAAATAATCAAGATGCTTAGTTCCATATCGATAATTATGTTTTATGAAATCATAAAAAAATAAGGGTCTATGAAGCTTAGGTTTGGATTGCATTTAAAAAAATGTAAAATATTATAAGTACCATGCTACATGAGTCTGTATTGCTTAGCAAAAGTGACTCAGACTCGGATTGGTACCTTAAAAGGCTCCTTTTTTCTGCTTTGTGGCTTGCTATATCGACCAGGATTTTTTCTGAGGAGATGTTGTACACCATACATAGTCTATCTACATCAATTTCACCCAAAGTGTGGGATGGTTCTAGTTTGCATAACTACGTCCAATTTAGCAATAGCTTGATTGATGATTTCATCACAGACAATCTAAATTAAAACTAGAGATATTGGTGAACTATTAAGAATAAAAGGCTCATACTCTCAAGTATGAGTGTGCGGGTTAGATTCCGGGTCAGGCAGGTACCAATGCAACTTTTCTAAGTTATAATGTACTTTCTAAGTATATCTTGGAAACCAATGACTGATTACAGGTGAAGGAAAACATCTCGAGGAAACATGGACTGTAAGGCTGAAATCACCAACCCGCATGGAGCAAGCGTGGGGATTAACGCTCACACTCCCTCTCTGTGTGAGAGGAGGCTTGCGCCCAGCAGTGGGACGATAAAAAGGCAAACAATAAGAAGAAGAATGAATAGAGATTATTTAGGTTTAAAAGTTTACTACCACTGACGATTGAACTGATTTTCATAAAATACCTTTTCAGACTTCTTTCTCATTAGGAGTTACAAGTAGGTCACTTAAAATACAGACAAAGCTACGGGAAAAGGCTATTTTTAATACTATAAATCTTTGAAGAAAACTATCAAGCGATGCGATACTAACTCATATTAGTCATATGAATAAACCTTTCATATTATTTTTCGTAAAAGGTACAGAATGTTCACACATCCGAAAAGAGCTTACACGGACTAAGAATGTTATAATGTACTTTTATATAGCGAAGTAAACCTTTTTGAAATGCGACCTCCTTCGAATAGATACAAGTGATATGGGCCCAAAACAATTTTAACGATAAGAAATATCTTTTCACACATCGATACCACGATAGCGTGTAAAAAGGTAAGTTTGATAAAGGTACAGACGCCAGCACATCAGGCTACCCGAAACTGTCAAATGTTGCCATTCAACTTTGAACCATAATGCTTTAGCGATAAAGTTGAAAATCTATTAAGGAAATTTGACAGATTGTAGAAACCTGATGTATTGGCGTCTGTACATAAATTATATAGGATTTTTTAAATATTTATTGTCAAAAATAGGGTTTTGTATTACTTATTTTTTTTTAAGTGAATTCATAGTATTTAGAGGTTTCCCTATTTTTTTCAGAGTAAGTAAGGGCATCCATTTTTACTAAACTTTGAATAATATTTCTACATTCTCTACTGATAGAAAATCTCGTAGTAAAATCGACTTCGGAAACTTTTTAATGTAAGTATTTTTTCTATTTTGCCCCCTAATGAATACACTAACGAACGGCGTAAAATAAACAAAAGAATTACGAAATTTTACATCGCTAGGACCCACATCATTTTACGTAGAAGACTAAGTTTGTTCCCAAATCTAAGATTCCAAAACCTTATCAATAATTCATCATCGTCACATAAGGCCTGCTCATTAACATGTAAAATCTTTATTATGTTTGAGATTAACTTCGCAACAAAGCCTCTGGGTATGAAATTTTAATAATTTTGCTCGAAAATTGTGACTGCGTTTTAAGAATGAATATTCGTAATAGGTGCTCGTCAAAGGATTTAAGAGGGCTTAAGAGCGCGTATTTCAAAAGTTGGCAACGTTTAGCGCAACGTGTTTAACGCAACATTAAGCTAGCCTAAACTGCCAAATTTTCTTAATCAACTTTGAACTATATGCTTTAGCTATAAAGTTTAAAATCTATTAGGAAAAGACAGATTGTCTGTACTTTATCCCCCTTATTATAAAACGAGGTCTTAAAAAAGTACCGCCTTTAGTACTAGCTTTAAACCATCATCTTGAACAAAGTTGATGGTCTAAACCTAGTAAACCTGGACTATACAGTCTGAAATCACCAACCCGCATTGAGCAAGCGTGGGGATTAGCGCACAATCCTTCTCCGTGTGAGAAGAGTCCTGTGCCCAGCAGTGGACGATAAAAAGGCTGATGATGACGATGTTCAGTTAATTTGGATTCGAACTTTTGGGTACAATATTGTTGGCCATTTAGAACAATATTTTCGCTTACTTAAACGTATAGACCAGTACTTACGTCGTAATACATACTTACATGTTGACCTCTCTACAGATTTATTATAAGTATAGATATTGTTCTAGTATCATTTACGGTAACTTGCAAACATAATAATATACATATGTTGGCAATGTATAATAGTTTTGTTTTTACATTTTATGTAAGGGTACAGAAGTCAGCACATCGACCTACCTCAATCTGTTTTTCTTTAATATATTTTTTTTAAGTTTAATTTGTGTTTCGGATGGCACGTTAAACTGTAGGTCCCGGCTGTCATTGAACATCCTTGGCAGTCGTTACGGGTAGTCAGAAGCCAGTAAGTCTGACGCCAGTCTAACCAAGGGGTATTGGGTTGCCCAGGTAACTGGGTTGAGGGGGTCAGATAGGCAGTCGCTCCTTGTAAAACACTGGTATTCAGCCGAAACCGGTTAGACTGGAATACTCGATCGGTAAAATTTGACCTATTCGGGTAGTTTGACCTGCTTGCTGCTGTACATTCTTAAATTGATTTCCCATCCCTACTTGTTTCAGTTTCGATTAGAATGGAAGCCGACGAGAATATAGTTGGGAAAAAGGCTAGGCATATGGTGACAGGGACAAATTATAAGAATAGTAAACTATTGGGAAAATGAAAGTAAACTTTATTAAATGATTCGTTTAATCACATTAAGGCTTACATTTAAGAATATTTACATACATTACACAATTTGCCTCGTTGGTTTAGTAAACGCATAGCAGGGTCTCGGGGTCGATTCCCGGATCTGTCCGAAATCGTTTTGTGGGTTTTAAGAAAGTTTTACAAAGCAGCCCGGAGCTGGGATGTGGCTGATTGCACCTAGTCTCTCTTCAGTAGTTAGATTCAGTCCCATCGGATTATGAGTGAGGAAATAGAGAGTGCACCTGTGTCTGCGCAAATGCTTGTGTATTAGATTATGTGCTGGGCAGCAGGTTGATCTCTAATCGAAATACGTTTGGACGCCATTAATTATATATACATTATACAATGTAGAAAAATAAGTTCGTGCAGCTTTCAGCTTATATAAATATTTACACCAACAATACTCGTACCTAATTCCATGTAGGTACAGACGCCGGCACATCAAGCTACCCTAAACTGATTTTTTTTCCAATCAACCTTGAACCATTATGCTTCAGCGATAAAGTTGAAACTCTATTAAGGTTTGACAGATTGTAGTAGCTTGATGTGCTCGCATTTGTATAATTAGTTAGAAGCTTGATGTTTTCAATGTAAAATGACTACGAGATAAGCAACACAGTAATTTCATTCATTGGCACGAACAAATGGTATATCCGCAATTTCTTGGATAATTATAATCTTGTGAGTTTAAAAATAAATTAGTTAACAATTAAAGCTTTTAACATAGACATTTGTATGAATGTACAGACGACAGCAGCACATCAAGCTCTATCATATTTCTTAAACAGATTTCCAAGTTTATTGCTAAAGCATATAGTTTAAAGTTGATTAAGAATATTTGACAGTTTCAGATTGTAGTAGCTTGATGTGATGGCGTCTGTTCTGATCGTCATCTATTTAATAGGCCATGTGTGTATGAGTGGTAAGTTTTCTCGGACATTTGGATCGGACAACGTTGGAGTCTTAAAATAATTCGAAACATGTATTCGTATTCAAAATCACAAGCTTGTAAACTATAATTTGTTCATAGCTGTCTTTGTGAACATAAAAAACAATTGTATAAAAAGAAAGTTCAAAGTTTTACAAGAAAAATAAGCACATTTTAACTGTAAGCATCGTTAGGAAAGGTTATGCCAGGATATAAAGTTTCCGAGCTAACATGATAGTGCTTTTTTCTTCCTTCTGCACCATGGAGAACAAAATGACTAGCGGAGATGCCACAACGTAAAATCTCCTAAGAAAGTAGCGTCGCCTAAATGGGTTATACCCAATTCGTCATTCTACCGATTGGTCACCAAGTATTTCTTCCATACATCAACTCCCGATTCGTCATTAGTGCAAAATAAATAATTTAAAATTTAAAATTTGAGTCCCAGTTCGTCATCGACATAAAATTTCACGTTTCAGAGTACCGTCAGAAACAAAACTATTAGAATACATTTTGAACGAAAGAATTTATTGCAGGTAAAGCTTTTAATCACTCTCATATCAATCAACTAAGTCAAATTCACATCATCACATAATATGTAGACACAAGTTTATTCACCCGAAAGTGTGACTCTATGCTTTTTGTCTAGGTAACAGAAGTATTAGGAGTACATAACTAGCGAGGAGATTATATATTTATCGACATGGCGTAAATTGGTACATATATGTAAATAAATTAGTAAAAAAATCGTGACATTCCCGCCGACGATTGCTATACTCCTGTAAGCTATGCGGTCCTAGTACATGGTGAGCAGTTGCGTAGACACTCGTTTATTGTTATACTCATGAGATTTATGCTATCCTGGTATTTTGGTTTTGGTCGTGGGCTGTTTATTATAGTCGCAATATCACCCGTATCCGGATAAAATATAACCTAGATATATATAATCAGTATAAACTTAAAAAAAGTATATTGCAATGTGTAGTGAAGCTTTTCTGGTAACAGTACTTTTAACAAACTAAAGAACTGGTGACGAATCGGTACAAAGCAAAATAAAATATTTTGTTTGATGACGAATCGGGACACGTTTTTTGTTGATGACCAATCGGTAGAGTGACCGATCGGGTATAACTCGCCTAAATGCGGGTGTGCGGGGGACGAGGAACGGCCGATGACTCCGCCTATGCTCTGCCTACTTTAGAAACCACCCATTTTTTGTAAATCCACCTAGTGTCGAATAGAATAACTAAAAATTTAACACTGAACTAACATCAAAACTTTTTGCAACATTACTTACACTGTAGGGTATAAATGTCCCAATACTAAAAATTACATCGTCTTGATAGAGAAATGTGTTGTGGGATAATTTAAAATAAGCCCAGCAAAATGTGTAAGATGAGAAACGTTATTCCAAAAATTATTTTTCTTATTTCTGGCTTCCATTGAAGCTGAAATAATATTTTTAGACAGTATCTATATAACTTCTTCGCCTCCCCCTACTACATAAGCTATCTAACACAGATTTTTTACAATCAATCCCGTAGTTCCCCAAGATTAGCAAAATGCATCGTTTAAACACGAATACAAACTCTGCAGTTTTATGACTCTGCAGTTTTATATCCAGGCTCAACAGCAGATTTTTTATTCCATTGGGAATAATTTAAAATGTAAAGTGAATATCCATATTCAATAAACATTGTTGATTTTTCTACACCTGGGTCTAAAATTACACCTTGGTGTTATTCATGGGTTGACTTACGAACTCTTCTTAATTTTAGTTCGTCTACTCAAAACTTTGGCGTGACCAGCACGAAAATTTATTCTAGAACATTCGCCAAAATTCAAAATTAGTAGGGTTGCTGCACCAATTCTCAGCATACTGCGAGTAAAAAAACTGATTAGGTACTGATTACGGGTACTGATTTCAATGTTTGATATTTTTTGTAAGTTTTAAAGTGTCGGTAAGAAATAGAGGTCATGAGAGTAAAAATGTGGTTACTGTTTAATGTTTGATTTTGGAAGTTTTTTAGTGTCAATTTTTAAATAGTCCTGAGGGTACTTAGGTCATAAGCAGTGATCGGTTAATCAGATGCGTATTTGTCTAAAGTTCGTGTTTGTTAAAAATATGGAAGTGGCTTCCTAAAATATGTATATATAGTTTGAGGGCGCGGAGCATACATATATCGTTTAACTAATCAGCGCGCGAGGCCCTTTCCGTTTCACAATTTGACGGTATCACTTCGATAGACAATTACAAACTAAGGAATAATAGTAGGATATTTTGTAGGCAGTACGTTACAACCTAAGTTTCAGCGTACATAGTTGTAACATTTTGTAGGTTTCCAGTAAGATTAATTAACAATACATCTCCATGTATTTCCTATATTTGTATTAAAAGTAAATCTAAAACGATAAGAAAAATAAAAAATGGAATTAATTGTAATAATTATTTTGAATAAGTTACATGGCTTGTGACTGGCACTTTCACCCTAATACGTCAAAATACCTATTTGTCAAAATACAAAATACTATTTTGGTTAAAAATGAGGTCCACTATTCCCCAACAGATGGCGGGGTTTTTGCATTCAAAAAATCCTTGTTTCATATCTAAAATTTACAAATTTTTTATGAAATAATTTGTAGTTACCATAAGTGGCGTAGCTAACATACCAAGCATATTAGACTAAAATTTGTCGCAATAATAAACATAGTTAAATAATAGTATCAAATCAGGGAAAAATGATAAAAATTCAGCTATTCGACGGCAGATGTCTCTAGCAATGAAAATAGATAAAAAAAATAAAAATACATGTTATTATTACTTATAAGTGAAATGTTATGCTGTCAACATGCCTCAGTTTTTATTCTGAATAATTTTAGCGCCCAAAAACATCGTATTTCACGGTTAAGACTATTATTTCACCAAAAACAATCAAAATACAAGACATCCGAAGTGGACGACAGCTCACTTGAGACTGAGATTTTTGGCCACGCCTACTGTGACGTGAAAGCCCAGCCCATGCCCTGGTTGATACGACAAGGCCTGGTTGCTTGTGGCATCTCCGCTAGTCATTTTGTTCTCCATGTTCTGCACACTACGAGTACCTATATACTTCTTCGTTTGAACTTTGGTTTTATTTTTCTTTGTTGGTTAATGGAAATAAATTCTTGTTTTTCGTTCATTATTCACGCTTTTTTGTTTATAATTTCTTTTGTTTAGTCAAGCAGTAGTTTTGACAACTTTTCCAAACAAAAACATAAACAGCTGAAAAAAGACTCCATAGAATTTAACTTACATTTTTTATGGAGAATTTCATAAAATGGCAACATCGTTTAAAACTAGCAGCTGTCATCTGCACATAATACACCGTCGTCAACCTATGATACAAGAGTATCATTAAATCCTACATAGTACAGACGCCAGTAGGTCAACCTACCCGAATCTGTCAAATTTTACCAATCGAATATTAACCTTCCGATATTGTGATAAGGTTGAAAATCTATTAAAGATATTTGACAGATTGAGGTAGGTTGATATGAACAGTACAAAGTTGCTTAATTAAACGGGGCGGTAGTTGGAAAGTGGCATATAATTATAATAAAACTATGACCACACCTAGGTTACAAAGAGAAAGTAATTTGCAAAATTGAACGCACAAAGAACGCACTCACAAAGATTAAAACAGCATTTAATAATAAAGTTGTAGTCATAAAGTTAATTACAGTATTGCAATTAAAATAATTAATTAATAACAATTGAAACATGAGTATCTGATAAGATAGTAATTCTCATAGCGACGGGCAATGATTTCCAAAAACATGACACGCAATTAAGAAAACCAATTACGCCTTATCATAAAACGTAGTCTTAAAAAGTACCATCTAGTTTAGTTCGTTTAGTACTAGATTTAGACCAGTAACTTTGTTCAAGAAAATGGGTTAAAGCTAGCACTAAAGGCGGTGCTTTTTTTAGACCACGTTTTATAATAAGGGGGATTGAGTTCAAAGCGGGAATACAATACAGTTAAGGAAGAGAAAAATCAACAATACGAATACAAAAATTTAAGAGAACTTAATGGGAGTTTAGAATGTTTCGCTACCTGCCAAACGAAGAGCAATTAATAACACTGTTATTTTATTTGATTTAGGTAGGTACCTTCTGCCAGGCAGAAGGCCTGGGCCTTCTGTGGCCCTGGCACACGGGAACCTCCCGAAGGAACATTAGGTTTTAGTCGCTAAGAGTCTGAAACTTCCTCCAAGCGTACCCTCAGCGGGAGGAGTCATTTGATAAAATGATAATAATGACGCACAGGCGCCAGCACCCTAAGCTACTACATTCTGTCTTTCCTTAAAAGATTTTCAACTTTATCGCTGAAGCATTTGGCAAAGTTATGTAGGAAAATTTGACAGTTTCAGGTAGCTTCAAGTGCAGCCGTGTGTAGGTACCGTTGTTGTCAATTGAATCTACCAATACCAAAATTAATTCAAATTCAACCTAGCGAACGATTTCTTGCTAAGAACGAATCACAAATATTTGATTTATTTGAAAAATATATATATTATTGAATACATTTTCGAGAAGGCACAGAAAATTATTTTGTCAACTTAAAGGTTCTGGAAAATTACAAATTTCTCGATAAGAGTTTAAATCAAAATAAGTATTCCATCGGAAATTTCCCAAAGAGCATAACATTTCCTTTTGTATAAACCAAACAATTAGAAGCGATGTAGAAATTTCCATAAAAAATAATAAAGTTTGGTTGTGCCTAAAACCTTACGCTTAACAAAAGAAAAACAAAAGAGCTTTCAATTAAAGTGTTCAGTTCAATCCAATTGAGAAAACAATGATATTGATGAAAATGAAACGCAAAAAGGATGAATACATTTAGAAAATAAAATAGTACTGAACTTAGATAATTAAAAAAATATAAGAGAAAAGTAAATACTCGCATGAAAAACTATACGTACACGTACCACGTATACGTACAAAGTATACGTACCACGCAAACACGCAAAGTTGTAGAGAGCTGCAGGCTTAGCATGGCGATTCTATATCTATTCTGTCAAGAAAAGACAAAGCTCCTTCTGTAAATTTAAACATGTCTTCTGCCCGAGCATGGCGCGACCTGTCAACTCGTATATAATCACTTGTAGCCTTATGTCAATCGAAGAAAAGAAAAATTACTTCAAAGAATGTCAAAAGGAATTTTACGTCAATCTGTCACTTTTCTGTCATTATATCCAATCTCCGGTAAACAAAACCTGTTTCTCCGGTTGTCATGCTTAGCCTGCTGATGTGAGAGGTTGAGAAGGCATTTGAGTACTTCATGCCCGTAACCGGTACAAGCCAGTATCTACAAGTTTGACCTCATAAATGTATAGTAACACAACTTAAGAACAAAAACACGTATTAAAAACAGCTCCAGAAATAGAAAACACTAGAATTTTACAGTAGGAAAGTCACTCAGTATAGTAAAAGTCTGTGGAAACAATAGTCCCTCAGAACGTTTGTCCATTCGCTCAAGCGGCTTCACTGCATCAGGTGGGGGGTTCAGGAGGAGGGGGCTCCTTCTCCTTGCCCAAGGGACTACCCCCTGAGTCCGCTGCATCACTATTCCCACTGTTGATTGCTACTGACGTAAGCGGTACCTGCAAATTAATTAATTAGTAATTTTGCTGAGACTAATACAGTTTATTCGTACTCTAGAGCGTTCTTAATTAGAATTGCATTCGCGCAAGTAGCGTCGGCAAAAGAGTTCTAGTGTGCCATTTCCATGTTTATTTCCATTCCTCCCTGCTTCTATTTTGACTTAAAAATAACGGTCAGCTTGTACCGAGTACTTTTAATTAAGTTCTAATTTTTTGTCGCTGTTTATTTATATAAGGTGTAACAAAAGTAGTGCACCATATTCCTGGTCATCATTACAGGTCATCTCGCATATGCCAAAGATCATGTTTACTATGAAAAAATATGAATAACCTAGAGATCAATGATCGAGCGCATTCATAGAGACCGGGGTTATGCGTAAGAACACAATTACAATTTGGCGAATGTGATCGTAAATTTAATAAAATATGTTATTGTTTTTATGACATTTCTGTGGTAAACATGATCCTTAGCATGTATTAGATGACCTGTAAAAATATGGTGCAATATTTTGGTTAGACCTTATATAGTTATTATCAGACTAATCCAATGTTCAGGAATCAACATAAAACTTATACTTGTATTTTATACGATGTATGAAGGTATATTTCTGTCCCCGGAGTCTTTAGTTACCAGAATATTGGTCTCCTGGATCAAAACTGTTACCGTAAACTTGAATGTAATAGCCTCTAGAGCATTATTTAGAGCTTATTTTGCAGTTGTTTGCAGACAGTTATAGAATTATATTTTCCTATTAAAATGTTTGGGAAAATACTGGTCCTTTATAGTATCTAATTTGGTCCTTTGGGTATGTATGGATTGGTCCTTTAAGATTTTGCATTAGTTTTTGCATATTTGGGAGCGAATGAAGCTATCGATCAACCAGCTTGGAGGTCGTTTGGTGTTGTATAAGTAGAAATGATTTATTCAGTACCAATATATGCAAGTATCTAAGTTTTTTATGCAAGTATCTAAGTTACGTCGTATTGGCTTTAATGAAATCTAGTTTTATTTTTATTTAAAGGTGGTCGCTTCATTTTATGATCGCCTAGTACTTCTAAGTAAATTTTCCCTCGAAGTGTCGCTTTAAATTCATTAAGTAGAAACGTAATTTTATTGCAATTGCAGTAAATGCATTTTAGTAGTTAGTTTTTAGTGTAAATAAGTCTTTTATAACTTTTTTTTGTCATCTTATCAATATATATTAAATAAATCAGAAATTACATAGATATTAAAAATAAACGTCAGTAAATTATTTGTATCTACGAGTATAATATTATAAAGCTGAGAAGTTTGTTTGACCGTGCTAATCTCAGGAACTACTGCACTCCTGATTTGAAATAATCTTGCATTATTAGAAAGCCCAATTATAGAGGAAGAATTTATGCGTTTTATCTTTGTTGACTTAGTAGCTGCCATGAGACAGCTGCCGGAATATAGTGTGATAAAGTAACTAAGTGACCATAATTTAATTGGGATGCGGACTAGGTCATAAATAAAATACTTTATCATATTCATTTTGTAAAGCATCGTCAGTTTAATTTATCGTTTTGAATCGAAAACTGTCTTTATTTTTTTATTGATAATTTATCGAAATAAGTATACGGCTTGATGCGAAAAATCTGTGACGTCATATGTGGTGTTTTCGTACAAATTTCATAGAGAGTAACCGTTTTTGACAGTTCTAAAAAAGTATTGAATTTGACTAGTTGTCCGCATCCCTATTAATCAATTTAGCATTTTGCTTATATTCACGATAGCTCTATTATATGGATTATTATGTTAAATGCATCTGACAAATAGCAGCTAGTAGCGTTCGTCGAAGTTACGAAATATACTTAGCTATTGAAAAAAGTACGTTAATGTCCTTTTGTGGAGAGAGAAGTTTGGTGATTTGACGGCTCATTAAATTCGTCAATTTTGTTAAGTCTATAATTTATGTTGTTTATTAACACTTATTTCTTAGTGAATTAACAATAGTATTACTGCTCTATTTAGGTATTTTACGTTAAATTTTCTACGACTATTTTTTTAACTGTCTAATATTAAAATACGCTACGGAAAACTTGCTCGTTTTGTTCCGTCATCTTTCATAAATTAGTCTTCCATAAAAATCTTTTGTAGAACGGTTCGAGGAAAAATGTTATTATAACTCTTTGTGAATTTCATTAATTAATTTCGAATAAAATTAGAGAGATTTTTAAAGGAGCCTTTAAACGAATAAAACTGAGACGTCATTTGTTTTCCAATAATGAATCTTGTTATTTGTGGCCGTCTTGATATAATTAATTTTAAATGAATAAACTATAAAACGGTTATTATTTACAAAAAACAAACAAACACAGACAGTGGCACAGTGGTACCCCATGGCTTTCAACTTTTATCGTGTTTGTACAACGTGCAACAGAATTTACACTAAAGAATATTATAGACCAGGCGGCTTAGTCAAGATGTTTTTCTAGAATCGTAAACCCTAGTAGAAACGACGAACATGTATGGAAATGACATTTCGACTCACGTTATGACGACGTGATTTATCGATTTCATATGTCATCTCCATACATTTTTGTCGTTTCTACTAGCGTTTACGATTGTAAAAAAACATCTTGGCTAAGGCCCCTGTTTAAACACAGTGTTAACTAAACTGTGTTCACACACACATACACACACACACACACACTGAGAGTAGCATAACAAATATAAATTAATCCACTTTATGCCACGCGTGCGGTGCGATCGTTAGGGACACTCACACATAACTATTTTACCAGACTAATCGATTGTCGATAGATGCCATGAATCGATGTTAAAATGGAATGGTCGACACCATACTGATCGCATCGACCAATCAATTCTATCAACAATCGATGGAATCAATTTACCGTCGACCGATAAGTTTGGTGACACCCTTATGGCCGAAATTAATAACCTATCTATCCGTTGTTTTGCTTACTAGATATAGGAATTTGACACAAATTATATGGGGTATGTTAATATTCAGTATCTAGTAAGCAAAACAACGGATAGATAAGTTATTAATTTCGGCCGCTAAACGATGTCGTTTTGCGGTCATGTGACCGCTACTAAACTTCAGTCTAAAAACAGTCTTCTAGAATCTAAGAGGGCTTTCTAATTAGCGGATTATTATAGGTGCTGCTCAGAATTATAGGTGCGACAACCGTGAGAGAAAACAATTGACAAATATCAGACCCGAATAAAAATGACATCCAAATAAGCGCATATACAGACGCCAGCAGGTCAACTTACCCAAATCTGTGAAATTTTACCAATCGAATATTAACCTTCCGTAGTACTGTGATAAGGTTGAAAATCTATTAGAGAAATTTTACAGATTGAGGTAGGTTGACTTGCTGGCGTCTGTAGATACAACCGATTCTTTGCCGCTTATGTCTATACATACCATAGAAACTGCAGTACATATGTGCGTGTCTGATTGCCTCGGAGGTGGGGATAATGAGGCATCGAATCTCAAGTCCAGCTGGAACATGAAGACAGCTGCAGCCAGGGTCGTGATGGAGACTGTTAGCTGAGCACTAGCTACCCCAATGCATGTCGTACTTCCACATCTGAAAATGATTTTTATCTAGAACTTTGTATAGATCATGGAGTACCTAGTTTGTTATATTGCGTTGGCTTTGTTTTTTTTTTAACAAATACAAAAATTATGTCTTGGGATGTATTGTTTGGTACCTATGACAGCCTATGTCATTGAACATCCTTAGCAATCGTTACGGGTAGTCAAAAATCTAACCAAGAGGTCTTTATTGGGTTGCCCGGGTAGCTTGGTTGAGGAGGTCAGATAGGCAGTCGCTCTTTGTAAAATACTGGTAGTCAGCTGAATCCGGTTATACCGGAAGCCGACCCCAACATAGATGGCTCGGGAGATGACTATGATGTATTTTTACCTATAAAACGATTATACATATAAACATAAAAGAGATGAAATTGAGATGAAAGAGAAAAAAATTTCATAAGTATACATAAAACCTTATTAATTTTGTGTCTATCATGACTAACTTAAGCGTTTACTTAGAAACGGTTAAAGCAAACATATTTTTATTGTTATTGTTCATGTAAATAAACATGAGATCAAAAGCGCTAAGGATCGTGTACCCAAGAGAGAAAAAAAATGTAAAATGAAGCTTTTAACAAAAGTAAACCTTTTTAGTAAATTTATTCCTTGTTAACAATATTATTTGCCGAGTTTAATGAAGAAAGTTATCTGCCTAGCCTTTTCCCAAGCTAAGTTGAGGTCGGCTTCCAGTCTTAACCGGATGCAGCTGAATACCAATGTTTTACGTAGAGACTGCCTGCCTGACCTCCTCAACCCAGTCTGACTGGTTATCGGACTTTTTGGCTTCTGACTACCCGTGACGATTGCCAAAGATGTACAAAAGACAACCGGGATCCACCAACTTAACGTGCCTTCCGAAACATGGAGTTACTCGTCAAGACAAGATGGTTACCCATCCATGAACTGACCGAGCCTTGCTTAACTTGATCGATCGACCCGTGAGGCTGTTTCTTAGCCACGAGCTCCTCCGCAAATGTCTCTCTCTTTCTCTCTGTTTAATAAAGAACATGACTTGTAAATGAAATTTTGGTTCCGTAATAATAGCAAAATTCTTTTGTTAGTTCAAACAAAGTGGTCTATGTAGCGTTTTTAAAAGTATTTCAGGATCATTTGCATATATTTTGTTAGCTACGCTTTTAAGGGAAAAATTTATAAAGATAGGAATAATAATATTTAAGGTTGTTTGGTGGATAAAAGAGATGGGATGGGATGTTATGAATAGGTATGAATGGTCAGATCGTTGGTCCTTTGTGGCGCAAATACATTGCAGACAATGGACCATACAAGATTTATTGAATTGTATGTATTTGCTTAAAGATACTCAATCTAGAATAATTATGTGGAAAGCTGAATTGTATAAGAAATGAAAACGATTTTAAAATGTGTTATTTTTTTTCTGAACAAAACAATTACAATAATTATAACATTTAAGCTCACTGAAATCAGTAGCGTTAATTGAAACGACTTTTACACTAAAGTAATTTTCACATATTGTAATAACAATGAAAATAACAAAGTGGGTTGATACATTAACGTAATTATAATTTTCGAGTTAAATTGTTTAAAATAGACCATCTAGTATTTTTTTAAGATAAATCTCAGGTACTATTAATTTATTTCAATAACAGAAACTTAAGTTACCTTCAAAAGAAATATTATCGGTTTTTCTTTACTAAATTGATTCTCCAATTTTATTTAGTAATTAATATTAGTTTCGAACAATTATTAATGAACTTTTAATGCTGTAGTGGATAAAACTAAATTCATCAATTTCAGGATAAGAGGTCACGTCTAGAACAAGTTTGGGGTCTTGTCAAAGACTGGTCAAACAAAATGGTGACCTACTGAGAAGGGTCGCAGATTTTCGAGATAATAATGACAAAGGCTAGGTAATATTTTATCTCGGAAATGTTGAATATCATGGCGCTTTCAATGTAGGTAGTAATAATGCTTGTCATCAGGAGGATTAGGGGTGATCAGACATAGGTTTGGTGAGCAAATTTCAATAGGGATGCGGACTAGGTCATAAATAAAATACTTTATCATATAACATTTTGTAAAGCATCTTAAAATAATGTCAGTTTAATTTATCGTTTTGAATCGAAAACTGTTTTTATTTTTTTATTGACAATTTAATCGAAATAAGTATACGGCTTGATGCGAAAAATCTGTGACGTCATAATATGTGGTGTTTTCATACAAATTGCATAGAGAGTAACCGTTTTTGACAGTTCTAAAAAAGGATTGAATTTGAGTAGTTGTCCGCATCCCTATTAAATAATATAGAGAGACAAGAACTGTTAAATCCAAGTTTTGTAAAAACAGCAATAAATAAATAAATAATATTCCTCACTCATTCCCACAACGTCAACTAGTCCCAAACTAAGCAGAGCTTGTACTATGGGTACTAAACAACTGATAAATACTAGCAATAAAACAAATCTATATTTCTTTAAAGATGGTCAAATAAATAAATAGTCCGCAACTTTTTGTACAGACGCCAGCACACCAAGCTACTCGAAACTGTTAAATATTCCCAATCAACTTTGAACTTTATGCTTTAGCGATAAAGTTGAAAATCTATTAAAAGAATTGACAGATTGTAGCACTTTGTCCTGGTGTATGTACTCTAGAAACTGAGTTTAATTTTATATATTATCTTACTTAATAGTCTAATTACCTATCTTTCAAGTTGTTTTTTATATGAAATTAAACCTGAAAGCTAAGCCCAAAGAAAAGCTTTTTGCAAACATATTTTCATGGTATGGTTTGTATACAAAATTTTGTAGGACAGACCTTGAACGAAATAATAGGTATGTGTAAACTGTTACATGCTTGTTGAACAAACAATGTTCGTTAAATGAAACAAGCTGTGATTATTTATACGTCGATTTCAACAAGCAAGGATATAGTTAGGGCAATATTAGCAGATACGAAGGTTTTTACGGACTGGAAGTGATACTTATGATAATGATATGGGACTTGAATGATAAGCCTTCGTCTATGATTTCGGTTTATAGAGTATAGTCTATACTTTTTGGTATATGGCCGTCTATGGTCTTCGTCGTGTTCTGAGGTAATGGTGGTTGAAAATGTCTAATAGTGTTATAATGATCTTGCGCTTATTTAGTATAAGAAAGCAGATTTTGAAGCAATTTATAACGTAAGGTCTAGTAATATTTTCAAAAATCCGCTATAGGTATTTAGTTCTATATTTTATGACTTTTCAAGTTTGCCAAACTAGATTTTTAGTAACTAGCAATATGTAAAAGATGGCGGACTTCTGAGTGGAAGTGCCGATTGTGGCAATATGATACAGTTTGAGTTAATATGTTCTTGGAAGAAGAGTCATACAATAAACCTATCTCTATCTTTATCTACAACTTATTCATCCGAAGTTTCTCCTACTGAAATCAGAACCAAACCCCATCTTACCCGATATTCATGAGGGACCTGATACAGAACATGAGCATCGCCACATGGGCCCCTATCGCTGCCGTCCACAACATCGTCAGGGGTACCGCGGCGCAGGGCGAGGGGCCTAGCGCTCGCCACGGAGCGCCCCAAGTCCTGGTCGCTCTGGAGCGAGCAGAAACCCACCCCCCGAAACCTCGGCTAAAGTATGTTGATGTTGCTGAAAAGTTTTGCATTATTAGTTTATATATAACGTGCTGCCTCGTTGGTCTGGTAGTCGCATAACAAGACTGCTATGCAATATGTATGTATGTATAATGTTGACACTTTATTAGTTAAAAGAAATTCACTGTCATAAGAAATTTAACACCCAAGTATATGATGACGGCGTCTACCGATTGTCGGCTACGGCGGCCGTTCTCTCTAAGGAAATCAGCCAGGACATATTATAGTGCACAAGCATTTGCGCGGAGATAGGTGCACTCTCTTTTCCTACACTCTTATAGTCCGAAGGGACGGCAATCCGACACAAACAGAGAGAGAGATCAGGCGCAAGGCCGACATTTACGTGCTCTCCGATGCACGGGTGTATCAATCACCCGTTTAAGTAACTATCTCAAAACCCAAAAAGCGATTTCGGCCCATCCCGAGAATCCGAGACCCCGCGCACAGCAATCGAGCTTGCGAGTACTAGACCAACGACTATATATGTACATAGTTAAGTAGTGAGAATTTGATTTAAACTTCTAACTGAAAATTAACCCTTCCCCCGCAGCGTTAAATTTATTATTTGAACCCCAAAATTCGCTAATTGCTTATAATAAATTACATCTGCTACACTTTGAATATTATTAATGTCGTTATTTAAACATGTTGCATTTTAGATGTGATCTAAATTAAGTATATGGAAATATTATATTTTACAACTTATTAACGTAAGTGTAAAATGGTATAAGAGTAGGTTGAACTTAGGTTGTATAATATCAAAGCTGATATTCACAGTTTTACTCACAGCTATAGCCCGAATATGATCTAGACGATAGTTAGATATTTAGTAAATTTAATACTTCATGTATGTATACTTTGTGTATATGTATAGGTAGTTTGTTTTATATAAAATCGGTGCTTCAAACCATACAGACAGAATTGTGTTGCTGGGGAGTTTGTTCCACCATTTCTTCTTCCCAGCAATAACACATAGGAAGTGGTGAGAGCGGGCGTTGTAATTGACCTTCGAAAAGTGCTGATTTTCAGCCTACTTTGAATAAATGACTTTTTATCTTTATCTTTTTATCTTTTAAAGACACTCACTTTAGTGGAGTCAGAGCCCGAAAGAAATGGCGCATTTTCACTAGGAGACATGTCGCGGAGACATATTGCACAAAATTAACGTGATATGTCCCCGCAACTTTGTGGAACAATGTCGCTCGACATTTCCCTTGTTCACATTGGCCAGTGGTGATCGTTATGTCGCATATCGAGACACACAGAATCGCGCGTGTCGACGCTCGCCTAGCATCGATTAGCGACAAGTCGCGCGACCCGTTTGTCCCGTGCGAAGATGGGCAACATCGCGCGGAACCCGTGAATTTCGTTTCTAGCGATAGAGTCACGGAACAAAGTTTCCTAGTGAAATGCGGCTTACGTTACCTGCGGCGAGGACCGTGATGGCTCCAGCCGGCACTCCTAGACCTAATGCTGGCTTCTGCTTCTCTTCTAGCCAGCCGACTGCTCCCAGTACTAATCCTAAAATGCCGCAGACAATCTGAAACAAAACTATTGGTCAACTAAACGTCACGTGCATAATATAATATTAAGGTTTTAGAGAGAAAGTTTATTTGGGCAATGGATAATGTTTATAACTTGAGTTATGAGTCCCATCCCAAGTCTGATACGAGCTTGTTAGCCTATTTTATTTATTCACTCAATACAACATTTATAAATATTGTGTAGGAAATTAGGACATTAGGATATAAAGAATTAAAGATGTAATTCTTTAAATCGTATTTACATTTACGCTGTACTCAAAAGATAATGCATATTATGACACATTCATTCATGTAGGCATAGAATAATAACATGTAATAAATGATTAAAAATAAATGACAGTCCGTGAAGCTTTCCACTTGATATTACATTAATAGAACTAGAACTTCTAACGTACTGGATAGACTGACAAGCCTATTATACCGGCAGCGCACCATACAAAACGATAAGCAATATGTGTCGCCCGCCACTCTTACAGTCGAAGCTATGCTAGAATATATGCTGATGCATATTCAATATACATGAATAGAAAACTATTTTGCATTCTTCAATCTGTTTAGGTACCTTATTGTAACACGTGGTTTTAAAAAGTAAAGGGTTTAGTGCTATATGTATATGAAACGTGGCACTAAAACCGCTAATATTTTAAGACAAAGTTTTATAACAATGAGGGTATTTTTTTTAGTATGAAGTCAAAATTAAGTTTCGAGATTCGTACCAAAGGTATATACAAACAATCATAAAATGTAGACTTAAAAAGTACCGGCTTTAGTACTCAATTTTGACCTAAAGTTGGTACTTTTAAGACCACGTTTTATAATAAGTTGGAAAAAGATTCTATATAAAATAATATACCTTTGTAAAAATATCGAGTACCTAACATATAAACAAACTATGTATTCAACGAATTACTTTTGCTGACCAAGTGGGACCCTTAACCAAATGAGGGTTATCTAAACTTTCAGATATATCTGCTTTTCTGTTATTTGGTTCCTTACTTTTACCCATGGGTGCACAAAAAATGGCACCGCTTTTATATATGAACCCTTGAAAGCATCCTCGTGACAAGGGTATTACATACAAAAAAGCAAAAAGATGAAACGGCCTCACCATGGCTTATGAAAGCCAAATTCAAAGGAGGAGATGATTATGCATTAATTTTTCGCTCCTTTACAGTGTTAATACAGAAAAAAGTGAAGGCGATCCTTAGCATTTTAAGCATCCTAAATTGAAAAGGTAAGTAGGTTGAGATTTATTAAAATCCACGAGTGTAAAATATTATTATGTTGATAAATTCACCAATCGCATAGTTCACAAGGGGTGCCCTTAACTGCTTAACTTCTAGGCGTCCACAAGGTCCGTTCAAGCAGTGAACAGCCTCCTAGAGTGAGCTGTGAGATCCCATAAAAGATCCCAAAGTTATTATACCGATGCACAAATACAGACGCCAGCACATCAATCTACTTCAAACTGTCAAATTTCCTTAATAGAGTGTCAAATATATCGCTGAAGAATACAATTCACAGTTGACGATTGGTTCACAGTTTCGAGTAGCTTGATGTGCTGATCTGTACAGACCAATAACAATATATAATTAACTGTTTTTTATAATATGTATTTTGCAGGTAATAAGAAATAACGTCTTCCAGCCAAGCCTCGGTGTCACACGATATCCCTTTCGTAATTAGTAGGCGGGGTTATGTAAATGATTGACTAATTAATTATTCCAGCCCCACACCTCAATGTCTTGATAGCACATACGAGATTAGTATGTAAATGACGTCACGGAGACAGGATAACGTGTGGCTTATCTCAGTTCGGAAGCTAAAGCCTGGATTAACCCTGCATGTGCGGCGTAAGCGCAAAAATTACAAGTTGCATTTGCAGGTACTTTTAGGATAGTGTTGAATATTTTTGACGGGTGTCTGATTTTTTAAATTTTGTTCTGGAGGAGGACGATTTTAGTTTTTTTATTAATTTAAATCATCAGATTTTTATTAAGTATTATTTTACTCCTATAATATTATAAGTAAGTAGTAAGTATATAAGTTAATTTCAGGTCTAGGATCTGATGGGATCTTAAATCCAAAACTTCTCACACTTGCTTTATATAATTCAAGTGTGTGTGAAAGAATTACGTATTAGGTTGCAAAAGATCCCCCCCCCCCCCCGGACAAACTGTGCCACACATAAAATACACCGAATGCACTTGTCAAATTCTGATTTGTAAGTGAAATGTAATTTTATATTATTAACGAAAGAAATGAATAACTATTCTATTATACTCTAAGTACTATTTATCGTAATACATATTAATTACATACCTAAATACACACGCTTAAAACTACCTTCAAATACTGAGACGGTATTAAGTGAAATCATAATAAAACATAATATGTACATAATAAATTTTAATATATGCATAGATTTTCTTGACTTTATTAAAATTTCTTGAGAAAAACTAAACTTAACAAAAAAGTACTAACACAGTTCACTGAACTGATTTTCGACTTTCTCTCAATTTTCTTTCTATCAAACAAGGCGTTAAACCAATAAAGCATATCTACTTTAAACATCAAAACAACCTTGTTTTCGGCCGCAAGAGTAGGTACGGAAGTTAAAAACAAATTAATAACGAGTAAGATTACCATTTCAAGGAATCGATAGATTAGGCGTAATCTGGCCTTTATTTCTTCAGTAAGAAGGGAGGCTGGTGGATGTTTATCTCAAATGTCGTAAACAGAGATGGTCAGCATACAACAAGGGTTCAGACAGTAACAAATTGATAGCTCGCATTTTGGGATACGATAGGACAAAAATGTTTTTGCTAAAATAAAAAACATGGAACAATTTTCTTCTTTGCGAAGAGGGGAACAGTTTTAATCGGACGATTATTTTTCTTAAATATACAAATTGAATTTTTGGTTTAATAGTTTGTATATTCATTTTTTTTAATATTACTTTTTTTGTTTTAAATATGCTTAAGCGCTTGCAGATGTACTTTACGGAGTGTTGTTCTGTAACCATTGTTTTCTATAAACATTATGTTTTGTAATGGAACTTTATTTAAACACGTGTTAAAACTGCTTAACTTTGTTGTAATAACACTGAATAAGGTTATAAACAAATAATACGGTCAGTATTTTTTTTTCTTCAGCTTGTGTTGTCCCACTGCTGGGCAAAGGCCTCCCCAGTTTGTTTCTACACCTCCCGATCTTGAGCGTGTGCCCATCAATCACGGTGGTAGGCGTCGAGGGCATCCCGCCATCTCTTCTGGGGCCTACCACGTTTGCGGTGGCCTTCTTGGAGTATCCTCTGAGCGATCATCCGGAGAGGTGGGTCAATATCGTCGCTCAGTGGAATACGATCATTATAAGAACTAACAAAAAGTACCTTTATCACTTACCTGTAAGACTCTAACTCTAAGAGCGATAGCAAATGGGTACAATTGTACCCCATTGCCCGGCAGTTCCGTATCATCACCTCGGGATAACCCGCTGACTGCGCTGCATACTGACTGCTTTCGCGACCACATAGCCGCTTTTGCGTGGAGAACTGGAGACAATGAATACAATACATAAATCTTAGGCAACTCGCTTACTAGGCAGCCACTACCAAGAATAGTCATTGTAGATTATGCGACCAAGGTTGCGACCACAACCACCACTGGTCGTAAAGCGATCACTTTTCATGCTGCTGGAGTAAATTGTAGTTTCGGTCAAGTGCGCGACGTTTATGTGGTTTCTTTAGTTAATCTAGCCGTTGCGACCATTGTTCGTGTTCCTGTGGTAGGGTTGACGTCGGGCCCACGAGGGCGTCAGAAGCTCCCTTTAAATCTCTTCCCGTCGTTTTTGTAACATCTTTGACGTCCTCGCCTTACCATCCCACCGGCGAAATGTCTTTCACTGGGTGGCGGTACGGGGACAGTGGGAGTCCCGCCATAACAATCCATGATGATTACTATGGTAGTCACTAAGGACGCTGGCAAGTGAAAAGGCGTAAAATCTAGCCGTTGCGACCATTGTTCGTGTTCGTGGCCAGATGCTGATTCTAGTTATTACTAAAAATACTATCACTTATTACTTGGATCCAAACAAACCCACAATGGTTATTTTGTCTGGGATGCGGGTTGTTCGCAAGAGTTACCGTGGCCCTGGCACACATGGACCTCCCGAAGGAACACAGCGGGGGCCATTTGATGATTTCCCACGAAAAAAAAATGGTTATTTCCTACACAGCAAAAATTGCATTGCAAAAAGACTTTGCAGCGGATTTTCGTTATCAACGGTTAAAAATATCTATGGTGTCACATATCACGTATCTAATCGGAAGGTTATCAGATTTTAGCCGAACAAAACATGCATAATAACACCGGACGCTATCAAACGAGGGATTCATTACACTCGGGAGCAAAAAAAAATATCACATGCAAAATTCCGCTGTGCTAAGCTAGGTGCCTGAGCTATATGACCCAAATTGTTTGAAAGAAAAAGTTGTAATCCATTTTATTTAAATCCAAGTCATTATTTTTTTTAATTAGCCAGTGCGCGATGAACCTTTTAATAATTTTATTCTTTTTATATTTGAATTTTGTAAACTACTTTTGTTTTATGATTGAAATAAATGCAGTTTGAGTTTGCTACCGACGAAGCTGGTGCTTTCATTTTGCTAGACTCCACATAGCCAGCACCAGCCCTGACTTGACACTAGCACCTGAGGAGATTCAGACTCAGTCCCCTTCATTTTGCGAGTTTACCCACACACACATACGCCGACTATCATCATCTGTGCATGTGTGGGTAATCTCGTAATTACTCTAAGGTGATCTCGCAAAAATACTTGACAAAATTCAAATATAAAAAGAATAAAAAGAAATCTAAAAAGTATAAAGCTATAAGAAGGTGCATCGCGTACAAGGCCCTTTTATATATTTTTCACTTATAAGTTTATTAATACAAAGTTTATTCTCAATTAAGTACTTCATGAATATTTTCAAGCCATAAAAAAGCAACAGTTTGGTCGAGTTTTTTATGAAAGTGGTGATAATACAGTTTTTGAATATTACCTTATAAAGTTTATGAAGCTGGGCCATTTTTATTGCTCCGGAGTGCAAAATATTTTATATATTTTATAGGCGTACCTACATGTAATTTCGCACATTACAATGGCCAGGTGGGACTTTTATCAGCCTTATCTTTGACAGGTTCATAAATATTCGATGAAGCGAAAGGGTACTAATGGAAATTCTATATAAGTAAAAAATAAAAAAACTATATAACGTTCATCTCAATAGGTGTTCTAAACTTTCAACTTTTCTGTTGCAATCTTGAAGACCTTTTTTTAATGGGATATCATTAATGATCCCGCTGTGGGTGCAGCTGGACTGAGTCACACTATTACGAAATAAGATCCACTTTTGATAATTCTGCAGGTTTTTGTATGCCAATGTCGCGGTAACCCTTGCGAAAAACCCGTAGCCCCGGCAGGAAATTTCAAACACCTTGACCCTGGAGCTAATGCGTTTTACACTGATTAAAATACTGAAGTTGGTGCTAAAATGGTCTTTAAGTGATCCTAGGTTATCATGAAAATTTTCCTAAAAAGATATACTAGTCCATTTACTGGGGTCCATTTACATATTTTGCTATGGAGTTTGTTTCGCCACTTCTTTTTCCCAGCAAAAACACATAAGAAGTGGTGAAGGGTAGGTGTTTTGGGGGCTGTCTTTTGTAATATTTGACGTCCAAAAAGTGGTTTTTACAGCCAAGTTTCAATAAAAAATGATTTTGAGTTTGAGTTTTAATAAAACTCAATCTTTCTTATATCAACCAAACACATGAACAATGCAGCGATTCGCAGCCAGTAACCTGTCTTCCGTTTTCCCAGTGGGCAATAGATTAACTGCTAGCTCCAGCAATCGCAATTAGCTTTGTTTAGACAGATAATTGGATATTTACCCGGCCTACTCCTCCTAATACGACAACTAACATTTACACTGTATTTGTTCAGTTGTATTTGCTGTATAGTAATATGTATATGTATATAGGTTCTAACATTACTAGCGCATCATATTTTTACAGGTCATCTAGTACATGCTAAGGATCATTTTTACTTTTAGTAAAATATGTTGTTGTTTTTATGACTTTTTTGTGGTAAACATGATCCTTATCATGTTCTAGATGACCTGTAAAAATATGATACACTAGTATTGTTATGACCATATGGTAGGATTTTTATCCACTGCGGAAGATTAGGAGATATATAATGTTTCTTTGGTCCCAAGAGACTGTCTTTAGGCCCTCAAAATTGAACTTGACTCAAGGCTCTATAAGTAACGTATATGTAATTACAAAACTTATAATAACTTGTACAAGACTTCAATTCGTGAACCCCTAACTCAAGCCCTCATCAATTTAGAAAGTTTTTTTTTTTACAAGAAAACGAACCTTATTTATCTTACCGTGTTATTTGAACCTTTGAACTTGGCGGTATTATTTTCATGCAAATTTTGTGATATGCATAAAATTGACATGGATAAAAGTTTTTTGTGTGTTTAATGGATTCTACCTATGTACGTTATATTTTAAGGCAACAAGCGTTTTGGGAAAATTGATAAAAAAGATATTAGGTATATTAGAAATTTTCTATTTTAGATCCAAGTTTTTGAAGGAAAATTTTCCTACTTAAATTCTAGGGTTATTATTTATGTATAGCTATAAAAACCTTTTTACCTGAAATATTCGTGTTAAAAAACGGCTTTTTCATTCCAGAACAAATTTATAAAAAAAAGCTTTTACGCCTTTTGGATTACCAATAATTAAGATTATCTTAATATAAATTCTGCCTAGCCTTTTCCCGGACTATGTTGGGGTAAGCATCCAATCTTTGGCGGTTGCACCTGAGTACCAGTGTATTACAAGGAGTTGGTACTAAACGCAGTTACCCGTACAACCCGATAGGCGATACTCCTTGATAAGACTGGTCAGCCTTTCCGACTTCAACCCACTCATTAAGTCAAGATTTTCAACCATCCACGGACCGACCGCGCTAAGCGTTGGTCAACCTTATGATCGATGGACTGGTGCGGCTGTTTGTTAGCCACGAGCTCGAGACCGCTAATTAAGATATGTTCCCAATAATAAGAAAATGGTGCTTAAGCAAATTTAAGCACTGTTTCAGAAAATATCTTGTTACTGCGCCTAATTTTGATAAGAAACATAGAAAACTAGGCATGATTTGCGGTTTCACTTGTGTACTGTACATACTACTTTATACAATTTTAAAGTATATGTTTTTCGAACTTTCTGTCTAAATAAATTCCAAAATTGGTTTAAGCTTTAGAAGGCTTTTTATAAAGGCTTAACAAATAGTGAACTCACATGTACTGTTAAAATATTAGTTCAGATATACGCAAATATTACTGTTATAACTCAATTCTAAAATTAACTCGCTTTATTCGATTTGAAATAATTTATTTTCGTACTGTATTCCGAAACTGTTCCACACATTTAATTTTGTTAGTTTCGCCCGGCTCCTGGACTATTTAATCCGCTAAAATTAACTAGAATTTTGAACTCAGTTCATTAGTGTGATAATAATTAATCCTTCATATAACGTTAGTGTGTTTAGATACTGAGTTTATTTTCAGATATGTAAAAAAATGGACGAAAAAATGGCCGAATGAAAAAGTTTTTATTGAGCCATGGCGCGGAATTTTTTTATGATTTAGCATGAATATTTAAGTTCAAAGCAAAGGTCATTTTTTATTAACACCTCGGTATTTCAAAGTTCCTCTTTATTTTAGGATATTATAGAAATTTGTTTAATGGCAATATCTAACAGTGAAGCAGTATAGAGCAAAAATGAGATGGCACAATTCAGTATAGCTATCTCTGTCACTAGCTTTGGAATCTGAATAAAAAATAAATTTCACTCTAGAATAAACAATTGCATGATGATGGATGAAATATGTACTTCTAAGCCCGGTCGTAGACGCTCGAGCAGTTGATTTTCTACCAAACTTGAGTGCAATTTTTATTTTCCGGATGAAGAAGTTTGTAGAGCTGCCGACTGCTCTAGCGGAGTCAACGGTTCGAGCAGTCATTATATGCGTCGCGACTGTTCGAGCAGTTGACGGCTTGAAGCGGTCGCAACTGTTCGAACAGTAAAAGACTATAGTTCACCGCACGGTCGCGGCTTCAAGCGCTCGGTCGCAATTGCTTGAATTGTGCGGCCTCGCTAAACCAGAAAATAAATTATAGCATTTACAGCACTACCCGCGATCCTCGGAGTTATTTTAGTACATACCATTACAATTCCACTCTCCGGTTATAATTCACACAAAGATTTTATGAACAATATGCCTACGGATTTATATAGGTATATAAATCTAACGCTTCCAATCTTATGAAGCCAAACACGTATTCAATCAATTGGCGTGCTATTTTCAATAATGGCGTTTAGGTAGTGGAAAGATTTATCGATGGATATAGAAATATTGTGCTAAGTAAGATACCAACAGCTTCTGTAGTACTTTGGTGGAAATGATTAGGCAGATATTGTGGACAAGTTTTTATTTAATAAACTAACTCCCATGATATTTTTAAAAATATATTACAGGTGAGTATGACCTAAGCGTACATATATGACCATACACATATTTAAACCGTAGACGTATTTAGGGTTGAACTACATCTGGCAGCACGGAATCGCCTTTTCCGTCGCGCTTTCTCTTTCTGTCGCTTAGAACTGCCATTTGCTAGAACGAGACAGAAAGCATAATGCGATAGCACGCGGCGGAATCTTTGAGGCGATCGGCTGTCTCGGTCTAGCAAATGGCAGTTCTAAGCGACAGAAAGAGAAAGCGCGACGGAAAAGGCGATTCCGTGCTGCCAGATGTAGTTCAACCCTTAAACTGCCTTAGGTACTCGTGAATATCTACTAACTACTGAAGCTTCGGGCCGCCACGCGACTTACTATCATGTAACTACAAGACCATTTACTAACCATGAAGACAAACTTGAGGCTGACCTTAGTATGCATCTATCCTGCTAGTTTGAACTCTAATAAAGGTCTTGATGTTTTTGCAAATGAATGGAATATGATAATGTCAGAATTTTTGAATTTTTTGCGAGAATTTTAAATGTTAAATAGTATAATTGGCTTCGGCCGTTATATTTAATAAAAATAAATAAATAAATAATTATGGTTGTCAGTTTAGTTAGATAGCGCAACTTATCCTTTTATCCTACATCGATAGCAAATATTTAATCTTCTAGATTCAAAATCAATCTATTTCGATGTACACTCTAGTGCCTATAAATAGATGGTTATAGATTTAATCGGGCGATGATCAAATTATCTTTCTGTTAGCTTGTTGCCCTAATGTTTATCTTCATAATCGTTCATTTGATTTAGTTGAGCTGGGTTCATGAATATTATCACATAGTATTTAATTATGTTCACGTTCTCTTAAAGACTAGATGACTTAGTTGTCAAACATAGCTCAAGTATTTTGTTTTAACAACTATGTTGATGCTACATCAAATTAAAGTGGGCTAATCTTATAACAGCAAGATTATACTTTGTAACTCATTTTAAAACACTTGTAGTATAAATAAATTACCTGTAATTAAGTGTTTGAAGATTTTTACAATTGTATATCCCTGTAATAATTTGTTTGTCATGTATTTGCTGGATTTTCCACGAATAAACCTAATACAACGCTTTGGGCCAGGCCACAACAGTGCGTTGCGGCGTCGCATCATAAGTGCTGTCACATAGCTGTGCAATGTTGTTTTTGCGATGCGACGCCGCAACGCACTGTTGTGGCCTGGCCCTTTGAGCAAGCGTGGTGACTATCGTTCGATATGAGAAGAGGTCTGTGCCCTGAAGAGGACAGTTAAAAAGAGCTGATAATGATGATGATGATGAAACCTATACTAAAATTATAAAGCTGAAGATCTTATTTATTTGCTTGAACGCGTTCTTCTCAGGAAGTAACGGTATGATTTGATAAATTATTTCAATGTTGGATAGCACATTGATCCAGAAAGGTTATAGACTACTTTTTATTTCGTCTCGTGAAGTAGTCCCCACGCGACGCGGGTAAAACCGCATGCAGAAGCTAGTAAATCAAATAATACAAATTGCATATCGATAAATTCATAACAATATGTATACGAATATCTTCGAAACAAACCGACAACGTCCGATACGCTTGTACATTCTATGAATACTGAATGTGGTCAGCTTATACCAAAATTCATGAATTTATTTTAATTTAATTGACAATTGATTTGTTTTGACCTGGTTTTCCGATTCTGTAACGAGATTAATATGGATTAATTAACTTACTATAACAGGCACACAATTCTTCTGATATTTTTTTTTTTTCTAGCTATGCTGGGGTCTGATGTGGTTCCGTGTTTCGGAAGGCACGCTAACAACCAGTCTGACCAAGGTTGCCCAGGTAATTTGGTTGTGGAGGTCAGATAGGCAGTCGCTCCACATAAAACACTGTTACTCAGATGCATCTGGTTAAGGCTGGAAGCCGACCCTAACACATCTTGGGAAAAGGCGAGGCAGATGATATGCTAAGGTCTAATTTTTGTATAGAATAACATGAGTTAGCTGTGGTCATTCAGATAAATCTGTTCTCTGCACAACGTTTCAAACAAGAGAATTTCCGCAGTTTTTTTCTCTTTCCTCACTAACAAGCAAGCAGTATTCGTGCAGTGTGTCCGAATATTTATGAACATTCTCACTACATATCTTCATTTACTTGTTGCAACGTATTTCTTAATAAAGTTAGTATTAGTGCAAGCACGGTGTCGCAGTTTATAGCAATTATACTCGTAATTCCTTTATTCTTGGAGCGTCACTTCTCTTTTATTTCTTTAGTCTTTAATTTTCTTTGTTAATAGGATTAAAGTTCTTTTGGTACTGTAACTGCGGGATTATTCTCGTAATATTTTTGGGATTCAAGTTATGACACTAAGGCTGGTTGTAAAAATGAGGTCGAACAAAATTTGGATACGTCAAGATTTTTACTAAATTTGAATATTTTACTTATCAATCAATTACCAAATTGCATGAAAGGTCGAACAGACCTTTCGTAAGAGCTTTAGAACTAACAAAACGAAAGTAAAAATAAAAAAAAACAACCTAGAATGGAGAAATACAAGTAGGTAGATGTACAAGTATAAATTGAAACATCAATTGAAGCAGCGCTAAGGCAAAACAAGGCCCTAATAAGGATTGATTGATTTAACGATAACAAGAAATACATAAATAAGTGCACACAAAAACTAAAACTGTCCACCAGTGTAATACTAATTGAAATAGAGGTCAGTTCACAGCAAGAATGTGACTTGACGTGCAAAGGATTATAAGCCTTAAATCTATCGATATACAAAAGAAAATCCCTTAAATAATGATATAAAGTTGGAGGAAACATGCAATCCATTATTTACTAGTACAGGAACCTCTAACGATGCTGAAAATAGTTTGGTTCGGTACGAGATCACCATATATCAGTGTTGGAATTAAACTTATGGACTTTAAGCTAGCGTACTCGTAGCTATGACTATGCAAACGTTCCATTGAATGTACAAAATATTTTGCATTGTTCATTATTAAATTATTGTTGGATCAGAGAAGGTTACAGCAGACAAGTTAGGTACTAAGTAAGTTTTTTTTGTATCTTTGTAATTGGCACGGGCTTTGATTATAACACTGCCTAAGGCGGACAAGTGGGTCCACTTTCAATCGGTATTTTCAAGACTTAGTATACTCCACGATGCCATCAAAAAGTACAGACGCCAGCACAAGTTACTACCACCAAATTTCCTTAATAAATTTTCAACATTATTGCTGAAGCATAGAGATCAAAATTAATTGGGTGGCGTAATGTGCTGGAGTGTTACTATATGTATTTTATATAGCTATGTGATTTTAACTGACCTTATAGAATGCAACGTTTAATTAAAATGCTTGTCAATTTTCCAAACAGTAAAATTTTGTTTCGTACCTATTTTACGTCATGGAGAACCAAAACAAATGAAATATGTATATCTCGTCCAAAATGTTATAAATTTTGTTGCAATATTCCCACATACAATATACGAAACACTTTATGCTCGAAAAATGCTTAGTGTGCTTTGTAAACAAAATATAATGTAGGAATATTTTGCGCTCACAAAAATATTGCAAAACACTAAAGCCTGGCTTAGCTATAATCCAAAATGACAATATATAAAGCAAAAGGGAAAACTTGTAAAGGTTTACCTGAGATGCGCCAGTCTTAACGACTTAATTCATATAATTATAATATTAAATATACTTAAAAGTTACAGAAATTAGCAATACGAAGATAAAGCTTTCAAGGTATAAAGTCCGCCGATAAGCCGATACATTACATACTTCTAAACCTTCAATTGTCTCATTGACGTAGTTAACAGGTATATGAACAGTTGACAGATCTCATGAAATAACCCCCTCTCCTGTATGTGCAACAGGACTCTGTCAGACTCTTTCTGACTAAAACCCACTTTTGTACAGACACCAGCAGGTCAACCTACCCGAATCTGCAAAATTTTACCAGTCGAATATTAATCATCCAGTGTTGTGTTAAGGTTGAAAATCTGTTAAAGAGATTTTACAATTTGAGGCAGGTTGATGTGCTGGCGTCTTTACCTTTTTGAGGTTTTTGTTTGCCAGGGCTACGTCAACTCTTGTGCACAACCCGCAGCCACGGCAGGACAGTTAAGAGATCGAAAATTTGAACAACACTCCAAAACTTTGGCGAATTATCGCCAAAATGTTGACTAGCAACCGATTATACTGGAAACGAAAGCTTCAAAATACTAGAAGTGGTAAAATTAAATTAAACGGCATAATTGATGATGGATCTTCCAAAAATTACTTTTGACTGTTCTTTGACACTATAATCAATCTCACTAAAATTATTTTCGCAAATGGAACACGAGTGATAGAAACAAGCACTATAGAGCCCCGCCCAAGCTAATTAGGACAAATGGGTAACGTAGCTTATTGTCTAGGCTAGTCACGATATGGTAGGTATGGCAAAATGACGACCTATAATTTTGTGAGTACACTGAAGCATTGACTAACTGTGTCAATGGTGTTTGTTTTTGGACTACTAGGTTTGGACTATTTTTTCCTAATTTTGTCAATCTTCGTTAGATTAATAAAAGAGGTGAAAAATTATGAGTACGAAGATTCCTAGGGTTCTAGGTGCATGCGGATCTTCTCTAAGGTCTTGGAGGAAACCAACGAAATCTTCATCTTCCTGTCCTGTTCCCAAGTACTTTGGGGTCGGCGCAATATGTATTCCGCTCGCATTCTACTGTCAACTCTCATTCTAATATCCACTCCCTTCATGTCGTCAGTTAGCAAAGGTATCCGACTTATATTTCAGTAATTTAATACTTATCAAGGTAATGAAGATAATATACATACGTGAGTAAAGAAGAAGAAATCTAAATCGTACAAAATATCTTAAAAGTGCTGTTTGGAGGGAGTGTCCGACTCTTACTGACTAAAACCCACGTCGTTCCTTCTGGAGGTCCCTGCTTGCCAAAGGTACGTTAACTCTTGCGAACAACCCGCAACTCTGGCAGAGCATGGTTGACAACTGCATACAAATACACACAAACCATTAGAACAGCTACGATCCATCGCTACACGTGCCTTAACACAATCAAGTGCAAACCGATCTAATTAAAAAGAAGTTTCCTAGATTTATATATTTTTTCTCTCCTGTTTAATAGTTATAACGTTTTTATTGCAACATCAAACGAAGAAATAAACTTCTATGTACATATTCCTGCCTTTTTCTCGTAATTGTATTTATTTAATCTTAAGTAGCTGTTCCCTGGGTTCAATTATTTGATCTTTCATTAATTATTTCGTATTTGAAATTGTGTTGTTCTCATTTATTGTAATTTTATAATTGTTCTTTAATTATTTTCCGTAATTATTTGCAGGGTGTCTACATGTTTAAGTTTTTGCACTATACTGTATATGTGATGTTGTGATAATTAATATAAATTATACTTGGCTGGGGCACTACCGGCCCTCAGATAAAAAAAGACAAGAATGTTTCTCAAAATTCAGTTTATTCGCTCTCTTATTCAATTGTCGAATTTATATTAAGCAAATTAATTTGACGTTTCTGTGACATCGAAAGCCTTTAAGTTTTCTTTAAATAAGCTAATTTTGTAACAGTTTACAATTTACATACCATTTTACTTCGGCGAATTTTGAATTCTATAATAGATGACTTAATAATACGTCTGACGTCCTTTTTGTTAATTGGCTTAGACAGCTATATACAAGGGCTTTCGCGTGCGTCCCGTAATAGCTACTTCGCTTACTTGGACAAAAAAGGAATATAAACCTAAAATATACCTAGTAATTAAATTAAGGACTAGGAGGCAATGCTGCCAGCCTCTTGGGCACGCTCCCAGTAGACAGCGATGGGGATGAATTTTTCGACGCCTTTTAGTTTTTTATGTAAATACTTGTATTATATGTATATTTTTTTTTCTTTCCATTAATATTGTAAATAGTGTTTGTAAATAAGTCGTAAATATACTGACAAGGACTAGGTAATGTTATATCAAGAAAATCGTTTTTTTTTTTCAATTATAATAGTATGTGAAATATCTTATTCAGATGGAGGATACCCCTTTCCTTTAATTAAATAAATAAAAATAGCGTATCACGCAATTAAAGAAAAGGAAGGAATATGTATTAAGTAGAACAAAATAAAATGAAAACCTTACTCGTACAATACAGATCCAAACATAGAAAGCGCTAAACTTTACAGATAAGACCATTAGTAATAGAACAATTGAATAAACTTCAAAACAAACAAGTGCACAACCGCGAAGAAATTCACTAAACCGAGATAAACGGCAAAGAGAAAAACTCAGCAACTTAGTTTGAAAGTACCTAAATGGAAAATTCAAGTAAAGCCGGTGAGCAAAGCTCGTTATTGGCGTTAAGTCAATAATAAAGCCATTTCCCCCAATGGCGAGATGTCGGCTCCAATGCGTTGGAAAAGTTCGATCAAGATGCCTTTTCTTATGTATGGAAACTACGAACTCTAGGAATTAATGTACGAACTAATATCAAAGATTATGAAGGAATATTTTGTTTGTCAGCATGTACTGTTTTGGCTTAATAGCGTTAGGTTTCAGGTTTGATAGTCATTTGTTTATCCTACTGGCTCGGAAGTTATTTCTATACCAGCAGTTTTCCGCGTTTTCACCCGTGTTCCGTAGAAACTACTATTCGTATCCGGATAAAATATAGCCTATGTTACTCAAGGTGAATGTAGCTTTCCAATGGTGAAAGAATTTTTGTAATAGGCACTCTAAGTTAGTATGCTTGTATTCGGAAAGGTCAATGACACGTCATTAGTGCAATGGGCTTAAGCCGACTTACCACCATAATTCCACTTTTCTACATCCCTTACAATTTTTATTTTTATTTTTCCTAGTTATGTTCCCTCTCTTCCTTTATTTACACAAATGCTTTTTTGATGCCTTTCATAGTATAGTATATTATTATATAAGTTTTATTTATAGGTAAGTGTGAAGTTTAGTATGAAGTGTATAATTCAAATAAATGAATACTTAGTAACGATAACAAGACCTTCTTCAACACTTATCAATGCTGAAGGTACTGGGACCAATTGTAAACAAAAATACATTTTCCGAGCCATCCGGACTCGTACATAGTACGGAAGTAGGTCAGTGCTATTTCCCGTATCTGACATCCATTCGCGCGGATTGACTTCGACTGTATTTTGAGCATATCACACTGTGGACGTGATAAATACGACTAATAGTACCGCACTGGTAGGCTTTGAACATTCTTAGGCAATATTGCACGTGCCTTTTAAAATGGAGGAATTCCTTGTGATGTAGATAGTCACCAATCCACGGAACGAACGCGTAGTTTCAATAATTACTGAGCTTATTTCGAAGAAAATTTTGACCCGTCCCGGGAACCGGACCCGGGAATCGAACCCGATTGCTTGGAAAACTTTACCTGTTTTTATAATATTTTTTGTTTTTGGACTTTTAGACTATTGGCTTCTCAGTATTTCAGTTTTCCGGGGTTGCTTGAATGCTTAATGATGGTTGCATATAATTATTTGTATCCTAAACCAATATCTATGTTATCGGATTATTGGACCTATATTTCCATACAAAACAACGAACGAGCATTATAATTTAATAAAAAAATCTGCATCTGAATTGAGAATATCATTATTTCTTAAGAATTGGTTAAAAGTCACAGGTGTGTGTAACATTCATACAATTGCTAAAAGCATTCGTCAACACGACAAAGTACTTTTATGGTATTGTTAAGTAGGAACAGCCGCCAGCACATCAAGCTACCCGAAACTGACAAATTTTCCCAATCAATTTTGAACCATATGCTAACATCGATAAAGTTTCAAATCCTTAAAAAATAAATTTGACAGATTAGTGGTAGCTTTATATGCTGGCGTCTTTAGATAATATTTTTTATTGAATAAAAATAACTTACCAGGCATCGAATTAGCTTATATCCAAAAAAATCACATCACATCTGAACCACTTTCATGCTAACACCACTAGAAGAAAATATTTACGACTAAACATTTTGTTTGGATGAAATAACTTCGATGTATCGAGAGTGCGTACAGAGTGGAAAAGAGACAACCTCTCCCGTTGACGTCTGGAGAGCTACTGAAGTGTTACGCCAGATATACATAAGGTTCCTAGCGGGAATAATAAAAGAGCGATAGAAAAAAATAATAAGTACATTTATGTTATAGTAATTGTTCATAAGATCGTTACCATCATCATCAGCCTTTATTATTGTCCCACTATAGGGCGCAGGCCTCTTCTCACACAGAGAAGGAAGGAGCGTCAATCAAAACGCTTGCTTAAGGCAAATTGGTGATTTCAGACTTTGAAGTCAATGATTTCCTTCGCCTTTTCGGGGTCATTGGTGTCCAAGATAGGCTTTGTGTTCGCGCATAAAGGTTGGATATAACAAGGTAATGTATACTTAGTTATAAGAATGCATTTTTTGTAACTGTAATTGTATACGTTATGCAATAAATAAATAAATAAAATAAATATAATACATATTTTTAGATGTTCGAGTTAGAGATCCGTAAAAGTTTTTATGTGTTATGCTAGCGAAAGGATCATCTTGTAAATTGGTATCTAACCCTTATGTTTATTTATGGTGATGGTGATTTATCTAAGTAGTTTAAGGGTCTCAATGCTTAAGCGAGGTTAGAAGTAAACAGTGGACCAAGAACTGGGCCCTTTGTAAGTTATGTCGAACGTCAATTAAGGAAAACTGACATAATATAAGCCACCAATGAAATTAACCCGCTGAAGTTTTAAAAATTGATAATTACTACAACAATGTGAGTGTTGTATGTACAGACGCCAGCACCAGACATCAAGCTACTAAAATTTAACAAACCTTCATAGAATTATTAATAGATTATATTGTTCAAAGTTGATTGGGAAAATTTGACAGTTTCGGGTACCTTGTTGTGCTGGTATCGAAGTATTTCTTCGCATCACTGTCATCCGGTAACGTGCCCGGAATACTGGCTGCATTGTCGTGTTGGAAGGCAATACAGTTTTTATTATCAGCATTGAGCTTTCTCCATGCATATTTGGACTTATTATATTAGTGTCTTAAAATAATCTTCTAGGCAGAAGTACCCTTTAAAGGTATCGAAACTTTATCAATTTCAGCCATTTAACTTTGAATAAACTAAGAAATAAAACTCATATTCTCATTTCTAATATGTATTCGTTAGTATTACAGTTTCTTAATAAAGTTAAAATCATTTCTTTGCTTCATAATCAAAGCGCGTCTCAAGCCTTAAGCTTATATCGTGTTGAATTGTGAAACTTACATTACTTATGAGTTTTGTGTTCATAGTTTCGAACTTTCTAGAAAGCCCCTTTGGATTATGTATACGACGCCATATTCGGCATTGTTATTGCACTTTTAATGGAATTTCTATAATATACGTATTCTATTGTATCTATAATGAGGTTGTATGAGCTAAGTTAGGTCCTTATAAAATGTTTCTTAAGCATAGCAGTTTGATTATTTTACTCAAATTAATATTCTCTTATTCATTTTATAATAATACTGTAATGGAATTGTATAAATAGCAGAATATCTATCAAAATTTAAAACAATTGCGAGTCGAATGCGCGAATGAAGGCTTATGTTCTATCTATAAAATGTAACATCACGTTTGCTATATGGGAGGCCCATAAATATGAATTACATTCTAGTTAACATCTATCTAACATTAGTACATCGTTTATAAAAAAAATTACTTCAGAACTATTTTATTTTAAGAATTTTAAATCTAAATATGTACATACAATTACCATAAATAAATACAAACTTATAAAATACTTAAAACTAATATAATAGTAATAACTAATATAATAAATAACTTCACAACTATGAAATACAGCCTTGTGACAAACAGACGAGCGAATTCTTTTTTTTTAAATTGATTTTTGTAAAGTTTTCGTTTTACCTTTTGGGTAGAGAACCCTTAAACGGAATATGATTTTGTTTATAAACCACCCTCGGCTAGGAGCTTTATCTGCGTGCTGAAGAAATTACTTCGTGCACCAGGATAAAAACCCAATTTATCCTTTCGCAATACCTGGGCTATCTAACACTGAGAGAATTTTAAATCGGGCCAGTAGCAAGCGCGGATCCACCGTTGTGGGCACGATGGGCATGCCCACAACCTTAATAGACTTGTGATGTCACACTTTTACGGTCTATTGAGATCGATAGGCTGATGATAATGATAATGTAAAATGTACCTAGCATTTAATTTAATTTGATATTCTTAGAAAATGTAAAAAATAATCAAAATCTCGCCTGGTGGAATTGATCTGAATCTCACTTGCTGATTTCACTAACATTACTCCTGATACAACGTCAAGATACCTATTTACCCAGTCTAGTGTCCCTATATTGACTTACTGGCTACTAGAAGAAAGAAAAAAATATATAAATTATTGATTGAAATAGGTTTGGATCGAAACTGACTATTTAATTTGAATCCTAAGTTTATTTCCATTCCTAAGGCCAAAGTCCTGGCGGCGGCCTCTAGCGTCCGGCCCTGATCCGAGCCATGGTCCGGAGCGAGAGAGAATGGGATGCCGTCGCCTCCTTCTGTGAAGCAGTTATGCTAGCTAAGGAGGCGGCGAAGCGTGACTGCCCTGAGTAGAAATTTTGAAGAGGCGGCCACCTTGGCCTCGGCGGGTGGTTCGCGGGTGATGGACCGAGAGACCGGAGAGGGTGTCCGGATTGCGGTTCAGGCCCAGATGAAATATCTGGGTCTAGTGCTCGACAGCAAGTGGTGTTTCAGTGCACACTTCAGTGAGCTGTCGACGCGCTTGTTGAAGACCGCAGGCGCTCTCTCATGGCGCCTCCCTAACACCGGGAAGCCCGGCCACCAATGCCGGCTAGCTCTATACGGGGCCCCAATCAGGGCGGACTCACTGTGCGGACGGAGAAACGCTGCTGCCATCCGCAGGCCACAAAGGGTCATTGCACAGCGGGTGGTGAGGGCGTACCGCACAGTGAGTTTTGCGGTGGCGTGCGCTCTGGCGGGAACCCCTCCTTGGGAACTCGAGGCTTGGGTGCTCGCCAGAGTATATGATTGGACGGCAGAGGACGCTGAACAGGCGCCCGGACCCATTGGAACTGGAGGAAGTGCGGGAGGAGGCGAGGGAGGCGATTACTCGGCACTGGACCGAGGACCTTGCCTCCGTAACATTTGGCCGTCGGACGCTGGATGCCATCGGGCCAGTATTGAGATTGGCTCGATCGGCAGCATGGCTGCCTGTGCTGCCCTCTCTGCATCTGGTGCAGGTGCTGTCCGGGTACGGCTGCTTCGGATCCTACCTGTACCGGATTGGAAGGCAGGAGACGCCGATGTGGCACCACTGCGAAGGCGAGGTGGATAAGGCGGAGCACACGTTGGAGATGTGCCCAGCGTGGGCTGAACCCCGCCGTGCCCTGGTGGCAGTGGTCGGGGCTGACCTCTCGCTTCACAGCGTGATTGCCGCCATGCTGGGAAGTGAGGAAGTATGGGCGACAGTAGCCTCCTTCTGTGAGGACGTCATGTCATAGAAGAGGCGGCGGAGTGAATGCGCGAGGACGACCCTCTCGCAGCGCCGCTTCGCAGATGAAGAAGAGGCGGAAGACGGCGACCACAACGCCCGTCATGATCCGCCCCTGGGGGTGATCAGCAGGCGACGGGCGCGGGGGCGCCTTCGATGGCATCACAGGATCCACCCCCCGTACTCCGGCCGTTATAAAAGCCCTTACCTATACTATTGGGAGGGGACGTGAGCGGCCTGCCGTAAGGCGGGCATTCGCCAGCGGGGGACTGGAAGCTTTAGATTCCCAGGCCCCTCCACTCAGGCGAGGTCGGAGTGCCACTGGGTATTTTTAGTGGGTATACCGGGAACGACATTCTGTTCCACGCGCTCTTCGAAGAGATGTCAGCAACATGAGAGACCCCTTAGGGCCAGGGTCTGCCTGGGCTGCGGATTGTTCGCAAGAGTTACCGTGGCCCTGGCACACAGAGACCTCGAGAAGGAACATAGTGGGTTTTAGTCAGTACGAGTCTGACACTGCCTCCAGCTGCACTCTCAGCGGGAAGGGTCATTAGATGATTTCCAACAAAAGAAAAAGGCCAAAAGTCCTGATGCTCAGAATAAAAGGAAATAATCTAATTCAAAGGTTCATCAACGACTTGCATGATTGTTAATGAGCATGTTAATGCTCCGGCTCTTACTTAGCCGATTTTCTAGTAGCTGTGACCACAACCTTTTTTGAGAGCTGGATCCGCGCTTGGCCAGTAGTTACAAAGATTAGCGCGTTCAAGCAAACAGCCAACAACTGCAGTTTTCAATACAAGTATAGATTTGTTAACAATCTATAAATCATACATATAAGTATATTTTCAAAATAATATACGAAATACATAATCTCTACTAATGTTTTGAGTTAAATAAAGTAATTACTTATGCAAGACTCAACGTAGAAACTTTTTGGGTACTGTTATTCTTTATTTCTTTAAATATATCTTATCGTCCCTCGTTTATTTACTTTTTAAGGTAACATTTACGTCTCCGTCTCTTGAAATATTTTCATTTAATCCTCGAAGATATATCTCAGGTGTACCTTTTTGGGACGTGATGAGCTTTTAAATATTTTGGATGACGTGGAATGTAATTGAATTGATGAAAAATAAAAAGCTAAAAATAAAATATGAAGTATTTTTTATGTAATCCATTTAAGTGGTTTTTAAATGTATATAAAGGTAATATATAAAATATTCAACCCCAGAGGGTTGGTTACACTGTTTAATGATCTCTTCTGTCCTTATTAAGAAATTACACCTCTTGAATTGAAGATGATGAATGCAGCTGTGTACCAGTGCTTTACCTACGTGTAGCGATTGCCGATATGACCTCCTCAATCCAGTAACCTGCGCAATCCCTAGATAAGACTGGTTGGTCAGACTTTCTGGCTTTTGACTGGCAAAAGACTGCCAAATATGTACGAATACCTTCATCAATTTAACATGCTTTCCAAAACACGGAAGATCTCGTCGAGGCAAGATGGGCACCCATCGAAGGACCGACAGGAACAAAACTGTGTTGATATAAATATGCGGCGAGATAAGTAATTGTTGGAGCTGTTGCTCTTGTCTTGATGTATTGATAATCTTGATGGAGTAACACTTGATAAATAAAACTTGATGATTTGCAGAAAATAACGAAATTTAATTAAAAACCAAACTTGATATTAAAATAACTTGTGTGGACACTTGTACGGTCAATTGAGAACTGTCTGCTAATTAAAATTTAGGTTATGTTTTTGCAATATGTATAAAAATGCAATTCAACAAAATTATGTACATTCAGTAATGTACATTATTTTTTTAAACACATTTATGAGCTCTATTACATAATTAAGTTTACTATAAAATGCCATTTAAGTAATATGATTAAAAAATATTTTTCATCTCGTTTGGTTTGACTACGATGAAAGTTTCCGCGCCATGTTACTCTTTAATTTATTCGCGAACAATACTCCTTTGGAAAATTTCAAAAGGCAATTTGAATCTTTAGAAGTTAAGGCTACAAGTTTTATTAAAACAGCTCGATAGCGTGGGGAATAGCCGACAGGTCGTAGTACTATTTCCATATTGTCAGATTATTCTAAAATTTATTTTGTGATGATTAGAAAGGACATAAAACTTCACAATATATTTAAAAATAGGTTTAGTATGTGCGGATTTAGGGGGTAATCTCTGGATCTATTTAGCCAATTTTGTTCTTTTTTTTTAACTGAATTTTAATTTGACTAAGGGCGTCATACTGAAATGTCATTCAATTTTAAGCACTCCTTACACATCAGTCTATCTTTTTCACACTTACCTACGTCAACTTTTGATAGGTACTTTTAAATACAGACGCCAGTACATCAATCTACTACAATCTGACCTATTTCCTTAATAGAATTTCAAGGTTATCGCTTGAAACATGGTTCAAAATTGACTGGAAGAATTTGACAGTTTCAGGTACCTTGATGTGCTGGCATCTGTAGGAACACACGGCTACGCATCAAGCTATACAGGAATAGTTTGTATTGGACTCGCTTTTATATGGTCGTTCTATAAATTGAACTGTTAGCTTATACTAGTTTTGTATAGCTTGATGCAACCGTGATGTGTACACTAAAAGTTTGTTTGTAGTTTGAGTATTTTAAGGTAACGAAAATAGTGAAATGCGTGGGGTTCAATGTTTGTGAAACAAACAGTTTCCACCATACAATAAGTAGGTAAATTATTATCGCCCATCCAAGGACCGACCGCGCCAAGCGCCACTTAACCATATTATTATGATCGATCGACACGTGCGGCTGATATTAGCCACGTGCCAATTTAATCCAAGAAACAAAATTTCCCCGAGGACAAGATCAAGCGCATTGAAAACCAGAAAACGTACTATACTCTGTTAACCATCGATCTTAAATTTTTCGCTTCCAATATTTTTGAAACTCAATTTGAATTTAAATAACGTTCTTTTGTTTCCCAAGACTTTTTAAATTTTTAACTTCATTGTAGTTTCTTTATTCATTATTGCTTTTGACATTGTTTTAATAAAACAGGTTTATACGTCCAGTTAGGGGAGCTCGTGGCTAAGTAATCTAAAGTAATCATAAGGTAAGCAACGCTAGGAACTGCAGATTTTTCGCAAGAGTTACCGTGGGACTAGCACACAGGAACCTCCAGAAGGAACATAGTGGATTTTAGTCAGTAAGAGTCTGACACTCCCTGCAGCTGCACCCTCGGGGTCATTTGATGATTTCCCACAAAAAAGGTAAGCAACGCTTGGCGCGGTCGATCTATGCATGGGTAACCATCATCCTATCATGACGAATTCCTTAGTGTTTCAGAAGGCACTTCAAATTGGTGAGTCCCGGCTGACTCTAGTACATCTTTAGCAGTCGTTACAGGTATTCAGAAGCCTGAATGTCTCAAAACCAGTCTTACCAATAGGCATCGGGTTGCTCTGGTAATCGTGCTGAGGAGTTCAGATAGGCAGTCGTACCATGCAAAACTCTGCTACTGGTTAGTCACTGGAAACCGATCTCAACATAATTGGGGAAAGATAATAAGTCCAAATGATACAAATGGTAAAAATTAAAATATTATATGTAATTGTATTGTTTGTTGTTATTAGTAGAGAGAGAATTATAGACGAATAAGAAATTTAGTAGAGGCTGCTTTTAAACTATATTTTGACCCGCTTCCTTCGCCTGTAAATTCTTACTCCTTATTCCCAGTTTTTCGCAATCTACTCCAATTTATTCTAACAAGCTTTTTACCATTTTGATTCGGAACCTTGTATGAAGCACATTGTGTCCAATGTAATCCAAAGAGTTTGCAAGACCGGCGACCACTGATGGGACGAACAGATTTGATCAAACATGGGAAGGATCTGACCAATTTATCCTAATGTATCATTACCCCTGGGAGCATTTCGCGACTGATTTGATATCTTTTTCGCCACCGAAGCGATTGCGACGCCACTCCGGTTTATTGTCACTTTTCAACTTTTTACATGAAATGGGAGTCGGACTGAACTTAATTTTGTTATTACGGTTGTTAGAGAGTGGTAACGTTTAATTTCATGTTTTTTTTTTTTTTGGATTTCAGTGCCTAATTGACATTTTATTCCTGAAAATGTTTACCTCAGTTTATCAAAATCCTAATGTTATAATAACATTAATTTAATTGTATTTACCTATTAGATTTTGTGTTTATTTATTACTTAATCGAGCTAGTTTACATAAAAAGTGTGCTCTGATCTTTGATGCTCTGAGTATGATGATATAAGTGCCGTGTATTGGTACTTCTTATCCCGAGTAACTAGGATAAGGGGGTCAGATAGACAGTTGGTTAGACTAGACGCTGACCCAACATATTGGAAAAAGGCTAGGCAGATGAGTGTACATTAACAAGTCAACGAGTCACGTCGAATATTAACTAACCAAAAGGCTTCACAAACATTTAGAAGCGAACTGCAAAATAGCAAACAATATACAAACTAAATGCGAAACCTTTACATAACCAGGTAACTTGACCCCTTATAACGAAATATATGTACCAGACAAAAGGTCAATTAACTCTGGTCATCTAGTTTATAGCCTGAAGTTCTAGCCTTTAACATTTACGCAGTATGTTTGGGTATTTAAACAAGCCAGATGTGAAGGAAAGAGCTTTAAGTAACGGCCCGTCACAGTATTAACATCATTAACTATTTGAATGGGGAGCTATTTATGTTTTTGAGGAGCTCGTGGCTAAGTAACAACCGAACGGGTCGATCGATCATAAGTCTGACTTGAAGCCGCCCCATACATAGCTTAGTTAAAGTAGTCAGTCCAATCATGGTCAGTCTTAGTCTTCTGAGCACCAGTGTTTTACGTGAAGCGACTGCCTGTCTGATCTCCTCAACCCAGTTACCTGGGCAACACGATACCCCTTAGTAAGACTGGTTGTCAGACTTTCTGGTTTCTGGACGATTGCCAAAGATGTACCACCTATTCCACCTACCAATTTAACGTGCCTTCCGAAACACGGAGAAACTCGTTATAGATATAGGACCGACCGCGCTAAGCGTTGCTTAACCTTATGATCGATCGACGCGTGCGGCTGTTGCTTAGCGTTGTTGCTCGCGCCTCCTATTATAAAACAATAATCACTATTACATTAGTATCAATTCAAATATAACTCCAGAAAAGTACCTTTCTAAAAAGCAAAAAAAAACATACGAAGCAGTAATCAACGTCATTCCTCAGCAGAAAAAGCTTAACCTTGGCTTTAAGGTTTCACAGAACATTAATATTGCTGGCTGATATTAAAGTGTAAGTAGAGGAATATAATTTATGTATGAGATGTGGTATATTTTAGGACCAAAAATCACGTAACGAAAAATTCGCATAGGTATATTTTGTAATCTAATTTAAGCTCGTGTTCGGAGGAGCTCGTGGCTAAGGAACAGCGGCACGGGTCGATCGATCATAAGGTTAAGCTACGGTTAGCGCGGTCCCTCGGTGGATGGGTAACCATTTTGTCATGATGAGTTTCTCCGTGTTTTGGAAGGCACGTTAAATTGGTGGGTCTCGGCTGTTATTTCTAGCTACATCTTTGGCGGTCATTACGGATAGTCAGAAGCCAGAAAGTCTGACAACCAGTCTTACCAAGGGTTATTGGGTTGCCCAGGTTGAGGAGGTCAGATAGGCACTTGCTCCACATAAATCACTGGTACTCAGCATCCGGTTAATCAATAGTCCACGTGGTCATAACATTATTTGAAATGTAATTTCCATACATATTTTCGTTCCTACTAGCGTTTACGATTCTAGGAAGACATATTGGCTAACCCCCTAGATTCGTTGATCTTGTCATCATCATCTCCCGAGCCTTTTCCCAATTATGTTTGGGTCGGCTTCCAGTCTAGCCGGATTTAGCTAAGTACCAATGTTTTACAAGGAGCGATAACCTCGTCAACCCAGTTACCTGGGTAACCCAATACCCCTTGGTTTGACTGGCTTCGTTGACCTTGTATAGACTAGAAATAATCTACCGGGTTGGTTTAAGTGAGCTGTGACCTAAACAGTCTGTATACTTAGCCGCATAACAACGTAGGTGTGTTAGCTCTATTGCAGTAGTACATTGATGTTCGAAGCGCAAACACTTAGCGATATTATGGAGGTGCAGTCTTGTTTATGTAGCTATTACGCGAGCGTTGTTGTGCTTGTGAAGAATTATGTTTCTTTTTTAACCGACTTTTTAAAAAGAAGAAGGTTCTTGGGATGTGTTTTTGTATGTTTGTTTATGCATATCTCAGTCATTTACCAACTTTCCCTTTCCTAAATTTTCCTTGCACAGTCCCAATTGACAATAATAATTGTAATTAATATTTTTTTTGTTTTAAATGTTTTTTTTATTAATATTTAAAAATGTAATAAATATGGTTAAAGAATAAATGAATGAAAAAATTGTAATTAAGATACCTTATTGCTTTTTGATACGGGACAAAGTCTCCTTAGATGCATGCATATGTAAGGCTACGACGCAATTTTCGGACATTTATTCATTCAAAGTAGGCTGAAAATTAGCATTAGCTAATTAAAATTAGCACAGCCCAAAAACGTCCGCCCTTCACCTCTTTCTGTGTAGTATCGTTAAGAAGAAGAAATAGTGGCACAAACTCCCCATGGCAAAACAAATATCAAGTCTAACATGCGTCCCCATAGATTTAAACAACAAGTTATAAAAATAAACAACTTCACAAACAGCAACACATATCTCGTAAAAAAAACTTTTGCCATAAAGATAGACTAAAACTATTTGGTCAAACAAGTCGGATAACTCAAGAAATTCTATTGAAACGAAAGCGCAAAGTTTTTATTTCTACGTGAGAAAATAAATACAAGTCTTCTTTCTATACTGAAGTAATGAGGGCGATTAGCGATGAATAGACCCTAATGACGTCATACGCAAGCAATTGGAGTTTTTCATTTTCGTTGGGAGACTTCTGTTGAAGTTGTGAGAAATAGTGTTCTTAATTATGCGGTTGGTTAAGTTATATAAGGTATGGCTAGCTTTGAAACTTTTCTAATCCATTTTTTTGTAATATGTCCTTTTCTTACCCAGTTTATTAGCTTGTGTTATGGGTGCCAATAAAACTGATTAACTACATATATTTTACATACAATCTAATAACACCCAGACTACAGCCAACAAGCATGCTCATCACACAAATGTCGTTCGTACAGGGAATCGAACCCTCAGCACGGCAGTCCAACGTGGTAACTAATGCCCAACCGGGCTAATTTTTTTTTAAGACAATTTGAGTATGTTTTATCTTTAGTTTATGATTATCTCTTAGGTATGGAAGAACTGATTTTGCCCTGAGTAAAATTACATAAATGTGTAATGAAGACACTGAACCTATGAAATCCTGTCTTTGGGATGTACATACATATATTGCAACTTATCTAGCTGATTCGCTAGAAAAAAGTTTCCTACACACAGCGTATCCTGCTAAGGCACGGGAGCCCGTCGATCCGAAGCCTGATCTTCGGAATTGTTTGAAGGCGCTCTAGAAGAAACAGCGGCTTTAGTCAATAAAAGTCAAGTAACAGACTCTTATCCGCTGCACCCACAGGCAGCGGGAGGGATGATTTCTATTCTCCAAAAAATAGCCCGTATATACCTACTGATGTATAAGCTATATTACCTACTTCAAAGACATTTTACATGGAAGCGAACATATCAAAACTTCCATATTTATAATATTAGTCTGATTGCTCTCCACACTGTTTTTTGGTTTACAAAAATCCTACCAGTATTTTATTTTCTTTCCTCTCGTAAAATGGAACATGACATAAGGAAATAGCATACGTTGCTTGCCAGCGCTGGCTGTCAGCAGCAAGCTCTTATGCGTGCACCCAACAACGCGATTTGTCAAATAAATTATACTACAGAATTTGTGTGATATTTCCAGCGAGAATTTTGTAAATATTTGCGCACGGTGAGCAGAGCTTTTGTTAAATGAACATAATACATTGATAGATAAATATTTTCAATTCATTATGAAGTTACTTTGGGGATATTTTAATGAATGAAAGTGCAGTTTAGTCTAGAGATTCCTGCAGTGTATTTTCCTTCCGTAATAAATTGCTCATGCAGAATGTTCGTTTCAGTCATTTAGTGTTTTACTATTTGCTAATCATTTAAACTACATCGAAATAAAGCTAGTCTGGAATCGATTCTATTTAAAAGAAAAAAAAAAATAGAAATAAAAATTTTATACAACATCGAAAACAAAATATTCAAGATGCGACGGGTCAATTGCAATAGTTAAAAATTTTCGCTTACAACCTGTTTGGTGATGCCTATTTGAATGACCATAACCACACTGACTGAAGCATCTCTTTGACAGTCAATTTAGTATTGACGTCTTTCAAGTTGGAGTGTTATTTCTAGGCCAAGAAATGTTCCAATTTTAGTACTAATAAAATGGCATCAGGGCGCAACGATGATGTAGAGTTGAGACCGACACACTTGGTACCCAAGACGTTGCCTTCCCTAGGACCGCCTAGTGGCAGATCTTCAGCACCAACGGCATCCAAAGAGACTGGAGATCAAAAACTATCGTGGAAAAAGAGACTATCAAAGGCCATTTACAACAAACAGACCGGACAAGTCTTCGGGCGAACAGGCATAAGTTGGGCATGCATCATAGCGTACTCGTGCATGTACCTCATATTTTTAGGTACGTTTTTTCTCATAGTCCTCTACTCATCATTAGAAATCCTCAAAAAATTGATAGACTATAAAAATATGGACAGACTTGAGGCACTTAGGTATCCAGAACACGTTATAGGATTAACAGCTGCACCGACGTCTGAATCAAACTTACCATTGATTTGGTACAAAAGCGGCGAGAAGCATGACTATGACAAATATGTTGAGGCCCTCGACAAGCTCCTGTTGACTAACAGACGAAAAAGAGAAATCAGTAATCTGGGACCATGTGGACAATATCCTTATGGTTATGGCGAACGACCTTGTGTAATTGTAAGAATTAATAAGAAATTAAATTGGGCTGGTCATCCGTTGCAATTAAACTCGACGATTGCGAAGTCAGCCCCGGCAGAGGTTCGAGAATGGATGAAACATGATAGAACGAAGCTTTGGTTGCAGTGTAGTGGGTACCACTCCTATGATAAGGAGCACATTGGTAAAATAAAGTATTTCCCCGACCCGCCAGGATACGACGCGAGTGCTTTTCCCCTGGATAAAGATGGAAAGTCTCCTTTAGTTGCGGTCCAATTTACGGACTTCACTATGGGTGTTTCATTGGCTATACAATGCAAGCTGTGGTACGACGGTGGTCCGTCTACGATCAACTTCTTACTGTACGTGGCTCCAGAAGAAAGGATAGCATATTCTAGTGTTAACGCATAATATGTACAGGTATAATGTTTAAATGTATAGTTTAAAAACCTCTCAGTTTACACTTTTCAATGTTTTAGTTGTAATTGTAATTTATATGGGTTATACAATCAATTGATTGAATTAACTTTTTTTATTTTTACTAGCCTTTTTTCTCGCGACCTGCTCACGTTCCAATGAATTATTTTTTTAATCTGATTAGCTCAGTGTTTTCAGTTTTACCTTCCACATCAGATAATATTATTATTGCATCCAAACAAATACTACCTATAATTTAATCATACTCATCGTATTATTATTATTTCCCATCAATCATTTAATATAAAAACGTTGCTCCGTTTTGCCGCTCATTTCTCGTCTAATATCGTTCGCCGTGGGGTGCTCGATTCAATTACAAGTATTGGAACTAGTAGATTGCCACAAATGGACCAACATGTAGAGGAAAACGTTTCTGTTTTGACCTTCAAAGGGAATAATATTACCTATATATATAGGACATGATGAAGGGAATTAAGGTTATGTTAGCAATGAAAGATGGTAGGAAAGAAGTTTGTTCCTACTTTTATGAGTCTCAAGGATTTTGTGGTACTGAAAATTTTACTCGATAATGCAATGTAGGTAATGTAGGCATCTAGTTTTGTCTCACTGTATGTAGTGAGTGTGATTTTGAAGGGAAGAGATTCTTTGAGAAGGGAATTTGCTGAGTAATACTGAGACAATGCATGAAATAATTTCAAATGATGTAGGTATAGGTAGTAGAATTTTCGCTAATTCATATTCACACTGCACTCGTTATGTAAAAATGTTCTTCTTTCCTTTTGATATAAATTCATCATTATTTTTTTTTAGTATTCATTTAATTATTTTATATTCGAATCATGTAGGCATATACTATTGTAGGTTGTAATATCCTTCGTTCAAACTAACACACTTCTAATATTTTGGAAAATGCCTTACTGTTGAAAAAAATACCTTCTTGATTTGACTCAGTGGGTAAGCAGTCACGGGTATTTTATTTTCGTAATCTACCAGCCATTTCTATTGCTCCACTGCATGGCGCAGGCCTCTTCTCATACAAAGATCTGAGCATCTAGACGTTCTTCCAGGCACTTCCAGCTATAGCTATATAAAGGAGAAGTAAAACTCAGTTTAATATTTACGCAATAATTTATTTTAATACGCTAATAATTCAATGATAACTTATTTTTATTTCACACTATTTTAAGTAGTGAAGACAAAAACATTCCTCCGTCCTACATCCCTTGAAATAATAAAATTTTAATTCATTGAAATAGCGATGCATTCAATTTCTTTATGTTTACAATCTCCCTAAGTTTTAATTACAAAGAAAATATTTTAGTATTTTAAAACATATTTACAGCACTTTATGGAAGTTAAAATCGTATTGGAAACTTAATATAAGTAAGTGTTTAATCAAGTAATTTTTATTTTACGATTGGACCATTCACTTATAATATTGAAACAAAAAAAATTGATTGATTGATTATCAAAATCAGTTCATAAATACACATAAAATATACATACATATACACACGGTCGAATTGAGAACCTCCTTCTTTTTCTGAAGTTGATTGACCTTTTGACCGCCACAGTCATGTATAGATGACAATCCAAAAAGTACCCAGCACGACACTGTCACGACTACATGCCAGACTTTTAAACTTAATTTTAATCAATATAATTCCAAATGCACTACTATATTGCAGGTATTTACGGATTAATTCTTAGCTTGGCGCTGAGGGCACGTCTTTCTTTGACGTGGCGGTCAAAAGGTAAATAATACAAATAATATTGTTAGATGATTTATTTTTTGTCTTATAACTAAGTCACCTACCAAATAATACTGACCGATGTATTTTCTGGTTTCTTACATTACATTATTCAATTGATAAATCGCACTAGTGCCCAGGAGTGGGACGATAAAAAGGCTGTGATGATGATGATGAGTAATACATATTTAATTCGCTCAACCATTGAACTCAGTTTTGACATTTTAATACAACTTATCTGAGCATCTGTAATTTCCTTAGAGTAATTACTAAACAGTAATTTCTATCTCACGATTCCAATCGCAAAACAAAAATGACATTCACATTCGAAGATTATTTTTATTTAAATAGGTACTTTACTTTTTTTTTTAATTGGCACTAGCTATTTCTATCACAATGGACCTTGCAGAAGATTTTATGTAATTTGTTTGTTCTCGTTATAACCGAGTCTTGCTACAGATGGCACTAACAAGCAACGAAGTTGAGTTTCTTTATTAATTACCAAGCCTTTGTAAAACCGTACCAAATTTAATTAAGTACCCGGCACGTAACTTGGCAAAAATCTTTAGGAGAAACCAGACCAAACCATATTTCCTTGAAACCACCTTGATAACCATACATTAATGAAAAGCAAAATCTAATTCCTTGCCAAGTCATGCGCCGGCGACTGTTATATCCGATAATTTCTAACGTACAGACATCAGCACATCAGGCTAACCGAAACTGTTAAATTTTCCCAATCAACTTAGAACTTTATGCTTTAGCGATAAGGTTGAAAATCTATTAAGGAAATTTGACAGATTGTTGTAGCCTGATGTGCTGGCGTCTGTAGGTACATTCCTTTTTCCGTAGCACAGATAGCTATAGTAATAGTTGCAATGTGTTTGAGTATTACAGGATCAATGAGTTTTTAAGAAATGCTATTCCAACTAAACTGACCACAGAATGCTTTTAGCGATAATTGGTCAGAAATTACACAACGCCCGGCCTATGATTGGAACACTAATTAGTTAAGCAAGCTATTATTCGAATAAAATACAATATAACATTTAGTACCATCGAAGGAAAAATATTTTATGTAACAATTGACATTGCGGTCTGTTTATCTACACAGAAGCGGTAACTTTATTCGTAATGACAATTTTATTCAGCTATACAATTCCCGTTTAGTTCAGCAATATTCATTGTAGGCTTTATCAAAAATAGAAGGATTAGAGATTAATATATATCACAAAATATATTCATTGTTACAACGACATCCCTTTGTTTTCAATACCAATCTTAATGTTGGCGTGATACTAAAAAAATGTTTCGTGAATGACCTTGAAATGAGGAACAAAATAGAGTGCATCGTGAAATGGCATTGAAAACAAAAGTCAACAATAGGCCTGACAGCACAAACTGGACCACTGAAGAAGAGGTATTCAATTGAACTCACTCAGTTATAGAAATGTATAAGAAAGCTATGAATAACATGCAACTCTCAGCCGACTAAACTATTGCTAGCGTGCATGGCTAAAATATTAGTAGAAAAAAAAATTAAAACGTGACCAAAATATTTAAGCGACGCAACAATAAAAACAAGCCACATTGGACATCATACAAACAACATCTCTTATACAATAACCAGCGATATAACTCCGAAACACTTAAATTCAGTCGATAAAATCCTAGTATATACGTACAATGATGTATATATTACAGCATGCTCCAATACAATAACAGCTAATGACACATTAATTTATACATAATATGTTATAAAATATGTTTATCCAACAATAACCAGATAGACTTTGTAAACAGCTAAACAATGAAAAATATTAAAGAGTAAATAGAATAGGATTAAGCTTCTGTATTGAAGATAGTGACTCTGAATATAGGCGTTATGAAAGATGAGTTTGAAACTTTATTTGTACAAGAATTTGTTAGAATTTAAAACCATCGAATCGATGATATCAAAACAACTACGTACGAAGAAATAAATGACGATGAAGAAATAGTTCAAGATACTTTATATAAGGAAATCTTTATAAATGTTCTGATTAGTCTACACCTAAAGTCACCTATTACAAAAATGAATACATCTATAAATAATATTATTACTCTTAATAATGGACGAACACATATACCATTCGAGCGAATGCAGTCTACTTAGACGATCATAATTAAGTCATTGCTTTCGTGTGAACTTATCTTATAAATCGACGTAAATGCAACTTCTAAAACACATTAAGTGCACTTCCAGACGCGGTTCATAACATTATCGTGAAACCAATCGCACCATACAAGTTGGACATAAACTCTGGACAATAATCACAGAAAATTCGTTATGTAAGGCAGTGCACAAAATGCGTGAAATGTAGAAATCATAATCTTACAACTACACACGCAAAACAGGTTTTGGGGGAACGCAAATTGTAATTTACTAAGAGTTATGAAGTTACGGTAACATATCCAACTGTTCTGAGATCACACATCTGCTTTCCATTTTTTAAACGATAAATCACATTTTAGTAGGCTTCACTAGAGTTATCGCACTTATACAAAAGTCACTTTGTCTCCGTCATCTGTCAATGTCCTGACTTCAAGTCTTAAAGCATATACTTCCGTTTCACTAACACTAACTAGGATTTGGCTATTTAGGATCACCCCAGACCAAGACTCAGTATGTAGGCCACATAAACAGGTACAGTATGAAAAATCATCTCATGCTATCTCACTCTTATCTGGATATATTCTTGATCGTAGAAGATTCTTACGGTCCCTAACGATTGCATTTGATTTTATTTACATATTTTTTTTAATGGAACAATAAAAATCTTCTTCGGGTTTATTCTATGAAATAGTTGCTAATTTCGAAATATCGAAAAGTTAGTAGGTAAGCATCAGAATTTAATTCTGTACAAAAATTGTTTTCTTCCTAATTAATATACGAGTACGTCTTGAATGAGGCCTCTAAGTGCTAGAATTATACACCCTCGCCAAAATCAGGTTGAATTCCTCGTATACCCCAAGTAGCCAGTATAATCCTCATATGTACAAGCACGTCAGGATTGTCATGCCTAACACTATGTAGAAGTTGGGTGATCCTAGGAATCCTTTGTTCCATTCGCAATCCAGATCTCTCGTCAGAACCTGAAAAAAACGGGTTAACAAGTCATAAAGAAATTTTAAGGCTCATTTTCACCAAGAAGATAAAAGGCCGTAAAGCAGCTGGTGATGAAATTGTCCCTAAGATGCTGAACAGATAAAGAGGCGTATTTAGAGAAAACCCTTTGATAAAAAACCCTTAAATTATAATGGAATCCCTAAAGGACTTAAGGATAGTGTTATATGTATATTTGACACAAGACATTGGTACCACGTTGATTGGACTTGTATTCATAAAGCGAATAAGAGGTCTAAGAATTGAATTGTATAATATGACCATGTTATTTCCAGTTAATAATTGAGAAACCAACTCACGTCAGCAAAAGTTCTATTATCGTATGTGGGACATGTCGCGAATCTGACGTCATCGCGGGTGGAGACGCAGTTGGATGGACTATCGCAGAGGTACTGCCTTCTTTTCCGGTCCCAGGCTTTAATCCATCTGTAAATGCAAAATTAGGCTTTAGTTTGATTTTTTGGCTGAATACACAATTTTGATTCCACTCAGGATCTTCTGAAGCGAAAATATAAATAGTTATAGTATTACGTCTCCTACATCAGTCTATTGTATCTTTAATCAAAAGTATATAAAGAATATTAATAAGAAAGGCCTAGTTCATAACATGACAAAGATCAGACTAACATATTTTGAAAAATTTGTCTTTTTTCTGTAGGTATACGATGTCACAGTATCTTGTCATCAATTTGGCTAATTTTATGATACAGAAGTACTGTAAAATACGATATATGTGTCCAAACTTATCTTTATTTTTGAAAGTACTTACCCAATCCCACAATCACAAGTCAAGGGGTTCCCAGCAACCAGTATGTCTTGAAGGAACACCGTGTGCGGAACTTTTGGCCATGCTCTCTGCGAAGGGTTGGGTACCCTCATGATGTAGTTGTTCCTGAGGTCAAGGGTTAAGTTAGTGACCCTTCCTGGTCTCCAGAACACTTCACTTGCTATCTCTTCCACGCTCGTGTTGTAGACTGTGAGGCGAAGCACTTTGGATTGGACTCCCTGAAAAACATAAAAGAAGAGATATAAAAAGCTTAAAGACTTGAAACAAAAGTAGCTTCCGAAAACACGAATCGAGATACTGCTTCTTTTTTTGAAGTCGGCTAAATCGCCAATGGAAGAAACTGCTATGATAAAACAGGAATATACTAAGGAAATTATCCTTGTATTGTTAATTTTCTTGAATTTAATTGCAAAAAAAAACTCCACTTGTAACACTAAAATGAAACTTACGCTTAACAAGTACTGCGTCAAATATTTCAGATATCTCCCAGTTATGGTGATATTATCGAGTTTGTTTGGCAGTGGCCCATACATCTCCTTGCCAAATTCGACGCCATCATAATCAGTATCTATCAACAGGTTCTCTAAGCCAGCATTGTATGATAGTAGCTTCGGTACGTTGAATTCTCTCACATTTGAGTATGCCGATATTTTAAGAGTTCTTAATCCATACATCTTGCTGAATACTCCATGCTGAAAAGAATATTTATATTTTCAAAGTAACGAGATAAATAATAGGAATGGTATGTAACAATGGAGTGACAATGATAAATGGTGGGTAGATGAAGACACACAAAGATAAAAAGCCTAGTAAAAGAGTGATTTACGATATTAAGGCTGACAAAGACGAGAGAAAAGCGATTTTCATGGTAGTTGCAATGTGTTGGAAAAATAAAGATGTGAAAAAGAAACTTACCTCAAGTATCCTTAGTCTTAGATGAGTCACATCCAGATATTCAAGACGAGGAGACACTCCGTACAGACTCGTATTCATTAAGGCACTGATAGGGTTACCAGACAAAGAGAGCCAACGGAGATCACTCAATGAATGGGTTGCCTGAAATTAAAGCAAAATTATCTTTTATTCCATAATTTTCAACAGGTATTCCTGATGAACAATATAAGACTATTAACGAAAATAAAGATTGGAAGGAGTATACGTAATGACAAAATAGAAAAAAAAATACTTTAGTGATATTACAACTCACCACAGGTACAGCAGTAAGATCGTTGTAAGATAAATCCAATGCACGAAGACGTGTAAGGTTCGCAGTCGTATCAGGAGGTATCGATGGCAAATTATTAAATGACAAGTCTAGACTCTTCAGCTTAGATAACGACATTGAAGGTACCTGCAAAATAAAATCAAGATTTAAATAAATAAGTGCCGAAAGTTATATCGGACAATGTGTCAGAACAATGTCCCGATATTCTCCCGATACAATTTATGGGTATTAAAATACTTACAGAAAGCAAGCTAACATTCTTCAGCCCCAAATGGGACAGTCTTCTTTCCAGTCCTTTGAAGATGGTAGTACCTCTTTCTCCAGAATTGAAAGGTGAATTATTGCTGAGATCCAACCACCGTAGTCTAGGCAAAGCTGAGAAGGATCCGCCTTCTATCCTTACCAGATGGTTGTTCGATAAATCCAACCAGGCTAGAGACTGCAAATATAAGCATAATGTGAATAAAATAATAATAACAAATAACAATAAAATGTTTTAACCGTAATGACAGAAATGAAATCTAATAGATATAAAAATCTCGGGCAGTGACTGTAATTAAAATCAAAACAGACAAAATAGATAAAGAAAATGACATGCTGAACATCTCAAACATACTGATAATGTTGGCTGAAAACAAAGAGATCCATGAAATAAAACCACAAACCAAAATTATAATAATGCAAAAGAAAACTAAAATACAATAAAAATGCAGTGCAAAAAGTGTTTTAGTTCAAAATAAATAAGGTTAGTAATGGCATGAACATCTAAATCACAATCTACCTTGTACAAAATATTCTGCGGGTATTGTTTTTTTTGGTGGAACACTCTGGTGTGATCTCGCCTAGCCGTGTGGTACATATATTCGTCACTGTAGTCAGGTTCTTCAGGCCAGTATTCGCCCAATTGATCAGGGTTCTGGCAACACATGCATGACAGGACAACACATTAGCACCTACGCACACACTGGCAAATACTACAAAACTCTGTTAGAAAATTTTGGAGACATGATCAAGGATTTTTAGTTTTGAAGCTAGTACACGATATTTTTGACAAACATTACTGGTAGCTTCGAAGGCAAACTTTGTAAATATTGGACTCAATGAACACCACGTATATCTTAGCGAATCTGAAGTTAACCTATTGGTTGCGCAGTAGTAGATTATTAGTTCCTTAAGCATCTACATTGCAGCCAAAGATGTAACTTCAGCTTCTTTAAGATAACAGGAACGTTTGATAACATTTCGTAAAGGACTAGTCTTCTCCTAAGAAGCAGTTCCTTTATATCAGATGACCATGTTTCCTTCACACTATATTAGTTCCCAATTATAGTAAGTAAACTCAATATCAACTTTACACATTGCAATTCAAATGCGTATTTTCTCGAGCAGTTAGTTGGCAAAACTTCAAACAAATGCAAAGGGATTTTAGTTTAGTTCCAGAAAATCTTTTGAAATTAGTACTTACCCTAAAGCGTTGGACCAAGTCTCCTAAAGCGACGGCTGGTATGGTGTTACCACTTAAGTCTAATTCCACTAAATTGGCTGATGCTGCAGGTGATAAGCAATTTGTTGGAATTCTTGATAGTCCATTGTCAGATAAGTCTAACCTGTGAATGAAAATGATTGATTATTAATTTGTAATTGTTGCTCACATTTGCAGACGAGTCGAGTCCTAAGATAAGTATATCTCGTAGCACCATTGTTACACAAATTTTACCTTTCTAAAGCCGGCGATGGTATGAGATTGTCGGCCAAATTCTTGATGTGGTTATCAGACAGATCTACCGATGTCAAGGATTGCATGTCGTGGAATATTTCAACTGGGAGCTCAATAATGTGGTTGTGAGATAAGTTTATGATCTGAAATATAAGTTATATGGACATTACAATGAATAAAGTATATGTAATTTACAAAGAAAGAACACAAATGAAAAAAATCCTCTTACCTGTAAATTTTTAACTCTCTTAAAGCAATCATATTCCATTTGGTAGATGTAGTTATGTGACAGGTCCAAGTATTGAAGCATATGCATAGAACCGAATACTTCACGAGTTATATTTCTCAGCTTATTGTGAGATAGATGCAGTTCAGTCAAAGTTAAATCTGCATGCCTGAAAAATGCACGAACATAATTTTGATTAGAACTCTGATAGCGAAAATGGTCAAAAATGATATTTTTTAAGATATTATCTTACCTAAAGTAATAAGGTGCGATGTAGGTAATATTGTTATGGGAGAAATCCAAAACCCTGATGTTGACCGAGACTGTTCCAAGACCTGAAATAACAGGATTTAGTAAAATTTAATTTTCTAAAACTGCTGATGGAGTCAAATATATTTAATATTTTTCACCTTGAGTCAAGATAAGCTCTTCCTCATTGGATGTGAAACCTGTGCAAAAAGCAAAAAGTAGAAAGCCAAGTAAGATTAGAAGCATAATAGATAAAGAAAAACAAATGATAATATTAAAGAAAGACAAAACATTAAAATAAATATAATAGTAGAGAAGTAAGAAAAGAGCATACTTTCATACATACTGATGTTTGATGAATAGTCTTGAGATTCCAAGGAAGATGACAGTGAAAAGTAAAAAGGATGAACGACAGAATATTAGTAAAGAAATAATAAAAGAAGAAAACGCATGCAATATTAAAAGCAAAGCAGAAACACTACACCAATATTAAAGTAGATTTTGATAAAAATGACTTACTTTGGGCTTTCGGTGGTGGATAGAAGTTAGACGTAAAGAAACTTGGGGCATTCGAATCGGTTAATGTAATGATTCTGTTGTACGAGGCGTTGACTTTCAAAGCAGTTGCCGATCCAACTTGGTCGAATATCGAAAATTTGAACGTGTCGAGATTATTGAATGAGATGTCCAACCTGGAATAAATAACGTTTTTGATTACGTTGTAAAACTCTAATTTGTATTATTTTGCATTTAGAACTTTTACGTAAGGATTTTTGGATTTTAATATTAAAACCTTATCCAGTAGGGTAGCCCATCAATCAAACCCTTAAAAGATTTTCAACTTTATCGCTGAAGCATATGGTTCAAGGTTTCATGGGGAAATAATGTCCGTTTCGGGTAGCTTGATGTGCTGGCGTCTGTAAATCTTTGATTCACTTATCTTTACTGACATTGTTTCTTTCAGTTTGAATTTTTCTAAATCTTTAAAAATTTTCTTTAATATTTAGGAATATTGTTCTTTTTTTTTACTTACTCAGTAAGAGCAGGTATATTCTGGAAGGCTTCCTCACTAATTTCATTGATCCTATTTCCTTTCAGATTTATCTTCTTCAAATTATCAAGACTAGTGAAAGCCCTCCTCTGTATGAGTTCTATCAAATTGTCTTCAATTAGAACTTCTTGTAACTCTTTCAGCCCAACAAATGCATGCTGGACTATTTGTCTTATTTGATTTTGGGATAAACATATGCTCTCTAATTGTCCGTGTATGTCACCCTGTGTAAAATAAAAAAAAAACATTTTCTCATTGAATATCTTTTCATCATCATCATCATCATCGTCTACTTAAGCAACAGTCACATTAGCTGTTTCATTGCATTAAGAGCAATTACTTTCTATGAACTGACCTGCAAAGTCCCCTTAGAGAAGTGATCAATATAGTTGTCCTGTAAGTTCAAGCGTTTCAACTTGTACAAGAAATGGAACGATGTATCTGGAACATTCTTCAATTTGTTGTTGCTGAGGTCTAAGTACTGTAACTCTATCAAAGCTTTCAGTGGTTCAAATGGTAGTATCTTCACTGCGTCTGCCAAACCATTCGCCATTTTGAGCGTTGTTAAACTGTGTAACTGGAAATACATAAAATATAAATAAATTAATGAAAATTCCATCTTATTTCTCTGATTAGCCATAATATTAATCAACTTTTGGTCATCATCGAAATAGCCCCGACAATTTTTCAACTGATTCCTCTATTTCATTGTTATAGTATGTGGCGTTTGATCACTAGGCCTTTTAAAGGCGTTATAACACATTATCTCACAAAACAAGTATTGTGGTGTTTGTAAGTACACGATAAAATAATCGGGAAATCCTACCAACCTCGGCAAAAGCAAAGGGATCAATGAACTCGATGTTATTTTCGGACAAATCAAGCGTCTTGATAGTTCTAACATGTTGGAAGGCACTGGATTCTATCCTGGTCACCGTGCTGCCGAATATCTTCAGGTCTTCTAATTCCACTCCAAATTCTAAGAAGTCTTCTGTCCTTATACTTTGACGGAGAAGTTTACTTATTGATAAGTAGCGGAGTGATCTCATTCTGAAAATCAATATTGTATGTATGAAAACTTAGAAGGTACAAGTATTATTTAGAAAATTCCTAAGATCGTATATGCGTACTTTGTTGTTACCAAGTAAAATCATCATCTCCCGAGCCTTTTCCCAACTATGTTGGGATCGGCTTTCGTCTAATCGGATTCAGCTGATACCAAGTAAAATATGGATAAAAAATTCATTGTTTTTTGTATGTGGACCAATTATATTTATATTTTTGATTATATTCAAATGAGCTGGAGGCGTAGAATTTTCAAAAACCTTTCTGAACACGCTTCCCCTTCTCCTTAAATATGATGTCCGAGATTAGTTTTCAATATAAACACTTTAACACAAACGTACCTTCTAAAATCCTGCAAGTTCATTTCAATGGAGCTGGCGCTGCTGATGTCCAAATAAAACAGTTTGTACTGGAAGTTGTTGAAAGACGTCATAGCGTACTCTGAAGGTGTAGTCGACGTCAGCAGATTCACATCCACCTGGAATATATTAAAATTGATCAATAGATTTTCAAAATTGAATAAAAATGTAGACATAAAGACCTTTTAAGTTAGATATAACATGAAGCTTATCGTCTATTACAGAATCCCAGATAGTGTAAATTTTTTTATCGTTTGTAATATTAATTGGTATTGGAGTTGTCTTGCTTTTGTTTTTTTTATTGCTTTATCATTCATTTCCTTTTTGTTTAATTAAACCCGTTCTTGCATCTCTTTTAATATCTTATCTCCCTCTTCATCCATCATTATTAACACTTAGTTACAAATTAGTCTCAAGTTCAAAAACATCTGACACTATATTTTTATGTAGCTAATGATAGCCACTATCTACCATGAATTCAGATGAAATTATCTGCCAGATGAACTACGAGTATCTGGGACTTATCAGCAACCTGTGAAACTGGCTCTAAATAAATATTCTCACATACCTTATTTTCTCTCAGGTTCAAGAACCTCAAAGAATCAAGCTTATTCAGCATGAATTTCGATATCATGGTCAAGTTATTCTCCGACAGGTCTAAGCTCTGTAGGCTGTTCTCTAGTCCAGCGAAGGAAGCTGGGGACAATTCCGATATACTGCAATCCCGTAACGAGAGAGTTTTGATCTTAGCGTTTCTGAAGGCATCTTCCTGGAAAATGAGAAAAAAACTGATTAGCTGGTTACGAACCTGGTTCATCTTTATATCCAGACAACTATGCCCTGTTCTTACTGTTTTATATATCGCTATGTTACCTTTACGTGCACGTGTAGTGCAAACGCTATCAAATACACTTCATTACATCTCCTGAATGGATGCACCCACTGAGGGTCATTTTTGGTGTCTCTAAGCTTTAAGTAATTTTTGCATCCATTTTGAATTACGACCATCTTATGTCGTAGAATATGATTTTCGTCCAGTCTCAAGATAAGCATAAAATAAAACCCAAAAGTTTTGCAAGAAGCAGCTGCTTTTAACTTAATCATAAGATCAATGATACAATAAAAACATGGGAGTGAATTTTTACTGCCTCGAACGTCTTTATGGGCTTACATAATGGTGTACTTTTTATGTGAAATATACGTCTTGTGATAATGTACCGGGTTTATATTTGGTGGTGTCTGCAAATGCTTTCTAGAATGTTTGCTTCATAAATTAGCAAGATACGAGAATTTTCTCCGTATTCTATTCCTACAGTACCATTCTGATTATCTTGTAAGTTATGCTTTTGAGTGCACTACGATATTTTTTTCTTAGCCTATATTTTCCCACTGCTGGGCCAAGCTCTTCCCTAAAGTCTTCCATTTATCTCTGTCTGAAGCGTGCTGCAGCCAATCAGGGAGGAAAGTGTCGACATCACCTCGCGAGCACTTCTGTGGTCCACCTCTAGGCCGTCTTCCATCGTCGGGGACTAAATTTATTAGTTCAAAAAATTTCATCTGAAGAATGATTATATGAACTTACCCTTAATGCATATATGGTGTTCCCATCCAAAGAGGTGTAATTCAATATGTTGAAGTACTTGAACGATCCTGGATATAGTATCTTGATAAGGTTGTTATCTAACCTGGAATTGAAGAAAAAATATTTTTAAGAATAGGCATAAATAAACAAAATATAAACAATCTAGACGATCAGGAATGACCGAATGGGATTTCATCAAGTTAAGGGATATTTTTTGTACAGACGCCAGCACATCAAGCTACTACAATATGTCGAATTTGTTGTAACTTGATGGGCTGGCGTCTGTACAATAACCAGTGTTTTATTGGTTTACTGATATTAAACATTAGTTTGAGGTCATTCCAAGATAATCTAAATCCCATACAAATGTGAGTTACTTACTTCAAAGAATCCAAAGACAGTTTGATTCCGTTCAGATCATGCGCCGGTGGGACTTGCTTGATCAGATTGTTGGACAGATCCAGGAATCTCAGCTGACGTAGTGGCGATAGTTCTTCGTACGGTATGTAGGCCAGTTGATTGTCTCCCAGAAGGAGCTGGAATTAGATAAAGTAGAATTTGTAGTAGATGCATTGTAAAACTTCAGAATCATCACCAAACAGACTTATTTAGTAAAGTTTTTAAGTAAAGATTTTTCACTCAGTGATTATATATGAGAAAGTAACTCGTTTGTCTGTTTGTCCGATTTTCCAGAAAAATAATTGAACCGGTTTAAATGAAATTTTGTTCACAGATGATCCGGAGCCTGAGAAAGGAATAAGGCTGCATTTGATTCGGGTGCGGGTCGAAGTGCGGGGAATAGCTAGTATTACAATACAAGATTTAATATGATATCTTTTTATCTAGATCTTCTGCGTCCTTTAATCATTGCGTCAGTTTTCTCCAATCTCATTTCTCTCTGTGTCTTAATCCACAATCTTATAAGCATATCAAACTTAAAATTAACTTACCCTATTAAGTCTGCTCATCCCATCTCGGAAGACACCACTATCAATCACAGACAAATGGTTTCCATGCAAATCCAGGGTCTCTAACATAGGCAAGCTGGAGAATGCATCAAGTGGCAGGTTCGCTATAGAATTATCTGCTAGAATTAACGTCGTTAACGTGTGTTCTAATCCTCGCCAATTATCACCAGAAATATCTGTTATCTCGTTTCCTGGAATTGTAAAGGCAATATCGTTAATGGATTATCAAAATAGGTAACAGGAATAGATTATATACTCGTTGAAGATTTTGTTTCGTGTTTCGTAAAGTTTGCATTCACAGCAGATTATTTTCGGACTACAAAGCGAGTAATTACTTTGTCTACTTCATAAGATTCTAATCTAAAACAATTGCTAGAGACTGTTTGTAACTCTTAACGTCTCAGTTCACTTCGATGTGTATTACCTTAAGTTAATTTGCCATAAAGTTCAAAGATATTTAGTAAGACACGAAACACTAATACTTCGTTCATGACCCCAAATATAGGGGCAAAGTTTGTAAAATCTTCAGGGAATATATTTCACAATCTCAAATATTTTACGCCCAAGACTTTCCAATATTGGGTCCAAAACTTTTGAACTTTATTGGTCGCTTCAAAAGCAGCACCAAAATTTGATCTCCAATACGCCAATACTTGTTCAAAACTTACACCAACAACTTAAATTGAAGTAGAAATTCTAAACATAAATCACCTGTCAGATCCAGAAGCCTGAGTTTCTGCAAGTATCTAAGCGACCTGCTAGGCACAGACGTCAATTTGTCCTGTCGTAGTTCCAATTCCCAAAGTGTATTGTCGAGCCCATAGAACGCCTCTTCATGGATACTCTCTAGCGGATTCTCGTTAATTGCAAGCCGGTACAAGCCTGGAATTAATCACATCTGTTAGATTATGTGAAAATAACAAGCACTTCAATTGGAGCTTAAGATATTAGGGGCGTTCCTTAAATTGTTAATCTCCTAAATATTAACAGCTTCATTACATATTTAAGGCGGTAAGATTTTTAAGGGTCCTTGCGGGCGCGTGTATATCTTCGGAAAGATGCTGTATTTTGCAATGTGTGTTTGTTTCAAGCACAAGAAAATGAAGCCGATTCGATAAGCTTTGTTAATTCTTTCCAATTCCAAAAGAATAATAAATAAAATAAAAAAGTGAATAAAAAAATACCTAGATATTAAACTGATATTAAAGGTGAAAACATTGTTGAATTCCATCGTCAAATAAAACTCAAATATGGATAATGTTGAATTCAAGTTCCAAATAAACAAAGTTGACCACAACTCGGGAGAGCATCAGAGCGGACAGTCGTGTGGTTGTGTTTATTTATTCTGAACTTTATCCCAACCTTTGCTATGTTCGAATTTGTTTGGCAGTAAACATTGTTCTTTAGAGCTTCAGGTTCGTGAAAGTCATAAATGATGCCATTTGACAATCAGACGATAATTTTAGGATATCATTATAGTCATCGTGAACGAATTATGTTTATGATAATGGCGTATTTTAATCAGATTATTGAGTATTGTTACTTTTATGTTCGTCTTTATCAATTGGACATACAACTGAACCAGATCCATTTATTTTATTCTTCAAAACAAATTTTCACAGTGAGAGTAATCATACGTTAAAAACTGCAGACTCTTCACTCGTCATAACACAGATAAGCAACAAAGAAAGCAGATATAACCGTATCTAGCTCAGCGTCACATATTTAAAGGGTTAGCTTATGTACAGTACGAAATGCTGAGTTGAGGATTAAGACAAACCTTCGCTTATTATATTTGCCGCGTCAGTCGCAAATGGCGCTCATTCAGAGAGACGGGAATTTATGCTTGTGACATCAAATATGCATGCTTACGTCGTAATCTAGTCGGAATTCGTTTTTGCTTGTAATTATTCGTTATTCCTCATGTGAAACAAAATTGGTGTTGTTTGTTTGTACAGGGAATCCCCGAGGTATTGAGGTCAGACAGGCAGTCGCTCCACGTAAAACACTGATACTCAGCTGCATCCGGTTAAGACTAGAAGCCGACCCCAACTTAGCTTGGGAAAGGGCTAGACAGATGATGATGATGATGAGGAGAATGCCTGAGTTTTGTGTATGTGTTGACCAATAGATCTTTAAAATGTTTGCTCACTTATTATACCTAACTGAGATAGATATTAAGTTTGTACGTAGGTACATAGTCAAACTGATGAAACTATTGACATAATATTTAATATAGAGATTGGTCTTAGTAATGATAGAACTTAGCTAATTGATGGTAAAACAAATATAGATACGTTTTTTCTTTGGATGTAAGTCAAAAAAGCTCTGATATAAATTTTCTTTCAGAATATCAAGTAAATTGGTATAGGGGCTTTGATACAGTATACTCGCTTTTTCAATTAACATTTTCATACAAGCTTCCCCAGCTTTAAAAACCACGAATACAAAAACTTACATCATTATAATTTACCCCATTGTAAAACTTTTAATGATAATTAAACTGTAACTCTATTATGCATACAGTATTTCTTCCTGGAAGTTGTATATCAGTGTTGTTGCCTTTATGAATACAGGCTGCAAAATGTAGTATTACATTAATTCTTGCTTTTGTTTCATCTCTATGTTTGACTGTGTTATTCTGTTGTTAAGGTGTGTTGCAATTTAAATTTCTTTTTATGATGTTATTTAATGATTTGGATAATGAAGGAATATGGTTTCTGTGATACCAAGAGAAACATTTCCAGATTTTGTTACTGAAACCTTGAAATGTCTTTCTTCCGACTTTTAATTTTATTACAGCTTATCAGTAAAGATAATGAATTCTATATCCTAAAGTAACTTAGCTTGGTAGACAGGAAAATAAACTCCAAAATAATTTTTATTTTCTAAAGATTACAACTTTTACAACGATAAAGTTTCATTACTATCTAAGATTATCTCGATCTATTTAAGAATTATTTCAATAAGACAAAGATTTGAATGTCCTTGATGGTCCATACTCAACTAACCTGTCGCTTGGAAGAACTGAGGTTCCAAATCCCTGATCTGGTTGCCAGTCAGCTGCAGCATGAAGACCTTCGAGCTGTTGATAGTGGCTGGCACCCTGAGGATCGGGACGTGATTGCAGGTCACAATGCCCAGATCCCCAGCCGGCTTCGAACAGGAACATAACGCTTGGAACAGGCATGGTGGGTGGCCTGTGTCTACGTGTAGCTGGAAAAGAGAAATTTGGATGTTAGTGATGTAGGTAGTAAGATAGGACAAGACAGTGAAGACAAAAATGTATTTGGCAATAAGTACGGGCACAGTTAGAAATAAGAAGGTACAGACAGGATCTCAAGAAACTACAATTACGTCACACCCGAAGGCTGGTTTTTATTTCACACAATGATTAAGCATTGCCATCCAGCCTTTTGGGTACACTACCGGGTAGCGACGATGAGGAAGAGTTTTTTGACGCACTTAATTAGTAAATTTATATTATTATATTAGTTTTGGCTTAATTGTAATTAAAATTGTAAATATGTATATAATTAGGTCAATTATGACTTTGTTTACTTTGAGATTCTTCAGAATTAGGTCCAGATATAGAGATGGGGAGGTGATAATCAAAAAACCCCATATGTATGTCAAGTGTTTACTATGTTCAGAAACTTTTACTTCAAGAGCCAAGGAGAAAGTGAAGAGTCTAGGGAAGGATCGATCAATCAATTTGAACTTTTCCGTCGAAAATAATTGATATGAGGAATAATAGTACAAAGTAAGAAGTACTACGATATAAATTGATAATGAACTCAAATTAATTGAAACAGATTCGTGTTTCCTATTAAATACAACTAGGTCAATCATAAATGTATTCTTCCAACACAAGATTGTTTTTTGGACAAAAATATAAGAAAAGGATGTAGGAATAAAATAACCACTGATATTGGTATAATACCGCCATTTACTTTTCTGTTTACCTTTTTGGTTTGTCCTATTTCTGATCAAAGGTTCTCCCTTACCTAATCTTACATCCTTTTCTATAACAAGATTGTAGACAACCAGCGAGGATTTAATCTAAGTTTACACCACTATTTTAGAAGATTTCACTAAATGATAAATTATATTTATTTTGCAAATAGGTTGAGATCAACACTTTTACTCGTCAACACATTTTTTTATAAAAAACGAGATGAGGTCGGCATTTCCTAACTGACTAGCTTGAGAAGAAACGCCGAAACAAGCTCAAGGGTCATAGTCTCTTTTAAAGTCCAGGCATAAAAAGAAATTAGGTACATACTAAACTATGGATGAGCAATGTAGGCTTGTGTCTGAGATTACCTGACAGTCACTAACTACGGAATATCTTCAAATAAAATCCAAAGCCATTAAAAACAAAACAAATAGATCGCTATCCATCTTCTTAAGAGTGAAGTTAAATGGCTCCAACATCTTGAAGTTATTCGGATGGACGTCCATAATTTGTACTCGCTGTTGTTCGCGAGAATTAAGGCGAGCGATGATAACTGCTCTACAAAAGACCACTTTATTAAGGACTTGTCTAGTCATCAATCGCGAATCTTTTGTTAATATAAGCTCCTTTGTTTTTTGGATAGGTTAAGAGGCAGTTATGTGAACGTTTAAAAGCCTCTTTTCATTTAAAGTTGTTCCTTGTGATATTAAGATTTTGGAAGTGTTAAAAACTCATGTTCAGTTATTATAGGATAGGCAAGTGGTATCAGCGGTAATTAATTTTCTATATAACTTAAGCTTCCGACATCGGTTTCAACCCGTTTCCTGAGAAAACCACTTCCTGCACCCAGATAAAAGGCATCCTATATTTTATTTTGATGTCCAAGATATATTACTGCCAAGTTTCATCAAAATCTGTCAAGCCGTTCGAGCGTGAAGCGGTAACAAACATACACACACGCACTCACAAAATTTCGCCTTTATAATATTAGTGTGATGTGTAGTGTTTTAGTGGGATTAAATCGCGTCGGTTTATATCAGTCTTTTATTTTACTAGATTCAACTGAAAAAATTAAAAATAATGTAACAATGAAAAAGTTTAATTTATGTCTTTTTAATCTAATATTGACCTGAAAAGACAGACCATTGAATATCTCTCCTCTTTTCAATATAAAATTAATCGCAGTAAGCTAACTTTTCACAACTTAAAAATACAAAGGAATTCCTGCATTTGATTTCTATAATGCAATTCATTCCCAGTCCTAGTTTCTGAAAAACGATCGCAATTTATAATGTTGGAAGTTGTTTTAATGTTAGTTTTGTAAACTAAGTTTGTAATAATGTGTTCGTAGTTAGAGATGTGTGTGTAGCTGTGAACGCTGGTAAATTACACTTCAAGTTTGCGTTTTGTAGGTATTAAGGTAAATTAATTTAAAAAAAATCCTGTTCAACTATTTTAACTTGTTACTTTATTTGCTGTGTCATCATTTAAATAATTTGCTACTCCTGATTTTTAAGAATATCGGCCAGTTTCACCGGTTACGGATAAGTTCCAGATCTGGCATATAATTTCATACAAAATCTGTTCCATTTTTGAATTTATCTGGTAGATAGTGGCTATCATGTCAGGATTGTCGTTTACAATAATATCGGGATCATTATTAAAAAAAGTTGAATACGCTACAGACAAAAACAAAATTGATGACCGATCCAAGAGTTCCAGCTGTTTAGATTTTCGATTTTACACATATTGCGGTATGGTAAGTAATAGCGGGATGAGGACGCGAGGGCCTAACCCTCCTCCGAGGGACTCTCGCATCAATTTGGGCAGTATAACACATGTACTTTTTAGCGAATGTTTTGGTTTATAATTTGGAGGGTCTGAATACATATCATATCTACATACTTTTTGGGGCAGCATTAAAATTCAAGTCTTATTCTACGTTTTGGAATTTATCTTTTATTTATTTGCATACAAATACTTGGTACTGAAATTATCTGTTTATGTTCCTAGTGACATCAATAAGCAGTGTCGGTTTCGCATCCGTGTGAGTTGCTATAATCATTTAGCAGGTGTAATGTTAATGTTAAACTAGTTGTATTATGAAGAGATCTGATTGTTTGCTTGAATTGAATAGGCTGCAAAACTATTTCTCCGATTTGAAAAATGCTTTCACTGTTGAGGAGCTACACTATCCACGGTGAACGTCGGCTATGTTCTATCTGGGTACGAGAGGAAAAACTGCGAAAGTTCTCGTCCAATATAAGACCTCGTTGTGAGAATATTATCATCCAAGAAAAATCTGTTCAGAGGATAAAACAAATATTAACAGTATCATAACAAACAATGTAAGTAGGTACACATCGGCCAATTATTTCCTGACTGAAAACTGTATTCAATAATTTTGTGTGTGCAATATTATGCAGGTAATTAATGTATGTATTAAAATAAAAGATATCATTCACCATAAACATTACGGAGCCATTTATTATTATTCTATGATAAATATTGTTGCAACAGTTGGTGTAACAAAATAATAACTTGTATGCGCTGTTTTCATTATAATATAGCGTCCAGATCGATTGCCGGCCATGGTAGCCGTTCTCTTTAAGGCGATCAGCCAACTACGCAGGACATCATTATAGTGCACAAGCATTTGCGCAGACACAGGTGCAATCTCTATTCCCTCACTCTCATAATCCGATGGGACGGCAATCCGACACAACCAGAGAGAGATCAGGCACAGGACCGACATTTAGGTACGTGTCATATAATATCAATCACCAATCTCTAAACTCCGGGCTGCTTTATGAAAGTTTCGCAAAATCCACTCGGATTTCGGCCCGACCCAGTAATAGAACCCAAGTCCCCGTGCACAGCAGTCGCGCTATGCGATTACTAGACCAACGGGGCAATTGTTGTAATTATAGTAATAGCATATTTATAAACCTCTTATAGGTGCACTTGGAATTCTCAAATTCAAGTAACTTTATCGCTCTCTTAATGTCTTGTCTCGATCGTTTGGACCCGACCCATAGGACCAATTAAATTATATTGCTCTTCTAATGTTTGACAATAAAGTTAAAATGTCTTTTTAAACCGTTGCAGCGATAGAATAAGCGACTCTAAAGATAGCGATATTCCATAGTGACGAACATGGTTGTTGAAATTGATGGATACCATAGATACTAATATGATTAGTAGTAGGTACTAGTACTGCATTCAAGGACTTAGTTGTCTTACAGAGGTGATAATTGGACTATTTAGGAGCCAGGCAGTCCGTTTATCGAGGACGTCTCTCAGCTAGATTCTAGCTAAAAGAACATTTCAAATGAGATTAGCGCGTCCGAGTAAACAAAGAAATTAACTTATGTATTTTACATCGCGACAAACGTTGCTTAGCCACGAGCTTCTAATCTACTACAAAAAAAAATATAATTGCAAGCTTCATACATGGCTGATTAAAGATGTTTTGAACGCTATACATAAGATTATTGGAAATATTCGTAAGTGGGAACAGACGCTAGCGCATCAAGCTACTACAATCGGTCATATTTCCTTAATAGATTTTCAACTTTATCGCTCAAACATATATGTAATTCAAAAGGGATTGTAAAAGTTTTACAGTTTTGGGTAGGTATCTTATTTCAGTAACCGAAGTCGCAATTGTTCAGAATATTTTTGTACAACATGATTTAGTAACCATATTGCATTACTACTACTTTATATACATAAATACATATATTTTAAACTTCAGTTTTAAAGTTATTTTTTTTTCTCTTCCTGCTATTTAATGCGATAGTTGTTTGGACCATATGGGTTGCATAATTGTTAACACGGATGTAAGGTTTTTAGTGATAAGGCTAATTATGTAACTGTTTTTGAGTAATATTATTTTACAAAAAATTAAGTTTCTTTTTTTAAATTTTATATTTTCGAAACTGCTAATTTCGTTTTATATTCGTAGATTGACTCCTGAGTGTAATATAAATAAGTTTGAGAAAGTCATTAGAACTATTGCCATCTTCCTGAATATTTTAATGACCAAGCAGATTTTTAACTTAACGTAAAACGACTTCATAATGTCGTTAAATTCAAGTAATGACAAAAATTTATGGCCATCTTGGTATGATTCTCAGAACATTAAAATAAGTAATATTTAATGGTCACTATAAAATATGGAGGTCATGAAATTCTTCGCTTGCTTGAAAACATATATATTGCATAACTGCATATCCGTTATACCTATACTATGTACAGACGCCAGCACATCAGGCTACCCGAAACTGTCAAATTTTCCCAATCAACTTTGAACCATATGCTTCAGTGATAAAGTTGAAAATCTATTAAGAAACGTCTGTGCAACGAATTAATGCGCATAATCTTCTAAGTGATAATTTTTCCGTCAGGGTCCATAATTGTTACTACTATTTTGATTCTCATCTTACACTGCCATGTTTTGGATTGCAATAACCAATAGGAATATGAACATGACATAATATCATATCAATAGGAAATTCTTGTTTTTTTTGTATGCCATAGCTATTCGAGTATATCATTTGAATGCATATATCGCAACGTTGTCACACATTAATCTGCTATATGTATAAACAGTGCCTTCGGCAATGAGATCCGTAACCTTGTTATTGTCTCCGAACACCCAAGCCAAAGTGTTTCCTTTGAAAGGCCAGAGTATATGCTGAATTATACGTTATGCTAAATAATAGCCCACTTATTTCCACGCTCCGAATCTTAACAGCTTGTGTATTTCAAGTCGGGGATAAAATTTGATAAGGCCTGTCTGATAGACTGCAATTGTGTGTTAGATCTTTCTAATCTCACTAGCAAGGTATAAACTAAGTGAGTTTTTATAAATACATATTAGGATCGGCCTAAAATAGTTTTAATGAATTCATAGGCTCCGAATATCCACTAACACATTTAAAAAAATCTTAGTGTGATGGGTACTTTTATTTTAATAGATAATGGAGTTCATGGTAAAATTAACGTGAACGTAACAATAGCCGTACGGGTCAATCGATCATCTATGTCATAATGAGTTTCTTTTTGTTTTGGAAAATACGTTCAATATTCATTGTTCGTGTCAATTGAACATTTTAGTCACTGTTTACGGTAATCGGGTAATCGAAATCCAGAAAGTCCGACAACCTGGATCAAGATATTTGGACAGGCTGTCGCTCTATATAAAACACAATCACATGGTTGGAAAAAGACTAGGCCGACGATGATGGGTCATATATAGTCCTATACGATTTGTATAGTGATAGGTATTTGTAAGATGTGGAGGAAAGGTAAATAACCTTTATGTCGTCAATTTTTTCATTTTATACAAAACCCTACGTCTAAACGCCAGGATAATTTTACTCTAGTGTGCATATATGCGATTGTGTGACTTCAAACAGACAGCATTTAATGGATTTTGCAGTTTACCGCAGATAGTTTTACACTCAGTCGATCTGAAGTCCACTGCATACAGAGCAGTCCTTGAGCGGTTGAAACGATAGTAAGTCAGAAAGCGTTCATCTTTTGTCTCTCCCGTAGTACACCTACTAATACTGTCGAGCCTAAAAATTTACCCATTAAAAATTCTAGGGCTATAAATCTTCATGAAATTATTATTTATTTGGACCACGTCAATTCCATTCCAAATTTTAATGTATTGTATGTACGAGAGCATAATTGGAATTTATCAACACAAAACATTTTAGCGGTCCAAATACCGCTATATTTATTATCTTTCACAGATCTCTGCAAAAGGCCATCTCATTAACTTCATACGCTGAAACACTACTAACAAGATCAGGTGAGAATGCAACACAAATTGAAACAGTTACCTCGCAAAGTTCAGCTCGCTTTGTTTAATATCAAATCTAGAGAGATGTTCGCTTTGTTCGCATACAAACACTGGAGGAACTATGGCACACACTAGCGTTCTAAAGTGGCTTTGCTAGCCTTTCAGTCTTTTGATTTTCCCCCGTTCCCATACAGTATTGGATTAGACGGGAAATTGGATACTTATCCTTGAAGAGTATACGTGTTGAGTGATGGATCAATGGCTACCTGTTCTGTGGCAATGATTGGCTTTTGAATGATATGGATCGGAGACTGCACTGCGTTCTAAACAGAGTAATGTCAAGTTTTTCTTCTGGCAACAATGTCTCTCACAACCGTTTGGGACCATAGGCTACATAGTATTTTAGTAATCTGAGTAGTTTTAATACCTATTATTTTCCCAGAAAGCAAAATCCTAAAATACTAACGAATGGCTTTATTTACAATAACCCATAGGCCTTGAGTATTTCTTGCTGGTTTTAGTCCTAATATTAAAAACCAACGTTCATAAATCTTTATAAAAACCTCCGGTGACTTTGTACTCTTGAATTCCCATTTTTCTTGTCCCCGTGGGAATTTCTGTAATTCCTCTCTTAGTCATCGTCTACGTTATTTATGGATCTTATAATATTACACCTGGTTTTACTCGAAGGAATTGGAGATGTGTAGTTTATACAGTACACTCTGAAATCGCTGATAATGCATAAGTACCCATTCTATTTAAAGCCATCGGAGGAGGTAAATTCAAGTCAAACTGTTCGCTTTCGCAACTTCTTTTCTCATATAACAGATATGTTTTATAGAAATTCCGCAACCAACATTTCCATATTATCTTAATTCCCTTCGGTTAGGATTCAGTCAGGTCAATTACTATCTATATTACAGTACCTACTATCTTATATGTAAGATTGCTATATATATTTTTTTGTATACGACTTCGCTGGTCAGTCAAGGATATTGTCGACAGTATTTTTTTCTTGTGAAACCATCAAACTACCCCTTCCAATGAGGGTGCAGCCAGTGGAAGTGTTAGACTCTTACTGACGAAAACCCACTATGTTCCTTCTGGAGGTCCCTGTATGCCAGGGCCACGATAACTCTTGCGAACAAAACGGTTTTTATTAGGTTGATAACGCGTTTTAGACGCGTCTATGTATACGAGCAACGAATATTATTCAAATTCATGAAATTTAATCAATATTCATAAAACATCTCTTATAGAAGATTTTCTATCACATTTTAGAATGGTATTGAAATTGCTCCAGATAAATACCGATCCCGGTCGGATCACATCGGTATCTTATACCAAACTATACATTGGCAAACGATATACGATAGTAACTGTTTACGCGCGAACGCAGCCATAGCAGCGGCGGGGGAGGCGAGGCGCGCGGGACGGCACGCTGCGCGCCAGCGCCACCGCACGCCGAACGAGTTGCTTTGACGACCTCGCGAGCGAGCGGGCTCATGCGATTATTTCTTGTAATAATTATTATATTATACTATTATAAACAGAAAAATACAGTCCATCATTGAAGGCACCCTAAACAATGGTCCTTCACCCGTAAAGAAGAATCGTCGCAATAACTTCAAGAAATAGGCAGCGGGGCCCTAACCACGTGCGCGTCTATGGTGCCGTGGCGTCGTTTCGTTGAGCAAAATTGAACAATTCTCCAGTCGTCGTTGCAAACACGTGCGCCGATCTATTGCGCCGTGGCATCATCGTCGTCTGCGACAAGAAAACCTGGAATAACGAGTCACAATATTGCAAACACGGGCGCCGATCTATTGCGCCGTGGCATCGTCGTTGTCGGCGACGGGTGACATCTTGGAAAAACGAGCCTCCAGTGAAGACACGTACGCTGATATATCGCGGCGTGGCATCATTGCTGGATACAACCCGTGAAGATCTGAAGAGACACAACGTGCGCACATCTATGGTGCCGCGACATCGCTGCTCAGATTCTTGGTGAAAGACACGGGCGTGTTGTGAGTTCGTTCCAATTTTTTCCATATTTCACACTTTGCATTAATTGCATTCTCCTATAAATTTAATTCATTCATTTTCCCTCTATTTGAGTTGGCACAAGCTATTCATTTTGCACGTGCATATTTTCACTTCGCTTTGCTAAGCGGGGGGCGGTCGCCATTTTGAGTACACAATTTTTCACCAAATTGGTTGTATTCCGTGCTTATTTTTTAACGAATATCGCATGCGGGACAGATAACGGCTAGCTAATACGCATGTAATTAGCTGTTAGACCGCATAAGCTAGGTGTGTGAGCGTGTGTGCTTATATTTATTGCCGATTTACAGTCTGATATAAGTGCTTGAACTTTAATTGTTCGTTTTTCCTATTGCACGATGGCTGATATACTCATTAAAAAGCGCGGTTCGATGAAGGCGAAGCTCACAAATTTCAGTAAATATCTCAATGTTCTGGAAAGCAGTGATGAGTTGTCTGACTTGCAAGTACTCGACCTGGAAAGTCGATTTAGCAAATTTGAAAAGCTTTATGACGAATTTAACGCATTGCAGACCGAGATTGAGCTGTTGTCCGATAATCCAGACGATGCACATGCTGATCGCTTCAAATTTGAAGAAAGCTACCACAACTTGGTTGCCACGGCGCGGAAAGTCATCACTGCTGAGCAACGACGGCAGGACAGGACTTCTGCAGGTTCCGTATCAGGCTCCGAGGTGACAGGTGGGACAAAAAATTTTATACGTTTGCCTAAAATTGACCTACCCCGCTTCGATGGCAGCTATCAGTGTTGGTTGGAATATAGGGACACCTTTCTTTCATTGATACATAGTAATAACAGCATTGATGATATAAGTAAATTTCACTATCTGCGTGCTTCTCTAAAGGGACAGGCCAGTGAACTAATAAAAAATATAGATTTCAAACATGAAAATTATATTATAGCATGGAACTTATTATGTGAGCGGTATGACAACAGTCGGTTATTAATAAATAATCATGTCAAAGCATTATTTAAGGCAGAGCCTATTGTCAGTGAGTCCAGTGCTGCCTTACGCCACCTGGTTGAGATCACAAACAAGAACATTCGGGCATTGACATCATTGAATGAGCCGTCTAGGGACACTCTGATTATCTATCTTATGTCATCAAAATTAGATGCTACTACCAGTAGGTACTGGGAGGAACACCGTAAAACTTTAGGCAAATCACCAACTTTGCTTGAATTTACCACATTTATTAAAGATAAGGCCGATCTACTAGAAACTCTAGAAGAAAATAAAAAGTCAGATAATGTGCAACCAACTAATAATAATAAATCTAAAAGTTTTATAGTGACCTCGCAGAAGCCAGAAACCAAGACTAATGAGAAAGACAAAAATAAAAATATTTGCCCGTTGTGTTCTCAAACTCATTATCTTTATTCATGTGTGGCTTTTAAAAAATTAACAGTAGAAGAAAGAACACAGAAAGCAAAAGAGTCTAAAGTATGTTTGAATTGCTTACGGGGTGGCCATATAGAAAAGCATTGTAGATTCACTCGTTGTAAATACTGTAAAAGCCGTCATAATACCTTGTTACATTTGGATCAGCCTGAGACTCAGGTACAGGATCCCATACCTAGTGCCTCCTCTAGTAATGTGTCACTTTCAGCAGATATACAGCCTGCTTCTCAGACACATGTTTTACTATCCACAGCTGTGGTGAAGGTGGTAAGCAGTAAAGGCGAAAGGTGCAATGCCAGAATTCTTCTGGACAGTGGGAGTACAGCCAACTTCATCACTGAGAAGCTGTGCAGTGACCTGGGATTGTCTCGAGTTGGTACTACCTCCAAAGTAACAGGTATAAATAGGTTGACCAGTAACAGTACACATTCTTGCAACCTAACTATTGAATCTACATATGAACATTATTCTTTTAATATTAATTGTCTCATTTTACCTGAGATAACTAGGAGATTGCCAGCATCCTATATAAATACTGAAAACATACCAATTCCCTCAGGGTTATTTTTAGCGGATCCATCGTTTAATACCCCATCAGACATTGATATTCTGTTAGGGGCTGAGCTATTTTGGGATGTCATTCAGGCCAATCACATCAATTTAGGAAAAAACTTACCAAAGTTGTGTGAAAGTAAACTAGGGTGGTTAATCTCAGGTACTGTACCTGCTAGCTTGCATAATCAAACACATGTTTGCAATTTTTCTAATACTACTAGTCCTGACTTGAATAAGTTTTGGGAACTTGATACAATATCACCCAAGCATTGTCTTTCTGTGGAGGAGCGTGCTTGTGAGGAGAGTTTCAAATTAAATACTGTACGTGGATCAAACGGTCAATTTATTGTTTCTATGCCACTTAAGGAAGATCCTAGCGTTTTAGGTGACTCATACACTGCGGCTAAACATAGATTTTTATCTTTAGAAAAACGTTTTCAACGTGATCCAACTTATAAAAGTATGTATATTGACTTTATGAATGAATATGAAACATTAGGTCACATGACTGAAGATACAAATTCATCAGCTAATAATAAAAATAATATAAGTTATTTCATGCCACATCATGGGGTTTTACGGGAGTCCAGTAAAACTACAAAGTTGAGAACAGTTTTTGATGCATCAGCAAAGTCAAGTTCAGGCTTATCACTGAATGACATCCAGTATGTAGGTCCCACTGTACAGAATGATTTATTCTCAATCTTACTGAGATTTAGGCAACATAAATATGTAATTTCAGGGGATATAGAAAAAATGTATAGAGCAGTAGAGTTAAATCCTAGTCAAAGATCATTACAACGCATTTTATTTAGGAAAGACCCCTCAGAGCCTATCAAAACATACACATTAAACACAGTCACATATGGAACGGCGTCTGCGCCATATCTTGCGACCAAGTGCCTTGTGAGTCTTGCTGAGGCCACAGACAATCAGCGTGTTAAGAGTAGCATTCAGCGGGATTTTTATGTGGACGATCTTTTGTGTGGGGAAGATACGATAGAGGGCGCGATAGAGCTTTGCCAGAACATAAAATCCTTATTAGCTTCAGCTAACTTTAATCTGAGAAAATTTCAGTCAAATAGTGCTCTTATTCTAAAAGAGATAGTAGATGTTAAAGATGATACTTGTCTTGATTTAGATTTGTCTAATAACTACACATCCAAGACTTTAGGTTTACTATGGAATTGCAAATTAGATATTTTATCATTTTCCATTAATATTGACACTCACAAAACAACAAAAAGAAACATATTATCTGTTATTAGCCAAATTTTTGACCCATTGGGGTTAATAGGTCCATGTGTTGTTGAAGCAAAAATTATAATGCAAAAATTGTGGGTCAATAAATGTGACTGGGATGATGAGGTTCCTCAGGACATAGCAGATCAGTGGTCAAAATTTGTAGATGCATTGAAATATTTAAACTATTTGAATATTCCTAGATGGATCATATGTGACAACAGTAAAATTAATGAAATACACATATTTACAGATAGCAGTGAAAAGGCATACGGTGCATGTGTCTATATACGCAGCATTGATAGCAGTAATGCAGTAATGGTACGCTTACTAGCTTCCAAAAATCGTGTAGCCCCTGTTAAGCCAACAACAATGCCCAGGTTAGAACTATGCGGGGCACTGGTAGGTGCAAGATTGTGTACAAAGGTCAAAGAATCACTCACTATACCGATTACTAGATGTGTCTTTTGGTGTGATTCAACAATTGTGTTGAGCTGGTTATCCGCACCATCGACACAACTCAAGCCTTTTGTCAGGCATCGTGTCAATGAGATACAGGAAACCACCTTGGGATCCTTATGGAACTATGTACCAACACGAGACAATCCCGCGGATCTAGTTTCTCGAGGGGTGAAGGCTGACCATATCAGCGACTCCAGTCTGTGGTGGGCAGGCCCTTCATTTTTATTACAAGATGAAAGCCTATGGCCAAAGCCGCCCAACGACATTGCAAAACAAGACTTGCCTGAACTAACTTGCTATGTAACTCAGTCCAACAATAGTGACATTCAAAGTCAAACCTTAATACAAAAATTAATTCACAAATATTCAGACTTCAATCGTTTGCAAAGAATTGTGGCTTATATTAAAAGGTACATTCATAATTTAAAAAATAAAAATAGCAGGTTGGTAGGGTGGCTGTCTAATCAGGAAATTCAGTCTTCATTAAAATGTATTCTGCTTAATGCACAACTTGAAATATTCCCAGAGGAATATTCTATCTTGAAATCAGGAAAATCTCTGCCTCATAAAAATCGTCTCATATCTTTATCACCTTTTTTAGACTCTGATGGCATTATTCGAGTTGGAGGCAGATTAAATAATTCTCCCTACGATTACAACGTGAAACATCCTATACTCCTGTGCAGTAAGCATCATATAACTAAAATCTTATTTCAAACTGTTCACAGGAAGCTGTTACACGCCGGGCCTCAGTTGCTCTTGGCAAACATTAGGCAAAACTTTTGGCCTTTGGGGGGAAGAAATTTGTCTAGGTTGACTGTTCAAAAATGTGTTGTGTGCTTTAGGCATAAGGCTCAAAATGTACAACCAATAATGGGTCAACTCCCAAGTACACGTAGTAGTCTTGAATTTCCATTCTTAAATTCAAGTGTTGATTATGCAGGGCCAATACTGATAGCTGACCGGAAGGGAAGAGGGTGCAGGCTTACAAAGTCTTACATATGTATTTTTGTCTGCCTAGCCATTAAGGCTGTTCACCTGGAGCTTGTCACGGACCTCACCAAGGAAGCATACTTGGCCGCCTTAAATAGATTCATTGCGCGCCGTGGCAAGCCTCGCAGCATTTTGTCTGACAACGGAACAACTTTTGTCGGTTCTTGTAATCAACTTCGTACTTTCTTGCAGAACTCAAACATTGCATATGACGTCGCGCAAGAAGGAATTGAATTCAACTTTGCGCCGGCCTACTCCCCTCATTTCAATGGCGTAGCTGAAGCCGCTGTGCGCTCCACTAAACATCATTTAAAGAGACTACTTACTCTTACTCACTTCACGTACGAGGAGATGGCTACTTGTCTAACCCAAATAGAGGCTATTCTCAATTCCCGACCACTTACTCCCTGCTCTCCTGATCCACTTGATTTTTGTGCCCTAACACCTTCCCACTTTCTAATTGGAAGATCACTCACGTCCGTTCCGCATCCACAGATGACTGACAGCGGAAACATCAGTCGACTCGAGCGATTCCAAAGGGTGGAATGGATAAAGCAGCACTTTTGGAAAAGGTTTCACAATGAGTATATTTATCTGCTACAGCAAAAAACAAAGTGGTCGACGACATCGGGAGACATCCAGGTGGGCAGTCTCGTCCTGGTGAAGGATAAGGCGCTCCCACCTCTCTGCTGGTTGCTGGGTCGCGTCGTACAAACGTATCCGGGGTCCGACGGCGTTGCCAGAGTCGCCGAACTGAAGACCAAGAAGGGGACAATTCGGCGGGCCTTCAACAACATCTGCCCGCTACCACTTTCTTGAAGAATCCTTCAACCCGGGGAGCATGTTTACGCGCGAACGCAGCCATAGCAGCGGCGGGGGAGGCGAGGCGCGCGGGACGGCACGCTGCGCGCCAGCGCCACCGCACGCCGAACGAGTTGCTTTGACGACCTCGCGAGCGAGCGGGCTCATGCGATTATTTCTTGTAATAATTATTATATTATACTATTATAAACAGAAAAATACAGTCCATCATTGAAGGCACCCTAAACAGTAACCCCTATCTCCGAACAAAAGAGTGAATAGCGTTGTATATTATCGTCTGAACTACGATTTTTCTTAACAATTTTACTGAACTGATTTATTCGTATTCGGAATATTATTTGTAGAGATTTCTGATTATATTGTCGCTCTAAAGCTCGTGAAAGCGGGGGTTTTGTGTGTGACATCTGTTATACCTATTATGTTATGGATGGCGCTGAGATAGTGGGAGTAGCTAAGGTTTGGATATAAATATAATTATATAAAAAGTCTGTCTACATCTCTTTTTATTCTAACTCTCCCATAGCGGGCCTACTGGAAGAGATGTCTTAAGAAATAAGCTGTGCCTTTGTACTTGATTGTTCTATTTTACCTCTTGTCTTATTTACTGTGTACATAAACTGTTAAATAAATAAATAAAAAAAATGTTTACAGTTATAAGTTATAAGATTTTCTAATATTTATATGTCATGTTATCTATGCTGTTATTACAAAGCTGAAAAGTTTGTAAGTATGTTTGCTTGAACGCGCTAATGTCAGAAAACTTCTGGTACGATAAAAAAATATTTCAGTGTTAGATAGCCTATGTATCGAGCCTCCTTTTTATCGCGGTGCAGTCGTTCAACTAGTATATTATAACATCGTAAAATATTATCCAATACAACTTTTGAACTCCAAAAACCTGTGGCCATGTAATAATCTCATACGCGATTTAAACCATTCCACTTCTATCGCTTCCAATATCAAAAATATGGTAACAACTTCAACACAACTACCAAACTTGTTAACTTTAACCGTATCACCAAAGTTGGCGACGAACGTTGGATCAAATAATTTCCGAATATTGGTGGACCGTTTTCCAATATTAGCCATATTCGAGTTGAGTCAAAGTTTCCATGGGACCATTTAGTTTATTTTAAGCTTTGTTCTATTTTCAATAGTTTATTTTATTATGAAGTTCTGAATGAAATCATACAAATTGAATTCTATACGTCTAGGTATACGGTTTAATTTAAGAAAGCTTCACTTAATACCCATAAACAATCGAAGATGATTAAATTTAACCCAAATTGTCAATGCAGTCAAATTATTATCGACATTATCCTCAGGTAAAAATTGTCTTACCTGATCTACTATATCTGTGTCAGGCCCTAGATCACCTGTCTAAACAAAGGACTAATACGGTACCTCAGTAATGTTGGTCTCCTCCAAAACATCTTTAGAATCCTTACCTATATGTTTACTGCCTTTTCCGGTAGGGCCGGGAGTGCTTTAGGGATGGGTTGAATAAATCAAATTCCGTCCACTGAGAGTAGGGTTGAAATATCTCCCAAAAGGGTGAATGAAAACAATTTAGGTCTACCTGTTTTTTGGATCTTTTTAGAATCGAAGATTTGTAGAGTAGACGTAAAAACAGACAAGGTTTTTTTTAGGGTTATGATTTTTGAAGAATATATGAAGATCATGATGTTCTTGTGGTAAAAGCACCAGCGTCTGAATTGTGTAGGTATGTGTGTGCAGGTTCGATTGCAGTTCAGGCAAATACCTGTGCAACTTTTCTTAGCTATACCTTACTTTCAGGACACCAATAAGTGATTAAGGAATAAAACTTATATTTACTTATAAATCCTTTCATCTATACTGGAAACTGAATTTCTGATAAGTGGAGGTTTGAATACCCTTTTTGTATTAAAAGCATTCCCGAGCATCAAAAATTTGATCATGATAAGTAATACTCAGGGGAGATCCCAAACATTTCTCACCTAGAAAACCCATACAGTTTGAACATTATCATGCAAAATCCATCCAATTGGAGCTGCGAACTACAAGAGGCAAACTTCTCACGATTCACTTGAGGTCATGTTTGTACAAGTCAAAAACAAATAACTACCTTTCTTCTTCCAAGAAAATAAACTTGGAAATGTTCCACACCTCTGATTTTGGTGCGGTCAAAGTTTTGATTAGGTAGATTTGTTAGTTGGAAGGATTTTTGTAGAATTCGCCAGAGTGCTTCGTCTTTTAATTTGTGGAACGCGTTATGAAGTAGCTACTACTAGTCTAATGGGTGGTTTCTGAGCACCCTTGGGTACACACTCCACCAAAGCGGAGAAGTATTTAAACAAACAGTAGAATTTCTCCGCCCAGGGATACTAATGAGTGGGGCGGAGACAAGATACTTAAATAACAATATTACACTGTTTTTTTTTTACTTTTTCGCTTTGCTGAGCTCTGCTCCACTTTGGTGGAGTATGCAATGGGCCTTATCGCCGGTGCATCAAATAATAAAGAGAAGAGAAGACTCATAATTATGGAGGTAAAAGCAAGATTTTATTGACTAATTTAAACTTGTTTTTTCTACAGGCTAAAAAGTTCACTTCATTTATTTGTCGCAGTCAACTGGCTCAAATAGCCGTTCAACCAAAAAGCTGACGTTCTGACTGAAGAGTTCTTTGATTAAATGGCTATTCTAACCAGGCAGTTAGCATTAAAGAAAAATCGCGGTTTTTGGAAGTGGTGTATTTGAAATAAGAATCCAATTTTTCAACAATAAGTTTTAGAAAAAAAGTATTGATATAAGTAAGTACTTACTTCCAATGCTCTCGACAGTGATGCCCATATCATGAGCAGCAGAGTCACCACCACAAGCGCATACCCGAACTTTATAAACGCCATCAAACTCTGAAACAATAAGAGACACAGTTAATTAAATATTCAAAGTTGGACGATAACTGATTGGCGCACTGGCCGTTTGTAGAACAAACTTAAGCTATCGTAACTGATACAATATTAATTCAAAACTTTCTGACTAACTCGTTGTTCTATTAGTCGCAAAGCACGACTGCTGTGCACGGGGTTTCGGGTTCGAATCGAGTCGGGCCGAAATCGCTTTGTTGGTTTTAAGAAACTTTCATAAAGCAGCCTGGAGTCTGGAAGTTGGTGATTCATCCGTGCATCGGAGAGCACGTAAATGTCGGTCCTGCGCCTGATCTCTCTCCGGTCGTGTCGGATTGCCGTCCCATCGGACTATGAGAGTGAAGGAATAGAGAGTGCACCTGTATCTGCGCGAATGCTTGGGCACTATAATATGTATGTATGTCCTGCGCAGCTGGCTGATCTCCTTAACGGTTGGCTTTTTATCTAACCGAGTACAGCTGAATACCAGGGTTGTAAGCTAAAGAGTCTATTCGAACTCCACAACCCAATTACGAGGGCAACCCGATATCACTTAGTAAGACTTACTGTCTTCTGATACCAGTAATGACTGCCAAATTTTGGTCATGAGATATGGTTATCCATCCATTCGCCGACCGCACTATGTGTTGCTTTATCTTATGATCGATCGACTGGTACAGCTGATACTTAGCCACGAGCCCCTTGTTAAGTAAAAAATACATATAAATTTACCATTCTTATTGAATGAAATAATAATCAAACAAGCATATAATACGTATCTGCTTAATTGCTGAATCGCGGAACGATTTAAATGGAAATGCATTTAATTTATACAAATAAAAACCACAAATTAAACGGAAATTGTGCTTTAAATAATTGCAGTATTCATGGTTATTTAATAAATATAATTATAAAACTATTTGCAGTTATCTGAATTCTGAAATCCATAAGCGAAGAGATTTAATCGAATTAAGTTTATGAATGACCCAATATAAGCTTTGACAGTGTTTCACAATATTTTTTTCTTCCATTTAGGGTTACTAAATATCACTTAAATATTAGCATCAACAGAGTAGACAACAATGTTTTTTCAGAATTAGGATTGATGTATGTGTGAGTGAGTAATAGTTGTTTCAAATGATCGTCTCACTCCCGAACGTGCTCTATCGGCAAGCTAGCAACACATACATTTATAAATTTTGTATATGTACAATAATGAACATTATACACAATTACAGTATGAAGACCTTTACTAGTTGAATGAAATGGGCCATGCTTCAAAAACAAATAAAACATATGTGTGTATGTTTGTTACTCATATACAAAGAGAAAAGGCATTTATTTCAAACGTGGTAGTGCTATAGTTTATATCTCAGAATATTATATGTATAAGCTATTTATTGTACGGGTGCAGGAAGCAGTTCGCTCCAAAACCGCGGGTTAGTATACTATAAAACAACAAAGTACGTAACTAGCAAAAAAACTACAAAGAATTGCCCAACGAATTACAAGGCAGAAACAACACACAACAATCACTGAGCAATTACATGCATGATGAAAACAATGAAAACAGTTTCATAACCTTGAACTGATGTTTCCTATAGGGTGTAATTAGATTCGTGCCTGAAGAATCAAGACATATCAATATTCCACATACAAACAATCTGTTCACTGACTTCTATACCCAAATTATTCATAATTTCAAATACTGAAACTTAAAAAATCTATCGCTTAGTTCATAATAATGTCGTCTAGGCCGCATACCACACACATTAGCTGTTTTGAGCCTAAGGAGATCCACTCGCTGAGCAGGATAATACTATAATACACAATCGTTTGCGCAGATACAAATGCACTCAATATTCCCTCACTGTCATAGTCCCATGGATGGAAATTCGACACGACCGGAGAGAAATGAAGAAATCTAGTGTATAAACACAACTTCTGACTCCGGGTTGTTTTGTGATTTTTGCTTAAATACCACAAAGGTATTCCGAACAACCTGAGACCCCGAGCATACAAGCTACGCTTTGCGACCTAGACCTTCGCTTAGGGCTTAAAAACAAAACTTATGGTATATGCAGTTGATATGAGGATATTGATCCTTAATATAAATCTAGAGAAGTCCCATTATTGTAGCTACAGAACTCGGTTTTTCTAGATGGTTACCGCATACACAGGTAGCAAAACTTTGTCCATAATTTAAATGCAGAATGACTTTACCGTCAATTTTTTGCAGTATTATAAATCTCAGCCAACTTTGAGACCAGAACACCACTTCGGTATAAATTAAACCCTTCTATTATCTACATAATATATTCAGATTGGAGTAAATTCGTAGTAGATACTGGAACAAAGAGCTTTGGTGAGGCAGCCCGTATCGATCCACTAGACTTATGAATAACAAGGTGATCTTACTGATAAGTCGCCTTGTTAAACGTTTTGCGAATTATGCATCTCCCAAGTATACTAGTATTTTAATTGTTCTCTAATGAGGCTCTAGTAATTTTGACGTATGATTATTTCAATCATAGTGTATGGTTATGAAAATAGGGATATTTTGTTCGATTCAAAAAAGATATGGATATTATACATAGATAAGTTTTAAATTGTAGATTATATTTAATTAAATTAAATAGAAACCCAGTAAGAATTTATAATTATATTAAATTAAATGAATTAATGACATGAAAATTTAATATATTTTTATATTATTGTTACTAAAATTTATTGATAAAATTCAGTTTTAATATTCAGTATGGTATAATCCCATTTGAATAAATGATCACCGGGTAAACAGTTTCACGTACAAAGCTGTCATCACTCAAAAAGTACCAAGAAATTCCATTGTATGGATAAATATTCCCCTTGCCAATAAATCGATCGCAACAACTGAAACAACAATTTCTCAATACATCTTATATACTATTTATAACCCAGGGAAACACATGGGACCAGGATAATGCATCTCTCAAGGTAGGCACCTTCCGTCTTCTAATTCCCTCAAGACAGATGGAAAAATATTTAAATAGTCCGACCATTTATTGATTGAGGAAGCGTCTAGTGCTGGCTCTCTCGGCATTTTTCTTTTTTATTAAGACGAGAGCAGCTCTTTGTTATCAAAAAGGTTTTTACATCCACGATAATCCGGGATTTGAGATTTCCGTGGTTTAAATTTCAGTGTAAACTGAGATAATGGAGTAAATAATGTTGGTTCTAGATCAATGTCGGGGAGTTTTAAATAGTTCATGGTTTTAGTGTTAGTGGAAAACTAACCATACGAATCTAGGTATCTTCTTATTTATGAAATTAATATTTAAAGTCCAAAGATATTTATTCGTCAAGGATATGGTACAAAAGTTGGTAACAATGAATTTAGCTTTAAGACAAGCTCTTACTCAACATTCAATAAAAGGTATATTTTGATAAGTGGAGAGATATGCGGATGAGTTTTTGATGCACTTTTTTTCTTTGTCCTTTCTTATTCATTTTTTGTTTAGTTGTTAAGTTTGTATATACTTGTAAATATTTCAATAAGTCAAACCATTACAACGGTATTATAAGGCTTAGCTTATAAGATACATAACCTTGTGGAATAAAGATAAATAAATAAATAAAAAAGTGAATAAAAGGTTCAACAATCATATGGAATCGATATTCAAAAATGCCTAAAAAACATCCTATTTTCGTGAACATGGTAATGAAATTTCAATATAGGTACGGAACTGACAAAATGCCTCCGGCTCTACAAACTATAAATGCCTACGAAAAAAACATTTTTTTGCTATCTGACTCTAAAACTACTCTTTGCCAACACCAGCTATCCAAAGGTATATTTTACCCTGCCGCATAACATGGAGCCCCGAGAGCTAATAAAATACGTCGAGCATAGGAAATATTTCAATACGATCAAATCTGGATTTTTCGTTGACACGACCTGAGGTATAACCGGCTAGGAAAAAAGTAGAATATATCAAGCTACCTTTGAGAGTGGGTCTGTGATTTTTTTAGGCAGAAAAGAAAATAAAGTAATATTGTTCTTAATTAAAATACCTGATTGAAAGTTTTAATTTGCGATCTTGAATAAAATGATATTGAATATGATAGTTGACAACTAGTCAAATTCATTACTTTTATTGAACTGTCACAAACGGTTACTTTCTTTGCAATTTGTAACGAAAGTTAAAATTATGAAGTCACAATTTTTAAACATCAAGCCATATTTTTACTTTACTTAAATTATCAATAAAAAAATTCCAATAGTTTTTCCTTCAAAATGATAAATGAAAGTGACATTATTTTAAGATGCTTTACCAAATTAATATCATATAGGATTTTATTTTTGACCTAGTCAACTATCCAATTGTATAGCTTATTTATGTACACATTATTAACATATATTACAATAAAACATATAAATATAGTAAAGGTTTGTTTCTATTTGCAAGATATTTTTTTCAGCCTAAATAGAGTTTGGAATTGTAACCAGTCAGATTACGCACTGAAACAAGGACCATCAATTCTTAAAAGAAAATTTGCTAAAACATGACTAAGTACTGTAACATTTATTAACAACGAAGCCTTATTATGGTAACCCAATCATCAATATGTAGATGCACTTTCGATATCCTGTATGAATAATTCCTCATACATTTTCCAAAATAAGCCATCATTTGAAATTCCACGTGCATATGCCTTATTTCCGTCAACAGGCGACCAATTGTGAGTCGAGCAAGAAATTTTGTTATGCACATAACATTGGTTAGTTCGATTTTAAACCGTTTCACCCTTGTCTTAAGGTTGAGAGTTACGTGTGAAATTAACAGAACATTTTCCAATGCGGCCAACACGATTCAATATAGTTATTTGTTGTGAAAATCGAGGCGTGCGCTGCGGTCGCCATATATTCCATTTCCAGTGGGAATTTGAAAAATATTACTTGTATGTTAAAAATTACCAGTGATTCCAACAAATTTAGTACGTTTGACCATATATGGGTCAACTTACGGGTGGATGACTGGGAAAAACTTTGTAGAATTTTAACGCTTAGTTCTTGAGTTATATGCAGTATGCGCTCGTCGGTTAAAGTGGGGGGTAGTTTAAAAGTCGTAAGTTACGTCGTTTGTCTCGGCTGTCTTTTATACTCACTGTTGCAGGCTCCGGCACTGAAAGTTTTTTAAAGACCAGGCAGCTATTTAAGTAAAAGTCGAAGAAGTGGTCGGCTGTCGGTATACGCCATATTGGAGGTTGTGAAGTTTGATGGTGTTGATATGCAGTGAATTATCAAAACTCTTGATCGATCTGGAATCTCGAATTTATGTTGGTTGGGTTACTAGAGACAGAATTTTGTCATTAGCCTCATCATCATCCTCCTGCCCTTATCCCAAGTTTTATTTGGGGTCGGCGCAGCATGTTTTTGTCTTCCACGCTCTTCTATCTGCCGTCATCTCACAAGTTACATTCCTCATACAAGGTATGTATTATTTTTTTTAATCGCTGTTGTTCTTTGCAATTCAGTATTCATTAGAGTTTTATACATTTATACGAGTCCTTACTGTTTATATTACTGTACACATCGACATCCAAACAAACAATAATTAAAAACAAATAAAAATATTATCGATCTCAAAACTTCATTACACATTAACGAAACCGGACGGTGTATCATGTATCATAATATAAATAAAATACTCGTTAGCGTTTCCAATGTAAATAAAAACAGTATTCGAAAATCGATGTTGATTTATTTATTATGACTATACTCAAATATGACTATACTCAAATAATTCTCTTTTGAGTATAATCTCTATTCACTCACACACACACACTCTCACACATCTCCATGTTTAAAAGGATCAAAAGGTAAGTCAATTAATTTTCACCAGAATTTTGATGGTAGGTACCTACAAGTTAGGGTGTCGAAGACTGGTTTTCCGTGTAGGGATATGATACATTAAGATACCGAATTAGAAACACGTAGTGTACCAAAAGAAAATTAGTAATATTTATTTCCATTCACTGAAAAACGATTGTTTTTATTCAATTAATAGCAAAATTAATTGATGTGGAAAATCTGTAACTTTATCGTAATCGGTCGTTGTGACTGGTTGTTTACTACGTATTATGAGTGTAGTTATTACGGTCATCTACACACTAGACAGACTTTTCCTTCAAAAAGCTTCAGTTTACAATCACAGTATTTCATCAGAAAATCAATATTTTACATGGAACTGCTGTATGCGTACTTTTTGTCACCTAGCTATTGCAAAAAAAAACTGTGAATCGTTTGGGAATATCGAAAATATTTCAGTGAAAAGCCTTACTATGGAATACTGCGGATAAATAAATGCCAAACCTAGGTCAAGGAAGATTTATGAGAATCCTGTTCTTTTGACCACTCGTACCTCTATAGTGAATCAATTCAAATTGTGGAAGGTATGCCAAGTCAGATTTTCTTTCAAAGAAAATTTTGTGACTACGTTGCCTGTTTGTTACATTGTGCGATGAAAAATGTCTGTTCCGATTGTCAATTGTCAATCAAGGCATAGTGGAATAAAATCCACCAAAAAGCGCAGTCTGGACGGAACATTTGAAGTGTTCGGATCCCTCACTTAAACTGTTTCAGATTTCAGATTGATTTTAGCCCGATAAGTACAGACGCCAGCACATCAAGGTACTACGATCTGTCAAATTTCCTTAGTAGATTTTCAACTTTATTGCTGATGCATAAAGTTCATAGTTGATTGGAAAATTTGTCAGTTGTGGGTAGCCTGATATGTTGGCGTATTTACTGTTACTGAGAATCTAGCTGGACTCTAGTCTTAAACACAGATTTGGGCAATATTACGACGCGAAAGAGCAGTGAACAAATTCTGCGCGGTCTGAAGCCTGTGGGATTGTTCGAAATAGTTACTGGGGCCCTGGTTTACAAAGGGAAGGAGGAAGGAAGAAATATGGGTTTTAGTCGAGGAAAAGCCGGACACTCGGAGAAGTTATCCGATGATTTCCTAACTCAAATATGTAGTATTAACATTTTGGCTAGACAGCGCACCATACTGTAAAATGCACACAGAGGTCTCAATCTTAACACTACGGTCAATCTACCTCACAAATGGTGCAACCATCATTAACGAATAAATAAAAGTACACTAGCATTCTTACTACACACACTATCTACATAAAAATAAATCACAAAGGGTTAGCAAGTACATTGGAGCCTACAGTAAATCCGTCGTCGTGGCCACTCACCATATTTCTTGGAGTAAGTGCACTTGCCCATAAACCATTTGGGTCGTCCCGTGATGGTGTTCACTCAATTTTAATTCACTCTTGAGTCAATACGTTATACTTTCCTGTTGAGAATAAAAGATGTGGTTGAGTTTTGTGGTTGGGATACCTAGAAAGTTTTACTATTGTATTTTTTTTAACGATTTCGAGTAGATAGGTATATGGTTACTCTGGTAATACTAAGAGATAGGTTATGGTTAAAAAAAAAACTAATTGATTATTTAATTTTCACCTAAGTACAGATGCCAGCACATCCATGATATATGCTTCAGCGATAAAAGTTGAAAATCTATTAATTAAATTTGACAGATTTTAGTAGCTTGGTATGCTGACTTCTGTTCCTCGCGAATCATCAAATAATTATCAGTTGCTATAATATAAGCATTTTGTCAACGACGCGCGACGGTACTACGTTCGTTTTTGTTCTTACGAGAACGGGTTTTTGACTATTTCTTTGCAGAATTAAGGTATTTATTATAGTTTCTACCACATGCCTACTTCTCAGCATGACAAGAAAATTATTTACCTACTTAACTGTTTCACGAAATATTGTCATCTAGGTACAAGCTTATAGGTGCATACATTTTATTCATATATTCGTAGTGAGCAAGCCTTTTTCGGTAAAAGCTGCGACTTCGCTCATATGTTCTAGGAACAAAAAACGCTACTTCAGATAAAACATGATGTAAGCGTTCGCCTGACTGGTACACGTTGTTATTTTGAACATGACCGTAAATATTCAAGTTTACTTTTTGTACCGGTGTTGCACATTTGTAGCTTAAATAAGTAAAGAGCGCGTATAAAGCAGAGCTACCACAAAATTTTGGTAGTTTTTGGAGAGATTTATGTGTAATCTCTTATTGGTTGATTTTTTTAAATACATAATTATGTTTGAATCAAGTAAGTTGGTCTTGCGAAGAGACAACAAAGACGAATACAAAAACTACGTTTTTGCTTACTGTATAGTCAGGAGTACCTAATAATGTACAGACAATAGGACATGGAGCTACCGGAACTGTCATATATTCCCAATCAAATTAGAACCGTACGCTTCAGCGATAAAGTTGAAAATCTATTAAGGAATTTTGACTGATTGTTGTAGCTTAATATGCTGGCGTTTAAATATAGAAAATAATTATAGAAACAATTTTATCATAAATGCAACTTGTCTCAGTTATTTCTTTCTTTAGTCCTTAGTTTCATTAGTCCTTTCTAAGTCTATTTTGGACTTATTTAAGGTGAAGGAAAACTTCTAGAGGAAAACTGTACTATGAAGACTGAAATGACCAACTCGCATTGAGCAAACGTTGTGATGACGAACGCTTAATGAACGCTTAATCCTTCTCTGTGTGAAAAGAGGCCTGTTCCCAACAGTGGCACAATAAAAAGGCTGATGATATAATTCAAAGAAAATTCTCCTACACCTTTGACAATGGAGAAAAAAATGTTGATGTTTTTTTTTTAATTCTATTGACCATAAATACCTACTATTGTCAATAACAACATGATTCATTCAATTAAGTCGGAAATGTTCCTATTACGGATCATTAAGTGCCATAGCAATCACTGACCTACTTGCGTCTGATTGTACATTATGTCATTTTGTTCTAGTCTTGAATAATTATGATGTGATAGCAAAGAAATTGCTAAGCTGATGGCATTTGTAAATCGTTACCTAATTATTGCTGATTAGAGTTGTTGTTTTGAGAAGAACTCGTCGCTTACTTACTGTCGCACAGATCGATCGAACATAAAGTTAAGCAACGCTTGGCGCGGTCAGTCTGTGGATGGGTGACCATCTTAACATATGTATATTTTCGAAAACTGCCTATATTAGATTGTTAGTTCCGGTTGTAATGCGTCCATCTTTGGCAGTCCTCACTGGTAGTCGGAAGCCAGAAAGTCTGACTACCAGTTTTACCAAAGGGTATCGGGGTACCTAGAAAACTGGTTTGAGGAAGGATAAGTAGTCGGTTCATATAAAACACTGGTACTCAGCTGCATACTGTTAGACTGGAAGCCGACCAAAGTTGGAAAAAGGCTAGGCAGAAGATAAGATTTTTGAAGTAGCTAACTAATTGAACAGCTATTTCGGAACATTTTAATCAGCTGATTATAGAGTTCGATTACTATTTTATTAAGAAAATAATAAATATTAATATGAATACTCACAAACTGTAACTTTTCTTGCATAATCTTGGGTGGAAGCAAGATGCAAGAAAAAATATTATTTGACAGTTTATTTGCCGCCATTTAGCCATGTCATCGACAGTATAAAACATAGTTATTTGATTTCCGTGAATATTTCACATAAAATATATTTTTTAAACAATTTTTCGTAAAAGTGATTTTCACCAAATCTATTTTTACATTTTATTTGCAGTATTCCAAATTTAAATTTTGATAAAGCTGACGCTGGCCAGTTTTAACAGGCCATCAAAATGAATTAGCGTAATGTACTAAATACTCTTTGGTAATAAAGTTTTATGTTCGGGAGGGGAGCGCATTCTCTTTGTTGTCTCGCTAGACAAAAACGTCTTATTGATTCTTGCACCGCCACCGGTCGAAATACATTTGCATTTGTTGCCGTTGCTACATTTTCCTTTTTTTTGGTCACAAAGTCTTTATTTTGAAGGAAATTTTTCTTAAAAATTAAACTTGATAGCAGACGAAAATGTATATTAAACTCTCATATTAAAATCATATTATCTTATTATAAGCAGATTTTTGCTGACACAGATTGTAAGTCCATATTTTGAGCGGCTACAAACTAGAACAATTTTATATATATTCCTTTTATTTTCTACCTCTATTATTTAGTCAATTTCATAAAAAAAATAGACGACGTAATATTGTGATACGTCAATATATTCCAAACCCTTGCCACTGAACAAGGCGTATACATGTAAAGAATATAAGAAAAAAAAAAGAAAACGTATGTCAGTCCCGTTTTCACTCTGTGATTTGGCTCAATAAAATTAACACCTTATCAGCAGAGTATTGCTTATCCAATAATGACGCAATAATTCCTCACCTTTTCAAACCTTCACCTATTCAATCAAGCACCAAAAAACATTCAATTAACTGGTAATAAAACCTAAAACGACTAGAACACATTCGTACTAATTAGTCCCAAATTTCGGCAGGCCGAAACATGTGGCCCATCTGTCCGAATCAATTCAATTAAACCTTTAATTAAATTAAGGCCGTTAAAACATTGTGTTGACCTGGCCTAGGCCGAAGCCAGCGAAGGCCTCACTAAATCCGGATTAGGATGTCGCAGACGGAAATCAGGTCGTTCCGAAGACTGCGACATCGATTTAGTTTTAACTGTAAGTGCTCATGTGTTGTGTGACCTTTATTTTTCTTTTCTTAAGCACTTAAGGCCAGTTTCACAGGTTACGGATAGCCACTATCTACCAGATAAATTCAAAAATGGAACAGAATTTGTATGAAATTATCTACTAAATAAACTATATGGAACTTATCAGCAACCGGAGAAACTAATTGAAGATATAGTCATTAGTTTTTTTAAATTCTTAATAACTCTAAAAGAGACTTTGACTCTTGAATTGTGAGTAGTCAGTTAGGAAACACCAATCTTGTCTCGTTTAAAAAAAATAATGTTTTGACATGCGAAAGAGATACTAAGGCTCTGTCTAACCTTTGGTTGGAAAACAGTCTTGATGTTAATAAATATGCAAGTAACCGAAAATGTATGAATAGAAAACGCAATTTATTATTGACCGTGTTCAGTATCACAATTCAAAAACGACAGGGAAAAACGTTACATTTATGAATAAACTGCTCCGTAAACATAACATTCATACTAAACAACACGTCTAAGAAAAATAAAAAATATTCTAAAAAGGTTGCACATTATGGGCAAACTGGAGCAAAAAAAGAATTAGCTCGGCATTCACGTGTCACCCTGACCCACAACTTTCAAGGCAACGAAAATTGTTCGCCAAGATTTACATCGTGCAGCGCTTTTTCCAGCTTACGTATAAAACGACGTGCCGCTTTAGGCGCTCCAGAATAGCTTACTTTACTCACGTTGGCGATTAAATTGGGTCACTTTACTCGAATCGGTGATAAAGATGGTGTGGTTAGCTTTAATATGCGATTTAGGCCTTGGTTATATTAGGACGGATTTGAGAATAAGATTTTTTTGCGTGGATTACTTTGTACCCTGAGGCTTACGCGTCTACTTTATATTCCATTGCTGAGTAACAACGTAAGGTAACAGTTTACGTAGAAATGGAACGATCAATGATGAAAGCTTGCATGCAGAAGTTATTTCATAGTAACAATTTTATAACGTTCAACTGTTTCGTTATTGGTCTGTTCGAAATAAGAACGGTTGGAATGGCCAATAACAGCGCACAATTAAATAATATCCTCCATCCTGGAGTTTTCCGACCATAACGGTTCGGTATGATTAAAGTATCAGTCATGCGTATAATGAAACGTAGGCACAAACCCAAAGCAAATGCCTTTTTTATCTAGATAATGTCTTCTATGAATAACTTATTATATTAAAATTAGCAGGTTATATAACCGCCTTGGATGGTATAACTTTGAATTGTAGACAAGCTAAAAATAAACCATTTTTAGGCACGGTCTTTCCTTGGATGGGTGACCATCTTGTCATGAAGAGTTCCTCACTGTATAGGCACATAAAATTATAGTAGGCTATCACTTATATTATTTGTACATCTTTGGGAGTCGTTATAATCAGAAGCCAGAAAGTCCAACAACAATTTTTACCAATGGGTATTAGAATGACCAGGCAACTGGGTTGAGGAGGTTAGATTGCTCCATGTAAAATATTGGTAAGTACTTAGCTGCATTTGGTTAGACTGAAAGCCGACCCCAACATAGTTTGAAAAAAAAAAGGCTGGCCTAATAAGACCTATATCCCCAAAATACATATATCCTCGTATATCATACCTAATATCCCTTATATTCCTATACTAAAATTCCCAATAATATAATTAGCCGAAGTCAAAAAGCCTCAACGTTATACATCAGCCAGCTACCACGTTAACACAAATGATTACACCGGCTTTGTTCATATCTTACTTCTCCCTTAATCTTCGGGTTTCTGTCGAAGCCTCATTGATCCTCACTAAATGGGCACCGAAACATAACTGAGATAGGATTCCGTATACGACTTGTCTATTTCTTCGAGAGTATTTTTTTAGAAGAAAATTTTATGTTTCTGGCTGGTTTCTGTTTTGTTTCAAATTTTCTCTCGAAATATATTGAAGTTAATGTGTGTTTAAACTACCGTAGACGAACTAAAGTCAACGATATAGCCCATCGGATTAGCAGGCTGAAGTGGCAATGGGCAGGCCATATTGCTCGCTGAGCAGATGGCCGATGGGGTCGAAATCTGCTAGAGTGGAGACCACGGATCAGCAAGCGCAGCGTAGGACTTCCACCAACAAGATGGACTAACGACTTTATGAAGGTCGCCGAAGACGCTGTTCTTTTGAGCCACTGGATAGATTTCAAAATTAATTCAGTGTCAGAGAGTCCTATCGAGTAAGGTAGTTCTTGCTGGAAACGAGTGAATGCGATGGCGGAAGCTAGTATCTAATGTAATACAAAAATAAATAATATGTGAGCGGGTCACGTATCCGCTCAGCTGATTCCTAAGCTTGTAAAGGAAGTGATATCATTTGACAATAAGTCGTATAACCTAACAAGTGTTGGTCTCAACTATCTCAGTATTGGAAACCGAAACCGCTCGAATGTAAGCCGATTACGTCATATTTGTATCGTTTATTTTTACGCCCGTATCGTTTTAAAGTTTTGTAGTTTTCTGAAGTGTAAACGGGGAACCCAATCTTTAGGAAAAAGGGTTTAGTGTCTACTTATCACTTATGAATTTTATTTTGGTGTTTTTATACAAATGATGTGTAGTAATATACCTACTGTTATGTATTTATTTACTCATGAGCATAAGATCATTTCAAATATCATCACAGCCTTTTTATCGTCCCACTGCTGGGCACAGGCCTCCTCTCCCACGGAGAAGGATTGGTTGTTAATAAATTTCAAATATACCTAATTGAAAATCTTTAATATGTTTTTTAAAGGCTTACAATATGTTTACGTACCTATATACACGTATATCTTATATTGTATGTTGGTTAGTGAATAAATATTGGTAATCTTCCTTTCAGTACACAGCCTATCTCTTTTTATTCTAACTCCCCCATAGCGGGCTGTGCCTTTGTACTTGATCGTTCTATTTCACTTCTTGTCCTATTAACTGTGTACATAAACTCTTAAATAAATAAATATATTCAACCTTTAATTAATTTGCATCCGCTATTAATTAAGCTCGTCCAACGATAAAATTAAATAAGTTATTAGCACTATCAATCAATGAATTGATCGGGTGATACAAGCTTTTAATTTTCACGTTCTCATTATACAGCAAAACATAGTATAATTAAAATGCATCCATTCAATTACGAAAAGATCAAATTATGATTGTTGTTTTAAACAGATGCAAATTATCGACATGGCAGACAAAATTTTCAGTTAAACGTAGGATAATGACTATCCCTCTCCAATACCTTAAAAATTCTCAAAATTTTCTCAATATGTTCTTTTATTGCTTCTCAATGACGTCCAAGATAAATGTCGGAAGTAGAGAGTTAGTAGTACTAAAGGCTGCAAGGTCTTTCGAAAAACTACTTAGTTCTCAGGGCTCTTCAGCTCAGGTCCATCGAGGTCTTCCGAAAAGTATGGAGTTAATTAGAAGTTAGGAGTTAGTTTGCCCTCCTGCAGTCTCAGCATGGCAACCGTAGAAACAAGTTTTGTCTACCGAAGAATGGGCATAATAACAGCTAAGTGGCAGATTGACGTAAGATTTCTTTTGACATGTAGAAAAAATTTTTTCTTTTCTTCGATCGACATATTAATAAGTCTACAAGTGATTATATGCGAGTTGAAAGGTCGCGCCATGTTCGGGCAGAATACATGTTGACATTAACAGAAAGAGCGTTGTCTTTTCTTGATAGAATAGGCGTAGAATCGCCATGCTGAGCCTGCTGTACCAGATTCTTAATGAGTAATACCCAGCCATGTGCCTTCTTGCTATCTAATTCTCAGGGCTCTCCAGCCCAGCTCCACGGGACGGGGCATAGAAATTCTCAAATGCAAGTCAAACGTTAAAAAGTTTTTTCAAAGTTTTCGAAGGTGGCGTGCGTAGCCACCAGCACATATAAATCAATCCAGGATTTCTGCAAATTGTACCCTTGTCACGCGAATCTACCATTACCATACCTAAAGATATTTAGGTAATCTACAATACTAACATACCCTACTAAACGTATTTAGCGGTTGTTATACAACTTTGTGAGTTATAGCAGGTAAACTTCAAATAAAGTGGGTCAAGTTTGACTTTCCCGCAAACGCGAAAGGTAATTTTCGTGTTCAATAGATTTTTTCCGTCGTCCCCCACTCGAACGTGAGCCAATTTCAAATCAAAGCAAGATCAGAACATTCAAAACTGACCTTTAACGCTACAGTTTTAAAGTATAATTTTGATTGTTATTTTGTTTAAGGATTTTATTTCATTAGGACGTTAGTTAACAATCTATTAGATGTTGTTTGGCTAACTTCGTTGGGACTTTGAGGCCGGGGTTGTCTAGCCAATATGTTTTCGAAACATGTACACGATTTATCACTTGGTCCAATCACTGGAAAGCTCTGGGCATTCCGCTTTCCTCGGAACAATGTAGTCTGCGTATTGTCAAGGGACGGAAACACACGTAGATTGTCACTTGTTCCATTTACTTTAGAAGCGCAAGGAATAGAAAACAATTTTCATTTTTTTTCTATCTCTCTGCCTTATTTTCAGCTCCAGCCTTAATTAAAATCGATCAAATGAGTTCGTAATTACTTTCTGTTTGTTTTCGGGTCTTTCTTTGTCTATAGGCCGAGAGCTTTGAATTTCATCTTAAATGCAGATCTTGTGACGTTTAATTATTATTTTAAGTAGGTTGTTATTAAGCGCTCTAATGTCTAATGATGATTTTCTATTTTGGATCAATTCTTGTGTTAATTGTAGAGGTAGTTTCCATAAAAATATAAACAAGTCGAATTGAGAAGTTCCTTCTTTTTGAGAAGTCGTTAAAAGATCTTTCACTTTTAATGTCGTTTTTACGTTTCGGTATAAAACTCACCCACAATACTTTGAGGAAATGTATCAAATATTTACATCGTAAATGGGCATAATTACAACCTATTCAAAGAATCACTGACAGAGAGAAAAAAATATTTTTTAAAAAGACGGAAATAATCGCTTCTTTAAACTCGACAACCTTAGTCTGGACACCGAAAAGGTAAAGCCAACAAACAAATTTGTTCAAAGCATCACTTTTTAATTTATTTCGCTAACTGGTGAAACTTTTGAACCAACATTTCAGAACGAGTTATTCCGAACAATAATTGTCGTAACTCTGACATTTAAGTTTGGGACCATTCCCTTCGTTAACGGCTTGTTTTAATATGATTACAAATTGAACATTAGTTGGCAGGCAATAAACTTTGTTGGGTGTCAAATTGTTGTCAGTTATTTTGATTGCTGACTGTACAAAACGTGTTGTGTGTCGTTAAAGGTGGGGTCATATTTGTTCGGGTTATGCTCGTTTATTATATTACAGGTGTAAGATTTAATTTATTTATGGAACTTGCGTAAAATGTGATTATTTTTGTTGGCATGTATTTGCAGAAGTTATACACAATTCATTCATAGATTGAGATTGTATATCAAGCTACTCTTATTCGTAAAGTGATCCTAATTAACATTGGACCTTATAGTTGAGATATAAAGTTGAAATCTATTAAACAAAATTGACATATGCTAGTGCAGATGGCAGCATATGAAGCTAGTACAATCTGTCAAATTCCGTTAAGAGATTTTTAACTTTATCGCTGAAGCATGTGGCTCGAAGTTGATTTGGAAAACTTGACAGTTTCTTGGTAGTTCGATTTGCTGGCGTCTATAACATGAAATATGCCCATATGTACGAGCTACCTATACTACCTTCATAGATAACTTCAGCATTATTATTTCAACATGCAATGGTATCAACTTAGCGATAGAACCAAGTACATTCCACTTTCGTACTTCTAATACTAATTTCTTAACATGTCATGGTAAACCTTGTCTACCCATTAACGTACACTGACCCATTCAAAAAAATATTAACTGTCATTACGAGACATAACAATGCATAACTATATGTTGTACTACATTAGTACGAGTACAAGATACTATTTAAAGCCTTCGTAATGTGTGAGAAAAACCTTGAAGAAAACGCGACAATATTTAATATGGAGTCAGTTTTCAAAGTTTTAAAAACAGCACTGCAAATTCTGCTAATGATGTTATTCTTATATGAAAGCAGGTAAAAGCTTATGAGAAGGATATTTCAACATATTAATAAAATGCTTGTTTTCTGAAAAAAAAAATCATTAAAAGTTATTAAGGAAGGTTTTAGGTGAGAAGCATTTTGAAAGTATATGTATACTCATACTTTGAATACGTAATTAAATAATAATCAAAGAATCAAACTTTTCAACTTTATAATATTAGTATAGATTGATAAGAATTTTAAGGAAAAATATTAGACTTATTGACCTCTAAAAATAACATCTACCAAAGATCCATAAGAAAAATATAACGAAACAAGTACCACGACCCCACTTTAACAATATAACATTTAACCTCCTATAACATATTAAATTCACCATTAACTCTAACACGATCCAATAAGCGTATCTTTTATCACGTACGAGGAGACCGTCGCGGCTGCGCTCATTCCGTATCGAATCTAATCGGGGCATGTTCTGCAGTCTTCGTTTCAGACGCTGATGTCGTGTAATGGGGCTTTGTAATGTTGCCAAGATTCTTCGCAACCAATTTGCATTGGTATAAAGTTACGCTTTTGGTAACAACGTAGGGTATACTTATATTTGCTCGCAGTGTCGTCGCTATATGAAATTTGATTTGGTTTTTTAACCGACTTCCCAAAAAAGAGGATCTTAATTCAGTCGGTATGTCTTTTTATTCGCTTTGACTACTCTCTCTCATACACGCGTTATATGTTTTTATTGTCTTAATGCACCCTTAGACAAGTAATGGAATAAACCACACAGAGGGTTAGCCGATCTATGCTTTAAATAGGACCTCTTGGCGCAAAACAATATACGAAAATGTCAAGTCATTCGAAATAAAGCGACTCGAGACTTTAGACGAAAAGCGCAAAACCCAAAGAGAGAGGCCCAAGCCGACATACACCTATACTCGTAACTCTGCGGGTTAGCTGTACTGCAGCGCTTGCGACCGAGTATTTAGATCCAAACTCGGTCTAGCCAGTCATATCAGGGCTCACGCTAGGAGATGAATTGCCATATAAGGAGGACTATATATATTTTGCGTTGGGGAATCCTGGCTAACCAAAGCATATTTCGAAGCACATCGTGACAGTGGAACTGAAGGCCTGTAAGACCGTTTGAGCTTAGCTTACATAGTCCGAGTCGAAGCAGGCAGTAGGTATACGCTCTATGGCCCAGTTAGGGGACGGATAACATTAATGACCAGTTTCACAATGTTCGAATAGCCACTATCTACCGAATAAATTCAAAAATGGAACAGAATTTGAAATGAAATTATCCACCAAATAAACTAACTGGAACGTATTCGTAGGTGGTGAAACAGGCCCTTAGATAAGTAACAGAATAAACCACGCAGAAGGACAGCTAACCAACGCATATTTGAAAGCACATCGTGGCATGGAATCGAAGACCATTGAGTGAGACGAAGCTGGCGGAGTACTAAAGACGCTATACGGCCCACCTAGGGGGCGAATATCATAGGGGAATAATAAAATCAACGAAGCTTATTCATTCACAAGAAGGAAAGAAGGGAATAAAATTTCAAATAAACACGTTCCCATAAAATATCTCAAGTACTCACACATCCAACTTTTCAGCGCACATTTCCCTTTGAAAATCAACGCGTAAATAAATATACTCGGCGTGTAACTGACAGAAAAAGAAGCCTTTGAAAATATCTGAAGAGCTCTCTTCGTATCATTCCTGGCTTTTAAGCTCTCATTCAACGTTTACCTTTATGAATATTATATGCGCTTTGGCCAAGAACATTCGGAGACTCAAACGAAAAAAAAAAAAACATTTTGGTTCTTAATTCTAAAATTTAAAAATGGAAGTAACTTGGCCTTGAAATTAACTGTAAGATATCCATTCTAGCTCTGATTGCAACAACTTCGGTTCATATCGATTAAACCGATTGTTAATTTGCTGAGATTTTTCTGGAAGACGATAAAATAAAACCCCGTTTCTAATAACAAAGTCACATGATTAGAAATGGAAAGAACATACATATTTTTTTAAACCCTAGCATGTCCTAATTGCAAAAATAATCACAAGGCTAATGAATATAAAGAAGAATCGATACATAACACTGTTCTTGATTAAAAAAAACTTGATTAAATAATATGAAATTGCTCACGTTTTACTGTTGTTACACGTGAGACCATACATTATACATAATATTTACATTTATAATGCCTCTAGAAATCCAAATATTGTTGCTAAATATCAGGGCGTTCTTTTAGATATCGAGACTTATTCTATTTCTCCGTGAGTCATTGGGATTTTAAATTCATACCTACACACAAAATGACAAAGCGAGTGATAAAAACGTTAGTAACAAACAGCAATACAATAACTAAATTAGAAAACATTGACACGGCATTTACAACCACAATTTTCCTAATAACCTAGCCTAAACCGAATTAATGGTAACAACTTTAATTTAGAAATTTCGCTACACTACTCCCTCTATAGCCACGTTTCCAACGATAATTTATCAGGGTATAATTTGAATTTGACCTCTCAATGGTACAGTCAGCGTAGCCGCCATTATTGCTAATAAATTGGCTTTAAGCCTGCCACACACATGATTTATAGTGAAACATATCGTGGGATGCATTGCAGCTAAAATTTCTACGAGACTAAATTCAAATATCTCATTAGCGAATTTTGGAATTGTCATTGATTATCTTCATTCAATTTTTCTGCTGCATTGTTGCTTTTGGCATCAACAATAAACAATTCAAATAAAAAAAAAATAAGTTAAATAATAAATACATTAATCACAATCCCTTATTTTACACCTTAGTAAACTGTTTCATTGCTATGCTTAGTTTTAGCTACCTGTGACATAACTGCAGGTTTACGGTTCCAGCGATTACTGTGTGCCCAAAACTGTCTACTAATCCCAATCGACTTTGAACCATATTATTATGCTTCAGCGATAAAATTTAAATCTAATAAGGATATTTAACAGATTGTAGTAGCTTAATGTGCTGTCGTCAGTACAATCAATATTTCGCACATTAGCATCGTAATCAAGTTCTGCAAAAGAGAACCAATGATCTGATAATATTTGTCACTGAGTGAGAAGTCGGTTTACTCAAACCCTTAAGGGTTTTGAATCGTCGATATTCTAAGTGTATCAATTTTCGCTTATCATTTCGATTCCCTTTATATAAGGTTCGTTTTTAGCAATGGCCATGTGTTACGTCATATATTAGAAAAATAAAATCTAAAATGTTAATGACCTCTTTGTAAATATAAAAAATAAAATAAAACTGCACTGGTGCATCCTGCCGTTCAATTGAGTGCGACTGCGCCTGCGCCTTGCCGCGCCAATCGCGTCAATTGGATGTCCGGGACCTTGACATGACAACAGTGGCACTGGCCACTACGTCTACCTACTCAGGTTTATGCACGTGCAATTATTATAATAATGGCGAACTGTACAGGTGTGTCTCTAAATTGCTTAGCTCTATTTTCATTTAATGTTTAGTTTGAGTTTTAATGTTGACGTTATTTTTAGAACACATCAACCTACTACAATCTATCAAACCTTAATAAATTTTCAACTTTATCGCTGTAACGATTGGGAAAGTTTTACAGTTTCGGGTAGCTTGACGTGCTGGCGTCCGTACCTAAATTGGGACGTGGACTAGGTCATAAATAAAATACTTTATCATATTCATTTTTTAAAGTATCTTAAAATAATGTCAGTTTGATTTATCGTTTTGAATCGAAAACTGTTTTTATTTTTTATTGATAATTTAATCGAAATAAGTATACGGCTTGATGCGAAAAATCTGTGACGTCATATGTGGTGTTTTCATACAAATTGCATAGAGAGTAACCGTTTTTGCCAGTTCTAAAAAAGTATTGAATTTGACTAGTTGTCCGCATCCCTATTAAGTTCGTTCAACTTTGACGTCGTTGGAGATTTACAAATCGCAGTATCAATTACGAGTAATAAAAACTGCTTTTATAACCAAAATAAAATAGTAATATAATAATTATTAATAATTAAAATAGAAGTCCAGCTATAGGTCTAGCTAGGCCTTGCTGTTGATCTGCTTTTGACGTCATCAACATCAGGTTTAACAAAACTTTCAGTACAAACACTGAATTTCATTTCATAGCCCATCTATCGCCACAACACATAAGCATTGCTCCCAAAATTATAGTGTACTAAAGGGAATACCTTGATTGTGTTTATCCTTTCAATAAAACAGGCGTGATGTCATATAACATACCTAATGATCGTTCGTAGTAAATACAACATTTGTAATATAGAATTTCAATGTGTGAGTGACTGATACTTGAACGTCATTAACAACACGCCACGTATGTACAACCGCAAGTTGTAAGCGATTTTCATTAGCACCCATACAGTATGATCGTTTTACGAACTAAATGGCACGGTGTATACGTATATAGTTGAGGCGACCGCTAATTGAATTTAATGGCATGAAATGACTAGTTACACGTACCTGTATGAAAAAAATATCATTATGTTCCAGTGTTTGGAAATTATAGTTTTTTTTTTTTAATATCTGTGGAGGTAAAAATCTTATTGGTATTACAAGCTTTCATAACTTTTTAAGGTACCATCTGACAGGTCTCCATCTCTGTGTATATGATTTAAATCAGCATCCTTCTGCCCCTTATCCAATTTTATTCTGGGTCAGCGTGGCTTTTACTTCCATACTTATCTATTTTACGTCATCTCACAAGCGATCTTTGTTAAAAATATAGCTTCAATAAAATAAGTAACCCTGTAATTTCACTGTTGTCAAAATGTAACCTAATCCTGTGTTCGAAGTTCAAAAAATCTGTTGTTGTAAGGCTCAGCACGTAATTAATGGCTAGGTGAAGGTTAAAATCATTAAGCTATTGAATAACCTAGATAATTTTAGTCTGGGTAAGTGGCTAGCAGCTTTACCGCAAATGCCACTAACGATCCAGCTGGTCCAAGTAAAAGTGAAATAGATCGCTCGTTGGGATTATGGAGCTGTTGGAATTCCTGCCTGGAAATCCCGATTATATACCATTACTATTTATTATCAGGTTGAAATTTTAGGACTACATTATGCGGTCATGGTAGCGATAGACGATATACTATAAACCGCAATAATCGACATTTCATTATCATCATCAGCCTTTTTGTCTTCCCACTGCTGGGAAGAGGCTTCCTCTCACACGGAGTAGGATTGAACGTTAATCACCACTCTCAGTGCGTGTTGGTGATTCCAGTTGAAGTAACTATGGGGAGATCCTAAATCTCCCAATATCTAAGTTCTCTTCGCATGAAGGCATAAATCGTATTCAAAGTTACTTAATTTAGAGCTATACGGTTTATCCTTCTCAAGAATGTGACAGTATAAGATTATGAAGTTATTGCTTAAGCTATGGAGCAGTGCAGTACTTGTACTTTACGAGTCTCATATTGTGTCGTTTAAGCTTGAAGCTTCTATTGTTAGAATAACAAATCTTCAGATATCATAATCTTGCAAGGTATTTCTCTTCAGATGAAAGTTTTTTATTGGCACATCAACAGCAAAAATTCTTTCCACGTCCCAAAAAACTGTTTAATGTTTTTCTTTTCAAGTAAATTAAATAAGTTGTTTTCCTCTTTCGAATCAAAATATTTTACATAATTACTTCCTGGAATCAATTGACAATGTTGCTTATTTAACTTTATTTGGAAATATTTCTTGAATCCCGTTCAAGAATTTTTAAACAGATCCATCCGACTGATAACACTGATAAAACATGAATCATATCAATTATTACTCCTTCATAACAAACAACGAAGAATAAAATAAAAAAGAAATAAGGTAACGTAATGGATGTACCAGGACCCCATAACAAGAAAATGAACAACCGCTAATGAAGAAGTTTCGATTCACAAAACATTTCTGTGTACACTCGTTATTATCAACGGCAGGAACTGAAAGGCCGCTCATTTACCCCGAAATTACCAGGAGTGACGACGTGAAGGTAATTTACGAGTATTAGAGCTAGTTCAGCCTTTTGGGATCTTGGGCCTCACTCCTTATGGCCCAAAGGAGGATCGTATAGGCACGTTAAGCTGTGTACTTAGTTTAAAGGTCGATTTAGTCTGTCAGAAGAATGGTTTATGCACGATAACGATCTTTAGAATTATTAGTTGAGTTTTCAAAATTATATCGCTCGCCCCAGTAACCGCTAGGTATTGCACTCTAGATGTTCAAATTATTCAGAGTGGTTCTATTGTAAAAAATTTTCGCTGCCGCAATGATATTTTAATGTAACTGAGAGGTCATAGTGCAAGGCTTTCAGCTATTTACAAATTAAGTACAGAAAGAAGCTTAAAATAAAAGTAGCATACGTAAATGACTTCAGCAAAGCAGTAACATTAGGTAATCAAAATTTCAGCAAATAGCATAATCCAAAATGCACTACGAATCTCCTCTGTGAAGCGTTCCAGATTTTCCTTCTTTAAAAAAAAAAAAAAACATCTGAGGTTCTAAAATCGCAGTAATATATTAAGCCGTGGCTGGCTGCCAGGACGTTTACGATCATAACCTCTTACTCCGATGGCGGGAAAACAAACTACCGATATTACAGGTATGATTATTTCATTTCCAGCGCAGAAAACACCTCGAGTTCACCAAATTATAGCCATCCATCACGTTAATAAGAAAATAAACCAAGAAATATGTCATAAAATAATGCCTAATTAACATACTTTATTGTTAGAAGTATTTACAACAATTTCTTTAGAACCACGACTTAGGAATTTGAAAAGACCAACAAATGGTATAATGGCTTGAGGAGTACGATAAAAATGATTTATAAGATGGTAATTAGGGGGGACAACTAAATGCTTAACTTCGTCATTAAAGGGAGATGTTTTTGATGGGAGAATCGTTTTATTATTTTCATGCTTCGGTTTTAACGAGGTACGCCGTGTCAAAGTTAAGTGCAACGCTTGGAAGCACGCGGCTGGTTGTTTTGTCATGTTCTTCTAAACATTGCACTGTTTCAGAATGCTTGTTAAACTTGTTTTGGCATATTAGTTTGTTATAATTAGGATGTGTGTTTACTATATTTTCTTTAGTATATACTTGTTTAGTCAAATCATTGTCAGCAAAATTTTCGCTCTTATTTGGACGACTATCCAAACATAATTATATTGTTACGTAAAAAATACGGTCTGGATATTTATTGATCTCTAATCGGAAAAGAAGAATGCAACAAGTGCATGACCGGTTCGTTGCATAACATTTCGTTTTTTTTCCTACATCTTATAACTTGTTATTGTATGAGTTGTGATTTTCTTAAGTTGCTACACAAGTTTTTGCGAGAATTATGTTGTTATTTATCCTTATCTCGTCTAACACACGTTGCATCTAGTACAAGTATAATATGTTTCCCAATTAACAAAGAATAATATTTGTTTCCTATATCTTTAGCAAATATTTTGTATTCTTTGAACTAAACTAGTTCTTGTTTTGAGTTACTGAAATTAATGAACTTTCTTACTTGCAGTTTTTAGAAGAGAATTTAATTAAAATGTCGTCATTAAACTTTTCTATTGAACTTCCTCATTTGATTCCGATTCTGTAGCATTTTGCTAGCTAAGCTGATTTTTCACAATGAGAATGCACTAGTTCTTCTTAGAATTACTCAACCTTTATTCTTCTTAAAGAACGGCACATTTTCTTTATAAAGTTCTTGACGTAAACCAGAAGATATAAATTGTTGGTCTGTATCTAACTTGAGAGTTTCTCCAGGGTTGAAGAAAGATAACAATATAATATATCCTGCTCATAATACTTTATTTGTCTTGTTGTGGCAAAAACTGACTTCTAGCGATTATTATCCATAATGTGTGTTGGTCGATCGTTCATAAGGTTAAGAAATGATAAACGCGGTCGGTCTGCCGATGGGTGGGTATGCATTGGCGCATTCCTAATAGTTTTTGGAAGCTTTAAATCGGTGGGTCCCGGCTTTCATTCAAACATCTTTGACAGTCATTACGGATGGTCAGTACCCAGAACGTCTAGCAACCAGTCTTACCTAGGGGATACTGACAGTCGCTCCAGGTAAAACACTGGTTGAAGTCGACCTCAACAGAGTTGTTAAGAGGTTCGGCAGATGATAAACTCATATTTGTAAACTGTAGGCTTTCCCAAGGCAACATTTTCGGCCCTTCGCAAAATTCACACAAAATTGAGCAGTTCAATCAAGTGGAACCTCACCTAATCTTTTGAAACCATCAATTTATTGCTAAATTGTTTCTCATAAATAATAACAGGTAGGCACCAATAATGTCTACCGAATTACACATGAATATTATAACCGATATATTATTACTTACAGCTTAATTTTAAATGGCCGTTGAGAATTAGGGTCAATTTATAGGGGTCGCAGTAACGGTGGGGGCAAAGGTTAAACCATCTCAATTTAGATTGCTAGACTAACGAGCGTCCCTCTGGCCTCCAGGCTTTATGACCTATCAATATTTTTATCGCTCAGATCTTTGTTAAAATTAGATCATATCGTATCGTCAAGTTATTTAAAGATAGCTTTATTTAGTGTATAGTAGGTCAAGAATGATGACCTAGCAATGACATTTGCTCATTATTGCGTGCCATCGCTTGTGTATTTTGGGTGCTGCATGCTCTCAATCAAATTTTCAAAGACTTTTGCTGACTAAAACCTTCCCATATTCTTTTAGGGACCTTCATGTTGCGAGAGCCTTGGTATTTCTTTCGAATAATCCTGCAGTTGAAGAAGTTAACTTGTACTCCACCCACATAGAAAGGTCCATATGATATCACAATTTAGATACAGATTCAGGCTGCATAGAATTGAAACAAATTTAGAAATAACTACCTAGCTCCAAAACTAGGACTTCTATTCTTACATGAAGCCAGAACAAAATCAGCTTCAGAACGTCATGTTCAATAGCCTCGCAAATTAATACTACTAGAACAACAAAGCAGTCTGTTAAATAATAATGAATGTGAACAAAACGAAGTAATTGCCTTCAATATTGCTGCGTAAACATAAAAGGCTATTGACAAATCAAATAGCGTATGTGGACGAACAAAACAATTAGGTGTACTGTTTGAGCGAGCTCATTCCCAGGATATAGATTTTTTATTTATACAGCCATATACTATACGAGTTGTTATAACACCGAGTACTATAAAGTTGAAGAGTTGGTTTGTTTGCCTGATCGCGTTTATCTCAGGAGCTAGTGGACCCACACATCGAGGAAGGCTATAGACTAGTTTTTATCTGAAGACGTGGGTGAAGCTAGTTATCAATTAACTTTTTATAAGGGAGGATTTTTTCATTAATATTTTGGTCTATAGAAGTATTTCATGTAACTTGCGAGATGACGGCAGATAGAAGAGCGTGGAAGACAAAAATGACCTGAATGAATGCGCCGACCCCAAATAAAACTTGGGATACGGGCAGGAGGATGATGATGATGAGGAGTATTTCATAGAGCTGTCGTTACGGCAAAGGTTTGATAGTTAGTCATTTTTTGACGTCTTGGTGTTAGAAGATACTGTGTAATTAATATGAAAGTTTAAATTACAAAAATACGTAAAGAAGGATGTTCATTATTCCATAATGCCGTAAACGATACTCTTATTGCATTATGCCGTTCACACGAGACTCAATCCTAAACTATTTCAATTGAATTTCACTTCCCACCCACGGAGTTTACATCAAACTTGTGAACTGTTTCATACGAATTGATTGAAAACTGAAAACCAGTTCGCTATTCAATGGACAGGTTGACGGACATGGTAAAATTGAAAAGGTTTTTTTACTACTGAACCCTAAAATCGCGTGTTGTTTTATTTGTGCCTGGCAATACTTAAGGTTGAATTTTTTATTGTCATGTGGATAACTCGACAAAGCCTAGAGGCTCTTTTGTTGGTTCGTATCATAAAAAATGAAGAAGACATTCGAAATTTAAATTGCAATACTGCTTGTACGTACTAATGTGTTTGTTTGTACAATAAGAATTGTATGATATACATACATAAAAAATACGTAAATATTTTTTTCTAAGGTGGTTACACAAAGTCTAGGCAGTCGCTCATATTAAGTAATATATTTAGACTTAATTGACAATTCCAAAACTAGACAAGTTCACATTACCACGACATTCTTTCACAGATTACTCACATCTGTGAAGGATAATTCTAAATGAAAATGTTCACAAACAAATGACTATCTGAAATTACCAATTTGCTTACCAATCAAATGGTCGTACCTTCCTTTTATGAAAATGGACGTAAGTACTCTATATTCTATAGTAGGTATATATAGGTAGTGTGATGATAGTTCCCACCTCATTTCGACAAGTTTCCTCATCCTTAATAGATCGTTATGAGTCTACGGAGTCCATTAATCATATCCTTGAGCTAGTATACGTACGTAATAGACAACGCGGCTGACTCACTATATAAGTGAATTATTGTAGATGACAAACACCTAGCCGATATACAACCTGTTTTTCTTCCATTAACGGACTGGCGCCAATATTTATACCTTCCGTTTGTAAATATTGCGATATTTTTTTTCCATTATTGGAATCTAAATTATACTTATGAGAGTAGCTTCTACCCATTCCTTTTTGTAAAAGGTTGTTACGGGATTTTATTTTTGTCAGCGAATGTTTTTTTGGAATCGGTCCAGAACTTCTAGGGATTTATCTTCTTTATCCATATAAATATAGATATATTGCTATTATGTCTGTGGTCTTAGGGGAAAGGGGTCACTAAGTTCAAGGATACATGACCAGGATAGCTGTTGTCCATATCAATAAATTAAGTTCTGTGGGGTTTTAATTAATTTGTCTTGGTCAGCCAATGAATTGTGATTTGTCTGTTAACGTTACTAGGTTTCTGCTTTAATATAATTGGTAATTTGAAGATATGGTACCAGCATGCAGCACATTAAATAGATTCAAAACTACAGAGAGTGATGAGCGAGTACAACAGCAATCTACCAAAAATTGGATTTTGTCAAATGATTACAAGTTAGATAGAAGATACTAGTTACTACAATATTCTAGGAACGATCCTAACAAAAATGGAAAAGCGAAAAGCTTCTTAAGACAAATTCTTTAATACAGCCTTACCAGGTACCATTGCTCGGAGCGAATACAACGCATCAAACTTTGACTGTCAGTTGCAGATTCACAAACTACATACGATGAAATCTCGTATCTCGGCAACATGAAACAATTAAAGTTACAGCTTGTTAATGAGTACCCGGTGCTAAACGTCTACATACAATATCTTTAGATGCAGGAAGGTCGTATCTAAATTCAAATCATACAGCACATACGCCCTTTCTTATTAAGGTGGTATTATACTTATGACATGTCTTGGTCTAATATGTATGACAACTTGCGGATCAAAAAAAAGTATCGAAAGTATTTGCATCACGTACAATTTCAATGACTATTTGTTTGATAATTACTTATGAAAGTACGAACCAAACTTAGGCTAAAATATTTGATAATTGTAATGGAATGAATCCAATGAAAAATGAATCCCACTCTAAGGAACATGCATCTTCACATACAGAGAAAGATTTAGCGAGTGTCACCTTGCTCAAGGCGGAGGCAATTTCAGATTTTAAATTCCAGGTTTCTTCAAGATATTTTCCTTTGCCTTAGAAAATACATAAAAATTTGGAAAATTACAATGGTACTTAACCAAGAATAGAATCCGAACACTCGTACTTAAGAGGCAAGTGTTTACCACTATGTCACCACGACTACACATGTACTGTCAACCACATAACCAATTAACTGAGTCATGGTCCCCATGACGCATCGTAGTTTCCTCGTAACACAATTACCGCTGAGTCTTGGTGGTTTACCACTATTTTATATGTATGAATACATAGTTTAATTAGATACTGTTATAATTATATTAGGTGATATTACAAAGCTGAAGAGTTTGTTTGGTTGAACGAGGTTATCTTAAGAACTAATCGACCGATTTGAAAAAAATCTTTCAGTGATAGATAGCCTGTTAATTAAGGAAGGCTTTATATCCAGTCTCATGAAGTATATTACGCGAGTCGTAGGTAAAACCGATGACAGAAGTAATTAGGTTGTAAATATAAGCTTCAACGTTGCACCATTGAACTTTGGTGAATGCAAAAGATATTTTTCTACGATTTGACTGCATGTAAAAGTTTCAGAATTTCACGAATTAACAACTGCAATCCATTACCATTTCAACCGCAGAAATCTGGGAAATAATAGCCTTAAACAAAACAATAACAAAAGTTTGGAATAAACATAAATTTAAAGGCAAGCTCTCACGGTTTTCAACTTTCTTTCCACACATTACATGGAATTTATTCAAGAGCGAACAATTTCAACTTTTCTTCGGCATTCGTTTGTTTTTTTTTTAACGTTCCTTTTTTCTTTTTCTCCACCCTTATGAAGTTCGCGTTTATTGTTTCATTCCAATTTGGGCTGGCCTTTGTTAAAGTCACCAAGTCGTTTTCGAAAAACATTTGTAATTCGGATCTTGTGAAAAGTTTTCGTAACAAAATACATATGTAGGTATGGTAGTTCTTCTGGCTATTCCTAAAGTCCGAAAAGTACTACGTTAAGCATCTAATATATAGGTAAGACATGAAGAGTCTTCTAGTATGAATTATAGACAGACCTTGCGAAAGTATTTTTCATTTCTTTTTTTTTGTTCAATATTGCCGTAGTTACGGATAATAAGTTATTACAGGAGGTGTATGTACAGACGCCAGCATATCAAGCTACAAGAAACTGACAAATTTTCCCAATCAACTTTGAACTATATGCGTCAGCGATAAAGTTGTTGATTGTAGCAAGATGATGTGCTGGCGTCAGTAATAAAAAAAAAAACAAAACAATTATGCAGATTACGTGCATCTATTCAATTAAATACAAATACCTAAATGATTAAAATAACGTTGATAATGGAGAGCATGGGCGTTGTGCATTCAACAATTATTTAAAAACCCAGCGAAACTTAGTAGGTACCACCTTACAGTTGATTCTTTAATATTTTTTGTTTTTAAGTAATATTTGTTTATATACATTTCAAGCATTTGTTTTCTCTACGTAAGATCAAACCAAGTACTTTAGAAATATTCTTTTAAAAAATGCGTCATTGTTTCAACTGCTCTCGACAATTACGCTCGGCATAATATTCATCGTCTCATTTTTCATATTAAAGAATATAATACTGACAAATAATATAGACACGTAAATAAGTAATTCTACTACATCGACCTCTGCCCTTGACACTTGATAGTATTTCCGAAGAAATCTAATAAACGGGTTTTCGCCGTAACATGATGTAAAAGATTGTTGATTGGAGAAAGCCAAGGGCTTTCAGTTGACAATCCTTTTGGGACTAGGGACAACGGAATTCAACTCTTAACTTTATCTGGGTATTATTATAGGGACTTACATGTTCATGATTATTTTTTATATTTGTATTTACTGTAGTAAAATATAGAGGTAGATTGGTGAGACTTTCTAAAAAATATGCAAAAGCTACAGTCACGAAAAAAAAAATTTAAATCGAAATTAATCAGATCTTTTATTAAAATAAAATTAATAACGAACGTTTTGAAATTAATTACTATTTTAGCGTCATCGAATATTTTATTCGATGACGCTAAAATATTAACAAATTCTAATAGCATTTGAAAGTAACAGTAAACTTTTAGTCGACATAATTTATATTTAAAAACATTTTAAATTAATATTTATAATTTCTTTCATTTATAATATGCAGTCAACTATGTCAATTATTATAAATATGTATATACAGACTATATTTACAAACTTAAAAAAAGCTATATTCAAAAAAAAAAAAAAAATTTGTCCCTTACAAATTAAAATTAAATTAATGCATCGAAAAAATCATCCGCAATTTCTTTCATTAATTTTGTTTTAATTATTTTTTAAGTTATCATAAAAGTATATATTCTTAATTAATTTTATTTATTTTGAACTCCTGCATTAAAATAAGTCAATAAACCAATATATACACCAACCCTTAACAATAGTAGGTACGACAATACCAAAATATACAACCTGCCTCAAGAAAAATAGAAACTTTTTGGTACAGTGACGTGTAATAATAGTAGATAGACATTTAGCAAAACTTAAAAGCGATTTTTTGGTGGTGGAAAATGGTGTATACTTTGAGATAAAACTACCAAAATGCTATGCTAGCGAAACCCTTCTTTGTTAAGCAATGCAACAAGAATAAATCGCTATTTGAATTTTGCTAAGTGGATACAATATTATTCCTCGTGACTGTACCTAAACTTCTTCGTTTCAACTGCGGAACCTGTTTGCATAGAACGTGCGCTTACGTAAGACCCGTTAAGGTCGACCAGCCTTCGGTATTTGTAAAAACTGCAAACTGCAATAACGACCTTATGCCCTTGACATAAGGTGCATTATATCTAGATATAGGTTTAGTAGTATTTTACGATGTTTACGTGAGTAGTTGCATATGTGTGTCAACCATATTTAGATGTGTCGGTATTTTGTAGTAGAGAAAGTGATAGAGCCATATCGTGAATTAATGAAATCAGTCTATTTATACTTTTACTAGCTCGAATTTTGATGATTTTGCTTATTTGAAATTAGAATTATTACTATGTTGTTTTGTAAAGATAATTTTATTATTACGAGCATCGTTGTACTAGGTATGCATTGATTCATTCATGTTTTGCATATTTGATTTTTTTTTATCGATAATATAAGGAAAATGAAGTATATGGCTTGGTGTGAAAAATCTGTGACTTCAGTTCTTATTTTCAAGTATTTGGCATAGAAAGTAACCGTTTTGACAGTGCATTAAAAGTACTGAATTTGACTTGTTGTCTACTACCGTATTGTACTAACACAGTTTTTTTTTTATATATATTCCAGAACAAACATAATGTCAAATAATTCTTTGTTAATTATAAGACAACAATTGAAAGTACATTTAACAGGTCACAATAAGACTTTACATAGATTTTATCATTTCTATCTATGGGAACATTTTCGACTTTCAAAATCGCGCTACTTTAAACAACTTTCTCGGGGAAAGATTGAAAACTTTTGGGGGAAAGTGGATGAGTTTTCCAAAGCGAGGCCACTAAGTCGCTACAATCTCTAACATAATGACTGTAAGGCAGAATACGTTCCGTTTAAGGAAAAACCTTATCAAACAGCCGGAATAAGAAAAAGTTAAAAGATTACCTTTTAAGAAGTGATTTGTGGGGAACGTTATATTTTTTGTTGATAGGTTTAAGTATATTTATGAAAAGGAAAAACCATGCTATTAATCCATGTCATCTTCTCACTTTTAAGTATTACGCTTTAAGAAAACTCATTTTGGAAAAAGTGTCGTTCCTATACGTACATGAAAATAAGTAAATAAAAAAGTTGAATTAAAACAAAATGTTGATGCTATTTCGATAAACGATGACATATCGTAAAATATATCAACTTAAAAATAAATATAACGACTTAAATTACATGTAAGTCCTGTCTATCTATACTGATATTATGTATGACGTCATTTCAACAGGCTTAGCATGGCGATTCTATATCTATTCTATCAATAAAAAGAATGTCAACATGTCTTCTGCCCCATGGCGTGACCTGTCAACTCGCATATAATTAGGTACTTGTAGACTTATGTCGATCGAAGAAAAGAAAAATTTCTTCGAGAAATGTCAAAAAAAGTCTTACGTCAATCTGTCACTTTTCTGTCATTATGTCCATTCTCCGGTAGACAAAATTTGTTTCTACGGATGTCATGCTAAGCCTGCTGTAGAGACATTCTTTTTAGCTATACATATATAAACTTATGGTCTTTCATACAAATTCATCCATGCATCGTTTCTTTGGATATTAAGTAAGTACTAAACTTTATAAAACGGTACAAAACTTGCTAGACTAAAATTACGTAGACCACTCAATGAGAAGATTAATTAAATAATTCCGAAGCCGCTTCGAGAGATTCGTACGTGAACTTTTTCCATTTAGATTTCAATTTCGGATTAAAATTATGGAACTGAAATTTTCCGAGCGAAAAAATTAATTGGGGCCTCACGCTTGTATGATAACTGTCAGTTTTGTAAGGATTTTATTTTGGTTTAAACGTTATTTGGTAGCTGTAGTAATACTCATTTTCAATAACAGTTTTTATTTTCGGTGAACCATTCAATTCAATGAAAATTAAAGTAACAATATTTTATTGAAAACGCACTTTTCCTATTTTCCTATGTACTGAATTCACGCTAAACACACACTATATTTTAAAGAAATATTAATAAATTTAAAGTTAAATTTTTGCCCTCATTCCAAAACCTAGTCATAATAATGGCGAAAAGTAGAAAATTTCAACAGTCCCGTGATGACCGTACTGGGAATCGATTCCGTGGCACACTATTCAACAGGCATGGTGATCATTGTGCCAAAAGTGTCGTCACATACACCTTTGAAACAGGGTACCCGATGAAAAATATTCAAATCCATTGAAATACTCCGTGAACTAAAAGCAAAAGAATGTAACCAGCTCCTTACACTAAAGGGATGACACACACATCAAGAATAAAAGGCAACACCTTTACCATGTGACGTAAGCGTATAAGCCCTTATACTTCTCCTTGATTGGCCCAAATCACATACTTTTGACATTTCAGACCCTTAATATAAAGATTCAACGAATAGGTCGTAAATAATTGTGCTGGGACCAATCAAGTGTCATTTTATGTGACCTTTAGAGACAATAATGTCATAAACCTTTCGTAGGGTCAACGAGGGTCTAATGACCCGTAAATAAATAATAATAAAACCAGACTACGGCTTGCTTTCTCTTGAACAAGAGAGTAGTGGTTCCTTAGTGTCAATTTCCCTTATGGAGGTGATAATTGCTTTGTCAAATGGCTTGGTTTGTCCCAATATTGAAAGCTACTTCTATCGTGATTGCAAAAATCTTAACTTCATGAAGAAGCTGTGTTTTAAAAATAGTTTCGAACTATAATTTCAACAAGAAAATAAGAGACTTCATCATCATCAGCCTTTATATCGTCCCACTGCTGGACACAGGCCTCCTCTCCCACGGACAAAATCCTTCTCCGAGCGTTAATTACCACACTTGCTTAAACCGGGTTGGTGATTTAAGACTTTTTACTCCAGGTTTCCTCGAGATGTTTTCCGTCACCTTTATCAGTCAGTGGTGTCCAAGATAAACTTAAAATGTTCGTATAACGTAGAAAAGTTACACTGGTATTTGCCTGACCTGGAATAAAATCCACACTCTTATACTCGAAAGTCTAGTGCTTTAACCACTAGGCCACCACTACTTTAAGATACTTAAATAGATTTAATTTACCTTGAATATTCCTATAATTACTGCTAACAAATTCTCTTTACCTCACCAAGCAAGCGACGAAGCTCTCACATGAGCCTCACATATGTAAGTACATTAAATAAACAAAACTTAATTTTACTCAACACGTAGTTTCGTGTCTGAGTTAAACTCAATTTGCAATTCGAACATTGTATGGCGCCTCGTATAATTGCCACCAATCTTAATAAAACAGTTGGGCAGGTGTGAAAAATTAACCGCGCCCGGACGTTCATTCGGTGCAACGGGTCGGGGCGACCATCTGCTCGCGCGGGTTAGAAGTGCATCACTTTATTACATTAATACTTTCATTGCGGATGATTCACTATGTCGACTTTTGCGGGTTAAGAATTTGTTTTTTAGATGTTCTTATTTTGAAATTGTTCTTGCTGTTCCATTGTTTCTACTTTTATTGAGCTGTGACAAACAGTTGCTTTCACTGGGATTTTTATAAAAATAAAAACTATGACGTCTCAGATTTTTCACATCAAAACTGTACACTTATTTTGCTTATATCTATCAAAAATGGAATTGGTGAATTTTTCAATTAATTTGTCAGATGAAATTCTAGCACTAAATGGGGGCATGATACGATATAGTTCTTTAACTAGAATTATGTAAAATTAATGCTCCAAGTAAGTAAACTACCTCGACATTTGTGAGACATAAATCACGAACTTCTCCAAGAGACTAAGTAAATCTACATACAGTTAAGCGTACTTCTTCTAAAGTAGTTCTGTCAAATTAGTACAGTACAGTAGATCAGGACATTAAGCTTCCCGGAACTGTCAAATTTTCCCAATCAACTTTGAACCAAATTCTTTAGCGATAAAGTTGAAAGTCTAGTGAGGAAATTTGGCAGATTGTAGTAGCTTGATGAGAATCTTTATAATCTTTACCATGTTCAAAGTCCTTGATGGCTCTGTATGTGTGAGTTTAAATAATGTATATAATATAATATGTATTTATACAACTAACTACCGATCACAGTATTACAGGTTAATTATCATCTTAGCCATGACACGCTCACAGCAACAGTCACGCAGGCATAGTATTTACAACAATAATTACATAATTGTACAGTTAGGTATATATGTATACGTAGTATAATAATTATAATATAATCTAGATTTTAATTAAAATTCCAGTTTATATCCGCATTGACTGAAGTACTCGAGATTATGGGCATGGCGTTAGTCTTTTGTTTTTAAGTGAGATCTGTATAAGGCTATAACTATGCACACACACATTCATATACTCGAAGATGAATGTGTTTTGGACACCATTCACTATTCGTAAATTTCGGTTTGAACAGGCGTTGTCTTAAGTAGTCTATTATCAAAAGTTGTATCATCATCCTGCCCTTATCCCAAATTTTATTTGGCGCAGCATGTTTTTCCTTCCACACTCTTATTTCTGCCGTCATCTCACAAGTTAAATTATTTCTAGCCATATCAACTTTCACACAATCCATCCATCGGTTCTTTGGTCGTTCCCTTCCTCTATATCCATCCACAGTCATGCTCATGTATGATTCGTCTTAAAATTGCAATGGCCCTTTCATATTTCAAGTGTCAGATCGTACCATTTTAACAATTAAATATTAAGAAACCAATCTTTAACACGTCTAAACCTATTGGATTTGAATTCGATATGTAAATCGATTGTCACATATTTATCTATACTTATATTCTAGAGGAAAAAGATATTTTTGATTGTTTGTTTGACTTGAATACATAAACTCACTAGATACTTAAACTACTTCACCGATTTGAAAAATTCTTTCACTGTTTTTTTTATATGACTACTTGCAGTTCAGCCTAGGAGGCTGCGTACTGCTTAACCGGACTTTCCTGTGGACACCTAGCTTATATAAAACTTAAACCTAAAACGACAGCGCTGAGGGCACCCCCTGTGGGATTAGGACCTCGGCTCAGGGCGTCGTTGGGGGGAGGACAGCAAAGGGACGGGCTGGATCTGATTGTAATTTTTATTACGGACTTTTTATATGCTCAGCTCGCGGGCTGGCTCGATGTGCTAGGGACGGGAGGACTAGAGTCGTTATTATCGGGCTGTCGCGACGGACTCTACTATCCCCGTTGAACATGGACTATGTTATATACGGGAAGAAGATCCCCGGTGACACAGGAGATACCACAAGAATTTGCTAGTATGTTTACATAATGCTTTAAGATACCTAACGAGCATGGGAAACAGTAGTTAACCCAATGGGTTTGTTAACATTACTCAGTACAAATGACAATGTTTTCAACTTTATATGTCAGACTACAAGTAGGCTTTGGCACTGTTCGTCAGACCGTTAACCCCGATACAATAGGACAAATGCATTAACATTGTGTTCATGTCTCCTTGACCTATATGTCTTCAGTTCAGAGTAACTATTTATTTGATTGTTTGATTATTAAGGATTTATTAATCGTTGACTGTTGTTTGTTTATTATTTAGGCGTGATCGCAGAAGTGCTTTAAGGCACCAGTTACTCAAGATAAAGTATTCAAGTTCGATTCCAGGCAAGTAAAAATGTAACTTTTCTAAATTATGTTCTTTTTAAGTGTATTTTAGACAGCAACGACTAAGGTGAAGGAAAACATCTTGAGGACACCTGGACTTAAAAGTCTGGAATCGCCGATCCGGCTTGAACAAGCGTGGTGATTAATACTTAGGTATTCCTTCTCTATATAAGATGAGCCAGAAGAGGCTTATATTCTGCAGTAAGACATAACAGGTTGATGATGTATTGTTATTGACGTGGTAATATATAGATCCTTTAGACTAAGTTCATATTTATAATTACTTTAGCTACCGCTGTATATACTATATATCTATAAATCATTCTTATGTATACATAGGCCAGATCACTCTATCTTGTGAATAATATTTAATTAATTGTATTAGGACCAGTTTCACAGGTTACGGTAAGCCACTATCTACCAGATAAATTAAAAAATGGAACAGAATTTGTATGAAATTATCTGCCAGATAAACTTTCTGGAACTTATCAGCAACCGGTGAAACTAGCCCTTAATTTAGTAAATTAATAGTAAAATATAAACCGAACAGAAACTTATACTCGTAGTTTAGAATACATGGAAACAAAAAATAAAATATTTACCTTCAGTCTTTCAAAAATGCATTATTGCAAACCATCGGTATGCCTTTACAAGCCTACTATATAATTTATAGACGAAAACAATTATTAACCAATACATAATTTAATGCAGGCATGTTAGTTGCTATCATTGATTAATAATAAGCTAATAAATTATGACACTGATGTTGATGACGCATGCCTCAAACATGTCAGCGATCATCGCTAACGACTAATGTTCTCATTAAATATAACAAATTAACGTGTATTGACACGCTTTGTTGCTATTTAGGGAATGTACCAGGTGTTAGTTTATCGCTGATGAAGGATGGGTTTCTGATCTGCAATCTAGTTCGCTTTTAAGGACCAAAAATCACAATACTAGTGTACCATATTTTTACAGGTTATCTAGAACATGCAAAGGATCATGTTTACTACAAAAGTAATGAAAAAAACATATTTTATTAAATTTATCATCACAGTCGCCAAATTGTACGCATAACGCCGGTCTCTATGAAGGCGCTCGATCGTTGATACCTAGGTCATTAAACATTTTTTGTGGTGAAAATGATCCTTAGCATATACTAGATGATCTGTAATAATATGGTGGACTAGTATTGTTAGACCCTACATAGTGTTCGTTTGCTTGATCGCGCAATCTCAGGAACTACTGAATCGATATAAAAAATATATTTTAGCGTTGGATATTCTTTACCCGTGTAGTTCCGATGGGACTAGTTAAATATTATACTTTGAAATCTAAATATGTAAATAAAAATTTAGTTAGAGTACCTATATTGAAATAGTATTACCTAGTACCTAAGATTAAATTTTGAAGCCTTACAAAATAGTCCATCTACATTTTATGTACTCATTCCCAAAGGAAATTAAATTACACTAGCCTATTTAGAGCGTGTAGAAGCACTTAGATTTAATAATGTTTCAACCGAGATGTGCTTATCAATTGAGAAATATAAAATCTAACATAACCATATGACGTTTTTAGTCATAAGAGAATCTGTTAGCGAATGTACAGATACACCAACCTACCTCAATCTGTCAATTTTCTTTAATAGGTTTTCGACCTTATTACAATATCTCAAGGTTAATATTCGATTGCTAAAATTTGTCCAAAAAGTTTACCTGGTGGCGTTTTTAATGTTGTGATTTACAAATTAATCACCAATCCACAATAATCAAGCTTCATTTTAACACTGCTATCATACCTATTTTATCAGTCAAAGACGAGGGAAAATAAATAGACCGATAATGAGGTACCTTACAGCGGCCATATTGAATTTATTGAATCATTTTGTCCAAATGAATTCCATCTTTTAATTTAAACATCATTACTTGTTCTCCCGCCTTATTTCACTCTTGATTTTCGTTACGTTTCATTTTTATTCTGAAGAGGTTTTATTTAAAAATGGGTGGTCGTTTGTGATAAGCCTGTTAAAAATATATAGAAGCTTTTTGAATTCAGAATCAGCGCAAAAAATGAAATATTCAGATTTTTCGAATGTTTCAAGTAAAAATACGAAACCCTTTTTATTGGAAATCAATATTAAAAAATTACGGATAAATTTAAAAATGGATCAGCATTTTCGTACCAGTAGAAATATGAAAATTAAATTTAAAGCATAGTATTATCATGTTCTACTTTTGAAGTCCAATTTTTTTTTGTGACGTGCTTTAAAAACGGTTTTATTTAGGTGCATATAGTGCCTGCTAAAGCTAATCATAGCATCAATGGAGAAGGCATCAGAGGCATTTTTAGAGATCAAAATACAGGCCAAAATCCCTAAAATTCAATATAGGAGATAGGTATTCCTTCACCGACTATTCCATATTTAGAGTGTTCCAAATCTGTCACTTGCAGAGGAACCACTACAAAAATATAGAATCGATATAGAAGAGACGATAATTGTATACCTATATGTTTCACATACATTCACTTTTGAACCGCGTTTTATACTGAAGCCAGCGCACCAAGCTACCCTAAAGTGTAAAATTTTCCTATCAACTTTGAACCATATGCTTCAGCGGTAAAGTTGAAAATGTATTAAAGAAATTTGACAGATTGTAGTAGCTTTGCTAGCGTATTAAAAAAAGTCAGTCAATAATTATAAAATACATCATATTAATATTTTATTATCAAATTGTATACCTAGTAATTTTTGACATAAAGAAATTCCTCAGAAAAGTTCAACCTTTGCCTTAAAGAAAAAATCAAACATACTTATATTTATGAAGCGAGTTTCTCCCCATAAAGAATCCCATATACTAAATACGTTAGACACGACCTAAAGAGGTTTCGTCATCGACACGAATATGTTAAAATAACAAATGGTTGCCTTATGGCGCGTGTGCACCATAAAAACAGTTAAATAACCAGTTTTCACAACTATAAGAAAACGCTCATATTAGAATTTGCTCATATTAATTTAAGTTACCTATAATTTGAATTTGCAAAAGTAAATAACGTACAATAAAAAGACAGAGAATATTCAAATAATTATTAGGCAGTCAGATAGGCAGATTGATACTCAGTTGCACCCGGTTAGACTGGAAGCCATTCCCAATATAATAGTCATTTAAAGGCTAGGCCGACATAATATTTTAGTACAGATACATTTCAAAATTAAATTTGGTACAACGCAGATTTTCGCTCCCAGGTACCTAAAACAAATGCACATCACACGAAGGACGTACCTAGAATATGTTGTACAGTTTGAAACTACGACACTGACACATACATATGTCAGCATTACTAATTAGCACACACGAGGCTTGATCCACGAGGACTGAGTTAAACGAATTACGTCCCAGCGAGCGTGAATCACTTTTAATTAGGCATTTCTTCTTGCCCTCAATAATTCAAGATGTAAAGCAATTTTGTATACATAGAAAAATCGTATAAAAATGTGATATACAGATCATATAAATGCTTAACGCAAGCTCTCTTTTCCATTTCCTTATAGAAAATACATATTATACGAAAAACAATAAGTATACAAATAGGGAGCTCGGCCACATTCGTAGGATAAAAATTATATTATCAATAAATTACATAATAAACACTAATTTACAATATATTTCAATATGATTCAGAATATAACAGAACAAAAGAGGTCAATAAGTAAAGGAAAGTGGCAAACAATATTGCAAGAACAGGAATTAGCAGACTTTTTATTTGACAAGCAATCAACATTCAGATATCGATTATCCAAAATATAAAATAACACCTTTTTCCCCATAGTTTTATACGCGTCCCCTGGAAACTATTACCCGTACCCAAATAAGATATAACCTATATTATTTAGGCTGAATGTATCTTTTCATTAATTTTTGAAATAGGCACAATAGTTTTTGAGTTTATTCATTACTAGCGACCCGCCCCGGCTTCGCACGGGTACAATGCTGATACTAAATACACTACAGAAAAACTCAAACTTAAAAATAACAGTACTTCCCCACTATTTAATGGAAGTTATTATACACATAAACCTTCCTCTTGAATCACTCTATCTATTAAAAAAACCGAGTCAAAATCCGTTGCGTAGTTCCAAAGATTTAAGCATACAAAGGGACATAGGGACAGAGAAAGCGACTTTGTTTTATACTATGTAGTGACAAACAAACACACGCAAAATAAAAACTTTTCCTTCCTTTAATATAACAGTGTTGATAACCAAAAAACAAATGCACATCAAATGACCACGTACCTATACACAATACAAGATGAAACTACGACAGTGACAAAAGACAGTGGTAATTATACCACACGAGGTCTGTGTTAAACAAATTATGTGCCCAACACCGTTCGTGAATCACCGTTCATTAGATATTTCTTCTTGCCCTCACTAATTCAATTATAGGGGCATTGGCATGTGTACTGTAATATGTAGGAATAAGAATAGATAAATAGAAGATCCTTTTTTATTATCGTGGTAAATCATTAAATGGGGTCATTTCCCGCTGTGGGTGTAGCTGGAATGACCTTCTGACAGTGACAGTAACGATTCTTACTGATTTAAACCCACTATGTTCCTTCTGTAGGTCTTTGCGAGCCAGGCCCTCGGTATCTCTTGCGAAAAACCCGCAGCCCCGGCAGAAAATATAGAACAACAACACTACAAGTTAGTATAAGTATGCAGGTGAATATGACTTTGCTATCGATCCGATATTAGTTTATATTTTATGCCTCGTTGGTCTAGTAGTCGCATAGCATGACTTTCATAATATAAGACTGAAGGAATAGACAGTGCACCTGCGTCTGCGCAAATGCTCGTGCACTATAATAAGTCCTACGCAGTTGGCTGATCTTTTTAGAGAGAACAGCCGCCGTAGCCGAAAATAGGTCTGGACGCCGTCGTCATTTTTCATAGTCTTTAGTGAAAGGTACCTAATAAACAAAAGTTATTACTCCAATAGTATTATATTATATTTCTAATACGTAACCTTATAAAAATAAAAATTACTTAAAACTAATTAACTATAAGTACCTCGTAAACATAAATGACTAAAAAGCATAAAAAAAGTCATCCCCATTGCTGTCTACTGGGAGCGTACCCGTTGTATGGCAATGCTTATTCTCTGACCAAAGAAACCTTATTGTTACAGTTGAAATAGTCTCCAAACATAAGACACAAGCCTCACACCACATAGCTACTTTAATTTTATGCCTAGCCACAAATCCCACCACTTCACCTGTCCCAACCACTAAACCAAAGAGAAAATCGCCGATAGCTCGCGAAAATTATTCAAAAATACACAGCTGTGATCGACGTGCGTTTTGACGGGGTATCTGTAATCTAATTTGAATTCAGGTCCACAGCGTGGCACGTGTATTGGGTCATCCTAAATGAGTGGTTCCCTACTACGAGTTGTCGATATTATGGAACTTTAAAAGGAACTTTGGATGTCATTAATTACTCGTACCAGGTATCTTCTACCCAGCGATAACACATAGTAAGTGGTAGATGGTTGAATTCATTTTTACCTTATTTATAAATGGTGGTCTTAAAAAAGTACCAGTTTTAGTGCCAGGTTTAATCTTGAACAAACTTATTGGTCCAACCCTAGAACTTAACCCGGTAGGTACTTATTAAAACCATGTCTCATAATAATCTTAGGAGTAGCTTTTATTCAATAAAAAGACAAATAAATTGCTGCTGAACGATGTCAAATTAATAATAATAATTATTATGCGCCTCAAAAATACCATCCTCGTTCATATACTTAATAGAAATCAATGGTAGCTACAATAAGACGAATACTTACGACAAATACAAAAATTTCAACACTTATTATTTATATGCACACAACACTAGTTATTTATTTGATAAAATTATGATTAGTCTGTACTCTGAACCTACCTTCTTGCAATTATACCAAATAAAACATAACAAAATGACCCTAGAGTTTATCATTCAGTTTAGTTTATCAACATTTATTCTTAGCAATTTTACGTCTAACTAAGTACCTACTTTTCAATTCAAATTCTCAGCTTACATCTTTTAGACTTAGGATCATAGTCCCCTTGGTTATGCACCGTGAGTATATACCAAATGAACCGAACAAACAGTGAGTGAATACCAAAGTCCCCCCACTCCCCCTCCCATAACCGAAGCACCATACAATGTCAACATTCATTCATTACGCAACGAGACCTCGTCAAGAAAAATCGCTGCGTTTCTAAAACAGGTTTTTTGGCTACACATTTGTACTCTATTGTGACAGCAATAAGGATGAATATCGATTGGCAATATAAGTAGGACTGGACGTAAGTTCGCGTTAAGTTATTACGACATTGTGCTAATGGTGTATGGGAGCAAGCCTGCAGTTTTTATAGTATTATGGTTTTATTACTAGATTATTGTCAAGATTTTTTTCATACTTGTCTGCAACTTGATTTGTGCGTCATTCTGCTTAAATTATATCACGGCTTAGGAAAAAGATTGAAACATGGTAGCTTACGGCCTATGGTTAAGGAAAATAACAGGAAAAATTATCATAAAACAATTAGTTATGTGCGCCTAATGAAAAATCTGTTATTCTTACGTTTTTTCTAATTAGTTCATCGTCTAAATAAATTATATTTTAATACTTTAAATATATAAGGTTATACCTAAATAAAATATCATGAACAATTTAATTACTATAACAAAACATCAAACACAGCACTGTAATCAACACAATGTAATTAAATCAAATCGATTCTGGATTTAAAAACAATATACATTCTTTCCTCACTTAAAAACTTAGTAAAACCTCACCTCTTTTCGAAGTTGGTGCTAAACAAAACTCAGCAATCTCCAAAACTACTCATTATCGAGCGAAAATGCACCAGCCGCCCATGAACTTGACGTAAATTCGTTGCTATAGCAATACTCTCCCAGGGAAAACGACCCCTAGGGAATTCACATCCAAAATACGCAACGCAATTCCAAAACCAATTTTTTAAAATACGAAAAAAAATAACTGAACACTAATTTAAAAAAAACAAGCACCTCTCTAGTTCGGATAAATACACAATTCGAATAAAATTTTGAAATTCGAACGCTATTTTTTTTTATTCGCGTGACGGACGCGCGTCTTCGCGGCGGTACGGAGCGCACTACGTAATGTCAGCACAATCGGCACATGTGCGGGCCGTAGTAAGGCCGCGTCTACCTAGCCAGCACTTTTCCTGCAGAGATATGATTGTTTTGTTTTCTTTGCGAGCATTCCTCTTTTTTATAAATTGTCTTATAAAGCCAGCTTGATGCGTATTTGTTTTTTTTACGTATTCTTTATTAGCTTTTTGCTCTACTTTGTAGTTTAATGAATTACCTATTATTAGTTTATGAATTTTGCAAAAAAGTACAGATTAATTAGAAGTACCTATCTTTCTAATAGCAGCATTTGAATATTGTTTAGACTACGAAGGAACCTGCTAATCAGTATTCGACTATCCGCGCGCGTACGATGAAAGTGAAAGTATGTTGTGTCATTCATGATCGTAGAAGGTTGCCCGGTAACTTGCCGTTCAAAAGTGAATCTGCTTTGATAAGCTCTTAGTTTAAACTTTTTGAGTGGGACTGTTTTCTATTTAAACTTAATATTTGTAAAAATAGCGTAACGTATGGTGTATGATGTATGTATGTAAAAGGTATTTTTTTATAGAAGTATTTATTAATGTGTTTATTATATAAATTGAAAATACACATTTTACGGTTACTTGCAAAAAAAGTCGGAAATTTGTATATTTTTTTCATTTTGTGTGCACTAACCCGACATAACTATTGAAAGTCAAAAATATTATCAATACAGCTAATTAAAATCACAATTAAATATTAGATACTTTAGTTAAAATAAATATTTATTTTCATCTAAAAATAAAACGTAAGGAAACTCACACAACTGTGCACAAGCCTTAACAAAGTGCGAGCGAGACAGCATTCCAGCCGGGGTTGTACATCCGCTTTTCTCGGCGTTATGTAAGCTACGGCCCTGGAGCCGGGCAATCCCCTCCCCGCGCATCCCCCGACACCCCTCCCCGGGGTACGTACGTACGTAGCTGGGGTGAGAGCCTTATAAGTGTCAGTTTTGGCTGATGATGACGTCAGATGATTCTTGGCGCTTGTTTTGGTTGATCTCGTGGGGTCGCCTGATTTTGGGTGAAGGTTATTTAAAATTAAGAATCAATAGGGAAGGTTTTGTTGTGTGGTTCAATTTTTTATTGGTGAGACAAAACACTATCACAATATAAAAAATGTCTATAAATCGTTTAACTAGGACCTACTGCTGATATAAAAATGTACTCTCTTCATTTTATACGTATCCAAATTACTTCACCGCCAACAATGAAAACACAATACCTTTAATCATGTGTAACGAACCCACACGTTGTAAATACTGTAACACTAACCGCAGAGCACGGCGCTCTTGCTGAAAAACAGTTTCAAGCTCGCTTGCTAACAGGTACGCTTTGTATTAAGGATGTAACGAATATAATCTAATCGAATAATTCGAATATTTTATTTATTCGAAAATATCGGGACCTTAATTTTTCCTCTTTTTTATTGAACGTGAGGTGTGTAATGCGAGGTTTTTGTATAATATGGGTTAATATTGGGTTAGGTTAATCTATCATTATGTACAAATATTACTTTGTTTTCTTGTATGTATGATATATTTAAAATGTTTTTGATTGTTGAAGCAGACTCTGCAGACTTCATAAGCTACTAATACCTACTCGTAGATAAACCATTATACTAAAGCCATAAATGGCAAAGTTACTTCGTAAACATAAGCCAAAGCTTATATCCAAATATCTACGCACCCTTAAACACAGTTACAAAATCCGCAAATATCCGCAGCCTACACAACACTAGCTGACGAACTGGGTTACCGGAATTCGCAGCCGTGCTTACACAAATAAAACTCATTAAGTCGCCAATTTGTTTATCAATTTTAGGGGAACATTCCCTTTTATTTTACGGTACGGTGACACCCTTGTGTTAGAGACAATTCATCTTCGTTTGAATGTTCGGCAGTTGTATAGAAAGGGTTCTGTAGAATCCTAAAAAAAATGAGTAATGGAGGCATTATTTTTAGGTGTAGGTTGCCTCATGGTATGTGCCGGTATTATGTAAGTGAAAAATATTTAGAACACGTTTTTCTGGACGCCATGTTTTAAAATTAAAGGTATTTTATGTTATACTAGGATTTTCTTCTATTTCTCCCGTCCCTGGGGAACTTCTACCCGTGCCCGGACAAAATATACCTTATGGCCATTGATAGTGTAGCTTCCCAATCAACAATGAACGAATTTTTCAAATCAGTCAAATATTTTTGGAGCCTAATCAATTCAAAGAAACTATCAAATCATTCCTCTTTATATGATTAGTACAGAAAACATAGTAAAAGCATAGGTCTCAGAGTTATAGATTTTCATATTTATTGCTTAAGCATATGGTTCAAAATTGATTGGGAAAATTTTACAGTATCGGGTAGCTTGATAAGCTCGCGTGTATACTATATCGAGTTTATGTTCCGTGTTGGCGGTTGTCGATAACAGTGACAATTCTATTTTCATTGCGGACGGTGCAAGTTAGAACGTAAAGTTTTACAGCATATATTGTTTTTTATTTTATTTATATAACTAGAATATGTTTTGGAACAACATGTTAGGTTAGTTGGTAGGTTTATGTACATACAATAAACCAGTCATTTATTCACACATTACTCGTACAATGTTTTCTAGTCATGACGAGTGTAATTATATCGGGACACCTTTTTCACACACGGTCGGTTGGCCCCATGGTAAGCTATTGATTAGCTTATGTTATGGGTACCAACAGAACTGATAAATTGCATATACTTTTAGCTACATACAATAAACAAGTCATTTATTCACACATTACTCGTACAATGTTTTCTGGTCATGACGAGTGTAATTGATACCAGAGTTCAGTAAAACTACGAGTAATTATGACTTGTACGTCCAATGTTTTAATGCAGGTTCGCTAGTCGACATCATCATCATCATCTCCCGAGCCTTTTCCCAACTATGTTGGGGTCGGCTTTCAGTCTAACCGGATTCAGCTGAGTACCAGTGTTTTTACAAGGAGCGTTACCACGAACGTGCCATCCAAAACACAGTCATTGGTGTCCAAGATATACTTGGAAAGTACATACAAACTTAGATAAGTTGCATTGGTACTTGTCCGACCTGGAATCAAACCCTCGCCCTCACACTTGAGAGGTTGGCTCTTTAACCACCAGGCCACCATGACGCTAGTCGACATCATTAAGATATTTTCGAGAAGCGCGAAACGTGTATTTTTGTAGTAACAACTACCGTCGTGTCGAGTGATATATACAGAAAGTAGGTTAATTAATTATGAGCCTCTCTCAAAATTTATTTTCATATAAAATATTTTGATTTTCTCGTTGGTAAATTTACCTTTCATAGTTCAAATGAAATCACTGTCTACGTTATATTAGACCAATATCCCAAAGCCTCTAGACATCGGTTATTTTCACACTAACAAAACCCATGCATGATAAAATTATTTCGGATATTGACTCTTCGCTTAAGTACTCGATAATTTGTTCTGTTGGCTAATTTATAGATATCGATTGACTGAATAGAACATTTTTAATACTTAGGGCCAGTTTCACCGGTTGCTGATAAGTTCCCGATAGTTTATCTAGCAGATAATTCTTGTTCCATTTTTGAAATTATGTGGTAGAAAGTGGCTATCGGTAACCTGTGAAACTGGCCGTTAATATTTCATAATAGTACCTAGCTTCCTAACAAAAAAATATTAGTATTTTCTTTAGATTTTAATAGACGTATTTTATCCAACAAAAATGTAACACCTTTGTAATCTAAATTGAGGAAAATAATACTGAAAATAAGTAAAGCAAGTAGCTTTAATTCCTAAAATTATATAATACGCTAGCTAAGTTAAATCAAGAGCAAACTTTTTAGAGTAAATAAAGCAAATGATTAAATCCCGACATTACTCCGAGTTATCATGATAAATTCTCTTCGCAAGTTGTTCGAGTCACCGTGAGTCAACGTCACACGAGTTTAAATCGATAAGATTGAACGTTTCGCAGTTTCTTCACGGTGTATAAGTTGTCTGGTTAAGCGGGCTACTCAACTGCGGTAGGGTTGCGAAATACTTACTTTCATTATGATCAGCCTTTTTATGGTGACGACAACCCCGATGGCGCAATGGTTACTATTGTATGACTGCCGTCCTAAGGGTCCCGGGTTCAATTCCAGGCACGGTCGACATTTGTGTGATGAGCACGCTTGTTGGCTGTGGTCTGGGTGTTATAATATATATTTATAAATAAATATAATATAATATATTTGTAAAATATTTGTAATTTACCAGTTGTGTTGGCACCCATAACACACACACACAACACACACAACACACACAAGCTAATCAATAGCTTACCATGGGCCAACCGACCGTGTGTGAAAAAGGTGTCTCGCTATATATCATATTATTTATATATATGTATATGGCCCACTGCTGGGCACACGTCCTCTCACACAGAGAAGTATCAGCGTTAACCACCACGCTTGCCCAATGCAGGTTGGAGATTCTGCATATAAAAATCTTACGCGTTGTTTCAAAATTTCTCTCAATAATTTTCAGGAGTTATGTTTCAAACTGAATATATATTTTATTTATTTAATTTATGTCTCGTGAACAATAATAAAATCCATTTACTCGGCTACTCACAAAGAAAATCAATACTAATATTAAAAAGCTGAAGCTTGTTTGTTTACAAACACTAAACTCAAGGGAGCACTGAATTAAAAAACTGTGTTAAATAGTCTATTTACTAAGGCAAACTATAGGCTTTTATCCAGGTGCGCGAAGTAGTCCCCACGTGAGATATAGCTTGTGAACAATGTAGGTCTATCCTGATTTATATTTGACTTCTTATATATTTATATGTATGGTAATCTGTGGATAACGTCTTGAGTAGTGTATTTGTTACCTTTATTGCTAGTTTTATATTGTATGCTTACTTTGTAATATACTGCTGTTTGTTATCCCTATCAAATAAATAAATAAATATTTGATTTCATGTAATAACCCTACTTTTTGAAGTTAAAAATATGTTGTAAATATGTTACTTTAACAAAGTGTGCCAACCCTACCGCCATCCGTAATGGTGACGACAAAACGTCTACAGTATTAACTTGGCAATTAGTGACTGAAAACTAAGTCCTGTACCGTTTATAATGTTAAAGTTTACGTACCATTGTATCCGAGAGACGGAGGTTTAAACACGTTTAATAGTTTACTGCATAATCTATTACTTGAACTAGCTTTTGCCCGCTTCGTTCGCGTTAAGAAGTTATAAATTATAGTTTTAACTTTCATCCCCTATTTTATCCCCCTTTTTTTTTTTTCGTGGTAAGTCATCAAATGACCCCTCCCGCTGAGGGTGCAGCTGGAGGGAGTGTCAGACTCTTACTGACTAAAACCCACTATGTTCCTTCTGGAGGTCCCTGTGTGCCAGGGCCACGGTATCTCTTACGAACAACCCGCAGAAGTCAACGTCACGCGGTGTTCCCAGGCGGTCACCCATCCAAGTACTGACGCGCCCGATGTTGCTTAACTTCGGTGATCGGACGAGAACCGGTGTTTTCAACGTGGTATGGACGTTGACCTATTTTATCCCCTTAGGGATGGAATTTAACAAAATCCTTTCTTAGAGGATGCCTCCGACATATTATTAGCTTTATGCATATAAAGTCTCACCCCGATTGGTTTATTTACAAAGTTTCATATAAACTTTCATCCCCAATTTTATCCCCTTGGGGATGGAATTGATCAAAATCCGTTGTTATCGGATGTCATAACATCTACCTGTAAGCCAAATTTCAGCCCGATCTGGCCAGTGGTTTAGGCTGTGGGTCTAGGTAAAGCCAACAGTTAAATAATAATGAGGCAAGGTGTAGCAAAAATTTTAATAATACATGTCCAATAAATGTTGGTTTCAACATTTCCCATTACCTACATAAAATCAATCAACAGGCCTGATAAGCATTATAAACGTCAGCCACAGAAGTACAAACATAACCCGGGTATTTTATGTATGTGTATATTACCCTTTTTTGCATACACCCTCAAAAGACTTTAAACCTTACGTCTAAGAAGATAAGGCTCAAAATTGACCAGGAATCTGTTTATGGAAAATAAAACCCGTATCCATTATGTTCAGCCTAATATACATTTGGTACATGCCAGCTGTATACGTTTTTATATGCAGAAAATGGACGCTGCGTCCTACCACTGACATCGATAATGTTATCCAATATTCTTTTCCATCCAACGTGGCAATGCGGCCAGCCTTTTGAACACGATCCCCGCTGACAGCGATGCTGATGAATTTTTTCATGCCCTTTTTTCATTTGTCCTTTTTATTTATTTTTTTGTTTAGTTTGTAAATACTTGTAAATATTTAACATTTCGCTAAATATTAAAAAAATCTGGAATTTAATATGAATGAAATAGAATTAAAACAGTTCTTAAAATAATTGAAAGATATTGCGCTTGAACTAGTTTTAGCTTAAAAGTCTAAATCTCGTTATTTTGTTCTCCATAGTGTAGATGTAGTTAATATTCAGATGAATTTATAAATTAAAGTAGGTACCTTAAAATGTCCACCCAGATTTGATACAGTGGTCTAGTGATTATAGAACCAGCCTCTCAAGTACGAGTGTGGGGATTCGATTTCAGGCCAATGCAACTTTTTGAAGTTTAATAATTATAACCTCTAACTAACTCTCTCTTAACTAACTAACTAACTCTAACTCTATCTTTGACACTAATGACAGTAAAGGTGAAGAAAAATATCTTGAGGAAACCTGAAATTCAGAAATTTGAAATCGCTAATTCTCCTTGACCATGCGTGATAATTAACGCTCATTTCTTCCCTGAATGAGAAGAGGCCTTTGCCCAGCAGTTGGACGATAAAAACGCTTATAATGATGACTGCTATTCTAGAAACTTTTGCGTAACTACATACATAGAAAATATACGAACCTATTATTACACGAACACGTTATAACAATAGTGAGAATTCGAACATTGTTCCACATTTCAATTTCGATAATTATACGATATGATGTTTGGAACTTTAGATTGGTAATAAAAGCCAGATCCAGTTGCTAGTACGCTTTTACGGTAAAATTGTTAATCTGATTTAAATCTATACTAATATTACAAAGCTGAAGCTGTTTGTCAGTTTGCTTTAACGCGCTTGTCTAAGAAATATCAGGAAGTCGGAAGCTAGTATGTGATAAAGATAATGATAGACATTTGTTAACAAAATACCACTTCCAAAAAGCGAAAAATATTTTTTACGTCGCTCTAGAAGTCGGTCGTCAAACAACGAAGCAAAAATCTCGAGACACCGACTTCTAAAACGGTGACAGGAAGTCGTCCTTTGACACCTAGCACTCTTGGTGTCGGCCAGCACCAGCTAGCGCGGCGGCTGGAAAAAGCGGTGCATTTTTCAGCCGTTCGTGTATAATCATCAATACGACATCACAAATTGCAAGAAGTTCCCAGAACTAACCGTTCTAATGACATACATTAACAAAACATTTAGTTTAAGTAAGCAAACTTAAAACAAATATCTACTACATCTTACGAGTACTTGCATACATCTTGCTTTAAAAGCATCCGCCAACGTTATCAAGAAACTTTGATTGCTCTCGACTCAATTTTAAGATCAATTTCCCGTAGTTTATAGTTTCCTAGTACCTGAGATACGTAGCTTTGACTACCAGCCTCTTACCTTAAGCTTTATAAAAGCGCGGAGCTGTATTAAAATAATGTAAAGCTGTGAATCTAATTTGTTTTTCTTCGAAGCAATTATTGTGACTGAAATCTTTTTTTGCCGTAAACATGATTTTAGAAGACTGAAAGTATGGTTGATAAAATATAAGTAAGTACCTACAGACGCCAGCACATCAAAATCCTACAATTTTTCAGATTTCTTTAATAAATTGAACTTTATCGTTGAAGAATATGGTTCTAATTTGATCGGGATTTTTTTTCCGTTTCTTAAATACTAACAATACATTATGCTACTACAAACAAATACGTAGTAGTAAAAAATTATGAACCTTTAAAGGAAAACATGTTTAATTATTCGGAAAAATGTTAAACAAACTCACTATATGGCTAGCTCAGTAAAAGCAAAGATATATTTTTGACTCGTGAAAGAGAACACACAAAGGACTTCAAATTTTATCCCCATATACATAATATAAAGCAAAATATAACCTTTTTCATTTTTATTTCTGCAATTCATAAAGGTCTGAAACTTTTATATTATTAACTAGATCCAAATATATGAATATTCTAAACACAAGTCCGTATCAAACCTATATTTTATTTACAGCTGCAACCGGACAACGGTATTCCATTAAATTTCGTATGATTTGTGTCAAAACACGAAGTTGTATGTAATCCGACTGTCATAACTGTAAACTCTACATTTATTTTCATTCACAACAAAAAAATAAATCTCTGGTAAAATTTAAAAACAACAAAGAATATTTAAAATACTATTGAAGCCATTAAACCTTGCCAAAATTCTGGACTATGTAAAAGAGGTCCAAAAAAACTATGTCCCCATATAAGGTCGTCCCGATTGGGCCGATGGCAACAGGTAATTCTCCAAGGGACGTCAAATTACACCTCAGAGGGGATAGAAGCACATTTAGTTTCATTCTATCATCATAGTCGTTTGATGTGGAGTTTTATCTTCATTTTGGGAAAAGAACGAACAGTTGCGTGAAAGGTAAACGCAAGGAATGGTACCCGTTTGGGAACGCCCGGCACGTTTCGGTCTTCTGTTATGAATAAAATAGGGCATGACAACTTTTCGGGGCTACTGACAGATTTTATGCCGTCATCCAGTCCATTTGTCAATAGCTTATAAGGGTTGCCTAATCTCCTTTAGTCATGGGAAAACATAACTTTAATTTGTTAGATTTACTATTTAGAGATAGAATTTTAGAGAGCAAAAAGTTCGTTTCTCAAAATTAGTCCTAAGGTCCTATTATTTTTTTTGTTGAAATTAAGATCAAGAACGAGGCTTCGTGGCATTCATCCATTATGGAATCGAATACTTGAACTTATCCATCAATTTTAGATGGACCGTTCTCTATATTGCAGACAGAACAAAAGAAGTCATCGACATTAAAATAAGACTATTACATAAGTGTTCACCACTAGTCGGATAAAGGTGAAACCCTACCAGCCGGCGGGAAACAGCGAGCAAATCGAGTTAGCACGAAGCCACACTCATGTCGGAAGTACTTCCATAGAACTGTATAGACTATTGAAGAGCCTCCAAGTGTTAAATTTCAGGCATTTATGCTGAAAGGCACTTAAATTGCCTTTGAGCCTTTTTCGAGAGGTTCTTTTTGGCAAAATTTATTTTTTTCTGAGCGTTTTTGCAAGACGTTTAATGCATTTTTTTATGTGTAATAGCGAGCATATATCTGGTAGGTTATCGTCAAGCCTTTTCCACTAGAACTGTGCTAAGCGAGGTTAACAAAATAAGGTGATTTTACTGAACATTTTTCTCCGAACACCGCTTCGCTTCCTCGCACATCCCTGATCAGCAAGCACTAATATTTTGTCAGAACTCGTCACATGCCTCTGAGAGTGATCAATTGCGACGACCGACGATACGACTAGCATGGAAATGTCTCTGACTCGAACTGAAATATTACAGTTGAAGCGTCATTTTTTCTACAATCAAGCACATGGACTAAATTGGTCGTCTTAACGTCATCTGCCCATACTTATCTCAAGATATCTTGGGTTTAGCTGCGAGTCTAACCGTACCTATGCAGATGTGTACTAGTGTTTTACGAGGAGCGACTGCATATCTGACCTCCTTAACCAAGTCACCTGGGAAACCCGATATCCCTTGGTAAGACTGGTCGTCAGATATTCTGGCTTCTGGTTACCTGTATCTACTGCCAAAGATGTACAAATGACAGCCGGGACCCAGCAATTTAACGTGCCTACCAAAATACGTTTGTGTCCAAAACGTATTTAATTTAATAAATAAATACGCAGCCACCTGGAAAAAAATATGGGGAATATAGTTTAGGCTTTCTATAAGTAAATTTTGCTGAAATTGACCAAACATTTGTTGATTGTCACAATGAAACATTTAATACGAATGGGAAAAACAAAAGTTATTGGTAAGGCCAACAATATTATCAATGATTAATAAAGTCCCACAATGGGTAGTTAGCACCGCAAATTGTGACGTGTTACCTTGAAATATTACCCATTTACTTTTAATAAAGTGAAACCAATACCTAGTAACTGAATAGGCTTTATTTAAGAGAGATTTAGATGCAAACAGTGAGTACTAAAAAAAATCTGGTAAAGTCCATCTATCTAGTTGGGTCAGCTTCCATTCATAACCGGATCCAGATGAGTATTAGTGTTTTACATGGCTGCCGGTCTGACCTCCTCAACCCAATTACCTGGGCAACTCGATACCCATTGGTAAGACTGGTTGTCAGCATTGATGGCTTCTGACTACCCGTAACGACTGCCCACCAATTTAGCGTTCCTTCCGAAACACGGAGGGACTCGTCCTGACAAGATGGTCAACCATCCACGGATCGAACGCACCATGCGTTGCTTAACTTTATGATCGATCGAGCCACGCGGCTTTTACTCAGGCACAAGCTCAAGAAGTACTCGTATAACAGTAAAAATAATACCAGCATATTTATAATAGAATTTCAGAAAACATTCCTCCAATAAAAAATCAAATGCCGTAGTTATTTCCCACAATATTTTTTAATACCTATAAAAATACCTTTTTTATTATACAAAAATTAAAAGAGCTGGTTTCCTTTTCGTCCATTTTCACGGAAACATTTAACGCCATAAAGAGCTTTCAATGGTAGCTCTCAAAAGATCCTTTTCTACAATTTGAAATTAAAATGCGCCATCATAATTATCTCTAGGAATAAAACTTTTGAAGCAAAAAGGTTTTAAAAGAGCTTATAAAATAGATAAGTTATAACTTTAATGAGTGTTTCACTAGATTATATTAATTTATCTACTATTTATGCTTATAGCGGAAATGCTGAAAAGTTTGTAGGTCGGCTTGCTTGAACGCGCTAGTCTTAGGAATAACTGATCTGGTTTGAAAAAATCTTACAATGTTAGATAGCCCATTTATCGAGGAATCTGATGAGTTGAGGAAATCTAGATGTGCGAAGTAATTCCCAAGAGTCGTGGATGAAATCGATGGCGGACGCTAGCCTGTGTATACTCGTATAGCTATGTGTTTCTAATTCCTATAGGTTTTTGATAGCCTATAGATAGTCTTAAAATTGCGTTAAAAAATTATGAACAGTATAAAATAAAATAAATGCTTTCTATGTATAACTTTATATATATTTGACTTAGCTATCGATTGTAAATGACGCTCCAAGTATACTTTAAAAAATACTCAATGTCCTACAGTTTTGATTTTCTTACGATTTTATTATATGTATCTGTTACGGCTAAAACCCGAAGTGCGGCTACACCTAGTTTTAGCCGGTTAGAACTAGGTGTAGCCACTCACTCTTGGTTACACTTAGTACTAGCTGATTGTTTTCGGGTAAAACTAGGTCTATCCTTCATCGTGCCGGCTACAACTAGGTCCAGCCATTCCCTGTTGGATAAAACTAGGTCTACCCGATATCATTCCGGCTAGAACTAGGTCCAGCCATTCCCTGTTGGATAAAATTAGGTCTATCCGATATCATTCCGGCTAGAACTAGGTCCAGCCATTCCCTGTTGGATATAACTTAGATGCGTACCCCGTCACGCCTTCCGCCCCGCGTCACACTCATAGCTCACAGCATCTGCAGCAGCAGCGAGGGGTGGAGGGCATAGCAAGGCACGCGCCTCTGCAGGTTGAGAGCGCCAGGTACTGCTGATCTACTGCAGGTCTACTAGCGAGTGTGACTCACAGCGTCTGCAGCAGCAGCGCGTGTGTTAGTTTTATCCAACAGGGATTGACTGTACATAGTTATAGCCGGCACTCTATCGGCAGAGCTTTTTTAAATATAAAAAAAAACACCCAATACCAAGAAACGTAGAGAGTTTCTTTATTCTTATAAATCACATTGTTTTAATAAACACAAATTATTAGGAGTACAATTTTTTATATAATAGGAACAATCAGGATTTTTTAACAACAGACAATTTGTTGTATTTTATAATTTAAAGATATAAATCACACTTTTATAATAACAGGGATTGTCTGCACCTAGTTCTAGCCGGAATGATGTCGGATAGACCTAGTTCTATCCAACAGGGAATGGCTGGACCTAGTTGTAGCCGGCACGATGAAGGATAGAACTAGTTTTACCCGAAAATAATCGGCTAATACTAGTTTTAACCAAGAGTGAGTGGCTACACCTAGTTCTAACCGGCTAAAACTAGGTGTAGCCGCACTTCGGGTTTTAGCCGTAACATATCGATAAGATTTCATAATTTATATTTCTACAATATTTTTTTGTGGTAGTCTTAATGATATTTTCTAGTATCTCTTCCATGTATTTTTTACATAATGCACTACGTTAGAGCTGAGCTGTAACTAAGTATAGCGCACGGTGCGTAGGATTGACCGATTATAGGTTCACTCGTCTATCCATTTTCTTACGTACTTAGTTTAAATAGTTTTTCTTTGTTCAAAATACACTACAGTCTGCAGATCATAAAGAAGGATGTTTTAATTTTTGTTACATGTTTATCTTAATATTCCTGTATATGAAATTTATTTCAGCGTTGAATGAGTGAATTTGATTTAATCACGCATATTTTATGTTATTAATAAAGATAAAAATAATTAACGTAGTGTAGCTTTCTAATGGAAGAATTTTTGAAATTGATATAATTTTTGAGTTAAGCCATTACAATCATGAACACATCTATATTAATAAAAATGAATCAGTATTTCCCTTGATCATGCCATCACGGGTGAACAGCTGGACCGATTCCACTTTTTTTGTTGTTGTAGTGTTTGCTATTGTCAGGAGAAGGTCCTTATGAAAGAAAAAACAGGACAACATCTATCGGATCCGCCAGTAATGTAGATAAAAAAAAAAACAAAATCCACAACATAGTATCTAGTCAGTCATTATTTTCGAATAGGTAGATGAATATAGAAAAAAACAAAATAGAATCGCACTCAATAAACAGAAGTAAAATCCAATGACTAAATACCTAATAGGGTCCGTTTAAAAACAGCTGATCGTTCCCTTGCCACAAAGTCCGTGTTTCCTGTGCTATTATCTCATTACAGTATTATCCACTTGGATCACAATTAAAAGAGGTCAGAGTTCACAACGGACGCGGACACCCATCAGATAGTGAGGAAGTGTACTCTTTAGTTCTAGGTTTGTTTTTAGATTATTGATTAGTTGATTAGAAACTTATCTTTTGTTAAAGTGTTTAGGGAGTAGGTTTGTTTTTATTAGATCTGTGATTGGTTGATTGTGTATTGATTAGAAACTTTACATACTTTTTTGTGAAGGTATTTAGGGAGTATATTTTTTATTTAGCTTATAACGTCAGTATTTTTATTGAATTTGTTGATGGGATGCCATTTTATTATAATTATCTATCATCTAGGTGTAATACTCGTATACTCTCAATCAACTTTGAACCATATTATGCTTCAGCGATAAACTTCAAAATCATGAAAATTTGACAGATTGAAGTAGCTTGATGCGTCTGTACATGTGGCAGTGAATTGTGTTAGAGCAAGCGGTATGTTAATTTGTAAACAGTAAGTAAACATCGCTCAAAAATTGTTAGGTTAGCGTGCGTAAATGAAATAATAACAACGTACTCTTACAGTTTACATGTAGAAAAATGAATCATTGGAATTTTTGTTTACCTACTATTTATAGGTAATTTAAATTGTTTACTTTTTCCTTATCTCTTTAATACCACTGTACCTATTACTATACCTATTACCTATTGAAATTATTTTCACACTACGCGCTACGTCTCAATAAATAAATACGTCAAGGTTTTGGGATTTTGGCAATAATTAGAAATAATGGCCGCTAATTTGTTTTATTCGTCGTGGTGGCCTAGAGCTTATAGCACCTGGCTTTCAAGTATATGAGTTGGCGGAATTGTGCGTATAACTAATGTAACTTTTTAGTTATATTTAGTTTATATATATTGGACATCATCATCATCACCCGAGCCTTTTCCCAACTATGTTGGGGTCGGCTTCCAGTCTAACCGGATTCGGCTGAGTACCAGTGTTTTACAAGGAGCGACTGCATATATTGGACACTCATAACTAATTAACCGCCGGGGCTGCGGGTTATACGCAACAGGCACACAAAGACGTCTAGAAAAAAATAGCTGGGGCACTCCCGTGCCCTCAGATATAAGATTTTAAACACTAACCCAGTCTTAAAAGCGATATGGACTTCACACCAGAAATGTTGGTACCTACATTTGTATTGTCAATGTCTACCTAAGTAAGCCTCTCTGGTTCGCTAATCTATATGCGTTTCATGCAGCCATTGTATGCACGTCCTAATGTGGGCAAAACCGTTCAATATTGTTCGTCACATTAAACTATGTGTAGAATATACTACGGCTATACGACCGTAAGTTCTACCGAGTGCATGTATATATAAAGGTTTATTATACATAACTACTTTCTTTCTGTTCACTGTCGATCAATAAAGGAATGCTTATTTCATTCATCAAGAACAAGCGCAAAAATACTTTAGAACCTTGCTTGACACACACATTCATAGTTTAGACGCAGAAAGTAGTTTTTTTTTGTGGGAAGTCATCAAATTAATTCTCCCGCTGAGATGCAGCTGGAGAGAGTGTCAGACTCTCACTGACAAAAACCCACAATGTTCCTTCTGGAGGTCTCTATGTGCCAGGGCCACGGTAACTCTTGCGAACAACCCGCAGTCCCGGCAAAGATACAGACACATTATTACCCTCTATTTTGTTACATCGTCATGACCTTATACCCATTTTGTATGACCAAACAATGTCTCCAAATAAAACTTTGTTAGACGAGACTTCTCCTAAATCTATAAAAACACATAATATACGTCCGCAAAGTATTGGGCAGACGATACCTTACTACGTTCAGGTGGTATGAGTCAGATAATCCGGCGGCGCGACCGATGGGTCACTCGGTCATATGTCTATGGCTTCTGAGGAGATGTCAACCTGATTACGTCTGAAGCGTGAGTTATTTTATCATACGTATAATTCTATTATAACGATTATGACTGTGATTTCACGGTAAGTAGAGACTTTCTAAATTCGCCACTTTTAAGAATAACGCTCGTTGGTATTATTAAAGTGCATCTACTATCTCTACCGTGGTGGACTTTCTGTTATCCATAATATTTCCAATAAACGACATCCATGTCTTGATTAGCACTTACATGCCAGTAAAATTCGTGCTATTGCGAATATCGGGACACTTCCCACACACGATCGGTTAGCCCCAAAGTAAGCTATGCAATTAGCTTATGTTATGGGTACTAACACAACTGATAATCTACATAATTATAATGTTTAAATACATTACATACATATTCATCCAATATACATAACAGTTATACCCAACAAACATGCTCATCACACAATAGTTGACCATACCGGGGACCATCAAAAATATATTTAAAAAGTTGTCAGGAACAAACCCACATTATAGACATAATTCTTCAATCAGTGTTGCAGAACATACATACAACTATGAAATAAATAGCTAAATTCCAGTAGCCAACAGATATACCTAATTAACATAATTAGCTATTACATACAATGCGTAATAGCTTAATAGAATCTAATACAATGAAGTAACTGAGGAGATCCGGAAGATGTAATTTGATGGGGCTAATTGGAGATCAACGCCCTGCCGGCCATAGGTCTCAACCGTTCATTAGTCGTGTCAGATAAATGCTTGAAATATTTCAAAAGTAGAAAGGAAACGTTAAAAAAAATATAAAACAAAATAAAATTATTTGGATAAATAATATTATGCTACTATTATAAAATAAATTAAAAGAAAAAATATTTTTTAAAAAGCTTTTATTTGAACCGTTTAAAAAGAAGAAAATAATCTTTCTTTAAAAATTTTAACTATCAACTTATAACCTCATTATACATACATATACAATTTACATGATAATAAAAGCCTGTCGCGCAATTCAAGATTGGTCCCTTATGGCATGTGTATGACATGTGTCTCGATGTTTAATTACTTATCAGTACTGAACTAAATTGAGTACTGAACTAGATTATTTTACTACTATATCAAGTGATGTTATTTTTATTGTAGCTATTAAATTTTTTGCACCATAACCACTTTTGGACCTGTTACATTCCAGAAATGGAAACAATAAGTTTTTAGATGAACGTAGGTATTTTCTATAGCCTTTGACTATCCTTTTGCGTTCTATTAAGCACGTTTGAAAGCGCGATGTGGAACTCCATCAAAGGTGAATGGAAAACAAAAATACACAAAAAGAGAACATACTGTATAGAATGTTTTCAGTACCAGCTCGTTATTTTGGGTTTACTTATTGTGTGGGCAATAGGTTTACTGACCTTTTTTTACTTTTACTGAGTAAGATCCATCTTTGTTCCTATAGGAGCCCTTTGTGTAGTTTTTGAGATATCCTACACATCCCGCTTGATTTTATCCGGAAGCACCAAGTAGTTCCCACGAGAAGAGGTTGAATCTGCTGGTGGAAGAAAGTTGAAAAATAAAATACAATCTAGTGTGGGTTGAGGAGGTCAGATAGGCAGTCGCTCCTTGCAAAACACTGGTACTCAGCTGAATCCAGTTAGACTGGAAGCCGACCCCAACATAGTTGGGAAAAGGCTCGGGAGATAATGAGTGTAGATCCGGCTTTAGATAATGACAAAAATCTCAATATTCAATAACAATTTCAATTGTTGGATATACATACGTAAATCAAGGGGAATTAATAGCCAAAATTCAGTTCTCCACATTCAGTCGGAGAAGAAACGAAGAATTAAATAGAAGGTTAAAACACACATCAGGCAGAATAAATAAGAGTGTTACGTCATAGGAAGACATAACAAAACTTGTAGGTAGGTATTAGAGCTATAAAGAATATTTGTGAACAAAGAAGAAGAATACCTAGTAACATTATAAAAAACGTGCTCCAATTTAGCGCACGGCCTGTATTATTCCCTCATTGGTCACACTTGGCAACACATCCATGTTAAATCGGGCTTGCCCCACTTCCGTTTCCGAAGTAACATTTGCCGGGCTTCATTCGCTCGAAACTTGATTAGTTTTAATTCTACCAAGTTAATTAATACCCTGGAATGTGCAGTCTGTGGGAGTGAATCTTCGCTCTTAATTAAGTCGCATTTTATTCTCTTCTATAGTTTTTAGGTCTTTGTTTTGTATAGTTTGTTGATCTGATTTAAATGGTGAGATTTATTCGTATGCTATATTGCAATGTTCTTCCGCTATCGGCTTCACTCGTTTTTCGACAATACTATCCTATATGTATGATCAGAAGCCAGAAAGTCTGACGCCAGTGTAACCTAGGGGTATCGGGTTGCCCGGTTAACTGGGTTGAGGAGGTCAGATAGGCAGTCGCTTCTTGTAAAATACTGGTACTCAGCATAGTTGGGAAAAGGCTCGGGAGATGATGATATCCTATATGTATGTTATTCTGATACTGCTAAGTTTCGTCAAATTCCGATTAATCGTTTGGACGTGAAGAAGTAACAAACAAACAAACTCAGAAGCTATTCCGCCTTTTCAATGTTAGTTTGTGTTTTATAATAAATAGCACATCGTTTGTAAACATTTTTAAATATCTCTTTAAAACAAAATATTTCAATGTTTACATGATTTAACAAATTAAATAATAAGCTATTTACACAAAATGTCAGTAATTTGTGAGCAATATATGTATACCTAGATCACATTGTCCAATAAATGTCCTCATTACTTATATTCTTAGGTCACGAATATCGTAGGAACAAAACCTTTTATTTGTTTGACAAAGTGACATCTTGAAATGAGTCACCATTTATCAAGGCACAGGTGAGACTGATTCGTGAATCATACATTGAATTTGGTATTATTGGCACGTACAAACGTATACTTAGGTATATAATGTGAAACTTATTAGCTTACGTAAGACGCCATTTTAATAAGTAAAAGATATGGATTTATGATAATACTTAGGTATTTTTTAGGGCTGATATTGATTCCAGATAGTTTATTTGGTAGAAAATTTCATACAAAATCTGTTCCATTTTTTAATTTATCTGGTAGATAGCGGCTATTCGGACATTGTAAAACTGTTCCTCATTATTGTTTCTTATGCATTAATTTGTATTTATTCATTATATCATTAGCTTTTGTTGGGAAAAGGCTAGGCAGAAGCTTATATTACAGAAAACACAAGCAACTCTTTCGAGCTGAATACGGTCCAAATGAAGAAAACATAAACTTTAATAGGCAACTGATTCACTTGATTTTATTTGCGCCGTGAATTCGGTAGTAATTACAGTAGCTTTCATAAAACCAAATCCACAGTCCCTTTATGAAAAAGAAACTCTAAATTTTACGGGAACTCAAAGGCCACTAAATTTAGAAACGGTAAGAGCAGTTCTGTAAGCGATAAAGTAAAATTTCGCTTGAAAAAATTCTAAGTACTCATTTTATTACGCCTTGGGACTTCCAAGAGAAATAATACTCTTTGAAAAAAAAAAAAGTTAAAATATGTGAGAAAAATGCTGAAAGTTGTTCGAGGCTTTGCAGTTCCAGTCTAGCTACATTTTAAGGCATAATTTGTTCCTGCGACGTAGCTTGTTATAAAGTAGAATGCTAAACAATTAAATCTGGGGTACGTGGAGGATTTTAAATTAATTTGTAAGTGTTTGAACTGCACCGGGTCGTTCGTTTGCTGTGAAATGCAGTTTAAGTACGCGTTTGTACGAATCTTAATGAAACTAGCGGCGACTAACAGCGACAGCATCTAGTAAAACTTCTTCAATTGAATTTCGGCACGGACTGGCAATTTGTTGAAGGAAGAAATAAATAAATTTAATTTGTGTTTTAGTACGGAGTTCTGTTTTTTTTACTACATAATTATAACTTGTCAATGTTTTAGGGGTTCCGTACCAAAGGTGAAACGCGACCTTATTACTATAAGTTCATTGTCTGTCTACAAGCAGGTTCTATCTCAAACACCGTGATAGATAAAAAATTGAAATATTCACCGATAACGTAGGTATATCTCTTACCTGTTAAACATGTATTTTATAGGGCTCCCATACAACAAACGTGATTTTTGCTCATTATACTGGACGTGAAGGATGACATAGAAGACGTTTGAAATAAGACTATTATAGAATATTGTATAAATTTTTCACTTAAAAAAATTAGGAAAACTGGGAACTTTTCCGCGCACGCGGATGAATGAGATTAGCGTCCTTAAAATTTGAAAAATATTATTTTCAAAAGAGGCATGTTTCCAGAGTTCAAAGTCCATACCATAATAGATTATTTAAAAAAAAGTCAAAGCACCTAGCTCTGTGGTTTGAGTCTAGATATTGGCCTACTGTCCTCAATCGTCAGAGAATATGCGAGTAAATACAGGATAGACATTTTACAATCTCAAATGAGTTGAATGCGCGGCCATTAAAGGCTGTCTGTTGTGCCATTAAGTAGAGATGCATTATAGTATCGTATAGGAATGTTATTTTCGTATTCATTAGGTATCTTCCTTCTTACGCCATTATCCTTATGGCAAGGAAGATATTTTAAAGCTAAAGAGTCTGTTGGTTTGCTCGAAAACACTAATCTCAGGAACTAACAGACTACTGGAACTAGGTTTTGTGTTTCATCTACACAAATATGACAAAGCTAAAGAGTTTGTTTGCTGGTTTGAATGCGCAAGTCTCAGATAGAAACTACTGAAATGATTTGAAAAAATATTTCAATGTTAGATAGCCCATTCATTGAGGTAGGCTCTAGGCAATTTTTTATCCGGTTTTGCGGAGTAGTTGCAGAAACCGTTGGCAGAAACTGGTTTATTAAAGGTATTTTAAGGAATATGAAGTCCAATTAATTAAGAAAATACTAAAGTTTAAAATGCTATAATTTTCATTTGTTTAACAATTTAAGATTCAGTTTCACGATGTTCGAATAGCCACTATCTACCGAATAGGTACCTAAATTAAAAAATAGAACAGAATTTGTATGAAATTATCGTACCAATCTAGGTACAAAAATCCTGACAACATTCCTACTATTTTCAATATCTTCCAAACTCATTTCCAAATACACCACAATCGAAAAACTTTACTATTAACTCCAAGGAACTGTTTAAAAAAACCTATTTACGAACCATACCAAACAATGCAGCATACCAATCATTCCGCAGACAAAGCCCTGATATCTATAGTAGCGTGATTCAAGCCGTTTCTGGTATATTTCAACGCCACACATTAAAGCAAGAAATACTCATTGTTAGGGCGGTATCACACCCGCGTAGGCTGCGGGTTGTTCGTAAGAGTTACCGTAACCCCGGCACAGAGGGACCTCCAGAAGGAACACAGTGGGTTTTGTGCACCCTCAGAGTGAGGGGTGATTTCAAATGACCCCTCCCGCTGAGGGTGCAAACAGCTGAACGATTTTTTATGATACTTGTCAGTAATATAGCTTATACTTCAGAATAGCATGTACGGATGCTAGTACAAGCTACCCAAAATTGACAAGATTTTCCAATCCAATTTAAACCATACGTTATAGCAATAAAGTTGAAAATCTATTAAGGAACTATGACAGATTGTACGAGTAGTAGCTTGATGTGCTACGGTTTTAGTGATATTTGATGAGTGTACTACCACCATTATTGCAAGACATGCAGAATAGACGTGCGAGATTCAACACTGTCAATTTGTTCATACATATATTTACGGTTTGTACTAACATTATTAGATTTGTATTTTGGCTACTGTAAACAAATGAATTATTAATTTGTGTAGTATTAATTAGTGAGTACATAATTGATAACAGTTATATATCGTGTTTGTGTGTGTAACTTCCTGAGTCTTGTAGTCGTATGTAGCGACTGCTGAGCTCGCAGGTTCTATTCCTGGATCGGGTCGAAATTGCTTTGTGGGTAAAGAAAACTTTCACAGCGGAGTCTGGAAGTCGGTGGTACACCCTTGCATTGGAGAGCACGTAGATGCACACAAATGCTTGTGCACTAAAGTTTATGTCCTGCGCACCTGATTGATTTCTTGCCCGCCAGACAAAACACCCGTCTGGTCGGAGGATCCTTCCATTACTGCGGGATGTGAAGACCTTTACTCCCTGGTCATCATCAGCCCCAAAATGTGACAATCAATGACAACTATGCTAAAACCATAGATTTGCAGGTTATATAATTATTATCCCTTATCTAAATTAATCCAGACAATATGTATACCATCTACTCTTGAAGTATATCTAACGATCTCTGTAAGTTTCATATAGGTACATACATGACTGCCTAATAAACATAGAAACAAAATACAGAACGCTAGGTAAACAAAATAATTAAAGACAATCCTCGCTTTACCACCTACCTATATTATAAACGTAGGTCAAGTCGCCTCTCATTTTGAAGAGCAATTCAAATTTGTCGAAAAGTAGGAGAATACCACGGTTTTTCCCATCAATTTTCTGCCCACACTTTATTACCGTTAAGCCGATGTAGGCGTACCTATACATTTCCGGAATATTTCCGGACTCGAGTAGGCCTATGGGATAATTTCGGTATAGGATTTCAATTCTATCAAACACCCACATTTTTGCACGTGACAGTATCTTTTTCTTTGGTAAGTGTTTATGTTACTGCAAGTATATGAGACTCTCAATATAAGCTGCGTTTCAAATTCATGGTACAGTTAGGTACCTATCATAAAAAAATGTCATTACAACACATAAGAAATATACACTGATTCTTAGATCAGAAAAGATATTAGGGTTTCTTAGACTCTCAAGTGCATACAGGTAGGTCAATTCTGCAATTAATCGGCTGCCGAGTCAATAACTACAAAATATGTATTATCCTACTAATATTATAAACGAGAAAGATTGTCAGCATGCATGGATGTTTGTTACTTCCACGCTAAAACTACTACATGATTTTTGACGGAACGTGGCAGTAATATAGCTTATATATCAGAATAATATGTAGGCTACTTTTTATCCACGTGCGGGATGTACATAGATCCCTCTAAAAACGCGAACGTAAGCTAGTACTAATTAATATTCTTGATGCAAAACAATTGTACTAAAGTTAAATAAACGCAACTTCAAAACGGTCAAAATGAATATTTTCTGCCCTGCTAGTGCAAAATGTAGGGATTTGCCTTTTTTAGAAAGTCAGCTACCCTACATAACACAATCTGTTAAAATGAGGTCGTCGAGATGAGCTGCGGGAATGTATTCATGCTGGCCGTTAATTAGTTTGTATTCTTAGCGGCATGCGTTTGGGGCAGGTGTTTTGGATTCCTGTAGGTTTTGTTTTGAGATTTTACATTGTATGTAGGGTATAAGTCATTGCCTTTCTTATTAAGAAATCTGTATAAAATAAACTAGTATTTTTGGCATTCTAAAAGTTGTCTCAAAACCTGAAGTAGGTACGGTAGACATACGCGTCTATTAAAACTTTTAGGTCGAATGTCATACCTCGTCAATCATAAATGTCTTGTTTTCTACGAGTTTATTATCACTTACTTATTGTAGTCCCACAGAAAAAAAATGTCTTGAATCGTTGTCGAGATAGAGGATAGAGAGGGCGGGGTTGGAGTGAAATGTAAGGTTCTTGTAATTTTTATTATATTTATAATAGAATGATATTTTTAATTACATCACATTGCATAGGCCCTTTTAAATATAGAAAAAGGATGATTATACAACTCTTGTTGTTAACATACTTAGAAGAGTCATAAGCTCTAACGGCAGTGTTGGAGTTTTTGCAGTGGACGTGAGTTCTGGAGTGGAAATAGCGTAAGAGTCATCAAGATAGGAAGACTGTATACCTCAAGTCCCTCGGATTGACTAGAAACGACTGTGTTATTGATAGCACTTAATTATTGTGTGCCTATTAAGCAGGACATATTGATACATTAATAATTAATATTGTTAAGACCGTAACTTACATATGCCCACAATAAAGATACTTTGACTTTGGCATTTCAAAACGGGACGGGGAAATCGTCGTGCCTCTTAGACGTTCCATAAGTAGTTATTCAAAGTTGTCACTCAAATAATTACATTCACCAATTAGGCAATAAGTAGGTACGTATATAATACTATTGTTAACTTGTTAACAGACTCAGGTGTATGGCTTCTACACAGCCAATTTGCCGGATCACTGCTTTTTGGAGCATTCACTCCAAGGTTAGGATGTACCTACAAGACATTCAGGACTCAGGTATTGTATTGATCTGACAAAGGTAATTGAGACGATAAATTGGAAAGCGGATTTTTAGGACTTAAATACAAGTCCTATCTATTATGCTATTAATATTGTATATTCTTAGAATTGAAATTGAGCGACCATTTTTGTGATATCAGGTAGGTAAGGATTCTTTTGTCAGAATGACAATCGCTTTCGCTGCGAGTTGTTCGCAAGAGTTACCGTGGCCCTGGCACTTGGGGACTTTCATAAGGAACATAGTGAGTTTTAGTCAGTAAAAATCTGACACTCCAGCTGCACCCTCAGCGGGAGGGGTCAGTTGATCTTTGATCATCATCATTGCTTCTGACGGAACAAAATATATTTCAAATTTTGTTTCATACATATACTATTGCTTCATTATTATAGTGTAAGTACCCAATATTATCTGCGGCTTACATAATATATAGGTGAATTGCTGAAAATATATTGGCGTCGTGATTTTATTTTAGTTTTACGATAAATCGTCGCTTTCATAACAGGAGAGTAAACGGAATCCCAAATTGGATCGGGAGTTTTATTGACATTGTCAAAATTCGGTAAAACAATATCCTGTTGAATTTGTCCCAAATTGACTTGCTAGGGACGATGAATAACGGACTATGTTTTAGTGAAAAAATATATTTTTACTCTTTGTTGGTTATTCATGTACCTAGAAACCTTTTTTGTTTATGAGGCTGAGCAGATACCTATATCACTAAACACATAAAGCCCCATTTGACAAGAAAAATATCAACCCAAACCCAGAGACGCTCTAACGAGTCATTCAGTCTTTTGTTGTCACATCTCTGATTACATAGTATTTTGAAGCAAACTGTTTTTGGATCACAATAAGTAACTATAAACCTTTTTTTCGTGGGAAATCATGAAATGACACCTCCCGCTGAAGGTGCAGCTGAAGGGATTGTCAGACTCTTACTAACTCTTGCGAATAACCCGCAGCCCAGGCAAAGTAACTATAACCTAACTATATAACTACATAGATACCTTAACTTCGACTACATTAAAATCAAACTTTTCGCTTCCAGAGCGAAACTGAACACATTATCGACGTAACAATGGAAGCTAAACCATTTATGCGTCGTGATACAGACCGGGTCCCGACCTAATAAATCGGCCACGATTGTCCAAACATCTCGGAATAGCTTCACAATATGATTGAGTAATAAGAAGTTAATTATTGCACGTGGCTCTAAAGGTAAACATGATCGCGTGTAAACAGAGAACGGTCTAGTCGGGTATGCTTGTGTACAAAAGTCTTGTCTCATTAGTGACGATAAATTTAATGGCGAACAATGCGGTTGTTATTTTTAATGTCTCGGTTTTTGTAATGGCGATCTTTTTTAGTAATTGGGACAAACAATCTTACAAGAATATAGATAGATATATATTAGACTTAATTGATGGTAATAATTATTTTTAGATTAGAAATTCATAAGTTGTACATAATGTTTCTCTAAAAAATATTTTTCAAATGAAATGAAATCAAATAATTTGCTAGAATATGGTGGATAACATAATTATCTCATGAAAATATTTTTAGTTATTATATTATAAAATTAATAATTATTAGGTACTTACATTAGTGCTGCCTCATGCTGCAATTTTTCTTGAAGCTAGGTACTCTTTAAGAGAAGAATAAAAATATTTGGCTACAAGTGTAGAAGTAAAAAGCATACTAATTACTTAGCTATTTAGCTAGCGTTTTCAATTAATATAAAAAAATAGATAGATTCTGCAGTTGGTACTAATTTACAAGACGTTAATACTGTTTTCAATTACATTACATAAGGATAAATTTAAAACCAAGGCATTGATATTCTGCCGGGACTTGGACTTTGGACTGCAAGGCATTGATATTCTGACGGGTTGTACTTGAAGATCAGTCAGCGAAATTAGCGGGGCTCCTTGGGGATGAAGCCTGCCAGGGCTGCTGGTTCTTCGCAAGAGTTACCGCGGTCCTGGCACACAAAGAAATCCAGAAGAAACATAAGTCTACACCAGTCAGTAAAAGTCTGATACTTCCTCCAGCTGCAACCACCGCGGGAGGGGTCATTTGATGATTTCCCACGAAAAAAATGATTTTACATTATTCCCGCAAAGTTGTCTGGACAAAAGCTGACTAAAAAAAGTTAAAAAGAACTCTTTTCGTATTAAAATTAACTGGGGACAATTCTTGTGACTAAATATTACAGATTGATTGGTGACCCTGATGTGAGGCAATTGAGACCGATGGGATCTACCTAGTTATTAAAATATCTATATGAATATTGTAGCCGACTGTATGAAATTTCTGTAAAGACGTCATCAAGTCAATTATCCATCATAACCTCAGAAAATTAGATCAAGAGGGCAGAGGAAGCACCTCATATTAATGAGCAATTTTATAATGATTTAAAACAACCTCTTTACGATCGTAAGAGTGGAGTACTATGAAATAACCCGAAAATAATGCAATGTGCGTAAAAGTAAGTGGAGTATGCCAGATGAAGACATGTTCCAGACGAGTGTAAAATGATTACGTCATAACATGATCTGTTTTGACTTACACGTTGTAGTGTAGGGAGTAGTGGTGCCCTAGTAATTGAACACCAGCCTCTCAAGCAAACCACACGGATTCCAGGTCAGTCAAGTAGCAATTACTGATTAAAGGTGAAGGAAACTTGGAAACTACTGATATAAAAACTGGAATCACCAAACCGGATTGAGCGATCAGCATCGTCTTCAGCCTTTTTTTGTCCCACTGCTGGGAACAGGCCGCTTCTCACACACAGAAGGATTGAGCGTTAATCATCGCGTAGTGATTAACGCTTAAATGGCTGAAGATGATGCTGATGACACGTAGTTATCTTCAAAGCAGTCATAATTATATATTAAAGCAACCTGTGGATTCAGCTTAGCGTCTAGGTATCCCCTGAGATTGTCTCTCACTCCGACTGAATTTTATATATCGGTCAACAAAATACGAAACACATACGCACACACGTGTACTTACAGGTAAGTCTATACTTTACCGTAACGACGACCTCGCACAATGGGTCGCGGAAATGGCAGAAAAACTCATTAGTGAGTCGCGAAGTACCGCCTGTGTCACGAACTTGAGATAAAATGATGGACGACGGTCTTAACAATAAAATGTACGTTGATATTCTGATATTACAAACACAATGCTTCGATACTTGTGTCTTTTATGAAATTCTTTTTATTTTTTCAGTACTACGGATTGTTGAGTCAGGTAAATTGTGAAGTAACACAGATAGTGAATGTTATTCTCTTTATTTGGGTGGAAAATCATCAAACGATCTCTCAAGCCGAGGGTGCAGCTGGAAGGAGGGACATGGATTGAGTTTTACCGACTAAAGCTCACTCTGTTCCTTCTGAAGGTGTGCTAGGGCCACGGAAACTTTTGCAAAACCTAAGGCCCTAAGGTGCCCCGTCAAGAAGAACAGAAGAACGCGTAAATATTTTTTAAGTTCTGTAAAGTTTGAAAGCGATGATAATTTATGTTAAATCAAGTCAGGTCAAGAAATCTCGAGGATTCGATTGCTCTAGAAAAAAAAAAAGGATATTGATGGCTAAAACTTTTTTAATTAAATTTGTGACGTACACAACATATCTTAAATGTCCGCGAAATTGCAACCTTTGTGAGCAAACACATGCTAGCTGTGGTCTAGCGCCTTCACCGCGCTGCATAGTACCTAAACAGCTCACCTTGCGTTTTGCAAAAAAAATACCTGAAGGCCTAGATAGATACAGATACCTACAATTAGCTGCCTGAATAATGTCATTTACATTACAATGTAATAAGTGTGAAGTAGTTTATTTCTATTTCTGATCACTATCTATGTAATCCACATCTGACCACAACAGCTCTTCTACTCAAACTTTTCAATACTTTCCTACCATTTATTTACTTTTTAGCACTGGTATTATTTGCATTCCGAAAACTTGCAGATAAGTAGGTAGGCACCTAATCGTAAATGACGCAATTTTGAAATCTGTACCAAAATTCTTATCATATTTTACTTACAGATTGCTTACCTACCTACAACATCGAAGTTAACTCAATAAGTACCTAACATACAATACTACTGTACAATATGTCTGTGTTTCTGTTATATATTTATCTCAGAAATTTACATTTACGATACACCATAAAACATGAGACCATTGTAAACGAGATTCGATCAATAATTTGGTGAACACGCATGGTTAGTACCGACATCAAAGAAACGGTACCAATTCATCCGTTTATTTATTTAAAATCTCGCGGCTCGGTTTATTCTTCAGATCTTTTATATGTTCAGTAAGGTAAGAAAGATGTTGTTATTAAGCTCATTACCGATGAGTTTAAGTGAAGATTGACTTGGCACATTGTTTCTTTAATTTTGTTAAGTATTCTGTGATGTTAAATTGAAAGCCGTAGTGTTGAAAAATTTGATATTTCAGTTTTTATTGCCATTTAACATGAATAATTACGAATTGGTTTGATTTTTAGTGTTTCGGTAGGTGCGGTAAATTGGTGAGTCCCGGCTGTCCTATGGTCATCTTTGGCTTTCATTGCGGGCAGTCAGCAGTCATAAAATCTGATAACCAGTATTACCAAGTGCTATCGTTTGTCCGCGTAACTAGGTTGAGGTCAGATAGGCAGTCGCTCCATGTAAAACACTAGTACTCAGCTGCATCCGGTTGGACTAAAAGATGAGCCCAACATAATTGGGAAAATACAGGGGACAGGCACGTGATGCGTTCACTGACGATACGATTCTGAATTATTATTTCCACAAAAACCAACTTTAATAAAACACGGTAAGTAGGTATCAATAAAAAATATAATATTTAATGACTATATAACGATAAAATACTGGATTATTTACAAGACAATATTATTATGTAATACAAATCTAAATAGGCAGTTTGTTAGGAAGATTGTTGCTAACGTATACGTATTTCGTGACGTGATACTTCAGCTCTTCACCTAGTGTTGTCACTTCTGCTACTTCGTCTGTTGGCGGTTCTGAAAATAAAAATGTTCAGTTTAATGTTTCTTATATTTAAAGGTGAAACAAAAATAACAATATCTGTAAATAACATCTGTTTATTTATCTACATAATTAGTCTAATCCAATTAGCATTCTTCAAAACAAATTTTAAAAATCTATCGATATATGCGTCCACTGAGAGGTGGCAATGAGAAAAATTTTAAACCAAATTCGATAATAATATTTACAAGGTTAAAACTAAGCCTTTGATATTGACCATGACCTATATTGTTACTTAAAAACTATATTCTTGAATTCACTTACGTATTTTTTCTAACTTAAAAATTGGTCCATATACTTCACATTCTTGGCACTAACCTTCACAACCGAATAACTAGTTTGTTTGTTTGATTGAACGCCCTAATCTCAGGTACTACTGGACCGAGTTGAAAAATTGCTTCTGGGTCAAGTTACAAGATACCCCTGTGAGCAAAGTAGTTCTTACGGGCGCGGGTGAAGCCGATGGAAGAAGCTAGTTAAATATAAATTTACCTAAAGTTTGCCACACAGCAGGCGGGAACACAGGTTGTTGTGAGAACACGTACACCATCTTAGAGTCCCTTTGAACGCCTTTGTTGGCAGCACTCTCTTTTCTTGTCATTTCCACGCGGTACCAGAATGCAGGCTTTCTAGATAGACAAAAAAGTAACGGTATACGAAACAGAACATATACAGAATTTTTGGAATATGCACTTCAGATTTTTGGTCGAAGCAATACTGTTCTGAGAACAGTAGGAAACGGCTGAGAACGGCTTGATTTAATAATTTAATTTTGTATAAGAAAATCCAAACTCAAAACTCAAACTCAAACTCAAAATCATTTATTCAAACTTGGCTGTAAAACAGCACTTTTTGACGTCAAATATTACAAAAGACAGCCCCCAAAAACGCCCACCCTTCACCACTTCCTATGTGTTTTTGCTGGGAAGAAGAAGTGGCGCAACAAACTCCCCAGCAACACATGTCTGTCTGTTGGTTTGAAGAACCTTTAAAGTTTAAACAATATTTTCTTCATACACAATTTGTATGATGTAAGTAATTAGATGTATATATAACAATATAAAGAAATTTAAATACTTATGTAACACACGCGGGCTAACACTCAACCTTACACCTACATACCTTTATGTAATTCAAGCATTAAATATATTTTATAAAAATAAAACCAAAACTAAACATCCCAAATAAATAGTGGGCAACTGCAGTTTTACATATACATAATATATTATGTCGGGTCACCTTTTTCAAACACGGTCGGTTGGACCCAAGGTAAGCTATTTATTGATTAGCTTGTGTTATAGGTGCCAACACAACTATATATTACACATATATATTTAACATACAGGTAGTCAGCAACCAAATTAGAAGCTAAATCCGGTTAGACTGGAAGCCGTCCCCAACATAGTTGGGAAAAGGCTCGGGAGATGATGATGATTTAACATACATAGTATATTACAACACCCAGACCAAAGAAACAATCATGCTGATCACAAAAATGTCCACAGTGCCGAGAATCGAACCCGGGACTTAAGTTCGATTGCGAGGTTTTATTAAAATGGGATTAATTTACAGAAGTAAGAATCGGAGAGCTTACTTCAAATGATCCTGTACGATATTATTGGCGATGGGCATACATATCTTCTGTACAGGGTCACTTATTAGTTGTCCCACTGTTTTTATGGGCGACTTCTCTGATACATAGTGTTCTAGCAGACGTGATGCCATAGGTTTTAGGCTAGCTGGAACAAAATATCATTTACTGGCATTTTTATCATATGCAAGGGTGTTTTTATCAATGGTATATTTATCATATGGTTTGCAGGATGGTAATGTGAATTTCATATTATTTAGAAATTAGCAATAAGTATTCTATGAAGTCCCCCTAAGGTCCAGCGTCTGCCGGGGCTGCGGGTTGTTCGCAAGAGATACCGTGGCCTTGGGATGAAAAGCCCTCCATAAGGAACAAAAGTTGGTTTCGTTCATTAAGTCTGACACTACTTCCAGTTGCACACTTAGAAAAAGAGGTTATTTGATGATATTCCACAAAAAATTGTTTATTATAGTGCTTTAATTTTTGTTAAAAAAAACATAAATATTGATCTGATTAATTTTACTGTGCTAAATTAAAAATACTTATAAAATAGGTATATTATGGTTAATTAATTCTGTGGGTACTGGAATATTTCAGAGTCTATGTGCTTATAAGCTAGTGTAATAAATAATAATAAAATTATGTTACCAAAATCAACTCGTAGGCAGCTCTCAGCACGATAAAGATGTTCCAAGCACACGTGAACTTGTGCGAATTTCATTAGTAAATTCTTCCACGGACTAATATCTATTTCATCTGTTATCAATGGCACCTGGAAATAAAGTTTAAGTTATTAAGGTTGAAGCTCCGACAGGAGCGGGAAGTTTAGTTTTAGTTGAAATGGTTTTTTGTTGATATTTTACTCAAGTTAGAAACAGATATGAGGCGTGTTCTTATTATTCACTTATTTTAAAGTGGGATCGTTAAGTGAGGGGTTACAAGTTATATAAGTGGGAGGTTCCGCCGCGGATAAAGCTAGAGGGAGTGTCAGACTTTTAATAACTAAAACCCACTTTGTTCTTTCTTTGTAAGGAGGTATTTGTGTGTCAGGAACACGGAAACTCTTGCCAACAATACTGCGGGCCCATGAGGGTGTGAACTGTACCATGGTACTTATAACTAGTTTGAATATCTGGATAAAAAAGATCCTATCGCCTTCTCCATGGTACAGACGCCTGCACATCAAGCTACACGAAATTGTAAAATTTTCTCAATCAACTTAGAACCATGAGATAATAATATCCAGAACCAGAACCAGCTTCAGCAATAAAGTTGAAAATTGAAAATAAGAAAATTTGACAGATTATTACGTGCTGGCGTCTGTACCATTTACCGTAAAGGTAAAATTCGTAAAATTATATACTCTGTGAAACTATCTCAGCGCGGAAAATTAATTTATTTACTGGAAATCTAGCTACTAAGTAAAAACCCAACCTCACCTCATTAACATCTTTCTTCTCATTACCAGACCCATGTCTCTTCAGTGAAGCGAAATCATCGACAGATAGTTCATTAGGATCGTCTTCGTAGAAAGACTCGCAGTCCAACCGTATAGAGTGTTCAGCTGACGTGAGGCTCTCGAAGGGGTTGAGTTGAAAGTCTCCTCCGCTCATTGTCATGTCTTGTATTGTTTGGTTTATTTGTTCTATTGATTCCTGGGTTCTAGAATTATTGGAATTTATATTTTCTTATGTGTTTATCTATAGTGTCTCTACAGTGTGGGTCTGGACCGTTTAACTAACTATATGGACTATTTGCATCATTCAAATAACGATTACCAAACCCCAACCAGCCAGCAAAAGGTCGCGCATTGGTCACATTGGAGATTTGATGGCTGGTTATGCTTTTGTTCATTATCTACATGAGGCAACCCAACCTAAGTATATATGTACCTTCTTATTTTTAAACCTGTTAATCTTTAAAATATGATGAGGTTCACATTCTCTTGTGAGGTATATTATTAAATGACCCCTCCCGCTGAGGGTGCAGCTGGAAGGGTCAGAGTGTAAGAGTGACTAAAACCCACTATAATCCTTCTAAAGATCCCAGTGTTCTAGACCCAATGTAACTCTTGTGAAAACCTGCCCAGGCAGGCCACGGCCCTATGGGGTCTCTCCACCAGGTTGACACCCTTACCTTGCATCACTGGTCCAAATCCCGGCAATAAAGAAGGAATGTTCCAACAGTGACATGACCCTGGTATATTCCCACATTGTCTTCTCCGCACCCACTTGAGCAACCAAGGATAGTGCTTGTGGTGGACTGGATCGTAAGTTCTTCAGTACCTTGGACGCTTGAGAATGGCCACGGGACAGCTTGAGGACTAGCTTTGATAAGTAAGATTTGTTGTTTGCGTCTATCTGTAAATAATCAGATTATTTAAAATATTTATCAACATATTAAGCACACAACATTCATGAATGAGTTGACAGTATAAACTATATGCAGTTAGTGTATAAATTATTACATTGATTGATTGACAAAATATTCTTGTGATTAGGTACGTACAAACGCCAGCACATCAGGTTACAACAATCTGTCAAATTTCCTTAATGGATTTTCAACCTTATCGCTGAAGCATAAAGTTCAAAGTGGATTGGGAAACTTGCTGGCGTCTGTACCTACTACTTTTTATATTTTTAATCTCAACCTATTTTCGTTAACTAGCTTGCACCAGCGGTTTCACCCACTTCCCCCTTGATAAAAAACCACACCCTTGATAAAAAACTAGCTTATATATTATTCTGATATATAAGCTATATTATTGCCAAGTTTCAGCAATGTCCATTCGATAGTTTTTTCGTGAAACAGTTACAAACAAAACAACATGACAAACATGGTGTACAAACATCCTGAAATCCAATAAGAATTACTTACGAAAGGACGTATTTTTCCTGACGATATGAATTTAAGAGCCTGTATCAGTAATGTTATCAGTTCTTCTGCTGTTTCACAATCTGAAACATCAAAATAAAAACAATTAAAAAAAAACACAGAGTACAGCATCTTAAAATAATGTCAGTTTAATTTATCGTTTTGAATCGAAAACTGTTTTTATTTTTTTATTGATAATTTAATCAATAAGTATACGGCTTAATGCGAAAAATCTGTGACGTCATATGTGGTGAGGTAATATTAAGTCCATGGGTGTTTTCATACAAATTGCATAGAAAGTAACCGTTTTTGACAGTTCTAAAAAAGTATTGAATTTGACTAGTTGTCCGCATCCCTATTTTGAAAATTGGTTGAAATAGACACATTTACACGTCAATACTTTTTCTGACTACTGAAACAAACTTAAGGGTCATAGTCTCTTTTGAAAACCAGACACAACAATAATGACATACTCATGTATGAGCAATGAAGGTTTGTGTCTGAAATGACCTTTCCTTTAACGATAAGCGTCGCAAGTCGACCTGGATCGACCATACGCTCTGTAGGGACCCAGATCACATTTCGAGGCAAGCCCTAGACTAGAATCCCCAAGGGAAGCGGAAAAGTGGTCGCCCTAAACAATCCTGGCGGCGGACGATCATCGCAGAGGCGGCTACTATAGGCAACACGTGGAGGGAACTAAAGCGCTAAGCTCAAGACCGAATGCGATGGTGGAGCACTGTGGATGCCCTCTGCCCCATCTAGGGAACATATGACTAAAAGAGAGAGAAATACGATAACTTACCTCTCAATATATCCCACAGTTTATAAGTAAAATCATTACTAGATCCGATAGTATTCATGCTATTGAGACACTGTCCTAACTTGGTGGTATCTTCAGTGACACAAATACACCCGCCGGCAGGACACTCCGCGGTATAAGCATATGTTTCAGTTTCATTTAGTAACTCGTTCACGCGTTTGGAGTTGTTCGGACGTCTTGCGCCTGGTATATTGTTTCTGTAATTAAAGTAAATAATTTTTTTAATAATAAAATAATGATAAATTAAAAAGAAACACATTCTTCCTTATTATATCCGCCTCCATTAACCGGCAAAGTGCAAATCGCTATTATTTTATCTTTCAGTCTAATTGGATGCAGCTGGAGTACCATTTTGTTTGTAGCGCGTTTGCGTGGAGCGAATGCATAACCTCCGCAACCCAGGCCTGGCCTGTTCTGGCTTTAGACTCCCCATAATGACTGCCAAAGATGTACAAATGACAGCCGTAACCCACCAATGAAGCGTGAACACGTGTCATTACAAGATGGTCAGCCATATTATATAAACCACGCCAAGTGTTGCTTCACCTTACGACAGTGCAGCTTTTTTTCCTCTTATACTCTTAAAATATTATGAATATTACCTAATTGAAGCAGTTTCCAGATTGACAGAGGTGAATCCCGCAGCGGTCATGTCAACAAGCATCTGATTCATATTGTGTAATGCACACACAGACCTCCAAATTGCGTTACATGGACTTGCAAGATGACCAACTATGATTTCTTGTTCCTGTAATTACAGATACCTAATTTAAGTAATTAAAAAAAAGCATTGAAATATATAGATGCAGTCAAAATCTGTAAATTTGTGGTTCCGGCAGGAATATTTTGGTATAAAAGACCAGAGAAATAAGACAAAGTTTAAGACAAAGTTAAGGACAATTATCAAGGACATTTATTTAAATAGTACAGACACCAGCACATCAAGCTACCCAAAACTGTAAAATGTTCCCACTCTACCTTAAACCATAATTATGATTCAGCGATAAAATTGAAATTTGACAGATTGTAGTAGCTTAATCTATTGAGGTCTGTACATTTGTAAAACGCAATAAATTCTAGCATCTTTGAAATTTACACTTACGAAATTAACTTTACAGCTTATAAAAGGTGTGTGCAGTGTCTTCCCTGGCCATTCACAGCGCAGCTCAGTGATACCTCCATGTGGTGCATTGACCAGCTCATCGGTATTGTGGGAGCCGTATGAAATGCCAGAGATGAGGTACTTGCAATCAACTAAGTTGGATATCTAAAATGGTTTAAATATTAAAATTAATTAGAGGTTTTGGTAGCTCCATGAGGGGAAGAGGAGGTTTAGTATGTAATAATACTCCTATTAAATAAGCAAAGCTAGTACTATGGTACAAGACAACGGATATGTTTTTAAAATATATTCAATGACATTAAATAAAATACCTTTGTTCATGCAGTGTGACTTAAATTGGAGTCAAACCCCTTTGAACTACCTAACATTATGTTCACTAAAATTGTCCCTGAGATTAGCATGTTCAAACAAACAAACTTTTCAGTATTATAATATTAGCATGTGGCATGTTAGTAAATTATAATTACTGTTGGCATCATCAGTTTTACTTGTACATTACATAAAGTAAAAGGATCATAAGAATTTCATAGAAAATTATTTACCCACATCCATTATACCCAGTTATAACCATTAACCTAGTTTAAAAAAGAAAATTGTAGTTATTCAGTCACCAACATGCAGGTCACATTTTGTTCTTACAGACATAGTTAATTTGTCTATATTAAAAATTCTCACTAAAAGAAACAATGCAGCCAAGATCAGAAAGCAAACTGTATTTATTTCAAATCACCCTCATTACCAAATATTCTACCTGACAGCTAATGATAACAAATCAACAAAGTTCAAACATAATACTCACCAAATCCGCACTCAATCCTTCTTGCTTAGCATAATCTTCAACTAGGAGATCTAAGTCTACGTCATCCCGATTCATACTCCCTTCATAAGTTACCAAGCCTCTAGCAAAGTGATCACTATCAGATTGTATGGTGAGAAGTAAGGGCTTGCTATCTTCTAACGGGTTTGTTAGTATCCATAGCGGTACTGCATCCTCGGTTAATATCTGTCCTCGGTTCTTGTTGTACAAAGTGGCTATATCTCTGGAAAGTTTGATTAACTGGTTACTTGTAAGCGGTATATTTTAACTTCAAATAAAAGAAAAACATAAGTAATTAATTCTTGAATTAAATAAAAAACGCTGCTTTCCTAATTATAAGTCCAAAAAGCTAACCACCATACTTAACTTTTTCTAACCACTTTTTTGCAATTGTTAGCATTATTACTATTATTTTAGTTTTATATTGTTGTGATTCTTTTTTCTATTTAAGATGCTGTCATGTACACTTTTATTGTATTTTATTGCTTGTTTCATTAGAAATAACAGTGATGATAGTAGAAGTGTAAATAAATAAATAAATAAATAAATAAATAAAACTTTGGTACTTTACTGCTAGGGTGGCCTAGCAGTAAAGTACCAAAGTTTTATTTACTTATTTACAACTGTTACTTTAGAAAATGATTTAGATACTAAACCCAATGAATATAATACTAACCTTGCAATATCTAGAGCAATAGGACTATGTGTAGACTCTTCCTTACTCCACAACTGTGGTTCATCTGATATCATGGTGTCATCCAGTATTGTATGAAGACTTAGGTCCAGTTTAAGTGGAGATCCTGTTAACTCTAACTCCTCTGAAAATGTTACATACTTTTTTAATCAATCGGTTGAATAAAACATATTGCAGTTAGAATTATTAGGGACAGTTTCACCGGTTGCTGATAAGTTCCAGATAGTTTATCTGGCAGATAGTGGCTATTCGTAACCTGTGAAACTGGCCCTTTTCCTATCATTTTTTTAATCCTATATATAAGTCTGTTAGTAATTCTGAGCATTATGAAAGATCTCTTAAGAATTGACAATGGTTTTAAAACTATCATTTTGTTGATACTTGTGTATTTGTTAGGCTGAGGTTTGTAGTAAAAAAGAATAATACAACATTTCAGTAATAATTTAACTTTAGACATGGCTAAAATAAAACAAATGAAGACAGTAACTTACCAGCCTCATTTCTTCTGTTACTATCCGCTGTTTCCGTAATATACGATGTTTGTTTAGGCTGTAAGTTTAAAAAGTACTATAGTATAATTCTATGATTGACTTACTGTTACAAAATATTATAATTTACCTTATTACAAACGAGAACAACATCATTTTTAACTTTCGTATACATTTCTATATAACTCGGACTCTTTTGTTTCTGAATGTAATATTTAGAATAACTGTCCGTCAATGGTTTTATTAAATTCTCCATTTTCTTTTTTATTAAAAAGTAAAATTAAGAGAAATAAAAATTAATGAAGAAAACAAAATTAGAATCCGTTGTGTTCGTTCTTCAAATTCAATTATTTGAATTTAGATTTTAATGTATTTGACATTGACAGTTACGTTCGGTTTCTCTCTATCCTTTTCATCGTAGTAAAATATTTAAAAAATATGCTTTTGATTTTTTTATTAAAAGATGCCTCTGGTGAAAACTAATGTGATAATTAATAAAATTATAATATAACGAAAATAAGAATTCAGTTTCACGACATGTTCCGTGGTATAAAACTATGAAACAATATCTTGGTCGCATGGTCGTCAGAAATAGCCCTAGTGACTTCCTACAAGTTTTTACAGCTTACGAAAGATGGCGCTAGCTGAAGTATTTTCCGCTATGAAAGTACTTTTATGACTGTACGTTTTTATTGGACAAGAGCCACTGAACAGTTTTTGGAAAAGTTTGACTTCCTCGTCTGTCTTGTAGTTAAGAAACTTCGCTAATCCAAAAAATATAAGAATTTCATGATAAGAAGAGAAAGTAATATTTTTTTGTAAAGACCATGGGTGGTAATTTGGTCTATTCTTTCATGTGTAATACCTATATTAAAATTAATTAATGTTCGACCGAAACTAGATTTGCGTCCGAAACGGAAACCGAAAACGAATTTCGGCCAAGGTCTCTCTTTCGGCCGAAAACTACTCGATTATCGCAATCCATTCAGTAAAATAAAATGATAAGTTGTCATGTTTCTTGACACATATAAAATCTCGCTCGGCCCCCGACGTCCCACCGCGTTGGGACACCTGACGCCGTGACGCCTAACGTCGGTACTCTGACCGTCGGTAGGTAGCTTTGGGACTCCGAGCGTCGGGACGCCTAGCCTCGGGACGCCTAGCCTCGGGACGCCTAGCATGTAGACGCTTTACGTCGGGTTCCTAGCATCGAAACGTGGCAACTCTCGTGGCAGCTTGGTGGCTCACCGCGTGCGACTCGCCTTGTATGCCGTTTTCAACCACACGTCATAGGAGTTAAGGTTTATTTTAAATTGATTTATACTCAGTATCTCCGCCGCGCCTACGCCAATCAGCATTGGACCTTATTCAGCACCTTAGATTAATTTTGAATCTCCATTCAATATTTAAACTAAAGCCTGAATCTTTAGCCTTAAGAAGCTCTCTTTTAAACAAATAAAAGCAACAAGGCATTCTCATCTCAAATTTTTAGTGGTACTAATTCACCGAAAAGTAACATAAGGGATGATTTTCGATACCCTTTGTATTTAAGTACCTACATACACTGAAGTATAATACTTTGACGTGACTTTAAAACGATACCACTTACGCGTAAAGGGCGCGTAGTGTAGGTAAAGCAATCGAGTGCTGATAGCAATAGATTTAAAATCGCTAATCTCTGAAGTGGTGATCCATTAGTAATTCTAGATCGGTGATTAACCACAGGATTTAGTAATTGCTCGTATCTAGCCGTAGAGTGGACGGCTTTGGGAGACTATCAATGCATGACAAACGTAATTTTATATTTTAGGGTTCTTCATGATATTTTGTTTAATACATAATATTGAATGATGGACATTTTTTATTATTTTTTTAGTTATGCCGAAAAATAAAGGACATCGGTACCTATTTTTTCGTTTCTTTCACAAACTGATAAGGAAAGTACATCACTTTCAAATTTCGTGTTACGTCATGTTTGAGCTATTATGTTACTAAAACGTGACGTCACAAGCTCCCACTCCCGAACAATGGTGCGTTTTAAAATAGTATTTTTTAATGTTTGGGCGTCCAAACGCTTTTGCTAGTCTTAAGGACTAATTACAATTTTTCCTCCTTGTAATCACGCCTATTCAATAGTTTTGTATATTTTTTTTGTGGCCACTTAGTCAGAAACACATTTTCTCTAAAAAAAATGGTATAGACTTATATAGATACCCTTAATTTCGGTTATCAAGACTATTTTCCTCATTTACACAGAACTAGCTTTTCCCCGCGACGTTACCTGCGTCCTGAGAGACTACGTCACTAACCTATGTCTGATTATTGAAATATGCACACAGCATCATTAATGTATAATTAACGTAGGCAGAATATTTGACGTGACTGCCCACTAAAATATCACTATTGACGTAGGCGAATTTGTTCCTAGTATCACACATAAAAAAGTTAATCATGCGTGAATATGAGGTACCTATAGGAATTCACCTTTATTTCTAATTAAGGATTAAAGTGACGGAACCCATGCATTAACGGCTTAGCTCCGATTTTTTATCTTCATTGTTACCGCGAAATAATTCATTGATAATTTGGTATGACATGTTTATAGTAGTTTAGGCTGTTATTTGCTTAAATGACTAGCGGGTTATTAGGAAAAATGGGGTCATTTAAAAATAGCCGCTATCACATCTAGAGTTACCGCTGGCCCTGGTAAACAAAGGTGTCCAGAAGGAACATAATAGGTTTTAGTCAGTAAGAGTCTGACACTCCCTCCAGCTGTACCCTCAGCGGGAAAGAAGGCCTATGTAAAAAGCACTGGAAGCCAGCCCCATCATATTATTATTTTCTATTTTGATTTAACTTGTTCTCAGGGTTATTTGGAAAGAAAAACCCCAGCCCAGGCACATAAAGGACTTCAGCAGGCTTAGCATGGCAACCGCAGAAACAAGTTTTGTCTACCGGAGGCTGGACATAATGACAGAAAAGTGATACATTGACGTAAGATTTCATTTGACATTTTTTGCTGAAATTTTTCTTTTTTTGAGTTGACAGGTCGCGCCATGCTCGGGTAGAAGACATGTTAACATTAATAGAAAGAGCGTTGTCTTTTCTTGATGGAATAGATATAAAATCGCCATGCTTAGCCTGCAGAAGGACAAAGGTGGTTTTTATTTAGTCCCAAACTAAGTAAGCTATTGATTAACTTGTGTTATGGGTATAAAAAAAAAATTTAAACTGCTTTATTATAACACCCAATACCAACAGTCAACCAACATGCTTATCTAAAAAATGTTGCAACGGGAATCGAACGAACCCAAAGATCCAACAAAATTTTGGTCTATCAATTTCGTCGTCACTACCACGCACATACTACGTTGCATCTAATCTGATGAGCTGCTTTCACATCAGCCGCTTACGTAGATACTCACTCCGTTCTACATTATATAGGATCAAGTTAATAATAGGTCCTCGTATTAATTTTATACTGACAAAGTGTTGCCTATAATAAGAATGTAAAAGTTTGGATGTTTGTCAGTTAACAACTTCACGCCTGAACGGATTTGTATGACCAGGTAAATACGAGTAAAGAAGTTTATTTTTCCCCAAATGTTGCCTTTTGTAACCTTTTGCACGTGATTTTGGAGTTCATGTTATTATTGGTTTGTGATCTCTTTTGCAAGAAGGATTGATGATCAAAAACGATTCTTGCCTTCTTAACATAAGCCTCCACAAAGACCTACAGTTTAACGTGTCATCCGAGATACAGTCATTGGTTTCCAAGATATACATAGAAAGTACATACAAACTTATAAAAGTTGCATTGTACTTGCCTGACTTGGAATCAAACCCACACCGTCATATTTGAGATTGAGAGGTTGGCTCTTTACCCACTAGGCCACCACGATGAAAAAAAAAACACTTCTCTACAGTTAATAAATACCCCGTAAGACTTCGTCGTCTCGATGCGGGATTTTTTCAAGGGTTACCGTGGCTCTGGCGCACGAAGACCCCTAGTAGGAACAAAAGTGCGTTTTAGTTAGTAAAAGTCTGACACTCCCTTCCCATCCACATTGCACCCACAGTAGTTGGGATCATTTGATGATTTACTACTCTTCTCGTCCTTCTAATGAGAAGTCGATATTATTCACCTACCTAAAGCGATGAATCTAAAATGCCGTAAGGATGATCTAGGTACATTTTATTTAGATGTCAAGTCTATTAGGTATTGTAATACAGTCCAAAAATATAGCTATATCTTCACAATCACTATAGACAGACTAGCAAGAACTTCTAATTGTTTCTGTTTAGTCTACACTACTCCTACATAATTGAAGACAATTTTGGTAAGTACCTAGGAGTTATATCCATTCAGAAAATTGGCATCCTACACATCGCGCCATCTTTAAGCAAATTTTAGCAAATAACTTGACCACTAGATGGGTTTTCTTTGATTATATTAACACAATATATAAAGAAAGAGCACCCGTTATTAGGTGAATCTACATTTTAGCTTTTAGTCTGATTAAATGGATTTTATTGTTCGGACAAGGTAACGATTACAGGTTCAATTGGGTGCCTCGGGTTCATGTAATACAAAAAGATCGACAATGCTTGTTATCCTTACCTAAGTAACCAAAAAACCTAAATAGGTCTAAAGGCGTGTGCATCGAGCTACCCGAAACTGGCAAAATTTCCCAATCAACTTTGAACCATATTTGAGCTTGAGTTGAAAATCTATTAAAGAAAATTTTACAGTCTTAAGAAATTGCAAAATCATAACTAAGAGACTTGAAAATACATGACAAATAAATTTTATTATAAATGATATTTATTTTGGAAATAGATCGAAATCAACACTTTTACACGTCAACACATTTTTTATAAAAACGGGATGAGATCGGCATTTCCTAACTGACTACCTTGAGAGGAAACGCCGAAACAAACTCAAGGGTCATAAGTATAGTCTATAAGTGAAATTTGGTGAGTTATTTATTACAACGAATCTATATACCTACTAAGTTAAATTATTGTATTTTAAAAATAAACTTCTAGGTATCACAGAACCACATGCATTAAAAATTTAATAAAGTGCTAAAATATAATTTTAATTTTCTCTCCCCTGTAATTAGGTACACTGTTTCTGTACTCTCATCACATTATGAGGACGAAAAAAGAATTAATTGTCAGCGTAAAGAGTTCAAAAGAGTGACCCACGTCTTGTTGTCATGTGACTCTCATATTTATTAGGCTGACATTATGTTAATTTTGTACGTGATATACCATATTCAGGTGGCTTTTAACAAGGGAAAATGGACTGAAAACACATACACAAAGCTTCCAAGGTAACTTTAACGTTTTATGCAATATTTAAATGTTTTGTTTATTTGTAAGTATGTAAACTTCATGAATATAATATGTACAAGGTCGATTTCCAAAAGTGTAGCTTAGCTACCTGTGTAAGATTAAACATAACATAAACAGTTGACAAAACTGATAGACAGGTTGTGGTAGTGTCATCGGAGAATTACCGTGGCCCTGGCACGCAGTTAACTCTAGAAGGAAAATAGTGGTAAGGTCAGTAAGAGTCGGACACTCCCTTTAGCTGCACATTCAGCGGGAGGGGTCATTTAATGATTTCCCATGAAAAAAAGGTCGATTTCCTCTAGAAAATTTAAGCTTAGCTATTATGAAACGGTTGTCAAAACTGGTAGACAAGTTATGGTAGGATAAAATATAAAGCTGAAGAGTTTGTTTGTTTGTTTGTTTGTTTGAACGCGCTAATCTCAAGAACTACTGGTTCGATTTGAAAAATTCTTTCAGTGTTAGATAGCCCATTTATCGAGGAAGGCTATAGGCTATATACCATCACGCTAAGACACACGGGAGCGGAGCAGTAACCAAAGATGCGGGTAAAACCGCTGGGAACACCTAGTGGTAGGATAAAGAGATATCAAATTCTCTGTTCCATGGATATCAAGATAATGCTGGCCTCCTCTAGCACCGAGAACGATTTCGTTAATCATCACGCTTGCTCAATGCGGGGTTCGTGACATCTGATTTTATGTAGCTGGAAAAATGATTTTTATATCTACTACAACTGTGTATTTTGTAGTAATCATATCTTAATATTTTTCTTGAAATTTATTTCTAAAGTAAAAGCAACAAAAGATTTACCTATGTTTTTTTTTCATAGGAACCTAATTTCTCGAAACATGAATCTACAAATTAAATGCCAGTACATACAAGTTATTGTAGGTAGTAATTAGTTATAATAAACACAGTTAAGTATATCCAAGTTCATTGTAAACAAGCCAGACACCTCGGGTTACTTAATTATTTCGTATTAGTTTAATTGTTAACAAGATTTTGTGAACATTGGATATTAGACAGAGGTATACTGTTAGTGAAAATAGATTCTGAAGGAACTGCTTCTGCGTACAGGTAGTGTATACTTTTTAAAATTATGTATTGTAATTATTATATATATAAGATATATTTTTTATTTTTTATACTTTTCGGGAATCTTAGAGCTAGAATTATTAAATACTTGGAGGCCATTTAAAACTGCACAGATTTTTTTTTATGGATGTAAAGATTTTTTGTGCTTTATTATTCATGTAACTTTTAGGTATTTATTTAGAGTGCATTTCCAACTCAATCTACATAATTAAGTTAGCAATAACAAACAAACATTTCTTTCTATTATCGTCTAAACGCAGCTCAGAGTTTTCTTACAAAATCTTTTTCAAACGCACCGACTACTTCCTGATCGCAACAAACGAATTTAATATGCAGCCCATGCACAAGAAACTACTTAGAACTTTGTCTCTGTATAGCAGCTATAAACGAAATGCATGGTCAATTAAAAAGAAACTTTAATAAAGCATAATTAAAATTAAAACTAGCGCGTATTCAAAAGGTTTTTTTTTTCTTCTTCAAACCACTACGTGCTATTCTTGCACATAAATTAATGAAAATATTACAGACGAGTAATGAGAAATAATACTTTGTAATGATAGAAAATTATTATTTCTTGGTAATAGAATGGTAGCGTATTAAAGAAAGGGTAATATGTACCTATAAAATAACACCCATGTTGGATTGTTAAGTAAAATGTCGCAATAATTAAGCTTAAAATAATTAATTGAAAGAATAATTACGATACGCATCGTCATCAGCCTTTTTATCGTCCCACGGCTGGGCAAAGGCCTCCTTTCACACAGAGAAGGATTGAGTGTTAATCACCACGCTTGCTCAATGTGGGTTATTGGTGATTTTAGACTTTATAGTCCAGGTTTCCTCGAGATGTTTTCTTTCACCTTTAATCAGTCATTGATGTCCACGATAAACTCGGAAAGTTCATAATATAATTTAGAAAAGTTGCATTGGTACTTGCCCGTTCTGGAATCGAACCGCTACACTCACATTTGAGAGGCTAGTGCTTTAACCTCTTGGCCACCATGATACACACGTGTCGTCAATTCAATTTTTTTACACACTTAGCGCAGCGGAGCAAACCAATAGCATTGATTTTGTGCTATTTTTTTCAGATTTTATGCATTGTGATTGGTTCATATTTCTCCGTTTCTCTGCACCGCAGCTTCGCTCCGCTTCAGTGGACAGACAGCCTAGAACATGAAAACTGACACTGACAGGTAAACTTTAATAGTGTATACTTATTTATTAGCAAGGACTCTAGTTGTACCCAAGTAAATATAGTTTTACACATACCGTTCAAAATAATGTTCTCATGTAAAGACGCCAGCACGTCAAGCTACTATTTTCAACTTTATCGCTGAAGGGTATTGTTCAAAATTGATTACGAGAATTTTATAGTTACGAGTAGCTTGACGTGCTGGCGGCTGTATACTTACATTAAAGAAGAAATGGATTTTATACCCCGTTTTTTAGATATTAGGTAGGTATTAAGATAAGTGATATGAGTATATATTTGGAAAATAGGTACAAATTCAAAAAACTGTTGTTATTTTTTAAGCCAATTCTTAGCAAAGCGATTCCGGAAAATATTTCTTTATGTCCTTAGTCTTTTCGTTCGTCTAAAGGATTTATATTTTTGCAAGCTGCAAGCTACTCTTTTAATTTTTTCCCAGGAAGGCTCACGTCATACTGGTTGACTGGCGGTTACGCGTGCGTGGCCCCGCCTACATTCCGCCCTACAGTTGCCTATAAATGGTGGTGCCAGCGACTTTGTATTTCACTTCTAACTTGGTGCACTTTCGCGCTCTCCGGCCCTTCGAAGTTCGAAAAGTTTCGCTGTCAACCGTTACTCCGCTGAAAAGCTAAGGTAAGTGAAGTCAGTTAGGATTCGATATTTAAATTTAATTTTTCAGTGGGTTTCTTTTGTTAATTTTACTTTTTAAATATCTGATAACATGCTCTTTTTTTAATTTATTTTAAAATTAATTTTAATAAACCTTTCTTCTGTGAATCAATTATAAATAATGTATTATTCTTTTTAAAGATTTTAGTAAAATGGAGTTATACCTAGTTACGTTAGTATCTTTGATTGTTGTTACTTTAAGTTCAAGGCTTTTTTCCTGTTCCTGAACTTTTTCTACAAACGAATTACATTTAATTAACAATTCAACAATTGAATTAAGATAAACGTTAGGTTAATAATTAAATAAGGAAGTACCACACTCTAAGAGAATTAGAGAAATGTGTACTTGAAGATAATTTAAAATTCTCTTAAAGCAAAATATAAAGCTTAAAAGAGAATAAGTCAACATTTTTTCACTGGATATTTTACTGAATTCAGTATGAAATTATTATTTATTAACCGACTTCAAAAAAGAGGGGTCGAAATAAATAAGTAATAAGTTACTTCGAGATAATCGACTTCAAGAGCGATATACTACATATTTGTTTTTTTTTATCGGTGTGACAAAATGTTTTTACATTTTAAACATAAGAATATTGTTAGTTTATTGAATCCAATCTTACACTGTAAAACGTAACTTAACTTACTAACGTTATTTTGTACGTATTTAAGGAATATAAAACTTTTTCACCAAGATTTAATAAATCAACCTACAATTTACTATGTCAAAATAAAAATGAAGTAATGCAAATATTTTTTAAAATTAAAAAGAACCTAAAAGCTTACAAATTTGTTATAAGTAACACACATTCTATTTCTCAATCAATAACCCTTAACAGCTCACAAATACCGTTGAGACTGCTTAAAAATCTAAAAAAAATCTACTTTTAAAATTCAAATACAAATAAAAAAAAACAATATTTATTTAAAACTGCTAACCGAAGGTTTTCAAACTGTTCTAGAATATGAAATCATCTGCATGTATGAAGTTGGCTGCATAATGCCCTGAACCATTTCCCAGGATTCATTATGTAACTCGTTGATTAACATTAAAAACCTGATCTACACTAGCTTATTTTTTTAATCTTCGTTTTTACATGATATACCGATAAAAAAAAAAAACTAATTGAAGTATGTTAAAATATGTTCCGTGTAGCATTTTGTAGGTACGCATCTCATGAAAACTTATTTGTACCCACGGATAATAGAGCGTACAGTCTTACTAGATAAATAGACTGAATATTTTGGTTTTAAATGCATTAGTTTCCGAGATTAGCTCTTTAGCTTTGTGATTAATATTCTGTCAATAGGTAGATATGTCTTATTCTGTATTTTAGAGGATTTAACCCAGCCGGCAACGAAAATATGTACAAACACTCAATACATAAACCTATATAATTATAACAGAAAAAAATCCTATCTAATAGGTATCTTTAATGGACTGTTTTCTTTTTGTATCGGGGTAAACTAGATCAACCATCATACTCCGGGTTTGATTCCCGAGTGTTATTGGATTTCTTGACAGGCAACAATACAAATCTTAAAAGTTAAAAGACCTTTTATTACACAGCAATTTAGCATAATCGCAAAAATTAAGTATAAAACTAAAGGATTCAATTTTTCCTTCTGCTTAACGTTTCGGCGGGTCCGATTTAAACAAAATTTGGTAGGCACATAGTCTAGAGCCTATAAAAGGATTTATGCTCCTTTTTATCCGAATGCGGGAAACAGGTCCTTCGGGCGGGCGGTTAGAACCGCGTGGAACAGCCAGTAAATGAATAAACCCATATATTTAGAAAACACAAAGAAGTATTTATTATTAACTTGAACTTTAACTTATACATACTTCATTAATAAATAGGCATTAAATATTTGCCACAAACCAATTAAAATAAAAAAAAAACTTCACATAAATTATCTAGGAAAAGCTTCTAGCGTGTTTTGGTTGTAACTTATCAAAAAAAATATGGAGTGCATGAAAAATTGTTTGCACAACAGCAGTCTGACAGCGCGGAGTGAAATAATGGCCGTTTTAAAAAGAAATTCCTTATTCTTTACTTTATCTCAAAAAGGGGAAAGGGACAAGCCGTAAAGTCACTTCAAAAATTTCCCTAAATACCTTTAAAACATTTTTTAGCACCTTCCATTCTAAAATCTACCTAAAATAACCTTTCCTTGAAAGACGTTTGATAATATTTTTTTTAAATACAGTCATGGAAAATGAAGGCACGTGTTACAATTAACAAAAGGTTTAATTAATTAAAATAGCTCAGTTCTCTATAATGAAAACATATTTCTCCTCCAGTGCAGTTTATTAATCGTATTGATAAACCTTTCAGTCCTTAGAAATATCAATTAAATTATCCTACTCATAAATTAGAAATATATGTAGAACAAGTATGACCACACATTCCCTTTATGAAATGGAGAAAAAATAATGATATTTGATTGGAAAAATAATGTATACAAAGGTTCAATTAATAAATAGACGCAGCTTCGTTTTTCAAATTAATTATGAATATTACTTCCATAGGATTCATTTGTTTATTTGTTTAGGATTTGATTTAATTATTTTTGTTTTATCTTTTCTAGTTCAAAGGTTTATAAGGGCGACTCAGTTTTTTTTTTAACACGTGTATCTAATATTTTAGTAAGTTGTCAATATTCTATTCTTGAGGGAGTTGGAAATTCATGTAGGTATAGGAGTTTTAATGGGGATTACCGTAGGAAATTCAATTTAAGATGATTTTTGGAACTCTGAGGTACATCCTCGATTTAATAAATTTTAATAAAATTCATAGATAATTATTAAAATAAAATAATTCATTGTTTCCGAAAATAGAATACTATTCATGCACTAGTTAACTTTATTCCCAAATGACGCTCATTACATTATGTTTCCGACCTACAAAATAAAAACCGAATAATGTACGAATAATGCTCATAATGTTAGAAATGGTGAATGACATACTTTTTATACGTCATACAATAGCTTATTAAATTCAGAAGAAAATTCAAAACACATATTTTGTACAATTTTTTACGCTACGTTATAGCGTCTATTTTTAGTTTATTAATATTATTATAAAAAAAATCTGTGACGTAATAAATAAGCCTGAGAAGTTGATTCTATGTAGTATCCTTCACGAAGTACGAACAAAATTTGAAGTAAAGAAGCTTGTTTAGCAAAAACGAATTTAAAAGTAATGGCATTAATGAAAATGTACTAGTCTAGTAAGCAAAACAACGGATAGATGTGGTTTTGCTTAATAGAGAATGAATTTTGACATTAGCCCCATATCATTTGTGTCAAATTCCTATCTCTAGTAAGAAAAACAACGGATAGATAGGTTATTAATTTCAGCCGTAAATCAATAAGTACGCGGGCCATAAAAACTTACATTTCCAATAAACTTAACCCAAAAAATTCAAATAAAACCACACGTGTAACGGTGTTGTTTCAGACAACGAAAATATTGTCAACGATATCGATTCTCATTTATTGGCTTTATGAATTTTAACAATCGAATTAAAAAGCACGAAGTCCTCAGTTGGTATTTGCTCACGAAACTCGCTATCATACGGCAGAACACACAAAATGCCTGTTGTTTTCATCGAGCACAACAAACGTTTGTTTTCACCGATGTCCAATTAATCGCAGTTCAAATTGGAGTTTGACGTGTGTTTTTATAACAATGGAAACCGAATAAAATGAAGTCGAGCACAAAGGTTTTAGAGCCCAGCAGACTGACAACTACGCTGTCGGCCAACTATCCGGCCAACTATCCAGCCAACTATCACCCGACAATTTAGTTTGAAGGTAATCGTGTATCCCATTAGCTGATACCTGATAGTTGTAATGTGCTCATTACCATACATCTCCAAAATTCATTCAGACCGAGCAAATTATCGGTCGACTAAAAGTTTGCAGTTTGGGCGTTTTTGTTAGGCTTGAAATCGTACAATGCGTCTTTGTTAGAAATAACATTTGTTTGCTCAAGAGTCGCTAGGCGAATGCCCATCCGATTTTCGGGAGTCATCGAAAGGGGCTGGTCTGATAGAAAACTTTTCATGTCAAACATTTTGTTATTACAACAATGTGATTCTAGACTAAACCTGAATGGACCACATACCTAACTTTAGAACCTCATGTCTCAAAAACTATAAGGGCCAGTTTCACAGGTTACGGATAGCCGCTAACTGCAAGATAAATTCAAAAATGGAACAGAGTTTGTATGAAATTATCTGCCAGATAAATTATCTGGAACTGGTGAAACTGGCCGTTAATGTTAAAATTAAAGCTATTTACTATTTTTATTTCGTAGGAACTCAATTTATAATATTCAAACGCAAGGACTGTTCGGGCTTACACTTCTTATTATAAACGAAAAAATCAAAATCTTAGACTGTTGCCTTCTTTGGCATAAGGACATCATCAATGGACCGCCAGGTTGCAATCAATGGACTTCGAGAAAATTGTTGTAGAGGTCCAATGAAAGCAAATGAGTTGCTTTATAAACCTTTCTGAAGGGCATAGAGACTTGGAACGAACCTATTTACATAGTACCTTATGATAAGGTAGGGACTTAGGACTTACCGATACTTGAAATTATGTTATAATTAATAGCTGGACTTTCAACGGCGATCCAATAGTGACATTTTTTAAATATTCCATTTTTATGATGGGAAGTAACAGTTGCTTCACTCCTTAAGCTTGTAAAGGCTTTAATTTAGTAATTATGGTTGAAATGTTTTGTCACTTCATATTTTTGTATTTTTCTACCCGTTTAGACTTGAGAAGCTCATATTTTCTGTTATTCTTTGTGGTTTTCGGTATCATTATTAGCGGAACGTGTGATTATCATCATCATCATCACAGCCTATTTATCGTCCCACTGCTGGGCACAGGCCTCCTTTCCCAAGGAGAAGGATTGAGCGCTAATCACCACGCTTGCTCAATGCGGGTTGGTGATTTCAGACATTATAGTCCAGGTTTCCTCGAGATGTTATCCTTCACTTTTAATCAGTCATTGGTGTCCAAGATAAACTTAGAAAGTACGTATAACTTAGAAAAGTTACATTGGTACTTGCCTGACCTGGAATTGAACTCACACCCTCATATTCGAAAGGCCGGTGCTTGAACCACTAGGCCACCACGACTTTTTTGTCCGATGTTATATTTTCCTTAATCATAGGCAGGTCTTGCTATAAGAACACATCTTCCTTTTTTGTTTTCCCGGCTCTTCTTCTGACAACATTATACTTACACCCAATGTTTTGTTAGCGCTACCTGAAACTATTCCACGATCAGAAAAGCCACAAACCAATCTTATAATACCAAGTACAAAAACAGATTTTATGCCACGGCTAACCCAATCGAAGGCAATTCAAGTACCTGCCTTAGCCAATATGGCGTATATTTTTATAGGACACTGTCACTGTATCGAGGTGACTGTTTTTATTGCTTAAAGCGATCTTCATAAGGCTAACGTAGGTTCGGTTTTAATTCAACTAAGTTACACTTGACCTTTCGTATAAGATAATTCAGTGCCAGCTTACTTTGAGTTAAATTTCTTGTAATAATATCTTGATAATTATTGCTTTAAATGTCATGTTGGTTTTATTATTTCTTGCATGAATGCATAAAAAGGACACAAAATCAGATAACGAAAATTACAGGACGTTTGGACTTGTACCTGCAAAAACATTTTTTTATTAATTTGATAAAAACTGTAACTTTACTGATAACTAAAAAGGTTTAAGGAAGAATATGTTCACAAAAATAATTGTTAAATACGGAGTCCATTAGGGCTGCATTCTCGGTCCATTGCTCTTCCGGGTTCTAAATTTAAGAACCAATATAATTATGCAATTTGATAATGATAGCACAGTAATCAATAAGTATTTCAATAGTAGCATGCATACGTCCAATTATAGATTGATGAAAAAAATATCTTACTAATAAAGCTAGATAATACTAAACTTACGCAATTCAAAATCCTCTCCAAAAAAGTAAATACCGATCCAAAAGAGAACAAATTTTTGTATCTTTATGAGTAACATACAAGGCGATAATAGTCTGAACATGATGTATGCATCAACTAATTCCCATAGATCCATAACAATTGAACTATCCTCGTTAGTTCAAATCTATGTTTCAGGTCACGAAGTTTGGAAAATTAATTAACCCCTTTTTGTTTTTGTCTAACTCGCAGATATTCGGTCACGCACTGCAAAGCAGTTCAAGTGCCAATGAGAGTCTCTCCAGAATTTCCGCACCAACTGGATTATTTAAACCCTTTGGAAGTCAAAGCGAATTTTTTTGCCCTTTTTCGTCTATTTTTGACTCGTGAAGTATGGCATGAATTCGGTGGAAGTTTCATTCCCTGCTCTGAAAAATTGTGAAGTTAATTTAATTGTGATTTTTTTCAACCATTTTGACTGAAAATGGTATATATATATATATATATGTACTAAAAAATATTTGACACAAATTAAGATCCTTGTTGCCATTAATTTTGATGTCCGACTCCGGACAAGACCATCAAAAGTATCATAGTTAAGGAAAAAATAAGAGAAATTTTTCGTACTTAAGAGGACACAATATACCCACTTGATATCGATACCAGGAAACTTTGATCTGAAAAAAGAAAAAAATAAGTATTACGATCACGACAGATATGAAAAAATACAGGTAATTTTTAAAAATATTTTAACAAAACTTCGAAAGGCGATACCATTCATAATTATTAAAATTTTAATGATCGCCTGTTGGTCGCAACGAAAATGTGAAAATTCACACCTTTTCACCCTAGCAATAATTACAAAAATTATCGAGGTCATCAAGGAAAAGAAACAAAAAAACAAAGACACTGGATACACGATACAAAATTTGATCCTCACTCAGTATGAATTTATTTTAAGTAATTCAATAAGCATTAATGAATTGGCCACTTGGACGACTGATGGCCAACTGGATGTCTGAATTTTGCTAGACATCAGTGATACATTTCATAATTTAACGTTTTATTTCTAAATACACGAGTATTCTAATAGAATTTATAGGACTAAAGTAGTAGTAAGTAGTTGGTGGAATCCTCGCTAAAATCAGTTGGAAAATCAATACGAATATAATAATGAAAGTAACTCTTAGAACTAAGTTTAGTTACGTGGATTTTGAGATTGTTCGAAAGAGTTACCATAGCCCTGAAGAACAAAAGGTTCCAGAAGTTGGCAGGTTCTTTCTTGTCAGTAAAATCCTGATACTTCTATCCATTCTATCCCTAGAAGGAGTGGTAACTATGACAACAACCTTCTAGGAAATTAGATGAAAATGTGAATTTCATTCTCATTAACCGATAAACCAAAACGACATACCAGTAAATCATTACTAATATTATAAATGCTAAAGTAGCTATGTGAGTCTGTCGCTATTAGACGCCAAAATTACTGAACTTTTTTTACGAAATTTTGGTACGTAGATTATTCAAGAGCCCGAAAAATTACATAAGGCTACTTTTCATCCGGTTGCGGAAAAGAATTCCCTCGGGATGCCGGTAGAACCGCAAGGAACAGCTGGAAGTTTATATGCATGTATTAAGTTAGAATCAGGTTGTAAAACACTAAATTATATGCTCTCCAGGCTAATTAAGTATCTCAATATAAAACACACATAAACATATTGACTTTACAACAATATGTTTATCTCTAGCAACTAATACAATAATGGGAATAAAAGTCTGAACAAATTTAAATGATATGATAACAACAAAAGCTGCCTCACGTAGTGCATTGATAAGATAATCATTATTATGATGACCGACGATATTTGTACTGGATATCAGATGAATGATTTATAACACCGTTTTAACACTTAATCTGATACTGGAGGTAGATTTCAGAGCGTTTATAGCCTTTTAAATGGCGGTCTGATATATTTCGTGTGATTGTAGCTGGAATAAAGGATATATGTAGTTCTCGAAAAGCACGCGCATATGGCTTATTCCCCTTCCGCCCCTCCGCTTCCCGCTGTCACCTAAAAATGTTTTCTGTGCAGGGAGTCGCGCAATTTTTTGTGACGACATAAAGTTTAGCGACAATGATGCCGTGAATAACAGACGATGTTGATATGACTATTTTATCATGATGATCAAACACCCTGCCGTTTTGAACGTTAAAAGAAATCCTGATCGGTGAAAGTGGTACAAAAGTAATTTTTTTGACTATCAACCTTTTTACCGTCGTACTGGCACATGTCTCCTCTCACACAGAGAAGGATTGAGCGTTAATCACCATGCTTGCTCAATGCGGGTTGGTGATTTCAGACTTTATAATCCAAGGTACCCGGAGACGTTTTTCTTCAATGTCGAAAAATTGCATGACCTGGAATCGAACCCGCATTCATACATTCATACTATAGAGGCTTTTGCCAGTCGTAGCCAGTCAGCCACCATAGCTACTACAAAGAGAACACTATATTTTTTATTAACATTATAATAAAACTAAAGGAATGCTACAATACAAATACCGATGATCTAATTAATGCAAAACATTTAAACCCCAATCTGATATGTCGTACATCTTGATAATTCCTTGAATTTGACAGTTTAAAATATGGTAATGAGATTTGCTTCGCATTAACATCTTAAGTTAAGTAAGAAATATTATTAAAATCCTTTGTAAGCTTACGTTGCTGAATCTTTAATGTTGAACTCGTTGGGGGAAGTTTTAAAGTAACTAAATTTGGACTGATTGAGTTATTCCTGTCTTTCTTTAAGTAATGAACTACCTCCGCAGTTTTGAACGTCTAGTGATTTCAAGTTGTATAAAACAGCTGTTACTTATCTATACATATAATAAAATCGTAGAAAATTCAAAATTGTACATTGCATATATTTTTAAAAGAATGATTGGGGCGTGGTCTACAGTTGATATAAAAGCCAAAAATATAGTTTTTAAATTTTTTGTATGTTTGTAGATCCGGGCTATCTTAAAAAGTACAGCATGGATTTGCTTAAAATTTGGCATGAATATAAATAAGAGGTCGGGCAATACATTTATCACGTGGTTATCATCACGCTATCACATACGGGGGGAGGGGGTAAATGTTTAATCACCTAATGCCCACGCGAACGACGTCGCGGGCATCAGCTATTAACAAATACAACTATAATATAAACTGCTTTAATTAAATAAATATCTTTTTAACTTTCATATATTATAATTATAATAAATTATATGTCTAATTTATAATAAATTAAAATAAATCTTTAGAATCACTCTATCCCTATGAATCCACATAAAAATCCTTACAGAAACATTTTTGCCTTGTTTTTAACAATCGCAATTCAATGCAAAATAAATTTAAGTCTCGAGCCGGTGAGATGTTCAACAGAATCCAGTAAAAACCTGCGCAAGATTCATAAAGCGTAAGTAATCTGAGATCCTGAATGGTACGCTTCGTTTGTTACTAAGAAACGAATCGGACTTATTGACTGATAGTTCCTTATAATATAACGGGCCTCAAAAGGTAGAATTGTGTTACATTGAAAATGTACAATTGTAAATGTAAAATGTTCAGATTATCATGAATTAAAGATTGCAAAAACGTATGTAACTTATGATAAATATAGTATGCAGGTAATATTTGCAAGCATGCTTTTTAGAAATGGCTTTAAAACTTTGATTTTAATAAGATATAACGTTTAATTGATTTGAGTTGGTTTCTTCTATCCTACTCATATTAGACACGCGAAGTTTTGTAAATATAGGAGAATCTTTCAATTATAAACTTCTGATTGAATTTTTATGAAACGTGTAATAGAGTGATTTTTATCCGGTTGTTAGAAGTAGTTTTCTCAAGAACGGGTGAAATTGCTGGCAGAAGCTAGTTATATTATAAAGAGTGGGTGTATTTATTTCCACGAGTTTAAGTGACACTTTAAGCTTATAAAATAACATCCTAACCTTTCCTCCTGAAGAAAATATACAATTGTTTTGCTAAATATTGACAGTAAAAATCTGAATAAATATTCATTTGCGCTCCAATTGTTCCTAATAATCGTAACAGAAGGACGATCTTAATATATTATTTATAATACAATTCCTTAATAGCTATGTACTTATTTCGCTTCTTCGCCGTTATTTTTTATTATTCCCTTCCTTTGAAATTTCCAGATGTTGATTTAAGACGTCAATGTAAGTAGGTACCTATTTGATATTTTCGAAAAAGCGTTGACCTTACTTGAATAAAATTTTATGAAAATGTATTTTTTTTACTAAGTCATTGGAGGGTTTTTTTCTATTGAAAGGTCAATAACGATTATTATTTTTTTTATCATATTTGACGTTTTCCTGTAAGTTATTTACCTGTTTGTACTAAAAAATTGCGACCGTTGTTAATTATTAAACAGTGGTTTGCAAATATGCATAAATTTTCATAATAACTGTGACTGTAGTCGCTGAAATTTTGTTATAATTAAATAGCAATAGCACATACTTTGCAAATGACATTTTTATAAAATTAATTATTACAATGCTTAAAATATTTACACCAAATGAAATAAGTTCATTTCATTTAGGTATGTATTTATTTGAAAACGTTTTACATACTCTGTACATTTTAATAAATTAATGTACCTACTTTAAATTCTAATACATGCATTGCATTAATAATGTCAGACTCATGTGTTTTCTAGAATATTCTTTTTATACAATAATAATAAAGATTCTGCTTAAATTCCAATTGTCCATATGTCACGATTTACAACACAAAGCATCTTGACATATCTTAAATGTCAAATTAAAAACTTATCTTTGAAATAGCCAACGTATGCATACTTTTTGCTACTTATCTGTCATAATTAATCTTACTTCGTAGAATTTTATAGTAAGACTTAAGTTATATCTCTACTTATTCTATCGAAAAATGACTACGAGTATATCATCGATAAAAAAAAAGTTTTTACTCAATATCTTCTAAGTACACCAATTTTAAATTACGAAGGCTTTTGTCAATGAAAAAAAAAACTTGTCCGCCAATAACTGGCCGATAGGGATATAATCTCAAGTCAAACTGACCGGAGCTTCAACTCAAACAACGGTGGACATTGTCGATCGTTTCACAAAACTCGAGCAATTTAAATCCTTTTTACAAAGAATTCGTTATTAAATAAGGGTATTAAAACGTTCAGTGAGTAAATACTCCTTAGTTAACGAACGATGCAAATAACCTTTTTTTGAAATGAGAGTTTAAATACTACATCAAATACTTCCTTCTGCGAATAATAAAATGATATTCTACATTCACACAATGTTGTCTAGTCCCAAACAATGTAGAGCTTGTACTAGGGTTCTAGACAACTGATAAACGTACTATGTGTGAATCGAACTCGCGACTCCAGCGTGGCAGGCATATGCTCTTGCGACGTCATCTATCAGTCAGTTAAAATTTTGGTACACAATAGTTCAGATATCGTTTCAGTATTATAAAGTGACATGTTTTGTTACGGTTTAGTAGAGATTAGATACAATATTGTGTATGCAAAGAGATACTTGTTAATAATAATAAGATCAAGGTTAAATAATACCCCCGATCATGGAGTAAAGAGGCGTTCATATTTTCCTCGAAACTTTACGTAGGTATTAAGCACATTACTTAACTTGACTTAGAAAAATATTGAACCCGTAACGACCTTTCAAAAAATTTAAAGAAAGTTACATGAAAATTATATTAATTCACCTTGTTTGATTTTATCATCAAAGTTAATCAAACTTAAAGAATTAGCTTTTGTGTACATTAAAAGTTTGGGGGATAAGTTGATTTTTGTTTGTTTTTTTAAAGCTAACTTGTTTGGGTAGGTACTAAGTGTCTAAATTAGGCTGAGTGTGATTAAGTGATTTTTTTCTGTGAAATTCTATGAAAAAAATGGATTCTTATTTATATTATGTAGGTTGTAACAATGTATGACTTTGATTGCCCCACGTATAAATGGGACCATAGGTACTTACGAATCTTTCTTGGTCTCAATTTATATTTTAATATTTGTAATTTAAAGATGCTTGATGCATAAAAATTGAGACGGATAAGCAGAACTTGCATTCTACAAAAAAAAAAAACTAGGCTACTTTGCTACGTTTTCGTCTTAAGAAAATTACTTACTAACAAAATTACTTATTGTATTCTGTACTACGAAAATTACTTATTGTAATTTGCGTTACCTACACAGTATATTTCGTCAGGATTTTCGAAATTGATTCAGAGACTAAACTAACCTTTCACATAATATAAAAGTAGGTGAGAAAAAAATGCAAATAATAATTTGATTTGCTATCTTCTGACCACACATTTTGCGAGCGCGGCAATACCAGAAAAGTGCAAAATATTTTCAACGTTATTTATAGCGAGATTGCCATTAATCTCTTAGACTTCAGGACTGAAAAAGACAAATACGACGGTAATCCAATATTCGTTTTCCATTTTTTAACCGGACAAATATTGCTTATGCCGCTCAGACAGCGTAATTGAATATTTTAGTGCCCCTTGAAATAAAAGCTTGGGAGACGGTAGATCTTGCCGTGAAATGTCGCATGTTTTGCAAAAAGGAATGCATTTTGTTATGATGGTTTCGAATAAGAGGACGGTAACTCATTTTTTTTGGTTCGTACCATAATTGTCATTGTTTTGCAGAAATTTTGTCTAAAAACTTAATTAGGATTTTTTTTTCTTTTGCGGGAAATCATCAAATGGCGATTATTGGGGTGAGTGTCAGACTCTTACTGACTAAAACCGCCTTGTTTCTGTGTTTGTGCGCTAGCGCCACAATAACTCTTGCGAACAATCCGCAGCCCAGGCAGACCCTGGCCCTAAGGGGATAAGCCTCCCGAATTTGATAAGTTTTAGGAGGCATTCTTAGTATGGTCTTAGTGCTTGTTTAATATCTTAATCTTTATACTGGCGCATCCGGATTAATAGTAGCCAAGGTATGGCATTCTTCAATAAGTGAGCTATCAACTTATATCGAAATAAAATTTCAAATTAGACCGGTAGTCCCACAGTTCCAAATTAATCAGCTCATAAAGCCGATTGGTTTAGAATTTCTCATATTCTTTAAGTTTATTTCAATACCGACTGCAACAATCCTCTTCAATACTGCTACGTTTTAATACTCGATGTCTGCACGATTCTTCTAAAACTATTTATTCATATGAAATACCCATTTCTTGTAAATACAGAATACTTTATTTATGAATATGATGTCTCCCACGAGGCTTACAAACCTCAATTTCGACCTTTCCCTACATAATATATTGCTACCGAAGAAAAAATAATACCTACCAGTATTCTGGTCTACTAATCTTAAATATTTAAGTTGATATCAATAAATTTTCGTTTCTACCGTACAAAAATGTTAGGGACCTTATTAAGGAAACGAAAAAATCATTTTATTTTTAGAAATGTACATATCTCGGTACTTGCTTTCTAGCAACGCGCTGTTCTTAAGTGACCAGTTACTGGTGACTTTACCCCTATCATGGATTATTATATGTATGATATTCAGTATTTTGACGATACAAATAAAATATTACTGGAAAACAATTTTGTCGGTACTATTTTATCATTATTGAATATCATTGTCACTTTTGCCCATAACCACATTAGAAGGAAAATTGTAAGTGCAAAAATATGTTTAGTAAATGGATATTTATGACCTAAAACGATATCAATATTTACAGCAGCCTAGACAGATTTAGGCAATACCAAAATAAGTGTCATATTTGTTCTGTTTCGCTAGACATCCGAAGTCTCCTGATAGTACCCCAAAAATGTGAATAATGTTCTCACATCATTTGAAAACTTGAAGGGACAATAATAAATTTATAGTCAAAAGTTTCTCACAGGACCGTGGCCCCAATAAGATGTGTCAGAATATATCTGCGTCCTTTGCCTACGACCGTGGAAAACTAACATGATGATGAGATTCCTTTCGTATAAAGGTTTTATAGCGATGTTGGAACCTTTACTGGCCACCAACAGTATAGAATAAAACACATAAAGGATGATCGATGTCTTTATGAATTATAATTTTTTTATTAATTTTAGGAAATCCATCAAATTTTCTTTTTTTTATAAAAATGTAATCTCTTTTTGAATACGACAGTAAATAGATCATCATTGAGGTTGTAGGTATACATTCTTAATTTCCCAACATGTTTAAGGTATAAGATAAATGGGTGAAATTGTTCAATATTGTTCTTGATTAGACTTGCCTTTAGGGAGCAAATTTGGGTAGGTAGCAAATTTTCAAATTTGGGTTCAGAAAGTTCGATATTAGTATAATCTAAAATTAAACAATGGAATCTTTATAATAAATTAAGTTTTGTGCAACAGGAAAGTTAAGGAAAGGAAGGATGTATCCAGGTGTATCATTTAAATAGAATTTTAAATAAAATTATAACAAAAACAGGTGCAGATTTGTAATTTTATCTAATGAACTTTGTAAAAGAGTTACAAGTTTGGTTCGCTTTTCCTGAATTATTCTACGGCTTTATGAAAAGACTTTAAATTTAATTTTTAAGTATGAGCAACAATTGAAAGATTATTTTAAGTATATTTTATTTATACTTGGATATTCTCTTTTGGAATTGATTAATCATCTCCAAATATTTCATGATTGTTCTTTATTTTCACTACAGACTCTGGTCGTATAGTGTTTCGATATTGGTTTACGTTTGCTCCCACCATTGAAAGCCTAAATTAATTAATAGACGTACTCATAATCTGAAAGAATAACAATATAGACTGGGCTGATTAGCCCTGGTTATCCAATATATAGGGTGTAACAAAACTAGTGCACACTATTTTTACAGTTCATTTAGTACATGCTAAGGATCGTATTTATCACAAAAAAAGTTATGAAAATAATAACATTTTTTACTAAATTTATCATCTCAGTTGCCAAGTTGTACGTATAACGCCGATCTCTATGAAGGCGCTTGGTCGTTAACCCTTTGACCATTCAACTTTTTTGCGGTAAACATGATCCTTACCATGTACTAAATGACGTGTAAAAATAGTGTGCACTAGTATAATAACACCTTATATAAATGAAACAAAACATAGAGGTCTTCTAGATAGTAAACCTCTTTCTAGAACATTCATTTAACTTCATAACTTGTTTCATAGAAACCAAAATGCTGAACAAGAACATCGCTATCGCCGTCGCCGTGGTCCTGGCCATCGTTTGCCTGGCTGAAGCCAGGGAGGAAGGTCCTCACGACATGGCTGATGCACTCCGCATGCTGCAGGAACTTGACCGTTACTATACTCAGGCTGCTAGACCCAGGTACGTTCTCTTCCTTATACAAGAACATTTCAAAGACAAACAAGCAACAGAAAAAGATAATATTTTTGATGAAATAGACGTTGATGATGTCATCAATGAAAATAATAAAGGTTTTCGCTTTGTCTTTGAGATGTTTGAGTCTATAGGTAGATGTAATTTAGGAGGTAATGATGAATAGAAAATTGATTGTGAAGAAAGTCCACATCTGACAATTGATTCAACGGCAGTAAATGGAGATACTTCGCCAGGTTTGTAATGAATTGATACAGGTAATGATTAATTTATTGTGAACTTAACTGAACATCGAACTTGATCAATATTAGAAAAGGCATTAATTAATAAGGATTTGAAACGTAACGAAATTCTAAGAAATTATTTATAGTAAAAGTTAAACGTAAGAAAACGTCAGCTTTTTATAGACTCGTAAAACTCCAATTGGCTTTAAACAAAATAAGTTTTACTTAGTTTAACTTCACCTTGAACGGTCGCAACACTGTAGCGAGAGAGTGAAATCGAAAAAGTTTCATCACAAACTTTCTGGATAGGGCCACTTCCTTACAACTGTTGCTTTATTCTTATTTAATCCTTAGACAGACCCATTAATTTTCAAACTTAAATCAATCATTGGATTGCTTTGAACTTTATGTTCGTCATTTGTGAATCATAAAAAATGGGATTTAGCCTTTAAAGTGACGGTGACGTTTAAAACGAAATTAAAATTGTCGATACTATTTTAGAGATAACGACTTCAATAAAACAAATACCTAGCAACTATTTGTTCGTCAGCTTGTTTGTGGACTACACCCCACTCCGTTTCACAGAGATTGAGACAAGACTCAACACTAAGCATACTATAATATACAGATTAGGTACCGTTGTAGGGACTAAGAAACACCCACAGTGTGAAACAATATGTCATGTTGAATCGTATGAGCTTCTATGTACAAAACATGATGCCCACACGATTACATTGATCTGGGAGATTTAACATTTCATGTTCCTTCTCGTGTTCAGTTCGTCTTAAATAAAAAATTTAAAGAAAACTTGCTTATCTAGGTTGTGTATATTTCCTATATTATCGTTCATTTGATATTGTCCTCTAATTGTATATATGATTTCATTTACCTCGATTTTTCACAAGGACCTAGTGAGCCGAAGGTTGGATTGAAGTGTTCGATTTCTGAGTATTACTTTAACTTGCCCACTTCATTTACACTATATCATCGTCATCATCATCAGCCTTGTTATTGACCGACTGTAGGGCATGGGATTCTTCTCATTTTGAGACAGAAACAGCGTTAGTAATTAACACATGCTCAAGGTGGATTCGCGATTTTCGACTTAAAGACTAAGTTTTGTTTGTTTTCTTTCGACATAACTTAGAAAATTTACATTGACCTGGAATGGTACCAGCGTAGTCTAACTTGATAGGCTGGAGCTTTAACCCCTAGGCCACCACGACTTCACTTCATAGCTGCTCTGAAGTTCTTTTTAATATTTTAGGTTTATTAGGAGAGTGTGTGCTATCACATTTTCTCATCGGATGGGGAGATTTCAAAGTCGATAACATCTTAATACCACGTATCGGAAAGTTCTCGTAAGCTTCGGATGACGATCTAATTTGTCTACGTCACTTTTATAATTATTTTACAATTAACTTCCCATGCGTTGCAAGTAGCCAAATTCGATAACACTGAAAGATTTTTTGTAATTTGTAAAGTAGATTATTTGTTGCGATTTGTTTTTAATATTGCTCGCATTCCTCATATTATGCCAGTAAATATACCTATGCAGATACACAGGTTTCCAAAAATCGATTAAGAACGGAAAATAACTTCCACATCCAATCTAAAATAATTTGTTTACGGAAAAGCAGCCGGACATTAACGAACAAAGTTTACGTGACAATAATACGCCCCAAATGTATATTTAAGAAGTCTTTTTAAATGCCTATCAATTACAACAATTAACCAAACATCCATCAGTATCATTTGCCACCAAAATAAATCCCGCTCAAAGACAGACGAAATTCAATCTTACATCTTTGTCACAGAAGTTATTTTGATGGCAAAAGCAATTTGGTAGTTCAGCAATTTCCCTTTGTTGCTTGTATTTCGTGGTCATTTTCTGGGCGGAAAGGGCGTGGCATTGCATGGGGATGCATTGGGGACAAGATTAGTCATGATGACGAAGGGAATTACTATCCAGCCTCTGAAAGGAGGTGCAAGCCTTTGTGGTGAAATTGGTGTTCCCCCTGCGCCAATTTCGTTGCCAGTAGTACAGACGCCACCTCATCAAGGTACCCGAAACTGACAATTTTTTCCAATCAAATATGAACCTTATGCTTCAGTGATAAAGTTGAAATTCTATTAAGGAAATTTGACAGATTGTGGTAGCTTGCAGTACAATGTAAGGTTTGAATAAATTCCTCGCTCTATTTAAGCGTTCTTTCTTTGAAATAAGTGTGGATTTAGAGAGAAATAAAATTTAAATGTTGTTCCACTGTGTAAATGTACGTATGCCCTGTGGCATAAGTTACAAAGTAATTGCTTACCTTGAGAATATTAAAAATTAAACGTAATATTTGAAAAAGACGTTATAAAAAGCCTAAGAGAGGATCTCGCTTGATAAAATAATGTATATTGTTCAGAATACATTCCATATTTAAATAAGTAATCTTTTGAAAGCTACAGAAAGTTAAAATACCTAAATTCCTATTTTTACTTCATCATTAAATTAAGTAATCTACTTTATACGAATTTATGTCCGGTTCCCATAAAAAAAGATACGATCCGGTTTGCATACGGATGGTAGTTTTTATTGAGATAAACATTAAAGATCTAACTTTTAAAGCTACAATTTGTTGTAACATGACTTGTCAGTTCCGAGCACAATATCATAAAGACGGAAAAATGCAAGATTTGTTGTTCAGACGCCAGCACATCAAGCTACTCAAAACTGTTTTAGTGATAAAGTTGAAAATCTATTAAGGAAATTTGACAAATTGTAGTAGCTTGATGTGCCAGCACATCCGTATACAGTTACAAAATTATTCGTGGTACACAATAAATAGGGTGTCCAAAAGTAAATGCACATTTGAGTACAAATTCAGAGCTACCCCGTTTCCTTGACCAAGTTAAAGCATAGCACTGTTCCTTATTACATACCAGTGTGGTTACAAAATTACAGAAGTTTGCTAGAACATTCTATGGAGTTAACGTTTAGCGCCTTTGTAGGAGACAATCTAGTTACACGGACCTACATACAAATCTTTGCCAGTTTAATCTAGACTGGACTGTGGAGATTTTCCACACAAGTAAGTTCTTTTAATATAGGAACTTCTCTATTCTTAGAACCAGGAAACAGGCGGATTTTTATTCACATAAATATTTACAATATATTTACAAATAAAATATAAATTAATATATACAATTAAAAAAAAAAAACCTTATTAATAAATGGCGTCAAAAAATTCTTCCTCATCGCTGCCCGCCGGTAGTGTACCCAAAAGGCTGGCAGCATTGCCACGTTGTATGGCAATGCTTAATCGTTGGCCGAAATAAAAGCCAGCCCTTGGGTCGCGGGAAGTGTCAGCGAGTCTCTTGGAAATATCCTTAAAAAGGAGGTGTGCACTTCTCTATTCTTGGTTCTTAGATCTAGGGTGGGATTGGTGCTACTCAGTCTGTTGAAGAATATGTTAGGTGAAAGATTACTATACAATAACTGTTAAAATTCTATTAAATACCGTATGTATGTAAGAAGTATGAGAGGGTCAACGGTCGCGTCTGTAATATAATAGTTTATTAAGATAGTAACTAAATAAAAAATAATGCGATATAGCAAAGTATATTTTTAAATGACAGTGTTTTCAAAATTCATATTGAATTTTTACCGAAAAAATCTTATGCTGGCATCAATTTTCATATTGCAATACTAAGGACGACAGGCCCGTGTCGGTGGCGCTTTCTGTTGTATGTCAGCAACATCGGAGGGGCCTCTTAGTAAGGGTACTCGTAGCCGTATCGTAGGGGTTTAGTCAGTAAGAGTATGACTCTCCCTCTATCTGAATGTCCAGCGGGAGGGGTCATTTGATGATTTCCCACGGAAAAAAGGGCAATGCTAAATCATTTTATTAGCAGCAAGATAACCAATCCGAAAAGAATAAACCCATAAAAAGAAGAACACCAGACTAAAAATATACTAAAAATGGAATAGACTACACATATCTTCTTTTCTCCAATGTTATTATTATAGTCCAATTAATACCAAGAATAGCTACGTTTACAAAAATATCGTATTCGTACCATTTATGTGGTATTAAGTAACATAATATGCTCTACACATTCCAAACAAATCCTATTGTTAGATGTTATTGTTTATGATTTCCCAGAGGATCGCAGTTTTTTCTTGTAAAAGGAGACGGACTACTTATTCACTTAAATGATAAAATAATTGGTATGATATAAAAGTTATATTGTAACTTACTTAGAAAGATATTATGAATTTTTGTTTGAGAATAGTCACCTTTTTTTTGGTTTGAGTTTTTTTTTTGTATGTTGTTGCGGGTTCTTGGCAAGAGATACCGTGGTCCTTGCACAAAAAGCGCGAACCAACCCACCGTCTTTTGTTTCGAGGCTTATATCTTATAGGAAAAAAAAGTTAATCAGTCGTTTGGCACGCGTGTTAAGAGATATATAAATATATTTTTTAAATACGTATTAAACGGCTGTTTAACTTTTTTGAAGTAAAGATGTAAAGGATTTTACTAAAAAATCAGGACAAACTCAAATTTTTACGGAACCATATAATATTTTGCTTTGTCTGTGTTATTTCCCATTTTTTAAAGAAAATGTATGCTGATGGTCTTGTCTCTTGAAATTGAGACATTTGTTCATAAGATGGAGAGAAATAAATAACTAAAAATAACAATACTAATGAAAAATAAAGACTAAAAGTTCATATGAGAGAGAAAGAAAATAGGATAATCTCAAGAAAGTAATGTCAAGGTAATTTGTTGTGACGAGTTAATATGTATTTTCGTTCTCAAATGTTATAGCCATTGTTTTTTATACAACAATCTGTCTTTAATATGATAAGCAATTTAAAGAAATAAGGAACAAGACATTTTAATTAATTATTTAACTATAAATGTTAGGTACTTTAAGTTTTATACATATGTTAGATTAGGAAGTGTTAATGAGGAAAAATATTAAATATAAAAAAATATTAGAAAAAATACTTTACTTTAATATTTTATCCAATTGTATGTAGCCTGACTTCCCATCGGAAGGCACCCATTTTTTTTATATCGGTTTGGAAAATCCTCCTGGTCATAACTTCATTTCAGTAGAAATGTCTAAGGGAGCGCGATTTACAGTACAGTGACGTTCGAGTATTAAGTACTAAAATTAAGTCTAATGCTTCACCTACAGATAGGGTTCCGTAGGTGTGACATATGGCTAGGGATTACGTCCAAAGAAAGCATCGACGCCTACATATGTTGTTGCATTAAAGCTATTATTAATTTCTTGAAAGGAAGTCAGTTTGAAAAACAAACTTACATGTTTGAAATGGCAACATTTATATTCTAGTTGTTTATTTTTGAATTGGTCCCTTGACATTCAGATAATAATTTATTAGGAAAATCTTACTAAGTATATGTAAAAATTGTATCGCTGTAAACATTGTTGCGATATTGAAATGAAAAAATTAAAAATAAATCAGAAGGAAAAAAAATTGTATAATGTATTATAAGGTGCTCTAAAAATATCTGCCACGGCATCAATGGGAGGTAGTATTGTGTTTATAGATTACAATAGTGAAGAACTTTCGTACCCCGGAGCAGTTAATTCAATTTAACATTGGCTTTACGCTGCATAACGTGGTTCACAATTTACAAATACATAGGTCTGTTTGTAGAAAAAAAAAATATGACACACAAATAATCTCTAATTTATCGTCACTGTTGTAACCTATAAACAAAATACTACCTCCTTTTAAAGCCGTGGCAGATATTTTTATAGCACCTTATATTATTAGAAAGAAAGAAATACGATCGCTAAAAATAGAATAGGTAGATTTTTAAAGCAAAAGTTTATACAAAATCATATACTAATCTCAACCTACGCTTCGTTGGCACAGTAAAAGCATTCAAATGCTTCAGAAAATCCTTGGCTTTATAACAATAAAGTATTTCTTTGTTAAAATACTTAGTTGCTCTTCGAGGTGAATTTAAATTAGCCATTTTGTATCCTTTATATTGTGATTGAACGATGTCAGAAAAAGTATTTATGCAAATTATAGTTCCGATTCTGTGCGTGACGTTTTGAGTTCAATATTGTCTTTGTTATGCGGTTTAGTTATGACTCTTCAGCGCAGATGTTGTTGGTCATCGATTTTATACCATGAAGCATAAACATCAGTAGTTTTAGTAGTTGTTTTAGTAGTATTGATTATGGCTTCATAATTTTGTGATGATGAAGTGTTGAAATACTTATGGTGCTTACTGTACAGGTTGGTACATATAGTAAGAAGTATTATAATGACTATCAAAAAATGGTAGCACTAGAGATGGAATGTTTTTTTTTCTACACCTAAGTTTTTCTTTCTTTTTTATATATATTTTTTTCAATTTCAAACTTAACATAATTTCTAATCTTCTTGTTTAATTATAAAACAAACTAGGACAAGCTGTAATATTAAGTTTTGTTTTGAATGAGTTTCCATATGTCTTGGAATCTAATAAAATCCTATGAATACAGATCGACTGGTTCACCCTTCAAATGTCAATTGAAAAAACCACTTATAAGACGGTATTACAAAGACTATGATAAATCAGTAATATTTATAAAAAAAATACAAAAATTTAAAAAACAAGAACTCTTAACAACTGAATAAGAACTCGGTAACTCTTGCAAGCAACCCGCAGCTCGGGCAGACCTTGGCCCTACGGGGCCCCTTTAAATCGTCCTCCTAACCCCCAGTTTCTTCTACAATTAAGGGTCGGTTCATATCTGACGTAAAATACGCCGAGTGTATCATCAGTCGTACTAACGTATCATCAGTTGAGTGTGAACGGTCAAGTGTTTTTCTATACATTTGTCAATTCTGGCGTTACGCGACCGATAATACGCGACGCATATTCCGTTAGATATGAACCGACCCTTACTGTCTGACATGTCATCTTAATAGTCAATAGTTTTTTGATATAAATATATTCCGAACTCCATATTCAGATACATCTATTAGCTTGCATGGAAACAAATGAATAGCAGATAGTAAAATCTCAATGTAAACACATTTGCGTGTCGAATAATGACGGTGTTCATACTCAGTCGTATGACCAATTCTGAATATTACTCGTACTTAAAAATGTTTACGATGCATTGGACAGATTCCAGACTTTACTTGCTATTTTACAATGTACTGTAGTAGAAGCTTATAACATACATCAGTCATCAAGCGAAACTGTCTTTCCCAATCAACTTTGTACCATATGCGTCATCGATAAAGTTGAAAATCTATTAAGGAAATTTGACAGACTGTAGTAGCCTGATTTGCTAATGTCTGTACATGAAAATGCGATACCTTCAGCTGTCGTTAGGTTCTATAATCATAGTGTTTCATAGAAATTAATTTCAATGCTTTCAAAGAGTTTTCTAATTAAAGATTAGTGTTAATTTAGAATATATTTTATTCTTACTTTAATTTAAACTTTGCTGCAGTAACCTTCAAATATGCAGTTTCATCTCTCTTGTGCGACGTAACTAGCTGTTTTATATTATTTAGGGATAATTTTGGGATCTATCACTGCAATTGTTTCTGTGATTACTATCTTAGTTTGAGAATACATGACAGATTATTTCAATGTTTCTGTGGAATGTAAATTCTCCATAAAAAATAGCCCTTTAATCTATATCCTTTCTGAAGTCCATTTTATACCAGGGTCGCGGTAATTCAGTCTTTCATGGATCTGTTTTTCAGGCAATGTACTTCACACACACAACTAATACTTATTTTTTTAAAGAAACGTTTTTTTGAGCGTTTGACTTGAGTATACAATTATTTAGGGTTCGGTTATAAGTTATTGAGCAAAATAGCTATCAAAACAATAGTTCCTAGTCTGGCCACCTGCAAAGCTCAATTTGCCTGTAATATTTTTCACCTCGGTGATAATATCTTCTCCTTTCTCACAATAATCTAATAGATATTCAGGACAACACTAAATCTATTTCAGGCTTACACCAATAATTTTAAGTGCATAGTTAGCTGCTTCATTAATTTATTCTTGTCACCTGTCAGTAACAACGTTTACACATATTGGGTAGACCGAGGGATTGTTTTGATTGGCTAATCTTGTTATACTTAGTTTAAGGTCATATTGAGGAATATCGATTTTAGTTACTTGCCACGCATATAAACTACGACCCAAAACGGCTTAGCTTTTATAAGCATTTCTTTAAGATGGTAGATGTTTTCAAATGTTGTTGTCGACCATGAAGTTGGTGCCTCAAGAAGGGTTTAGTTTCAAGAAAATTCTTAATAGCCTACGTTTTTGCTTGCTTCCTAGATTATTATTTTCTTTCAGGCTTGATTTCTTTTACATTATGAATATAAATACCAGCATTTTAGGGTAAGCAAGACTATTCGATGCATGTCTATTCGATAACTTTATAGTTTATTATTTTTAATTATGTTCCTCTGTGTTTCGGAAGGCATGTTAAATTGGTGATCCCCGGCTGTCATTTGAAAATCTTTGGCAGCCGTTTACTGATAGTTAGAAGCCATAATAGTCTGACAATCAGTCATACTAAGGAGTATCGAGTTTCTCAGGTACCTGGGTTGAGGAGGTCATATAGGCAGTCGCTCCATTTACTCGTAGTTTATTATAAAGAGGTCGTATTTATAAAGAGTTTTAGTTTGTAGTAGTAGATGATTTATAAATGCAAATACTGGCTGTCCCGCATCCATTACTGTACGCAGGTTATGCAAATATTTACTCTTTGCTGCATAAACTGATTCATGGATGAGTATGGTTCGTTACTATTGACAGGAGAAAAAATCTATTGGTAAACAGATCTGATTATTCGACTGTTTTGTTTCTATGGCAGCTTTTAATATAGTGATAATTTGTATTGGACTGCCATGTTTCTTCTTCTATACTAATATTATAATGAAGAAATATTTGATTGTGTGTTTGAAATAAATAGGCTCCAAAACTACTTCACAGATTTTCTTTCCGGAATTCTTTTGCTATTAGGAAGCTACGCTATCCCCGGTGAACATAGCGTATGTTTTATCCGGGAAAGTCCCTCTAGGACGCGAGAGACACTACTGCTAAGTAGTTTTTGGATTTTTTTGTAATCTTCTTGATCGATAATGATCTAATTCATTACTGAAACTCATCATCCTCCTGCCCTTATACCAAGTTTTATTTGGGGTCGGCGCAGCATGTCTTTGTCTTCCACGCTCTTCTATCTGATAATTCATTACTGAAACTGTTGTAGTTTAATTCAAAATTCAGTCTAAAGTTTACGTAAACTGCTAAAATAACTATTGAGAATCATAGATTTTGTCTAAGTTTTGATGGTCGCAGATAGAATTCTGAGGAATCCAAGAATATGATTAATAGTTTTATGAACACAAAGCCCACATTGGCGTTTGATTCAGAGTCCTTAAAACTTCACAGTGAAAGTACTTCACAACAGTGATTTAAGAGAATCTGGATTCGATACAATCGAAATGGGATATTCTCAATTCGCGAAATTGCAATTACATAAATACAGATTTAAGGGACTAATTAACGATTTCGTAATTGCGAAAATTTTAATTAGGCTCTTAACGAAAATTAAAGCTGATATAGTGGATATAAAGAAAGCTATTTTCATTTTTGTAAGGATTTAGCTATGGAATAAACAAAACTTTTCTGATAGATGAGATTAAGTCGTAAGCCAAAAATCAATCTAGTATAAAAACTGATGATGAGCCAAGATGGGACGCTGACGATGCAAAATCGTATATACATACGTTCTTAAAATTTGCACTTTAGCAAAGCAAAAATTAGAAGCAGAAGAAAATGACCTGAAAATTAAAGGAAAATACTCAACAAAACGATTTATAATATTGAATTCAAAATAATGATATTTAGGGGTTAATAACATAATCTTTGATATTTCCAAGGAGTAACTGAAAATGATAATAGAAAACAAGAATTCGAAGCGAATCCGTATCTTAATGCATAACAGACTTGGTTTGACCTTTTGCAAAAATATTTTACCACGGCTGATGGCACCGTGCGTCAAGTGGCTGATTACGATAAACTATCGTTAGCTAAACCGACATGTTTATATTAACGGTTGGATGCACAATATAATGAACGATTCGAGTGTTGCGCTAATTACTAGATTTGTTGAACTGTTAAGGATATTATCGGTTTATCATAACTTATCGTTAGCGGTTGTGAAGGCATCCTGTGATGCGAATTATATAAATTAATTTATATGACTCTGTAATTCAAGACGTGCTTAACTTGGAAACTACAGTCTCTTCATCATCATCATCATCTCAGCCATAGGACGTCCACAGCTGAACATAGGCCTCCCCTTTAGATCTCCACATATACCGGTTGGAAGCGACCTGCATCCAGCGTCTTCCGGCGACTTTATAAAATCGTCTGTCCATCTTGTTGGTGGACGTCCTACGCTGCGCTGCTTTTGATCCCATCGGCCATCTGCTCTGCGAGCAATATGGCCTGCCCATTGCCACTTCAGCTTGCACAGTCTCTTGTTTAATTATCATTTTCAAAAATGAATAACATTTTTAATATTGTTTTTGGCGTTTATGCTTTTAGGTTTATTGAAGGATTGTAATGCTTTTTGTGTGGAGTCTAATTGCGCCACAATTGAACAACGCGAGACTGTTCCAACTTCTTAATAACTTAGAGTATGTTCATATAGTATTCATCCTCGCTTTCTTTCTTTATGAGAACGTCAAACACTCGTAACAGTAACCTCACTCAGTTTATGATAAAAAGTATGAAAATCTTTGTAGACTCTAGTTTATTGACGTGTAGGTGTCTTTTTATGTTGTTTTTAGCATAAGTAAGAGAACCTGGTACGAGGGCTTTAGAAATATGTATAATTGCATCAAAATAATATTGAATTCGTCAATAAGTAGATCTTACAGTTGTGAACGCAGACTTCGGTTGTCTGGGTCAGATGCAACAAATCGAAAGAAGGGTTTTGTTAGAAAGTCAGTAATTGTTCGTTAATCTGAGTTTAGGTAATCAGTGATTTATTAAACAATTGTTTCATTAGCCCTAATTATAATTATCTTTGCATAGCATAAAGACCGGTGAATGAGTTAACGTCTATGTCCGAACGAATAACAAATTTCGTATTTTAATTCACAATTTTATCAGATAATACGAATTTAAATTAAACTAACTTAATGACACCACTTTGATACGGAAGGAAAGTCTATCGTATCTTGGCCGTGTTGAGTAGCGTTGTGAGCACGATTGTTATATCGATATCGATATATTGGCAGGATTGACCGCCGCGACGTTGCGGACGAAGATCGCGTCGATCCAGACTTGTTAAATCGCGCTGTGCGGCTCCTCGTGCTGCAGAAATTAGACAACATTTACTCCTACCACACCCGACCAAGGTACGATACGATAATCGATGTTTCCCTCCCATCATCGATAATTCTGCGCACGTTCGTTTTCGATGTTTCCTGCATGCCTTATCCCCCTTGATTGTTAGTACATAATACGTTAGAGGGAAACAAAGCCCTTTTCCGAATATAAAAACAATAATCTTTAATAAATAGTACCTATATTTCTACGACGGGTCCCGAAAATAATAAATACTTTTTTAGGAACATAGCTGATTGGCCAATAAGTGGGTGGGAAACAAAAAAGTAATTAAGGATTATAATAATTTTCCGATAAGAGATTGGAACAGTAGGTACTTACTTAGAATTATTTATTTTTTTATCTTTGGATACGCTAAGTGGGCAGTCATTACTTAATATCTGTTCCCGAATTATTCAATTTTCACAAACGCAATCGGAACGTTGTAATATAAAATATGCAAAAGTTTTTTTTTGAATATCGAGAGAATTATTTATGTTTTTGTGATTACATCCCTAAGTTTGATATAAAATAATAGATATTTATAGAGTAGGTATCAAGGGTGGTCACCACACATACATATTATACAAAAAAACTCAGAACTTGCAGATAAGAGTATGATTTGTTCCAAATTTAAAAACAGAAGAAAACAAATCACACTTTACAAATCGGAATAGTTCCAAACATAAACTAAAGATAAAACTTACCAGCCAGCAAAAATATGGATAGCATCCCTCAAATGGAGTTTAAAATAAGAACAAAAAAACGACCTACACGGGACCCCGTATTACTTTTCTACATGATTGATCCACGTAATTGCAGGTATTCAGAATTCAAAACAGTCAATCAAAATAAAAACTGTACGCTCCGAGCGTTCATCAAAGGGGAGTTACCAGAGACAAAATTTGCAGTGTCAATGTTAAATTCTGTTTCGGACAGGGATTAAAGTGACGTGAAATAACGAGTAAAAGGCTACGTTAATAAAGTGTACCTGGATAAACAATGCGGTTTTAGCATGATTCTGGTGTTTCATACATGTTACGCTTTGTTCACGAGCTTTCGCGTAGGTAAATGCGTCGCGTATTTTATGATATACTATGGTAATTTTTTTTATATTCATAAACTTTTACTAACTACTTTTAAGCTTTTAAGGAGCTCGTGGCTAAGTAAAAGCCTTACGGGTCGATTAGTCATAAGGTTAAGCAACGCTTGTCGCGGTCAGTCCGTGGATGGGTTACCGTCTTATCATAACAAGCAACAGAAGCCAGCAAGTCTGAAAACTAGTCCTTTTTTTTTCGTGGGAAATCATCAAATGACCCCTCCCGCTGAGGATGCAGCTGGAGGGAGTGTCAGACTCTTACTGACTAAAACCCATTATGTTCCTTCTGGAGGTCCCTGTGTGCCAGGGCCACGGTATCTCTTACGAACAACCCGCAGCCCAAGGAGACCCTGGCTCTAAAGGGGCCCCTCCACTGAAAACTAGTTCTACCCTGGAGTATCGGGTTGCTTAGGTAACCGGGTTGAGGAGGTCAGACAGGTAAAAAACTGGTACTCAGCTGTCTTAGTCTTTAGACTGGAAGGCGACTCCAACATAGCTTGGGAAAAGGCTAGGCAGATGATGATCTATATTTTACTTTTCATTTTTAGAACAATGATAACCATGTATGTATGCCAGTTGAGGTATTTTGTTATTTGACAAAGGTTTTGCCTAGTCATGTAATAGAGAAAGATTACCTTTTTTCATCAATGTAAAACTAACAATTTGGATACGAAAATAATATCCTTTATTGCGGACGTTGTAGGGAATGTCTTATGTATTTTTTGACATTTGAAAACTAGCTATTTTTAGCCTAGTTTGAATTTGAATATTTATTATACTACTTTATGACGTAGGGTTATGTATGGCATATTTATCATCTAGAAAGTATATTCTTTAAGATAAATATAATTTTCATAATATTTTTTATGCGTACGACTGTGAGTGGAAATTATTATACAGACGCCAGCACATCAAGCTACCCGAAACTGTCATATTTTCCCAATGGACTTGGAGCCATATGCCTCAGCGATAAAGTTGAAAATCTATTAAGGAAGTTTGACAGATTATAGTAGTATGATGTGCTGTCGTCTGTACTTACGTTAACAGCATTGAGCCTGGTACCAATGTAGATTAGTATCATTATAACAGTTGTCGAGATCAAAGGAGAATACTGCGTGTACTGAATAAAATGAAAGTGACGCAAATTAGATTAACGCAGAGAAGCTACGACTACAAATAAATTGCGTAAGAATTTGACACAGTTTTTTTTATGAATAAGCACTTTTTCTATAATACCTTTTATGTAACTGAAAAGGTCATTGGGCAACTACGTATAGAACATATACCCACGGACTACGGAGAAAAAAGTAGGTAGGAAGTTTAAAGTAAACGTCTGTATTTTACGCATATATGTATATGTCGCATAATAGATAACGGGAAAAATACAACTCTAAGGGCCAGTTAGTTTATCTGGCAGAAAATTTCATACAAATTCTGTTTCACCTTTGAATTTATCTGGTAGATAGAATATTCGGACATTGTAAAACTGGCCCTAAAATTTTACTGTCGTGTAGTTTAAAAAAAAAACTCTGAAATTAATTGTAGGATAATACATAACAATTTAAAACTAATTTGGTTTTTGTAGGAATACTATCGTTTACTGGGTCAAATTCTACCCAATGACGTTTCTATAAATAAAATAATTTATATTTAAATCGGATAAAGAATCGGTCGGATTGGAAGGCAAGAATGAATTGGAAAGTCTTTTGTCATCATTCCAAATTTGATTTCAAAGTGTTCATTCTACGATGTCGTCATTTTTGTTAAACGGTATTGATTGACAGGAAGACGTAATAATATGGTACGATTTCTTTAATAGATTTTCAATCTTATCACAATACCGGAAGGTTTATTTTTGATTGGTAAAATTTTACAGATTTGGATAGGTTGACCTGGAGCTGGCATAAGGATGAAATGTTACATTGTCGAGGGTGCGGTTTGTTATAACAGCTTATAGAATAATAGTTCAAAGATTTATCGTAACTCAATTTTTTTCCTCCTTATTATAAATCGTGACTACTCGTAATAAAAACCCAGTTTTATTGTCAGTATTTAAGCTCGTTCGTTTTTAAGGGCACCGTTCAATATAGGGTGGAAATATACCATACTGGTCCATCAGCCTTTTTATCGTCCCACTGCTAGGTACAGGCCTCCTCTCACAGAGAGAGGATTGAGCGTTAATGATCACGCTTGCTCAATGCGGTTTGGTGATTTGTGAAATAGACTAAATATATTTATTTGGAGTAATCATGTATAAATAATCATTTTTATAAATATATTTGTGTTTTTGTTGCAGGTTCGGCAAACGCTCTGATGCCTACACAAACTGGGCTAAGGATCTCGAGGTAAGTTAACTAAATGGCTGAATACAAATCATCACCTGCCTAGACTTGTCCAAACTATGCTGGGGTCAGGATGAGTACCAGTGGTTTACATGGAGCGACTGCCTGTCTGACCTTATCAACCCAGTAACTTGGGCAACTCGATACCCCTTGGTAAACTGGTTATCAGACTTTCTTACTTCTGACTACCCGTAACGACTGCCAAAGTTGTACAAATGACAGCCGGGACCCACAAATTTAGCGTGCCTTCCGAAACATGGAGGAACTCGTCAAGATAGTTACCCATCCACGGACCGACCGCCCCAAGCGTTGGTCAACGATCGATCGACTCGTGCGGCTGTTAGCCACGAGCTCCTCAAAAGGCTGAATAAAAATATGTTTTAAAAATACAGCTCAAAAGAATTTAAAAAGTGCTATAACATTATAATTGTTATAACTGAAAAAAAAACATTCAAAATAATTGAATGTGGAATTAGTCACGTTACAATTCGTTAACCCCATGGGAAATCTATAGGGAATCCAGTTTTGACACTTCATAGAAGTGTTTCAATTAAGGTTTCAATGAATAGGTCGACTGACATATATATCAGTTGAATAATTGTGACATGACATACACTCTTTTTTGCGAATATTAAAATTCTATAAGTTAGTAATAGTTTTTCTGTTATTAATAATTTATCTGAGCAAAAGATTTTTTTTATATTATATGAAGAGTAGGTATAAATTTTTCACCTCAACTTCTGATGGCTTAGGGCATTTTTAGACACGATACAGGAATATAAGAAATAAGTGACTGTGATTCTAAATTAATTTTATTAATTAACTATAAAGATTAGAAGCTTCGCAACTCACACGTAATTAGTAGAGAACTTCAAAGAAAAGTCACGAAAAAAGCTAATTTTCTAAGGTTAAGTAAGTTTTATTTTCAGTATTAAAAAAATAATTGCAATCTATTTATTGATTCCGTATACCAAGCCCTGCTTGTGGTGTTACCAAGGGGCTAGGCGGGGCAGTGCCCAGGCCCTTAAGCTGAGGAGCCTCCAAATCCCCAATAGAAAATCTCGTTAAATATTTTTAAAGAGTATTTCAAAATTTTTACATGATAAAATTCAACTAGTTTGTATAACGGTGGGGCCCCAGTTTTCTATGGGCCTTTGGTCACCTAGCTACGCTATTTTTAGCTAATGTCATTTTATGATCTATGACAAACTAACGAACAAACATTGAAACACCGCTTTATCACATTACCTAATACAGATGAACAGAAACTAGCAGCATTGGTGTTTATCTACCGTTTATCGCCCCCGCTAATATGTTCATCATTGCGTACGCTATTTGCGTGAACGATAACACATTCCGTTTGCACTAGTAAGTAAGGGAATTTTCGTTGGAAATTATGATTTTTCCGTTCCGTGAGTTACCCCACGAAGTTCGTCCCACACAATTTTTTTTTTCTGACCCAGGTACTAAAGTGTTTGTAATAAAAAATCAAATATACATATATCTCTGTTTCGTTCTTAATTTTGATATTTATTCGCTTTTCGATTATTTTATGTATTTCACGGATTGTGCGTTATCTTATTCTTCATAATATTTTTGGATACCTATGGATGGCCCATAGGTATCCAAAAATACTATTCGAAATATACCTAACAGTTACCGATTACAGTCCAAATACATCACTATCATTTCTAGGGTACTGACTCGTTTAAATAAGTTACTGTATTTTTCATTGTTTTAATGGCGACGATGGCAGTTACTAGAAATTTTAATTCTGAAAAATAAAAATCCTGAATTTATGCCCCAGTTGTAGTTCTGGGAACTCCTCTAATACTGAGAAGCTCAGTTTCACTTTTCCTCACATTTTTTTTTATTTTAAGCCAATAAAAAAGAAGTTACAGAATAGCACCAGGTAAAACGATTTTAGAAATTAGTTTTTCGTCTATGCTAGAAGACAGATATCGATTAACATTATAAAAATAATTTTACACTCCTAGTGGGACGTCTTGACAGTTATCAATTTATTGTTAAGTTAAGAATTATTTTCGTAATCTATAAGACCAATAAATAATTCATAACATTAAATTATCTTTCGACAGGATACTATTACAAATAATAATAAAATTCTTTATTCCAGACATTAATTTTTTTTCAATACAATTTCTTTGTTTTCGCTTGAACTTAACGAGCGATCGAAATTACGTCAAACAAATGATTTATATCGCAACAAATGCTTTTCGCCAATCGGATAATAAATTTTAATGGTTACATAAAATATTAATTGTTTGGTAATTTGCAGCAGAATGAAGTGTTTTTCCATTGATTTTGTGTAGGAAGATTGAAGAATGGGGCGAATTATTTAATTTTAGGCACTTGTTAATGTAAGCTCGACTTTTACGAAAGACTAGCTGTTCCCTGCGATTCCACCCGTTGATAGATTTTCTTCCCGTGCTTGGATAAAAAGTAGCCTATGTCCTTTCACAGGTTCTAGAGTTGTATGTGTCTACCAAATTTTATTTATATCGGTCCAACCGTTCTTCTAGTTTGTGAGAATGCAACAACGCTGAAAGAGCAACAAACATACAAACTCATTCTCACAAACTTTTACATTTAACAAAAGTATTAGTTCACTACTACAAACTATACTAGTTTGAGTAATTCAATCTACGATGTATAGAATCTAGAAAGTCTCTATATATAAAAAAAGCTCAAATCAATCCGAAAAAAAAAAAATAGCTGTAACATTACAAATAGAGTCTTAAATTTACGTGGGAACTGTTTATCATACAATTGCGACACCTTATTTATCTTCCGTAAATATTAAAAGACATTGAATTGAACGTCCCTTTTCGTGGGTGTTGAGTTGTTGAGAGGGATTAAGGGCCTGCGTCATAAATATGTTCAATGTTGTATAAAAGTAAAAAGTACGGGACTCTAAACGTATATTATTGGGTACGATTAATACCTAAATATATAATTTTGGTTATGCCAGCGATTTCATCCGCGTTCCATGGGAACTACACAGTGCACCCGAATTAAAAGTAAATTATAGGCTTTGTCGAAGATAATTTTTAAAATCATAATCTAATAAATAGTCCCTGACATTAGCGCGTTAAAGAATATAAATATTTATTGTTTTTTTTTTTAGTTCAAAAGTTATTGCTGGTTGCTTCTATTAACAGATCTAAAATGACTGAAAATTATAATTTATATACGAGTACGTAAAAGAATATGACTATATCTTGTTGAAAAGAACGAAATTAGCCATCATATCAAATTATCGAGACAAAAATATTGTTCGATAAATTCAACCTCAAATAGGAGTAGGTATTGTTTTGTCTATTTCTCAAATTAGGTACGATATGTTCCTCCCACACATTGCACAAAAAATATCCATTAAACCAAACATGGACACTATGTTATCTCACATCAAAAAGGGTAATATGCCGAACTCAAGTGTACCTATCCTAAATCACTTATGTGCCCTGTAACCCTGTAACGGGTCCAATCATTTGAAGTGCACTCGTGTTGATAAAGTTTTGTACTCGCCTGTACCTATTTAGTTAGGTTATTCTCAAAAAAATGGGACCTTTCATTGTGAATATTGAATAATATATTTTTTTCAATACTAGACTATTCATCTTCTTTATGTATCTACTCATACTTACTTATTTTAGGCATTAGGCCTCTTCACAGGTCAACCTTGAAGGTTGACGACTGCTTGACCAGGCTTTTCTGGAGACTGCCTTAAAATACACTATTTTCGAATTGTCCAAGCAGAACTTATGTACTGCATAATATTGGACAATAAAATTGTAATATTTTTAGAAAGGTGCATGGTTTATAAAATTCAATAGGAGGGTCATTCTATAGAGACAGCAAAATTTTGTTCGCTTGAAATATCCCCTAGCTCCTCAGTTTTTATTTCTTTCAAATAATTATTTTATAAACTTTGTGGCATTACCTAACAATTCATATAGAATTCTCATTGTTTCTTTTTCATTTTTCATATTTTTTTGGTGGTACAGTACGTGATTGTTCACGTCCTGACGAATGTTCGTAAAAACTTTGAAAATACCACTCAGGAGTGGTATTTCAAACAGATCTTCAAAAATAAATACTATTTGTTTTATGTTATTTTGCATCAATGATTTAACAGATACTTAACATACAATGTGGCGATTTTGATAAGTGTAAACATACATACATACATTGTTGTACGTATTCGCGTCCTTTGGTAGCAATGAGCTATGAGACGTAAGCTTGTCAATCGAAAAGCGCTTTTACACAAGCAGAATTTTCTGACTTTTAAAACTACACGCCAGCATTTTTACACTCAGAATGAGTCGCGCGTCTGCGCTCAGTATTGATACGCGCGGTAAAACCGAGCGAAAAATCCACGTCTGTTAGTCTTACCATATTACTGTACTAAAAAACTTTGATAAATTATTATTTATGACTACGATTAAATTCAATAAACTCACAGTAAAATCCAAAATATTCCTACTTAAAACTCTTAAAGTGTCCTCAGAAATTAAATTAAAACGGTCGTTTATTGCGAAACATAATTTATTAATTAAGCTGTAATAGTTAAAATTGTGCTTCGGTTTCTTTTGATCATTTTGTTTTACCTTTGGTGTTGATCTCGTGAATTAATAAAGGAGCCTAAATAAACGAGTCTCTCGTGTAAATATTATGTACCTAACTACTAACAGGTTTTATTGAGTTAGGTGTTAAAACATTAGTAAGTAACTTTGAGAGCAGAAAAAGAGCGTACAGTATGTATATTCTAAAATATTTTGGGCATATTCCATGCCAAGCTTGCGCAAAAACAATTATATAATATAATATCCCTCACACATTCACACAACGTCATCTAGTCCCAAACTAAGCAGAGCTTGTACTATGGGTACTAGTCAACTGATAAACATACTTATATACTTTTCTTTTGTAAGTACATACACATTATACATGAAAAATTGAAAACAAATAATAAGAGGGAGCTTGTCTTAAAGAATATGTAATAAGTATTTACTTGTACACCTGTATTTATAACAAACCAACAGTTTACCGCAAACATAGAAATTTCCCAATAGTGAAAGAATTTCTCAAATCGGTCAAGTAGTTTCGGTACATCAGGCTAACCGAAGCTGTCAAAGTTTCCCAATCAACTTTGAACTTTATGCTTCAGCAATGAGGTTGAAAATCCATTGAGGAAATTTGACAGACTGTTGTAGCCTGATGTGCTGGCGTGTGTACAAACCAACAAACAAGTAAATGATAATGATATTTATTTTGCAAATAGGTTGACCTCAACACTTTTACACGTCAACACATTTTTTATAAAAACGAGATGAGGTCGGCATTTCCTAACTGACTGCCTTGAGAAGAAACGCCGAAACAAACTCAAGGGTCACAGTCTCTTTTAAAGTCCAGTTGTGTACCTACTAGCTGGCTAACTCGTCATACAAACATAGGCGTTTATTAGATAATCCCTTACTATTTCTCATTATATTAAATTTCTATGTTCTGTCTGTAGCACACAGAAGTCACAAAGATTCCAATAATGGATATCAAAGCACTATTTGATATGAATATCACATCATTTCAGATTCCCATACAATATCCTTTTATAGTGCAATCGTTTCAAGTAGGATTGTATGCGGTTATTCCTTTGAAGAATAAACATTATATGACAATATTGCATCTCAATATAGATTTTATAGGTTATGGAGATTTTTTGCATCGTATTGGATGGTGGTTAGTCTTTCTATTGAAATGTTGGTGCTAAACAGTTTTTTTATTCGTTATTTGTAATTTTGAAAATTCATTAATTTCTTTGGCCGTGCTACTGGACCAATTTTTTTAATTATTTCAGTGTCAAATAGCCCGTTATTAATTTATCGGATGAAGTTCCAACACGGGACGTGGGTGAAAGAAATTAAATTAAAAAATGGAACAGAATTTGTATGAAATTATCTACCAAATAATCTAATTGGAACTTATTCGTAGATGGTGAAACAGGCCCTTAATATTTTGATGTCAGTTTTTCTATGAAATATGTCAATGTCGATTTTAATACATTATTATTTTAATCATACATTTTTATTATTTTCATTTGTGACAACTGGACCATTTACTTAAGTCCGAAGTTATTAAATAGATGACAAACCGCACGTGACCAGCAAAAGGCGAGCAAAGTAAATTAAATTGACGAATAAACTTGAATATTATTATCACTTAGTCTAATATCATTTCATGTTAATAATAAGACTTCTAATATAACCTTTCTAAATATTATAACTTCTGTCATATAAAAAATGTCATTGATTGACTAAAATGTATTATATAAATGTTTATTTTCATCCAAATTGAGGAAATAAAAATGTCGTTTTAAAAATATTTAGGGCCTGTTTCACCATCTACGAATAAGTTCCAGTATGGTACATAATTTCATTCAAATTCTGTTTCATTTTTTAATGCTGTTTTGACATCATGTAACTGGTCCTTGCATTTCTTTCACCCTGGCCCCGTTTTCGAACTACATCGGAAAAATTTATAACGCACTATTTTAGAGGGCTATCACGGAAAGTTGGCAATGTCGCAAATAGTTGTCAAATATTTACACGTTTTAATTAATTTGCCATTTTAATATATGAAAGTAAGACATTATGCTCAGGGAGCTCCCTAAAACATTGAATAAGAATTGCAATTATTAATATCGTAACACAGAATATATAGTTTTATATGTAAAAAACGTAGTTGGAAACTTCCCAAGTGCCTTTTTTACAAGTAAAACGTTAAAAACATCAAATTTAGTGTTTTAATTGCAATTCCTATTCAATGTTTTAGGGAGCTCCCTGAGCATATGTCTTACTTTCATATAGTAAAATGGCCAAATTAATTAAAACGTGTAAATATTCGACAGCTATTTGCGACGTTGCCAACTTTCGGTGATAGCCCTCTTAACAACATTTTTTAATTTATTCGGTAGATAGTGTTGTGAAACTGGCCCTTAGTGTAATAATAGAAATATGACACAAAAATGGTTGACATTCGAATAGATGTCATTAGGTGTAATTTGTAACTAAATTACCTGTCTTACGCCTTTAGTGGAATACCGACAAATTACTCCAAATAACTTTACTAAAATTATCATATACGACTCAAATAATAGGATTTACTTATCTAAAGGTTATTTTTTCACTTATAGATAGGAAACAACAACTAAATATTGTCCACAACTTAAACTGCACCGTTGATCTAGAGTCTAAGAGCCAGTTTCACCGGTTACGGATAGCCACTATCTACCAAACAAATTAAAAAATAGAACAGAATTTGTATTAAAATTATCTGCCAGATAAACTATCTGGAACTTATCAGCAACCGGTGAAACTGGCCCTAAGGGTTGCAAGCGCGATTTCAGTGGATATAGTCCTGTCTTTGATTGATTTTGTGGGTTTGCAGAAACATTCATAGAGCTGCTCGAAGTTGAGTTCAGTTGGAAGTCGGATTTGTTACACTCATGTAAAGTCAGCATTCTCGAGTATTACGCAGTAGAATCCCCTGTTAAATCCATCCATCCAAGAGGCCGTCAGATGGATTTTAGTTAACTATGTCACTAGTGGATACTTATGTGAAAAAATCACGCTCAAAATCACAGCTCACGCAAAACTTTTTAATTTTTTAACTTATTGACTGATTGAATGAATAATAATAATTTTCAAGAAAATAAAAATTTTCCTCAATAAAAAAGGTCAGAGAATCAGCCGGCCATAAATTCGGGTTTTAGATTCTTTTTTCTTCAAAATGCTCTATTTTAATTGTATTCATTATTTTCATTATATTAATATGAGGTCCACGGGCCTCTGTAGTATGTAATTCATATGTGCTCTATCTGTTTTGCAAACAATTTTAGGGATTTGAAATTATTGAATTTCAATAAAGCTGCGGTATTGGTCGTTAAACCTAAATTGTTCCACAATAATATTATTAAAACGATTAACAAAATTATAAATGTATGAATTAAATAATAGTTATTTTACTGGATAGAATTATTGACCGAAACTATTAACAGTAAATGATGAAAGTTTTTAATTCTTTTTGAACAGATGCAAATAATGACTTTGAATTCGTTACAAAAAGGTTTTATTACGAACTTATACTATATACTTACGGAGCTGTATTTTTTAAAGACTAGACAGTAAAGTTGCCCATACTTATGGGTAACTTTATACTTGATACTTATAGACTTATAGACTCTTCTTCTTCTTCAACCTTTAGTCACTCAATGCTGAGTCTCTTCCAAATCTTTCCACTTTCTTCTTATAGACTCATTGTTGGCCAAATGTAAGAATTCAGTGAATATATATCTGAAAAATAACTTATTAATTTATATTTTCAGAAGCCAGACTTGCCTGCCTGGCTGTCGTACGCCAGAAGGAGATGAGGAGTGCAACACTCTCGGGATCCATATAAATAACCATGTCATTTAAATCAATGTTCGTGATTACTGTTACAGTTCTAACGTTTAAGTACCAAATCAAATTAAACCCATCCTTCAAGGTGTACGTTACTCCGTATTTCACATACAGACTCGCGAGTTTGCGTTTTGACTGATTCGATTTTATTTTTGTAATTCTATTTTATTGAATTGTTTATTTATTTATTTATTTATTGAATTGTTTATTACTGTTTATTGAATTATTAAATTTATTGTACTTTTTTTAATTCAGATATCGAGTAAATATGTAGTAGATAGTACTATATCTTATTTTATTAAAATATATTTAAATGATACCTTCTTACCTATTTTACGTACTTACTTAAGAGTCATTAATTCATAGAAATTCAAAATAACAATATACCTTTACGGATCAAATATCATTGTAATGTTATGAATAAAAGCAATTGATAAAATGTAATATTAAATTATTTGTTTTATTGGTATCGATTTATTGGTGATGTTGATGTGTGTTTGTTTATTCTGAATTGAACTTTATGAACAGCTAGTGCTGAAGGTATGCATTAACTAATAAGCTTCTTTTCTGGTACGTGGCTACACTTTTTTATCTTTAACTTAGAGTACCACAATACAATTTTTTATCTTAAGATAAAAAGCTATATTTTTTTCCAACTGGGCTTCATCATCATAGTTATTGACGTTCACATTTACAAAAAGAAAAAGTTTTTCGATACACCAAAATATAAAAGCCTATTTAAGAAGCTGATGCAGATTTTTCCCAAAAACCTACTCCCACCTATTTAAGCTTTGAATGCCATAAACTTTATGAATCGCAGTTTCGGTAATAAATTGTAAGATTACCAAACCGACATGAGGTAATAACGTCTCGAAGTACAATATATTTTAACCACTATGAGCTCTATTATAGTTCGAGCGAACGAGACAGAAGGTATTCGAATTACAAAATGAAGTTTATCAAATAACTGAACCGAGGTACGTTTTGTTGGTAAGTTGTGTCAAGGTACCAAAAACCATTGAACATCTTTTGTTCGAATACGAATAATATCTCTTTGAATAATTCTCTCTCAAGTTCGTAACAGAATTTACGATATTACGCGTTTTGATGTGGCAAATGAACTCAAAGTTTCTTCGATTGGTTCTCTAACTATCGTGAAATTTTTGCTCAAAGTATACAATTGTTTACTTTACTTTTAGTAGGTACAGACGCCAGCACATCAAGCTACTACAATCTGTCAAATTTCCTTGCAAGATTTTCAACTTTATCGCTGAAGCATTTGGTTCAAAGTTGATTTGGGAAAGTTTGACAGTTTCGGGTAGCTTGATGTGCTGGCGTTTGTACGTAATGAAACAAAAGAACATTTTGACGAATAAACATTACGTGTTCAATGAATCAGACGATCGTTTATATAATTTGCTATACGAGTATTTGTGGAGTAAATATTACTGTAATTCGATTGTATAGACATTTTTATGGAAGTGCGCTCTGATCGGCTGATGTCTTTGTGAAGAAATATTGTACCTGAAGGTTAAGATATATTCCTCCTCCTCCCTAAACTGCGTACGAACCTGCACGCATTTTTGATTCTCGTTTAGCGTAAAGCGAGCTTAAAACGGCTTCTATCATCGACATTAAAAAGTGGGAGCAAGTTGAATTTACACGTCGACTTCAGCTTTTAGGTGCTACATTCCTTCCTACATGCGTGGTGTAGGATAATGGTACTGGTGTACAGACGCCAGCACATCAAGCTACTATTATTTATAATATTTTTTTAATAGATGTTCGAAGTTGATTGGGAAAATTTTAGTTTTAGTAGCTTGATCTGGTTGACGTCTATACGTACGAAACTTTGCCCTTAGCCTCGACTAAGCCTAACCCTGCACTAGGTCTATTGTATTACTTTGTTAGATATTTGCCATGAGTGAAATTACATATAAAAGGTACAGAATATTCTTTTTATATCATAATAGGTAATCTTGCCACTACCTATATTGTTTTATGGTTTTTCAAAGGATTTAGGTATTCATTGACTTGGCTGCAGGTTATTCGTAAGGATTACCGTAGCTCGGGCACACAGGGACCTACTGAAGGAACATAGTGGTTTAGTCAGTAAGAGTCTGACACTCCCTCCAGCTTTCCCACGAAGAAAAGGTATCCATTGTTCAAGAATAAACTAACATAAAGCGTGCTACGAAATTCTGAATTACCTCAAAGCATTAATAAGATGACTAATCCTGGTGACAAATTCTATTTGAAGGGAACGAGAATGAAATTGTTTTGATCATTGAAGTAAGTATTGTTCAGCTAGGCCTAGTTGATTGATTGATAGAATCAACTTATTCACTGGAGACGTCACAATATTGCACGGGGTCCACGACCAGAGACTCACAATTTTGGATTCATTATTTTCCTATTTTTCTGTCATATGGTTTTATATCTGTTAGCCAATAACTCAATGAAAGGGGAAAATAAAACAGATTTGAATGTATTATTATTTTTATTCCTTCCTATAAACTAATCCGTTTCAGTACATCGAGGTATTACTTAATTAATGAATGACTAGCTTACTCTTTAAGCACAAACATTTAAAACTATTCTTATACAATCAAAACGAGATCTTTTTTTATACATAATTATCGAAAAATTGACGTTTATCCACCGCGCAAGCACCTATTTATCATACAACCTTACATTTATACATTTAAATCGTGCTTAATTTAGTTTTAGAATCACCCTTTTCATAAGAATTATTTCATAGTTTCATAAGAGTCCTGAAAACTTATAAATTATACCATTTTTTTCTTATTCTTAAAACATAATTTTACGATAGCAAATCAATATAGATTTTCCGACACTTCTACTATAGACGAACTATCGCAAGCGTAGGAGATATTTGGAAAAAGTATTTTAATATTTTTTTTAATTATTCGGATATACAGATTAGCTTTGCTTAAGTTGAATATAAATTTACAGATGTTCTACCATTTTAGATAATTCTTATGAATAAGGGGATAGTAGGTACTATACATTTGTATGTCATTCTAAGAGACACCAGGTCGCTTCAAGGGACGCATCGGTGCAACGCCTAAAATATTTTACTTACAAGATACAATAAAAAAAGCTATAGGTACGTGGAACATTATCTTAAATATTTACAATAAAAAGGTAGGTAATTTTGTTAGTCACAGAAAATAAGACAAGTTTCGTATTTTTTAGGGAGGAGATTACAGGAATATTAATATAGGAAATTAGAAAGAGCAAAATATAATTTTCAAAAAGATTTTTGATTTTTAAGTATATTGATGTCACACTTTAATAGTAGGTGATAAATTCTACACAAACTCAGGGAGATTCATTTCATGCATACAGTACACACACAAAATTGAAATCCATAGAACTACAGGAACGCGGAATTGTGAATCTTTGACTAGCTTTTGAAATAATAATCCAATCATTGTCAATAGTAAATATTCTAGCGAAAATAAAATGTGTTCTGTATAACTTAACGCCGGCACCATCTACCATTGGTTCCCGAAAACAATTGACAAGAGCGAAATGTAAAGGGCAAACAATAAGTACGGGCTATTGGCGAAAGATGGCGCAAAATTGGAAAATCGGATAGTCAAATGTTTTGTTAGTTCTAAGGTTTGACTTGGAAAATCTAATCAATGATTCATAAATCCTAGACACAACATAAAACATCTAGACAGCTACTAGAACTACGTTTTACATTATAGTAGATACAGAAGACGATAGACGGATGGAAATTCTGGGGCATTAGCATTACAATTACATTTCTAAGACACTAGTACTTCTATTTATACTAGGGGGTAAACGATTACTTTGGCAATTAGAGATCCTATTTACATTACAGAAATCAGAGGTCTAATCTAAAAAAGGGCTACCTTCTTACGGATACGCCCAAAAATCCATTTGAAGAAGACATTGAGGACAGTTACATGGCAGGAAGAGAGAAAAATATTACCATAGATATATTAGACAAGGCTCTTCTGTAGTATGGTAGTTATTGCAGTATAAAAATAATTAAGGGTAGTATCAGGCAGCCCAAAATGTACTAAACACAGCGTTATCTAGCTCTCCTAGATTTAAAGTAGCATCTAAATCGAAGCAAAAATCCAACCAATAAAGATTGACTCAGTATAACTTACTCTAAAACTACTGTTTACATTCCATTGGAGACTACAGAACCGGTAAATAGGTTATCCTAAGGTTAGAAAACCAAAAAGTTGCTTTTGAGCAATGAATTCATATGTAGAATAGAAGTCGTAGGTCACAGCGCTTTACTTAGTCAATAATTAGCTTACACTTAATATTTACAGCTCATACACTCGTTCATACAAGTCATTCAGATGAGTGCAGTACATACTAACAATCAACAATAAAAGTGCTTTTAGGAATCGTGTTTGAGATTATCAACAATTTGATTGTAGGCTCGGTTAGGTGAGACGGAGAGTGCATCTTTTAAAAATAAGAATTCTAGCAAATAATCTTTACAAAAATGATTTCCAAGAAAAGATTTTGAAATATGTATATTTTGATGAAGTTGAAATGATAAGCAGTAATTTTCTGATACTGTATAGAGTAATTTTAGTAATAATGAATTTGGTAATAATCATGCACTTTCCGCAGCAACAACTCTTATTGGTTTCAAGTGACATACTGTGTTACAAAAATATTTATACTGAAGTCTTTGTATCTTATACATTATATAACAATAAAGTTTATAATGATCGGTTGTCATCTACATTGGACGTATTATGTCCAAAAATATGAAGTCTATTATGAACGTGTAGTTTCTCATCTAATTTCAAAGGATCGTTATCAGACCCTTCTTTTAGGAGTTCCCATAGATTGTTTTTGTCTAATATTTCGAAACCGCCTTTATTTTCAGGAGCGATATCATCTTTAAGAGCTTCTGACAATGTCTTTGAAGTCTCAGAAATTGGGGTTGGCGGTATTTTGTGTATCTCTTTGTTTATCGATTTCAGTGTTTTTGCATTATACTTTTGAGGAATTGTTTTCTTCTTCGTCTTGTTTATAATGTCGGAGTCGATTTCTTCGCTTTTGTTGTATTTTGTGGCATTGTGAATTGCGTTAATTAGCGGTTTCTTAATTTGAGTGATAGCTTTAGGCTTCTTTGTTCTGTAGTGTATTGATTTGATGTTATTGTTGGTGATTGCTGTTATTGTGTGGGGAACGGTTTCAGGATGTAGAAAGACAGGTTTGATTACTTTTATTGGAGGCAGTGTCGTGACATCGTTGTTTATTATTGGAACCTGTTTCATTTTCTTTTCCGTTAAGGAATTATTATTTACCTTTGTGATATTTGTTATAGTAGTATTGTTAATACTTTGAGTTTCATGTTTTGTTTGATTATCAACCAAAGCTGCTGGAAGAAGAGGGCTTTCCACGTCAGACTTTGGTAAAATAATTTTATGCATTGCCTTTTCTGTTTCCGCAGGAGTTGAAATTTGTTTTGTAACTTTATCTTGGCTATTGATTATTTGCACAATTTCAGTTGAGGTCGTCAATTCAGTAGTAGTAGAGGTCGTTGAAGAAGTTATATTTTCAATTTCTTTCAATTTCAAAAAGAATTTTTCATGTTTATCACCATATGTTGCCTTTAGTGTTCCCTTTCGTCTTGGTAAAGGCTTTTTCTTTATTTCGTCTTTCTTTGGTATTTTCGGCAATACGGATTTTGGAACGATAAGTTCTCCATTTATCCTTGGCAACAGAGGTCCTATGTTATTATTCATTTCTTGGGAGTCAGTTGTGTTCAAGTACGTAACAGTTGGAATTATAATTGGATCATCAATACTTTCGATTTTGATTGTGGAATACATAGTGTTCGATGTTTTATCAATGATGGTAGTCTCTTGTGTCGTGACAATTTCAGTCGTACTAGATGAAGTACTGAAAGCAGTTGAAGTACTAATTTCAGTAGTTGTTACATCATCAGTTGTTAAGACTTCTGTTGTACTCACTGTAGGATTATATTCTGTAGTTACCGTAGTATTTTCCGTGACCGTACTAGTATCAACATTATCTGTAGTTCCTTCAGTATGTTCATCATAATTCTTTCTGAATTCATAATCCCTGCTACAAATTCTACCACACTCGCAAATATTGTCAATGCTTGTGCTAGTTTTGAGGCTAGCTAGTTCTGTTTTGTCGAACCATGTGATGAAATCATCGTCAGTGATACCTCGTAGGACTGGGCTTCCAGGTCTGGCGTGGAAGAATGTCTCGACAGCTAAATCTGGTCGTGTTGATGGATAGATCTTCGCGAAGGCCGGTCTTAAGCTGGTGATGACGAATTTTGATCGGACTTCGTATGTTACGCAAACAGGGCACGTTGAGCTGATCTGTAAAGAGCAGACAAGACATTAGATGGTTTAAAAAAAAACTATGAATATGAAATGTTTATTTGTCATATGGTAATTATGAAAATATCCACGTAAAATAAAAACTCTTGAGCAAGCGTGGTAACCACGGATTGGCCACTTCAGACTTTAAATGTAGGTACATATCCTAAAGATGTTTTCCTCGCACACGTTGGTGTTTGTGATAAACTTGGCAAGAACACGTAACTTAAAAAAGTTGTTATATCTCGGAATCAAACCCGCTAAGACGTACTTGAAAAGCAGGTACTGTTACCACTGTAACACTAAATAAAATTATTCAATGTTTTACTTACATTAGCAAACACGAACCACACAGACTCTCCTCTTGATCCATAGTGTAAGTCAGCAAAAGTAGCGCCATCCAAAACCACAGGGTTTACAGAATGCAGTTCATAGCCCGAGAACAGGGACGATTCTAGACGAAGTATGCCTGACCGTTCTTTACCCTTCCATCTGAAAATTTAATAAAAGTTCCTGAGTAACTTCAAACTTCTTATTACTACTATTCATAAGTTTTTTTTTATAAAAAAATATTTATTGCGTATTATTAATTTATGAAAGTTCTTTTTATGTATTTAATTCTGTCTATATCTTTGTATACTTACTTGAAACATGTCTTTATAATAAGCGTAGGAAGATTCCCTTGCAGGTCTTCGATGCTACTTCTCTCTGGACGAATCTCTTCAATAATAGCAGCTTGAATATTTAGCAGGGCATTTTCAGGTTTTGGTGTATATGTGGAATAAGTTATAGTTCCCTGAAAACATACATATACGTTAGTGAGATATCTATAACTAAAATTAAATATACACAAATACTTTTTCTATTGGTTATAAGATTAATTCATTGAAACGTCTATTTTCAATGTCATGTAACATTGGTGAGTTCCGACTGTCATTTGTATGTATGTATATCTTTGGCAGTCGTTACGGTTAGTCAGAAGCCAGAAAGTCTGACAACCACTCTTACCAAGGGGTATTGGATAGCTGAGGTAACTGAGTTGAAAAGGTCACACAGGAAGTCGCTCCAAGTAAAACACTGCTACTCAGCTATATTTGGTTAAGACTGGAAGCCGACCATAGCTTGGAAAAAGACAAGGTAGATGTCTATTTCGAGATGATCACTCTAGGGGCAGGATGGACAACTAGAGCGGGTGCGGTAGAGTGCAAGCGTGAAGCTCTGTTGTCTCAGTTCCATACCAGCTGCAGCTAGTATTACCACAAGGACAAAGACATAAGTACCTGAACAGTAGCACAGCCTGCGCCAGTCGCGTACACGAACACTTTAGTAGGCAGGCCAGGCAACTGTAGCGGACGCGGAGGAGTGCGAGCGCGCAGTTCTAACGTGTCCGTCAATTCCATGCCGGCTGTCGCTAGAGATACTGTGAGGGCACGGTGTCTGGAATTTGAGAAATAAAGATCAGAAAAAAATGGTACAGTTACAATTAAAGAAGAGAACAACTAAATCATGATTTCCAGCACTTTGATAGCTGATAACTGGTTGTTTGTTTCAAGGCAATGAGTGGTGTCAATTTCAATACTGAATCTTTTTTATTAGTCATCCTACACTTTCTTCTCAAAATAATAAAAAAATGCTACTTTAATTCAAATTTAAGACCTTGAAGCAAGCTTGAAGCGAGGCCATTTAATTTTCATGAATATTAAAAAAAAAAATATGTGGGGTTTAGCTAAAGAACGCCACAGTTTTGAATTTTAATTTTAAAATCTGTCATCTTTTGTCATCTGTTTGTTTTACACCTTCCGAATTAAGAATGTCACCTCACCTGTCATGAGCCAAGGCGGCATACTGAGCAGCTGCCTTAGTGGCCTGGTAAGCTAGACTGGGGTGTCGTTGAAGAGTTGAAGCACGGTAGTACAGGAACCGCGCGGCCGCTTCACCCTCGGCTAATGCGCCGCGCGCGCATGCCGCAAGCAGAACTCGTACACCAGCTACGTATTGTTCCATTGTTACTGCTTCTGTAAAGTTATATATTTTTTTTTTGTAAGGACACACAGATTTTGATATATTAACTAACATTTTATGTACTGAAATTCTAATGGTTTGCATTTTAGCGCCATCTGCAGGGTATTATTATGAATCTAAATCAACAAACGCAGTTTCAATGGATAAAAAAAAACCTAAACAATTTGGTGATTTTAATTACTATTTATGTAAATGATTATGAAAAAAAAAAGTTTTGTTCAAGATCATTATGAGTTTCAAAATGCATGACACTGTCACAGCCTTTCTTTATAACACTCGACTATAGTTTCCTATTTTCATATCCTATTTCAGCTGCTTCTTACCGTAAGACGTTGTCTTTATATTCCTGGATGTTTCTTCAAGTAGCCAATCGGCAGCATCCTTCCTTGGTGCTGGCCATCCGAATTCACCTTCTTCCGTTGTTGATGCATTCCTTAAAATAACTAGTGCTTCAGGTACTATTGGACTCCTGTAACGTATAAATGCAAGACCATGTAAGTACTCCGTAACTACCTTTTAGCTGTAATTGTGTCTTGTTTTAAAAAGTTATATACCTTGCAAGGACCAATGCTAAAACAGTTGCAGCTAATGCAGCCGGAGAAGTCAAATTATGTAGATTATGCTCCAAATAGTTTTGGGATTTCTTCGCTACATCTGCATCAACCTGAAAAAAAAAACCCAAACATGTGTAACCAGATAAAAATCTAACCTATTTTATAAAGACTTTTTATCAGTAGGTATATTTGTTTAAAATTATTACCTGGTTCTCTACACCAACTTCAAGCAAAGCGACCAAAGTCTCAGCGGTCACTTCAACTCTCCTCTCCCAATCTATTTCTTCTTGTGTCATATTGCCATCTTTATCATAATAGTAATATTCATTGACATCAACCTCCTTGGCTGTACCATTGGTTTTAGTTAAATCAACAGGATAGTAATCTACTTCTTTATCTGCAGCTAGAGGAGTGAAAGAGCCATCAGAATTCTGTCGCTTCTGTATCCATTTTTTTATATTCTGCAGTAGTTCTGGGTCGACGGGGTAGTATGATTGGATCTTCGTTAAAATTTCTAGGATTTTGATGGTTGATAAATGGCTACTCATTCCTGGATGGTCGCTGAAGGAATTGTCACTCTTTCGAAAGGACAACAATACTTGGACCTGCAAAGATATATTTTAGACCAACATTATTATCTATACTTATAATAAATCTGTAGAGAGGTCAATTCTGTACATTGAATATATTTTCAAAATAACTATCAGGGGGTGATAAGTGATCGATACTGATGCCAAAAATGCAATCAGTAAAATTTTTGTCTGTCTGTCTGTCTGTCTGTCTGTCTGTCTGTCTGTCTGTCTGTCTGTCTGTCTGTCTGTCTGTATGTTATTAATAGGAACAAAAACTACTGGACGGATTTTAATGAAACTTAGTACAATTATTATTCTTCATACTCCTGGGCAGGTTATAGAATACTTTTCATTACGCTACAATCAATAGGAGCAGAGCAGTGAAGGAAAATGTTGGGAAAACGGGAGAAGTTACACCATTTTTTAAGCTTTCGTCGCGTGTGCAGCCTTAATGGTTAAAGCTACATAGAAATCATGTATGACGGAAATGTTCTACATAAAATTATCTAAAAAATATTCCACAACAGCATATGTCTATCTTTAATCGTTGACTCACAATAACACGTATAACTCCCGATAGTTTAGCAGTTCGGAGCTCTCTGATTATTTATTATTGATCTGTTTATTCTTATGTTTATAATATTCTCGCTTTTCCCTAATTAACAAAAGAGAACATTATTACATATTCTATAAAAAAAAGAATCATAGAAATCGGTATAGAAATACCAAACTTATACATGAAATACGCTAATCAGCCATCGCCCCGTGTCGTTGCCGCGCTCGACGCGGGTCGGCCGGTAGGCCGTATAATAAGGCGGGAGGCCCGAGCGCGAGCTTCTCATCCCGACAAAAGTTAGGCTTTGGTAGCGGTAATCGACATCCACACAGACGTAGCCGCGGGGGTCCTCTAAGGGTTATGTATCAGAACAACACATAGACTTCTTTTTGTCGCGACAAAAAGACATCCACGCAGGCGGAGCCGCGGGCGACCGCTAGTTTCTAATAATATTCACTATTCTTTTGTATCACGATAAATAACAGTTACAAAACCGGCCGACTCCACGACCCTTATCTATTACTGAGCCAACCTTGATTTTTTAAGTTTAAGTCAAATATTAGCATTGTTACGTACTTGTTCAGGCAGTTTCCTCAATATTCTCTCCCTCTCCGCGTCGTCAACCAAATGAGGGATATGTTCTAATGCCAACAATGGTGCCAAACTAGCCGATGCTGCAGACAGTTGGGAATCCCTCCACACCTCAGCCCATTGATCAGTAGAGTCCGTTTGGAGACTGTATAATGGTAGATGTAAGCCACCAGATACAAGAAGAGTGCCGCTTGCAGATCCTGGGACCACGCCATGAGGCAGGCCGAGTTCTAAGACTTGAGAGAAACCCGCTTCTTCGTTAAAGTTCCAGATTCTGTAAAATTAATTTACTAGGTAAGTACGGGAGGGATAAAGTAGAGTTAAATGTCTGGTTTAGCATAGTCTGTAAGTTTATCTAAATTGAAATGTATTTTATTACTCGTTCAAAGACAATGACATCGATTTTTTATTATTATCTTTTAACTAATTTGCAACTAACTCATTCGTTAAGCTATGACTAAGACGATAATAATGAAGTAAAACTCACCTAAAATCAGCCTTATCACCCCACAGAGCGCTGAAACCAACAAACTTGATCCTCATATCAGGAGCGAGTGGCCACACCAGGAGTCGTCTCTCAGAAGGTGCGGCACCCCTGCCGACAGACAGGCGCCCTCCTTCCCACCACACCCACCACGCGCACCACGAGTCTGCGCCTGAGCAGTCTTCATCGCTTTCTGTTTGTTCTGCACTCGCTAGGTGGACGTCGTAACCTGGAAACAAGATGGGTTATGTGTGATTAAAGAATTGATGTGGTTACATAAAATTGAGGTAAAAAAATATGTGTATTAGGTACAGAAAAAGGTTCTGTTCCTGGAGAGCTGACTTCATAAAAAACATATGCGCCTTTAAATACTGATATAACGCAGCATTGTCATAGTAATTCATCATTTACGAGTACCAACACATAATTTCTGGAATCGCATCAGTGTATAAAGTTTCATACTCTATGCTCTTCTAAGAGAAGAGTTAATTTGTTACCAATAGTTATACAGAGAAAATTAATAAAACACTCACCGTGTTTTCCTTTAGCTATCCAAACTCTAGTTCTCTCAAACACAACACGATACATATCGTCGGAAGGTTCTCGTATTGCCGACAGCGCGACATGAGCGGCCCCTTGCGCACGTAGCTCCAGCACTAAACCCGCTCTGTTCCTCGGCGCTGCTACCCATTGCCACTCCCAGGAACCACGAGATGATACCGCCAAGTGTTCTGAAAGAAGAACCAGAAGAATTTGAACTGTAGTCATTTATATTAATACAAAGATAAAAACTGCTATTACAAAACCGTGTAATATTTGCCTAGCATTTGGGTTTATTTCGACAATTTACGAATAAGGGCAGTAAAAGTAGCTAAACTGTTGTTACCAGCGATTTAAAAAAAAACACACAGAAGTTGTCTCCCAGAAAGATTTGCATCTATGGATACGTCTGAAAGTACGTCACCCACAGTAGACTCTTAGGGCCTTAAAAAATGTATACAAAATTGCTTTTAACACGTGTCAAACGTCTGCCTAAGTTTTTTGTAGTAAACCCCTTATTGCTGGGTGGGATGATGGCAGTTATTTATAATTCCATCTATACCATTTTATTCTTAAAAGACCATTTTAATTCATTCAGTTAAACTTGACTCACCATTAGCACAAAAGTAAGCACTCTGCGTATCAGTCCTATGCAGACCTTCAGGTAGAACCAGCACGCTCGCTGATCTGATCACAGACCCAACCAATGTCTCGTTGTTGAACGAAGTGTAGGAGACTGAACAGTTGTCAGCGCTGTAGCCTGTTACTTCCACTGTGGACGTGAAAATAATTAATGTCAGTATATTGCCCAAAATATAATTGAAATTACATAATATAGCTCCAAGTTAGTGTAGCTAATAAACTCTTCCTCTTCTTGCATTGTTACCAAATTATTCTGGGTCGTTACAATATTATGTTCTCCACTTAAATTCTTCCCTATCAACCATCGTACTAATGTCTACACTCCCTTCTTATTCGTGTCATCTTTCAGGCAATCAATCCATATCATCTCTTCCTTTGTCTACCGCCACGTCTCCATTCATCCACATTCATACTTAAACCTAGAGCATCGATTTGGTATCTGTAATGATGCTCTAGTTGTGTGTTTAATAAATAAATAAATAAATAAATAAATTAACACACAATTTTTAGCATATACTTCATATCTTCTCATTAATGCCCATACCACGACGAATGCTGACCTTATAAAATATACCTAATGAACTATTGCAATCACTGTCAGCAAAACAGACACAGAAGATCACATCTATGTATATGTATTAATATCATTTTGAGTTGACACACCGTGCTGTATATGCCATACTATGTTGCATCTGCTAGTGTGGTCTGAGCTTCTAACTTATCCACCAAATATTTAAATCTCTAATTGTTATCAAAGTTGGTATGCATGCCTCTACCTCATCAACAAAATCACGTCAAGATAACACTCATGATCTTGAGTACCAAAATTGACGTCACCGACGTGTCATCATAAATCTGTGTCGTTATAATTTAGTTTCACATAAAGTTCATTTTATCTCTGAAAGTCCCATTGAACCCCATTCACGACGCAGCATTTTTATATCTATTTTTATGACTATGACCATAAAGAAAATCTTGTAGTGCAAAGTACGAGTTCAAGCGAGAGCGAGTACTTATAAGCTAGTTTCAAGTCTAAGCTATAGTGCAATATAGACGTTAAATAGAAAAAAATCGTAAGGTCAATAATCCCTACAAAGAAAAAAAAAGGTGTATATTAAAATTTGAAAAGTAACTTACTTAAGGTCTTACGCACAAAACTGTGAAACAGATGTTAACATGAAATACGACAACGCAAATAAGTGTGCACAATATTTTATGAACTAGCACAGCAGAGAAATTCTCGTAAAAATATTTGTTGTAATATTTTGTATTCGGTATTTGAAACCGACGTTCGAATACCGAATACAAAATAGTAATACAATTTTCCTCTTATAACTTAGACCACAACCCAAGATCACACGTTCCCCGTAGCATACAATTGTATTGGAAAGGTAATAGAATCTGCTATGTTTATTGCTAGCACAGCCGTAGGAAACACTCGGAAAGCAATTGTAATACAATGAGTGTCATTTTATTGAGCCTGGATTGAAGTTAAACGTGGCGTGAGTGGTGCTTCAGGTGTGGGTATGGCAACTTTTGATTTCCAATATATGGTTTCTACAAGATTTTATTTTTCTGGTTATGTTTATATGCATCGACATGGGAATTTCAATTTATCGGTAGGTAAGTATCTTCCTTTTATATACGGGTCTGTGATTAAGAGATTTTAGATTTTTTTTTAAATTTGTTTGTTGGTTATCATTTTTTTTTTTGGGCAATACTTTTAAAACAACTCCGTTGCTTCTGAAATATTAGAACTGACTAGTTTTTCTTTATATACGAATGGAAAATTATGTTTTTTGACAAGGTATTCTTTAATAGAAACTAACTTTGATATCCCATTTTCTAGGGCAGCATAACCAGGACTTATAACCACACCTATACCCACAATTGCATCTATAGTCCCGATTGCTAATTTGGCCCGACACTCGGCTTTGTCTCCCCGAGTCCAATTTAAATGTTTATTGAAACACCGCCGTGAATTGGACTAGACAATGAGAATGTCTCGCTAATCGCACAATTTGAATACACAATTCATGTATCATCAGCAAAGGGATTTGAATTCAACGGAATTAGTTCTACAAGAGCCTGGATTGTGGTTGAATGCCCTGACCTGAACAAAAGTACTTGAATAAATCGTCGGCCGAGAGGTGTTTTAATTAGTGAATGAAAGGTTTGTGATTACCTATTCAAATCTTTTGACATGAATTAATAGGTAGACCCGGTGCTTAAAATGTCTGAATAATAAAACAAATTGTATGGAACATTTTAGGCTAAAGAGAAATAGGAGACAGAAGATGATAGATAACGTGAATTAGTTGAGCACAGAGATTAACATTTATTTTAGGATAGTTTCATTTAAAACTAAAATTAGTGCACTTTCATTTAAAACTACTGAACGTAAGTACATACATTTGTAATAATAAATAGACATTTGTTTTTCTCTAAACTATGCAGAATAAGATTTGAGATTCTACCCTTGATAAAGTGATGGTGGTAACGAAATAATAATTATTACTTTTTGATGTTTATTGATTTTCATATCTATTTGAGACTTGGTATTATAGTCATTTTTACTAATTAGTCTCATCATCATCCGAGCGTTATCCCGGTTGCAACCTATCGGGCCCGGGGTCCGCTACTACTTAGTCTATCTATTTATATTGCCTAGATAATTGCTTTTTTGAGCACAAAAAAAGAAAATGAAGGACGATCATGTTTGCTAAAGTTGGTGAATTTCAATTTGGACACCTAGACCGTCTGACTTGTTCGATTTAGATTTTGAATAGATATATAACTTTAAATTTTAATATTTAATAAATTACATTTGCTAAGAAACATGTAACTAGTTTTAATGTACCTGCGTACATACACCTTTAACCATTATAGGTGAGCCCAAACTTTGCGATTACCTCCCATTTTCGTATGCTTTAATTTGAAAATTACGTAAGATTGAACTTAAGAATTCGCTCTCATAAGTTCATTAAAATATTTTGCTCAACAAGATTTATTCATCTTCGGAATAAATTTCTGATCCTCATTCTTCGTTATTACTAGTATTAATTAAGTAGTCGATAAATCTTAAAATTGACGTCTATAAACTGAAGTCTGTGGTTTAATTTTCAAAAGATGGATGCTGTGATGGATTTATCAATTACTTTTAAAAGGGGTTAACGAAACTTTCTTTATAATTTGGGATAGTCTCTTTTGCAACAGGTAAGCTAGAATAGTTGATTAATTTTTAAAAGTTGTTATCCCAATGGTACCTACGTAGCATGATGATTACCATATTATTACGTTTCGCACAGCGAATTTATCAGCATTGAATAATTTTAAAAGACGATAATACATTTGCGGGCATTTGAGGAGCTGACTTGCATTTTCATCCTTCGAGCTGATTTTCAACGCTTCTACTTCGACTAAGACTTATTTTATTTTATTTGAATTGGAAAACATACAGTATTAACAGCTAACAAAAAACAACAATTTATGCAACTATTAACCAATTACATGTTTTCGCATTTAGTTATCTATGAAGAGCATGCTTGAGAGAGAAAAAAAGATAAAATAAAAGGTAATTAACCTTCTTCTACTTCTAATCGATTAAGGAAATTTAACAGATCGTAGTAGCTTGATGTGCTGGCGTCTGTACTTTCAAATCTTTGAGTTTAGAATTCCTCAGCAACTAAACTACAACACATACCAGTAATATTCTTTCTGCCTGGGGTATTGACGGCCACTCTGACTACCAGCTGCGTGCCACCGCGAGGTCCTAGTCGCAATCTCTCTGTGACGTATAGAGCTCCTGTGCTAGCGAACGCTGCGCCCGCGCTTAGAGCCAGTAGTGCTGTTACCTGAAAAGCAAGAAGTATTTAAGTGATGTAAGTACTATCAGCTTACCATGTGGACTTGTACTTAGGTAAGTACAAGTATAAAACTTTTATATTATTCTTGGAATTTATCTTCCAAGATTATAAATCTTTAAACATGGCTTCAGATCTTGAACATTAAGGTTAAGAATTATCTGTGGGGCGCCTAATTGATCATACTTCATCAGGAAAATTATCCCTCTTCTTCAAGTTCTCATCTATTTTTTTATAAAAAAGTTGTTGACGTGTAAAAGTGTTGATTTCAACCTATTTGTAAAATAAATATCATTCATCATTATCATTTATCATTGGCAATGGATAAATAATTTCTCGAAGCCCACTTTTCGTTTGGATGCACAGTGATTATTTTTATTATTGCAAAAATAACAACCTGACTCTTGATCAAGAGCACTTGTCATAAAAATAACGCTAGAACGAGCAAAATGTCAAACTAACACAAAACCAATTATTGTCAGCAGTTTTCCTAACACACAAAAATAACTTTTCTATAACGATGAAAAGAAAAACAACGATATAAAAGGAAATAACACCAGAAGCAATAACTCTGCGTTCCGTTTTCCTCTTAAAAGCAGAGGTGTGTTATATTTTCGTTATAATCGATACGATATTAGTTGAAATGGAATTTCTCGAGGTGTCTCCTAGAGTAGTCCCGGAGGTACAAAGTCAATAGCGAATGGAGCCTTGTTATTAAAGCGTTGGCCACACGTTTGAGTTTGGAAGGATTTCTTAATAATAGTGCCGATTTAAAATTGGATTCGAAGCAAGAATGTTGAACGATGTTAGGTATAATTTGAAAAAAGTTACGCTCCATAGTTTATGAACTTGTATGTATAAGTTTTAGTGAAGAAAAAATATTTGTTTAGCATTTTCTTTTGAGTGAGAAATCATCAAATAATCTCTCCCGCTGCGTATGTAGCTGGAGGGAGTGTCGGACTTTTATTGACTAAAAAATACTTTTGCTAAAGATTTAAGATGCCCAGGAGACGTCGGTCCTCAGTCAACGCTCCAAACATTCGTTTATTAGTGTTTAGTAAATATGACCAAATAAAATAATTATTATCTAGGTATTAATTACTAATCAACTTTTTAATTTCAAAATTCAAAAGTTAAAATTTATACACTTAAAATTTCGTAGTACTAAAATTTTGAACCGATATTATTAAATAAAACGTAATCAAATCTTGATTTAATTAATGCCGGCATCAGTAATGAAGTTGCGATCTCCAATTCTATTCGTTACGAAGCGAAACTGGGTCACGTTTTAATAATAATCCAAAAGTTAAGTACCTAGAAAGATAATTTTGTAGAGGATAATGGATTTATCGTCTGCATGTCTAATTTATTTAAAATTTTCTCAAGACAGTCAGTTAGGAAATGCCGACCTCATCTCGTTATTTTATAAAAAATGTGTTGACGTGTAAAAGTGTTGATTTCAACCTATTTGCAAAAAAAATATCATTTATCATTTAAAAGGAGCTAAGGTGGCTAAGTAAATCATTAAATAATTTAGAATTTATGCTTATTTTTTGTGCAGTTTTCAAGATAGCTGTCATAAAAAATATTTCATTACTTCATTATAAAACAAAGTAACCTTAAAAGTAAGTTAGAAATATCTAAATAAAACTTATTAATGTAGATTATATGAATAGACTACCCTCGTTTTATTTATGCGAATAACTTCACCGTCTATTAATTACCTAGGTAATATTTAGAGAAGAATGGTATAAAAAAATAAACTTTATATGCATAAAGAAAATAGCTATATATATTTTTCATAAAAAAAATGATACATATTTGTCCTCCTTTAAATAAAACCATGGTCAACACAAATATCATTCTCGAAGTGTGATGCGTAGTGTTGATTTGTCAGATATTTGTGCCAATTGAGAGGGGTGAAAAGGGGTGAAAAGGGGATGAAAAGGGGGTGTACAATTATCCTACAACGGATACCTCCACCCCTAGATAGTACCCCTAGATAGTAGAAGGTATTTACCTTATCCTGTACCGAGAATATTTTAATTTAAGAGTCTCGTTCGTGATTTATCGTTCAATTTACAGCTTTGAATGTAGCTTCGTTTGTTATTATTTCATGAATTGTTATAAATTTATTTACATTTACTGAAAGGTTTGGGGTAATCCACTCCTTTGTGTAATATATTTTTATTAACTTTATTAAAATTTATCATTATTTTGATCTTGATTTTTGTGTTTTGTTTGTTTTGATATTGGACTGGATCTTCATGAGCTCGTGATATACTTTGTAAAAAGCTACGATAATAATAATCGATCCAGTTATTTAACAGTAAAGGAGACTATCACCATCAGCTTTTTATTGTGCTACTCAGGGCTTTAGGTTAATTGGCGATTTCAGACTTTAAAGTTAAAGTTCAGGATTTCTCAAAATGTTTTCCTTCCCCTTTGAGCAGTTATTAACGTCCAAAAAATGAAACGCCTTGAAATGAACATCAAATACAAGAATAGTTGGATTCGTGCTTGGTGTTTGGGATGCTCTAACCACTAGGCCACCACGACACGTAAGCGTAACATTTACCTACTCCAAAAAAAATATCTACCTATAATTTATCCAAAGTAATAAGAAAATAGGTAACTTGGCGTTAAAAAATCTTATTCCGGGAGAGCTTAAAGGTCCTATCAATCACCGATCATATATACCTAAACTTTACGCCCATTTCGATAAGATCATGCAATAAAAACTCATTGCTCGCACCATAAACCCTACTGAACCCGATAGCCACATGTGATACCGATTTGTTTGCGATCGGGGCGTCGCTCATCGAATCCCGATTAGGGATTCCGGGATGATCCCGGCGATTCAGACGCGAATCCCGGCAAATGGAGCGATTAGGCAATCTACCCGCTTGAAGCGCTTGAAACTCAAATCAGCGTGTGGAGCGTCAACGGGGTACGTTAGTTTTTGAAAGTGCGGAAATTGTTTGAGGTCGTTACGAACTCCAGTTTAAAAAAGAACTACCTGAATTTCCATGTAGGTGGGAGTACGAAAAATGTGAACTTTTAATGTCTAGACAAGGAATGGTTGGGTATTATTTTATCTAAACCGTTATACATTAACAATATAATCGTTTCAGTGACTCAAAATTATACAAGAAATGTGATTAAAGATTACATAATTTTCAAAAAATCACGTAATATTGTTTACCTATTAGATATTATGTAATAATTTCTTTATTTTATTTACCTATACAATTATGACGTAACCTACCTAGTTTGTCTAAAATTAAAACAATATTAAGTCTCGAATTTGCAAAATAAATAAGCCGCATGTATACCGAACTACTTTTCGTTAGATCAAAATTAATATTCTTAAGCTTGCTTCCGGCTTATCGGCCAGCGGATTACAAATACTCGATAGCGACATTATTGGTTAAAACCAATAATGTAGCGATCAGGTTAAATGCCAAATATTTTTTCCAGAAGTACATAAATTGTAAAAAGTTTTGACAAACAATATTAATACAAGATTGTTTTTTCTTGTCCGATAAAAAATTGAAAATTTTTATCTACAAAAACATTATAATATGTACTCGTATTTACAAAAATTAATCTCTATTTCCCTTGGTCACGCCATCACGTGTGAACGGCTGGACCGATTTTCATTTTTTTGTTGTGTTTATTATTGTCAGAAGAAGGTTCTTACGAAAGAAAAAGAAAACAAGACAACGTATGTCGGGTCAGCAACATAGTTAATAATAAATTAGGATAAATTGCGTAGGTTGGTAACTGGTTAAGCCATGTGGATCTAACTTCATTAGAGCGTAAACCTTAGCTCAGCCTGAATATTACCCGTTCCGTGTGAGTGCATGCTCACGATTGATTTAAGTGGATGAACTAATCGAGCAATAATAACATTGATTGTAGATAAATATAGACGACATATTACTCAGCCACGTTATGATGTTAATGATTACAACCCTTTCTTTATTTAGTCGGTTAGTAAGAGCACTACCTTTGTTAATCTATGACCACAAATAAAAGACTTCGAGTTTGAAGACTTTATTCTTTTTATATTATTATTTATTCCTTGAATTCTATGAATTTTTCAATACTAGATGGGATTACTGACAAGATTATTATTGTTTTTAGGGCTTAAAAACATATCTACAATTTAAGTCATTTACTTATTTATAAAGTTTAGAAAAATGCATTTATATGATACAATATGTATTAATATAAAAACAAAAAAGGCGTCGAATAATTCATCCCACTATGTTCCTCCTGGCGGTCCCTGTGTACCAGGGCGACGGTAACTCGATAATATTCATCCTCATCGCTATCTAATCTCAATGTTTAGTTTAAATCTTAAAATTAGTACTTACATCCATACAATTATTGATATTATTCGTAATCTTGACATCCACTTCGACAGTCTCGCCCACTTTCAAAGCCGGTGGCAGAGAGAAGTCCAGTTGTATCGGCCGGAACACGTTGATGGTCCGCGGGGCAGAGAAGCGCAGGCCATGGTTGGAGAGAGATAGCGCCCAAAGCGACCAGCGACCGGCTTCGGAAGGCGCTGAGATGGTCACCCCATCGGTCGAAAGCTGACTTCTGGTGGAGAAAAGGAGTTTTGTTAGTCTTGTTGGTTTTGTTAGTTAAATAAAAATGTCGAAGTACCTATGCTTATTTAGTTAATATATAACAGTAAAAATTCTCTATCCCTTCACTATCCTATTCTGATGGGTCAGCAATACGACTGGAGATCATGCACACGAGATCAGGTACAGGACCAACAGATGCTCTCCGGTGCACAGGTCAATCAATCACCAACTTCCAGACTTTTTTTTTTCGTGGTAAGTCATCAAGTGACCTCTCCCACTGAGAGTGCAGCTGGGGGGAGTGTCAGACTCTTTCTAACCAAAAGCCACTATGTTTCCACTGGAGGTCCCGGTGACGTGCTGCTTTTTCTAAAGGTTTCTTAAACCCGGGAATCGATTCTGAGCCGTGCTCAGCAGTCACGCTATAAGGCTACTATACCAACGAATCATTAACTGATGCAACAAACAGTGCAATCAGAAACGATTGATCTGATATAGCTATGTTTAGGTACCGAAAAATAATCATGCAAGGTAATAATGGTAAGCCCCAAAGCATAATTCTCGATTTACAATACAAAGCCTCCAATTTAATCTAGACCACGTTTAGTATCGCCCGGCTTGTATCGTTAATTATTTCATACAATATATTTCAACTATATGTTTATGTTTCACAAAAGCTTTTCAATTTTGTTACACGAATTTATTTCAGTGCATGTAACCAGCTTGTGTATGTTAATTAAACTGAATAATGAAATGATTTTATCGGAAAACAATGTTCGAACTAATTTAATATCAAAAGCAAAAGCATTGATTAATGACTGAACATACTTTTGGTTGGTTATGGTAAGCGATATTTGCTTTTGTTGTGGTATTTTTATGGCTAGTTTTAATTAGTTTGTTGTGCTGATATTTTGTGTAGTTGATTTAAGCGGCATCCTGTTCCGAGTGTATTTTTTTTTTATATTTTTTATTTATAATGTGCCTGGCATTTCTCGCGGCTTTTTACACGTCTGCAGGGAACTCCTGAATGTATGTACCTAGATAAAACATAGCCAATGTTCCTAAACGTCAAAGATTTTTTCTAATCGGTCAAGTATTTTTGAAGCCTATTCATTTCAAACGAACAAACAATCAAATCTTTCCTCTTTATAATATTATTAGTACAGGTTATATAAACTAACTTCTGCCAGCAGTTTTACCTTTTTTTTTCGTGAGAAATCAATCATCAGATAATCCCTCCCGCTGAGAGTGCAGCTGGAGGGAGTGTCAGACATTTACTGACTTAAACCCACTATGTTCCTTCTGGAAGTTCCTGTATGCCAGCGCCTTGGTAACTCTTGCAAACAACCCGCAGCCCAGGTATACCTTGGCCCTCCTATGTTGCTGACATCTCTTCGAAGAGCGCGTGGAAGTTCGAGTTCGAGTTTTTCCCTCGAACTATGAAAACTAGTTCCCGTGGGAGCTAGAATATAATATAAGTGTACAAACAGTACAAGGCTGAAAGCAGCAAATGACGTCATTTGTCACGAAAATCCTAAAACAAATGACAACTTTTATCGCGAGAGGGTTACGCAAATCTCTAAGGCATAAGTTAAAATATTATACGAGACATCGTTTTGTCTTTGTCGGACACCCGGGCGGTGACCGGACGCCGGACAGGCCGGTCGTCTGTCTTGCTGTCTACTCATGACTTATAATAGTCTGATATGATACATTTGACAGGCCCCTTAAGATGTAGTATAGAGGGTATCATGTTTCATGTAAATTACCTATAAATTAGCTCTTGTAAAGTAATTTATCATGTTTGGTACCTAGGTAGGTATTCTGCTTTTGTTTGGAGGGTCGCAATTGTCTTTCAGAAATTGTACAGTTTATAAAACGAATTCCTTACCGATTTAAATAATTACATTTTAAACTACGCTTTGCCCACATAAGTACATAACTTGGTAAGTATATTTATTGATTCAATAGAATATTGCAATATCATTATAATATTAAAATAGATTTTGCATTCGGTCATCAAATTCAGTAATGAGACTGGGGAGATACTTCGTAAATTAATTTTGTGAAATTCAACAAGCTACCAGAAATACATAAGCTTCACATTATATAATATTTTAAATAATTTACACAGTATGTCTACATCTCTTTTTATTCTAACTCTCTCATAACGGGTGTGGTGCAAGAGATTTCTTATGAAATAAGCAGTGACTTTGTAACGGATTGTTTTATTTTAAAAGCTCTTATTTAACTTGCAATGTATGTATGTTTCTTACGGTGGATTGTTTGAACTCAATTTTGAAGCAGATATCTTCAACCGATTGAGCTAAACTTTTGTATACACTATTTTTCTACTTAGCATGTTTTTAGTAACCTTCAAAATAAGAGACTGGTTAGAGAAGAGTGACTTGGGGAGCACACACAAAAGTAGGTATCTCATATTAGATGGTTTCAAACCTTCTTCCCTAAACGCGTATGAAATAAAAACTCAATTAAAATGTTAGTAATGAAGTGATCTTAATTCCAAAGAAAGTGGCCAGGAAATACCCTTTATTATTAGCGTAAATATCGGCAAAAAATATCCGAGGATATCATAAATTCCATACTGGACATTCTACATCAGCAATTCGTCATTGGTGCTCCATAACTTTCGCTGCCAGATGAATCAGCGAATACGATTTATGTGACTTCACTTATTTATTACCACCAGGGTTGCCTGGTTGCCAACTTTACCCTTACTTAAAAATCTTTGTTATTAAAATACTAGCTGTGTCCCATGTTTTAGCTGCATATCAAGGTATGAGCTTTCCATACCCGGGTACAAATAACCAAGACTAGATTCCACCAGTAGCGGTTTCGACGGCCTCTCGTGGAAGCTACTTCGACCACCCTGATGAAAAATAACCTACAGCCTTTTTCGTTAAATGGGCTATGTAACACTTAATTATTTTTTCAAATAGGTGCAAAAATTCCTTAAATTTTCGCGTTCAAGTAAACAAATTAACAAACAAGAATCCATACATCCAAACATTGACGTGTATATACATACATACATTAATGTGAGAAAAAGTATGACGCGTAAGTGACTGTTTAGTTGTTATGTATTAAGAGTTTGAGTGAAAATCTTAAGATAGTAATTAGTGAACTAGAGTTTAGTTTTTTTCTATTCAATTAAATTAAGAGAATAATATAATATAACCACAAGGTACCTTATTTTGACATGGTATACTTTCCTAACCAAATATCTAAGGTATATGTATTTATAGCAAGGTGACAACCCTAATTACTGGCGTGTTTGTCGACGCTTTTCCACGGATTTTTCCTCTTTGGAATTGGGCAGAAACTTAGTTTGTGAGCTGTGGCCTTCTACCCATATTGAAGAGACGGGTATATTGGCTTATGTGTTACTTGTTCTTAGATCTCTGGAGGGTTGTGCGTAAATTAGTTTTGTACATCTGTGGTTTTATTTGTATACTGGTTATCTTCAAGTTTGCTTGGCTGACTATTTTGGCTTAAGATGTTGTTCCCAGAAAAAATAAGCTAGGTTGAGAGTGCTTTAAGGTTTTATAGGCTTTTTAATACAAAACTGCAATGGGAACCTTTATTGCTATGTAACCGAGTAAGTTGTAGCCTGTAGGTATAGACCTGCTATATAAATAAAATATCAAATAATATTAGTGAGTATTAAAGCATGCGTTGTTGTTATATTTCCATAGATGATTTTATTCTTCTAATACTTACTGACCATAATGTTCCTCACAAAACGTCATCTAGTCCTACGCTAAGCAGAGCTTGTATTGTGGGTACTAGACAATCGATAAACGCACTTATATACTTTTCTTTTGTAAATACATACCTAAGTATTATACATAGTACCTGGAAAGACCCAGAATAAGTCAAACACCCATGATCATGCACACAAATGTTTCACTTATGCGGGAATCGAACCCGCGACCTCCAGAGTAGCAGGCAGATTCACTTACTACGACATCTGCTGCTGCAGGATCGTCGCAGTCGCTTGTCTTTCTTCGATCGACATAAGTCTCTAAGTGATTATATGCAAGTTGTCAGGTTCGGGCAGAAAGAGCTTTATCTTTTCTTGATAGAATGGACATATGTAGAATCGCCATGCTGAGCCTGCTGTTCGTCAATATAGACTATTATTACTAAGAGAAAATTTCTCATTTATTTTGATATTAAGTAAAAGTGCAAACCTTTTAGTGTTTCTTAGAAGGATTAACCATTCAAGGGGTTTACGTATAATACTTTAAGCCTTTAATAAAAACACCTAATATTTTCGTAGCAAAAGAATATTTTCAAAAGGGAAAATACCAAGTTGCTACAAGTTATTTTAAAATGACTTAATTAGTTGTGAAAGTTGCTAATTTTAATCAAATAATTTAAAACTTAATCAAACTCAAAGTATTTATACTGAAAGTTCTTACTGAGTTCGATTTCAATGGCTGAATGGCTTCTTTATCAGAGTTCAGTCAACTCAAGAATGATTTATGCCTGGAATTTAATTGAAAACGACCTACTAAACAGCGGCTAATAATTTACAACACTTAAATTAAATACTTTAAAATCAATGTTAAAACCATTAAGTTAAGAAATTAGTTCATGATTAGGTACATTTAGTAGATATTTTATTCAGATGTTGGACCTTTTGCGCGAATCAATTACGCCACGTTTCATAGTAAGGGTTAGCTAAGTTTAGCTATAGAACATAATTATACATACGTACTATAGGCAATTAAAATACTTACGTATAGTTAAAGCACTTCCACATCCACAGTCGATCATGCGTCGCTGGAGGTACCAGGTGAGCAGGAGCGTGAGGAGCCGGCGCGGTCCGTTGTCGGTACAGCACGCCTCCACCGCAAGCACCGCCACCGACGAAGAGCGAGACGCCAGCTGATACGAACTCAGGGCCTGGAGCTTCTTCGTGTTCTGGCGTCCTGTCAGACAGATATAATAGACAGGCATAATTTTAATTATTAGATCAGGATCTTTGCAAAAAGAAAAAACAAATAAGACTAAGTTGTAACGAATTTTTTTGCTATACGTGTATCTCTACATAGACTACAATTTCGCTCATAAAAAGCTAATTAATCGAAAGGAACCTCAATCCATCCGGGTGTCCCATGACCTACTTCTAAAGGTTTTTTTAATAATTTGTTATTTGATAATATCGCTGGGAAAATAACCTGATCTTATTATTAATTTTGCAACTACGTACAGAATGCTTTTATAAAAAAATCTTTTTTCAAAATACCCATTAACAAAGCACCATTTATGATCAAAACATAAAAAATCAAACCGACCTCATTAAACATGATACTCTTGGATAACACGGAAGCAAAATAAATGAACGTTACAAAGCAAAAAACACACGCGATACTTTTGAAGTACAAACGCAATACATCGCCAGACACGAAGTCTCAATAACAACGGAAACTGCTCATACGCGTACATTTAGCCAGATGAAAAGGCAGCAGATATTTCCTTCGACAAACCGGTTGAAAGATGAATCGTGCGATATAATCCTTGGCTCAGCTGTAAGGGAGTGAGGAACTGGAAATACGGGGGAAAGTTTTAAACGCACTCGCTAGGGAAGTTCAAAAACTGTCCAATCTTTGAATAAGATTTGAAAGCATATTCTTAGAATCTTGACAGATGTTTCAACTTAAAAAGTTGCTGGAAGAAATTAACTAAACAAAAAGTATACTAATAATTTTTATTTTGCAAACAAGTTGAAATCAACACTTTAATACGTCAATATTTTTTTTGGACCAAAACGAGATGAGATCAGCATTTCCTAACTGACTAGATTGAGAAGAATCATTAAAACAAACACAAGGGTCAATAAGACTGATCGTCAACATGAGACAACTACTTACTAGATTTGAGATGATAATGAAAGTGACAAAGATACAGATACTAAGAAACTAAGTCAGTATAAGGTAAGTAAACGAGGATTTAAACCAAGTAATCTTCGAAACAAAACACCATTAGGTAGCAGTACACCTTGTCACTTGCACGCCAAAGATATCACTCAATGTGTTTCCACAGGAAGATGAATCGAGTGACGATAAATGATGTATTCGCTTTGAGCGCGTTTGGTATTGTCACGATGTTTGATTGACGTCCCTGTAGTACCGTGAATTGTTTGAACGTTAGAAGCATATTTTGGTGAAATTCAGCCTCATATGGCCGTGGTAGGCAATGACAAGGGTAATTTATTTCCATGATGTATGCATGCATTAGAATTTGGTTTAGATTCCGCAGTGTGCAGTTGTGGGGATGTCTAACAGGATACTGACGAAAATGAATTGGTTATGGATATATTCGAAACAATAGCTAGAATCGTAAATCATGTGGTTGCTGCAAGAAATTATGATGAAATTATTATTAACACTAAATCAATATGGCTATTTCAAGTCAAATTTACAACGACGGCAATGGAATCGAAATTGTATATTATTGTCTAACGCTTTGATACAAACAAAAGTCTTACACCAGTTCATGGTAAAATTGTTGTACTGATTTGAAATTTTAGTAATTGCATGCAATGTAGCTATTTTAGGTTGAGTAATGCAGTACTGCCTAGCCTTATCCCAAGCAAATTTGGAGTCAGATTCCAGTTTAACCAGGTGCAGCTGAGTACCGGTGGTTTACATGGACCGACTGCCTGTCTGACCTTCTCAACCCAGTTACCTAAGCAACCCGATACCCCTTGGTAAGTAATGCAATACAGCTATGAAGGATGAAAATTTTAAAAACAGAAAAGCACCCAACCTTATTATAAAGTTCAAACTAATAATAAATCGGGATCATGTTTGCCAACACCACTTTGCTTTGCAGAACAGAAGTTTGTACAACAATAACGATGTTAGTTAATTGCTTAACAATAAGCTGTTGCTAAATGAGTTCTCCGCTATCAAAGTCCGGCGCTTCCTTCTTTGTTCGAAGCGAGAGTGGTGTAAGTTACAGGATTGAAGCAGTTCACATTACATTGGAGTGAGAAATCAAAGTTTTAGGAAAACAAATGAAGGATTTTTTAAGAGTGGATATCTTTTAAGGTTTCGTGTTGAGATCGTCTGTATCTACTATAGTACCTTAATAGCTTCCAGTATGCGGAAAAGTCGTTTCAGTAAGAGTCATCACACTCTTGGATTTTGTAAGAAAACCAAAAAGTTCACTTCATTTCACTCGACTAAGATCCGTCGTATATGGGATAGGATCATTTGGTATAGCCAGAATATAAGTTATTATCGCTGTTTATTGTAATCTATTTTTTCAAATTAAGAAATTTCTAGGGTATTCACACGAATCTTAATTATGGTTATAGTCCGTCTATTTTTATCAGTTAGACTGTAAATTCTACAAAATTAAATTTCTAGACAATTTTGTCGCATTCAATTTAGTAAAATTAAATTGTCAGATTATTTCATTTCAGAAAATTCGACTGACAGACGGGGCGAGACGGTGACTTGACAAGTGAAAATCAAGTTAGTCTGCAGATAAAATTCAATTTAGATTTCTTCGAATCGCATTTTGTAACATGCATATTAAATACGAGGAAACATACTCCAACCTTGCTTTGATATTCTGGGAAACATTACTGAGAGTAAATTCGTAGAATTCAACAAATATTTCACATCCATCATAGACTTGCAGACTGAATTTTCGTTACTATACAAAAGCGAATCTAAAGCCCGAGAAATAGTACAAAAGGAAAATACAGTAACTATTTACAGTGGAAATCCAATTTCAAATACTTCAGCGTCCGCTCGCAATGACGTCACTCCTTGGCCGACACAATCCGCTGCATCGCTTAACTCGCTTTTGCAGAACGCAGTTATTATACAGCTATGGTAGGGTTATTCGATCTCTCGACCAATAACGAGTTCCTATTTCCATCACTACAAGCTGTCGGTGCCATGGACTGGGAAATTATAAGGTTTCCGCACGTCCTTATGAGGCTATCGTGGGGTTTGCGGAAATTAAAATTCCTGGGATTTTTCTCTCTTTATGAAGGACTAATGATGTTGGTGACGGGTGATGTTGTAGATTATTTTATGGTTGTGATCGTGTCATGTGCATCGACTAGTAGTTAGTTGTGTATGTTATTGGGAGCATCTATGGATTTGTGCTCGGGATATGCGGTAAGGGTATTGAGTTGTCGGATTTACTTCAAGGCCTTCATATTGGGTACCAAATTCATACAAAATAAATGTACGGTGTTGTTTACCAGACAATTAGCCCCAAAGCCGAGCTGGTCGAATTATAATAAATAGTTAGTATTGATGGAACATTAAGAAAGGATCATAATGTTAGTATAGGTATATGAACTCTAAGGTTTGAAATCACCCTCCCCCATTAATGAAGCGTGGTGATTAATTATTTGTGTGAGAGAAGGCCTGAGCACAGCTCTGGGACGATAAAAAGGCTGATGATGAATTAATATTTTAATTATTAATTGTAAGCTAAACAAGACTCCTTTTTAGGTTTCCGATGAACATTTAGGAAATATTAGTACTCCACTTCCCAAAATACATAATGATAAAAGCAATTCCACGAAGTATAATTGAATTGAAGTTACGAAATACAGAACATTAATTTAGCTAATGAATATTACTGGGTAATTTGTTACCTACCTACTTTTGTTGAAGTAAAATTAAATTAAATTATGCGTACTCTGGTACAGTAGTAACTTAAGATTATTATTTTAAAAAGCAATTGATATACTAAGTATGCTGTATAGAGATACGCTAGTCATTAATGACGACCACAAGGTGTAGTAGTTAGGGTATCAGTCTGCCATGTCGGAGGTTAATCGGGTTTGATTCCTGTCTGTTTGTGTACAAAAATATGTTTGTTTGATTTATTGAGGTGTTCCTATATATAGTGTTACGAACGTATTTAGATAAGAAAAGCATATAAGTACGTGTGTCTGTTTTCTAGTACCCATAGTACCTACTCAAAGTCTCTTAGTCCTATATATATTTTAAGGGACACCTCATCACTCCAAAAATAGTTTAATAGGGTATTTTCATGGTTATATTAATCAAAGAAAATACGCGCCTATTCTCTCCAAGCGGTACCGTGATATTGATGGTGACACTGTGTTATGAATAAACCAACTTCTGACAAACGGTCTCCAGACAACTGTCAGACTTTAAGAATATGGTTGACTGCTGAATATGGCTGATGATACGTGTATAAACGTAGCGAATAAACTTACGTCTGATGAGGATCAAATCTTGCGTCAGGAGGAGCTCGAGCCCCAATCAAACACATGGTGGAATCAGGTGGAGCGAGGACCCGGAGCTGCAGCGCCGCTCTAGGGTACCACCATCGACGTTCTTCTATCGCTACTGCCACCTGGTAACAAATTGCATAGAATTATTGTTTTGAACGAGCTCAATTATCATTTGTATGTCTCTTTTAGACCACGGGACTATAGAGTCCCGGACTTTTTGTCTTAAAATCTTTTAATATTTATGCAATGGTGACACATTTAATAAAAAAAATCATTGATCATTTATTTATTTAGTAAACACATTGCTTACATCTTTTAAATGGTAATATAATAAAAAATTAAAACATTTAAAAATAGGTGACCACCGATATCGGGTATAAGGTCCAAGTTTTTGTGGTAAGCGGGATGATTAGTGGACTAAGTTAGGGTATGGGTATTATGGCACCTGCCGATAACAATGTATAAAACACAATCATTTTTTTTTATCAAAATTCATCCAATAGTTTTTACTTGAAAAAGTAACAAACAAACATCTATTGTATCCACAAAGTTACGCGTTTAGTACGTACTCGCACGTAATGCTCTCAGACCCAAATAACACCTATTTCACCCGCTCAACCCTAAGCACAAATCTATCGCCGAAACTTACAACGCCAATAAATTTAATGTCCGATACCCACTTAACACTACCCGTATACGCATTGGTACGATATCTGGGCACACTGTGAATTACAGGGTTTCTTAATTGCGTCCTCTAACAGACAACGAATTGCCTTTCATTAAGGTTCGGTGATTAAACGGCTCGTTATTGCCGGACTGTGATCGGGCGGTGATGGAAACGTGCGTGAGGAGATATTTTTTTATGTTTCATTAATAAAGGAGGGTATCTTTTTGTACTTATGTGTAGTTTTTCAATCTGCTTGGTACCAGACTCCAGCATTTTAAGCTACTACAAACTGTCAAATTACCTTAATAAATTTTCAACTTTATCGCTGAAGCATAATGTGGTTCAAAGTTGATTGGGAAAATTTGTCAGTTTCGGGTAGCTTGATGTGCTGCTGTCTGTACGTTTGAGATTTTTTTTTGTCCTAGCTTAGCTTATTGTCGCTATTATTGTATCAAAAATAATGTTCGCATGATATGACGAAGCCCCATAGGTAGTAAGTACCAGTTTTCTAATACCCATAAAAAAAATATTAAATGTATCTCTTTTTTATTATTCGTATCTAAATAATGTATCTCTTATGTACCTATCTCTCGTAATGTATCTTTTTTTATCTTTTTGAATTATAATTTCTTGATAATTATCCAATAACATTTTTTTTTATAAAATATTATTCTTAAAACGTAGCCATCTGACTGTACATCTTTACCTATTATTTTTCATTCCATTAAACTGTCCTTTAAAAATTATGCAGACAGAGAGATTATTATGAAGACCATTAAAGAGTTTGTCTCGAGAAAATGTTGAAGAGGTACTCCGAAGGGGACTATTTTAAGTTAATTTAACTTAAATTGCCACTTCCTTATGGACTTCAAACGTTTTTTTTTTCTTTTGAAGTGGACATCAATAAAATTCTAATCTATTCATCATCATCATCCTCCTGCCCTTATCCCAAGTTTTATTTGGGGTCGGCGCAGCATGTTTTTGTCTTCTACGCTCTTCTATCTGCCGTCATCTCACAAGTTACATTCTTTCTGGCCATATCAACCTTCAAACAATCCATCCATCGTTTCTAATTTATTATACTCATATTATAAAGAGGAAAAGTTTCATTGTTTGAATTGAATAGGCTAAAAATCTATTTGAAAAATTCTTTCACTGTTGAAGCTACATTATCTCCGGTAAACATAGGCTACGTTTTATCTGGGTACGGTATGAAGTTCTTCGGGGACGTGGGAGAAACCGAAACAGAATTTGCTAAAAGGCCCAGTTGAAAACCACCGCCAGGCGTCCATTTGGCACAACCTTATTATTTAATAAGTGTATTTCCTTTCTTTCTTTCTAGTATTAGTATTATTTAGTAACGCATGTCTCTGCAATACATTTGGAAATTAAAAAATAAAATGAAAATACAATTACCATTTGTCTATTTAGCATTTACTTAAAATTCTCCTTTAAGACTGTATTACCATTTTGTTTTCGCAACAATTATGTCAATGACCAAGTTCGTATTTACCTAACACGTCATGTACTGACAAAGCACTTATTTAATTATAGCACACTCATCATTCAAAACAACACCTAAGCGAGTTCCAAACAAAGTAATTAATTAAAGTCCTATAACTCTTACCCACAAAATATTGTACTCGTACACGCGTTAATTCTTTGTATCCTGTTGTGTGAAAAGTTCAATTTTAATTAAATTTGCCACCATACAAAGGGTGTTGTGCACAAAAAGCCCTGTCACACGCACAACAGAATGTGACATCCTGTGCAAAGAACGGCGCTTATACGAATTAAAATGTAGGTACAGTTTTCCTGTTAGTTTGCGTACTCATATTTATAACATAATCCAAGATGACAAAACGATAATTAATATCAAGTTAGTGAAAGTAATTAATAAAATATAAGACTACTTTAATTACTCCAGTGCTTAGTTTGTGTCAACATCACTCGCTATGAATCAAACCATTAAAGGCAAGCAAAATTGTGATAATTATATAAAAGGGTGATACGATGTACTTAATACATTGTAAGACCAAGGTCAGGCTTTAACTAGTCATACCGAACTGCTTCTGAACATTCTTTATAGACGTAAATACTGTTATGACTTAATATTACCTTCTAAGTCTACCTATCACCTGCCTAGTCTTTTCCCAAGCTATTTTGGGGTCAGCTTCCAGTTTTACCTGGAATACAGGATGCAGCTGAGTACCAGTGTTTTAAGTAGAGTGACTATCTGACCTCCTCTACCTAGTTAACTGGGCAACACGATACCCCTTAGTAAGACTGGTTCTCAATTTTTTTGGCTTCAGATTTTAGATTTTCTGTCTATAGCTATACAAATTTCTGAAAAATTATATTCATGAACATTCTCTTTAAGTTCATTAGTCTCAAATTCTCTATTCATTTTATTAATAAGGTTCTATAAAGAAAATACTGTTAGGACCTAGATCGTATATTTTTTTTTGTAAAACTAATTAATTTTCTAAAGCTACTACTAAGGTAATTAGTTACAACATTTTCATTTAAAGCTTTCTTTTTTAATTTAGCTGTAATTTTTTAGGAGTTCCATTTTGAACTTAATCAATTGTATCTAGTCTAGGTTATATTTTGAAGTCCTTCATTAAAATTTTACAAGAAAATCTTTTATCTTTATGAAAAAAATAAATTGAAGTTACCTTCCCCGTTGTGGGTGCAGCTGGGGGGAGTATCAGACATTAAAAATAGATGGTTTCATGATGACGGGTACACAAAATCAACAAAGTACTAATTAACTTCAGCAAACGGTATTTCAATTTCACGCCAATTGACTGATCAAAGGTTTCATATAGCCTGATTAATCATTATTATGAACCATGAAGGTTTATTGGTTAGTAATAATTTAGTGATTACTGTTATGTATAGGATTTTGTTTCACTAATGTGTATTTGTGGATTTTTCGTGTAGTTATTCGTTTTTTTGAATGTTTAGTCAATACGTGAGTGTTTTCTTAACAGTTATAATATCGGGACACCTTTTTCATAGGCGGTCGGTTAGCCCCATGGTAAAGCTATTGATTAGCTTGTGTTATGGGTGCCAACAAACTGATAAACTACATATACTTTACACATATACATTTTTAGATAGATATTAACCCGTTGTATGCCGGAACGTACATATGCACGAGACACAATTAATTTTCTATTGTCTTATTATTGCCGGCATACGAGAGGTTAAAGCAACGTTATTTTGTGAAGTCTACCAGATAAATAAAAAAATGGAATGAAATTTGTATGAAATTATCTAGTAGACAAACTTCTAAATCTGGAAGAGATAAACTATCTGGAACTTATCAGCAACCGGTGAAACTGGCCCTAAGTATTGTAAAAATTTGCCATTAGTATCCTAAAGTAATTATCGTGTTTTCCCTTCATCATCAGGCTTTTTATCATCCCATGGCTGGGTACAAGCCTCTTCTCACATACAGAAGGATTGAGCATTTTAATCACTACGCTGGCTCGCTTGCGTGCGGATTAGTTATGTCAGATTTTATACATACTTCTCGAAAAACCGACTTCTAAGACAATTAAAAAAAAATCTTCGCTCTAGAAGTCGGTATCCAAATAAATAGAGCTACAACTTCTTGACACCGACTACTAGAACGATGTACATAAAAGTTTTTCTTTTGTTTATCAGTGTTTTAGAAGTCGGTTTTCTTTTTTTCTCATACTACATATTCTACAATATAATTATCATGTACCTTATAGTATAAAGTTTTTGTACTAACAAAATACAGTTGATCATTAAAACTAATCACTATTTCAAAATCAGTCAACGTCCTATGACATAAACTCAACTCAAAGACTATTCAATGAACTGAAGCCATGTTTCTCTAACAATTGACGCAAAGGACGACTTCAGTAGATACCGCAAACAGTAAATAGACTTCGGTACGTCCCTCAGAGAGATTGACTGAGTATCTATCTAATGAAAATACCTGGGCGTTGTCTTGACAAAGTCTTAAAAGGTACAGGACGGCTTTGGACTGTAAATAATACGTACTGAGCTACGCGTTTTGATAGTTAAGTGTTGTCTATTTTAATGGGTATGTGTACGTTAAAGGTATTTTTTTACGATTGCGCGCTCTGTCTATGTTATTTGTTATCGTTTCATTTTGTGCAGTTAGTTTTAGTATTTATGTTGTGTACATGTGTGTTTGGTTAGCTGCGAAAGGAACAATTCTTCGTACGTAATAAATATATCGTAATATATATATCAGGTAAGTAAATGGCTTATTTTTATGCTGATAGTAAAATTTTACATGCGAGGCCGATACTGCGTGCACCCAGTTAAAAAACTTAAAGATGTGCCTTATAAAATCCTTGACGAATTTGATATTTAACACTGAAATATTTTTTCAAATTCAAGCAAACAACATAAGCAAATAACAGTTCAGTTAGTTAACTTTTCACTAAAGAAGGGTACTTTTTATCGGGGTACGCAAAATAGTTCCCAGAAGACGCAGGTGAAACCGCTGACAAAAGCTATAGTATGGTTATATTTCGCAAACAATCAGCTAATTTAAAACCTTTACATCTACATATGTTCGTTTCATACAGGGATTGTAAACCATTAGTAGAAATTGAAAGAATAAAATCAACACTTAATGAACAATATCCTAAAATTATTACGTGTTCCGTTTCACGCGAAAAACCGACAGAAACACAAACAATTTGTTAGAATAAACATAGAAATAGCAAAAGTTTTTTCGTTCTCGTATTTCGTATGTGTGCTTAACTAAATAAAACTTAAAGCTGTATCAACACAAAGTATGTTAATTCGGCTTAACGTGGCGTGTATCTGAATCTATTAAACTACAAACGTGTATGTTTGTTCGGCGGATAGACAACGGATATTTTTGTTTGTTCGCAATGTATTTCGTTGTGACGAGTTTTTGAATATCGCTTCGACCCAGTGAAGTGTGGCCTGGTAGGTATGTACCCACATTTTATCTATGTACCGTTTTATAACTCCAAAATACTGGAACGTGTCCGAACTTGGAGTACATATAACTATTAAAAAGTCTTTCTGTCGCAGTACTTAAATTGAGTGACGCTTCTATATTCGGCTGTTTTAAAGTTCAATATCCAAAGCATGCTGCAGAATAAGTTTTTTAACGAATTGATTACAAACAGAACAAAAGATACCTTACCTAATCGCAATGTCTTCAAAATTTTCTACACAAATTCGCATAATTTTAGGGCAGAGAAATACCTTTCTAGAATCATTTACAGCGGACTAAGACTCGATTAGAAATAGAAATAATCTATACTAATATTATCAAGCTGAAGAGTTTGTTTGTTTGAACGCACTAATCTCCGAAACTACTGGTTCGATTTGGAAAATTCTTTCAGTGTTAGATAGCCCATTTATCGAGGAAGGCTATAGGCTATATACCATCACGCTAAGACACACGGGAGCGGAGCAGTAACCAAAGATGCGGGTGAAACCGCTAGGGACAGCTAGTTCTTTATAAGAACATGCCTAGTAGATGAACACGGTCCAGTTCGCCACAGCTATGACGTCATCTCTTTTGTTGTATTTGCACGAGGAACTAGCGAGGTCACTGCCATGCTTTTCGAATTTCAAATCTTAGTACCTAGAATAGGAGCGAGCATCCCATCACTCAACGCAACTATGACCTCACCTCTTTATGCAGCAGTCGCACGTGGAAGCTAGCGACGTCACTGACTGGCTCACCGGCTTCGGTGACGTAGTAGACGAGGAGCGAGCTGATCGGTGCCATGTCTGCTGTTACTGGGAACCTGTGAGAAAAAGAAGGGGGTTTTAGTTGTTATTATGAAGGTGACGTGGTTGCAGTATTACGTTAATCATCATTCATCGTTGTCGTCAAGAAATTAGAATTTTGAAGTAAAAAAAAAAGATAAAAAGTCATTTATTCAAAGTAGGCGGAAAATCAGCACTTTTTGAAGGTAAATTTTTACAAAAGACAGACCCCAAAACGCCCGCCCTTCACCACTTCCTATGTGTTATCGCTGGGAAGAAGAATTGATGGAACAAACTCCCCAGCAACACGATTCTGTCTGTATGGTTTGAAGAACCGTTTCTATACAAAAAAAAAAAAAATAACAACGTAAAATTTTCACAATCAATTTTGAACCATATGCTTCAAAGATAAATTCAAAAAAACACAGTTTGAACTAGCTTGATGTGCTGACGTCTGTGCTTTATTCGGGTTTATAAAATGGTTTTTTCAGTGCCTGCTAAAACCGTGGAAAACTACTTTTGCCATTATGATTGTGTCCCTGATCATCAATAATTCCACGAGTCCCCAAAATATGTCTCACACATAAAGTCTGAGTCTCATATGGCTAATTTATTTATTTCATGCAAAGTATGTACTACGAACTAGCGTTACTTATTCTACCCCAACACCTTAATCTGGTCAGCAGTCTACTTGGGACTATTATACCAACAACACAGAAGAATAAAAATCGCAGAAACAGCAATTCTAATAAAAAGCAAGGCGAGAAAAACAACCAAGAGATTTTTCTGCCCAACCGACAGTAGGAGCGATGATATATCGCACCCAGGTGTGGTTTATACACCTAAAACTGCTTTAATGTTGAAATTTCAGTGTTTTTTTTTGTCAGTTAATACATCGTAGCTGGGGTTTGATTTAGTGTCAGGTTGCTACCTTGAGAAGTTGCTTTGTTGGCATTTGAACTTTTATTAGCGGCATTTATCGCACTCGGTAGTTTGTGGGTTCTTTTTTTAAAAAGCAACCATTTTTTTTTTAATTTTAAACATGGAATCTAGACAAAAAAAAACAATAAGTCTGGGGATCTGAGAGAGTAGAAAACTCACTATTAGAGAAAATATTTCTCCGTATAATTACGTATTATGAAAATTAATTCCAAGTCATCCCTTTTTAAACATAAAACTTTATTTATAACGCAATAAATAAAATTCAGTGTCACTTCGGTAAACCTATTCGAAAGTATGTAGCATAAATTGTAAATACTAGCGCAGATGGGAATTTAAAATATGTGAAACATAAATATGTGTTAAAAGTGGCAATATTTTAAAAGTGCCAGTGTTATCCAGTAATAAAATGCTGCTAGGATTACGGCAAATAGGTATGCAACATATTTCATTTAAGTAGTTTTATCGACACGAAAATATTTCGTAAATGTGCATTCATGTACACGAATAAAGACCCTATTTTTAAGATTCGAATTACGATACAAAAAAGGAACGTTACGGACATAAATTTTAATAAAAGTCGCGATCAAATAAAACCTTCACAGCCCAGAAACAAAACTGCGAACTGGAAAATTTCGTCGACATTTTTATCGACTGCGAAGCGGTTATGTAAGCAAAACCGATGGTGGCTACGTGTACCCCGGCAGCCATAAACGGAGGACCTTTTGTTCTCCGATCTTACTACTCAGTCCAAACTCGCAAAAATCAAAAATTTCTCCCGACAATACCAATATTTGTCGTTATAAATCTAAGCCTGTTTTTCCCAACACTAGAATGTTCGAGTTGTTTGGTTCGAGGAATGTTTATTGCGCGATCGGTTTTATGCGATGTCCATTTATAACATTGGTAGTTGACCTAAAAGCATTTAGTGCTAAGACTAACGAATTTATGGGTTGGTGGCGTGACGTCTAGAGCGCTTGTGGACCGGCTTTATTATCCTTTGTCAATATACAGTCCATTCAAAAAAATCTGTACATACCACATATGTAGAGAACAAAATACCTTAAATAACTTAATACTAACAATATTTAATATGTACTTTAAATCCGACACTTCGTGTACATTAGTACTAATATTTTTTTTTATATGTACTTATAGTATTTTAAGTTAAATATTGTAGTATAGCATTGTATATGTTTATATGAGACTTGCTGCCTGAAATGAATTAATAAATAAAAAAACAAATATCGAAAACATTCCGCAGATGACTAACTACTTAAAAACTTAAAAAGTTTTTTTTTTATCCAATATGAACGAGACAAAAATAAACAAAATATTAAAATATTTGTGTCAGTTAAATATGGCTTTATTTAACAAATATAATTATACAGAAATATTATTAAATACGAGATTTTTAAATTCATTCCTCATTTACCGAATTACTGGTATTTTAATTTCAGAATAATTAATTTTGTAATCCCAGAGACTGCCAAATTATTTCCGATGCGAATTTTATTTATTCAGTAATGGATATTTTATAGATCGACAAAAAATGCTATATTAAATCTTTTATGGACACATTCAAATTATAAATTTCATATATACTGTATATTTTTTTCATGGCAAATCATCAAAATGACCCCTCCTGCTGAGGGTGCAGCTGGAAGGAGTGTCAGACTCTTAAAATCCCCTATGTTCCTTCTGGTATTTGTGCGCTAGGGCCACGGTAAGTCTTGCGAACAACCCACAGCCACGGAAGGATATATATAAATTTGGCTTCAATATTACACCCTTTATATAATCATAGATAATGTTTTTATCACTGTTTAATTTAATTAGTGGTTGTTATCCTCGATTTTTTTATAGATGATAATATACTTACAAAGATAGGTTCGACAGAACTTTACTCTGGAATGGTGGTATAACATTATTGATATCTCTGCTTCAGTTTTTGTGATTATTATAATTATCGTTTATTATACGTTATTTATAAATTAATTCATCTTAATTTATTTCTTCTCGCCAGTCATCCATAAGACAGATATCAGATCACCGCTTAATGCAGAAGGACTTAATTAAACACACCTAATTAAATACACCGCAAGATTATCTAAAATCTTTGGCAATATCTAACATTGTTATGACCTCAAAGGCTCGTTTACGACAATGATACCTCGTATAAACGTCACAATTACATAATTATTATTATCTTATAGATAACGTCACGGCACGGAAGTGACCCTATTAAATTTACTCCACGATACAAATCTTGTCATATTAATCTTAAGGAAGTTTCTAGACTTGGATTCAAATGTAAATTATGTTTAACTAGCTTTCGCCCGCTTATTTAAGCTATACTACTGCCAAGTATCATCAAAATCCATTCAGAAGTTTTAGCGCGAAAGAGTATCAAACATCTTGAAGCGATATTCATACATTCATCGATCCTATATATTTACAAACTATCGCGTTTATAATATCAGTAGGATATTTATGGACACCAGCATATCAGGCTAAAACAATCTGTCAAATTTCCTTAATGGATTTTCAACCTTATCGTTGAAGTATAAAATTCAAAGTTGATTGGGAAAATTTGACAGTTTAGGGTAGCTTGATGCTGTGTGTACTATTTGTTATCAAACCTTTAACATAACGATTACTTATTTGACACAAAAATAGAAAAACCTGCATCATAGGCTTTATACCAAGAATAATTCTTGATATAAAGCTTGGTATAAAGCATTTATTATTATTGCACGTCCTAAAATCCCTATTAAAATGAAAGCAGATTAAGTACACCATTCTTTTCCGCGTTTTATCGCATTCCTTAATGTTCCATACATGTTTATTCATTTGATGCTAATGTTCTTTAATGTGACCCGACAGCTGGTATATCAGGGCAAAACTCTTTCTTTGAAAGCTGATGTGTTTTTGCGTTACTGAAATCAGTTGGGGCGTTTTTGGGAATTATGTTTGATCTAATAAAGATGTTGTTTATGTGATGACAAAGTGAAATCTTTCTTTTATTATAAGCGTGTGTAGGTTCGAGTTTCGTGAGGAGCTTGTGGTCAAGAGACAGTTACATGGATCAAGCAACGCTTTGGATGGTCGATAGGTGACCATAAATGTTATAATGAGTTCTTTCATGTTTCGGAAGGCACGTTATATTGGTGGGACCTGATTGTCGCTACTGGTAGTCAGAAGTCAGAATGTTTGAGAACCAGCCTTACCAAGGGGTATTGGGTTAACCGGGCAACCGGGATTTATAGGTCAAAGATAAAGTCGCTCCATGTAAAATACTGGTACTCTCCTGCACCCAGTTCACTGGAAGCAGACCCCATGACTTAGAAGAAGTCAAATTATAATCCGTCTATAAACCAATTATTTTTAGCGCCGTTTTTGGAATTTTTGAAAATTCCTTAGAAGATTATGAATTTCTGCTGAACATTAGACTAGAAACTACAAAAGTATTTCAAGAATGTATTAATTTAGACACCAATCAGAACGTTGGAATTTTTGAATCGAGGCCAAGCTTTTAAACTGATTGGGAACTCCCTTAAAGCAAGTTCGAGAAAATAGAAGATTCAATATTCTAGTTCAGTTTGTAAGGTTTTAAAATATATTTTTATATGAGATGGTACTAATCTTTATCATTTGCACGTAAAGAAATGAAGGGATCTGTGCTTAATTTTATAGGCAACCAACTACAATAAAAATATATTTTTGTAAAATAAAAAAGTTCGCTTTTGTGATCCAGGGATAAATCTTTTAAATTAAAATATATCATAATGAAACGAATACCTAAGTAATTAAGCCCTATCATAAAATGAAAAAAATTGCAAAATTGCCTCAATTAAAGGTTATATTTACGATTTTTTTTATTTTATTTAATACTGGTTCTATTTTTTTAAATTAAATAAATCTAAATTTTGCTAGTCGTCTTGGTAAAAACAACACAATTGGACGAAAAAATCTCACACTGTATACTGTCTTTTGTATGGCGTTCTGTTGAGAGCTTTTGGTCCAAAAGGTCACTCTACTCTATAATAACCAACCGAAGATATCAATTCTTAAACATAACCCGGATTCAACATTCCACATAGAAAATGCTTACCAAAAATCAAAGAACTTCAAAGAATTTGCATAATTTCCATAACCAATTTCAAAGCCAATGAAAAATGCGACTTATTTGTATTGTTATACGAACTAACTAACACATAACTACAGACTATAGGTTTTCAATTAATAAAGCTCAGTGTAGCGGCGCGCGAACGCAACAATCAATGTCATGTCCCCTCTGTACGCTTCGATAGGCAAAATGTCGCGCCTAGTTCCCTAACAATTTGCTATGCTGTCGACAAATGATCGCTGTTATTGGGAATATGTAAACGGATTGCGTTGTTCTATCTGTGGAGGCGAAAAGATAGGTGATGTCATATTTTACTATGAGTAACAATGTAGTTAAAATTATCGTTATATAATATTATTATAATCACTTTTTTATTAGTTTGTTCCACGATAACGCATCCGAAGTGGTATAGAGTGGGCGTTTTTGGGGGCTGTCTTTTGAAAAATTTAAAAAGTGGTGATTTTCAGCCTACTTTGAATAATTAATTTTTAACTGACTTGCTGCTTGAGACCATGGAGGCCAGGCAGTCTACGGATTCGCCGCATTGACAGCGAAGCAGAGCTCCAGTGGGAGCGCCTTGGCGTAGGCATGTGGCGAACCGGAATAGTTATTATTTATTTATCCAAATAATTACCTTTGCACTAGATAGTTCCATACATGTCGATCTTTTTTTATCATATTCATATATGGTTTCAGCCAGGGTATAGCACGATATAAATAATAAAAGAAAAATAAGTAAACCTCGTTAATAAAAGTAGGTAATCGATATTTAAAGCCTAACAAAATATATTTTAGTCCCGACTGAATTCGCTTAAAACGCGAGAGTTTAAGCTAAACCAACTTCTTCATCTTAAAATTGTTTTGAACATTGAAAAGTACAAAAAGCCTGCTTAATATTACAAGTTCTGACCTTGTCTTTACCTTCTCTAACTTTGTATTAAACGAATCCCTGGAAGCTGTTTCAACTTTGACCTTTCCGAAATAAAAATGCGGTTAAAAAGGAGCAAGTTAGTAATTTATGTTTACAATAACTTTTTGAAATTGGTGCTTCGTAATTATGGCATTCATCTTCAATTATTATTATTTTAATTCCAGCAGGCTCAGCATGACAACCGTAGAAACAAGTTTTGTCTACCGGAGAATCGACATAATGACAGAAAAGTGACAGATTGACGTAAGATTTTTTTTGACATGTAGGAAATATTTTTTTCTTTTCTTCGACTGACATGCTCTCAGAAGACATGTTGACATTGACAGAAAGAGCTTTGTCTTTTCTTGATAGAATAGATATAGAATCGCCATGCTAAGCCTGCTGTGGCGCATTTTTATCTGTTGTCTATGTCTGGTATGAAGAGGGCTTTACTAAAGGAGTAGGTGTTGATGGGTATTATCATCTCCCGAGCTTTTTTCCCAACTACGTTGGGATCGGCTTCCAGTCTAACCGGATTCAGGTGATAGGTGTAGAGTCTTTAATTCGAAACTACTGATCCTCTGTTGTCGCACTGAAAACAATATTTTGCCGAAGCGAGATCCATGTAACATCTTTATTGTTTTTTTTTTACGGTTGGATATTTTATTAGGTAACTGTTCTAATTACAAACGAATTTTATTTTTTGTTTTTTAATATCTGACGATTTTCCTCTAAACTATGTATATAAATTACTAACTACTATTGCTTTTCTGTCAATGTGCCCTTTTTGTATAAGGAATTATCAGATATGTAATATATAATTGTATGTTTCTATTAGACCATGGGACGTTAGGCAACCCTTTTGAGAAACATATAACAAATAGTATGTTATTATTCCAATTATACTGTGAAGGCATTTTATTGTTGCCAGACTTAATTACTAGCGGCAAGTAGACCCGACACTGAATATTAATGCATATTACAGTACGCAAAAATCAGCCTTAATGTTTATGTAAATTTTAATGCCCCTACTAAAAGCGTAGGTAGGTACAACAAAATTGGTACAATGTCGGTCTGACCCCAGAGGCTCATTCATCAAAACAGGTATAATCTTGTTTCCATCCCGACACGGACACATTGAACGATATTTTTTATTCATTCATTCGTTCGTTCGCTTTTATTTTTATATCGCCAAAACATTCATTTATTTCCGCGCGCTTTGAGTGAATTGTTTGAGAGCTTTCCGGAAATATTTATATTATTCCATGTATTATGTTATTAAACTGGATTTGTGTTTTTTTTTTCAGGGTTTTGTAAGGCACGTGAAAATTTTATGATAGTACGCAACAATAGGCTTTGAGATCTCTTTTGTTGGTCGGCCTATTGTCATTTGAATGGGAATGAGTTATTGACAGCTGTCAAATTTTAAGTATTTACTCCCTCATTCATTCAGACTCCATAGTCATTGTAAAGCTATACTTCAACAGTCTCTTATTTATGGCCATGTACAGACGTCGTCACATCAAGCTGAAGCATGTGGTTAGATTGGTAAAATTTGACAATTTCCATTTTTTTCTCAGATAGCTTGAGGTGCTGGCGTCTGTATTTTAGTCTATAAAAACATAGAATCTCGGATATGGCCAGTCTTTACGTTAGGTCGTTTGCATATTTGAATATTATCCAAATGAACAGAAAAACGGAATAGCTACGTCTTCCTTTGGCTTTTTAATGCTCTGTTTAAACTTATGATTCTTCTAAAACTTACGAAACACTTAAAAAGAATTGCATGAACTGGCACAAAAGACTCGTATTCAAATAAAACCTTATTTCGCTTTTAGCTACTTAAAAAAATGAGGTCAGCATTTAAATATCCTGCCCGGACGATTCCCAAAATGCATATAAATCACCGGGAGAATAACCGTCTCCTCTCCGGACGCTGTTTTTATTGTATTTCTAATTCCATTACACGGGCAACACTGTGTTTAATTCTCCAGACGGTTTGTTTTAAAATGTTTAAATCAATTGGACACGGTGTCGGCACAGTGATATAGATGGAAAATGGGGCTTTATTTCTTGCTGGCGTTTGGAGTAGGTGCTTTAAAGAAAAGTGGCCGAGTAATGTTATGATACTTTTTCCTTGTACTTAACACGATGAAGCTTCTTGCTGGCTCTTCTTTAGAGGACCATTTAGGTAATCGTGCCACTAGCGAGATTGCGAAGTGAGGTACTACTCAAACTGAGGTCTTTATTCTTCTTTTTTAGCCTTAACTCACTTCAATTTAAGTTTTGTCGCTTTCTACGTCTTTATAACTTCACTACTCAAATCAAATAACAATTAAAATTTTGTTTTTACTAGGCATTAGGCACATTTATTCAAATTAGGCTCATAAATCAGGAGTTTTCGAACTTCAAAAACAAAAGACAGCCCCCAAAACTCCCGCAACACATGTGTGTCTGTTAGGTTGGAAGAATCAGATTTCAGCCAGATAGAACCAGACAAAAACAAGTCCAATGGTAAATTATTTGAGAAAGAAAAAAGAAAGCATGTGCTTATCACATGATAAACAATTAATAAATTAGATTCATACTTCACACGTGTTGCATTTAAAAATCTATTATTCAACACAATTTGGTACAAATATAATCTAAGAAATCTCTAATTTTCACAAAAGAAAGAGAAGTTTAAAGATTCTCAATCTGTTCTTCCTAGACCTTCACTCAAGTTATCAGTGTTGTAAAAAATTACGCTAAATTTAAAACACTTCTGTATAATTTGATAGCTCCACAATATTTTTTAAAGTACTCGAACCTACTCACGCGTACACTGACCTCAGTAAACACTTAACCTATTTTCGTTTCGCATAATTAAGCTCATCGAGAAAACACTTCATCTCTTTAATTGCCTGAACTTAATCAGTCCTTTTTAACAACGGAGCCATAATGTCTTTTAATGGATTTTTCTGTGGCTAATTATCGAAAGCCACGCGAATTAAATGTTTATTACTAATTTATTGTGATGGGCTGAATACGAAGTTATTTTCATGTTTCAGTATGGTTTGTGTAGCTACAGATGCCAGCACATCAAGCTACCCAAAACTGTCGAATTTTCTCAATCAACTTTGAACCATGGCAAAGTAGATCTATTAAGGGAATTTGACAGATTTTAAAAGCATGATGTGCTGGCGTCTGTAACTACAAAAAAATCTTTAAAAATATTATTTTTCGTATGAACCATTTCGATTTTAGAACACTGAATGTTTTTGTTTTTCTACCGGCAGCTACCAATGTTAGTTTGTTAGGTTTGTTAGTACTTCCTAGAAAAATAATGCCATTTTTGTGGCTAGAATATTTTTTTACGTTTTATTTTATGGAGGCGAGAAAGAGAGGTCCCCTATTAATTTGATATGGTAATCATAGAACAAGAATACATTGACGGCGTCCAGACCCATTCTCGGCTACGGCGGCCGTTCTCTCTGAAGAGATCAGTCAGCTGCGCAGAACATATTATAGTGCACAAGCATTCGCGCAGATACAGGTGCACTCTCTATTCCCTGACTCTCATAGTCCGATGGGATGGAAATCCTACACGACCGGAGAGATCACGCGCAGGACTGTGCTCATTTACGTGCCCTCCAATGCACGGGTGTATCAATCACCAACTTCCAGACTGCGGGCTGCTTTATGTAAGTAGTTTCTCAAAACCCACAAATTGATTTTGCCCGACCCGGAAATCGAACCCGAGACCCAGCGCACAGCAGTTGCGCTTATGCTACTACTAGACCAACGAGGCAGTCAATACATTGAATAAATCTAGAAATTATTATAGGGAGAATATCTTGCAAGATCTAAGATTACACCAAACCCAAACATTGGATGTATTGATGTAACAAATCCCATGCCGGTAAGTCCTATGCAATACCAAAGCCCTTTTGAGATACAGTTCCATTTCCAAAGATAGAAGATCCGTTGTATGCAATTCCGAAGCTCTAAGGCCCGATATTCAAAAGGTCTTCGATGCTACAACTAAATGAGTTTTCCTTAGAACAACGAAGCATCAGTATTGGAATCGAAAATTGTACATTTAATGACTTTTGTGAAAATAAAACAAAGTTTATAGGTTATTTTCTCTTTTACGAGAGGGTAGTAAAAGATTTCAGATGCTGGCGAATTGATAGATAAATATAAAATTATGTGTAATGTTGTTTCGTTGAGTAATAAATAAGTATGATTGGTGAAATTGGGGGTTTGTTAGGGTTATAAAATTAGTCCTTGTGAGTGAGAAATTCAATGTTCTGTATGAAATAAAATTTGTTGACAAAACATAATTATTCTGTTTCTACGAGTCACAAATTAAATGTATTGTAGTACAGAAGTGGGACGATTATATATTTATGGAGACTTCAAGAATTTATATTTAGACACGAAAAGACTTAGACACGTTTCAGGTTAGTAGCTATATAGGCTGTGTTTTATATCTCTAAATAGCTTTCAAATCAAAATTGGATTTAGATAGTACGTAAATGATAATAGGGTACCTACATTACAGGGGTTTAGACACTGTAGTTAGTTTATTTGGAAATCCTACTAAACAGTAATTCATTTGTTTTGGAGTATTTGCACCTGGCAACAGACTTAAAAATAACATACGCAGCTCAATAACATACACAGCTCCAAATTACTCACGTATAATTAAACCGGCAGAGATCAGAGTCGTTCGCCGGCGGGGCGGGGACGGCTGCCCAGTGGACCGCACGCCCGCCGCTGGTTACCGCAGCCAGCAGCCGCTGACGGCAGCCACAGGATGACCACACGCTTGCACTTGCTATGCCACCCGCCTGATGGGGTTGAAGGACTTGACTTTAGAACTATTCATGACTACAATACAATATGTAGGGTGTGAGATGATAAGTTGACATAAAACTGATCAAATTTAAAATAATTGTGGCTCAGACTCCCTCGCTTAACAATGAAAATAATTTTTCAAACTATGTTCATTCAAACACACATACATATAAATACAATTAATTATGTGTACTTACTCGTAACATTGTTTATGAATTGACTTTGATTGACTATGTTTTATGAAGTTGTAGAATATTCCTTTTTTTTGAGTTTTTTCCAAATTATGTATCTCATTCTGTATCTCATCTATAAAACCTTTACTTTTCTGGAATATTTTGGTGAAAATTTATTTTTTATAGAGGGAAAATAGCCATGTAAGTTACTGTCTAAAATCTAATTCTTTAAAACCATTTTTATTTACTTCAATGTAAATAAAAGCAAATTCCAGTTCTAGAGTCACCAACCACAACTACGTACAAAATTCAAAAACCCTGTCAAAAACATTATTGCAAAACAACTCTCGCTACTGATCGCACATAACGACAGAACTTCAGAACTTCGGAACTTTAAAACTAGTTACGTTAGCACTACTATTAATACTACCTGCAGAGGTGTCGGCAAGTTTTCCACTAGCAGATAGCACTTGGAAGTTGAGTTCCATCGACGTATTCTCTCGCGAGCCAGCACGTAGTGCGTCTCTATTTCCTTGCCTTCGACTGCCACTAGTTCCGCCTGCAACAATTGAAAAAGCAATGTTAGGTTTTAACGCGTTAAAGTGATTTCGGATTATTCTTGTAGGCGCGCACCAAATATGTCTATTGAAAGATTTTGTTAGACAATATGGTTCGGAATAGTGTATTACATGTGAGATGATGTTACACAGAAGTAAGGAAAAATAAGATATGCGACGTTGACACCAAATAAAAATGGGATATATCCTCCCCCCCTCCCCCATACCTCATCGGCAACAGTACGTCAAGGAAGAAACAAGCAACTCTTGCCTCATCATCATCATCATCATCTAATCACTCTTGGCTCACATAGGTCACTCTTGGCTAAGTGCAATTATTTATTGAAGATCTAAAAGACTAAGCAGTATGGCTTGTATATTAATAGTAAATATCTCTTTTAATTAAATGTCTAGCGATGGAAAAAAAGCGCGACGCGATCTTTTTTTTTCTAGGGGGAAATCATCAAATGACCTCTCTCTCGCTGTTGGTGTAGCTGAAGGACTTTTGATGACTAAAACCCTCTTTGGCTCCATATGAAGGTCTTTGTGAGCGATTAAATTTGGAGAACTAAAACAGGATATTCCCTTGCATGCTATTATAACATGGATGGAAGGTAAATACTGCATCGGGATGCATTAACATATTCCCTTAGCTAGTAATACCTGAGAGGTACTGGTGTGTTAGCGCGTTGTTTGTTGGTTCATCTGATAGAGTTGAAACTCTGTTCAGTTGTTGTTAGAACTGCGCTAAAACTTTATAATGTTGTAAGTGCCATTGACTAATAATAGATGGCGCGCGGGTCTCATCTACTAACTGTAAGGTCAACCTACTGGAATCTGTCAAATTTTATCAATCGAATATTATCCTTCCGGTTTTGAGATAAGGTTGAAACTCTATAAAAGAAATTTGAGAGATTAAGGTAGGTTGAAGTGCTGGCATCTGTACTTGATACTAATTGTAATTTCGAATTACTAGCTGTTCCAAGTTACCATCTACTTCCACCTATAGGAAAAAAATATATTATTATCCTATATCTTCATTCCTCCGCATCGCCTGCCGCTGGTTGCCACATAGTTTTCCGTTTACCCTTTCCACTTTCTATATCTCTTATATACAGCATTATGTTAGCATATTGTTTGAAAGTTTTGTTTACTTTTAAAATTAAAAATTATATATCGCAAAGCCTTTTATTTTTTGTTTTAATCCGAGTGTTTTTAAGTGAAGCATTCACAAACTGGGAGTATTACCACTAAAGCTTGTCTCGTTTCAACAGTACGTGAATGAAAGAGATAAATAAATAAGCCGTATCTTAGTACATTATCTACTATTGGGTAGATATAATATTTATCAGGGCATTATAGTATTATATTTTATTTGACACAAATATGTTTTATCTTATCTAATCTATAGCAATATTATTGTTTGTTTAATCTGTATAGCAGTAATTCTTAGAATCTGATAGATAAAAACAAATACGTACAAACAAATTGCTAGCATGTCCTCTTAGCATACAATCGCGGAATTTTTATCTTAACAGTATTTGTTAGTTCAATGAACTTTGGCCCGAACTTTAATTTCATCGGCAGGAAAAAACGTTATGTAGTTACTTTGACCTCATGTGACCTTTTCCTGATGACCTTTTTATGATGGTAATACAATGTACACAATGTATAGGTGACAGTAGTACTAGCTACGTTCAACTATTTGAGAATATTGTTACAAAGAAGTAGAGGCTTTATTTTTCTTACTTATCAGGTTCAATGAGTGTGACTCTAACTAGTTCAGTCAAAATCTGTTCTTAATCATAAAGTTCACAAGTTTGTTCTTTTGCTTGAACGCGCTAACCTTAGAAACTACTGCATTGCTTTGAGCAATTATTTCAGTGTTAGATAGTCTATTCATTATAGAAAGCTACAGGGTTCCAAGGGAATAGCAAGGGCAGTTACTTTATAATAATATATTCAGTTATAATAATATTTAGATTATTAAACGTTCATTCCATTTCTATACGTGAAGAGCCCCGTCCTTTGCTGAGGGACATTCAAACATATCGATAATGATGAAATTTTCTTTTGAATATTTCCAGTGAAAAGATATCATAATTCATCGCTTGTATGTACTTTTTGTAAAGTCCGTAGTCCGTGTTTTATACGTAAGTATATGTAACTTACGTATAAAACAAACACTTATAACAATTGTATTCGTAACTTCTTTTGTTTAACATTATGTAGAAAGCGAGAAGTTATTTGTAATATGTTTTTCTAAGAAAATCCTCATAAAAAACCCAGCGATATCTTGGTTGTCGTATTTCTCCAATACTTACGTCACACTTATCATGAAATAGAAAAGTCAGTCATACTTTTATAGGCATACTAGTTTCTGCACACGGCATCACCTGCTTTATAAATATGTACATAGCTAGAAGTTCTCAAGTAGCATAATGCATAAGATATAACTGGATGGGAATGCTAAAAAAAAATTGGAGCAAATAATACTGCAGACTCTGTCTGGTAACCAGTCCAGTGCAAATGTTATGTCTGTATAATATAAATATGTAAGTAGTTATCAAATGTTATTGCGACATACATGATTGATCGCTCGTCAAGCAAAACGTGATTTCCCATACAGTTCGTGCCAAAAACTATGCAATTTTGAAGTAGGTAATTTGATACCTCACGTATTTGCTGTAATGAATAGTTCATTTCTAGCCTATTGTAAAGTCAATCATCATCTCCCAAGCCTTTTCCCAATTATGTTGGGGTCGGCTTCCAGTCTAACAGGATTCAGCTGAGTAACAGTGTTTTACAAGGAGCGACTGCTTATTCGGCCTCCTCAACGCAGTTACCCAGTTACCCAGGTTAGACTGGCCTATTGTACATAAAGTCAATATAAGTCTAAAAACAAATGCGCAAGAAGTCGGATGAGTAACTTCAGAATTGTGAAATTTTTCGCTAATTGTATGTAGGTGTACCTGTGCTATGTTTTTGAGACCAATATAAATACCATCGTCTACACTCTAGTCTTAATTTCGCTTATTTAAATAAGCTTACTTCTCTCGGTGTGTCAGTTCATAATCAACATTTTATTATTCATTTAACAACTTGCTTAGTCATTGTTATTGAAATTCATCTGAAATAAATAAAACACAATTTTATCAATACACTACATAGTTTAATTCGTGAAAGTTTATACAAGTTTTCTAACAAAGATAGACCTTTTATGGATTTACTATAGTTTTATCTTACCTGACTTACTATTGTTACAACTCACTTTACCTTCATTGATTGTTTTATTTTACTTTTATAATCACTTTATATCATCCTTCATTATTTTATGTCACTTCATTTATTATTTGTTTTTCTTTTCAATCATATGACCATTTTTAATTTGCTCTTCGTGGCAAAGGATTAACGTTTCACCATCTTTACAATAGCAATTGCCATCATCATTTCAAAATGTAACATTTTGTGAGCTAAAAATAAAAATATACACAACGGTTAAACAAAATTACATCGACAAAAATATCCCAAAGACCTATCCTAAACAGTAGAAAAGTTAATAATGTATAAGACAAAAAGTTCTAAAGTTAAATCAAAACACGATAATGGTACACCAAAAAGATTAAAAATTAAAAAGCCATCCATCAAGGAAATTATGATGAATAGCGGATTATCTAAGAGGTCTTTGAAGCCTCGTTCATCATCTAAAATAAACAGGAGAAAAAAATGAAATAAAAAGTTACCTACACCAAATATAGTATCATTATCTTAAGGTAAGAACCCTGGCGTCACTGTTTGGTCAAGTGCCTTCCATTGTGTTGACGACCTTCAATTGTTTCATTCAGTGACATCAATGTTGATGTTTTCCACCATTTCAGTTAGATTATCCCGTGTTTCCTCAGTATTATCCTCGGTTTGGGAAGAATTCTCAGCCATCGGAGCGTGGGTTTTCTTATGTAGTTTCCTTTTACCAAAACGGCCTCCATGCATACGCCCAAAACGGGTACATTTGCACTTATCAGTGTTGGTTCCTTCTTGTTCCTGGTTAGATGTTTCACCTGGAGGTGGTGATGGGTTGCGGCCAGACTCCACTATAGCTTGGGAGTCATCGGACTCCTCGGTTAGGTCAATGGACCACTGCGCCCAGAATTTTCCATGTTTACCATGTAGACCGTGACGTCCTCGGTGGCAGTGACCATGCGGCTTGCCATGACCGCCATGGCCGTGGTGACCACGGTGCCCATGCGGACCACAATGCCCATGTGGCCCATGGCGTCCAAGATGCATGCCATGATGTTTCCCATGGCCATGCTTACCAAAATGTCCAAACTTTCCATGACCATGTTTCCCAAACTTGCCGCAGTGTCCGTGATGCCCGTGTTCACGGCCATGTTTTTTATGTTTATCGGATTGCAAATAATCAACGAACATTTTCACTAGCTCTTGTTTTTCTGGAGTTAGAGCGGAAAAATCGCACATTTCTGAGCCGAAACGTTTGCACGAACCTCGCATTTTGAGGAAAAAAAACTGTAGGACTATCAAGTAAAGCCGTCGACTAGTTTATGGCACGTAACACTCGTTGAAAGGCTTTATATACCTTTATTCGACGTGAGTCATTCTGAAGTGTGAACTTATATCGGCGTCGATAATAGTCCCACTCGCGTTATAGGAATTTCAACTCTGTGTCTTCAGCATACTGTTCATAATTTATAAAAATTATCTTTATTTAGTTTATTTGATTAAAAACAGTTGTGGGGTTTCACTATTAACAAAAGAGGAATTGTCTGTGTGAGATGTTAATTTCGTTTATTAGTCCCTGTTGTATAATTTTGGTAAACTAAATTCAAGTACCTTAGCTCAATGAATTAGTATGAGTGAAAATTACGAGTGAGTTTAGCCGAATATAACTTGAAAAAACAATAAATTATCATAATAACAATAGACTGTTCGCTTCGAATATAAGAATTTCACAATCAATAAAACCAGGATGAATCACTCGGCACCACATTATTGCATAACAATTTCACAACTTATGCAACTATTGCGCAATATTGTGAAATTTTGTTTAACATTGTGACATCGTAAATCATTGGAGTTCAAATATCCAGTATTATCCAGTTTCCAAGTAATGTTTGCGTAAAATATGGGTTCGTATGCAATGCTTGCCTTTACTGCGAAATATGATTCATACAAAAATAGTGCCAAGATGTTTTAGTTACCTTACAGTAGAATACAAAATGTACCTATCAGGAGGGATTGCTTCTTTTGTTTTTGGAAATGTTGTTCAACATTATATGTAGTTCAGTTTTGTAGTTATGTTGTTATTGATACCTATAAATTCTTGTATGTTTTTAATTACTTGTAGGCGTTATTTCTAATGTTTCGCAGGTAGGATATATAAATTAAATAACATTTAATTAAGTTATATTCCAGCAAAAAAAAACTATTAAATCAACAATAACATCACATTTGCATTGAAAAATAAATGAAACTATTAGTTTCTCTAATCGACACTAGATGGCATTGTGTTAAAGAACACAAAGGCAAAACAATATAAAAGAAAACTCACATAAAATAATATAATTTACTATACTGCGTGTGAAATAAGTAACGTTTAATACAAAAGTATATAAAAAAATATACGTATAGTCCGTTTATTGGTATTGAGAACCCTTTTTAGATCCAAATGTCGTAAATACTGAGCCCCTTGAGTCGCGTGGTGGACGCCGATACAGAATTTTATTGGCTTTTATTTTTATGTATCATATTGAATTTCTGTTGTACGTTAAATTGAGATATATTTATGTGCGGTATTGAGTTCATGGGAGGTGCGTATTATGTCTCTCTGAATATTATTAAGCTAGAAATCGGATTGAGTTGTCAAAAGGTATTTTTAATGTGATGTTATTTGGATAAAAATATATATTTTACTGTGTCGTGGATTCCGCATTATCCTACTTTATTATATCACAAATTTATTTGGCGACGGCGTAGCATTTTATCTTCTCCCATACTCTGTTTGTTGTTGTCAAGACCTCACACAAGTAACATTATTTCTAGCCATATCGACTTTCACACAGTCCATCTATCGTTTATTAATTTTGTGCTCAAAACTTTCTTCCCGAAATACTGCATGGCAATAAAAATAGAGTTTACATATCTTTTAGTTTACGTCTATCTTTAGAAACGCTTACATATCAAGTTACTACAAATTACCAAATTTCTTTAATAGATTTTCAACTTTATCGTTGAAGCATATGGTTCAAAGTTTATTGGGAAAATTGGACAGTTCGGATAGCTTAATGTGCTGGCGTCTGTTCAACGTTTGCCCATTGGATACAAGGGTCGAACCGTACCTAGGCGTTGGAACTTCATACGACTTCATACGAGTATAGCATAGATTATCTCTCTATTAAAATCATTAAGTAAGTATATACTGAAGATTTCATGAGACCCGTAAAAAGAGCAGCTATTGTTTTTATCTTAATGTTTTCTAAAACAAAGGCACTTAATGTCTCCCTCAATAATTTCCATGAGACTGACTATAATTATTATTGAACAGAAAAAAGCCTTTCAAGTCTTTCAACTTTAACGATTTAGGACGTAAGTTATAATTAATAGGCTTATAGGAATATGTTTTTAAGATTTAAAATGATTGGTAATAATTATGCAATATTCAAAAATGTGTTTGACGACCCCACGGTTTAAAAACCTGGGATTACCAAATCTTTTTCTACAATAACAATGTTAAGTAGTATATTTATTACAATTTATAGAAAAATTAAAACTGCTATCTCCTTTCTCCCCCTCAAATTGCACAAGAACACAAGTCAAAAAGAGGCTGAACCAAATTTACTGGGAAATAACTTCGGCAGAAATCTACGACGACTTATGACGTGGGGACATCTAACTCACAGTGGTCAGTCGGAATTAATTGAAAAAATACCGTACAACCTTGCACCCTAAGTAGGTACCTACGTGAAAGCTTATTGTTGTGTAGGGGGGCCTGATGTAGTTTTATACGCGAAAGGAAAACTAAATGAAGTGGAGGAGGAATATATGAGGAATATAAAAATGGACTAGGTATAGGAGGTTTTCTTGGCAAAGGAAACCGTCACCGCGTTGACGCATCTGTAGTTTAGGTTATATAGGTACTCGTACGACTAGTAAAGTGTTATATATCTATTTTACACGGAGATACAGTACTGAATATGTATTATATTGGTTGAGCTGTTACTGTGTACTGCAATGGCGCATAAATCCGGAGTGAACACGTCTATTGACATTCTTAGTTGCAACAAATTTATTTGATAGCAAAGCATGAATCTTATTCAGTTTACAGACCTGAAATAAATGTATATTTTAGCTCACTACACATCATTTAACAAAACATTAGTCGCTCTTAATGCTCTCTTGGACTCAAATGAAAATTTTGACGTTTTCCCAATTAAATGGAAGATGATATTCTCGGAATTTATTGTGAGAGGAAAGCACGACTGAGTTTTTGTCTTGATCTTTTTAATTTTAAATAGTGTAATTGGTCCTTGCCCATTCTATATCATTATCTCCAGAACCTTTTCCTAATTATGGATTTCAATGGAAGCCGACCCCAACGGCTTCCATTGAAATTCTATATAAATTTTCTTTCATTCTTTTTTTAAAGTTACTATTAAATATATTTAAAAACTTAATAATAATACAAAGGAAATAAAAAATTTTTTAAATTTTCTAGTTTAGGAGATGTTAATTTTAGGAAGGTTAGCAGTCAGCAAAATTAGCTGTGAACCCTAAGGGCCGAGGCCTGCTGGAGTTGTAGAATTGGTCGCAAGTGTTACTCCAGCCTAGGCATACAAAGGACTCTAAGAGGAACAAACGAGGGTTTAGCCAGCTAAAGTCTGACAGTCCTTTCAGCTGCACCCACAGCGGGAAGGGACATTTGATAATTTCTCAGGAAAAAAAGGTTTTTATCTTTAGTCGACACGTTACATATAAACAATATTCATAATGCATCGTTCTACGACAGAATTCTAGCTTATAATCTACTATCTCAACTTTTTCGTTATATTTCGAAACAAAGTATATTCATCAAGCATAATGAGACACAGTTCTAAGTGTCGCTCGATTTCTCCTTTCTTATAATAAACATCTTCTAAATGTATTCCTACGTCATAATCGAACAACTCCGGTTGTTTCAACAATCTTTTCGCATCACCAAAATTTTCATAATTTTATTTATAAAGTATCCTTTCCCTCGAAAAAATATAAATTTAGATTAAAAGGCGTATCCCTTTTTTTTGCTGATCGGACCCCACCCAGCCCATTACCCAGCGAGCAGTGAATAACTTACACCTCATTTGTTTTCTATTGTTCGTTTATCGTGTCCCTTGAACATGCTTAGATATTACGTAGTAAAAGGGAACTTTTTTTTAAATAATAACATTCACAATTCGGTGGATCGGCGATTAGTTTGCGCTTCAATGAGTTTTGTATTTGGGTGTTCTGAGGTTCGGGGATCTAACTCGTATTTCGTATCTTGTGTTTATCTCATGTTCTTTTCATGGATTATCGGATTTTGAGGATTACATTGGGAAACTGTTTATAAATTATTGAATAAGGTTTTGCATTTTTCTGAGAAGAAAAAAGGAAAAATATCTGGTACGCGTGTACTTGTATGAGGCTGTTATCTCGCCTTATAAGCTCTTTACCAATGACAAGCTCGTATTCAAACGCAAGTATAGGCTTGTGACGTTAATTATAATTAAAACCGACCCCAAAACCGGTAGCACTCCAGCATAAAAGCCCTCCGTACCTCTGTCTTGTGACCTTCAGAAAACGCGGCCTAATTAGACGCTAATTTGGATCTCGAAAGAGTTTTTAGCCCTCCCTCGCTCGGCTAAACTCTTTGATCAAAAACCAGTGACATTTTATAACAATTATGATAATGAACGCTATGTGTTCTTATGTTAGGTGGGCTTTTTTACACCCACAATAATAAGAGCATTTCACTTTAGAACCTTAATTAAACAATGTAATTTATCACACTTAAGTGAGCGCATAGGCTTTACATCCAATCCTTTTGACGAAGTATTCAAAGAACGAACTTTATAACAAAACACACAGGAAAGTTTTAAAAGTTCGTAAACTGTCGTCAGGTTTAATGAGATTGATACAAATTTAAATCCCTTAAAAGTATTTACGCGCAATCCCCGGCAGAACGGAGTTTTCATCACTTTTTTTGTATTTTTCGCGACGTAGAAAATTATCCTTTTAGCTCATCGTTTGTGTAAGTGAAATATAAATCGTTTAGTTGTTTATAATCATGATGGGGTTTTATGGTAATTTTGGAAGTTGAAGTGATTTTGTTGCTTAATCATCAGGAAATAATGTAAATAGAAAATTAGTTTGAGTTTGATTTCGTGAGCGTGTGCTATGTATGTATGTGTTATTCATATGTAGGTAATTGGATGGATTGTATCAGTTCAAACCACTATTGAACAAAGACATATTGGTTAGTTGGTGTTTATCATTATTTCTTAACAATAAAATGATCGCATTAAGTAAATTTTTCGGCATGAATCTATAGGATTTATATTTAATGTTAATACAGGGGTTGCGCTCTCAATTATCTGCTAAACCTTTTTCCAAGCTGTTGTAGTCGGCTTCCTGTCTAACCAAATGCATTTGACTAGGAATGTTTTAGGTACATAAAGCGACTGCCTATCTGACCTCCTCAACCTTAGCAACCTGATACGGGTTCCATTCGTAATGCTTTCAATTTTGACAGTACCTACTTACTAATTCTATAAATTTTACCATTTCTTCCACAAAAGCTCCATATTTTAGTCACAAAAACTGAAAGAGAAATAAGTTAAAATAACATTAATACGCACGGCGACGTCGTGCTCAAACCGTGACTTTATGCTTTCCCTTCCAATCTCCACCCAACAATAATAAGTCCCATGAATGCTCCAAAAGTCATTATTTCTTTAGCAACATTTGTTTATGTGTTGCCTCTTCATATTATATTTACGGTATTTATGTATTTGTTATCTGTATAGCGTTGTTTTTCTGATTCTACGTTTGAATAACGTGAATCACTTGAAGAACGCCTAGCATGCCTTTCGTTTTCTTTAACGTATATTCATGAATACTTCGCATTGGTAGATGGCGGTTAAATAATGTTTTAGGTATTATTAATGGAATGAAAATTGGTGTAGTATTTTTTTTTAACAAATAAGTATTTGCTGCTGCACATCAAGCTATACAAAACTGGTATTATATGACCTTTCAATGTGTAGAAAGACGGTATAAAGCGAATCCAAGACAAACTAGTCTTTGTATAGATTAATGTGTAGCCGTGTGTTATCACTACACTTGCAATATGTCAACTTTAGAAAGTACCTATTCCTTATCTAAAAAGAACAGTAGGGGAAGTAAGCTGAAGAGTTGATTTATTTGCTACTAGATTTCAAAAATAGACAACCCCTATATCTAGCAAAACTACTTTTTATCCGGGTACGCCAAGGAGTTCCCGCGTGACACGGATGAAGGCAGAAGCTATATAATATAGTTATTCATATCAAGTTGAAGTGAGTACCAAATATAAGATACCATAGTCATAACACTACTAATGAATTCAGCAAACCCTACAACAACAAATACGTTCTATAATTGAAACAAAGTCTATCAGGAACCGCAGTTCCAAACTACGAGTAAAGGAACTTCGTTCCTTCAGAACGCGGTTGGAACGCCACCTGACTTCCAACATGTGAAAGCAATTAATTATAGCATGAAATATTCATTAGCGTCGTAGGTACCCCTTGTTTTTGGAACAATCAATGTTTGATTGAGATTTGGCCTGCTTCGTGAAGAGAATTTTATGACGCCTCGTTTTGCTGTACTGGTTGGGGATAATTGAGTTTTTGTGTTAATTGGTTATTGTGAATGTTTTTCCTTTTACGTGATTTTAGTAACAAATGCATGATAATGTGGGAGTGTACCGTATTTGTGAATATAATTATGTAGGTTGATTATTTAATACAAAATATTTTTGTCCAATTTTGTAGAAGGTATAGAATAGTAAAGTAAGTACTTGAATAGATGGTACAGACGCCAACCCATAAAATTGACCAAATTTTCCCAATCAAATTTGAACCATATGCTTCAGCGATAAAGTTGAAAATCTATTAAGAAAATTTATTTATCAAGTTACTATCGATGATGATGAAATGACAAAATGGAAGGAGTGTAAACAGTAGGACTATACCTATCTTTCCTTATACATAGATTGACTTTAGGAAATTGTATCTACTATTAAAAATTATAACTTAATCGAATTCTTATAATAGCCAAGCCTCTTTAGATAAAACACCACAATTCTTATTCAAAAACAACATAACAAAGTACATCATTTAATCTCAAAAATATGATCTCAATAACAATAACAAGGCCAGCGATGACTCGACGACGATATAAAACGCAGATTTTACTCATAAAACAACAATAAAACGTGTTTTATTGCAAAGTCTCTGGAAAAGTTTTCAACTTAACGTACGTCTAGCCTGGTCGGTAGTTGGCAAGCAACTGAACCGTATAAAAACAGAAGTTGATGTCAATTCGAGTTTTATTCTGCGGGTACTTTTAATTTAATGTGGAGTTCCGTTAAAAGCTTGGTCCTAGTTTTTGAATTTGGAAAATTAGGGAATACCAAAACAATTTCTTTTAACAATATTTTCCTACTTTTTTATGTATCGATCTTCTGTATCAGTCTCTTGTTATCCTAAATAAAAAAATAACACCTAAAAGAGTCTAGAAAGTCTACATAAATAAGGATGTATTCACAGTTCGTTTTCACATTCTTTCCTAAATGGTGAATGATTTCTAAGAGTGTAAGATTCTCTTGAGTCCTAATTGTGTCCTTACTTAAGTTCTTGAATATGCTTAGACTGTTTTCATTTTATATATCAGTACAAGTATCTTCTCATAGAATATAGTACGCTTTACTCAAAATGAACTTAACATACGTGTAATGAAAGTTAAGATTGGCGTACACTTCTGAACGGCAACAAGAACACTCCGTAATAAAATTATACTGCGCAATTTACATGAAGGAAAAGTTGCAATTCTCCACATCCTGTATAAGAGATTTACTCAACTTATTCTACATGACGTATCATATTCGTAACGAAATTCTGTACATAAAATAAAATCACCAATAAAAACTTGATCGCAGAAAATCCTGATAAATAACGAAGAACCAAAAAAATCATAGCTTTTTTCGAAGAACACAAAAACCGATCAATCTATATTTCAAGATTGATCATTGGGAAGCCAGAGACAAAAAGTATTGTGCTAAGTGCCTTCTTTTACGGCATAGAGTGATTGATAGAGATGCCCTGTCAAAGTTTCTTTTTTATATCCACTCAATATTCATCTTCTTTTGTTGCGCGATTTTTTTTCGCTGTTGCTTCCTTTGGGTTTTATATCTGAGGTTTTTGTAACTGGATTATTCATCATCATAACATTCATCATTTATAATCTTTTTAAGAGCATGTTTGATGTCTATGGTTTTATTCTAATATATTTTAACAGTGACATTATTTGCTGTAATAATGTTTATATCTAAACTTTTTTTATATAATTTGTTTCAATCAATGACATGTATGTATATATTTTTCTTCATAAAAAAACCAAGTCCTGGGTCATAAATTATAATGAATAATAATATATTATGTTTAAGGATTTCATTAGTTAGAAACGTGCGAAAGAGATGAGATATATGTATGTATTTCTCTAATCATATTATAGTGAAAATAATTCTTATGTGGTGGTTACTAATGAACTTTTGGAGGATATTTTCTGAACAATACGTTTGTTTAGAGGGTGTGTTTGTAGAAGACTTGTGATATTTTATAGGTTCCATCGATAACGTTATTCAATTCTAGACTGGTGCACATGCGAACAAAGAATTCAACGTGGCCAAACTTTGGGATACGTTGAACTCTGCACACCCTTCCAAGGATAACAGGCGCGAAGATATCAATTCCTCATCAAAGGAAAATGCTGCCACAAACTAACTAGATAAAAATGTAATGAAACTCAAATTTAACCGCCATCAGCGATAGAAGTCATTACAAACAGCTCCGAAGTTCGGGGTTGCCAGCCCAACTTATGTAAACGCTACATAAGTTCCATAGTTTTACTAAGTGGTAACATCGATTGCCGCTAATGTGTTTGGGGATTGTTGGCCAACAATCTTAGAGCCCATTTCAACTTTAAACAGTAGTCATGCTTTCGTTTCCTAATTTAAACTGCTGAAGTTCCAGGAGGTGTTTAAGTGGAATACGAATGGCTGATTTACATTAAAAGTTTGTTTAAAGTATTTATTTTAACGACTTGTACATATTTTTACCTTAACAATAAAATATTTTTGATAACTTTAAAATCAGTTTTGTACGTCATTTACTAAACGCTGATCAAGTTGATTCGTAGTGAGTCCGATTATTTGGACAGAATGATATTGAATAATATAGGACATTACGTAAGTCAATATCCAACGATTTTGATCTTTAACAGACTACTGTGTTTTTCTTGCACGTTACGGCTAAAATCCCAAATGCGGCTACACCTAGTTTTAGCCGGTTAAAACTAGGCGTAGCCCTCTTGTAGAATTCTTGGTTACACTTAGTACTAGCCGATTGTTTTCGGGTAAAACGAGGTCTATCCTTCATCGTGCCAGCTACAACTAGGTCCAGCCATTAGCCGTTGGATAAAACTAGGTCTATCCGATATCATTTGTTATTTTTCTAACTAAACGTTTAAACACTACTTTGAAATATTAATTTGTGACTGTGACCTAATTTATGGTCTCATATCAGTTTCTGATTTCAGAGAATGTTTTCACTGTAGTTATTAAGAGAAATCCACTTAGAGATTCTCGTAACTATTTGAACCTATTTTTCCTTTGCATAAGCTTCATGCTAAAAGCTATCTGTTTGCGAAAAATATTTTATAAAATATTTTAAATTGAGATCAAAAATAATACCTTTACCTACCCGTATTTTTACTTGAGAATATTATTCAATTACGTTTTCAGTTTTAACATTTTAAAAGGGATTTATTAATTTTAATGATGAAGGAAACTGGAAGGTTTCATATTAAAGAGAAAAATCAATTAATCATATGATTGAAAGCAAAACTGTAATGAGAACTGAAAATATTTATAGTTGTATGTCGAAATGAACTTTAAAAGCTGAGCCTTTTGAGTTCATTATAGCTTAATAAGTACCTACAGAAAAACATGACGTTACACTTCGATTTTAATGACCTGATTAAACTCTTCAATGGTATTATACTTGTTCAATAAGATTACTGTATCGATATTTTGTTAAGTTACTTTTTTAAAGCCTAACACAAAAAGAGGGGAGTTACATTTTTGACCGCTATGTGTTTATGTAAATTTTAGCTTTTTGCAATGTTTTATTTTAATTTGTAGTTTTTGAGAAAATCGTTACCAGTAAACCTTCTGTATTTGAAGAAAAAAACACTCCGAGATGAATTCATCAACTTACATATCATTAAAAGTTCGACAAACAAAAATCAAGTCATACAAGATATAGTTGGGCAAATTCATTAATGACCATCCCATGGTTCCCGGCTGGCGAGAAAGCAGGAAACATATGTACATAATCACGGGTATGCGCGGGATGGGGTCATCCGATAAGAGTGTCTTAATCGCACCTCAACAATCGCATTCTCACGCACCTCGATTTAAATATATGCATTTTTTTGATACTCCAACATTATTCCTGATTCCTGAAGATCTTTTCATATTAAACATATGTATGTACAATTACTTTATAAAAATATACTTTGATTTTCATTCGCCAGTGGTAAGATGAAACGAAATAACTTTAAATATTTTCAGCAATTTGTCAATGAAGGCACATATTGAATTAAACGTATTGAATATTTGTGTACACTTTTGTAGAGGACCATGGATTATTTTTATTTCCCATTTTATTATAGAATTTTCGTTGCCGATCACATTGGAAATAATTTTTGGGGGCATCAGCCCCCAATTTTTCTGATGAAAAGAAACTTCTGTGTCGTCATTGTTCATGGTAACGTCTCCCACGAAAGCATGTGGACCATGCGAGTGTCACAAACGAATTCGTCAAACTATTCATGAAGATACATTATTATCAAGGAAGTACTTACTTATAAGTACAACAAACTCCAACGAACGACCATACACTACGTTTTCTAAGACATACAGCTATTTCCTTTAACAAACTGACGTTAGTTACTTGGAAAGATCACCGCAGCTAACTTTAACAGAGTCAGCTCCTGGCACACTAATTTCATTAATCTCATCATTGATTGGATTCGCTGGGTTGGGCATGTTGCTAGAGTTTTATGGTGCCCGCCATAGAGATAGATTTGGAGAGCTTTCGCGTTTCCTTATGACCAATACCTATAGTATTTTAAGTTTGAATAATGAGTCTTTTTCAGAGTTCAATGATTTCAATAGAAAGATTTGTATTTCCTGGGGAGTTTGTTCCATCATTTCTTCTTCCCAGCGATAACACATAGGAAGAGCTGAAGAGCGGGCCTTTTTGGGGCTGTCTTTTGTAAGATTGATCTTCAAAAAGTGCTGATTTTCAGCCTACTTTGAACAAACGATTTTTATCGTACTATTTATTGTGCCTATGAAGTAATTTATTGTTCAAATAAATAACGTTCTTCATATTGACACATTTAACTCACGTTATTCATTATTATTATCGGGTTAATTCCATTCTGAAATACAACTTATAGCGGTTTTGCCGCGCGTATAAGTTCGGTTTTATACGCGGGACTAATCCCGCGCGGCAAAAAATCTGTCGCGCAGTTTTAGGTACCATCGTTTGTGGCGGCAGATGTCACTCGTATGCGCGCGACACCGTCTGCAGGAACTAAACGTTGCCGCATAGGCAAATCCGAACTGTAAAACCACTAGTGTGAGCGTGATGTTTGTTACGTCATAAATATTTTCTTCAAAGGAACATAACATACTTTAAGAACACGATTCTAGTAAGTTCAGCCTTTGCCTTATTTAAATAAACTTTTAACCTAATTCGATTATTACATCTGCACTGCCTCAGTCTAGAAGCTTATTCAATTAATCTTTCTGTAGGTACATTTCTGTTCAACAACTGAGGATTACACCGCTAACTCTCGATTTAGTCAGTTAGGTTTAACTTAGCCCCGGAATATTAATGTGGACTTCCGCTAATCCGGGTCTGGTCTTGTTGGAAAGTTTTCTAATAGATCTGAGAGCAAATCAACTTAGAATTCAATGTTTGAGTGCGGCACTCCGACTTCTAATGATGATTAGGGGATATTATTGCACACACATTTGATTCGACATATTAACAACTCATTTTAAAATTATAGTTAAGTATTCAATGTATATAAAAAAATTATAAGTTATAAATAGCATCACGAAATTCCTCATTATCGCTGCCCACCGGGAGTGTGCCCAATAGGCTCTCAGTATTGCCATGTTATACAATGCTTAGCCGTTGGGCGCAATAATAACCAGTCTTTGAGTCACGAGAAGTGTGATCGACATTAGGGGATAATATATTATAACATATTGGCATTTTTTTGGATCAACGTCATCATAAAATTACATATAGGTGAAGGTTTAATATATCTTCAGCACATCTATTAGTAGAATTCAGCACATCATGAAACTCCAACATCGTTAATCAAGCTTTGAGAAATTATGGACCTGCTGCATAAGATTAAATTAACCTTTGAAACGGAATTGGTCGCCTAAATACCTTATTCCAAGAACCGAGACTACAAATTAAGCCATTTCGAAACTTGTAGCGGCAAAAGGCAATCCTACTTTGGCAAGAATTCATTTGCTCTAATTACGAGAATGAGACACTTCATAGTTACGTTGGATCTGCAATTGCAATCAGAGCAAAGACTAATGAAGTTCCAAATCAAACTATTCCTTGATTGGGACCGCAAACAGATTCAGCCGGTTTCATCCATACGTCTTCAACTTCGATTAATGATCTTGAATTTAAACCGCAGTAGGCAAATCCGGCAAATGAATTGGTTTCAACTCAATTTTAGCTGAACATTCTTTAGGGTTATGTGGCCGTGTTCCCTGAGTTTCTAATTGAGCCTAAAAAGCTTAATCTTTTTTGATCATTATTTTTATATCATCATTCCTTTTTATATCTGTAAACACATTATTATTATTTATTATTTCTTTAGCCCGTGCTATCCCACTACTGGGCAAAGGCCTCACTTTGTTTCCACTCCTCCCGATCTTGAGCGCGTGCCCACCAAACACGGTGGGCATCACGAAACACATTTTTACTATCCTAGGTATTTTTTGAGATTATCCTAGGTTCAAATAGTGAATTTATTTATTATTTCACAACGTCAAAATTATCTGTTTTAACAGATTACACACAGTGACCTATTTAATTACATATAGATATAACAAACCATGCCTGAATAATTCAGTACATAATAGCTACAAAGCATACAATTTCCATTCCTAATACAATCAAATAGAATTCAAATTGGCTTGAAATGGGAGCAGCGAATCCATATGTATCGCCGATTAATATACTAGCGGCGCGCTAAGCCATCTCATCTATTTCCTGCATAAACAGTGAATATAATTAGTTTTATGTTAATTGGCGATGTTTGATTGAATAATCCAAATAGCTGACCCACGCTGATTGGTTCTGTCAAGTAATGGAATCTGCTGGGGATTAGAGCGCAAATTAAAAGATATGACTTGGGTTTTTTAGATGATTATTGTACAAATTTGGGAGGAGGGATCGTAGGTTTGTAACTAGCAACTTTGGAGATTGATTAGCTTGATAAGGTTAAACAAGTTTAGGTAAGGATTTTTTTCCTTTATGAATGAGACCCTATTATTGCCTCTTATGCCATAAAAGGCACTAAAAGCTGTCCTGTGATTGAGTTCTTTCCAAACGTATACACAAATGCGTTTAAGAGAAAAAAGTGGTTCATTTAGAAGCTAACCCAATTTAGAACCGTATTTTTTGCAAAAACGTAAATAATTCTTAGAAAAATCGTCCTACGCAGCAAATGTCAGCTTACACGGAACGTACATTATAAAAGCGAAATTAAAAAAGGTCACGCACTTTTCTCAAGATATAATCCCCTTTTAAGTCACTCCCGAGATTAGTTGGCTAATTTCTTGAAAGCGTTCGCTTTCCCAGATTTAATGGAATGCTGGATTATTTGTCTCTATCTTCGCATAATTTATATGGACGAATTAAGCTTAGGCCGGAGAAAAATTCACTGAAAAAATGTCCGCCGATAAAACGGTACAATGGGATCTCTAAAGAAACAGCTACAAAAAAGAATTGAGATATGAATAATGAGAGTCATTGTGGAGATAATATAAAAGAAGCACTGGCACGAAATAGGGGTAATGACGTTGAATAAGTAATTTTGTATCCAACGCGTCGTGGAATTCGAACGGGGACGAAATTTTGAAGGAACTAAGATAACTTAAACTTTTATGTGTAACTTCTCGATTTTGAAACAGAAAGATTATTAATAACATGTATCTAAGTAAGCAGCTAAGTATCTCAACCAGCACTGGTGTTTAATAATTATTGAGTAAACTAAAAAAGAAAATTCCAACTGCCAAAAAATTGTTATGCAGTTTGGCAGATGTTTTGTTAATATTGTCCTGTGTTGATTTTTTAATAAAACCTATAAAAAAACCCAATCAATTATCTATTTCAAAACGGATAGATACACCATGTATCTAAGTCAGCAAAGAAGTATTTAAATAGAACACTTTTTTCTAAAAAATACACTAAAAAAAAAAACGATTCCAATTAGCATTCCAACTCATCTCGCAAATAAAAATCTGGGAAATCATAAAATGAAAGTAATTATATTCAAGCAATTATTTTCGTGTTTACTCAATAAAAGCACTACATTTTTTTAGTGATTGAAATTGATATTCAGTCGTATAAACTCGTATCTTTTTTTTTATTACACATAACACATAATGTTGAGTATGCAAAGTGGTTGGTTATCATTAAAAAAAGTAATTATATTCTAGACTCAACATTTACTACATTATATTATTACGATTCATACTCATCACCATCATCTCCATATCCATACCCCATTTCTGTTTGAGGGTCGATGTAGCATGACTTCTTATACGACACTTATCTGTTTCATCACAAGTAACATATTTTCCAACCTTATCGTCTTTCATACTATCAAAATATTTGGTCCTCCACTTGTACCTACCATATCAGTGCGGTCATTCAACATCTTCAAGCTCAATCAGAAAAACAATTTGTACTGATTGTTGTCCTATCTAAATTCTCAGCATACCTATATTATTCCATCCATTGAAAATTTTAGTATCCATCAGGTGTTAAGCATAATATAAGTAATGCTGCCATAACAGTAACATAATTGGATTCCAACTAAAACCTGCCACATGTTAGCCTGGTAATAACGCAACTAATTTGGGATGAGCACACCCATTAGCTATTGCTAAGCTTCACTACACACGGCTGTAAAATGTCGACAGCAAACATGAGAATTTTATGCCGATTCCTCCAAATTTTTATTACGCAGTCACTCTGTCAAGAGTTTGACGACGAAGACGAAGAAGAACATATATCTTTAAAGCGATAAACTGAACTTATGTGCTTCGGCAATTGGTTGCCGAATTCTATGGTTTGGTTGGTTTTTCGCCATCTGCTAAGTTCCGCATAATTTTCGGGAAACCATTGTTGTAACAGGATTCCAGTTGAAGAATCACATTACCTTAAAGGGAACAACCACTATAATAATGTAACAGTTATATCATGCAGATATTAAAAGCGCGAAAGTTTTTAAGTATTGATAAATTTGTGTTACTCTTTCACGTTAAAACTCCTCAATAGATTTTGATGAAACTTGGTAGTAATATAACTTATACATCAGAATAAAAATAAGCTACCTTTTGTCCAATTGTTGGAAGTACTTCCATCGAAAAGCGGAGGAATAATTTTGCAACAGATGCTTCTGAATAAACCAAGAAATCATCCACTTATAACACAACAGATTTAACTGCAAACAATCAATATTGTTATAAAATCTTTGAACATAAGCAAAGTCAAACTTATAAAGGTCATAAAATAACCGAATAACCGCATAACGAGTTCATCGCCGCAAGCGTAAAGGCTTCGAACAAAGTAAAATATGAACCGGCGTTGTTGACACAAGGCAACAGAGTATCAAAATCGTTCATTAATTCAAATGAATGTACCCGCTTTGTATGAATATTCAGGGATATGCGATTAACATGTATCAGTCGCCAGAACAATGGCCGAACATAAAAACAGCAAAGCGAAATTTATTTCCAATACGTATAATGCGATGTAATGGCGTTGTTTCGCGTTCGGCGAAATGCCATAAATCATTTTGCTGACAATGTAGTGAAAATAAAAGGTTAATTAGTGTTTGTGATGAGGGAAATGGAAACACAGGAGTTCGCGATAAAATTGAATGTTATTTATTCATTTTCTGTAAATTATTGTTTTTAGTAACTGTAGCATTTTGTTGTGTGTGAATTAGTCAGCAATTACGTAATTGCCGATTGGGTATTTTAGCTGAAGTAAGAATATCAACAACACCCTGAAAAAGTTTTATTGAAAAACCTGTTCAATTAACATTGTTTCACCAGCGCCTATTAATAAAGGGCAGCCAATGTTGCATCGTCAAATAATTTCAACTTCTACCATCCAATTTATTTTGGTATACAGAGTATATGATAAAAATCTTTTCATCCTTCGTACCCGTGTGTCCAGCGATCACATCAACTTTGCTCACATAATAATTCATAAGATAGTTATCAGGGGCCTAAAAGCACTTTAGCTGGATTGCCAATCCTATACCGCGCTGATATATTTGCATGATGACAGCGTCATAACCACTCTCAGCCCCGGTGTAATTGCTTTCCTACGTTCGCCAAGATAGATTTTTGGCGATACTTGGCTAGGAAATAGAATATCTTTGTCGAATAATACGTGAACTTCTATGAAAGCTATGATTTCAAATATGATAATCAAAATATTATCTTAAAGGGAAATGAAGGTGAAAAAAACAATTGAAGTTAATTCTTTCCTCTCTTATAGACGAGCTGAAGGCCCGACCACCCGCGGCCATCCAATACACCTATATCGGAGGAGTGCTGACTTGCAGCGAATGTGGACGGACATTCACTGCAAAAATTGGCTTTGTCAGTCACTGGAGAGCACATCAGCGAAGCTCTCAAAATTAAGCGCAGACCCAAGTCGCTGTGGCCGAAATCGGCCAGGAGGAATATATATATATATATATCTTATGTTTGAAAAATACTATAGCTTGATATTATTTGAGAGTTTGCGTAAAATGTATAGACGCCAGTACATCAACCTACCTCAATCTAACAAATTTCTTTAATAGATTTTCAAACTTATAATACCGCAAGGTTATATATTCGATTGGTAAAATTTGACAGATTCGGGTAGGTTGTCCTGCTGGCGTCTGTACCATGTCAAGGATATGCAAACGCATAGAAAAAAAATCCAAGCAAAAATTAATTTAACCTACTATGAAACAATTCCTACATTAAATATGTTCTAACTTTAAAAAGCCAAATATTACCAGGGTATCAGTCTGCATGATTGGAAAAATAACCGTCGCGGCGGCCTCGTACAACATGTAATATCATTATGCGAAGCACTTTACCAAAATGGTTATTTGTTTAAAAGCTTTGGCCTAGGTTATCGCTTCAAGACGTTTTTGGTGAAACCAGGAAACCGTCTTGTTTAAGTTCGTAAAACTAATTAAGAATAAAATCGACAAAGGTGATTTCGATGTAAAAAAGACTTTATTTTTTAATACCCTTGCTAATTATGAGATCTTAAGAACAGTTCGCCGAAAAATATTTTTGTTTTTTAACGCGTTGAATATAAAAAAAGATACTGGTATATGGCGTTCTTTAAGCTATTCAAATCATTATTTAGTATCAGTTTCACCGGTTACGGATAGCCACTATCTACCAGATAGATATGTAAATTACAAAATGGAACATAATTTGCATGAAATTATCTACCAGAGAAACCATTTGGAATTTATCCGTAATCGGTGAAACTGGCCCTTAGACTTACAAAGTTTATTATTGTTACTATCATTATTTAAAAATAACTCCACATTACTTAAAGCTGCATCGACCACAGAATAAGCCCAGTAACTTCCATACCAAAATATCTGCAATGCTAATACCGACCTATCACTCTACCCATTGCAGGGATTATCGCGAAAACAGTTCAACCAAAATCTGGCCATTTGTATTTCTCGTAGCAATGGCCCCGAGGGCATCGCAGTTCGAAGTTTCTAGGCCCAATTAATGAGGCGATTAAACTAAATTAGAGTTTAAGGCGCGAACGGCCAATTTGGACGTAGACAGATCTTTGCGGTGAAGTTCGGCTCTCCACGATTTTAAGGATTATGAAGTTTATAACACAGATTGGATTGATCAGGATTAAACTATGATTTGCTGATTAAATGGTAGCAATATTTTGGGTATGTTAGCTTGTTATTGCACGAATAAACATAATATATTTTGTTTAAGCATCTTCATTATCAGCCTTTATATTTTGCTGGGCACAAGCCTTCTCTCACGCGGAGAAGGGTTAAGCATTAATCACCACGCTTGCTCAATGCGGGTTTCCTCGAGATGTTTTCCTACATCTTTACTCAGTCATTGGTGTCCCAGATAAACATAGAAAGTACATAAAAAATAGAAAAGTTACATTGGTACTTGCCAGACATAGAATCGAACCCGCATACTCATGCTTGATAGGCTGGCGCTTTAACCACTAGACAACCATGACGTATTATATCAGAATTATTCATTATCATGCCTTATTCCAGTATTCGTCTTATATCTGAGGACTTCTCATAAGGAACAATCTTTCCATTCCAGATTCCAGCCTATTATTATATTAACAAAAATATCCATATCTACATATATACGTCTACTATAATTATGCTATTTTTCTTGACAGATTAGATTATTTCCTAAAAGATTTTATTACTTTTGGTATGTGCAATATTATGATATAATAGCACATGCACTTTCTAAAACTAAAGTTTAACTAACAATGAAACATGTTGCTACTTTCAGATCGAAAATATCCAATTAGGAGTTAATGAGAAACATTCAAATGCAGAGTATCCAATTAAACAATTTCTATCTAAATTGCTAATGTTCATTAATTATGAGAATTGGTTTATAGTAATGCGACAATTTAACGAAATTAGAATGTGATATCCAACAGTTTGAGTGCAAAATATAGACGCAATTGTATATAATGATTTGTCAGAATTTGTAACTGTTAATAACGTTGCTGGTTGTTTTATGAATTTGAATAATAGTGTATTAATTAATTTATTTTTAGGAGCCTGAATATGATATTTAGAGTACGTATCAATCAAAATTTGTATAACATCATAATTATACTATCGACAAATTATTTCGTATGATGACGAAAACATGTAATATTCCTTAATTTTTAAGAGATAATGTGTTTACGCTAGTACTTAAAAAAAAAGAAAAAGCTATCTCAAGATATATGAAAATTAAATTACAAATAGAAACAATAGCAATTAAAATTGTTTATTTTAGATACATAACCCCTTATTATAAAACGTGGTCTTCAAAAAGTAACGCATTTAGCGCCATCTTTAAAACTATCTTCGTGAACAAAGATAAAAAATACGTCATCATTTAACTGACAAATAAAAACAGAAACATAATTATTTAAAAAGATGGTTAACTTATTTCATTTGAATAAATAAGGAATAAATATTGTACAGACGCCAGCCCATCACACTGACACACACAACCGAAACTGTCAAATTTTCCCAATCAACTTTGAACCATATGCATAAAGTTGAAAATCTATTAAGGAATTTGACAGGTTGATGTGATGGTGTCTGTAAAAGTCAATTTGTTTTATAATATTGAACGAATGATTGAAAAATAATAAAGTTTCCAAATGTCAGAAAGTTCGAAACATTTTCGAACTACTGTCGCCAATATTTGTCTTTATTGTGTATTCAATATCTAATTTATGCTGGAATAATCTTTTGAAAAGGTTAACCAAACCAACCTACGTAAACCTAAACTTACGTATGTACTTAAATAATTTTAATAAATTATTTCGTATTTTCCTCGATATAATTTATTTATTTATTTAGGTTGATATAATTTTTAAAGTACGCCAAATATCAATACGTATTTTGGGCTGCGGATTCTTCGTTAGAGTTACTATGGTCCTTACACAGGACCTTGAACAATCATCGCTGACAATAACTTATCGATATGTCGATCAAGCGATGCATTTGTTTCGGTCCCATTAGTAACCGTGCGGGTATTAGAGCGAGCGAGAGAAATGCATGGCTCGATTTTTATTTGGCAGTATCCGCTTTTCTGACATTTAACTAGATTTAATTTAGTGAAACGACGATATCACGGACGATAAATTGGTGTTTCGTCATATCACTAGATACTTTTAGGAAGAAGATGTAATAAACAAGAGTATTCGACATCTTCCGGATTTTCGTGATATCCCTAGGGATTTCGTGAAATACCGGATATCTTCATTTCCCTGCGACAGATATACATGAACTCCTGTTTCTAAAAGAGTTTCTAGAAAATCTCAATTTTAACACCAACATAGACACACATATAAAACTTTTTCCCCACACAACAGAACTGCAATAACAAAGTTAAAGTACTCGTCACTCACCTGCAAATTGACGTACGGTGCGTCCGCCATGACAGTCGGGACTATGAATCCGCCCTCGCCCGTGGACATGTCGATGTCTTGACTATAGATATCAGTTTTGTCGTCGTATAGCTTGACGCGTACTCGAACTCGCTTCTCTGTGCTCATTGCTTCTACCTGTTTAAAAATAAAATCACAATTTAGTGAAATATTATACATGTACAGACGCCAGCATATCAAGCTACTAAAATCCCACCAATTTCTTCAACAGATTTTCAACTTTTTCGCTGAAGCATAATAATATGGTTCACAGTCGCTTGGGATTTTTTCAGTTTCGGGTAGCTTGATGTGCTGGCGTACTAGCTATTGGCCAAGATTCCGCCCGTAGAACTTCCGAGAGAACAAAGTAAATTAAAGTAGCCTATTGTTATTCTGATGCTATTATTATAAGCTGTATACTACAAAGATTTATCAAAATATCATTCAGTAGTTTTTGATTCAATGAGTAAACAAACATACATCAACCCATTATTGCAAATTTATGCGTTTTTCAGGCAGCTATGACAACCAAACCTAGAAAAAAAAAGCTTAATAAAGAAATGTACATAATGTAGTTAGTAGATACTATTCCTACCTAGGCATCGAATCGAGAACGTTATAGATTACTTTACTAAGGTTTCTAACTGCTTGAATCTTATTACTTGTAGATAGATATTAATGACATTTAGAAATAACATTTCTGCGACTAATATCTTTATCTCCTAACACCGTCCACTGGAATATTCCAAAACCAAATTTGGAATACACCTCGCCACGCAATGAGAACAATATTGTGACGTCAAGTTAAGTCTTAATTAAACCATTAAGTTTGCCGAGCCAACCTGGCTTAACTCCAAAACCTGTGCCGACAGGGGTACAGATATGAAATACTGATATAATTAAATGTGATTAATATTATTTTGTTACGCAAATTTTCAAATTAGAAGATGGCGACCGTGTTTTGTTTTTCTGTTGTTTTTTTTTTACTTTATTTCTATGTATGAATGTAATGATGTAGTAAGGATGTATGGGTGAATAATTATGATCAACCCTTATTAATTTCTATATGATGGCTCCTTTCTTGGGATACATACTGCGATGCGATTGTCTTTGTTTTTGATTTATCTGTCATATTGATGGGTTTGTCAGTTGTCTTTCGAAATAACCCGTATAGCTGCAATAACGTATTTTCTTAGAAGACCTCACATACATACTTGATTGATCTGGATTTTAGCCGAGTTCAAAAAAAGGGGGAACTTGTCAATTCGGTCGGCATGTTTTTTAAAAGCTTATTTTCCGAGTGCTCCGAGGTTTCTAGTCGGATCAGTGTAATTCTTTTTTGTTCGATGCAATATACCAACCGTTTTAAGTAGATAGAAGACACTAATTTAAAGCAAAAACTTATACAACTTAGTGAAACATGGAAGCTGTATTAAATATAAATTTATAACGTCATATTTTTCTTCGGAATCCTATTTCTAAGAAATTTAGTTTAGAACCATAATTTTTTTTACGAAGAGAATACTAATTAGTGATAAACAAACGAGAATGTCATAAAATGTTAACACTATATTACTGATAAAAGCTTGTAACAAGTTATTATTACTGTTTATATATTCAAGAACTGATAAAGCCTCTTTAGACTTCGATATAAAGAAAGAAAAAAGAAAGAAAAGTAATTGATTATTTTTCTTTATACGAGATCAACAATTCCCTCGATAAAATGAATTTTATGTGTGATTTTACGTTAAAAATAATAATTACAGTATATAAAAATATTTTGAGGTAAGAATTGGTCTTCGTTTTTCGATATCTGACTCTTTATCAATCTAACGGTGTAGCAGTTTTGAAGTTATGATCACATACACATACCATGTTCGTCAATTTTTTTTTGTTAATAAATATTTATCATAATTCGCTGTCTTAGTGGCCATACACGGACGGAAAGAAAAGCGAGCGTCGACATAAAAGCTGTTCGTTAGGCTTTCTCTGTAATTTATTATATTGTTCTCCCGTCGACAAGGACGTAAGATGAATATGGATGCGAATTTTATTAATAAAATTAAAAATTTAAAGCAAGAATTGAATGTTGCTCTTCCTTTTTTGAATTCATTCTTTTTCACAAATAATAATATGTGTCTTTTGTTTTCTTTTTTGCCAGGCTCCATAGGTTATTGATTATAAAAAAAATGCTGCGTTTAAAAGATAAAGCTTCAATTTTAATATTTTTTAAAGTTTAATATTCTTTTTGCGATACCTAAACAAAAACTAGACTAAGCATTTCATCTCCACATATTGTGGATATTACAATACATATTTTAATAAAAATACATAAACCAAATTCAACATACAAACACCTTTATCTTTTAAAGAAAATGAATGATTTATGAATATCACACCATTCTTACCGTTCAAGGCAGGAAGCAGGCGAATGTCCAAGTTATAAAGAGTAAACTGCAGTAGTAGGAAATTACAACTGGGTTAAGGCGCCATTTTGTAAAGCGAACTTATTGTGTTTGATATATAAAGTGCTTTGATGCGGCCAGTTCGGGCAGTTTATATAAAGGTTATGTTAGGTATTTATTGATAAAAGATGATATTAATTTTAGGTTTCACATTGACCTTTAGTTTTAGGTATCAGCGGGTGGCTGAGGTGCGCTAGAGGTGTAAACCACATTTGTATTTGCAAGTAGTCATTGGCTTTAGTCAGAACTAACTATAGTCAAAGGATTTATTTGCATATGAATACGGTAGGCACAGGCATGATAACATGTCATCAAGTCGATATTCAGTCATAAGACAATGAAAGGCAAATTTGAGTTTATACATGCCTATGAAAATGTGAATAATAAAGTATACTCATTAGCCGTCCCCGGGCCCGAAAGGTTGTAACCGGGATAACACTCGGGTGATGATGATGACTCATTATTCATAATAAATTGCATCGATTTAATAATAATAATCTGCGTTCAGCATCAACTTTTTTACTATAACTCCGTTCCATATTCAACCATAGTAAGGTTCATACATAACCTCAGTCAGGTCCACACTAACATCAACCCTCCATTGTCTCAAGCTTAGATAAAGGGAGCTATCAAAAGTTCCAGCGGAATGAGCTAACGAGCAGCTATTTGCTACAATTCAACCATTTCAGGCTATACAACTTGAACAAAATAGCGCTATGAAGAAATATTATGAATTATTGTCGGCGAAGACAGTGACGTAGAAATTATATTTAAGGGAACTGACTTTTATAAGAAAAGATTTCATTCATACATCCGCAACATTTTAATATAATTTAGGTTAGTTTAATCCCTTTAATAAGATAATAAAAAAATCCAAGCAAATCATCATGGCACAAATCGGAATATGAGAAAAGTCGTACTAGGAATATCATCATCTCCCGAGCCTTTTTCCCAACTACATATGTTGGGGTCGGCTTCCAGTCTAACCAGATTCACCTAAGTACCAGTGTTTTACAAGGAGCGACTGCCTCTCTGACCTTCTCAACCCAGTTACCCGGGCAATCCAATACCCCTTGGTTAGACTGTCGAGATAATACACAACTGTTGGCGGCTTAATATTTAGTCTAAATCGAAAATTGTCGTCATAAATAAAAAATCATAATAGGGAAATTTACATCTTACTAGAATAATAAAAAACTTACCCTGCCAACAAAAGGCAATCCAGGCTTGTACCGCCTTCTCATGCTGTCAGCGAATCTTAGTTCCACATAATGCTGTTCGGCAGCTGGTGCAGCCGGTGCTGTGTTCCCCATGCCATTTCCAACGGTGATGTCTACCCGAGCTGAACCGCCTCCACAGCGGGCCTCGATACGCCAAGTACCGGAGCGGGCACCAGTTGCTAATATGGCACTAAGTTTGCGTACACCTGTGGGCAAAAATATACTTATTAATAAATTGCTTAGAAAAAAAAAAGAAACAGTTTCACGATGTCCGACTAGCCACTAAGCCAAATAAATTCAAAAATGGAAGAGAATTTATATTAAATTATCTTCTAAATGGACTAAGTGGAACTTATTCGTAGGTGTTGAAACAGGCCTTTAGACTAATGTACAAAGGTACTTTGTACTTGGAAGCTAAATGACAGTGTAATTATAGTACGTGCGTAAAATGCTGACAAATCTCACTGCGCCGGAATCTGTTGACATGAGCTCAGTTGGCAATAAGCTTAGTCAAACAAATAAGACGCCAAAAAGAGATTCTATCCAAATTATTCTTATCTAAAAGATAATTAAACTAATCAATATTTCTTTAGAAAATCCTCTGTAAATATTCAATTGAACGTGTTTTGTAAAATAAATTAGTTCAAAATAAGGACGCCGACGTCAGCACATCAACCTACCCGAAACTGTAAATTTTTTCCAATCAACTTTGAACCATAATATGCTTCAGCGATAAAGTTGAAAACCTCTTAAAGAAATTTTACAGTTTGTAGTAGCTTGATGGCTTCTGTACAAAATATTTCAAAAGCGTATAAAATACATTGTAGTATATTGGTCGATCAATATTTACGAAACAAGCCTACATCGCCTATCAGTCAAACTTGAGTGACATTCGATCATCAACCACTCTACAAGATAAATATAAAATAAAAATACGAATATCATCGATAACCTAGACACGGGGACTTGTTAAAAACCGATTTGCCAATGATCACACTGATGTATTTTGAACACTGTTATAAACGACGCAAGGTGTATTTTACAAAGAAAACTTAGTTGAAGTGACTGATAAGAAAATTTATATGTGTGTAAAATAAACTTAAAACAGCTTCGCGATTAAAAAGACATTGCAAGAACATTTCCCATCATTATTTCAAAAATCTTTAATTTGTAGGTACTTAGAAAATTTGGACTACTCACTAACTGTGAATGACGACAGTTAGGATGTATTAAAAAAAAAGCAAACTTCTCTTCACATTTTTTTTGTACTAATTATAATTTTTTATTTACAAACAAGATTTGTACCAAATACGAACTCTGAAAGTTGAATAAAAGATTGCAAAAATACAATGTCATAGTCATCAACTATGGAGCAAAAAATATCTTTTGCGCAGAACAAAAGTCGATAGACGCCAAACAAAAACAGCAGTGTCCTCTAAAACAGAACGTGTGTCCACTACCAAAGTTTTTGTCATGTGTTATGACATGTGACTTTTAAGAGGGTCAGCGAATGTAATTAATCAAACTATATTTCGAGTAGGACCCGGCTCACGCTTGACAAGGTTATGCCCTAACTTCTCTTGACATTGCTGTTTAATAGGTTTTTGGGAAAGAAACTTATGATAGCAAAATTGACAAAGAAACTGTCGATATGTAATATAAAGAGATAAAGAAAAATATCGATAGATGTATATTGTAACAAAACTTAAATTGGTTAAATTGGTAGGTCCCGGCTGTCATTTGTACATCTTTGACAGTCGTTACGGGTAATCAGAAGCCAGAAAGTCTAACAACCAGTCTTACTAAGGGGTATCAGGTTGCTAGGGTAACTGGGTTGAGGAGGTCAGACAGGCAGTCGCACTACGTAGAACAATGGTACTCAGCCGTATTCGATTAAGACTGGAAGCCGACCCCAACATAGCTTGGAAAAAGTCTAGGCAGATGATGGTGATTTTTTAACAAAACTGAGTTGTAATTTAGTAAATACATATGTACACTGCTTCATTGGTTATCAGGCCTAAGTAATGAAGATGATGATGTACACCAAAGTGTTTTATCTGAAGTGATAATAACCAATATAGGCAATATTGGTTTCCCATCATCGGTTCCGCCTTGACTAACATTGGGATTGGGATTAACATTTATGATTACCAAAAGTTGATATAGCGTACGCCCTTGAGGTAAAATGTCCTGATGTTTTGTTCTTAAATACAAAAACTTTTGAACCGCAGCTTTGCCTTTACAGCCTGAACTCACAGAATGCTAGAGAATTAGCAGTTAAATTAATATTATTCACATGTAAACTAAGTTCAGAACGGTTAACCCTTCTAAACTTTATAATTTATTAATGCAATTTCGGGACGTGTTCTACAAAAGTGATTTGTCACACTGCCAAAATACCTCCGTGCCTACAGACGCTTTGTGTTATCCCATTAAGGGAGGGATGGGGCACTGAATGCGTTTCAGGTAAAGCCAAACCTGATCCCTTTTCTTGGTAAAAGATTTTCCATGTCTTACCAAACCCCCATGTTCGTATGATAAATCGCTGCCGTTGAAAATATTGACGTTTTTAAAAATCGTTGTAAAAATATTAGCTGAATACATTTAAGAAGGGAGCCATCGCTGATGGCATTTAGATTAGAAAAGAAACAGTGATATATGATAATACTTCTTGGGTCGAGAATAAAATTTAGTTATTTTGCTTCAAGTATTCATTTGATGCCTGGAACTGGAGCGAGAAATAATATAACAGGTAAATTAATAGTCAATTAGCAATTATTCAACGTGAATTTAGATGTAGTAGATCATGATTTCTTTTTTTACATTTTCGAAGACCTACATGTATTGGCAAATGAGATTTTAACAAAATACTCTCATTATCTGAGAGATTTCAAATCATTCATTTCAAATTTTATTGATTTGGCAGATTATGCTTGTCATTCATTAACGATAATGAATGGATCCGAACTCATCTGATAAATGGCATTGAAAATGAAATAGAATTTGTATTGAGCTGAAAAATGTTCGCCCGTAAATGTAAACTTACAATTGTTTGAATTAAAATAATGTCAATGTGGATTTGACTAAACTGTATAATGCGTATATTAACATATACATACATAGCAACTTTAAAGCTATATCATCTTTAAATTATTACCAACATCAGCAAACGTATTGTAGGAAAGTTTTAGCCATGGTCAAGATGGTTAACATGGTCTTCCCTAGATGTGTTACTATCTACTAGTCACTTTTATAAAAAGATCCGAAATACTAATTAAACATCCATGTTAGTGATACGTGCCAGCAAATATTGAATAAAACGCCTTAAAGTGTTCTAATCTCAAAATAATATTTTAATTTACATCAAAACATTTATCTCAATAATATGTCAGTTATAAGTCAATCACATTTCCAAGGGAAATGTAATCTATCAACATTTGACAGGGGTTGGCATGGGATATGACATGGAAAGGCTTACACTAGTGTACCGTCATGCTTGTTGAGTCCAATGGCTAAGCCAAATTGGGTTACTTACTACTCAAGAATTTCCTTATTACATTTTAAGATGTAACAGCTTGGTGTAATAATAATATAGTAATCAGTGAAAGGCTCACTAATGACTCAAAATAAACTCCAGCTTAAAATAAGTATAAACTCCATTTTGTATAGGAAACTTTTTGATATTCTAATATTACATTCGTATTTTGAACACAAGCTTTATTACAGCAACGAGAAAGAAAAACGTAATTTAGAGCTTTGTTATAAACACGAAAAGCAAAACGGAGAACTGGTTGCCATTCGCAGCGTTTCTCATAACTTCCAACCAGTCGAAAAGTAGAAACAATAACAAAAGTTACTTCACAATTAGAGAGGGATTGTTCTAGAGAACCACCAATGTAAGTTGGTCCTTCGATCTTGGGCTGGCATTCCAACACTCAAGAATAGAGCAGAAAAATATTCTCATTGTGAAGACCAAGTTATGTTGGTCCGTAAATATGATTGTCGTGCAATTCGTATTGCATGCAGTGCATGTGAAAATTGTATTGATGGAGATGCAAATGACTGAGTAGAATTAATTTAACTTTTTCATTTCACTCAGACATTTGCCTACATGGACGATATGTTTATTGTTTGTGTGCCGTGGGGTATTCGACTAAACTTTCGTATATTTAGTGCTCAAACTGTTAAGTGCTTTTGTGTTTTTATTTATGGAGTTAAATAGTGATTCGTTGTGTATTCTGTTGTAAACTTGTGTAGGTAATAATTATTTTTGTATTCTCACATGTACCTATATTATTTTATTTTCGTTTTATCTAATTACATTTTCGATTACATTGTTGGTGCTGATGACGATAGACGCAAGGTTATTATGAAATTCAATACTTTTTAGGATGAATCTTGTGCAAGGGATTTTGGGAGTAACTCTAGTGCGTCAGATTAATAAATGGGAGAATGCTTGAATCCTCTTGATTATGACGAATATGACCTTATTGACACGATGCTATCGTTTCAAAATTACCTTGGTTTACTAGTCGAAAGCCGTGCATCGGAGAGCACGTAAATGTCGGTCCTGCGCCTGATCGGACAATGAGAGTGAGGGAATAGAGAGTGCACCTGTATCTGCGCGAATGCTTGTGCACTATAATATGTCCTGCGCAGCTGGCTCATCTCCATAAAAGAGAACGGCCGCCGTGGCCGACAATCGGCCTGTATGCCATCATTTGTTATTGTTATAGTATATTGACTAATTATTAAAGTTTGTTGTATTACGCGACTTGTAATAATAAAACTTATAACATCATTAATAACGTAACTAGTATTAACTAGATATAATATTTACCGTAGCGTTGAAACTATTTCACGAGAAATTATTAACCAACGTAGCTAGCTCATTCGCAGCTCACCAAAGTTAATAAACATCTACTTTAATTAAGTTTCAGATTTGAGAAGAATTCTAATTTACCTGATTCCTACCAGAAACATAAGTGTCACATATGTTGTAAAAATCCAAATTAAAGTCTTAAAAACTAAAAACTGATGCAGTTCAAAAGATGGATTTGACGACTAGATGGCGTGGTGGTTAGAGAACCTGCCTGCCACGCTATTGGTCGCGGGTTCGATTCCCGCAGAAGTCAAACATTTGTGTGCATGAACATGGGTGTTGGCTTGGTCTGGGTGTTTCTATGTATAATATGTATGTATTTACAAAAAAAAGAAAGTATATAAGTATGTTTATCAGTTGCCTAGTACCCATAGTACAAGCTCTGCTTAGTTTGGGACTAGATGACGTTGTGTGAAGGTGTGAGGAATATTTATTATTGTGCATTTCTTTATTCTGCAACAAATGATAAAATAATTTGTTCGCAAAATATATTTAATACATTTTATTTTAACAGCACCTTTAATCCTGAACATGGATTTTATCATTACAAAATTGGCATACAATTATTAATTAAAACAATGGAAGTAATTAGCAATCGAACAACAGCAATTATTATTAAATTTCATTGCTTTTAACAGTCACCAATGACGATACTTTATATTAAAATTTTCAATAACTCCCATACCTTTCATTGTCACTTTAAAATCACCACAAATATCCCATGTCTTTACAATATTATTGCCAGGTACAGAAGCTAATATTATTCATCATCATCATCACAGCCTTTATCACCCCACTGCTGGGTATAGGCCTTTTTTTTTTTTTTTTTTTCGTGGGAAATCATCAAATGACCCCTCCCGCTGAGGGTGCAGCTGGAGGGAGTGTCAGACTTTTACTGACTAAAACCCACTATGTTCCTTCTGGGGGTCCCTGTGTGCCAGGGCCGCGGTATCTCTCACGAACAACCCGCAGCCCAAGCAGACCCTGGCCCTAAAGGGGCCCCTCCCATGTTGCTGACATCTCTTCGAGGAGCGCGTGGAACAGAACGCGCCGCCGACACGGGCCTGTCGTCCCTAGACGTACGGACGATGAGCTACCCACACTCACCGCCCACAAGCCCGCGCCTACGGTGGTCGGGAGTCATCCCTTGACACCCGGCGCCCGTGGTGTCGACCGGTACCAGCCCTGCCGCGACGGCTGGGATGAGCGGTGCGGTCTCTTAGCCGCTCCGCCGCCTCCTTTGCTAGCATAACTGCTTCACAGAAGGAGGCGACGGCATCCCATTCTCCCTCGCTCCGGACCATGGCCTGGATCAGGGCCGGACGCGAGAGGTCGCCGCCGCCAATTGCCGCTGTGAGGACACGGCGGTGCTCCGCCCAGGCAGAACACACTTCCACCGTGTGCTCCACCGTGTCCTCTGGCTGGTCCGCGCAGTGGTGACACCCAGGCGTCTCCTCCCGCCCGATACGATGCAGGTACCTCCCGAAACACCCATGTCCGGTGAGGACCTGCGTCAGGCGGTAAGAGAGGGTGCCATGACTCCTCCCAATCCACTCCTCGAAGAGGGGCACTATAGCCACTATTGTGGCGTGCCCTGCACGGGGTTGCGTGAGGCGATCTCGCCACTCCACCATGAGATCGCGCCGGAGGACTGCCCGCTGCGCAGCGACTTGCCGCGGTAACGGGAACTCCCCCCGACGCAGTGCCTCCTCGCGCCAGTCGTACAGGCGCGAGAGGACCCTCGCCTCCAGATCCCACGGTGGCAGTCCGGCAAGGAGACCCGCTGCCTCGCGGGAGATAGTGCGGTACCCCCGCACTAGCCTCTGGGCTATGACCCTCTGTGGGACGTTGAGGTGGTGGACGGCTCGCAAGCGCATTGAGCGCGCCCACACCGGCGCCCCGTAGAGGGCCATGGACCGCACCACTCCCGCGTAGAGTCTCCGGCAGGAGGCATTTGGGCCCCCCAGATTGGGCAAGAGCCGCTTGAATGCAGCCCCCGCCCTCTCCAGTTTAGGGCCCAAACGTCGAAAGTGCTCGACGAAGTTCCACCGGCTGTCGAGGACGAGTCCCAGGTACTTCATCGTCGACTCAACACCGATGTGAACCCCTCCCACCAATACCTGGGAGCCCGAAGGTGGCTTATTCCGAGGCCCATGAAAGCACATGACCTCGGACTTGTGCAAGGCCACCTCGAGTCCCAGTTGCCGGATCCTCTCGATCACCATCGCAACCCCGCGCGTCATTATTTCGGCCGCCGCCTGATGCGACCCCCCCTGCGCCAGCACCAGTGTGTCATCGGCGTAGCACACTATGCTGACGCCGTCAGGGAGGTCTGTGCGCAGCACCCAGTCGTAGCCGATGTTCCACAGGAGCGGCCCCAGAACCGATCCCTGTGGAACACCGCACGACATGTCTCGCCGGTTCCATGCCCCATTGTGACCGGGGTAAATTACGGACCTGTCCGATAAATAGGCCCCGACTACTCGACGGAGGTAGGTTGGCACCCGGTGATACCGGAGTGCTTCCCCTATGCAACTCCAAGGCAGGGTGTTGAAGGCATTGGCGATGTCAAGAGACACCGCCAAGACGACCCTACCTCGGGACACCGCATCCCCCGTCGTGAGGGCCCTCACGCGCATGATGGCTTCCACCGTTGAGCGCCCCCTGCGGAAACCAAACTGGTGTTCCGCAAGGTCCGGCCCCGTCCCCACAAGGTGCTCGACAAGGCGGTTTGCAATTACTCTCTCGAAGAGCTTGCCCACCTCGTCGAGCAGCACGATGGGCCGGTATGCGGACGGAGAGTCCGCAGGGCGCCCTGGCTTCCGAATGAGGACCAGTTTCCCCGTCTTCCAACGAAGTGGGAACTGGCCCCTCTCCAAGCATGCGCTTAGGAGCCCCTTCAGTCGAGGCCCGAGAGCCTCTAAGGCCAGGACCCAGGCCTTTCCAGGCAGGCCGTCGGGCCCTGGGGCGGTATTTTTGGCTTTCAGCCTGGCTACCGCCGCTCTCAGGTCCACCCCGGTCACTTCGGGGACGTCATCGTCGGTCTCGTGGTCCACATCTGGCATCGCAAGCTGCGGAGCCATAGGCGGCGGGGAATGTTCCCCGCGCGCAGGGAACAGAGCGCTCACCACTTCCTCCACTAGCTGGGGCCGGAGACTCTGTGTCAGCGGGGGTGCCCAGGTGCGAAGTTTTCCTCGCACCATTTTGTATGGGCGACCCCACGGATCTCTGTCCAGAGTCCCCAGCATCTCCGCATTGGCCGCGTCTTTGGCCCGGAGAATGGCCTCGTGGAGGGCGATCTTCGCCGCTCTGTATCCCTCGTACAGCTCCGCTTCCCTGACTGTCGCACCCGAAGGGCGGATGCGGAGCCTGCGATGCCTGGTGTACCGGTGTCGCGCCTCGACGCATGCCTGCCGAAGGAGCGTCAGCTCTCGCGACCACCAGTACACCTGACGCCGGGCGCGTCTCGGCCGGACTCGGGGCATGGCCACGTCGCACACCTCCGACATGGCCTCCCGGAACCACTCCGCCTCGACGTTGATGTCGGCGGGCCTGACCGGTGCTGACACCCAGGCCTGCACGACTGAGGCTTCCTGGAGCAGTTCCCTGTCCAGCTGCTTTAGCGCCCAATGTGGACCACTCGGGGTCCGAAGGACCGGCGCACCGGAGCTGCGGGTGGAGACGTCAAACCGGATGTACCGGTGATCGGAGTAGGTCTCCACCCTGTCCTCGACGCGCCAGTCAACGACACGCGGCAGCAGAGCGGGGCTGGCGTATAGGCCTTGGATTTAAGAATTGAGCGTTAATCACCACGCTTTCTCAATGTTGATGGTGATGGAATGGCGATTTCAGACTTTTTTATCCAGATTTCCTCGAGTTGTTTTTCTACATCTTTAATTAGTCATTTGTGTCCAAGATAAACTTAGAAAAGTTACATTGCTACTTGCCTGACCTGAAATCGAACCTGCACCCTCATATTCGAAAGGCTGGTGCTTTAACCACTAGGACACCACGACTTATAATATCATTTACCCAACATTAAACATTAAAGCATTTTGTCCAAGGAAATTGAATCTGTCTTTAGCGGACCGGATCATCTCGTTGAGGATTATTTCGGTAACCCCCCAAGAGATTTGCCTTTGCCTTGGAGGTCCCATGATAATGTCCTGTCCATTTTTCATAGGGTCATCTAGTTTTGTGGATCGTTGTTTTGCCTTTTATGTGTATTTTAAACTTAAAATGTTTTTAGGGTTGCTGTTAGTGTGAGCGTGAGCCATGCACTGATATTAAGATTTACGTATAGTATTGTGTCACATTATGCCCATATGACCATATCAGACAAGTTTTTTTTTTATCATTAGGATAATAAAAAACATGCTTTTCATCCAGCTCTTTCTGAGAAGCTCTCAATGAAATATACATAGTTTCTAAGACTAGGATTAATCATCATCCGATTTCAATGAGCTCATTTATTAAATATTCAATTTCAATGTTTTTTAAACATTCAATTTTGAATCTTAATTCAAAACTTTAAAGTTCATTATTCCATACTCTAACATTTTCAAGGTCCTTTCTTTAGTGTTAGTCTTACCTTCATCCATTGACAGCTGTTCCCATATAGCAACCTTGGTGTTTGCTGGGTCACTGAGCGCCACATAAGCCAATTCTCCTCGAACGAGCCGCAGGTCATGGTCCAGAGCCAGGATCCAGAAGGTTACTGTAACAAAGAAAAATGTTTATAACTTCATCATCAGCCTATTTATTGCAACAAGGCACTGTTGCTGCACTGGTAAAAATGTCTTCTTACATTCCAGAGTTCACCGACTTGCTCCTATAAGTCAATGGTCACTAAGAAGCCAAAATACATTTAAGTACATAGGTGGGTACTGTAAAGGTGTGACCTCATGGTGTTCTTAATTTAATTATAGGACTGGCCGTAACGTTGTATAAATTTGGAAGTGAGATAAAAAGAAAGAAGATAGTTTTTACAGTTCCCTTACCAATCGGGCGTCAGCTTCCACAAGAAATACTATACTTGAAGTCAAATTTGAGAAGTGTTCCTTTAAATAGTTCATTGCAGGATCATCGAAACATTAGAGACCCATTTCTTCTTATTGAAGAGATCTGTGTCTACAGATCCGTACCCACTTGTATAGACGCCAGTACATACAAGCTTCCATAATTTGTCAAATTCCCTTAATACATTTTCAACTATATCGCTGAAGATTGAACTGTCACATTTTCCCAATCAACTTTGTACTATAAATAAGCTTCAGCGATAAAGTTGAAAAAGTTGATTGGAAAATTTGTCAGTTTCGGGTAGCTTGATATGCTGGCATCTGTACTTATGCACCTACAACTATTCGGTGATTGTCAGTCCATTTATACATAAAGCTGAAGTATTTACACAACCATATCTATCAAATTCTGGTAACGACGCTAATGATTGTTCAATAGGTATTCAAGAGAGTAATGTTTAGTTCATTAACAATTGCCAGAATAATTTTCTAGCTACTACCAAAATTTGTGTTGCCTAAAGCCTACAAAATACCAACAACGAAAAGTATTAACAAGTTATTGTACATTTCACGTTAAAGTAGTTAATTAACTTTGCAAGGTATTTAATTAATTACTAACTTTACCTGCCTGAATTTCAAGCAGAAATTTTCAACGAAAAATCAATATAATTTTTTGATTGAAAATATTTAATGTATGTTACAGTGATGAAACAATGTGTAAGGTTTTTGGGATATTGTATCAGTTTGGATTAAAATTATTTTATTAGGTATAATATTCAGATTCACCCTGTATGTTTATCCTCAACTCTTATAATTTATAATAATTTTAACATTACATTTTACCAAACGATAAAATATGCTTTTTAAAAGTGAATGATTTCTCAAATCGGTCTAGCAGTTGACGATTTATACTTAAATCTTTCCGATGATCTATACTTATCAAACTGAAGACTAGTTTAATAAATATTCTATCAACTTTCCTATGAATGCAAGACCCATCTGAAACTGCACTAATTGTATGTAGGTTAGGAATTACCAACTATTGAGAATATTCTGCAATTGGCATAGACATGCACTGATTCGCAAATGCTCTAATTTGAGTATGAGATGCCAACTTGGGCCAGGTACCTGTGTACTATGTATTTGGAAAGAAAATACTGTCAATCAACCAGAGAACCTCATAATTTTTAATTTATCGGAATCACAAAACAATCAAATTATAAATAAGCAAAAGACAGGCCAAGTCACTACAGAATGTGGTTTGGTATTACGCTGCAAATACCAAGAAATCTACCAATGTCTATACATCCAAATTCACCTAATTACAACCCCAAAGTGCGAAGCAATAAAATACCTAAGAAATTCATTAAGTATTTTACCACAAAAGTTTTAATTAATCTTACGATAGAAAAACCGTTGATTACAGAAACAATATCGCCAAACATTAATTTGGGTTTCGCTTCATAAGCGTCTGAGGTGAGCTTAGGGTCACAAGAACATAAAACACGCTCGTAAAAGTATCACGGAGTTGAACAAAAATTAATGGGTCATATTGCAGTAAGCGATCGAAGCTTTCTTAATAAAAATATGTAATATCCAGGGACTTCTAACTCTCAACCTCATTTGTATCTATCATTATTACAGCATACATATAATCATGACATTCAAAGTGCATAATACTTTTGTTCAAAGTAGTGTGGTCAGTAAATTTTGATGAATAAAAAAAAAGGAAAAGAAATGTCAGTTTAAGTTTTTAACATGAATTGAATTGAAGAATCAATGTTCTTCAATGGGATCATTTGATGGTATCCCACTCAAAAAAAGTAAAAAATCCCACTACCGTTGCAGCCGGATGTAGTCAGACTTTTACTGACTAAAACCCACTTTTGTCCTCTCTGGAGATCTGTACCAGGGCGGCGGTAATTCTTGCGAACAACCCGCAGCTTTACTTTAAAAAGTATTGAAATAATTAGAAAAAAATGTCGTACAATAAAATGAAATAAGTAAACGCTGCGACAGCCATCTTGTTTTGTCCACGTAAACTTTTACGATAAGTCGTTAATGAAGTAAATAGCTCTTCGTTACATCTGTGCAATGTTAGGAAGCGTCAGACATTGTCTTTAGCGTGGAGGGACACGGCGAATGTTTATTTTTTGCTTGGTTTTATCATTTGTGTACGGAGAAAGATTTTTTTTATGTATTTTCTAATATTCAAAATGATTACTGAAAGCAAGAAAGTGGCGTCATAAATTTGACACGCAATGGTTGATGGTTGGTTAATGAGGGTGATTGACACAATGAATTTGACATTCAATATTATAGAAAAAATATGCCTAATGCTGACAAAAATGGAATATTATTAATAGTTCATCGTATATTTAGTTTAGAATTTTCGATGTATGAATAAAAAAAAATCCTAGTTTCAAAGCTAACAATATTTTTGATTAAAAATATCGTTTTGTTAAAGATAACAAAACTCCGCCTAGGTACACATATTTTATGAAACATTAAAACATTCCGATTAAAAACATTTTACTGAGAGCAACGTTGGCAACAGTTTTCCAATTAATTATTTCAAGCAGGAGAACCGAACTCGGATCCCGTACGGAGTAAAGTTTGGGACCTAAGTTTAGCCACGTTGACACACGAAATTCCGTATCAATGTTTTGCATGGTTGAATGAGCAGTTGGTTTGTACCAGAAAACGGTGTTGTCATAACCCGCTGACGTTATTGTTTTAGGGAAACAAGTTGAGACCCATTTCAGGCGTTTTGATGGCGAAAGTGTGAAGTGCGGTGTGGGAGTTAAGAGAATTAAGATCATAAATTCTCTGTTGTGTTTTGTACGTTGTTGGACAATGTTTTTGACGTTTATATCAGCCAAGAGTCTTTACCATATTTTTTCATTTGTTTCTCGGCTCGAAGCTTTGCATTTGCACAGTGAATAGAGCATTTAAAGCAATATAATAACCTACCTTGTCAGTCAATCAACATTCATATTTTTTTCTAAAATTAGGGATCTTTATCTCAAGTTATGGTGGCCTAATTACTTAAAGCCTGTCTAGTATGAGTACCTATACGGATTCGATTGAAGGTCAGACAAATATCAATGCAGTTTTTTCAAGTTATACATGTACTTTTTAAGTATATATTGGTCACCGATGCACTGATTAAAGGTGAAGGAAACATGTCGAGTAAGCCTGGAATATAAAGCCTGAAATCACCAACCTACGTTGAGCAAGCGTGGTGATAAACTCTCAGTGCATCTTGGTTTAAGAGCAGGCTTGTGCCCTGCAGTGGGACGATAAAAAGGGCTGATGATGATGAAAGGATATTACTACCTAAAGGCTGTTAGCTTCGCGTCACTTAACACCTACTTTAAAAGATGCAATAAAATAAGTACATAACTCTTAGTAGTTTTTTCATCCCGGACATACAAACTCATATGCTTAGCTCAACACCAAGTTATTTTGCACCGCTAGTTCCAAAGTTGTACAATAAAGAGAAAGTTTCGTACGCGAAATTCAAAATGGATGTTTTCGCAAGATCGAAGTTTCGTCTAGAACGTTCGATCGAGCTACGCTTGTAACTAAAGCGTGATTTTACATATTGATATTGAGAAGTTCGTTTGTAAGTTTGTTACAGACGACGTGGTGTCGTGTTGTTGGTAAGCTGCTTGCGTAGAGATGCTCCGCGCGGTCAGGCGGTCGTTGAATACCTAAAAGGTTTGAGCAGCTAAAGAAGTTAAAAAAGACCAAAAGATCTGCCGTCGTTTTCATAATTTAGGATAAATTGTATATTAGAATTTTGAATTTAGGGTTAATGGTATACTAGAATTTTGAATTGAGAATGAGATGAGTGATCAGTGATTCTTACAAATGACAGGTGGATATTCGTTAGTATTGCATAATACACACGAGAGATTTCAGACATTCGCATCTTCAAAATTAGACTATACTGAATTAAATTTAGATACCCTTTATAACATTGCATTCTCAATCTCTCAGCTTTTGATAAGTTTTCACTGTTTATATCAAAGTAGTATCTTTAAGATACTTTGGTTTAAAGTAAAATAATCAGAATTACATGAATTAAGCTCAATAAATACGAACTAATTTATCTATTATAGCTATCCTAAACAACATCCCGTTTATTAATAATAGAGTGGTTGTCATAGAAACGTAACGAGGAAAATGATCTCGGAAATATTTATATATCAAAATGAGACGACATGGTCACGTTGAAACATGTCAGAAATAATGGGCTTCACTAATTACAGGATAGCTGACAATCTGTGTCAACGGTTACACATTTTCTGTATCAGCGAAAAATAATAAATAAATAATTACGATATAGTACATCAAGCTACTACAATCTGTCACATTTCTTTAATAGATTTTCAACTTTATCGCTGAAGCATATGGTTCAAAGTTGACTACAATTTTTTTACAGTTTCGGGTAGCTTGATGTGCTGGCTTCTGTACTTATCTACTTTTACTTGTTCATTTCAGACTGCCTACTACTTTATGGACAATACATCTTATGCAATGAAATAATGTCCAAAAGGTTTTCGAGAATTATGATTGAAAACGTCGAAAGATAATGAATAATAATGGGTAATAAAAAAAGGCTTTAGGAATGATTGAATATAATTGAAGACAATTGAGATTTTATGAAAATCTTTACTTATAGTATAAAAAAGAAGAGTTCGTTTGTTCTCTGTTTTGCTTGGACACGCTAATCTCAGGAAGTACGTGACCGATTTAAAAACTCTTTAAATGTCTCATCTATTTGAAAAACAACGTTCAAAAAACATTCACAGTTTGCAGATACATTAGTTCAACAGAATCATCGATGCCCAAAACTAACTCAAAAAGTTAACAGCGTGTTAAACCAACGGTAACGGTTCTACACGGTACTACATTAACCGTGTCAATTGTATGCAAACATAAATAGTCGGATTTACACTGAACGAGTTAACGCTGAGTTGGATCGTGTGAACGTCAGGTGCTCTTAGTTCGAGTCAATAGTGCATCGATTTGTGGTTCCATCGAGTAAATTTTAGGTGTTAGACTAGTGTATACTTAAAGCGTTTCTGAGTTAGCAGTTCTAGATGACATAGTCGAGCATAAATTGGATGAGTCGGTATGCAAAAAATCAACAATGTATTTTGATATGATAATGAGAATGATTCTTAGGTATTTGTGAGGAAGAAAGAAAGAAGAACGAAAGAAGAAAGAAAGAAATAAAATGCATCTAATTGCGTAAATAAATTCGTTCGCGGGTCTGTGGACGGTGAGTTTTAGGTGGCTCACCGTCCGTACGTCTAAGGGCGACAGGACAGTGTCGGCAGCGCGTTCTGTTCCACGCGCTCCTCGAAGAGATGTCAGTAGCAAGGAACCCCTTAGGGCCAGGGTCTGCCTGGGTTGCGGGTATTTCGTAAGAGTTACCGTTACCGTTAGTGGCCCTTCAGGGGCCTCCAGAAGGAACATAGTGGGTTGTAGTCAGTAACTAAGACGTAAGACTCTGGGCTGCTTTGTGAAAGTTTTTTAAAACACACAAAGCTAGACAGTTTAGTATTGTACATACAAATATCAATACAATTAGATTACAGTTTTTAATATTATAGCGAGTGCTTTGCATGGTAATATCATTTTGCTTCGGTAAGCATAATTTCAATTTGTATGAACGTTGTTTATGAAAAAACTAATTCAAGTCAATAAAGAGCTTACATTATTAGGTGTCTAAAAATTGGATTTCTACCCGCTTTATAAAGTTTTAAGCGTTTATTGGTACAAGCTAAGCGTTGATGCCATTAAATTCCGCACGAACGTCCGAGTTCCACAATTTTATGGGCTGTAAACTTTAAAATAAAACAAAACCTCATTTGCCCTGTCCGTTTTATGGAGGAAAATTTTCCAAAGTATAACACGATGTATATCCAAAAAGGGTCTTTCTGGAATTGGAAATTCAGGGAAGAGGAATTTACGAGTTTCACAGAATTTTTATGATGAAATATTTAAATATGAATATGTAATGAATTGTTTTTTCGCTTGATTCCCTTAATGGACCCGTAATAAAAGGTTGCCGTTAAGTTTATTTATTTTCGTTCCGTATTAATTTTTCGAGCGTGACGATAATTTTTGGAATTTTATTCAAGCCGTCAGAATAATGATGAGCGTGTAATTTTTATGTAGAATGTCTTAAAGATTTGTACTATAATAGTGTAAAGACGTTAGCACATCAAGCTATTTCAACCGGTCAAAATGTCTTATTTGATTTTCAACTTAATCGCCGAAGCATATGGTTCAAAGTTGATAGTAAAAATTTGACAGTTTGGGGAAACTTAATGTGTTGGCATCTTTACTTAGCAACAAGCTGCTCATGACTCATGATCATACATATAAATCTATACTAATATTATAAAGCTGAAGAGTTTGTTTAAACGCGCTAATCTCTGAAACTACTAGTTCGATTTGAAAAATTATTTCAGTGTTAGATAGCCCATTTATCGAGGAGGGCTATAGGCTATATAGCATCACGCTAAGACATACGGGAGCGGAGCAGTAACCAAAGATGCGGGTGAAACCGCTGGTGTTAGTATAATTGTCCAATAATACTCACTGGTTTCGCCCGGCCGGTAATGATGTCGAGCTGGTCGCACAATCACATCCCTCACAGGCCCAAGTAGACGGATGACGCTGTGACTCTTCGCAGTACATTCATCATTGCCGACGCAACCAACCGTGGTGTGCAGCGTGCAATGAGAAGCCGGCGATGACGGGATCTTTAGCGGAATGATGCCGTAACCTGGAACAAAAGAATTTGGTGTTACCTGATTGCATTAGGATGTGTCTGTATGGCCAGAGTTTTCGGCAGTTTTACTCCTTTTTATTTTTTGCCTAGAATATTATCAAATTCAACTTATAGGCTCGGCTGGAGGGAGGGTGAGTCATTTCTGTCATACTGACAAAACCCACTTTTGATCCTTCTGGAGCTCTTTACTGCGGTAATTCTTGCGACCAATCCCACAGCCCCGTAAGGGCAGCTCTACTCTTCCGAAGAAGTTTGAAAGTGCAGCCACTATTTTTTTCTCTGAAAGGAGGGTTTATTGTGCTGTATCTGGTAATTTGATCAATGCTTTTAGTAAAATAATATGAAATCTGATTGGTGTATAAAGATTTTTGATTTATTTAAATGTATATATATAAGTCACGAAAAAGTTTTATGATCCATATTTTTTTTTATCGAACTTGAATAAAAGAATAACAGATTATAGTGAAACCTAAGTTATTAATTACTACAATGCTTTACAATTAGTTTCTGTAGAAATAACAAAATCCCGTAAACAGTGATAATAAATAACTCTGTTTCATCAGTAGACTTATCACTGTAAAACAGCATTTAAAACGACAGTAAAAAACATAAATTAAACTGAACAAAAGCATCATTTACGATAATCGTTGGTTGTTAGCATGGTCTGTGTGAATGACGTAGACACAGGGCGGAATTACCCAACCCTGAAGCAACGTGCTATGGGCCCTGAGTCTTGGGGACTGCGTGCAATAGAAGTGAGCCATGCTGTGAATCTTAGATCATAAGTCGTGATGATGAATATCATAGGAAAATTACTAGTCTATTTGGCTTCGCACATGCTCCTATTTTGTTGACTCATACTTGGCTGTAAAACAGCACGTTTTGAACGTCAAAAATTAAAAAAGACAGCCCCCAAAACGCCCCCACCCTTCACCACTTCCTACATTTTTTGCTGGGAAGAAGAAGTGGCGCAGCAAACTCCCCAGCAATACATGATACACATATGTATATAAAAATTAATGCCTATTTCCATCGGTCATGCCATCGACCGTTAACGGCTGGACTGATTTCACTTTTAATTTTTTTTTTGGTGTTGTTGTCAGGAGAAGGTTCTTATAAAAGAAAAAATAACACATAGGCTACTTTTTGTCGCGAGCGTCCACTAGTTTGCGATAAAATTAGCTAGGGGCTTCTTACTTGCCCAATCCGGCCCTGCGTAGACATTTATAAAAGTTTGCGCCGCGGTACAATGTGTATGACACAAGTGATCAACTTTTTGTCGAGTTCAATTCTGACGGTGTTATTTATCTCAGTCTTATACAGTGTTGGTATTGTTATTATTTTTGAAGTAATTATACTGTGATGAAGTGTTTGTGTCGATGATAATTGTTGAGGATAAGTCACGGAGGATGGGAATGGGATAAGTGTTGATGAACCTCTTTCAATCGAAGGTATAAAAGTGGGAAGTTATGGAATAGACTAAACTTAATCATAAAGGATATGTTAACCTATGCTTGACCAAAATATGATAAAACCAGCAGTTTCCCACGGTTTCTCCTGCGTCCCCTGGGAACTCCTTCCCTTACCCAGATAAAAGTAAGCCTGTGTTCACCGAGGATAGTGTAGCTATAATTTCCCAACAGTGAAACACTTTTTTAAATCGGCCAAGTATTTTTGGAGCCTTTTCAGTACAAACGACCCATCAAATCTTTCCTCTTTGTTATATCAGTACAAACAAGACTTCTAAGATTTTGAAGAATATTTTTGCTCTCTAAAGCTAAAATATAAAACAGTTGCGCATCAAAAATCTTCAACACAACTTTAATACACGCGAATTCGCAGCAAAGATTGTTCTCCGAGTTGGAACAGCTAAAAATACATTTCGTAGACTCTCAAAGCCGAGAAACCAGGCAATATCTGTCTTAAAACACAATAATAAATAGCGCTTGCACTTCATTTAAGACCAGTTCGATTTATAAAAGCTTTTGGAGCATCTCCAAATGGAAAGATGTCGAAGAAATTTCCAGTTTCTCCGCCTTCCGAACACTTAAATGAAGCAAGCACTATTAAAAGGTAAGAGTTATTATATCACGTAAGTACTAGATGGAGAAATACTCTCGGTCCTTTGAAACGTTTTGAAAGGAATTTTTCTACTTTCTTTTCAATTGGTTTTAGTTATGATTTTGTTTCTTTTTTCCTGCTGTCTCTGGTCGCTTGAAAGCGGTCTTTAGTTTCTGCTTGATGCTGCTTATTTGATGTTCGTTTTATGTTTTTGCTGAGGTTTATTGAGAACATGAAGGAAATGGTAACAAGCTGCTTTTAAAATACTAGGAGATATTTAGCGTCAATGGTTCACTCACTAATGCAAGGAGCTCGTGGCTAAGTAGCAACCACTCGGGTTGATCGATCATAGGGTTAATGAATGTATGGCGCAGTCGGTCCATGGATGGACCTTCTTGTCATGACGAGTACCTCCATATTTCGGTAGGCACATTAAGTTGTAGGGTCTAGGCCGTCATTTTGTAAATCTTTGTCATACTTTTAATCCAGATGCGCAGAATAGTTACCACGGGACTGCAGCTGCAATCGCTTACGGAAGCTAGTTTATTAAAATTCACAAATTTTGACCAAAAAAATGCATTATGCACTATAACAATATCCAAAAGTTTATTAACACCGACACCACCCAGGTGGGTCATATTTAAAGTACTACGGTGTAAGGGTAACATTATACCTGTACCATCATGTTCACCAATCATCGTTAGCCGTGACAGGGTTATGTATCACTATGCGAGTAGGCGGAGAGTACGCGGTGGTACTGGCTCCAGGTTATACGGTAGCAAATGTGTGGAGTTCCGTAAGCCTTCATTTGTTTAGTACAGCTGATAAAGTCAGAGATATTATGAGGAATATATTGTTCGTAGTTTATATTTTGTTCTATTGAGTTAGTTACTTCAGTATGACGTACTTATAGTAAATATGTAAACTATTTTACAAGTTGACCGTAATTATATTAATGTAAACAAACCAAGTCGTAGCATCAGCATAGATAAGTTCGTGGCGAAGTAACAGCCGGCACGGGTTGATCGATCATAAGGTTAAGCAACCCTTGTCGGTCTGCGGATGGGTGACTATCATCATGTCATGACGAGTTAAGTAAGTGAATCTCGGCTGTAATTAGTACATATTTCAGTCAGTCGTTACGGGTGTAAGAAGCCAGAAAGTCTGACTACCAGTTTTAGCATGGGTAACAGCATTGAGGTGGGCAAATAGGCACTCGCTCCACGTAAAATACTGGTACTCAGGGACAGATGATGACAATATACACTAGCATACAAAGAATCGTCTATTTCTGGACGCTACAACAGATTTCATATAAACAGTACCTACCTATATTGTGAGCTTAAGAATGCGCACACGTATATACTGCGTACGAAATATTCTATGTCCTACGTGACAGGTAAGGGCTTTCAAAGCATGACGTGCCGCGAATTAATTATAAAAGAAAGGACTGACTCATTAGATTCAAGGCTGGGTGCCGACTTTAAAGTCTGGAACAGACACCTTTTGTTTATTTATAATAATAATATTCTTCACACATTCACACAATATTTATTTTTATGTTTATTAAAAATGCTGGCTGAAATTCTTACAAGGAGGTTGCTTTAAATGTTCAAAAATGTGTTCTTAACTTAAAATAAATTGATTGCGTAATAGCTGGGGAGCCCTAGAAGGGATTTTGGGAGTAACTCGAGCGCGTCAGATTAACATATGGGAAAATGGTTGATTCCCGCTGAGTACCTCCAACATGATATACGCTTTTATACAAGTGCGCGAGCTTAGGGTAGTCCGCTAGATAAAGGAAAAAGCTGGTAAGCGTCAGATTAAGGGTCAGATGAATTAATTACGAGCTAAAGAAAGCTGTAGTCAAAAAATTTTTAGGCTCAAACTAACATTTCCTCTGGATTTCTGCCGCGCTTGAATAAAACGGCTTTATCTATTTTTATTCTCCTAGATGGTAACCCCACTACTATAAAGGCAGACTAATATGATATTTTATGTCAGTATCACGCCTACAGTGTCAATATTTAATTTTCTTTAGTTTATCGAACTAGCAAGTTAATTTAAAAAAATGGAAAGTCTGTATAGGCCTTCCCCATCGCTGAAGAAAAAACACTGTCTAACATTTTATTCTTGTTTTTAATTAATCTATAAACTCCAATAGGTCCACATGACGCTCGAGTTCCTACCGGTTTAGCATCCTCGCCTCCCCTACTATAAATGATTTTGGAAGTGGTAAATTGAGTATTTTATAAATAGGAAAACCGGAAAATCAGATCTATACTCGTATGAGTTAAAAAGTTCGTTTGTATGTTTGGTTGAACGCGTTAATCACTTAAAATAATCTTTCGACGGTAGATACTCGATATAGTAATTTATTTATTATCTAGGTGCGTAAAGAACGTCGTATGGGATGAGAGGTGACCCCTAGCAGAAATATAAAACAAAAAAAAGATTGTGATGTGATGTGATGTGATGTGAGATATATTGATAAAAAATCACACGTTTAAAAATAATTGAATACTGCATATAACTACTGCAAAAAACATACAGTACCAAAATCTACTGCATCTTAAACCAGTACAAACCCAAAAAAAAAAACAAAAGACAGAAACACAATCCAAAAAGAAAATCAAGTATTCAATGTTGAACGCGCGACGCCAATAATAGATTTTTCGAGGAGGTCTTAGCGAAATGAGATCGTACAACTAGGTTCGTATGTTGAAGAAAATTGTGGTCATTGGCGAACCAACTTTTCTGCCATTGACTCGGAAAGCTGTTACTGGAAAGTTGAGAGCTATTCAGAAACATGGAGGTTTTTATTAAAATTTAGATTGGAAACGCAAGCACAATGGATGGGAATATTATGTGGAAAATACGCTTGGACAAAGGAAATTTCTTTTGGCGGTCGCTTCTTAGTTTGAAATGAGTTGACTTTTTTTTAACGCTTGATTTACAGACAAACATAGGTTGTATAATGAGCTCCTAAGGGAATCCGTAGAAGAGTTTATTTACTTAAACGAGCGAGCTAATCTAAGGAACTACTGGACCGATTTGATTTTTTTTTATTGTTAGATAACTCGTTTATCGAGGAAGGCTGTAAGATATTGGTGATGGGTTTTAGGTGCACTGAGTAGTTATCACGAGACGTGGATTATAATTATTCCTTAAAATATTTTAATAAAAATTAAGCCCTTCAGCAACACAGGAGGGGCACATAAAGGGCCAGGGTCTGCTTGGGCTGCGGGTTGTTCGTAAGAGATACCGCGGCCCTGGCACACAGGGACCTCCAGAAGGAACATAGTGGGTTTAGCCCTTCAAGTAATGAGCCGTAAGCAAAGTTAAATAAAACCGCTTGTAGTTTTGAATTCCAAATTGAGAATTTATTTATTTATTTTATAAACCAGTAATCACTTTGATTGTAAATGCTGACCAAAGCCTGTCAATATCTTAGATACAAAGGTTTCTATTTCTCGATCGAAAATATAGTGTTTATTTAGCTAAGATTAATAAAGTTACTGTGGCACATTTTTTCATTATTTTCAGAAACAGCATTGAGAACAGAACGGAAAAATACAGTGAATGAACAATTAAAACAAATAAAAAAAAAAACATCATCGACCCGCTTTGCAGTGCAAACTTATTCAGAAAATACTATTTCACAGTGCTACGACGTAGGTGTCTACGCGTGCTACGGTTGCTACGTGCTACCGCGATGGTGGAATGTTCCGGCTACGGCTCACTGCACTTACTATTCCTTTTGTTATATTTTATTGTGATAAATAAATTCTATTTTGCATCAAAAAGGTTCTTTTTTTATTGAAAAGACGTTTCATTTTATTTTTATTTAAAGACTTTTCTCGCTTCCGCAGAATCATAGTTTAGCATATAGTTATACATAGGTACTATTATTATTTTATTTGATTTACCAAGGAATGTTTACACTGTACAAACAAACACAGAACTTGTAATATAAGTGTAACAGTTACTTAAAGGTAAGCACAACATGAATGAAAAAGTATGACTAAGAAAAAAGAGTCAAGCTAATTTAGTAAAAGGCTTGTGCGAACTCCAGCACATCAGGCTACCCAAAACTGAAAAATTTGGCCAATCAAATTTGATCTTTATGCTTCAGCGATAAGTTTGAAAAATCCATTAAGGAAATTTGACAGAATGTTGTAGTCTGATGTGCTGGCGTCTGTAGAATATTGAAATTAGAACAAAGAAAATCTTTATTCCCATAAATGAAAGTTAAATTCCAAGAAACGGTTTAAAATAAAACTAATAAAATCAATTTCATTAAAATACTTTATAAGAAGCGAACTAACAGTTAATAACTGCTAACTCAATACAGTTACAGCGGCAGTAATCAATTTATACTAAAACTATTCTTCAAGTTACGAACTGTAAACTTCTTAACGAGATATCCAGTTATAACTGGTTTATACTGGCGAGTTTCAATTTAAGCGCTTATTTTGCCTATAGTTATAAAACGAAGATATTGTATTGACTATAAAATATATATGTATAAGTATTACAATTTGGCGTGCGATAATCTTAATTATATTTGGAAGTTTTTAGGTTCATTTATTTAATAGTCTATGTACACAGTTGATAAGATAAGAAGTAAAATATAACAATCAAGTACAAAAGTACTGCTTTTTTCTTTAGCAGGGTCTTACAGCCAGCTCGCAATTGGAAAGTTAGAATAAAAGCAGAGGTAGACAGATTTATTTCATTTCTGTTTATAATATAGACTTTTATACCATGTGTGACATAAAAATACATTAATTTATATAAGAATACGTATCTACATTCATGGATTTTAAAATGGGTGAGATCTATTTAAAGTTAAAATTTAAAAATGTACTTTTAAATATAAAACAATTATTAAATTATTTAGGAAAAAAACTCGTAGATCTAACAAAAAAATAAAGAATTAAAACTAATAAGAACAAGAGCTCATTTGAAACTCACGCTCATATTGATTTATTCTCAAGTGAGATTCTTTGATGCAAACATGACCATTTGGCTAGCAATGCCCCAAAGTACATTGGGGTCGGCTTCCTATTTTAACTAATTCATTATCAAAATATTAACATTAAACAAACAAACTTAAACCATTTATACTAATAATCTATCAAAAACTGTTATCGTATTTCACGTATCCATATCAAACATGCCCGCAAGGTCGGAAGGATCAAGATTAATGACTATCCGTCCTCTATTTGACCTTGAACCTCCATCCTATAGTTTGAAGATCTTTGGCTGAACGATTAAGGTAATTGAAGCTCATATTAAAAATATAATACATAATATATAATACCTAAACTATTATTACCATTCAATATTAGTACAGACGCCAGCATATCAAGCTATCTGAAACTGTCAAATTTTCCCAATCATCTTTGAACCATATGCTTCAGCGATAAAGTTGAAAACCTATTAAGGAAATTTGAGAGATTTTTTTATTGGAAGTCATTATATGACCCCTCCCGCTGAAGGTGCAGCTGGAAGGAGTGTCGGACTCCTACTGACTAAAACTCACTATGTTCCTTCTAGAGGTACCTGTGTGCCAGGGTCATGGTAACTCTTACAAACTACCTCAGTCAATAAATAGACCACACATTCATAAAGAAAAAAAATGTTTAGTCTACTATCCTCTAATCGAGATTCCTACTGCTTCGTTGATAAATTGCAAATTACTTTTTAAACTATTCACTAATTTTTATGAAATTATTGCTACCGTTCATAAAATATATCTAAGAACCATTGCTTTTCCCGTGTCGGCGGCGCGTTCTGTTCCACGCGCTCCTCGAAGAGATGTCAGCAACATGGGAGGGGCCCCTTTAGGGCCAGGGTCTGCTTGGGCTGCGGGTTGTTCGTGAGAGATACCGCGGCCCTGGCACACAGGGACCCCCAGAAGGAACATAGTGGGTTTTAGTCAGTAAAAGTCTGACACTCCCTCCAGCTGCACCCTCAGCGGGAGGGGTCATTTGATGATTTCCCACGAAAAAAAAAAAAAAAAAAAAAAAAAGAACCATTGCTTTTACCAAAAAAACCGCAACCACTTCATCGCTTATCATCGTTTAAGAGCTCAACATAAACACACAGCGGTCAAACCTATAACACCTTTATTTTGTGTCGATAGTCAATAATAACAGTAAACTAAGAAATAAAACAACAAAATTCCATAAACATAAAGCCACGTCTCGCTTGAAACACACTAAATAATTGCAATTAATCACTCCAAGAACAGATTTCTACACAAAGCCAAATGCAGAGCAACCTGCTCTAATTAAGAAACTAAATCCCCCTACGAATTAAAACCACATACTGACAACGGTATTAACCAGCCAATTTGTAAAGGTATAAAGGCGGGTGAATCCCAGTGGCACTCGAGGTAAACCGTATTTAGCTGTGTTACACCGAATCACTGGCTTGTTGATACGAAGATTCATTACTTTTGTATAAGTCGTTTGTATTTGGATGTTTTATGCTTAAATAGTATCTGTGTTATTAAAGCTTTGAATTTTGTTAGAATTTCTTTGATAAAGTTATCTGGGACCATAGTTGAAGTCACTTAAATCATCATCATAAGCCGTTTTTAAAAGCTTTTATTTAACTTGCCGTGTATGTATGTTACGGTGGATTCTTTGAACTCAATTTTGAAGTAGATATCTTCAACCGATTGAGCTGAAATTTTGTATACACGTTCAGTTTAGATGACAATGCACGATATGTTATATGACGTTATTCTAAATCCAATATGGCGGACCCTCAAAGATGGCGGAATTTCAACAATATGGGTAGCAAATGAAAGGGCTTATTGAGAGTGACTTAAAAAATAATTTGACGTTATTCTAAATCCAATATGTCGGACTATAAAAGCTTTTTAAAAAAGATTTTTCTTTTAATTTATTATCGTCCCACTGCTAGGAACCGGCGTCCCCGCATGTCGAGCACGATAGAGCGTTAATCACAACGGTTGCTCAATGCGGGTTTGGCGATTTCAGACTTTATCATTTCTGGCCGAATCTAAGTCATGCCAATATTATAATTGCGTATAGAAGTCTTAAAATTGCTAAAATCCTCTAAAATTAGGGCTTACATCCCAAATGCGGGGGATTATTCACTAATGTAGTTATTCTATTACTATTGTCAAATCCAATGGCATTAAAAGAACGTATCCTCTACTTTTACGGGAATACAAAAAAATATATATATCCTTTTTTATATATTTGCGCTCATTCTTGCTATCTTATTATCATCCATACCCATTCAGATCACGAACGTAAACAGGAAAAACATTTCTTTGAATTTATCTTCGCAAAAATGCGTTCCTATTACCAACGAGAAAAAATAATATCTTCTCGGAATATTATAGGTGAAATATCATCGCATTTTAGTACAGGATATCTTATTTGATACATAATTTTGGCTATACTGCCTATTTGTAGGCCAATTGGGCTATAAGTAATATACTGCCTCATTGGTCTAGTAGTCGCATAGCGCGAATGCTATACACGGGGTTTTGGTTTCGATTCCCTGTCGGGTTGAAATCGCATAGTGGGTTCTAAGAACTTTCATAAAGTAGGCTGGTGTCTGGAAGACCAAAAAGGGACGCATATGTCGGTCTTGCGCCTCTCACCGGTGGTGTCGGATTACCGTCCCATCGGACTAAGAGAGTGCACTTGTATCAGCACAAATGTTTGTGCACTATATTATGTCCTGCGCAGTTGGCTGATCGTAAAGAGAATGGCCGCCGTGGCCGGCAATCGGTTTGGACGTCATTATTATTAGGAAAGATATAAAAAGAAAGTCGCGTTGGTTGAAAAAAAACGAAGGTCGTCGGGTCACACCCATTTTTTTCTTAATCAAAAACATCAACCACGTACTTGTCCAAGTACATTTAACGCAAATATCAGCACTTAACATTAAGTGGACACCGTTGCTTGCAGACAAACGCAATTCACTTAGCGCTCTTGTGACCCAACTTGGTAATACCGGACCCTGATATTCCGGAACTCGTTTCCCGAGTATGTTTAGAGATATCGTAAGGTCTTATGAATAGGACAACATCTGTTCGAAATTAGAATGAAAATAAAGAAGGAAAGGTTTGGTATGAATTTTGATGTGATAATTATTTGCAATTTTATAATATTATCTGATCTACGAAATAGTTTCTAGATTATTAAATTGCACATGGTTTTAGAATAATTTTAATTTTAAGTATCACTATTAAGATACCGCTTAGAATGGACCCCGACATAATATGTATTATATGCTTTAATTCGTAGTTTTATTACTAAAGATATTAAAATTTCTAAGATTACCTAAACGTGAGAAGCATCTAATCACGACATCTTATATAAATATATTAGGAGCATTTGGCAATATTCAAAGGTTAAAAAAGATAAAGAGTTTTCATGAATCTTCAAGATTTTTTTAATACCCATGCATAATACACGCGGACGAAGCGGCGCCGTAAAAAATAATACAGTCGATAAAAATACATATGTACATACTAACACGTAATATAAGTGACAAAGAAGGAAACGTATTGCCTGATGGGACCATCAAAGCCATACTTCTTATGTTAATTAAAATTCTAAGACATTGTTAAAATGTCGATTCACTCCATTAAATTATTCTAAGGCAGTCTCGTCACTAAGTGTCAGAACAAAAGAAGCGAGGCTAATCCGCTACACTGATATAATTAAATGACTTTGCCTCCTACAACCTTGCCCTTTCACCCACTTGGATGATGTAAAGCCACCGAGATGGAATTTACTTGTAGTGATGCAGTGTTTTAAGGGAATTGAAATTATTGTGTGATGTAGTGTGTTATGTGTATGTGTGGGTGTAGGTTTTATCACACGAGACGCACTAACTAAGCTATCATATACCAATCCTTTTCCCAAGCTATGTTGGGGTCAGCTTTCATTCGTAAGCGGATGCAGCTGAGTACCAGTGTTTTACATGGAGCAACTGTCGGTCTGACCTCCTCAACCCAGACCCCTGGGCAACCCTTTATCCCTAAGTAAGATTGTTTGTCAGACTTTTTAGCTTCTGACTACCCGTAACGACTGTCAAAGATGTACAAATGGAAGCCGGGATCCAATAATTCAGCGTGCCTTTCGAAACACAAAGGAACTCGTCATGACAAGATGGTTACCCATCCATGGACCGACTGCGCCAAGCGTTGCTTAACCTTATGATCCATTAACCCGCGCGGCTTTTACTAAGCCAACGTACTAACGAAGCTAGTGCTTTCTAAATTAACATCGTAAAAGTTGACTTTCAAAATAATAAAAATAAAACATTAAGTCGTAAATGACCGTAAGGTAATTTTTCCAGTGGAAAATAAATACAATATTGTTTTACAAAAAACTTTAACTGACAACACCATGTATTTTATCTTCAATTAAATCAAAACAAAAACAGAAAACAGTTGAACTCGTTGGTTTTAACATGACAATAGAATTAGTTCGAATAAATCGAGTTATGCATTTTTGATACGAACATCCATGTTGACAATACCTCTGTGGGATTTGTCCTTTTGTATCGAATTTGAATGAATATTGAATAAATATTTTTACGTGCCGACAGAAGCCGAAAACAATGCTACATAATCCAATTTGTTGTTATTTCTAAACTAATACATTGCCTTGCTAACGGGTAGTTAATTATTGACCAATGGCTCTGATGTCTCAAAATTAACAAAACAACATCGACTTGGGCCCAGTTCCAATAACAACGATTCATTTTACTTAAGAATTGTGCTTATTTGACAAAAACGTCGTAGAATAAATGTCATCAGTGCCACCAAGGATCACTAGGATAATATTATAAGACCTCCAAAATAATGATAATGTATTATGAGACTAGCAATTTCTCGTGGCTTTTCCCGCGTCCCCAGGGAACTTCTTCACGTAAAGATAAATATAGCCTATGTTCACCGGAGACAGTGTAGCTTCCCAACAGTGAAAGATTTTTTCAAATCGGTCGAATAATTTCGAAGCCTATACAAATTCAAACAAATCAATCAAATCCTTCCTCTTTATAGTACAACTAATATAAATAGTACATTGAATTCAATAGTACAATATTTTGACTAGAGCATTAGCCTATAATATAATAGAGCCTATAATAGATAGAGAAGACAAACAAAACACAACAATCCAAACATGTGTCTATAACGTTCCTAATTATTGTCTCCAAGCCTTTAAAACAAACCACAGTAAAACAATTCCAATAGCAAAATATGCTAGTGTGACCATTCGCAGAGTAACCCATTTCTAACCCGCTAACCCTGTTGTGCCGGCTCTAAGCTGTTTGCCGTCCCAATTTAAGCCGCGCCCGGGTTAAATTTTCAAGCTGCATACAATTTAGCAAATTAGAGGCTTTAACTGCTTCATCAGAGCACGCACGATGAATAGGCTCGTTTAGTGAGAATATCTGATTTGTTATTTATGTCTCCGTTCATATTAATTTTGTGTTTGGTGGATTGGATTGGTACGGTGATATTGGTTTTGTTTTGGAATTATTTCATTGCTGATGTTAAGTAAAAGTTGAATGAAATCAGTCCTGTTGATTTAATCCTAGTGATAGGTATATGTAAGAATAACACCACTTTGTGTCCACCACATCAAAAAACACGACTTTATCATGTAGTTTCAAAATTCTTGGTGTATTGTTAAATTTAATTATTTTATTCATAATACAATTTTTTCTCAAAATTGTAGATTATTAGACCTTTTGAAAGGTCTTACAAAGCTTCATGTATATTATCTCTTTCTCTCTCTCACACATACACACACACACATACTATTCTATTCTATTTTTATTTGTGGCAATAGACGTCGATCCATCTTCGACGATTCTGCCAATGACGGGTGAAATTAAAGGTAAGTAGTGATTGAGAAAAATGCAAAAGCAAAGATATTTATATAACATTCTGACAATCCACATCGAATCTAAAACAACAAAAGCAAATCGCAATAAACGACAAACAACTTAACCAGTGTCAAAGTATTGGAAAATGTAACAACTATTGATTCCTATACTTCCGCGCGACTTGAAAATGTCGACGCGACGCGGAGCGTAACCTAATGCGAAAAACTAACAGTCAATACTAGTTCTTTACAATATTGTCACATATTGAAAGTCAAGAATGTTAATAGCATGGCAGGAATAATAAAATAAAAAAACAAGAGGCCGCCGTGGCCTAGCGGTTAAAGCACCGGCCTTTCGAGTATGAGGGTGCGAGTTCGATTTCAGGTCAGGCAAATACCAATGTAACTTTTCTAAGTTATACGTACTTTCTAAGTTTATCTTGGATACCAATGACTGATTAAAGACGAAGGAAAACATCTCGAGGAAACCTGGACTACAAAGTCTGAAATCACCAACCCGCATTGAGCAAGTGTGGTGATTAATGCTCAATCCTTCTCCGTGGGAGAAAAGGCCCAGCAGTGGGACGATAAAAAAGCTGTAATGATGATGATGAAAAAAAACAATGCGGTGAACTCAGGCAGGAATATTATTGATAACCGATAAACCGATCTCAGTTACTGACGTAATTACATCAGCCTTCACTTTTCGTAAAAAAAACGTCATGCATATTTTAAAACTTTTAATTACCTAATTGAAATACAACAAAATTTCTCCATAACTTACATGAGAGTCTATTTCTTTTTCACGTAAACGTCTATTAGAACAACATCATCAAATATCATGTCCTAATCAGCTGCCAGTGTAACCAAATAAGGCTGAGCGTCAGAATTTAACATGAACCAATGGACAACTGACCTCGACAATTCAATTACTGATTATCACTGGGTTATACCATTGACACGTATTTGCGTAATGAACATCCAACTAACCACTAGCTTTCCTAATAAATGATGAAAATAAATGCTCTACTGACGTCATTAAAATAATTGGTATAAGCAATTATTAGTCGCAATATATTCAAAAATATTTTCAAGTAAAGCTTAAGTATCCCTCGTGGAATGGAAAAATAATTTTCCCTCGAAAACTGAAAATATTTTCAGTTAATAAGTCAATTTGATTACTACTAAAAGCTTACCTATCAAATTATTTCCAAAAATATTTTTCTTAATTTTTTCTTGCCATAAAACTTAGCGTTGAAAATTTATTTAGTATTTCGGAGATAAAAAATGGTGTATCTGATTTCGGCGATATTAGGGATAAATTGAAAACCTTTAAGGAAATCGTTTTGGTACTTAATGTGGTCCCGAATCGGTTTTCTTTTAAATCGATTACTTTAAGCGTAGCGTTATGTTTTCAAAAAATTTTATAATTAGTACTCACGTTTAGTTATTAAAGATGAATGAGAATATATTGCATGTTTCAGTTATAGATAAGTGGTAGGTAACCAGTGTATTAGAAGGACTATGATAACCGCACCAGGGAAAGAAAAAAAATAGAACGGATGAAACATATGCTACAGTAAAGGTGTGAAGTATGAATGTAGATGAATAGAGGGGGAGAGCGAGACCAAAGAAAAATTCATACATCATGTCAATCATTCATGAATTTTAGTATGACTTCTGACAGAGAGGAACGGCAGCGCAAAACGCGGATCCCAAATAAATTGAGAACAGGGCAGGAAGAAGAAGTTTCAAAATACACCATGAAAAAACACACTATTTTAACATCCATGTCATTTTCTAGGCAAAGTTCTAAATGGACTTGATCCTTAAAGGATCTAGAACCAAAACATAACATAGAGGATTTAATCAAACCCCCAAAAGAAAAAAGTTATTGCAAAATGCATTATGTGTGTCGAAGTATCGACGCTTTAGTTCACAGCAAATCTATCACGGCAAAGTAATTAGAAAAGTATCCATCGGTTAGGTAAATTCAATTAAAACTTTGCACTAGAGTTAAAGACAGAGTTTTAATACCACAAGTAGGGGGTATACGGGGATCAAGTGTGATTTGGGGACTTTCTGGGGATTTCAGAAGTAAGGGCGACATCATTACGTCTAATTTAGTCGAGGATTAAGTGACTGAAGCATCTTCAATTCGTCTCGGAGCGTCGAGGGGAGTGAATTTAGAAGCGACATAATTGGAACTCTCATATTTAGCTAAGGGCTTTAAATAATATTTGGAGGAATGTTTTAAGGCAAAAAGTAGCGCCTTAAAATAACGTATAGCAAATTATTAGCTATGTACCGCTTATAAATGTAACTTAAAATCAATTAATTCACCAATCATAAACGTCGAAAGTCAATTTATATATCAGCTTAACTTCACAATACACGAAAGAGATTTTAAACAAAAATAACCTGGCCAACCAAACCACATTCATTTCGCAAAATCCCCGTAAAATAGACTATCTAAATTCGCCCTAATTTCGTAGGCAATAAAACATGATTTCGTTTGATCGAGTTGGTGAGGTTTTATCGTACGATTTATCAGGTCCTGATGTACGGGACTTGATTCAGGAACTTGGTTTGTTTAACAGATAAAACTGCGGGAGTGTTGTACCCGCAGTACTGTGTCGTATGTGCGGCTTATATGCGACGAATTCTGTGTCATTGATGGATGAGCTTGTTGCAATTTCGCTAGTAATTTTATGCTGCGCTTTCGGAGTGTGGAATATAAATTGTACGTTGAAATAAGTGGTTTATGCATCGGTATGTGTGGTCTGAAAATTAATTTCTTCTGAAATTTTACGTTTTATGGTAAAAAGCATATTCCAAACTTAAAATAGTAAAGTGTAGGAATTATATTTGTATACTAGCTTCTGACATCGGTGTCTTCTGCGTCCCGTGTGGACCACTCTGTGCACCCGGATAAAAAGTACCTATATTCGATGAATGCGCAATCTATAATGAAATTTTTTTTTTCAAGCGATCAGAGATAAGTGACATTAGTGAAATTTTTCAGCTTTATGTTATTAGCATAGATATATAGGAGTAGGTCAAGATATTATGTGACTATGAACATTTTGGAAAATAAGTTGCAATTATCATGCTTGATAAGATGCAAATAAATGTATTAATAAACATTCTGAAAAATTAAAAAAGCAGAATCATTTTTCACTCTTAAATATCTGACACTTAAATGACTGCACAAAAAAAAACAAGAAATAGTTACGTTTAAAGACCGTACTTTTACTGGAAACTGGCAATGAAAAAAAGAAAGCTAACCGCAGCGAAACTAGCGTAGCTGTCATGGCTAGGGTTGCTACGTTATCAAATAAAATATTACCCTTGTGATAGATCTTTTTATCTTTTGTAAAGGATATTTTTAACTTAGTTCTAATAAAAAATAGTACGTAAACATAATATGTTTAGATCTGTTATTGTCTGTTATTAAATGATACTCTCTGTTATTAAATGATGATCTGTTATTAAATAATACTTGTAAACGATAATAAATTATAATAAAATGTATTTTAATTATAATATGAATTATTATTCTACTTCAAGTGATAACATCGATGTACAGACGCCAGCAGATAAAGCTACCCGAAACTGACAGATTTCACAATCAACTTTCAACCATATGCTTCAACGGTAAAGTTTACAGATTGTAGAAATTTGACAGATTGTAGTAGCTTCATGTGCTGGCGTCTGTACCTATCTATAACTAAACACACAAAATAAACAATTACTAAATTTCGTTTAGTTTCACCCTATAGCCTGACAAGTGAACTCAACTCACCACGGTTCGGTTACCATAAAAAAAACAAGAGCCTTAGTCAAAAAAACTGCCAGTTTGAAATATTTCTAGTTCACAAAAGAAAAATATCGACATAGATACACCGCCGAATGATAACGAGGCGTCCATACGTATTGAGTTCTATGACGCTCAAAAAGTCAAAATGTATAAAAAAGGTTACATATTCGTTCCAATTTAGAACTAAAAAAAATATAGTGTATAATATCAAACTGTATTTTTTTATCTGACGTTCCGATGTTTTAAAGAACTTGTGTGTTTCAATTGCCATTTGAATTTGGAATATGTTTACGTAACGTTTCAGTTTTATCTTTGTCTTTGATCGAGTATCTACTTATAATAAATCACACACACAACTCTATATAACAGGGGTGGCCAACTTGATTGAACCCAAGATCTCTTGTTCAATAACGAGACCCTGCGCGATCGACCAATTACATACTTACTTCTAGAATCTTAAATGAAACAGCATAGTTGCGTACACAATCATGTAGCATTTTTTATTTTATTAAGAGAAAAAACATTAGTATGAAAATTATATATACTAACTACTTATTTACATATTATATTAGTGTGAGCATTGCGTCTGAGTATCTTCCACTAGTTCAGCATAATCAGGTTTGTAGTTGGAGATTGCCAGCCTTAAAGAATCCAATGTATGAGCGTCTGTCAAGCGAGAACGGTGTTTACTTTTTGTTTGCTTTAAGTAGGAAAATGCCGATTCACATAAATATGTTGAACCAAAACACGAATGAAGTTGTTCAACACACTTCTTCAAATTTGGATATTTTTCGTTGGAAACCAATGCCCAGAAATCATGACCTGACGATGACCTTGCTTTAAGAAATATGTCGCAGCGCAGAGTAATAATTTCGTTTTGTAACATCATGGGCTCCATTTGAAATGTATCTGCAAATTTTGTAGCCAATTCATAAATATCACTATGATCAATGGAATCATTGAACGGATAACTGATGAATTGAACCAACTTCTCAATTTTTTTGAAATCACCAAAGCGAACTTCGAAGTCTGCTACCACTGCCCTAATTTCTGACGTATATTTCTTAGCAATAAAATTGTATGTAGGATGTTTTTCCATATGATCCTTGATGTTAACAAATTGTTCAAATGTTTTCTTCTCTATGTCAACTATCATAGACCCTGTTTGACATTGAAACGCTGCAATAGAACTCATCGTTTCTGTTAATGTTTTATTCTTGCCTTGTAGACTCAAATTTAATGTACTCAGTTTTCCAGTAAAATCTGCCAAAAAAGCTAAATCACATTGCCAGTCTAAATCACGCAATTGCTGATAATCATCACCCCTTTCATCAAGAAATTTTATTATTTCGTCCAATAGATCTCGAAATCTTTGCAAAAACTTGCCTCGACTCAACCACCTCACGTCAGTGTGCATTGCCAATTCTGGTTCCTTCTCATCTAATTGCTGTTTAAAGAGCCGCCTTTGGAGGGATTTTCCCTTTATAGAATCCTTAATTACAATCCTAAAAGAAATATCCATCACATGTTTGGTGTTTAATCTCTTACTAGCCAGTACTTGTTGATGAATTATGCAGTGGTAGCTAATGAAGTCTGGAAAATCTTCGTCTTTGTGACAAAGAGCAATAAATACATTGTGAATACCTGTCATTGCAGGAGCTCCATCAGTTGTCATTGATACTAGTTTATGCAAGCATAACTTAATCTGGCAAATATATGCTTTGAATTCCGTGAATATATCAAGGCCACGAGTTTTTCCTTTTAAGGAAATCATACCTAGCAGTTCTTCTTTGGTAGAGAAATCTTCGAAGACCATCCGAATAAAAACAAGTAATTGTGCAGTATCAGTGATATCTGTTGACTCGTCAAATTGAAGCGAAAAAGCAACGCAGAGGGCGATATCTTTTTGTAGTTGTTCGTTTAAGTTTTTACTTATTATTTCTATACGGCGCATCACAGTATTTCGCGACAACTGTAATCCATGAATAGCTTTTTTAATTTCGTTTTTATTTTTGAAATTAACGAACAGTGAATCTGACACTTCTTCGAAGATTTCTTTGATGTATTCTCCATCGGAAAAAGGTTTGCACTTTTGTGCAATTCTGTAGCTTACTTGGAAAGAAGCTTCAGTTGCAGCCTTACTTTGCTCAATAGGCCCAGAAAACATGTTTTCTTGGACTTTTAATTGCGATTTCAGTGCTTGCAATTTACTCTTTCTTATTTCGCTGTTAGGTGGAAAGTTTGTCTGATATTTGCTATGCATTGATTTAAAATGTCGCTCTAAATTTCCTTTTTTGGGCATTGCCAGGGATGTATTGCATATTAGGCAGCAACATTTTTCTTTCACCATAGTAAAGAAGTAGTCCAATTCCCATTCTTGGTGAAAATGGTAAACTTTTGATTTCTTTGGAGCACATTTATCAAGAATCTGTAAAAAATGAAATTAAAATTTTAAGAACATTATATGTATAATAACAAATGTAGAAATCCAATTTAATGAGAATAATAATATTCCTAATGATGGCACAAAGTAAACGAGCGGCCAATATTTTCTAGTTTAGTTTTTTACCCATTTACTAGGTGGATAATTAGATTGATACACCAAGTACAGACGCCACCACTTCCAGCTGCCCCAATCTGTCAAATTTCTTTGATATATTTTCAACCATATTACGATACAATAAGGTTCAAATTTCACTGTGAAATTTTGATAGATTGGGGTAGCAGGACGTGCTGGCGTCTGTACTTACCTAAAATAATATGACACTGACTAAAAGAGGCAGTTTTAAATAAATAGTTGTTTTGGTATGTTAAAAATTATAAATAGCACATTAAATAACTAGTTCAGCAGTGAACAAAAATTTGTAATAAAAAATAATTAAATAACTGCTCAATATGTTTTTCAACTGATCAAAGTAACATCACGAATATTTGAATAGGTAAGTAACAGCTTAAAAAAAATTGTTCCCAAATAATAATTGTTTTAAAATATACTACAAAAAATAGCAGCATACACCATTAGCGATGCACGTGCATTGACTGCGCGAGCCGCTCGGGCGAGGCAGATGACAGCAGCGCGTCAAATGCCTCAAGCGAGACATTTTTGTTCAATTTTCTCGGGCGAGTCACGTCCTGACCGACCGAAGATTTCGTTCGCGTCAAATGCTTCGCCCGAACGGCTCGCTCAGTCAGTAAATAAACACGGCTATAAATTAATACATAGTTTGATGTATTATGGGCGCGAAAACTTTGTAAAGCGTTTGGGAGTTCAATGACATTACTGCCGTGCAGGCCCTAAAGTGCAGTATGAGGAAAAAAGCGGTTTCGAGAAAAACGCAAAAAACTTTTTGACACTGTTTTTTTTTATGTTATTTAAGTATTTGGTGCATATTTTTATTGCTACGAGGACTAAGTGACAACAAAGATGGTATTTACAAAAACAAATGTTAATTTTGTTTATTAGATTTTAATTAAAATCGGATTTTTAAAAATCTTAGCTGTTACTGCACGCAAAAAGTTACACATATGCAGATTAAAATGCAGTAAAAATACTTGATACTACAAAAACTTTGATTTTTTTACTACTTTGCAGACTAACTTGCAGCATAAGACTTTCTTTACTGCATTTTAATTTGTGTCTTGAACTAATTACACATGTAGTATAAACAATCCCAACAAATATTTACGATGTTGAGTAGACGTTATGGTGGCAACTACATGTTATTTAGTATTATATTTGACAACATGTCCAGTAATGATAGCTGTCGCGTCGTGTATGCAACTTCGAGTCACATAATACGAGCATAATACGATGTAATCGTGGTGTTATTGTCATTTAAAGATGTTTTTGAACGAATTATATTTCATTTAGCAGTGTTTTTGACAGTTAAGTTAATATTGCATTTTTTTCTGTTATTTGAGGAGATAAAATCATTTCATCAGTTCTAAACCATTGGGCAATCAAGTTTACTGACTAATGTGAGGAAAGTTTCTAATAATTTTTTTGCCTTTAAAATTTTAATGTTTTCATATATTTTTAGTAACAATTTATTACGTGACTGCGTTACATGACAACTATATAACTTCTCGACCTATAAACTGCGAGTATTTTGTAAATGTGGACGCCGTGAAAGTTAATTTAGGGATCAGTAATAAATAAAACTTTTGTTTTAAGTAAACCCCACAGTGATTTATACTTATGCGGATGTTGATATGTTTTTATCAAAGATGGACTTCATCGAAATGATAAACGCAGATTAAATTAGCCGTGGCCATTAACTCATTTCATCGTTAGTTCTCGTTGTTATGGATTTGGTTTCCAGATAGTCCGTGGAAATAGACGGCCGTTACGTTTTGTTTTAACAAACAACAATATACAATGTTTATTAACTTACCGTTTATATTTACAATGGGGGCACCATTGTAAATATTTTGCTATCTTTAATAATATTTCAAAAAACAAATAATAATTGCCTCAATTCTTTGTGACCTCCATTATCAGGTCAGTCCTAAACCTTCACTGTTTTGTAATGTCATCAAACATACATCTAAGGGTCAACTTTTTACTTAATACTTGCCTACAATTTTCGAAAGTTGCCCTTGGTTTCAAAGTTTCCATCATCAGATCCTGGACCTGACATTGAAACAGAAAGAGCTTTGTCTTTACTTGATAGAATAGACATAGAATCGCCATGCTAAGCCTGCTGAACTTCGGCAAATGACCTGCAGGGTATACTCGTACGTAACATTTAAATATGATACGGAACCCTTCCCATTATCCTCACTCTCAGCTTGAGTTCTATTGCTTCGTATATATAGCAGTCGTATTAGCATATTGGTGATACTTTAGGTTGTATATAGGTCACTCGTAATACTTATATTCGAATTTTATATACCTAATGGTTACAAATACTACGTTTAAACAATTATTATCCGTGTAGCAGTTGTTTAAAATATGTTTTATAGATATCGTCATGGGCACTATTATATGACGATAGAAAAAGGAAATCGAAATAAAGTCTATATGACATAAAATATATATGACTATTCGGACACATAATGCACCAGTACATGAGAAAGAGTTAGAAAAAATACTGTAAAATAACTTAAATAAGACTCAAAGTCATATAAATGTTTGATAATAATATGACAAAAATGTTTGTTGAGAATAAACACTGACGCGGCGCAGACGTCTTTCTTCCTTGGCAGCGATTGACACACGAAAACGACTGATTGAGCTAGAGAGATAGCGACAAATTCTGACTAGAACACAGTAAAATATGACCTGTACTGCAGTGAAATTAGTAAAATTGTTCAAGTTACCAATTATAATGCAGTAACAGAGCGTCATACTGCGTTTTAATTAGCATATAACTTATTTTCATCTTTTGAAAAATACCGACTATACTGCAGTAAATAATAAACATACTGCAATTTAAGTAGTGTAGTATGTGAAATAAACTAGTGATCAGCCATGCAGTATTCACACTGTTGGTACAAAAACTACTTACTGCGTTTTAATTTATATCCCTAAACATTTTCTTTGGGTGTAGAATACAGATTTTTTGTGGTAATATAGATATTTACTGCGTTTAACTTGGCAAATTGACGGATCGTGGTAGACGTAACTGCTATAACTGTATTTTAGTTGGTATTGTAATATATTTAGACATTATAAAGTTAGATACTGCTTTCATAAATTTGATTTTTTAACCGTTTAAAGCATCCTATCAAAAACCTGGTCAGATAGTCATGTTCCTTATAACGTGTTCATTAAGGTTCAATATTCAACAAAAAAATGACAAAAAACCTGTTACTGCGTTTTAGGGCCTGTACGGCAGAGTAGGTGATTACGTGGGACAGAATGGTTTACGTATTTATATTTTTTGCCTTGCCACGATCGACTGGTCTAACAGTCGCGATCGACCGGTCGATCGCGATCGACCTGTTGGCCACCCCTGCTATATAATATGTACAAATAAATACATACTTAGATTGAATATGAATGTGAGAGTGAGTGTGCCTATTATTATTCTTTTTTTTTATTGTAGACGAAGCAGCAATTCAGCTTACTTTGAGTACACCAAACTATATAAAGTGTAACAGTACTAGTACACCATATTTTTACAGGTCATCTAGTACATGATAAGGCACATGTTTACTTCAAAAAAAGTTGAATGACAAAGGAGTCAACGATCGAGCGCCTTCAAAGAGACCGGTGTTATGCGTACAATTTGGCGACTGTGATGATAAATTTAATAAAATATGTTGTTGTTTTCATGACTTTTTTGTAGTAAACATGATCCTTAGCATGTACTAGATGATCTGTAAAAATATGGTGCACTAGTTTTGTTACACCTTATATATGTACGCGTTTAACAGTTTAATATGAAATGTAGTATTTCAATAAAAAAAAGCAATAAAAAGTATTAGCTGAAGTTAATTTTCGGCATAAAAATATCATCTACTGTTTTTGCAACTTTTAACAATAATTTCATTTTATGAATAGACTTTGAACACTCTTAATTAAGACGAGAGAATCGTCCGTGTGTAATCAGTACTCCTAATATTGACGTAGGAGGGAAGCCATTTTTCCAAGTGAAAAATACCGTTCAGTCTACGCCGTCTGCCAAGTTTGTACTAGCAACGCAAATCTGTCTATGTGCCGGAAAATTGGAACCTCCCCGAATGTATTTTATTTACAAGGTGCAGTTCGAGAGTCGATTTGGCTTATTTTTTCTGCTGATCGTTCGAAATTGTGTTTTGTTGGACGACTCCTGATTAATGTTTTGTCGTTTTATGTTACTGGCAGGGTTCTTTTTAGAGAAAAAAATGCGTTTGTTTTTTTGTTCCTTTTGTTTTTTTTTTTTTATTTTTAAAAGCTCACCTTGAATTTGAATTAATTCGAAGACTCGAGTTAGGTTATTAAACCCCATAATGAGTCACAAAAAAATGACTATCGCTTCACTTTTGTTCACAATTCGAAACAATTTCAAAGATAGCTGCTTGAATTTGAATCAATTCAAAAGTTCGAATTTGGTTATCAAACCCGATAATGAGTTAGAAAAAAAATGACTATCGCTTCACTTTTGTAATGATAATTCGGAACAATTTCAAAGATGTTGTTCATGAATTTCATACAAAATAAAAAAAAACAATAAATGAGACTAACAAACACAAAGACCCGAATACAGAAATACACCTCGAGAGAATACACCTCGTTATTCCACCTACGTACTCGCTTTAAAAAACAGTGGGTGAAAAAGTTTACAGACCCTTTAAAAGAATCACAGAGGTGTCGCAAAAGAACGCTTTTAAAAAGCTTTTTTCTTCAATTGGCAGCTTAACATTTTTATTCAGCGGCAAAAGATATAAAATTTCCATGAGCACAAAGTAACAATATACTACATAATATTTTGTTCAGAGGAAGTATTTTGCATAGAAATCTAAGAGAGTGGCTTTGTTCGGACGCACAAACAAGTAAGGTATGTACTCAAAGGCATTCAGTTCTGGGGAAAGGAAACGATTGGATTGGACGAATAAAAAACTTCCCTTTTTCTGTGTGTGTGTGAATGAAAAACTGAATTAATAACTTGTTTTTTTTGTAACGGTTTTTTTTATGTGATGTTTCCCGTTGTTTTATTTGCCAGAAATATTATTATATTTCCTTGAAACGGTTGAAATGGAAAAGAAAGAAAATGTATGTCGTGTGGATTTCTTTTTGTGGCAACTCAGTATCCTTTGTCGTTTATTGGTGGAACAGACTTACTCCTGATTACGCTTTAACATAGTGAAATAATATAAGGAATATGTATATCTATTAACATACGGCTATAAACGTTCCTGACATGCTATACATTTAATAAAACTGGCTAATTGAATGAAAAGCATAGCAAAGTTGTTTTTTCAGGGTCTGCCTGGGCTGCAGGTTGTTTGCAAGAGTTACCGTGGTCCTGGCATACAGAGACCTCCCGAAGGAACATAGTGGGTTTTATTCAGTAAGAGTCTAACACTCCATCCATCTGCACCCTTAGCGGGATTTGATGATTTCCCATGAAAAAAAGATGTTTTTTTATAATGTGAGTGTGTTCTTATATGAATATTTATTTGGATAACGCACCATCTTAACGATATTTCGAAGAATTACATAAATTAGCCTTAAAAATATGATCAGTAATAAGACTTTGATTACAAATTCATCACAAACATCAAAACTTTTGCGCACTCGGTTATGATAAAAATTGTTGCTTTTAAATCAAAGTTCAAATTCCCTGAGCGTTCAGTTTATATGTTAATGTGACCCGCCATTCTCCCTTGGCGTTTGAAGTCAATCCAACGAGTGTGATGCGATCGGAGAATTAATTTATGCATCCATTGTGACTACGTGTATTTTGTATGGCTGCAGTTATTTTTTATTGCTGATAAGCTTTTCGTTCGTTATGATAGTGCATAATTGAATTTTTGATAAATTAATTACAAATACTTATTAGGTAACCACCCTACGACTGCACTTCTTCTCATGTCATGTCATATTATGCTTTTTCTAAACTTCTAGAAATAATATGTGTAGTTTAGTAATAAGCATTGGATTTAAACGTTCAAACCAAGTAGGCGTTAAATACAAAGAAAAACTTATTTCCTTTTTTTTCCTGTATTTCCTAGACAATCACAAGGGACGTCAAAATTTTATATAAAAAACTTCTAAGTATTAGTATTACTTCTAAGTACTCTTCCTTACGCAATAATACAAAAAGGTAGGTTTAATCTGCGTCTATTGACGTTACGGTATATTAAACTAAACAGAGTTTTCTACTTTCAAGTTTATCTCTTGAACCTTAAAGCAAATTACCTTCCGGCAGAAACCGATTTCCTATGCAATAAAACTGTGTGTACGTCATCAGTTCAAATATCGTCTACTTTAGAAACAATTTTGCTTGCTCTTTGAATATGCATAAATAAATATTATAATTCAGTAAGCACACCATTTCTAAAAAAATACAAATAAATAATGACTGATCCATAATTCTTTAGATTCTACTGTTCAAGCTACAATTTCAAGGCAAACATTTTATATTTATTAATATTAGGTATTCTTTGGCTCAAGAAATGGACACCCAACCTAACATGTATGTATGTACAGCATTATCTTAGCATAATTTTTTTAATAAATGTTAGAAAAGAATAATATCTAGCTTTAATTCCGCGAGACAAAAATCCAGCATTGGGTGCAGGATGCACATGCAATACCGCCCTCCCGCCCACTTAAACAAGCACAGGAAGGGAATGCACCTGGACACGGAGAAATGGCAGCAGGCCCTGCAGCCAAGCCGACTCGACACGTGTTTCGCCCCTCCACGGGGCATCCTCAGGAGATGTTGACTCGACGACAGCTCGGGCGCGAAATAGCTAGATATTATTCTTTTCTAACATTTATTGCAATGGATTTCCGCAAAGTAACGCCTGATTCAATAAGTTATAATTTTTTTACCTTTCACAATCAAATACCGATGCAAAGATAGGCAATTGTCAAGAAGGGTCATTGTCATTATCTCATACAATTTCAGCCATTCCAAACTAACATTAGGTACATACATTCCTCGCAATCCCACATCTGCTCATACGTACGTATGTACAACTATACATAACCCGACCAGTTAAACGAGTACCCTAACAAGAGCATCTTCCTTTTGCTATGCGCAATCTAATTTTTCCGTATGATCTGATGAGATGGCACAGCTGACACCGACGTTACGCTTCGTTAGTCACTGCAGAGCAAATCCGATTTCTTTGAGATGAAATTAGCAATCGCTTTGAAGTATTAACACCTGATGTACGATCAGAATATTAATCGTAATCGGTTTGGGATTTGAAAGTTCTTTGTGGGCGAGGTGATGCGAGGATTTATTTTATGTGGCGTTGCTGTCTGTACTCAGAAATTTAGTGAAAAAATATAGTTTTTATAACAAAAAAATGGCTTTCGAAAGCGGTTCGGTTTTGTCAATGTCTTGTATCCTCCACGCCTTCTTTGATAAATGAGCTATCTAAAACTGAAACAATTTTTGAAATCGGTACCTACAGTATATCCGAGATTATCGCGTCAAGCATAAGCAAACAAACTCTTCATTTTATAAAATAGTTTAGATTTTGTAACGTTTCATTTTTGTGATAAATTAGTTCATTTTTTTTCGATTTCAATCAAAGTATTTAATTCTGCATTTTGAGTTATTTAAAATATGTTTTTAATTAAACTCTTCATATTTATCGTCGTAATGAGTATCGCTCAATACATATAACCCCTTCTATTAACACATTCATCACTACTATCGAACACCGATATTCTCATTAGCAAATACACAAAACAAACACCTGTCGATATCTGTATTTATCGACATCGGTTCCATGCGTTTACATCACTATCTGCACTGCAATCATGATTCATTAGGGCACGATCCGATATCTTTGGAGGGGATTGCCAATAGCTTTGAGCTATTAACACACTGATTTACGAAGTCCCCTGGAATGGTAGCTTTAACGTAATGATAGGACCTACCTCATTTTGTTGGGTATTGATTTTTGCTAGAAAGGGATTCGATTAAGAGTTGATAGTCTTCGATTTTTGCGCTGATTGGATTTGGAACGTAATGCAGCGTCTATGTTTCAATTACATTTATTTTAGCAGTTTTTAGTCAAAAAGACAATATGTAAGCATGATTTTATTATGAGACTTTTTTAATATTTTTAGTCAAAACTGTGTTCGATATTCAAAGCACAAGGACCTGAAATTATCTACAAAAACTCAGCAAACATAACATATTACATACATAGATAAAGTCGTATCAACAGTACTTTAAAGTCTTCACATAAAGTCCACATTTAAAAAAGGAATACAATTTTTAATTAAAAACCTAACGATGCGATTTTACAAAAAAAAAAAGACAAATACACGCTAACACTATGAACCAATTATTTTAAATCCGTTCCACGGAGAATAACAGGCGTCTTATAAACTGGGGAACGTAATGAACTAGGTTAAAAAGGCAGCTACTAACTTTTTTAGCGGCAAAGGACAGTCGTAATGAAGAAGGAAGCGGGCAAGCTACGACAAACAAGCTTCAAGGAGATTGCACTACAAATTCTTATTTATTCCGGTCATTTTTCTCGTTAGATTTTCTTAAGAAAGTCTTGAGTAATTCGGTTTTCGTAACTGGTGTTTATCGGGTTTGCCGTAATATAATTTATTTATTTATTTACTGATTTATGTACACACAAGATAGAGAAATACAAAAAGGAAAGAAAGAATTTACAAAGGTAATTATTTGTAAAAAAAAAAACCAATAACAGCGTCCAATTATAACCTCATTAGTGATATTTGGATAAAAAACCACCGACCCATAAAATGCCCTTAAAACCTTATTTTGCAAATAGTCAATGAACTTGAGTAATATAATTTCTAAGTAGTAATTTACGCGCGTGCTGGAGCTGCGGGTTTGTTCGCAAGAGTTACCGCGGCCCTGGCACATATAGGACTCCTGTAGAAACAAAAGTGAGTTTCAGTCAGTAAAATTCTGACACTGACGTCTGATTTCCCATTCAAATAAAAACTATATAAGAGCGAACATATCAGTAAAAGATAAGGTTAATTGAAGGTAGCCAGATTGGTCTATGTATATTGCTATCGAACAATACAGTGACGATTTTATCGCTACCAACCCGCATTGATGAAGCGTGGTGATTAACGTTCAATCCTGCTCTAGGTGGAAGGAGGCTCAACAGTGGGATGATAAAAAGGTTGATGCCTATTACAGTGAAAGGTTAAATAAACAAATGAAACAACAAAAGCACTTAACATTATCAAAACTACCCTCACCTTCTAACTCTACAAAGAACAAATTCTCTACTGCTGTGCTACAAAACAAAGTAACATAATCTAAAGCGCTTTATAACTTATACGGACGCGTACTGAAATTTCCAGAACACGAACACCCGACCCAATTGGAACAAGGTCCATATTTGTCCCAGATGTACCTCGTAAACTCGTGATGTAATGGCGACACTTAGCAACAATATCGCCTCTTTATAGGATAAGCGGTCTGTTTGCAATCAGCAACGCGGACAATCCAACGCTTTCTGTTAATTGGTAGTGAGAAAAACAATGTGATACAATTTAAGTAGCCATATTTGGTGCTTGTAAAATTTTATTTGGTTACCATGTTTTTGTAGTTAGCAATCACTTTTTAATATAGCCATACCTATTTTAAGAGACGTTGAAATAAATGCTGATATAACTAAGGGTAATTTGCACTTGCAATTTTTTATATCGATCATAATAATAATGAAAATGCTATCGTAGAATTTGTGTTGTCCTTTAAAACAGATGTACTCCAAAATTCAAAAAGGTAAGCGCTTAGCTTTAAAATAGAAATATAAAAAAATATATGTTTTATCATAATTATACTTCAAAGATCCCTAATTTTAATGTATTTGGTCAACATTGACAGTAATTGCCGAAACTAGATATTTTTTGAATGCGAAATATAATATTATTATTATAAAACTAAAAAATAATACTTTGTATATAATGTTACTTTAGGTAAAACTAGCGGTCGCCCGCGGCTCCGCCCGCGTGGATGTCGGTTTTTGCGACAAAAAGTAGTCTATGTCTTGTTCTGATATATAACCTATAGAGGACCCCCGCGGCTACGCCAGTGTGGATGTCGATTACCGCTACCAAAGCCTAACTTTTGTCAGGATGAGAAGCTCGCGCTCGGACCTCCCGCCTTATTATACCTACCGACCGATTTTATGTATACGTTTGGTATTTCTACACCGATTTCTATGATTCTTTTTTTATAGAATATTTTATAATGTTATCTTTTGTTAATTAGGCATGAGCGAGAATATTATAAACATAAGAGTAAACAAATAATCAGAAAGCTCCAAACTGGTAAACTATCGGGAGTTATACGTGTTATTGTGAGTCAACCATTAAAGATAGACGTATGTTGTTGTAGAATATTTTTTAGATAATTTTATGTAGAACATTTCCGTCATACATGATTTCTATGTAGCTTTAATTAAGACTGCACACGCAACGAAAGCTTAAAAAATGGTGTAACTTCTCCCGTTTTCCCAACATTTTCCTTCACTGCTCTGCTCCTATTGATTGTAGCGTGATGAAAAGTATCCTATAACCTGCCCAGGAGTATGAAGAATAATTGTACCAAGTTTCATTAAAATCCGTCCAGTAGTTTTTGTTCCTATTAATAACATACAGACAGACAGACAGACAGACAGACAAAAATTTTACTGATTGCATTTTTGGCATCAGTATCGATCACTTATCACCCCCTGATAGTTATTTTGAAAATATATTCAATGTACAGAATTGACCTCTCTACAGATTTATTATAAGTATAGATAGATATCTAAAAACTATTCCATATTTATTCTCGCTTCCAGTCGAAAATTAATAAAAATATCTTTATTGAGGTCGGAACAATTGATTCAAATAAAAATCATCCAGACAAAGAAAAAATGTTATTGATTATTTTGTTTACATTTTTTTAATGTAAAATTAAAAAGCGTTTAATATATTTGAAGTGGTTTTAGAGTGCTTTTATTTAGATTTTTTTATTAAAAGCGCGGCTTCATAATCGGCTTAAAATGATGCAGTACATTTCATATTTTTAGTACGTGTGCAATGCTAAACATAAATATGTAATGGTTTGTTATATAGGATGCGTATACCTGTAGCAGGCATAAATGTATATTAGCTATTATACTTTTTGTTTTATTTATCCTTCTGTTAGTTTACCAACTTATATTCGGTGACTGGTAATTAGTGACCGATATTTAAACACGTGATTGTACTCATGATTACAAACAACTTTCCCAGAGAAACTTTTTTTTTTTTTATAGCAAAATTAATGACAACGCGGGCACGGGGCCTCGCTAACAGCTGATCGGGCGACGACGCGCGCGAAATTTGAATTTTGCTGTAATGATAAAAAAATAACAAAAAAAGTTTCTTCGGGAAAGTTGTTTGTAATCATGAGTACAATCACGTGTTTAAATATCGGTCACTAATTACCAGTCACCCTATATTAGATTTTGTTTATAATAGTGAGAAGAAATCCTCGTTCTGCTCTCGAGATTTGAGCTTTAAAATCAGCAACAAATTCAGCGACTCATATTTATATTAAGTTAAAATATAATAATAAGTATGCACGTAAAACAGAAATCAATTTATCAACCTTTAATTCCAGAACTCAACACAAACCTCCTTTCCACAAACTATGTAGTAACAGAACTTTATTCGTACAGTAAAATCTGGCACAGTCGCGACTTCAGACGGCTTCCGACAATATCTAGACATAGATGAATGTGCTTCACATTGTTTCTGCCACTATTACTTGCATTACTTATCGAACTGACAGCTGAAGTTTCATTTCACGCTGTTCAGTGTGCTTGTTTCAAATGACATTTTTAAACGATCGAGTTCGAAAGGTTGAAATAGGGATGCGGACAACTAGTCAAATTCAATACTTTTAATAGAACTGTCAAAAACGGTTACTCTCTATGAAATTTGTATGAAAACACCACATAATGACGTCACAGATTTTTCACATCAATCCACATACTTATTTCGATTATATTATCAATAAAAATATTTCTGTATATTTCTGGTTTTAATATCATTCAAGTTACGTCCCCAAAACATTTTTTGGAAAATATATAAAATCTTTTTTTTTTTCAAAAGAAATTTAGCGGTTAGACTCTGAGTGGTGCGCTATATTGTTTTACAAATACGGAACTAAGCAAAATGGATAGTATATTTTTAAAGAAACTAGATGGATAGTATGGATAAATGGATAGTATATATGGATAATGGATAGTATATTTTTAAAGAAACTAGAACACACAACAGTGAAGTAAATTTTATATTCAAACTGGAAGAAACTTTTTTCAGTTGGATATCATCAAATGACATCACCCAGGGTGGCGTCATTTGTCAGACTTAATTTTTATTTGCTATCTACCAGACTTACTGATTTAAACACACTTTTGTTTCTTCTAGAGGTCTTTGTGTGTCTGGATTGCGGTAGTTCTTGCGAACAACCCTTAATCCCCACAGAAGTGGGGGTAACTGCGTAATGAATTTGAATCTCAAAAGTAGTAAAACGGGCCACGTCTCTAAAAGGCTAACTTTTGTAAAAGCACAACTATTTCAAGACAATGCGATGGTTGAAGTTTGCGTCGAGGACTCCAAATGTCTTTATGATTCCCTCAGAAATCGTAAATTGATATTTATTCTGAACCCCGTACCCCATTACTCTACACTCACTTAGAGTAAAAAGTTGCCAAGCGCGAGTGGGATGCGCACCGATGGACGCATTCGTCCTTTGAAATAAAGATAGGTGTACATTAAAGAACAGTTTTCTTGTTTTTTTTTTGTTACTGTAAATTTAACTTTTTAATTAAATAAATATATACTCCAAAAATGTGATATGAGTGAATTTGGGTAGGTACTAAAATTATAATCTTATAATTATATCTTGTCTCATAAAATGACTCAAGATTTTATGTAGCAGCCTTGAAGTCTCTTGATTGAATTTTAAAAACTTCTTGTGCCATCTTTACATAACACGGCACATTTGTAAGAAAACCATCTTGACAAACAGATGAGCATTTAAATTATTTTATTTTTAATGCACGATACGGAACCCGCAGAGTAGACTTTAAAAATAGGTGGCTAGACTATTTTCGAGAATTTTCAAGATATGAGATAGTTTTATACATGAATGCTTGTAAAGGTTTTCGTATTAAAACTTAAGATTGTTGATGATATTATTACACGGGTTTTACGGCTTGCAGACTGGGTACAACAAAATGTACTAATACATTTTATAGAGGTCTTAAATGTGTCAGTTCGGATGTAAGGGTCAATTGTTACGACCGGAGTTATGCAATTTCAATATTCATAACACTAATTTTATGCACGTTAAAAACTTTTTTTAAATTGATTTCATCGGGTGACCTATGGTTACAAGAGATAAATAATTTATCTTCATGGTAGCCACGGCAGATAGACGAGTTTGTAATATAAGAAAAAATATGCTGCGCTAATCTCAAATAAAATTGGAATAAGAAGCAAAGGATGATAGTGACATTCATGGCGAATAAAACTTAACTTAGGTATACTTTCTGAATTTTCTTAATTTACAATTTCATTAAAACTACTTTTTTCCGCAAAATAACTGTGCAAGAAACATGTTCTATTATGATAATTAAGGAATAAGAAACAATCTGCGAATTCAAAATTTGTAATTCGAACGTGAATTTGAATTATGCCTTTCCCGTTAAAGTAAACTGTCGCTAAAACAAATAAATAAAGCAGCAAAACTAATGTTCACGGTTAAATATTCCTTCAGTCCCAAACTACCTAACAATTTGGCGAAATATCAATAACTCGAGGCACTTGTAAGGAAAATATTTCCGGGTACGTGCATTTTGAGCACAGTTTATATCTATTTGGCAATAAGTCGACTTTTCAATAGCACCGTCTGCCGAACGAAATGAGATTTTTACTATGGTAGTAATAACTTGATCGAATCTGGGACACGATTTTGCTGGATTGAACCATCGAAATCATATTAGGAGGCGTTTTCTTCCAATTTTATTATTAGATTTTACGACAATTTTCGTTTTGATGTTACAATAAAAAGTATCGTAATAAGTGCTTCTGTGCGTGTCTATTTTCGTCTGTGAGGAGAAAGCCATCGCCACGCCGTATTTCATGTACGGAATTAAACATAAACCTTCGCGTGGGTGTTGTTTTACCAGTCTACGGTTGTGTTCCATTCGGTTTGTATTTCTACCGTTGAAATAATCTCTGCCAAGAGAATATTGGTGATTGTGAATTTTTGGCAGAACATTTTTGATGGAATTACGTATGCGTTATGAATTTTCCTTTATCTACCATAATAATAAGGCTTGAAGCTTTTTTTATTAGTAGTGAAACATGGAATATGTATTTGAGTGGGATAAAAAGGTAACAAAATGTTATTTTTGAATCAACAATGACCCATGATGAGCTTTTTTTTTCAATTTCTAACAAATTTTCAAATTGTAGCAACAAAAAAGCAAATCTCAAACAAAGTCTTCAATTTTATAAAAAAAATCTTTCGTTGAGAGCTTGTGAAAATGTTTTTATTATTGTACTGAGAATATTATAAAAGAAATTCCATCTTCCTGAGCTTTTTTAAGACTATGATGGCAGTAAAATTGATTCCTAGATTTGTACCTCAAACATTATGAGGAATTTTACATATCGTAAGCTTTGATGTGATTATCACGATATAATTTACATAGTCTGTAAAATTCTACTTTGATAAATGATAATTCTTCCACAGTAAAAAAAAATGTCAGAATTACAAGACGTTAAGCTAACATTTCTTTACCTTATCATCACACCGTTCAACAAAGAACGCTTCTTTATGATTATTTATAATTCTACTGCTTTCAAAATCATGCACAACATTTAATGTGGCTGTTGACTTACCCAAAATCATTTGACTAGCAGCAGTCAGCAGTTTCACATCGTTATTGGCATCCTGAGTTTCAAGTCTGACCGTAACGTTGAGAGGATCAAGGGTCTCATCACCAGCTCTTCCATGAAGAGTGACTAAGATTGCAGTTGTTTTCCCTGGCACTGCTACTTCTGGGGCCACCACTGAGAAGCCACTGTAAAGAAAATTAAAAATTTAGGAAGTGTCCTTGACCTATATTTATCATCTAATTATTTATTGATATCGAAGTCTTTAAAGTTAATGCGTACATTAAGTTGTTAAGACAAGTAATTGATAATATGTGAGAGAATATTATTGCTCTGCAAAAATATTGTCCATTCTTTTATCCGGAACAAATCTCTCGCGTAGAATCGACCGCAATCTGATTTTGACAACCGGCCAAATTCTCATCAACAAAAACGAAATAAAACTTCGTTCGTAACTGTACTCAGCCAACTAGGACCAGTAAGTTCCTATCAGCGTAAAAGTCAAACACTGAACAACATAGGTCAACAAAATTCAATTCTAAGTCGTAGGGAAATATTGAAAACTCCCCAAACCAGAGTCTGCAATGCGACAAATCGGTTGGACACGTTCGAATTATTGTATTTTCCTACGTGTGCACAGAATACAGAATTTTGTTTGACGAAACCGTTCGTGCTTCATCCTGTTTGAGTGCAAGAACGCGCCTACGACTGTTTGAGTTTCCTGATACTGTTTAGTTAGTTTTAAACTATGCACAGAGCTGTTCATTCATTACTGTTTGCGTAGTATTGTCTGCTTCGCTTTGCTTTGTTTGGTATTCGAACCGTACCAGTAATATCTTTATATAACTCCACAAATATTCTGCAAGATCTTTTTACATATCAAAGTACTCTTATTAATCCTCTTCACCTCTTTCCTGTTCCTCTTTTGAACGTTCAAAATTTCCGCAATATCTTGATTATAACATTTTTTATTTGCCACATCATATTTGATATACTCCATGAGATATAATGTTACGTCATAATAGAGGGAAACGAAGCACGCATAAATATGACGCGAAAAAGAAATGGTGTAATCTTTCGTGTCATTTTTTTATTTTCCTAGACGAATGGCTCCATAATGTCTAAACTTGATAAGGGTTACAGTCGATGTGTCGTGCACATCAGATGTCTTTGCTGTTAGGGACAAGATTTTGTTTATGTTTCTTACGTGGACAATAGAGTAGCCTGTACCTTTAGAAGGCTTTGATGTTTAGTAATGACATGTCGGCGAAATGTTAGGCGACGAGAACTTGACATTTTGTTCGTGTTTTATCTATAAAAATATTTTCAATTTATAACCTGTTATTTGATTCTTTTTGGGATAGTTCCAGTTTGATTTAAAGGCGTCTTTTGTTTTTTTTATAGCATAGTCATAAAACTGTCTTGAAAGTTTTATCAGACCTAGTCTCAACTAGTGATTTCACCCGTTTACTGAACGAACTAATTCCCCCACCCAATATAGTAGTACTTGTAACATAATATGTAGCCTATATATTCTTAATCTGATTCTGAGCTATATAATATTACTGCCAAGTTTCATCACAATCCGTTCATGCCATTTAGGTTTTAATAATAATATTAGTTTGATACTTCAATTAATTTTTGCGCTGTGTTTAAAGGTTAATCTCAAAAACCTACGTATGGCGTATTTAAATGTTAAACATATAACAACTGGACCGCATCAAATGACATCCAAAATTCAAGGAAACTTAGTTTGAATGGACTCCAGTGCGGATGAAACTTATTTCAGAACTAGTGTTCTGTGGTTTCCGGGACAAGTTGCTTGGTTTATTTGTGCACACGCTTTGCAGACGTGTGACGTTGGCTTTGAACAAAGCTTTATGATGGTCGTGTCCTGTTTTACTGGCTCAAATAAACGATTCCGTCGCTCCTTCTTTTAATTGGTATTTTCCTTTTAACTTGATTGCTTTTCGCGCACTTGATAATGGTGTCAATAAAATGCTGGAGATACTTTTTTAATTAGACTCTTAGAGCCTTACTACAAGAAAGTTAGACGTTTAACACGTGTTTAAAATAATTTTGAATATTTTTTTTAAACACGCGTCAATCGTATGTCTAATACTGAAGTAGGAACTTACTAAATAAAATGAAACCAGTAGGAGAATTAATTTATTGAAATAAAATTACGTCCTTCCACTAATCAACTGACACAATTCAGAAGCTTAGAAGAATGGCATAATTAACGAAACCTCGATGAAAATGTCAACAGGGTGTCCACAAATTCTTCTTAGGGATTCAAGTCACGTTTTCGTGCGAACGAAATTAATTACTTCCCGAAAGGTGTCCAGCTACGTCGTAATTAGTGAGGGCAACTGAAAATGGCGACATTATCAAAAAAAAAGTTAATAGGAAAATTGTGTTACCAACACCAAGTCAATATTTCAAAGGAACTGCGAATGGTGCAGAATTTTTATAGATATCTAGTTTACAAAAAAAAAGCGATCCACAAAAGTCTGGCATCGGGTACAAAAACACAGTATGTGGCGGCATGTACATACTTTTGGAAAGAATTCGAATAACAAAAGGCTCGCAAATGGACACTTGCCAACGCCCGCTCCGCTCAATCGATACGAATCGCTCCAGAAAAGATTGCTTCTCTCAGTTTCTCAGCTCCGTATAAGCTAGACGTAACAAAAGTGATAGCTTTTTAATGACCATTTTTATATTCGTAAATCTTAAACTTTAGTCTCGTGAATTTTTATTCTTTTGAAATTTTACTTTGATCAGAGTTATTTCAAGTTTTTGGGCTCCGTTTTTAGTGCAAAGATTTGTCAGAATTTGTACTAACAAACTGTGAAATGTGTTTGATGGGTATTCGTGCAAAACAAAGTGATAAATGCCTTGTAGAGTATTTTGTCAGTTCGGACGACCTACGAAGTCTTAAATAGAAGACGATAATGTTTGGATTTTATTCAAAACATTTGGGGAGCATTTTGGCCAAGAATAGTTGGCGCACTGTTATGGGACATTATGGTTACTTAGCATAAATATTACCTTTCATTTATTTTAATATTCAGTTCTCTGGACTTGTCTATCGTAAATTTGAAAAAGGATTTACATTTTTGCTGGCTTGGGTCGAGTCTTGACACGAGGTCAATTGATTCAAGGCCTATCGTCACTATTCCTAAAGCCTGACTTTGAATAATTATTTTCTTGGGGTGTCTAATATCGTTCAATTTCGGGTGTTCAGTAGACTTTTGTTAAAATTAAATTAGGTTACGTATTTGGTGTGTACCTAGTATTATTATAGGGAATGTTATTTTTTACCTAATGATCATCGTAGATGTTAGGCCTTAGAGTTCTATGTATTGTGTCTAACTGGGTACGTGCCATTTATATTCTTCACTGCCTGTAGTACATGACAGCACATGTACATATATATTCCAAATGCCAAACCCTATAATATTTTTTTTTTCAACAAAAACAAACCTTCCATAAGTCCAACAGAAAAGTGGTCGGCGATCGTGACTTCATTGTTGGCAGCCGATACTTGATGCGGGTTAAAACGTACCCACAAATAAATAGCAACGATAATGCTACATACGTGATATCCGAATCGAAGGAAAAATCCTTCTGTCAAGGATATTTAAAGCTTTCTGGGTGTTTATGAAGAGGGTTCGCCCATTTCGGGTCTGTTTAAATGTATGTGAGAAGGTTTCGAGGGAACCTTTCATAATATATTATGGGAAAAGTTTTATTGTTTGACTTTTCTAAGGTCCGATTTATTGGTCAGTTTCTTGTTAATGTACATACGTATATTGAATTATTGATGTCTCCCTCGTTCATTGGTCAATTGTTTGCCTAAAATTGAAGTAACAAAGTTTGTTTTGGGATAAACATTACCTCCGGGCTCATTCTAACTAAACCTTTAGGATAAAATCCTTTATAAAGTGAAGGGCGGTTAACATTGCTAACATTATATGCACAGGGCAGACCATATTGCTTACAGAGCAGATCGCCGATGGGGTCGAAATGTGCTAGAGTGGAGACCACGGACTAGCAATCACAGCGTATGACGTCCACCAACAAGATGGACAGAGGACCTTATAAAGGTCGCTGGAAGACGCTGTGAAGACGGTATGTGTGGAAATCTAAAGGGAAATCAAAGGGGAGGCCTATGTTCAGCAGTGGACGTCCTATGGCTGAGTCGAGTCCTATGATGATGATGATATACACAGAAAGCCATAAAGCCAAAGATATACCGGATTTTAAAATATACCCACCGTAGACCTGTAGACCAACATGTATAATACTAATGTAATACATACTTTATTGCAGTCAAAACTGTAATTCAATAACTACATTAAAGTTGAACCCTACAAGAAGTGTTAAACTATTCCTTTACTTAGTTGCTCTGTATCAAGTAAATAGTATTCAGCATTCACTTAGACTAGGAGTCGATCTCACAATTGAAAAGAAAAATAAATATCGAGAAAAACAATTTAGAGTTCATGAGTTCCATCACCATCTTTTTTTTTAAATAAAAAAACCTTTTTAAATCAACGTGATTTTTTTCTCGAATTCGCAATCTCCGATTTTAATTGGTTTCGCGATGTCCCGGCATTTATTTGTTCCGTTGTATCGTTTTTCATGTGAAAGTTCAAGCCGATGTTTTTACAGCAATTAAGATATTTAAATTCTATCCATGAAATTGAATTATTGAAAATTACGTCATAATGGTGTTCAGAATACTTTTGTAGCGTCCCGTATATTTTTTTGGCTTCGACTTATCTTTGGGTTAATGCCAAGATAAGCTTTGCTTCTTTTGCGTTAACAAGACAATTTTATTATTTCTATTGTTTAAATGATAAGAAATGTAAGCCGTCCTTTACTAATAATGGCGTCCAGACTGATGGCCGGCCATGGCGGCCGTTCTCTCTAAGATAAGCCAGCTACGCAGTACATATTATAGCGTACAGGTTTTTGCACAGACACCGGCGCACTCTCTATCCCCTCACTCTCATAGTCCAATGGGACGTCAATCCGAAACGACCGGAGTGAGATCGGCGTAGGACCGACATTTACGTGTTCTCCGATGCACGGGTGTATCAATCAGCATATTCCAAACTACGGGTTACTTTCTAAAAGTCTCTTAAAACCAACAAAGCAATTTTGGCCCGACCCAGGAAACCAAGACCCCGTGCACAGCAGTCGCGACTGCTAGATTAATGAGGCATTCCTGTACTATAGTGTTACCAGCCTTGCCTTATAACAATTCACTAACACCAGCGTCGAATAAACCAGTATGATTTGTTACTCTAATAAGAAACATTTTTTCATCTTATTTCGGTCCGCGACTTCATAATAAGAAACAACAGCTGTCATCCGATTATTATCAAACCTACCGTACAATATTTGGTAGCATTATTAGAAATATTAAGCTCTGTACCCACTACACTGTCATGCCCTTTTGAGATTCCAGACAGACTCGTAAGTATGTTAATGGTGACATTAATACAAGGTCTTTTGAATGTAAATTATTAAAGAAAATTGATTTCGTGTTAAGATATCAAATTTCGTTGCCATTACCATTTAGATAGTATATCGATGTCATATTTAAATGTAGAGCTGTATAGCTTGAGAAGCTGTCATTATCAATAACCAGACACAGTCCTCTTCTCATACATAAGAGGAAAGAGCGTTAATGACCACGCTTGCTCAATGCGGATTCGCAATTTCAGATTTAAAGTTTAGAATTTCTCAAGGTTTCCTTTGCTTTTATTCAGTTATTGGTGTCCAATATATACTTATAAATTTATATAATTGCAGCTTCATTTATAATCCACAAGGCCACCACGACTTAAGCAAAAAATATGTGTGTACGTCATATCACGTATACTCGTAATATGAATAATCCCCACACACATTTTTACCATCAAATTTTAATGTTTTTTTATTTAGATATTTTCTCAAAATATCGCACTACACTAATCCACTCACACTCAGTGAGGTCGAACCTTAATATTCTTTACACAAAGGGTAAAAACACGTGATGCCAACATCTGGTTTTGTACCCTCGATATTTGCTGATTGAACTGCTCTCCGACGTAGGCACAACGATTTTTCGCCGAATACATTAATAGTGTTTGATAACAAAATGTATGTACGTCTGTACCGAATTAAGAATTTTGCAGATGTTTTTGTTATTTTATGGGGTTTTTAATCGTTCTTTTTTTTAATTAATATAGTTTTACACAATACTGAATTTAAAGAATACTGTTTGATGGTTTGTTGGATGTAATGCTTCATGTGTGTTCATCATACTACAAAAAAGTTAAACAGACATTAGACACGTGTTTAAAGAAAAAATTGAAACACGTGTCGAACGTCTATCAAACTTTGTTGCTGTAAAGCCTTGTATGTTTAAGTCCATAAATACACTACTCAGACATCAATTTAATTATTATCTTAGTAGTCTATTGTACAACCGTGTCGTATTTTACAAAATCTGTAGTTAAAATGTCTCAAAACTTTTTTAATTCTCCTCTCAAAAGATGTACCAGATACTAATCACCCTCATAAATCGCTACAGCCGTCCCCTAAACGCAAATGACGAAACTTTTCTTTTTTGTAAAATCATTAAGGTCGCAAGTTTGTTCCGCCATAGATTTTGTGTAGGTTGTGACTGAAAGCCCCCGGCTCATTACGCTCTGATAAATAATTCATGCGCTCGCGCCTCCGTGCTCCAAGCCTAGTGACCTGGAGGCTTTACATCGAGGGTCTATTGAACGTCTTTAGTGCATAATGTTAGGTTGTGTTTTGTTTATTGAAATGTGGCAGTGTTGATGCTGTTTTGTTTAATGGGAATTTTATTTGTTGATTACCGAAAGCTTGAAGTAGAATAAGAAAGTTTATTTGCGAAATAAATGATGCACAAATATAAAAAAAAACTTTTTAAACATGATGAAGTATAATTTGAATACTTTGTAAACTAAAATTGTGATTTCGAATTTGTTAAATTCAGTTCATTAAGGTATTTTTGAAATGAAGAGAAAACTGTTATGATGAGATGAATAATATGATTTTTGTAACTTAAGCTTTTTATTCATTTGTTGGCCTTAGAAATCAGCTGGCTTAGCATCTCGATTCTATATCTATTCTATCAAGAAAAGACAAAGCTCTTTCTGTCAATGTCAACATGTCTTCTGCCCGAGCATGGCGCGACCTGTCAACTCGCATATAACCACTTGTAGACTTAAGTCGATCGAAGAAAATAAAAAAATCTTCAAAATATGTCAAAAGAAATCTTACGTCAATCTATCACTTTTCTGTCATTACGTCCATTCTCCGGTAAACAAAACTTGTTTCTACGGTTGCCATGCTAAGCCTACTGGAGGGTTTATGTCGAAAGACCATTGAAGGTGTCTTTTAGAGCTAATGATTAGACGGGTAAAAGTTTGTTAAAAGTTCCAGTATTGATTTTTTTATGAGATAGGATTATTGAGGGTTTGCAAGACTTCAGATCAATGATTAGAATAAGAAGTTGAATTGATTTGTAAATAGAAATTGTGACTGGACCCCATTTCGTTAAGGTCATTGCGTTATCTGCATGATATAGTAAAATTTAAAAAATATTTTAAGTATTTAAAATTGAAATAAAAAATTAGGTATCGTGAAAGTAAAATCTCAAATGAAAAGCTTGCTCGCAAAGAAAACCACAACTTGAAAATTTTCAGGCTTAAATATACACCAATTTATTTCCACCAAGTTTACTGAGCTGACCTAAGGTCATGCCCTAATCTTGACCTCTAGTGTAAATAAAACTTCGTCTATATCAAGGGCGAAGTTCTGTAAATGCGAACTGAATAAAATATTCACTGGAATTTTAAATAACGAGCTACGTACGATTTGGAAGCGAAACGAAAATAGGTTAAGTTGAGTGTTCGAGTATTTTGAAGCCCATTTTTTGAGAAGTTGAGAATAAAATGCGTTTGAGGTTGTTTTCCGTGAATATTATGAACCAGTTAAACTTCACTAACTATGTATTTTCCCAATGAATTTTGAACCTATGCGTCAGCGATAAAGTTGAAGATCTATTAAGGAAATTTGACAGATTTTAGTAGCTTGATAGCGTAGCGTCTGCATAAGATGAACAAAGATAAATTATAAACCCAAACTCAATATCAGTTGTTCAAGAACTTGGCTGTGAATCAGCAGCCAAAACAACCCACCATTTACCCTGTATGTGTGTAAAGAGTTTATAATACAGATTTTTTACTGTTTACTAGCTTTGCTCCGCGGTTTGCTCGCGTCTTTTGAGAACTACTTCGCAAGCCCGTACAAAAACTATAGCCGATAGCTTTCCTCAATAAATTTTCTATCTAGCACTGAAAGATTTTACTAATCCCGCGTTCAACCAACGATTCATATAAATGAACTCTTCAACATTATTATATAAGCGGGCTATGACAACAGCTGAACACCACTAACATATTTCCCGTAGGAACAATTCCGCGCACCGGGATAAAAAGTAGCCTATAGTCTTTCTCGATAAATGGGCTATTTAAGACTAAAATAATTTTTCAAATCAGACCAGTAGTTCCTGAGATTAAAAATGATTCAACCAAACAAACAAACCAACGTCTGCTTTATAATATTAGTATAGGTATTTTGTCTTTAAAACATTCATAGTAAGTGAGTTTTCAAAAAAAAACTAATTTTTCATTGCTGTTTGTGATTAAAGTTACAGGGTCTTTCGATACGTAACTGCATTTGTAACGGAGATCCCCGGGCCTTATATTCGACCACCCTCCTTTCACATAAAAACTATTTACTCTAACCTGTCTTTACATTGCTTTACCTCCTGACCTAAGCACACCAATATAGGTAGAGAAACAGTATCAGGTTTGGTCAATCCCTACATTTCCATACGATTTGCATCTAGTTTCCTTCGAGCTACTATTGGCTTCTGTTGGCTACTGACTCTCGAAACAAGACAATGATACCTAATGTAAATGAAGATGCCTTTATTATCATATAATAAAAGGTATGTTTAAACAAATTCTTCTCAACCACGATAGCTACAAAAAGTGCTGATTTATCAGCCTTACTAATTTGTAAAATGACTTTGACTTTGAACATACATCGTCAGAATAAATACAGGTAAATCCACAGATAACATCTAGTAGGCACATATAAGAACATAAAATTATTTTTTTTATTTGAAAAGAACACGATTTTTTCTATACTGATATAATAGAAATCACGAAATCAAACACATTAATAATCTATAAAGTATAAGTTCTGATCGGATATTACATAAAGTAGAAAAATAAATGAACAAGGAAAACGCTGTTTTACTTGTATTTACTCAAACATATTTACTTACGTAGCTCTGCCGAGCGTATTCATATGATGAAGCTAGAACGTGTCTCAGTATACCATAATAACACAAAGATAAAAGTGCCGTTCAACGCAAATATTAATGCACGAGTGATCATCAATAAGGATATTAGAGTAACTGCGTTGTTTAAGTACAGACGCCAGCACCTCAAGGTACTACAATCTGTCAAATTTCTTTAATGGACTTTCAACTTTATCGCTGAAGCTTATGGTTGAAAGTTGATTGGGAAAATTGACCTGCTGGCGTCTGTACATCGCCAACATCATCTGCCTAGCCTTTTCCCAAGCTATGTTGGAGTCAGCTTCCAGTCTAACCAGATGCAGTTGAGTTGCAGTGTTTTATATAGAGCGATTGTCTATCTAACCTCAACTATCCATTTACTTGGGCAACCCGATAGTCGTTTGGTAAGATTTTTTGTCACACTTTCTGGCTGCTGACCTACCCATAACGACTGCCAAAGATGCCGGGACCCACGAAACGAATGTGCCTTCAAAAACAGAGGAACTCATCATGACATGATGGTCACCCATCCAAGGACCGACCACGCCAAGCGTTGCTTATCTAACTTACCTTGTACTCGATCGACCCGTGTGGCTATTACTTAGCCACAAGCTCCCCTAATATAAGTAAGTATATCACCTACGAACTAGATAATGTTCCTAACTAATTAGATGTTCATACATTCTGACAGTTTATTAGCTCGTAGAAGGCATCTGTTTGTTTTAATACAATAGGATTTATCTGACATTAATAAGAATAAATTGGAGAGAACGTGAAATAGGCTAACAATTTATGGGTGTAGCGAGAATGTACGTACTATTGAGAATTCTTTGTTTTTTTTTTTTATAATAATTTTTTTTGGTCATTCGTTTAAAATAATTACAAAACAAGCATAGTCAGAATTAGTTAATTAAATTAAGCAAAAAGTTCTGACGTCATTTAAATATCGCTCTGTTTCTCCATGCTCTTTACTAACACTTTTTGTTACTAAATCAGACAGCTCGCTTTCTTTGCCAATGTAAAGTATATCTACAGAAAAAATAATAAAGCCCATATTAGAATAATGTTTTTTTTGCCAGGCGGGGGCGGAGTATGATATGTGTGCTATGACCTTTATTCATACAGATTCAATTACCATTTAGCTACAGAAAATACTTGCGTATGTATCAACCGACACAAAAATGGCACAAAAAATATTAAACGGCGAAAAAAAGGTCCACATATCCCCTAAAATGGTATCGCTTAACCGAGCATCGCCTAACATCAAAGCTCAATCCCTCCACATAACCGTAGCGAAACTTCCAGAAGGATTGTCGTTAACAATAAAAAAACTTATAGGGACTTTGGGAAATCCCCTTTCGCCCCTTTTACGGAGTTGCAAAGTTGCTTCAATTAAATAGATGACTTTCGAAAATAAATCGAGTTTTCTGAGCCGCCGCCGAAGTGACGTCAAGTAGTTGATTTTATTAGCGCGAGAAGAAAATGATTAATTGATTTTCTGTGTCGGGGCGTACGGTGGAGTGACAAACAGAATTTAAACAGGCTGATGGAAGTGTTGTAGCTACTGTTTTGAATATTTGAGAACTATTTTACACAACCTCTTTTGTTGGTAGGTAGATCCGATTAAACACCGTGATTTTATTTCCTAAAGTTAGTAAGAATGTTCCCTGTTTATATTACTTAAGTGAATTAACAAATACATATTGAGTATGTTAATGCGTGGTTTGTTTTTTTTCCTAAATGTAGGGAACTCGACGCTATGTGACAGCTGCACTGGTCGATCGTTCATAAAGTTGAGCAACGCTAGGCGCGGTCGTTCCTTGGATGGGTGACCATATTATCATAAGTTCTTCCATGTTTAGAAAGGCATGCTACATTGGTTGGTCAAGGCTGTCATTACAACAATGTTTTTAGTCGTTGGGGTAGTCAGAGGCCAGAAAGTCTGACAACCAGTATAACCGAGGGGTTTCGGATTGCCCAGGTAAATGGGTTGAGGAGGTTAGATAGGCAATCGCTCCACGTAAAACACTGATACTCAGTTAGATACAGTTAGCCTAGAAGCAGACCCAAACATAGTTGGGAAAAGTCTAGACAAATGACATTCGTTGCTTTACCTTCAAGTCATATTTGCGAGAACCATAAAAAATATATATTTAAATGTAATATCAGAATAAAATATTTCATCAAAGTTTCGTTATTGTACGACAAATAGCTTCTTGTAATTGTAACTTAAATAAGTCGTCAAGTTAGAAGAAAATTACAAACTTTCAAGTAATAAAAGGTCTAATATTAATTCTAACTAAAATATAAAGGCTTTACTAAAACTTGAACTATGAGATGAATATTAATAAATTATTTATTATCAACTATCTTTAAGATCATATTTTGTAAAAGCTTTCTGTAATAAATACGAAAGGAAAATTTATTTGTATGTTTACTGAAAACGGTAGATACAGTGTGAAATTGAGATAAAATATTTTCTTAATTGGTGTTAGTGAGATTTGGTATTAGATCCTGCTTGTGTTAGTTGTTGTAGGAAGAATTTGAAACTAAGAAACTTCTAGTACTGTCTAAGTGTGCATGCGTTTGAACTTATCGAGAACGAATTCTATCCCAAATATTAAAATTATTTTATGGAGAACGACAGAATGCTTTACGTCTGCAATTCTATGATGCAGTTTACAGTAATGTAGCAACAACAGAACATTGTCTTTAATAAAAACACAACGTCATCTATTTATGATGGAGCTCGAGGCTCGTAATAGCCCCACGGTTCGATCGATCTTAGAAAAATTGCCTGAATTTTATTTTTGAAAAAAGCATTTTTTTCGAAAATATAATTCCATTATTTGTTCATTGCTAAGCTTGAGATACCTAATATTTTATATTGTTTGATTTCATAAGAAGAGTCTGTCAGCGTTCTTAGTGAAATCATTTGTCAATCAAACAAATTCTGCTGAGGATTATTTTAAGCATATTAGGGGGAAAAAATATAAATAAATTTAAAGAGAGAATCGGAGTTTTGCTTCATTAATATTTTTCTTTCTCAGGTCATTCGTACTTTGCCAGGCGGGATTGTTCGCAAGAGCTACCGCGGCTCTGACACACAACGACCCCCAGAAGGAACAAAAGTGGGTTTTAGTCAGTAAAAGTCTGACACTCCCTCCAGCTGCACCCTCGGCGGGAGGGTTTTGAGGGTTTGATGATTTTACACGTTTAGCTCTTATTGTACTAGGGCGGCTGTAACTGTTACGAACAATCCCATAACCCTAGATTTACTATAAAAAAAGTGTGAATTTACTGAATCTATTTTAGTTGTATTTTTAAAATCTTGAATGTACCTACGTTTTGTAAAAATTTTCGCCATCTACATAATACTGCAAACTGTATTTATAGATATAATAGTGGCATTTTCTAAACATTTGTTATTTAAATCTAACAAAATGATGTAATTGATATTTGGTAATGCTCTTTAACTACATAGTTAACTAAATTAAACCACATTCAAATCAGGTTCTTCAACCGATCCTAAAATAGATTAAAAGCCATTAACACTCGCACAATAATCCACCCCCTAAGCCAATTCCAAGGTTTAGGGGAAGAACGCAAATCTCAAGCGTCATGATATTATTCATTTACTTCCACGTTTTAACGAACACCTTATTTATTACTGGTTCGTTTTAATTACGTTGTTACTGCTCAGTAATAATAGAAAAAAAATATTTATCAATTCTTAGAGTATATTTTTTTTACAAACTAAACTAGCTTTTGCCAGTGGTTTCACCCGCTTCCTGAGGTAATAAAAAATAAGAAAGCAGCATAATTATATGCTACATATTCTTATGTCTAAGTCACTGCCATTAAAATCCGTTCTGCCGTTTGGGTGCGAAGCGGCACACACACTCACAAGCTTTTCTCCTTTATATGTATATAATATTTGTGTGATGTGATAGTGCGATTTCCATTGAGGTTTCACCGACGTCCGAAGGGAACTAACTACTTCTGGCAATAACCGAATAAAAATAATGTGCATGTAATTCTGATGTTTACGTTTAATTTCGTAGATTTTGCGTGGATAGAAACAAAATTCCAAACATCCAGAATTTAACCTTAATAGTAATTAGCACGATTTGAGTTGGATACATACACTTATGTATGTATTGTAACATTTAAATACAACAATATTTAAAAATAAAGAAAGATCAAATTAAAGAACCCTTAACTCTTAAAAGTCAACTTAATCGTAAAATAAATAAATATACGTAACTTAATTCCCTGAATCGTAGCCCGTGAACAATTAATTACCAGTTCAAATTAACACTAGTTAAATTAATTAAAAGCATTAAAATGCTGACCCCGTGTTTTGTATTATTTGCATGAAACCAAAAATGCTGTCATATGAAACGATAACGAGGAGTTTCGACATTGTATTCTTGAACAGCTTTGATTGGATCAAATTGAACAATTAGCGCGACAAATAAATGTGTTTTTATTTTTTTGTCATGCCCAGTATTGACAACATCAGCAGTTATTATTCACTAAGGGTTGAACTACATCTAGCAGCACGGAATCGCCTTTTTCCGTCGCCCTTTCTCTTACTGTCGCTTAGAACTGCCATTTGCTAGACCGAGACAGAAAGCATAATGCGATAGCACGCGGCGGAATCCTCGAGGCGATCGGCTTCACGGCCAAATGCAATGGTCGGCAGGGAGACTCCGGCACTCTGAAGCGCGCGATAGCATGCTAACGCATCCTTTCATCGCCGATCACTTGCTATCGCCTATCACTTGCTACGCGTGCGATCGCCTTTTTTCGCATACGGCAGCATACTGCAGCACGTGGTAGCACAGACGGAACAAATGCGATTCCGTGCTGCCAGATGTAGTTCAACCCTTACCATGCCCGGCGGGTTTAACTGCGTTCCTAGAAATCTATTTCCCGCGCTTTATCGTGCATCTAGCTAGGCAAAGTAGTGTATAAAATATGTTATTGTATAACACCAAAATCAACACATCAAAACTGTCACGTTCAAAATAATTGGTATGATTTTTGACATCAACACTGTTTTATACTTTACTAGTCTAGTTTCTTTTTCTCTCAGTATGATATAATTACTATTTATTTTTTTATTCTATTAACTAGCGGTCGCCCGCGGCTCCGCCCGCGTGGATGTCGGTTTTCGCGACAAAAAGTAGTCTATGTGTTGTTCTGATATATAACCTATAGAGGACCCCCGCGGCTACGCCAGTGTGGATGTCGATTACCGCTACCAAAGCCTAACTTTTGTCGGGATGAGAAGCTCGCGCTCGGACCTCCCGCCTTAATATACCTACCGACCGATTTTATGTATAAGTTTGGTATTTCTACACCGATTTCTATGATAGAATATGTTATAATGTTATCTTTTGTTAATTAGGCATGAGCGAGAATATTATAAACATAAGAGTAAACAAATCAATAACAAATAATCAGAAAGCTCCGAACTGGTAAACTATCGGGAGTTATACATGTTATTGTGAGTCAACCATTAAAGATAGACATATGCTGTTGTGGAATTTTTTTTAGATAATTTTATGTAGAACATTTCCGTCATACATGATTTCTATGTAGCTTTAACCATTAAGGCTGCACACGCGACGAAAGCTTAAAAAATGGTGTAACTTCTCCCGTTTTCCCAACATTTTCCTTCACTGCTCTGCTCCTTTTGATATTAGCGTGATGAAAAGTATCCTATAACCTGCCCAGGAGTATGAAGAATAATTGTACCAAGTTTCATTAAAATCCGTCCAGTAGTTTTTGTTCCTATTAATAACATACAGACAGACAGACAGACAGACAGACAAAAATTTTACTGATTGCATTTTTGGCATCAGTATCGATCACTGATCACCCCCTGATAGTTATTTTGAAAATATATTCAATGTACAGAATTGACCTCTCTACAGATTTATTATAAGTATAGATTAACATTCTATACTAATATTAAAAAGCTGTAGAATTAATTTCTTTGTTTACTTGAACCCGATAATCTCAGAAACTATTAAACCGATTTGAAAAATCTTGCAGCATGAGTTAGATAGCCAATTTATCGATAAATAATTTACTTTTTATTTGGAGACGCAGGTGAAACCGTTGACGGAAGCTAGTAAAGAAACATAATTTAGTTTTAATCATTTTAAATATACTTTTATCTTATTTTATCCCCGTTTATCTCTCAAATCTGGTTTCTGCTACGTTTCTCCAGCAATTTGGTCGGCCATTAGAAGCTACCTGCGTACTAACCAACCAAGTTTGAAAGTCATTAATGGGATGACTTTACAAAATAAAATGAGGCCCTCTAGAGACCTCATTGTTGCAAGTCGTTATACAAGCCTTATAAAAAATGATTATCTTCAAACTTTCTTAACGGCAAGTATTATTAGAAAGACATTATGCAATGATGCTGGAGATTTTCAATTCGGGCTGTAAAAAACTTTTTTAATATTTCTTTATTTATTTTTTCAATTTTAGTAAATACCATATTCACGCTATTGTAATTTAAATATCAGCACAAAAACCCTACGTAAATGTGATCCCTCGTCGTCGTCGTGAGGCGAAGTAAGTCGTGGTGGCCTAGCGGTTAAAGTACCAGCCTTTCGAGTATGAGGGTGCGGGTTCGATTCCAGGTCAGGCAAGGACCAATGCAACTTTTCTAAGTTATACGTACTTTCTAAGTTTATCTTGGACACCAATGACTGATTAAAGGTGAAGGAAAACATCTCGAGGAAATCTACGCTATGAAGTTTGAAATCACCAACCCGCAATGAGCAAGCGTGGTGATTAAAGCTCAATCGAGCCGAGAAAGCCGAGCAGTGGGACACTAAAAAGGCTGTGGTAATGATGATGACAATGAAACGCGATCCCTAACTTAACAAAAAAAAAAAAAACAAAAGTATATTTTAAAATTTGTAATAATTGCTACGCGAATACACCGCTCAAACTACGCCGTCAGCTAAGCGGAACAGTTACAGCGTAGCAATAAAATATTTTGTAACAACCTGTAAATGCTTTTTTTAACAACGACAGGTATTGGCAGTAACGAGAAAAATAAATATAGTACAGTAATAAACTGGTACAGTTGAGTTCGCGAACAAAAACTGAACGTGCCGAAAACTGTGATATTTGCTACGAAAGCGTAGGCGGTATCGGCTACGCCGCCGGTTACGTAACAGCACGCTACAGCAGCTTTTGTCATTGTGGAATATTTTAAAACGACTTTTATGGACGTCGATATATTTTTAACAAGCTGTACCTATGTACTTTCATTTTTGAGAACCATTATCTTTCAGCGTGCAACTATGTTAGGGTCGCTTTCCAGTCTAACTAGATACAGCTGAGTACCAGTGTTTATATGAAGCGACAGGCTATAATCAGACTCTCTGACTTATACTACCAGTAACGACTGCCAAGCATGTAAACATAATAGCCGGGATCCACTAATTTAACGTGTCTTGCGAAACACCGAGGAATTTGTCATGAAAAGTCAGTCACCCATCCATGGACTGACCGGAGCAAGCGTTGCTTAACCTTAGCATCGATTGACCCGTGCAGCTGTTTATTCGCTTGCCCACATTCATGGAAAATTATTTTCTTTATCAACGCACACAAGTAAAGAAAACCCCAATTATAACTACTGACACAAATCTCAGTAAACCCACGAAAGTGTAAATGACACTCCACTAAAAAAATACACAAAACAGTCCCCATTAACCCAGTGTCCCACAGCCTAAACACTCGAGTTAACAGGTGCAGTATTTACTACTCACGTGACGCTTGACACGTTTTCACTTTCCTCTTTCACCCTTCCCCCTTTCACCCTTCCCCCGTCCCCCTTTCACCTTTCCCCCAACCGGCCGACTTGGGTGAAAGTTGGTTTCAGTTTTTTTAATTCAAAAACAGAACTCTTTTTACGTAAGGTCTAGTGACCCTTTTGTATAAATATATGTTTTTTTTTTTTAATTTGAATGTCGCAATGAAAGTGAGAACCGTTTTCACACGAAACTTTTCAGTGATGTTTTTGTAAACGTTGTTTTTAAAAGTACTTTTTGCGTGCGGTTTTCTTTAACGAGCGACAACGAGTAATTTCTGTAGTTTATTGAAGTTGCTGTGTGGAGTTCAAATCGTTCAGTATTTTTTCTTTCAACAACTTTGAATTCCATTTTTAAACTGTATGTTTTTTTTGTAGTCTGATGAATGGACAACAAAGAATTGAATGTTCGCTTTGACTGAACTAAACTTTTGAACGGCAATATTTTTTTACTTTGGTAGTACACTATTGTTAAAGCCTGTTCAAAAGGGAATATGACATTTGAGGATCTAAAAATGAAAATTTGTCTCGGAGTTTAAGTGCTCTTGCTCTTCTTAAGTAATTGAGAAATTAATCTCAATTAATTGAATCGTGTCCAACAAATTACCTACGATTATTATAAGTTTTATATTTATTTCTCATTTACAGATCAAGGAACTAGCCGTTACGTAGAAAACCACTTTAAGTGCTCAAAAATGTAAAAACGCCAGCACATCAAGCTACCTCAAAACTGTTTCCTACCTCAAAAAAAATCCCAATTAACTTTGAACCGTATGCTTCAGCGATAATGTTGAGGAAAGTTAAGAAAATTTGACAGATTGTTGTAGCTTGATGTGCTGGCGTGTTATAAAAAATAGTACTCACGTAGTGCACTTCCCGGCGCTGGCGACTGCTAGCTGCAGCGCCAACAGTGCCACATAGACCGCCATATTGTGGAGTCAGCGCATTTCCTTCAGGCCCGGATATTGCCCGCTTCTATGCAGATCTGCAACAAAATGTTCGATCTCGAATAAATGTGGGCTATTGAATAGTTTCTGTTTAGCGTAAGGAAATAACTTCTGAGTAACACTTTATCATAAAAAAAAATTGCAAAAATAACGTTAGCTAGTCCCACTCTAAGCAGAGCTTGTACTATGGGAACTAAACAAACGTTTACTTTTGTAAAGAAATACATATTATAACGTAGAAACATCTAGACTGAATCAAACTACCGTGTTCATGCACATAAATGCTTGATTTATGCGGGAATCGAATCCTCGACCAACCCGGTGTGTCAAGCAGATCCACTTACATCCACTCTATCTGATCGTCAATATACTCGTACTAAAAACTACAGGATGATTTTGAATTTTTTAAAAGTCATCAATGTCAAAAGTAACCATTAGGCAACCAGCAGGTGATTCTATGTCTATTCCATCAAGAAAAGACAAAGCTCTTTCTGTCAATGCTCGAGCATGGCGCCACCATAGATAAAAATAGACCTCTCAACTCGCATATAATCACTTGTAGACTTATGTCGATCGAAGAAAAGAAAAAAATCTTTTCTACGTGTCAAAAGAAATCTTACGTCAATCTGTCATTATGTCCATTCTCCGGTAGACAAAACTTGTTTCTACGGTTGCCATGCTAAGCCTCTGTGCTTACACAAACTTTATTTTACTAAACCATTATGTAACTCAATCTTCAATTCGAAACCTTACTACTAAAACAAACACCAAATTCATAAATAGAACCACAAAGCCCCTATACCCCAGTTTATAACTTATTTAGGAGTGATCTCAACATAACATAGATTTAGTAAAGAGGTTTCGATTACCCCTTTCATTCTAGTAGCAGTTAAACAAAGCCTTATTTATGATACATAAAACCGTTTTACAACTCTCCTTCAATCCCGCTGACCTAATACTACAGAATAGTCGCTTAAGGTTCTTCAGACTATCATGCGCTGTCGCAGCGACAATTTATATTGATCGCGTGACCTCTTGGGATTGGATGAAATGTTTACTGTGAGTAGGTGCCAGTTTAAAAAGTTTAGCTTAAAAGGGTCGCTGCGGTTAGAGGGAGGTTGCCCATTATTTGCTATGGTTATGAGGGTCATTTGGGAGAAATTGTAGTGGTTCAAGTTTATCCATTTGCAGATTATGCAGTTCAATATTTTACAAAGTAAATAAGAACGTTTCAAAAATCAAGTGCATTATTTTACTTATTTCTTTGACCTTTATATAATCCCAAACGCTGATAGCTTAAATCCAACACTTGAAAGCAATTCAAATACGATACAATATAAAGGTGTATTTGAATTTATAAGAAATTTTAAGTCATCTGCAGTCCATTGTCAAGCAAAGTAAATTTCACAAATCCAACAATTGCAGCTGCAGGCTTAGCATGGCAACCGTAGAAACAAGTTTTGTCTACCGGATATTGGATATAATGACAGAAAAGTGACAGATTGACGTAAGGTTTCTTTTGACATTTTTTGAAGTAATTTTTCTTTTCTTCGATTGACATAAGGCTACAAGTAATTATATGCGAGTTGACAGGTCGCGCCATGCTCGGAAAGAAGACATGTTGACATTGACAGAAAGAGCTTTGTCTTTTCTTGACAGAATAGATATAAAATGCCATGCTAGGCCTGCTGCACTCCATTCGTGTGGTCATACCTTAACAATTGAGTGAACTCACATTATTTCGCGACGTGGACCAAAACGTGACAAGAGTGTTGAATTTGCTGTGAAGGGGACTAACAGACCGCCATACATAATAATATATGTATATATATTTACTTTGAGATATTTCTGAAGTAATATTCTTAATGATGATGATAGACAAAGGTCGATGTTCTGAATATAAAAGAACTTAGTAATTGCCAGAAAGGTTAATGACTTAGATCAAAAGAAAATGGAAAATAATTGAATGATACGAGAAATTCTTCGTACCTAATTACTTTGGCAAAATCATTTTGTGTTTTTGAGAGAGAAAATAGGCACTTGAGATGTAAGAATCTATCAATACTTGTATAATAGAGAAAAATATCTGATATTAAATTCGTATGAATAGGTAGGCAAAATCTGATTATAATTAAGTTTGGTTTTTTTTTTTCTTGTATAGCGTCATTACATCTTGTACCATCGCAACACATGGGTGCTGTGTCAGGGACAAAACGTGTTTTGCCAGTAGTAAAAAAAAATATCGGCTTATCATACATTGTCAGAACCTCGTGGCTAAGTATCACCCGTATGGGGCGATCGATCACAAGGTGAGGCCACATTTGACGACTTTTTTGTCTGTTCGTCATGACATGTTTCAGAAAGAATAAATTTGTGGATTCCAGCTGTAATTTATGCATCTTTAGTACATCACTGGTAATCAGAAGTCTTAGGAGTATCGGATTGAGGAGATCAGCTAGGCTAACGCTCCTTGTAAAACACTGGTATCTACTCAGTTTAGAAAAATGCTAGGCAGATGATGATATTATTTGTCTATGAACATAATCACACACTTCAGCAACGTAGCGTTCCTTCCCAGTCCCTGAAGGGACACTGATGTTTGAAGATATACCTCATTTAATAGATAAAAGTACGTAATATCTATACATATAAATCCCTATTACCCTTGGTCACGGTATCACGTGTGAACGGCTGGAACGATATAAAAAAAAATCGTATATATATTTCGTATGTATATAATAGTCGGAGAAAGGACTCCTTCGGCAGTTAGAAACGCAGAGAATAGCCATTTAAGAATAAAATGAACGTTTCAAATACATTCGTTTCACGCAAATGTACCTATTTCTTTATCATAAAACGCGACTAAATGAGATAGAACTTAAACAAGGTGTGAATTATAACGACTGTTATGAATTGGTACGTTTTGATGGTGATCACAAAGGGATGGGGGATCGATGAACAATTACTGGGGTACTGTGATTAAAGCAATTCCCTTGCGATGCCTCCATTAATGCTGGACTAATTAACGATTTCAAATTATGTTCAAATGACAATTTAAATTATTTTTATTACTGGATGTTATTATCTCTATTCGTATAAATTCATCTGTAAATGAGATAATCAAAAGAAATATTGTTTAAAGGTTCTTCAAACCAACAGACAGACTGTGTTGCTGGGGAGTTTGTTGCGTCTTCCCAGCAAAATCACATAGGATGTGGTGAAGTTTAAGCATTTTGGGGGCTGTCTTTTGTAATATTTGACGTTCAAAAAGTTCTGTTTTACAGCCAAGTTTGAATAAATGACATTGAGTTTTTTTTTTAGTTTTGAGTGTGAGAAAAATATGGTCGAAATGAAAGGTTAATATAATAACACATAATTACCTATATTTTTAATGAGTTGTACATGTCCCTTAGTTATAGGCCAACACGGCGTTGGGCATAGTCCCCGGCACATAACTTGCCAGAAAACGTTAAGAGAAAACAGATCATTTTTCTTCGAAACTGACATGATTACAAATAAAACCTGGCAATAACCATAGATTAATGAAAAGCACATAAAGATACCACTATTTGTGTAACTAAACTCCAGATGCGCGAACTTATCCCCATTAAAAAAAGTCAAAATCTTTGCTTACTTTTGCGCTGCCGACTGTACATTTGAAGTGATTTAAATTTTCGAACAAAATAGAGATTTGCATTTTCCATAAACATTCTAACCAATATAGACTATAAGTAAATATTTACTTTAAAGTTATAATTATGGGGGAAAATGGGTAAAGTCAACACTGTCCTTGTTTTCTCTGTTTAAAGGTCAGCTGTATTTAATGACGTCATAATAATAATATTCTCATCTAAGGTTCCGTTTTAAATGCCAATGGGAAACAAGAATAATAAGCCGTGATTAAAATGGGTAGCGAAGTTTTTGCAGGATGGTACAGACACCAGTATATCAAGCTACTATAATTTTTCAACTTTATTGCTGTAGCATATGGTTCAAAGTTGAATGGGGAAAGTTGACAGTTTTGAGTAGCTTGATGTGCTGGCGTCTGTACCTCAAGATAAGGGCCTACTATTTTCGATTACTTTTTCTTCAAATTACGGTGTTTTTGTATTGTCTGTGTAGGATCAGAGTAAGAGCGAAAATATATTTTTTTAATCAATCAATAAAGTCGTCACCATGGAAATGTATATTTACGCGGACGACGAGCTTATTGTATCTGAATTCCACAACAAAAAATAGTTGATTGTAGATACAGACGCCAGCACATCAACTATTTGTCAAATATCAGAAAGTTCATATACGATTGGTAAAATTTGACAGATTCGGGTAAGTTGGCCTACTGGCATCAGTACATATACCACATCAATAAATCTTAAAATTTAAACATTTTGGAAACGTATCTCGCACGCATGTATGGACAACAGAATCCCCAAACAATGGCTAACACAAACATTTCCAATTAGCCGTCAACACAATGCCACAACTCAATCAGATATGAACTACATATACAGTTCAATAGATCGAATGGTTCACTTGTATGATTTCAGGCCTCAGAATTCTATTTTGAGAACGATCAAAGACTGGATGGAGTATCAAGTATGCATATGAGCGAACATCGCAAATTTCAAAGGAGTCTTTGCTTCTCTGAACTTTGTTTAATACTGAGAAAGCTTTGATTTCTCATGTGTTTTAGGGATGGGAAGATTCTCTTATTTAAAAGGTTTATCAATGACTAGCTTTTGTCAGCGATTTCGCCCGCGTCCCGTAGGAACTGATTCATGCACTGGGCCATAAAGTAGCCTATAGCCTATAGGCTATCTAACACTAAAAGATTTCTTTAAATTAGACGAATATTTTCTGAGATTACCGCGTTCAATCAAATAAACAAACAAACTCTTCACCTTTATAATATTTTCCAAGTGGCTTCATTTTGGAGGTCCTTTTTATTTTTTCATACAATTTTAGTTCAAAAGTTAACCACTTCATACTTCTTTTTAATTGAAGTATGCCTCAAATTTTATCAAATACTGCTATTGAACTAACTGTACACAATCTTTAACCTTTAACCTAGGCGACTCAAAATAATATAGGATAGGCTTAAAAAAAATATATCACACAATTCCGAAGATGTATTTTATCCAAAAATAAAGTGTGTACCTATATAATATAAGACAAAAACCCCCTTTTCCGTAAACTGAAAAGGTCAGGTTCAGGCTTTGAACCTTAACATTAATCCTTCTATTAAAATGCCTAAGGTTTCGTATCGAAAACATTTACAAAGCTCCAATGCTACATAAAAGAAATTGAACAAAACTCCCCAAGTATACAAAGTTCCCGCGTTTGACATTACCCAAAGGTGTTAAACAGTTAGGGTCGATTCACACATAAGGATTTAAATTAGGGTTGGTGCTCAGCTGCGATAGACAGGTAAAAACATAAATTATGGAACCCTTTAGGGCAAGCCCTAAAAAAGTGCCCCCTTACGGCTAACGTAAGAGAATAATGTTAGTGAAGTCATGAACAGATAATTAATTATTTTGATTTTCTTTTGCCTTAGGTCATGTGTTTAATTTGTTTATTTAGGCTGAAAGGTTTTTTTTATAGATATAAAAGAGATGATTTATTTTCGTTTTGACCACTGTATTATTTGATCATAATTTATATTATGGGAACATACAAGTTTAATGTTGTTTTTAATAACGTTAAGTATAAAGAGTTACATTTTTTTACATAAAATTATTCCACCTTACTATCAGACGTGGTCGTAAGTACCAAGTTTATTTTTCAGTATGATCACTTTATTCAATATGGTGGTTACCATATTGAATAAAAAGTTAATGGTCTAAACATAGCACTTATCCCGGTACTTTTTAATACCTCGTTTTATAATAAAGAGGATTTCGTTTCTTTGAAATCCAATAGACCTTCGATAAAGACATACTAATCACATTACAACGAAAAAAAATACCATTCATCCCCTATCAAACAACAATAAGGTTTTAAAACATTTAATAAACCCATCTTCCTTAAAAAATAACGCGTGTCGCTTAAAGGGTTATAAAAACGTTTTGTTGCGTCAGTGACGTCACTCTGTTATTTATGTGACAACTTACTGCGACACTTTTATTAATTGGTCTGGAAGGTTCTGAGTGCTGAAGTTAATGTTCCCCTGACCCGGGGTTAAAAACGGAAAGAGTTTTGGTGACTGATGGCATCATTTTGCTCTTTTAGTTTACTTAAAGCTTAGAACATGTAATCAACCGGACCCGCTATTAGCACAAATCTCTATGCGAAGTCTGCAATCTGCGGGTATGTACGCGGCGAGGCAACGCAACAAATAGTACGTACAACAAACCCATCGTTACGCTCGCTCACGATAACATTGACAAACACAAGCATACACTTGACGCATACGTGTATATTGTATACACGACATTTAAGTATCTTTAAAGGGGAGACGGCACGGCAACAGCTTCTCTAGTTGGTTCAATTCTCTAAGTCTTAAAGGTGTTTTTCTTTTGGGTGCTAATGCATTGTTTTGGCCCGTTTTCATTGGTTGGAATAAAATGTGTTTTGTAATGAAGTTGAAGTGGAAGGTCTTTGATGTGGTTTGGTTTCACGCGTTCCTCGAAGAGCAGTCAGCAAAATTGTGGGGGCCCCGTAGGGCCGAGGAATGTGGGGGTCGCGGGATGATTTTTAAGAGCTACCGCGGTCCTGGCACACCAATGCTGCCAGAAAGAACAGAAGTGGGTTTAAGTCTGTAAAAGTCTGACATTCTCATCAGCTGAACAATTTGATGAAAATTATTGAGGCAATTTGATGATTTCCCATTAAAAAATAGAGCCGTCATCTTACCTGTGAAAAAATCTGAAATAGTCTAGAATATTTTTTGTATCAAACTTCATTGAAATAAGTTCACGTGCGTGGAGTTGGACGCCGGTGAAACCACTGGTGGAAGCTAGTTAACTACTAGCACTTCGATTTTTTTATGTGACTATGTAAACTAGTAAAACTAAATGCTGGTTTTCAGCTTATTCAAACCACATTTTAAGAAAATGAAAATGAACAACTTTGCTTATCAAACTTGAACTTATGATAACATTTACATTAGGTCAGTAAATATCGAGACTTCAAATCATAAATATAATCATCGATATCAGTTTACATTTAGTGACCTGGCAAACATTTAACATCGGTATGAAACCGCAAATGAACATAATTTTTGGAATATCAACCAAATACATATTTTGATATAAGCACAAAACAGATTAAATATTCTCCGAACTAAATTATAAACAATATTGGTATGTTCACATACAAATAACTAACGATACATTGTATATTGAGTATCGACCTAGGTCGTATTACCCTGGAATACGCATACCAGCCAAGCCTGCATGAATGCTGCAGGCAACACGCAGATATTTTTCGCCATAGGACGATACTCCCGTCACTTGAGCCACGTGCGTGTGGCGCTGATCATCATCATCTCCCGAGCCTTTTTCCCAACTATGATAGGTTCGGCTTCCAGTCTAACCGGATTCAGCTGAGTACCAGTGTTTTACAAGGAGCGACTGCCTATCTGACCTCCTCAAGCCGGGCAACGTGCGTGTGGCGCTCATTTCTATGAAATGATTTGTAAATATATAAAATATAAATATAGTATAATATAAATATAGTAAATTAGTGTATGAAAATAGTGATGAGATAAATACAGTTTCTTATACAGAAAACAGTTCCAAATACAGTGACTTATGTAGACAACGCTTAAAATGCATGCTAAAACCCCTATTACCCTAATAAAAAAAAAGAGTTAACACACTCTGTTGTTTAAAAACTTTTTTGCACCTCTAAAAACGTGCTAATGTTAGTTCTTACAAAGTTTAATAAAATTAAAAACTAGAGGGCCGGTAGTGAAAAACTAGGCCACATACTCTAGGGGCCTGTAATATGGCCCAACGCGGTGGTATATTCGGAGTTTAACACTTATCTCGTAAACATACGGGCGTATATTACGTTTACTGCGGCCGCGGAACGCAGGTGCGTTCGTGGGCACTGATATTTAGTAGTGTGTAAAGTTTTGAGCTCTTAAGCTGGCTATTTGTATGATATAATAATGGGGTTTGTTAAAGGGTTTCGACGATAAAAGGGGCTGTTTATCTACTTGTTTTTAAGTATTTCTGAATGCGATCTTTGTATGAGAGATTTGTAATGTGATAAATACACATTGCAATTAATAATAAAAAAAATAAGGTTTCCATTGGAAGAAAAGTTTTGACAACTAATTTTGTAATGGTTTTTTTTATTATAGAAATGCAAAAATTTTAATATATACTTACTTTGTCTTGTTGAGTAAATTCACATAAATATTCCCAATTATTATTTTTAGTAAATACTTCCATCAAACCTAAAAAAGCAAAACAACAAAAACCCTAAATCTTCTATACTCTATTATAAAATGATAATTATCTACTTACCTAAACCCTAATAAAAACCAAACTAGAATTAATTGCACATAAACAAAAACGGGCTTAAGCTACCCAACAACCGCTGCGGCGATGCTCACAACGCAGTCCCGTGTAACTATCCTACATAATGTATACAAATATAGGCATCTGTGTGCCGTATGTTGGGAGATAAGCACCACTTTAGACTTTGTCTAGTGCGGTGAAACACACTAATTTTCACACCCTTTTGAGGTATAAAATGCGTTACGAGAGCCCTTTTTGAGGGTGATGCACGCTCTGCTTATAGTAAGAGATTAAGGTGTTCTTTAGTGGCAATAAAAAGGTATTTTTAATGTAAATTTTTTGGACTTGTTAGAAGCCTCAGTGTAGTTCTTGCAAAATAGGAGTAAATTAAATAAAAAAGCTAATAAATTATAAAATGATGACGGATGACGACCAGATAGCGTGCCACGCTATAGGTCGTGGGTTCGATTCCCGCATAAGTCAAACATTTGTGTGCATGAACATGAGTGTTTGACTTAGTCTGGGTGTTTCTATGTATAATATGTATGTATTTACAAAAGAAAAGTATATAAGTATGTTTATCAGTTGTCTAGTACCCATAGTACAAGCTCTGCTTAGTTTGGGACTAGATGACGTTGTGTGAATGTGTGAGGGATATTATTATATTATAAAAATAATTAATAAAACGATTCCTTCGTCAATAGCGTTACAAGAATTTATCCAAGTGTTAATTTTCCTAGAAATATTTTTCCTAATACTATCCAAGAACTAGCGCTTCTATTCACTGGTTTGGAAATAAACCATCCGACATTACAATGTTGGAACATTTTATATCATTCTGTGTCAAATGTACAACTTGTTACATTTCAAGATAAAATACTATGTAACTTTGATCTGCTGGTTTTAGGACCAGTTCAAGACATTCATTTAGAGTAACTTGAAGTAATAATGATACATACAATTGTGTAAGGTTCGCTTGACAAATTTTAAGTAGACTTCGAGATGAATATAAGAGTATATGTATATAGGGTGTTAAAAAACTAATGCACACTATTTTTACAAATCACTTAGTATATGCTAAGGATCATGTTTACCACAAAAAAAGTTGAATGGCCAAAGGGTTAACGACCAAGCGCCTTCATAAAGACCGGCGTTATACGTACAATTTGGCGACTGAGATGATAAATTTAGTAAAAAATGATATTATTTTCATAACTTTTTTTGTGGTAAACATGATCCTTAGCATGTACTAAATGACCCGTAAAAATAGTGTGCACTACTTTTGTTACACCTTATATAAATATATTTAACAAAATAAAATGGTGAATAATATCAATGGATAACAATAAAATATTTTTTTAATAGATTCAGATGAAAACCAGAAACCAATTCAGATGATAAAGCCTCTGTATATCTTTTTTTTTTTATAGGTAATCATCAAAATATCCTCACCCGCTGTGGGTGCAGCTGGTTAAGAAACAAAAATTTAGGTTTCGACTTCATCATCTCCATTATCACCCGAGCCTTTTTCCACCTATATTGGGGTCGGCTTCCAGTCTAACCGGATTTAGCTGAGTAACAGTGTTTTACAAGGAGCGACTGCCTATCTGACCTCCTGAACCCAGTTACCCGGGCAACCCAATACCCCTTGGTTAGACTGGCGTCAGACTTACTGGCAGACTACCTGTAACGACTGCCAAAGACTAGTTTTCATTACCATTAAATGAAACTTGCCATGTACAAAATTTATCAAACAGCCTACAAAGTTTTAATCTTATCAAATAATTAAAAACTAATTAAGGACGCAGGCTCAAGAAACAAGGTTATAATCAAATATAAATCTTGATTATAATCAATGTTGATATATTGCGGGGGAGTTTAGAAAGTAATCTCTTGCTAATTTATGTAATTAAATGTCTTGTAATAAATAGCAGGGATTTATTTTTAGTTAATTATTTTAGTTTTGGCTACTGATTGGCTTGAAAATAAGCAGCAATATCAATTTGCGCAAGTCATTAGTTTAGTTTTTAAATTCAAATCATTTATTTTAATTGAGTAGCCTTAATAGGTATAGGGACGATAAAATCGACTAATATGATATAACATTGAAGTACGCGAACAAAGAGGTACAAAGGTTCGGAAGTTATATGCTCACATGTAACGTGTTATAAAGCACCTTTATAAAGAACTTTAGCCCATGGTTTCAACTGCGTCTCGAGGGAACTTCTTCCCGTACCTAATCTAGGTGATGATTTTCAAATCGAGAACCCCTGAGTAACTAACACGACTTCCCGACTACTTTTGGCACCTGTGTTATAAGATATTCTACAATATCATCAGTTGAGTGTTCCGAGAAGTAGGAAATCTTACAAAACAGAAATCTACTTCTAAGACCCTACCCTCCATTATAAATATATCATCCTTTACGCAGACAGAATACTTAGAAAGTAACCCATTACATATTGATACGAAAGCATGATACTAAAAGTAAAATAGCCAACAATTTTTTACGTTCCCTAAATACAACAAGAAATCGTTTTTCCCACTAAAATTTTCCAAAAGCCGTCCGAAGGTTGACGTCTAGCTAGATACCCGTAGAAATTTACGGCCTGATAAAACACGTCCAGAATATATAGAGCTCTCACAACAAATCGCTTTACCCGCATCGCTGTAGAGCGCTTGATAACAGTGAGGTTAGAAAGGTCAAGTTAGGATGGTCTTTGTGTAAAACTTGTCTGCCAAATGGATTACCTCGATTAAGTATGAGCGACCCCTGACCCGTATAGGTGGACGCATGATCAGCTCCAATCCTTACTTTCACGGCAAAGGGATTTAGTGCATAGCGTTTTATTTCTGCATGTATTTTGCATATATTTTCGTATGTATTTTCTAGCAGTTATGGCGGATTTACGTTTATTACTCTAGCTCTTTACTGGACCCGTTGAAACTACACTGTCTGTATTTGCTTTCATTTCATGTGGATTAAAAATATGTACCACTTTGTGCGGCAATTTGGAACTGGATTCTGTTGTTCAGTTTGTTTAATCAAATCTCTACTTTAACTAAAGCACGGATTCGTTTTAGATTTAAATTTCTGGGTTCAAAAAGCCGAGGTAACCTGATAGAATTTAGAGTTTTTAATCTAAGCACAAACATTTGAAAGCCAACTTTAGATATTACCTCAACTTTTATTAACTATCGTTACCGTATCGTTTTCTTCTTCTATTTATCGAGTGAGCAGGTTTTAATCAATTAAGCTAGTATCAGAGATTTCACAAAACCACCTGATGGCCTCGGACGTGGATTGTAACTACCTACTTAGCAGTAGGTATCTACTACTGCTAAGACTTTGCGTACTATCCCAGACACCGGTAACACCTCCAACTTCTAGAAAGTTTCTGAAATCCACAAAGCCATTTCGGCTTAACCCTGGAACCGAACCCAAGACCTCGTGTTCAGCCACGACTACCAGACTAAAGACGCAGTCACTTACACTTTTACTGTATACCTTAATGGTGATAATTAAGACCTTAATAGTCTTATTCTAATTTTGAGTTTCTTGACACCATAGAAAACTATTGAAGCAAATATTATAACGTTCAATTTCTGCCCTCTTAATAAATGAGAGTTTTGTAAAGAAAAGTAATTCCCTAAAAATAACTTTTTCTTAGCACTTAACATGTTCAGTGATAAAAAATGGCAAAGACCCTCAAACGGGAGTTCGACACGTTTTTCCTCATCCAACTGCAGAAACTTCAAAAGAAATATCGATGTACGAAGCCAGCCCATTAATTTGGGTTAAATAAAAAAATGGCCGCCAGGAGGCACGGTTCGCGTCAAACGGGAGAGCATACATTTTTCAAAAGGCCCCATTTGGAACACAGACATCGTTTTTTGCATATCTGAATGTGTCCAATTACAGAAAGGGCTTGTTGCGGTTGCGGTGTATAATGGGAGTGAAAAGTCATGGGGTACTTACATTTGGACACCTATTATTATAGGCGAAATGGCATCGCAGTCGGCGTCAATTGCTACCTTATTATCATTGCATCATTGCAATTCAACGAAAACAATAATAAGAAAAACAATTATAGTTTTTTTTGTTTTATATCTAGTGTAGCAAACTCACTGTGTTTTATGAAGGGTGTCGAGCCAAAATAAATAAATTATAGGTTTTAAAATTATGGGTGTTATATCCAGGACTTAGAATAAATTGGTGGTATAACGATAGTAAACATTAAGCAATTAAGAAAAAACTAATTATTTTTCTATAGAACCAATACCTATATTATGAAGCGAGCTTAATGGGAGATAAGAATATTTCATGACTTAATTCGTTCACCTCTCTCTTCGAATTTTTGCTTTAACAAAAATATAAATTAATTAAAAAAAAAAAACATTTCTCATTTTATAACTAAGAAATTCATAATCATTATAAAAACAAAAGGTAATGTCTCTTGTAATCAAATTAAGAGCGCACCTGCCACTAATTACAGTCAACTTTGCTATAAAAATAGTTTCTTTGCGTAAGACTAACAAATTACTTTCTTTGTGTAAGCGGTATTTTTATTAAAGGCAAAACTTCGCAATTTGAAGTGCCATCAATCAATCAAGCTTGACTACACAGCTGCACATAATGCCAGTAGTTTAAGCTAAATTGAAAAGAATTTTAGGCCGACTGAATTTTCTTTTTGACCTAAATGATCCTGGCCGGCTGATGAACTCAAGAACTGAACGTCGTATTTAAAATTTGTTCAAAATATGCCTTAAACAAGCAGTAATTTAAGAAAAGATGGATGGATTGCGTGAGAGTTGATATGGCTAGAAAAAATGTAACTTGTGAGATGACGGCAGATAGAAGAGCGTGGAAGACAAAAACATGCTGCGCTGACTCCAAATAAAACTTGGGATAAGGGCAGGAATATGATGAAGCAGTAATTTAAGAAAGTAATAATATAACTATGTTCATTGCTGTCAGAGTGCTAAAAGAAACCAATAACACCACAATGACACCTTTTTTTAGTGGGAAATCATCAAATGATCCTATTAAGGGCGCAGCTGGAGGGAGTGTTAGACTCTTAGGGCCTTACTACAAAAAACAATTAACGTTAGACAATTGTTTAAAGAAAAACGTATCGAACGTCTGTCTAACTTTTTGTAGTAAGGCCCTTATACTCACTAAAACTCACTATGTTCCTTCTGGAGGTCCCTGTGTGCCAGGGTCACGGTAACTCTTGCGAACAACCTGCAGTCAACGCAGACCTTGACCCTAAGGGGACTACAATGACACCTCAAACACCTAAAATGCAACTTATGAAAGTTCATAAATATTCTACTAACTGTTTGCTTCATACAACGATATAACAAATTCAACTTCGTAAGTACATTTTGATTATGACAGGAACCACATAAACCATAAATTTTCCATTAAATTGCAATTTGTCTACACACGGAGGAGCTATTAAGCCGAAACCACTAGCAGTTTACTCGCCAATTATTTTGCAATAATTTATGGCTAAATGAGCTTACTTTATCTGTTGAGATTAGGGTTATTGTCTTCATTGAATTGAAACGCCTGTTTTTAGTAAATAGCAATTGCTTAAGTGAAAGTCTTTTGAGTATTATGAATCCTATATAGCCCAAAATGCCCCTAAGTGTTCGGGACTATCCTGTACACAGATGACAAGTCTTAGTCAAAAATTCGGTTTTTGTCTCCAGTTTCGGGAATCACTTCGCTAATGAGGCATTTTTCCTGAATTTGGCAGCCAAAAATGTGTTTCGAAGACTGATTTTGGTTTGCGCAAAGGCAAACCTTTCTTACAAACCAGGCCTACTTATACAACCTACTCATTCCAACAACACAGTCCAAGGAGACTAAATTTAAAAAGTCTGAAATGAACTGGCCTTAAACCCTTAACCTTCCCTTATTAAAACACTTCTTAAATTCTACGCACATCGTTTATCACCCAATTTTAGAGAATTCTACATAAATTCTTTGAAGTCAATATTATTAGAGTAGACCACTTGATTATTCGCCATAACCGCAAACCCAATCACGCCAACAAAGGGCTGTGAAAATTACCTTGTCAATCCCTTGGTGCTTTAGACAATCGTTCTATATAGACGATATTTAGGGTGTACAAAGCATCGTTATTATGCCGTAATAGTATTAGTAATACTGTTACCATATTTATTGTTTACCATCATTAACAGCCTAGACCTTAGGCCAACACGTTTCTGGGTACCAGTATTTTACATTGAGTGACTGCCTATCTGACGTCTGCAATCCAGTTTCAGAGAAACACTATGTATAGGTAAATGTCCTTATAATTCAAATTAAGACGACTCTAAAAAGAAGCTGGTTATGGACGACTAAGGAGACATTCTGTGTTGCCATTAATTGGCTTATGTCTTTAAAAAGAGGTGTGACAGCGCGTAGTAGTAGCAACGGGCATTCAAACACGACTACATGTATGGATATAGGTCAAGGCGTACTTTCTGACGAATATTTGAAAAACTTGAGAGAAATTCTTCGCGTCAATGGGCTTTATAGTAAGTTGTGCATAAGATCAAATAGGTGAACGATGAATAATAATATGTAAGATTGAAAATAGAAAGTTGTCCTTCGTCATACATGTCTTTGTATCATAAAATTCTAAGAAAACTTTTGACGATGGCATTATAGCAAAATGTATATAATATAAAAGCCCACTAACTTTAACAAATATTGCAATAAATTTCCCCAAAAATCCAATTGCGCGGAAACTTCATACCAGAAGTCAAACATTTGCGATGTAATTTCGAACATAGCTCAAACTACGGACATTACTTGCTAAAGCAAATCCACATAAGAGTTAGGTAAAGTATCAGACTCTAAGTCAATTTGTTGAACAAACACCATTTGTCTTCTGGAGCAAGACTGGACTAATGCAATGTTACCGGACTCGACTGGATGTGCTTCCATGAAATTAGATTTCAACCTATTTATTTTTGTGAAGAGATTTTGTTGGTGATGCCATTGAATTTTGTTGTTCTGTTGATTTTATTAAATTCGTAGTCCTTGATTCGATCATTTGATAGAGAATTAAAACTTGATACAATTGCAGAATCAGATTTACTTTAAATGTAAGTTAAAATTAAAATTGTGGTATTTCAATGTTAAATAAGAGAAATTGCACTGATAATAATAAATGATGATTCGCCGTAAACTGAAACCATAACGCACATTATTACCTGCATAAAAGTCATGACAACATTTATGCAATGAAACATTTAAAAGGTTATATGGAATGCGAAAATACAAACCCAGAAAGAAAACAAGAAAACATTAATGTTTTTGACAAGGAAAATATCAGCTACTAAAGTATTCAAATGAGAAGAACATTTGGACCTTCTTGAATAATTTAAATGGAATATTTTAATTTGTTTTTATTTTGCATGAATCATCCCTGAATTTCAAATTCGGCCGAAAATTTTTCATAGAAGAAAATAATTTCTGCCAGACCTGCATCTGCTCAAAGTTTTAATACCATATTGAATTGAAGTGCCTCCTCCAATTTGCCAAATGTATTTAGGTCTGATTGAACTAAATGTTTGCCAATAGTCTAGCTGCATTCGTCTACAGGATTTGGCGAACCACTAAAAGCTTTGTTAAAATGGGTTTGAATTCAACAGCAGAATTCGTATTTGCAGTAGTAGATAAAGATTAAGTGGAATATATTTGAATGAATAAAATTATACAAGAGCTTTGGATTACGTGATTATAGAATGATTTAAGAGAAGCACGGATTGAATAAGTTAAAATAGCTTAGTACTTAGTGCTAGTGGTTGTACTGGAAGGCTATGTTTTATTCCCATTAATAAGGCTCCATATTTTTAGACACAGAATAATAGCTCCCGTACCACAAAAAGCACCACATACAGCCACATATCATGTTTTTTCTTAGCATCAACAATACCTACTAAAATATTTTCCTACCATACCGTTTCCATTAATATCGTACTTAATGTAAATAACATGGTAGAACTGCAAGTAGGAATAACTTATTTCCGGACTCGTTTTATGTAGAAAGATGAGAGAGACTTTTGGTATTGACGTCAGCTCTGGTGCTTGAATAAATCACATTAGCAATGTGTCATTTATCAGGACTTACGTTATACATCCAACTGATTTCATTTGGTTTATGCAGTTAACTTTCATCAAAAAGCTACATTATAAAAGGATATTTTGTTTTCCAAGGTAAACGGTAATACTTATCGCTTCAACGTATGTATATGATCATTTTTACAATCACAGGTTACGGATAGCCACTATCTAGCAGATAAAATCAAAAATGGAACAGAATTTGTATGAAATTATCTAACAGATAAACTATCTGGAACTTATCAGCAACTGGTGAAACTGGCCCTAGATGTTGTAATCTCCTTCGCCATCATCATTGTTATTGGATTTCATCAATCCATTACAGGGAAGTCTTTTACTCGAATATCGTCAACGGAATCCATATTATTTAGTCCAGTTTAAAACTCACACAGTATTGTATTATTGTAATCAGCTTTATTTGAATCTACGTATAGTTCACGAACACGTTTAGTGTTACCAAGGTATTCACGCGAGGTAACGAGTTTGACGTCATACAACTTGTTTCTGAAAACTTCACTGGTAACGCGAGAGTTACCCTGGTTTGACCTAAATTCTAGACTAACTGAATTAACATTTTCCATACAAGCTTTATTTGCATGTTTTGCTATTGTTGCGTTATTAAAAAATATTTTAGTAAAACCGCTTACGTAATATTTAGGGCCAGTTTCCCAATGCCCGAATAGCCACTATCTACCAAATAAATTTAAAAAATGGAACAGAATTTTTATGAAGTTGACTAAAAATAAACTAACTGGAACTTATTTGTAGGTGATGAAACAGACCCTTGATGGCCTAACTTCATTTATTAATTAAGGATTACTTGTAATATTTATCTTACTGTCCGAATAATTCACGAGACAAAAACAAAAAAAGATCTCTCTAAATCGTTTGTAGAATACGATATTAAAACTACGACTTCCCCCAAATATTAATATTTGATGGGGAGTCAACCCTAAACCTTGATATTCAAAAAACGACTCTAATATTCGCTGATACCGATCAAAGTCGGTTGCAAAGATATTGAAAATCTGGCATCTATTTCATCGGATGGCAGGAAGGTAATATTACTTATCGGGGCATGTTTACTACCACTCACCTGTGCAGTAATGTAAGGATGGGCGGACTCAATGTTATCGATAGTTTTATCGACGAATACCTTGTCTTCGGGTGCGATATCTCTTGCAGGTGTTGGTACTAAATTTGTTAGTGTCAGCGGTAGCAATGCTAAATCTGTTAGTGTCAGCTTCGATGCACAAGGAACGGAATCGCTCTTCTCTAGTATCCTGATAGTTTTAGTCACAAACGAAAAATACCTTATAGCATTATTTTTTAAATTTTGCAGTGTTAAAAGGCACTATTATTTTTTGGACAAACAAAACACACTTGGTTTGCAATTTTAACTTAATTTGTAATCACTGTTTCCCAAAATGGAACTGGAATTTCAATATCCGTTTCTTCACTGATAAGGACTATCTAATTTCGTATTGTTCCGGATTTTGTAGTTGGTTTATTTAAAATGTGTTTCGCAAAAAAACGTATACTAGTAGGTATCAGATACATACGTTTCGTTGTAATCATTTTTATTTAAAGTAAAAAAAAAAAACAATTTATGCCGTATGGTATACCTGCGTATTTCCTTACTTCCATGGAAGATCTAGTTCAATTCAGCGATATCACAAATGGATACTGATTGAATAGAAGCTAATAGGAAGACACTAATTTGCCGTACAATGCAGTGATCAAGTCAATACGCTTGGTAACACTCCATCTATTGCTGCAAATACACAGCGCTCTTGTCTATCAAACAATGCATAAGCTGATAAAAAGCCGTAAATAATTGTTAACTAAAGGACTTACAAAGCCTTATTCATTATCTCCCTTTACATTAACAGCAGTATCAAAAATACTAAGAGTATGAATATTTTCACATCGTTCGAAATTACCTTACTTATCACGACTTACTTTACAGAGCATTATTATGTCAGTGAGTGAGCATCATTTATCTCTATGGAAGACTTACAGCTATATAAAAACTTCACAAAAAAGAGAAGTCATAAGTTACAGAAAGCCAATACAAGTCCTCGCATAGAAATAATGCAAACACACATCAGTACACAACGCTTACGAGGTAGGTATTTTATAATCAACGTTATTATAATACATCATAATTATCTAACACATATAAACGGATTTCAATGTACACCTGTTTCCACAGTAAGCCGACTTTAACGCGGCATAGAAGATCTTCTATCGATAATATTTTTTATCCATCGATATACGCACGTGCATCACTTTCTTGGTACACAACGGATGCGTTCCTAACACGATTAGCGATGTAACTGCGTCCCCCGCTTCGCTGCTTATGAACATCGTTGATTTTATAAGTATTATGTAGCTCATGAATAGCTCTTGTCGAAAATATTGGATTATTTCTGAATATTTAAGAATTAAGATTTACAAATATATTCGAGACGAATGTAATGTTTCTATCTTGCATCTTTCAATTTTCAAGTTTCAGTTAGAACAATATTCGTTGTACAAGTCAAAGTTAAAAATAATATTATGTCTTATATTTTGGATAACCCCATATTTAAAATTTTCTCCTTTCATTGAGAGCTTTTCAAGAAGTATTACGGAAAAAAATCCGTAGTTACTTCCCTCTTACATAAACAGACCCTTTCAATACAATTACCATCCATCAAGACAACATAATTGTTTATTACAAGCCCATAATCGATGCCCCAAATTAGCTACGTCTAAAAAAAGAATCTTTCTTGAAAAATTCCCCTCTGTCCCACAAGGGGCTTCGGCAAGCAATCCATTAGGTGGCTCCTTATCAAGTCATAAATTTCTCCGGCTATCACTGTTGATTGTTAGTCCAGTAATATATTGATACGATTGACGTCGAAACGAGATTTCGGATGATAACAAATTATTCTGGTGAATTGTCAATGCAAGTTTATATGTACATTGAAAATGGAATCATCTGCGTTTGATACAGAGAAAATAATTTACTCGAGTGCTTGTAAGAGGATTAGCAATAGCTGGTTATTGGAAACGTTATGACGTAGGTATTCGTGTTTCTATTTTATGGTTTAACTGTTGTTTGAATGCAGCAATAATGACAATTGTTTTGGTGAGTAATTAATTTTCAAACCATTTTCAATCGTATTGCGTAGTAGTTCAACATGAAATTCGAATTACGAAATGTAAAACAATATTTACATTTTCAAATGTTTCGAATAATAATGGTAACTTAGCTAATGTTGAGTCTTAAAGGTTGATGCTTTATCAGTCGTGAAAATCTAGTGATGCACCACTTCTTTTTACATTTTTGCTGTTTTGAGTGAGAAATCTAATGACTACTCCCTCTGTGGGTGCAGCTGGAGATAGGGTCAGACTTTTACTCATAAAAGTAGGTGTTACTTCTGTAGCCCTCTATATACTAGGGCCGCGGTAACTCTTACTACTTACTCTAGAGGGCCTCGCCAATTTTGCTGACTGCCCTTCAGAATGCGATGCTACATGAGCTTGTCATCGTTAGACAAACGCCACCTACCACTCACCACTCACAGACCCACGCCTATGGTGGTCGGGAGTCGTCCGTCCGTTCAGCTCCGTGGTATCTACCAGTACCTTGCTCTTCTCTGACCCTGCTTTTCTCTTTCTCTTTGCTTCAGACGTAATTTAAATACCTTATCTTTTCTGTAAATATATATTTGTAATCACCATATTGTTATGAAATTAAATGGAATTGATTAAATAAACGTTAGCAAACATCTAAATATACCTACTCAACCACCAAAGTATACCAAATACGACGCAGAAGCGACAGACAATCCATTCGCGGATCACGACAACTTTAACCGTCCTGGTTTATACGTATTCATGAAGGAAACGACCTCTGACATTAATTCACTAATTAAGATTTCGCCTTCCAACACAATAGGATACGGGATTTCCTACCAACTCCCACGGAACTCTGGCGATATTGTTATTAGCAAGTTTCTAATATTAATTTTCATGTTACGTAATTGGGTATTGCTATGTCATATATTTTCTCGTTTATTGGGTGAAGGGTACAGTTTTTAGGGTCCATTTGGCGGTAATTTCAGAAATGTATTAGGGTTGAATTTATGGGATTAATTTTGTGACTTTTTAAGGTGGAGTATCTTAATTTGATATGAAATAATGTGAGGTTTATTTTTAAATAATATTGCACTTATATTTCAGTCGTTTTCATAATTAGCAATAACAGTAACGTTAGGAAATTATAAGTGTGCTCGGATTATATTTCTTCAAAAATTCAATCGATGCAGTGGATGCCTGTGATTCGATTATATCATACCCTATCGTATTCTTAGCACCTGTACATATTATGTAGGTATTGTAATCCTTAATTACACAACTAATTAAACGGTTTGATGTCCATAGATTAGCGGGACATGCCGTTTACACTTAGCTTAACCGCAAATTGGTTGTATGTATAGCATGGGATTATGCATGTGTACGCACGGCTTATCTTCGTAAACCACAGATATTTCAATGTACATTTCAACCTTAAGTCTACGGATTAGAGTTGTTTATTGCACTTAAGATAATTGCCACATGACAATGAGCGCAGTATTTTCATGAAATAGTGCCATTGATCAAGCCGTTTCGCTTCAACTGGGAAAGCCAAATACCGCGCCGTTTCAAAGGTATTCATTAAGAAAATAAGGGACCTTACAGATAGAAAATATCTTGTTAGTTGACTCCAAACCATGATCGAACATCAAAATAAACTCGGGAGTAGTCTTAACCGTGCTTACAGAGCAATTGATAAATCAAGAATAACAACAATAACATTACATATACATTACATATTATACATATTATAGTATACCGGTAGCTTAGACCCTGTTCTCGATATCGGTGGAGACCTATTTCTTTTGTATTTTTAAATGTCTATTTTCATACTTTGTTAAAGTATATATTTAAAAATTTTAATTATAATTAGGGAATAAATTAATAAACGTTTATACCTATACACATATTACGAAGTTCTAGTCAGTATTCTATCAGTACTTCAATAACGCTAATAAGGTACTTACTGGGTGACTGAACTTGTTTGACTAGGGACTTCAGTAAACAAATAGATATAAAATTTAATACTGTTTACTCATAACAAAAGTAACTAAGCTCATAATAATGGCGTCCAAACTGATTGTTGGCCACGTCTACTGTTCTCTCTAAAGAGATCAGCCAGTTGCGTAGGAAATACCTTCTATGGTCTACAAGAATTTGCGCAGACACAGATGCACTCTCTATTCCCACACTCATAGTCCCATGGGACGGCAATCTGACTCGACCGGGGAGAAATCTGTCACTGGATCGACATTTATATAACTCTCCGTGTATCAATCTTTCAACTTTAAGAGTCCGGGCTGCTTTTTGTGAAAGTTTCTTAAACCCCATAAAGCAGTTTCGTCCCAAGCCGGAAATCTAACCCCAGATCCGTTGCTAAAGTCACCCTATGCGACTACTAAACCAACGAGCCAGAACCAATGTATACATATTAAATAACTAAATAGACGCTATAACCAACGATCCTGGAAGTTTACCCCATGATACCATAACAAACCGCAATTTTATCCTTATTATGTAAGGAATAAGGTTCAAAATGTGCTGTTATATAGTGCTGCTATTAGCCGTTGGAACGGTGACTAACATGGCTTTATAAACCCTCACGATGTTTGATTAGCTCAATACTCTATGTTTGTGTTTGTTCCGTCCACATAGTGAGGGAGGTAGCTAATATTAGTTGTAAGCGCCACCTTTGTAATTAAATACAATTTAGACTTAACCCCTTTGGGATACGGTTGATTTTATCATGTATTAAAGAGGTAGTCAAAAACTAGATTGTGTTAGTTCATTTTCGGCAAAATAAATAGTCGTATGGTAGTGAATTTTGATTTTCATGAACATTCACTAGCCATATAGCCACGTTCTGGTGGCCTTGTGGTTAAAGAACCAGCCGCTCAAGTGTGAGTTGATTGGTTTTGATTTCAGTATACAGTAAAAAGTATACTTTCTAAGTGTATCTTGGACAACAACTGCTTAAAGGTAAAGGAAAACATCTCGAGAAAACTTGAACTATAAAGTCTGAAATCACCAACTCGCATTGAGCAAGCGTGGTGATCAATGATCATTCCTTCTCCGTATGAAAGGACGCCTGTACCGGGTATCGGGACTATAACAAAGGCTAATAATGATGAAAAAAATTAAATTTACACATTAGTAGTTGAATGTGAGCTTGATACATTTACTTACGAGAGCTCTAATTCTTCGCAATTACAGTTTGCGGCAAATTTTACGTCTGGTAGAATCGCTCAGATGAATATTCAAATTTGTTATGAGCGATAACATTGTCTGATATTATAGTAGAAATATTTTCACAGAGATTCATAAACGAAACCTTTGTAGGCTTTCCATGTAAAGCAAAAACCAACAGAGATTCACAGAATCTGTTGGATATTATAATAATATGGATTTAGTCTAGCTTATGGAAGGTAGCAAAATTGTAGATTTTGCGAAATATCCCAGTGTTTCAGGGTTTTAAAGAACGTTACCATGCCAACTTCAACTGAAAATTTTAGAAAATAGTATTTTATTATAAAATATTTGAATAACCTTAAAAAGAAAATTGGATCAAAAATACCTAACAAAAGAAATGCCTTATTGTAACAAAATATTGCCAGCACAGTTTCAATGATCATAATTGATATACATAAAAATGAATCAATATTTTCATTGGACTCGCCATCAGGCGAGAACGGCTGGACCGATTTAAATAAAATTTGGACACATAGTCTAGAGTCAGAGACAGGACATACATAGACTGAACCGGGTGCAGTAAGTACTTCCTTCGAACGGCAGGTGGAACCGAAGGGAACAGCTAGTAAAAAAAAAATCGTTGGAAATCAGATAATCCAAACTCATTTAGAGCCCATATAAAACTATCACCCACACATACAAAACTTTCTAGCACTCCCAGAAAGACCATAGCAAATCAAGCAAGAGTTTTATAACTTCATATGCATGGCCTCGGCCACGTTACGGGCTAATTGGGGTTCGTTAGGACCATTGTTTGTTTGTCCGAAAAGCAAAGGCTATCGGGAGACAGGGATGCAAACAGGCTGGGATTTATACGGCCATTTGTGTTCGGAGCTTCTTGGGAGGATACGATATATTGATTGAGACTAGAGGTTTGTATCTTCTGCAAGCCTAGTAGTAAAGGGATGGGGAAACTTTTAAGTACATCGCTCTAGAACTCGGTGTCTAAATAAATATAGCTACAATTTCTTGACACCGACTTCTAGAGTGATGTACTTAAAAGTTTTTGTTTTTGCTTTTCATTGTTTTAGATGTCGATTTCATTTTTTGTATTTTTTTTTATACACATTGTAATGGCTTCTCTGATTAATAAACTTACTTATTTTTTCAGTTAAGTTCCAAGCAAATAAGTAGCTTTATCTAAGATCTTAATCTGCCTTCAAAAAGCCTTGCAAGTGATCAAAATATCAATCTCACTATTTTTTTAAATGTAATAATTGGTATACTGGAAATAAACAATTTCACAAACAGAAAAACACGAATCAAATATTTACTGAACTCATTACACAAACTACCAGGTAATCAGAATATCCTAGGAGATGCACTTCGCAGTTCAGTAGCGTTAACAAACTCTGTTCCAGACATTTGATTGGTCCCCTAGAGATGCCGACATTTGAATCTCAGTGGAACTCCCCTCTTATAGGATTAGTCTCTAGAATAGTATCCGTATTTAAGAAGCTCGTGGCTAAGTGGCAGCTGCACGGATCGATGGATCGTAAGGTTAAGCCTCGCTTGGCACGGTCGTTCCGTAGATCGACGACCATTTTGTAATGATTAGTTTCTTCATGTTTCGTTCCTATAAGTCGTGATGGCCTAGTGGTTAAAGAGCCAACCTCTCAAGTGTGAGGGCGTGGGTTCGATTCCAGGTCAGGCAAGTACCAATGCAACTTTTCTAAGTTTGTATGTACTTTCTTAGTATATCTTGGACATCAATCAATGACTGTGTTTCGGATGGCTCATTAAACTGTAGGTCCCGGCTGTCATTGAACATCCTTGACAGTTGTTACGGGTAGTCAGAAGCCAGTCTAACCAAGGAGGTTCCCCGGGTAACTGGGTTGAGGAGGTCAGATAGGCAGTCGCTCCTTGTAAAGCACTGGTACTCAGCTGAATCCGGTTAGACTGGAAGCCGACCCCAACATAGTTGGGAAAAAGCTCGGGAGATGAGTTTCTTCATGTTTCGGTAGACGCGTTAATTTGGTGGTTCCCGGCTGTCAATTGAAAATCTTTGGTGATCGTTATGGGTACTCAAAAGCCAAAAAGTTTGACATCCAACCAGGTTGCCTGGAAGTAATCCAGGATTGAGGAGGTCATATAGGCAGCTGCTCCAAGTAAAACTATGGTACTCAGGTGCATACGGTTAGACTGGAAGCCGACCTCTATTTGTTGGGAAAAGGCTAGAAAGCTGATGATTCCTAGTAACTATACTTGTTATACGTAGTGTAAGATAATATAATTAGCTGTGCCAGGAATATGGTGAAAACTTAATGCAGTTCAAAGTTGGAGTTGAAAATTTTGAGTGTGTTTAGTTTGGTATTAAATAATTGAGTATGTTTTAAGTTTAAGAGATTTTGCATCAACAATCCCCTAGAGGGTAAATGTAAAAGGTATGAGAGCTAAGTTAGTCAGTGGTTTAACTGGAAGCGTTATATCAGTGCCTGAAAGCGATTCCTGATCATGGAGTAAAACTTGTAAGTATGTATACGTAAAGCGACGAATAACCTGCGAGGCTGAAGGTTGTTCACAAAAGTTACGGCCCTGAGACATAAAGACTTCCAGAAAGAACGTACTTACTGGGTTTAGTCCAACTGCATCCTCAGAGAAGGGGTCATTTGATGTTTTCCCAAGAAAAATGGAACGAATACTTAATGATACCGATGATGATGAGTGCTATACGCCTAAGGCGTTAAGTCCGCCATTGTAAAACATTGTATGTGCATAAAGTATAATAAATAAATATACTATAGAGTGATTGTCGTTGATGTGATATTATAATAAAAATATCAGACATAATTTTTTCCTATATCACCATTTCAAACAAATAAAACAAATCTTTTCCTTGATTTTATAACTTCAAGATTTTAGAACAGAAAGTACTTCGAAACTCGTCAAAGTTTAAAGTTCAATAAAGTATGAATAATCAGTAGTAAAGATATTTCCATTTTATGGATCTTCGTAACTTAAGTACCTACTGTATATCTGAAATTCTAGACTAAGTTGTAAACTTAACTATTGTTATTATTTCACCTCCTTGGAAATTGGTAATAATTACAAACTTGTGACATATCAGAAAAAAAGAATGCTCTTCTTCCAAATTATTTAATAGATTTTCAACTTTATCGCTGAATCGTAATGGTTCAAAGTTGATTGGGAAAATTTGATGTGCTGGCGTCTGTACCTACCATAAGCACAATATATTAATATACGTAATACTTACAGCAAAAATATACCAAGTTATCCATCAATCTTATTCAACGTTATCCGAAATCTAAAATGTAGAAGTTTTAGAACATAATACCTAATTCAAAATCTCACGTATTCATCATAACTTAAAATTTATTTAGTTACACTTAGAAAACTTTGTATCTTGTAATATTCTGATATGTAGGTAATTGTGAACAAATATATTTATGCTTATACGTTGCACTCTAGAGGTGCCCGTCTGCGTCCTACGTCTGACATTCTTTCTCCAATAGTTTGTTCCCAATATTCAGGCTTTGAATGCCAGATAAGAATTTTATCAAGCTGCAGGTTTTATGCATGCCGAAAATACTTTGGACCTGAGACATTTAAAATCACGTCGACTATTTTCATAAATTCTATTATACGATTACAATACCACAAAACACATAATATTATTTAGCGAAGGAAATTAATTGCTACAAATATCATGCCGTATATGAAGACCTACATATTTGATGGGTTATGTGCAAAAACAAACGACAATATAGGATGACCAGAGATTTAATACGATTAAAAAAATTACACGTATTGTCTTAGTAGCCGACGGAACATGGAAGGCAGAGACAACAATATGATAAAGTGACGTTACTATAGAAATGTTAAACTCAAAATGACATTTAAACTTCAACTCTATTACCTTATAATATATGCTTGTATTTTGTGTGCGAAAATATTTCAACAAAACTCACAAAGCCTTCCTTCCACTGGACTTAAATTTTCATAAAATTCACAAGAAACACAGCACGTTCCCACACAAATATTTTATCAAAATATTAATACACGAACCACTTTCTATCATATCTCTCTGCTTACTCCATCATCAAGCAAGACTGCCATTTGTTTATCATCTTAATGCCTCCAACGTGTGAAAAGCCTCACGTTTCGTCGTCCTATCTCTTTGAGGTGCGATAGGCTGCTATAATTGCCAATAGCTCGAGGCAACTCCTCAGTAAGAATGGCGAAATTCATAAGCGGTAGCGTGTTTTAACATAAAATGGATTTGAATTTTAAATCTAATAAAAAAGTAGGTAATAATGAATTATGATGACCGATAATCGGTCATAGCAGCTGTTCTCTCTAAAGAAATTAGCCTGCTGCGCAGGACATAATATTGTTATATTGCACAAACATTTGCGCAGACACAGGTGCGCTATCTATTCCTTCACTCACCTTGCCTGATGAGTCGGCAATCAGACACCGTGCTCTCCGATGCTCGGGTGTATTATATAGATAATTACCAACTTACAGATTCCTTTTTTTTAATTTTTAAACCTACCTGCATAAAAAGTAATTTGGGCCTGACTCGGAAATCAGCAGTCGCACCAAACGACTTCTAAAACAACGAAGCAGGAAAGGGGGAAAAAGTTAACTTTTATGGGATCTAACATGAATGCGTAGTTATATTTTAAATCTAGCTTAATAATGGTGAATAATTTATAACATCTCACATACTGCCCCTTCAAACATAAAACTTGAACAAAATTTTATCTAAGAAATGTCGTGACTATACCTAACATTCTAAAGAGGTTCCCTCTCTAAAACTACAATCTAAGTTTATAACTTAAACCACAGTCTAAGCTCACGGCCCACAAAGGCCCAGTTTATGCTTGCTATCTTACAGGAGCAATTTTTAACAGCCTGTCTTATCTTAATAACGCTGTTTAGTCTGTGACTTTTAATCGAGTCCTTTGTTTCCTTTGAAGAAAAGATGTTGTTTATTTGTTGAATAGAACAGAGTTTTTTTAATATCAATAATAACTGTATTTACGGTGTGCTTGGAATAATTACTGCGTGCACGAAGTCTATGAGGGGTTTATGAGTGTTTTGTTAGAAAGCACAAGATGGTGAGTTTTCTGTTATATTTTATATCAATTATTGTTCATATTTCTAGTTTAGAAAACATTATTTTTTTACTAAATTAGGTAAGTACGACGTTATAGAGATATCAATGCACTATGCATCTATGATAAAAATAAGAAACGATATAATTCATTTCAATTGGTTGTCATGCTGACATGTTGAAAATAATAAATATAATAAATTAATAAAGCGCTATATATATAAATATATACCTATACGCTACATAGGTACCCATTTAATGCGAATAGTAAGCATATTGTACATAATATATAATACAGCAAAAACATTTTTCGGTGACAAGTGACAAAACGAAACGTCGAAATTTTCATAATTTTGTATATCTCGTCTTCTGGCACATAAAACTACTGGAGAATACGCTTGGTGCATACGGCGAGTCTTACTGGCTGGTGAGGCCTGCGCCTAGATGCCGCGGGAGTGCGACGCATCGGCGCGGGCCGCGGCGCCCGACGCTGCCAAAGGGACACGGTGTCATTGTGACATTTAATCTTTCAGTGTTGTGTTTTTTAGTTGTTTACCTTTTATATTTATAATTTTGTAAATAATTAGTCTATAAGTGTACAAAAAAACCACTGCACCCATATGCAGGGGAGTTATGATGTGGATATAAGTGCGTGTCAACCTTCTCTTTCACTGGATGCCCTGGAGAGATGCCCTCTGTGCCCCCAAGCACGTTATTTTAAAGGTAAGCGGGGCTTGAGCGTGCACATTGGGAAGATTCACAAATCCCAATGTGCGGGTTCAGCCAATGCGACCACGCCAACCTCCCCTCCAGCTACACCGACTCTCATCCCTTTTTGGCAAAGACTCTCTAAATTAAAAAATTCTGTTCCAGTACTAAAGCGGGTCCCCCGTGGCGCCAGGCCTTTGGTTGCCCAACATTTGGCAGGTTGTGTTCGCCTGGCTGCACGGGAGAACTCGCAGCGTGCTTGGGAGGATTTGCTCACCTTCCCCTACAGAATTTTACACGTTGAGAAAAATTTGGCAAACAAAAAGACTCTAACAAAACAAATTAAAGAAAATTGCACAATTTTAGGACATGAAGATTTCGACACTAAATTACCGAATCAAAGACTTTCAAACATACCCCGCCTAGTTGAAACAAAGCTAGGGGAAGGTGACATTAAGGGGGCTGCTAGAATTCTCTTCAGCAGTGATGTGGTGGCCCCACGCTCTCCAGAGACGCTGTCTGCTCTGGAGAGTAAACACCCTGCCCCATCTGATGGTCTCTCCTTTCCTGACCCTCCAGATCCTGACACACATATCCTCACTATTACAGGTCGACACGTGGTCACAGCCATAGGTTCTTTCAGGACCGGTTCCGCAGGCGGCCTCGACGGCTTGAGTCCCCAACATCTGAAGGATCTGACCTGCCCAAGCGCCGGGGAAGCTGGTGAGTCGCTCTTGAAGGAGCTTACGGCCTTGACCAACCTCATGCTCTCCGGCAAGGTGGACGAAACCGTCATTGATGTCTTGTACGGAGCCAACCTTTGTGCACTGCGCAAGAAGGATGGCGGTATTCGTCCAATTGCCGTGGGGACTACCTATCGTCGTATGGCAGCCAAGATCTGTTGTAAATTTTATAGTGAGGCTGTTTCGGACAAATTTCAGCCCCTGCAGCTGGGTTACGGCTCAAAGGGGGGCTGCGAGGCTGCTGTACACGCCCTGTCGACCTATTTAAATTATGGGAAAGGAGAAGTCATCCTGAAGGTTGACATTAAGAACGCCTTCAACTCGGTAAACAGGGATACTCTGCTGACAGAAGCTAAAAAAGAATTACCCCAAATTTTCAGTTTTCTTTGGCAATGCTACAGATACCCAACAAAATTATTATATCAGGACAACCCTTTAGAATCTGCTGTTGGCTGTCAACAGGGTGATCCCCTCGGGCCCGTGATTTTTAGTTTGGCAATCAATCCAATCATTCGGCAATTAAATTCTGAATTAAACGTATGGTACCTTGACGATGGGACCTTAGGAGGCAATAGAGACACAGTAATCAATGATTTCCTGTATCTCAAAGATAAATTTCATGCCATAGGTTTGGAACTAAATATTTCAAAATGTGAACTTTTTATACCTGACACAACTGACAGACAGACAACTCTTCAAAATTTTCAATCAATAGCCCCTGACCTAAAACTAATAGACAAAAGTTCTCTTTGCCTCCTTGGGTCACCAATACTGGAGGACTCTTTTTCGGATTTTATTGATAACAAAATTCAAAATTTCAACGACATTTCGGAAAGGCTATTCAAAATTAATATGCATTCAGCCATTACCATCATACGGTATTGTTGTTTTGGCCCTAAATTAATGTATAACTTGCGCGCTTCACATTTATGGAAGCACAACGACCTTTTGGACAAAATTGATAAAATAATCAGACATACATTATCATCAATATTAAATGTGGCCTTGGACGACAGAGCTTGGACTCAAGCGACACTTCCTATTCGCTTGGGAGGACTTGGCGTCCGCAAAATTTCCAGTGTTAGTTTACCGGCCTTTATTTCCTCTGTCCATGGCACTTCAGAATTGATCAGGAAAATTTTACCTACCACACTAATCAATTCTGAGGTGCCATGCCTGACTGAGGCTATAAACGCCTGGAAAATCACATGCCCGAACACCGATCTACCCGCCAACCCATCCGCCCAAAGACAATGGGATGAGCCGCTCTGCAGAGCAATACGGAAAAATTTAATTGATACGTCAATTACTCCTGCAGAGCGAGCGCGTCTGTTGGCTGTGGGCGAATGGGAATCGGGTCTATGGCTTCATGCACTTCCGTCGTCGAATATAGGCACCATGTTCGACGACACCACTTTTAGACTCGCCGTTTGCCTGCGTCTGGGTGCTCCGTGTTGTTCTCCTCATCGTTGCCACTGCGGTGAAGTTGTCAACAGCCTCGGTCACCACGGCCTGTCGTGCAGCCGCAGTGCGGGCCGCATACCACGGCATTCTAACATCAACGACGTCATCCGTCGCGCTCTTGTTGCCGTTGGCGTTCCAGCCGCACTAGAACCAAATGGTTTGGCACGCGACGACGGCAAGAGACCAGACGGTATGTCGCTTTTTCCTTGGAAGTTGGGTAGGACTTTAGTGTGGGACGCGACCTGCGTTGATACTCTTGCGCCATCCCATCTTCCTAGGACTGCGTGTTGTGCTGGCTCCGCCGCTGCGGAAGCAGAAAACCTCAAGCGGCGCAAATATAGTAGCCTTATCGGCAACTACATGTTTGAGCCGTTTGGGGTTGAAACCCTCGGGACGTGGGGACCGAGTGCGCGCATCCTTGCAAAGGATATTTCCAAGCGCCTGGTTGACACTTCCCGTGACCCGAAGGCTGGTTTTTATTTCGCACAACGATTAAGCATTGCCATCCAGCGTGGCAATGCTGCCAGCCTTTTGGGTACACTACCGGGTGGCAACGATGAGGATGAGTTTTTTGACGCTATTTATTAGTTTTATATTATTATATTAGTCGTAAGTTTTTTTATAAGCGTGTATATATTTAATAATAATTAATGTAAATAAATACTACTCTGATTGGAGCCCAACTGCGAAAAAAAAGGTAAGTACGATAACACTTCTTATGACTTCTGAAAATATCACCAACCCGCATTGAGCTAGCGTGATGATTAACACTCAGTCATTCCGCGTGGGAGGCCTGTGCCCAGCAGTGGTACAATAAAAATAAACAGTGATTATTCATAAGCTTCACCCAATGACGTATTCCTGCTATATAATTATGTTATTTACATCACATTTTTTTCTAAAAAGTTCTACGGAAACAGCAAAATCAAGCAAAAATATCATCATCTAATAGAACTTAAAACGTTCAATCACCATATCATTTCAAAAGTACATCTCCCAATAATTCGCTGGACAGAGGGTTCGTTAATTCTGCACTAGTTTACGATAGGACATACACTCAGCGATTCCCAACGAACGGGTCGCAGGGCCAATAAATATGACAGACCGGGAAATTGGACAGAATTTCTGCTTATTCGGCATCCGTTTGGAGTACGAGAGAGTGTAGTTATTGGAAGCCCGAATGTACCTATTACTGGCGGATAGACTAGGATGGACTAGTTATGATAGGTTTTGTGTTTGCGAATTTACGGTCTTGGATCTGTATTTACGATTTTTATTACTGAATGCGAGTCAATCTTTCAATAAACCTTATCTATATTTAAGGATTGGTTTGAGTTATTTGAGTAACTACATACATAGTTTTAATTTTCTTCCCACGAAACATAGTTGACTAGCTTCACCCGCGATACGCCCTTCTTACTATTACATAAAACAAAGAGCTTATAATTATCTCTAAGGATCCATCTATCATAAAGTACCTTATTTTCAATGTTCTCTCTCAAAAGCAGGTGTAAATATTTCTGAATTATTAACAAAATACTAATACTTTCTAAAAATAGACCTACATTAAACTCGGCTCGTAATAAACCAATTAATAGCGACACATAAATTGGGTATCATAAAACAAGAGCGTAACATTTCCAGCGACAAATTATATCAGTAGAGATAAAATCCCCATATTTCATACATGTCACATTAAAATAATAAGCTTACGTAAGCGCGGGTTTAACAGCCCTGATTACAATGCCCCGGCAGAAGTACTTGTTTCGGTGCAAATTAATTTAGTAGATGTGTTGTAAATCCATATGTTTATACTGTAGGTACATTATTTTCAGTTATTATGTTTAAATTATTACTTATAAAGACAATGCTTTGAGAAAATCAAGATGCAGTTCTGAACTCCACTTAAGATAATTATGTAACAATCTTTGATTATTACATTCCAAAGGATAATAAATTAAGCATCTGAGAAGATAAAGATAAAAAAGATAAAGATGATTTTAACTTTATGGTCGATCCAATCGGAGTCCTGACTCATAAATCAATTGCTACAGAGATTAATTAAGCCATAGCTACACTATAAATATTACTTAAGAGCTGTTTAATATTAGTCACAAAAAAGTACAAAACTAATGCTACTTCGATATGAATGCCAACTGAATCGGATCTATACAAATTTATAAATATATCTCCATCACAAAAACGAGGCATTTTCTCCTTTACTTAACTTTATTCCCATCCCCTTTCGGCTTATCCAGGCTTTGACATTTTGTATTTATAGAAAAAAAAAACATCCATATGCGGAGTAAAAGGAACACGTCTTAGCAGATCGAAATCATCTTCTTTGGAAAAACCCTTTTTTGTCGCCCCATGTAAAACACTAGTACTCTACTGCATCCGAACATAGTTGGGAAAAGACTAAGTAGATGGTGATTATTTCAATATAAACAATCTGTTCGTAAATAGGTATCTAATATAAATTGAAGAAATTAGTAAATGTTCGATGTCAAATGTATGAGTTATTTAAGTTTTACGAAATATTCTTCAAAAGGATTCCATTACAATTTGACTACAAAAGCTCGTTCACTCACTGAACATAAAGTTCACTGACAAAATTATTGCTAAAATAAATATTATAATTTCTAAAGTACGATAAACTGAATAAAATTAATTTCATAAGTAGCGAGAATAGAGAGTTAAAGGTAACAAAAGTCAATATAAACTTTGAAGTCATGTAAAAGATAGGCTTTTGGTAATAAAAACCAATATACCAAAATTCTCACAATGATACACCTTCAGCAAACGATATCAGCATTTGACTTCTATCGCGTTCAAACACACCAAAACAGATCCAATCAAAAATAAATATGTATAATTTGGGACCGAAACGCAATTATGGCTTCCCCAGGTGATGTCTCGATACATACATATTTATCGATACCCCACGGGACGGCACTAGTGTTATACGTTGTACGCAAGCCGATGCGAGCTGTGAATTCGCGAACAAAAGGCCTTTGGTTGCTCGAACTGAATATTGACACGCGGTCCAAAAGCGACGAATATTTTTGATGAATTTTTGGAATTTCATGTTTTTTGTTGCAGTATGGCTGTGTATCAATAGCACCAGGATGTCACAGTTGATGAATGATCACTTTGGATTACATGTAGTTCGAAGGTTTATTGTGTAAGTTGAAATGTTTGTGCAGCAGCGGACAAATATAAAATTGAAAAGTAAAGGTTTTGAAAATAACAAAATAGAATGAGTTGTCACACACAAGACGAAGTAGGAAAGGGAGAAGATTATGAGATGAAGATCGATTCAAAATGTACCTTTAGGGAAAAAGATGGGCTTGCCTGATTTCATGTAATTGGTTTGTTCTTAGGTTGGAATCTAGATTAACGATAGAGCAGAAAAAAATCAAAGAAAAACGTAACTAAAAAACTTAAAGCCAAAACAATTCTGAACAACATTTAAAAAATATAGGTAATATTATAAACAAAAATGTGAAATTGTGAACGAAGCACCTTTCTCTGAAATACATTTTAATATAATTATTTTCAAATTAAAGAGATACGTCTAAGTGTTCTACAAAGACAATATTCGCGTAGAAAATCAAAACACAGAAGCCATCTGGTAAGATTGTGGGGGTAACAAATGGTTTTAATGAAAGTAAGGGCCCCCACTCTGAGCAACCCCATGTCTCTTCGCGTTTCAATTAAATTTTTGAGGTCGTGCCCTGAATATTATTACTATTTTTGAGTGTGAGTTTGAGGTGGTTTTCAATTAAAATGCATTGCTTAAAGATTTACAGGTAAACTTTTTAGGAATAAAATTATTTGAATAGGTAACCTATAAAGAATTTAAAGGTCTTACATTCAACTCATTCGGAGGAATGAGGATCATATTGTGAGAATGGTCTTGAACATGAATGTGGATGGATATAGAGGAAGGGGACGACCAAAGAAACGATGGATGGATTGCGTGAAAGTTGATATGGCTAGAAAGAATGTAACTTGTGAGATGACGGCAGATAGAAGAGCGTGGTAGACAAAAACATGCTGCGTCGACCCCAAATAAAACTTGGGATAAGGGCAGGAGGATGATGATGATGACATTCAACTGTGAATAGGTACTACAATGTGATAATAATAACATAATATTGTGTTTATAAAAACGAAATTTTAAGAAATTCTTTTTTTAAAAAACAACTCCAAATATTTACTTTTTCAAAAGTTCTATCAAAACACAGTCTTACTAAAAAGTAATGTGTTGTGTGTGTGTGTTGTAATAACACATAAGTAAATTACCTACTAATATACCCATTAAATGTTCGTGGAACCCGATTATTTTCTATAAAAAATTCTGTTATGCTTAGTAAAGCTCGACACAATAACAAAACATTTTATTAGCTTTTCGCGCACCTACACAGATCTGGTATGTATGTATAACTATTCTGGCCTTGGTGCTCTAAAAATACAACGTCAAATTTTTTTTGCGAAGTTGCACTTCCTCGAACTAATGTACACGGTTGAATTTTGTTAACTTCCAAACTCGTTAGGAGTTCATCCGTGGAAAATGAAAACTGTATTATTTTCTTTGTTCGGCTGCCGTATAGCCACCGGCTACTCGATGCAACAATTTTGCTTCTAGGTGCAACCATATTTTGTGGTGATGCATTCTGTATTTTTTGCCGAACTAATCACGGTAAAAGCGTTTGGTTTCCACTGGGAAGAGTGTAATATCTAAAAATTGGATCACTGGTTTGCCTCAGTTTATTAGGATTCGAGGTCGCCGATATTCTAGTGGTAGTGATGTAACCTTTTTTATAAAAAAATAATAATATGCGTACTCCTTGCGTATGCGTACTGCTTAGTGGCTAGTATGCCACTGGCCACAAAGGTTTTAATTTTTTATATTATGGTTTTTTTAAATTGTCGGTTGTTGTGAAATTCTTATTTTCATAATTTCGCTGCGTCAAAACTCACTTCTCCCTCTTCTCTCTTTCACATTTTTCCAACCACATGTAAAAATTTACAAACACAATTCTCTCATTTATTCTGCTCACTCATTAGTCCATCTTCTCTTACAATACAAAGATCACCGAATTCTTCAAAAGATATATTGCTTAGTCACATCTATTTAAGAGGTGTAGTCCAGACATTAGGTTCTACGGGTATAAGCCTCACGGTGTATTTGGGAGCATAATTCGTGAGGGCGGGCAACATAGAGCCTATCAAATTGAATATTCGGCCCGAGTGCCCCTGAATGGACTAGGCGTGCGATGCTGATGCTAAAGAGATGAAGATAGCTAAGTGTGCTGTGTTTTTGTAGATTAAGAAAAATAATGACCTTAGTGGCACTGGGACTCGAATCTTCTAAGATATTTTTTTTTTTTAAATAAGAGCTTTAAATAGAATAATCCATATATCCCTCGGAGAAGAATAGACAAAGTAAGATTTTGCGAGTAGGCAGTTCAATTTTGATTTTGAGGAGCAAATTTTGGATCCTTTCTCATCAGCCAGAAGGTCCTTAAGTGTTAAGTTTTCAAGTAGCCCGAATTTTTTTTATCTACAGTTTCTATGTTTTATCATAAAACTATTTTTTTATATTTTAAGCGATTCTTGTTGAACTTTTTCATATTCCTTGTTTTCGAAAATTACCGATATTTACTAGATAATATTATCTCATAAACACGGTGTACTGAGAGTGCTCACATTATTCTAGGCTCTTATTATGAGCAAGGACTTGTAATTGGCTTTCTATCATCTATGACTTCTTTCTTTCACGAAGTTTTTTATATTGCTTAAAGTCTTCAATATTTCATTAAGTAAAGAAATTTTATTTTTTTAAATCTTCTCAAGATTACACCTCAAGTTTTTATCATTCTATGATTAAATATAATATTTACTACTCCAGTCATAAAATGGAAACGACTCCCAATATTTAGTACACTATTAAAAATAATATCTTGGAATATGAACAGTAACTTTCATAAGATATTTTATGCTCCACGGATTCTTAAGTAGCCAATATCAGTTTTCTTATAAACCTATAATCCTTGAAAGACTTTCACGACATATTGAATTCGGATTTTATAGTATTATAAGTTTTTAAGTCATGGGTTGAAGCACCTATCTCTCAAGTAGGAGTGTGCGGGTTTGATTCCATGTCCTTTATCGCTTAAGCTTAACAAACAACTCAATCGAATCAGCTTTGAACCATAATATGTTCAATGTTGATTGAAAAATTTGACAGCTTCATGTAGCTTGATGTGCTGGCATCTGTGCGCCTTGGAGATCTTATTTTGAAGCCTACAAACCTACCCACTTAGCTTTTATCTTCGCCTTTTTATCAAAAGGAACATTTAGACAGTAGAACCGTTTTCTTTGATAGGTAAAGGTATATGCCTTTTGATATTTCTAAGAATGTAACACAAACGCAATATAAGTAAATATAAATCTATAATATCATATTTAAGATATCAAAGACTTTGAACCTACCACTGCCACTTGAAAAGATTCGCGCGCCTGAATAAGAATTAACTTTTCAGGAGTGTATAACCTTTGAGCACTTAAGAACATTGCTTGTATTAAATATTGAAACGTTAAACGTAAGAGCTTTTAGGCATGTTGTACGAATGATATACGTTTGCATATTTTAAGACAAACTGAGATATTTCTTGATTAATCTTGTATGGAAAATTGCTTAAAAGTATTGGAATCTCAATAGTGGGAAGACTTACTGTTGGTATTTGTACGAGCCAAAAATGGCCATACAGCAAAAGTACATTTAACTTTATTGGATACCATTTTAGTCTTTGAGAAAACTCAGCTATGAGCATGTTGATCAATTGATAATTTTCAGATTACGAACCGAATATCGCAATTAAACTATTTACTTAAAAGTTAACTATGGTTTTATGTGAAATAAACTTCCAACTACGAGAATCAGAATCGGCATTTTTATATAAAATCAATATAAAAAATCATTTATTTAAATTGAGCTCATAATGCAGCACATTTCGGACGTCAAAACAAAAGAAAGTTCCTAAAACGCCCACCGTTCACCACTTCCTATGTGTTTTTGTGAAGAAGAAGTGGCGCAACAAACTCCCCAACAACACATGTCTGTATGTTAGGTTTGAAGAACCAGATGAAGAATTTCTTTTATGAAGGAGAATATTGTGGGACTATATTTTCTTTAAATAAAGATTAAACAAAAAAAAAAAAAAAAAAAATTACGGAATGCTGTTCATAAAATAACTGTCCTATGAAACAAGGTTCTAGACTTGACATACAATTAAAGGTAAGGACAGACAAAGTGTGTACAATATTTCCTACAGTAGCAGCAGTGACTAAAATGCTGCCTACATATTTCAATTCACTGCAGTATTTGGGAAAAGATACTTGCGGAGCGCAAGGAAATTCACTTTCGAAAACTCAATGTGAATGCTACGACTAAAGCGAGAAATTCAAATCTTTGTATAGCTATACAAAAATGAATCCCTATTTTCTATAAACTTGAATAAAAAAAATAAAACAGAGTACGATAAAAAACTGAAAACACTCATGTATGGATCTTCTTGCTATCCACCTTAAACCCTTCTAACAGATCTCAAACTTTGGTCCTTTAAACCATAAACTTCCTATTTCCTTTACGTGCGTTCTTGTTTCAAACATTCTTCAATCTCGAGGGTACGATCAGCAAATTCTTTGTTCCAGGGAAAGGCAAAGCAAATCGTTGGCATTTGAAATTTGTTGTCAGTACGCGATTGAACGCTTAAGAAATTTTCTGATACCTGTGAAACTTTGATTTAGGACCCTTGCCCACGGCGACTTTTTGTAACGATGCAGTCACGCGACACCATCACTTCTAACGCATGTTAGTCGCATTTGCAACGCGCTACTAATGCGATACTGTATTGCGATTGTATCGATACACACTTGCGACAGCGTTGGACAATATCGGAGAAAGAACAGAAGGAAGAGTGTGCCGAACATCAGTGTAACTGCATCGCGACCGAATCGCGTTTGCACCGCGACTGAATCTGGCTCCGTGGGCGAGAGCACACAGCTAGCCACAGCTGCGCTTCTGTATCGATGCCTACGCGCGACAGAATCGCGACTGCATCGCTTCAAAAGTCGCCGAGGGCGAGGGCCCTAACAGAATATCAAACGAGTTGGCAACTATGACGTACACTGAACAGGTTTAAAGTTCTTCATCTGCGAACGGCGACACGCCCAGTAGTTTAGTTAAGGGTGAATGTAAATATTGCCTCGTTATCTTTTCGCTGAATTGCTAAAGGAAATTGGTATTTGCTTTGAATTTTGTTTGTGTTTTTGCTTGAGTCGTGAATGTTTTGAGAGGATCAATTTACTTGATTATGTGACGTGTGCTTTTCTACATTCTAATGGCGGTGTGTGGTACTGTGACTTACTCAAATGTTTCATGTGGTTTGCTCAATGCACCCTTACTTGGTTTCTTGCAAACATTTAAAATATCCGCTATATGCAAATCTTTGTGCGGAAACACACACTAACAGTAGTGGCCTCGCGCCGAAACGTATGCTTTTTTTTGTTCGCGCGTGTTGACGCGTATAAATTTGCGTGAAACATTTTTGTGGAATCTTGCCTTAAGAATAGTTGCAGCTATGATTATCATGATACGCTATAAAAATATTTAGTAAAAAAGAATAATAAAATTGCTTGCATGTTTTAAGGGGGTTAAAATAAACTACGAAGTTATCAGCTGAATTTCATTATTTGTCTGAAAGATTTCAAACACAGTAAAATCGATTTGTCAATAATATAGGTATTCTTGTAATGACATCAAAAAATATTTAAGGCAAAAAGGCTTATCTGAAACTTAAATTTCAATCCCCATTTCTTTATTAAATTTACATAACAATATTTTGTATAAAACTCGACCATTATTTGTATGGGTGACTTTTCCATAACCGGCTTCGTAAGCAATTACTAACCTTATACATATTTTGGCTTACTGCCCATTGCTTATATAATGAAATCGTGGAGAGAAAATGTGTATGCATTTTGAGTATGTACTTGGTCGTTAATATTTGTGAGAGAATAGCCTAATAAAGTAGCGTAAATGAGTTTGTTCTGTAATTATGTTAGTTTAGTTTGGATTTACTATTAAGATAATCAACAATTTTTTCTTGCATACAAAAAACACTCATTGCCTGGTGTCCATAATGATTGCCGACCATGACAGCCGTTTTCTCTGAGGAGATCAGCCAGTTGCACAGGACATACTATTGTGCACAAGCATTTGCGCAGACACAGGTGCACTCCCTATTCCTTCATCATCTCACTCTCATTATCCGATAGGACGGCAATCCGACACGACTAACCGGTGCAGGAACGACATTTACGTGCTCTCCGATGCACGGGTATATTAATACCCAACTTCCAAACTTCGGGCTCCTTTATGAAAATCTCTTCAAACCCAACTTCGGCTCGACCAAGGAATCAAACCCGAGACCCCGTTCACACTATTCGTGAAATGCGATTACTAAACCAACGAGGCAGTCAGCTTGTATTATAAACGGTGTAGGCATAAGTAATATGCTGCTTTCTGCAATTCGATTAAGTCATAAAAATAGAAGTTATAGTTTTTCATAAGGCGAGATAACACCGGCAGCAATGTGATGAACACAAATGTTTCTTGTTCTATTTGCTATATCAAACAGTAACAAATTGCGTGCGAACATTTCTAAAATGTCCGCGAAATTGCAACCTTTGTGCGCGAATGTATGCTAACAGGGAACTCGTGCCGACATGTACATTTTTTGAACAATTATGGTGGAATCTGACCTTTACAACAACACCATCATAATAGCCATCACGTACACGTATAACGTGTACGTCATAATAATATTTATTATGTTACAATAGTGTAGACAAGTTAATCAAAAGAGCAAACTATCACCGTTTTAAGGTAAGTCTCAGAAATCAAAAGAGTAGTACTACGAGTATGTACGGTAAGTCACAGATTGCTGTAAGAATCAGTGCAGGCGCTCATGCAAATTATCCGAAAACAAAAGTTGTCAAATGTTAAATCGAAATTGAAGAACCTTTGACTGTCATACTTCGTGTTCAGGATCGATTGTAGTTCGCAGCTTAAGCTAAATGTTCAATGCACTTCAGACATTATATCATATGCTTATGTGGTGCACTCTGTGAGAAGGTCAAACCCTCAGCGTGGTCAGAAGCGTGGAAGTGTTAAGAGCATCGTTCAACCACGAGGTCTGACGATGTTCAAGTGTTAGACATCAGCACGTATAATTAGAGGCCAATGCGATATGAGATGTACTTCACCGTCTGCAGTAACCTCGTAAAGATTGAAAATACGAGAATGCTTCAACTGTCAAATATGCACGAAGCGAAAATATTCAAAGATTTTAAGAATATTGAACGTATGATAGAAAACTTTTCAAAGTTTCTCATACGACCACAGCGTTTTCAGAGAGATTGTTTTTGAAATAAAAATCATTTTCTCAAAGCTTAATACCATAATACCGAACCATCTGCCGACATGACACGCGAAAACATTTGAAATGAAAATGAAATATTCAAAAGTATACTTTTCAATGGTCTGCAGTATTTTCAAATAACGCGAAGTAATATGCTAAAGTAGAGTAATATCAGTAAGTACGTTGGACTGCATGAATGCATGCAATTTTATAATGTTATGGAAGTAAAAACGGACTCACGGAACTTTGAATTATTCTGAAACTCGTTCGAAACTTGCGGGATCTTACCTGAAATATGAATTAATAGATATCAAACAGTGAAAAGTAAGTTGAGAAGTTTACAGAGATATTTATTAAGCGCTCCTCGAGAAATTGTTTCGCGATCCTCGCTTTGAGATTTGTAATTGAATGCTTGGGATTTGTTAAAAGATTATTGAAAATTAAATATTAATAAATGTTACCCAGCCTTTGAAACATGGAATTCTGCTATAATTGTTTCTCATTTTGTGATATCTTGTTTCGTTGGGCAAGATTTTTTCTTAATAAAAATCGCTCGTGTAAAATTAAAATGGCACTAGAGAAATATTTTTATTAATGGTACTATAATAACATTTAATCAAATATTTAAATATCGAAACAACAGTATAATAAATCAATTCATCATTTTATTTTGGTTTTGTCATAAAATAAACATACTTTTATTTATACAGTAGGTATATTTAAGTCTCACCACAAAAACTTTTAATCCGACGTTTTGTAGATAATTGTTTCAATAATGCATACCCACTCATCAAGCGTAATTGGTACGTCGAAAACTTGAAACGTCGAATAACCGACCTTATGATCACAGTTTCAAAGATCAAAATAAAACAAACAGATAAAATTTGAGTGATGGGTTTATTACAAGGCCTCGAGGGTTTTGGCTCAGCGATTATAAAATTTAAGCCAACTTTGATATTGATATTAAAATTCAATTAGCGTTATTTGTGTACGTTTTATTTTTGAACGGTTCCTTAATTAATTGATGTCATTTTATAACTTGCAAAGTTTTTTGTTACGTCGGTTTTCTAGTAAAGCCCTAGGCTGAGATGTGGGTATCCATGATATTACCTACTACCTACCTATGCCTATACCTGTTGTACCTATATTATTAGGTTCAAATCCGCGTCAAATCACAAAGCTACAAAAAGATTTTTCACAAGTACAGAGTATGTAAAAGCTTTTGATTCGGGACTCAAATCAAGAAATGTATATTCCACAATCGATATTTTACCTAAACAGATACAGAACGAATTACTAGAACATCAGACTTCAGATTGTAAATAGATATTTTTCAAGATATTTCAAGTTATTATAGAAATACTAATAAAAAAACACCTATAATCCCTAATAAAGAAGAGCTTCATAATCAGATAGATAAACAAAGAAAGCCAGACACAGCTCTGAATAGCGCCAAACGAAAGGCTGAATCCGCAAGAAAAATAAACGCGGCATTTCTCTTTAAAATATTGGATTCATACAACAACAATAAAGTTCTAGTTTCGTGCCGAACATTGCCTGGAGCGATATCAGCTTAGTCGTGTCAATAAAGATTTGTTCATCGAGTGAAAAATTTAAATTCCCCCCTCGATATTGCTCCAGCTTTGAGGAGAATACAGAAAAAAAGAATATCCGGATTTCATTGGACGCTGACAAACTTGTATTTTGCGGTTCTTGTGGACCATTTTCACTTTAATTGCAACTTCAATATGTCTTTTTAAAGTGCAAGTGGAATTTTGTCGAGTTAACCCAAATTACGCTTTGTCTTTTAGTAATAAGGTTAAAGAAATTCGAAACACGTTGTTTTCGTCGAATGTAAGTTTATAAATCTGCATCGTAATACTTTTCCGATTTGCATTAAGGTTTCTTACAGTTGAAGCTGGATGGATGAAATGAATTGAAAATAACATCTGTGGAATTTTATAGCAGAATTAGACGATTTCGGTGTTTTTGAAGTAAATATTCTTATTTCTTTTAACTAGTGTATAAGCATATTATATTTCAGTATTGATTTTTGTAAGTTGTGAACTTGGATGACATTATGGTCGTCGTATTTTCAAAAGCCAATTATTTTCATACGTCGTTTTATAAAAAGTGAGAACTGCCAGCATCAATACTTCTGTTGTTATCGGTATTCATTGCTCAAGGTTTAATTAAAATATTAATAAATTTGTCTTTTTTATCACGTTTTACGAACGTGTAATTACGATTTTTGGTGTTAGGGAAAATGTGGTAATAAATTTCAACTTAACACGTTGCAGTAAGTTTGTACCCAAGCCTGACGCTACAGAGGTTTATAAAACCCCTAAGCTCACAATTCCTGGGTGACTGCATAATTCAAAATTATGCACGAAGGCGAATAATTTTGCTATGCCAATGCTATACTATGCCAATGCAAACTATATTATTATTATGAATGGATTTGATACTTGAAGACATTGATAGAGTAGTAATTCAGATTTAAATCTAAATTGTATACGTGGTAGCCAGACTACATACAGCCTTTACTAAGTTGGTAAAATATTGAAAAGCCGAGATGCCATGCGACAAAAAAAGGAAACAAAATTTTACGCCAACGAAACACCAATAAAAGGCTGGTTATTTTATCAGATGAAGTTCGTTCATATTTAAAATGTGAGTGAATGTTTCAGTAGCAAAAGCACTTTATTTATGGGTGGATTGAACGCAATAGTTTTTGTATCTTGATCGTTGGACCGAAGAATATTGGTTTGTCATTCCCAAAGGATACACAAATTCCTATTCGATACTTCAATTTCATAGTTCTTTTGTCACATGCTATTTTACACTTGATTTATGCCAAAATATTCTTCTTCGTAAGAACTTATCGAACACCAAAATCAGGATATGAACGTCTTTATTTAACTCTGGAAATCTTGATCTCTATTACTTTTCAGAAGCATTTGCAAGTTAAATTACGTAAAACATCCTAAACACAGTGATGCGTAAACCAAAGAATAATAAAATCGAGCCTAATATCAAGCAATAAAGACGTTTTAATAAAATAAAAATTCAAATTTCTTCCAAGATAAGTTATGGAACTTTCAATACTTCCCAATATTTGAGAAGAGAAACTTTATAACAGTATCCATAAAAACCTTATCAACCCTTGAAGCACTGTAAGTCGATCCTGATTACATTTTGTGCCCATTCCCTCATCTTGGCAGATCCCACAGAACTTTTTTTATTTATTACATTCACAAGTTTATGGCGCGCTGATTGCTCTATTGAAATGATGTGTCATTAATTTAAGAGCAACGAGAGAGAAAAGTATAAGTAAAAGTTGATAAAACTTATAGATTTCACATGAAATACCTATTGCTTTTTAATGACAAAAAGTTCGTAATATTTTCTTAAAAACATAAATCTATATTTTGACCAAAAAATAAAAAATATAGAAAACGAAACATAAATAAACGAATTTGAAGCATAGGTGGGATATAAGCTACCACAATAATCAAAAAACGTGCCATTACAAGTTAGTAAAAAACTAGAACAATACAAAACGCTAGTTAACCTTAACAACAAGGTAAAAACTTAACATAGAGACACAAAATTAAACGTCACCACATTAGATACTACTCCCCACAGACAAATTAACAGCAACACCAACATTGTATATCCGAATGAAATTAAAACTCTACATGAAAACACTGCTATTGTTTTTATTACTACAAAGGCTTAATTAGGTGAAGCAAACAAAGCTATAAACAAAAGAGAAACAGTTTCTGAATTAGCTGTAGTAAATCTACGAGAAACTAGAACAGTGAATTCAGTTGAGCTTGATTGAGAAGGCAAAGATTTCCATCTTCTGGTAATTCAGGACAAAATTAGATAGGATATAGGTGCTATTGGAGTTGATAATCAGTACAAACTTTTCATAAAGGAATTCAAAATGTTTAAATTTATTTACATGATGATAAAATCGAAGGTAAGTGCGAAATAAAAAATTTACAATATTTGATTTTATGCCAGAAGCTGTAATTCATGCATGCAAATAAATATCACTTATTCTATTTTTGGTTTTTATTGCAAAGAAGCAATACTAAAGTAAGAACTGGATTCATCAAATTGTAATGTAGTCTTTCCTCTACAAAAAATGAAAATTTATTCACGGAATATATATTTGTCCTGACATTTTCTCAAGCTCAGAGCTTACAAAGAAATCAGAATAAGCTTTAACGATCCTCACAACTTTTTTTTATCTAACATTCAAATTATGGGCGATGGATCTGCGTAAAATACATTTCTTATAAAATAATTTACATACGTAAGCCTGCGAAAGCCTTGTCGCAAAAATGTTAAATGAATTGTTTCTTTTTGTATTTATTCAGGGGTGTTTTATTCGGATTGATCAGATATTGTATATTGGGTTTACAACGCATCGATCAATTAGAGGCCTATGTCTAGCAGTGGACTGTGATAGGCTGATGATGATGATGATCAATTAGTTGTGCAAATAATGCTGTTTTGGGGTTTAAGTGGTGAGTTTACTCGTAAAAACCTATGTAGTTAGTTGTATAATAAACTTTTTTATTATCTTCGCATCTTCTTTAATATCTTTTTTATATCGTCACTTGCTTTTTCTCTTCAAAGGTTTAAAACTATTTGTTTCATATTTTACACATCAAACGGGTCTTACTAGAGATGTAATTATAAAGGTATACAATACCTCTTTTCTCCCAACGTTTCAGCGGAGTCGATATTGAATAATATTCATGCTTCGTTATCATTATTTTTTCCTTGTTTTACCTTGCGCTGACTCGGCTCACATTGTCCCGTTATCCTTTATACAAATAATCCTATTTAAAATCTAGTCCCATAGTTCAAATAGTTCAACCAGAGCATCAAATAATTTAGCATCGTATTCTAAAAACATCGCCAGATTTGCAAAAAGAACCTACTCTCCACGTAAATCCATGCAAGTTCCATGTAAGATATTTCTAAGACGTTCCGTCGATCCCCGAGTAACTTCATTAAACATTTCGAATTGAGGGGACCGCTCATGGCCTGAAGTTGACGCTTTGTACTACACGTGACCGGAATGTTTTGATTGCGAGGTGCCTTGATGGCGTGCGAAGATTCTCTATATCAGCATTCTCGAAATGGTAGGAAACGCTCAAAGGAACTCGCTTTAAAATTGACAATGGTGATTGCCTCAGTCGGAGTTTCAATTTAGATTTTGAGACGTGTTGTAAGAAGTGATTTTAGCTGGCGAAGTGGTGCATGTAATAATAAAAATGCATGTTCTGCTTATCTTAGAGCTCAGAACAACTTAAAGAAAAACGATTATAAAAATAATACCTATAAAAGATTGGACCACAAAATAGGCAAGGTAAATGAAGAGGAAACTTGAAAAATAAAATCTAGAAAGAAAACGTTCGGGCTCGATAGATTGCGGAGTAAAACAAAAGCCGCAAAGCGAACTTTAAAAGCAACTTCAAAGGGAAAGACCAATTTATGATAGACTTTTATGAATTGACCTGTGGTAAGTTCTACTACTTATATGTAAAAAATAATTTAAAAAGGTAATGGAAATAATAAGACCGTATTTATTATTATTATACTATTTGTATAAAACACATTTTAGGAGTAGGTAGTTGAAATTTACGAAGACGTGACACGATGCCATGCAGCGATCTCTCAGGCAAAGCTTGACATGGGTGGAGTCTGCTGCGCTAACGGAATAGTGACGTCGGTGCTCCTATTCAGGTCCACAGACTGACACATGTCCTCGACGTCAGTGTTTTTGCCATCGAGCTCCACCGAGCTCGATGGCAAACTTTACTTCGTTATCTGGCCACCGCCAGATAACGAAGTAAAGTTTTGACAGTCCTTTAGGTCACTAATACTAGATTTAGGGTCAGTTTCACAGGTTACGGATAGCCACTATCTACCAGATAAATTAAAAAATGGAACAGAATTTTTATGAATTTATCTGTCAGATAAACTGTCTGGAACTTATCAGTTACCTGGCCCTTGGGAAATTAAATCGCCACATCATCAATCCTACTTAAAAAGAGGTTTTTATTTCTAAATCTGCTAGCTTCCGCTGGCGGTTTCACCCACATGCTTATAGCCTTCCTTGATAAATAGGCTATCTGACACTGAAAGAATTTATCAAACAGGACCACTACTTCCTGAGATTATCTCGTGTGGCGACCCTCCGCGATTGCGCCGACTAGAACTACATATTTGACATAAGTCAGTTGAGTGTTTTTGGAGGTTTTTATATTTGTGAAGTGTTTTTAACCGACTTCCAAAAAAAGGAGGAGGTTCTCAATTTGGCCGGTATGTTTTTTTTTATTTTTATTTTTTATGTATGTACACCGATTACTCCGAGGTTTCCAGTCCGATTTGTGTAATTCTTTTTTTGTTCGATGCAGTATACTTGCCATTTGGTCCCATAAAAATTTCATCCAATTTGGTTCAGTACTTTTTATTTTATGAGCATTTGTTTGATTTATGTGGATGATGTGTATGTGGATGATGTTATAAAGGGCTGGTTAATGAGAATTTCCCACAAACTGGAGTTATGATAGCTATTATAGAAGGTATGGAGTGTATGACGAAACAAGATTTTGGACCTGATACTAAAAAGATAAAAATAAAAAATTTTTACAAAAAAATAAAACCGACTTCAAAAACACTGAAAAGTGAAAAAAAAAGCTTTTAAGTACATCGCTCTAGAAGTCGGTGTCCAAAAAAACACAGTATTACAGTTGCAACTTCTTGACACCGACTTCTAGAGCGATGTACTTAAAAGCTTTTTTTTCACTTTTCAGTGTTTTTGAAGTCGGTTTTATTTTTTTGTAATTTTTTTTTATTAATTTCTTATAAATCGTGTATATACCTTTTTTTATACTTCGAAAAGAGTTTCGTTGTAGTATCTATACTTTATGATATTAGAATTGTCTTTGAGTTAAATAAATGCTGTCATTGCTGTCATTCTGCGTAGTGCTGTCTGACTGCATCTGAATGCATTATTTTATTCAAAAAGATTTCTATCAAATCCCGATATTCAACACTTTTATTTGTAAGTACCTTTTTTTACATAAATGGCTGTAGTGGTTCTGAAGGTAGTCAACCTACCACATCGCTGGATAACCTGGTATTGGTGTATCATATACAGTAGAGTGGGTTTTCTTTGATATACATAAAAACATCCCTTTCTTGATTTTTCTATCTCAATATGTATCAATAAAGTGTTAAATCGCAACTAAACGTGATTTATTAATAACAAATTGCCAGTATCAAAATAATCTTATCAGTGATAGATATGACTCACCATTGCTACGCGATAAGCTATACAAATATTGTACTTTTTAGTTTGGAGACAGAATTTCAGTTTGCAATCAATGTTTGTGATATTTTCATAGTATTTTATTATTGTCTAAAAGTGATTAAAATAGTATTACATTAATATACAAATACAGTGTGTGGTGATATAAGTAGTGGTGGTCTAGTGGTTAAAGCACCAGCCTCTCAAATATGAGTGTGGGTTCAATTCCAGGTCAGGCAAGTACCAATACAATTTTTCTAACTTGTATGTACTTTCTAAGCATATCTTAGACATCAATGACTAATTAAAGGTGAAGGAAAGTATCTCGAGGAAACCTGGACTTTAAAATCTGAAATCACCAACCCGCATAGAGCAAGCGTGGTGCTTAACGCTCAATCCTTCTCAGTGTGAGAGGAGGCCTGTGATCAGCAGTGGGACAATAAAAAGGCCGATGATGACACAAAGTGAACGATATTTTTTAAGCTAAAGTTCCCGTGGAATCGGTAATTTATATTAATTCTACTAAATTATTCAAAAGAGATTACAGTAGATCCCATCCATCTACGGAATAAATGAACTAATAGGCTATTTCATTTATCTTTCCGAATAAATACCATTATAATTGAAATTGTTATTTGCACAATGAGATATTATATTGGGCAGTCTGCTTTAAGGTTTAATGATCGGAAAAAATCGTTTCCGATCCGGCACAGGCAATTTTCTTTCTGTTGAACGATTCTATTGGAATTCGGAAAATTCTTGAGTATTCAGATTTAATTAATTTTTTTTTGTTTCAGCTTTCCTCATCTATTTTTATAATTAAATACGACATCTTAGATTTTGTCTGAGAGGATGATTTCGTTTTTATAAATTGATCAATAGTTTGGTAAACAATTAGTATTCTACGATGCCGAAACGCTCACTAAAGACAAGGTATATATTAATAGTTTTATTTGTTCTTATTTCTTTATTTTAGTTGAATAATAACAACATGTTAATTAAATAGGTTTTCAGCCAGTATACCTACTAATACCGCGTCATTTTTTTATTGGTAAAAATATATAGTTTTTGAGTTTATGGCCAATAAAGAGACAAACTTTATCTTTAATCCTCATCTGCCTAGCCTTTACCCAAATTGTGTTGGAGTCAGCTTCCAGTCTTAACCAGATGCAGTTGAGTACCAGTGTTTTACATGGAGCGGCTGCCTGTCTGACCTCCTCAACACAGTTACCTGGGCAACCCGATACCTCTTGGTAAGAATGGTTGTCAGACTTTCTGGCTTCTGACTACCCGTAACGACTGCCAGAGATGTACAAAAAGCACCAATTTAGCGTGCCTTTCGAAATACGGAGGAACTTGTCATGACAAGATGGTCACCCATCCGCTGGTTAACTGCTCCAAGCGTTGCTTAATCTTATGATCGATCGATTCGTGTGGCTTTTACTTAGCCACGCGCTCCTCCTTATCCTTGATACTTATCTGTATTTTCCAGGTTCCTACAACTTCGTGTAATCACAGTATTGTTTTCACTGCTCTTTCTCAATGCAGTAATACACTTCTTCATATCATATGGCTTGAACAACTACCCACATTTGCCCGCCGATGTCATAGAAACCCAGCTATATAAGCGAAGAGTACCAAACCTTAGACTTAATATTTTAAAACCAGATTGCAATTATGGAGAGATACTTAAAAGTACCATAACACTAAATAACTGGGAGGTATCTGATAAGCTTGATGACTTCTCGGCAATCGGCTTAGTGAATGGGACCTATGTCCCTGAACAATGTAACCCTCAGTTCAGTGTGGCCATAATAGTACCTTATAGGAATAGACAGGATCAATTAGATATATTCCTTCCATACATCCATAAGTTTATGAGGAAACAGAACATACACTACAGGTTAGTATTTTACTGTAAACTGCACTAAGTACAAATTATATTAGTTTCAAAATCCCACAATTTTAATATTAGTAGTACTAGTTTCCAATCGCATTTTCAGAGTCGATAAAATCAAAGCTATATGTTATCCTGATATACATAATGTTATATTACTGCCCAATTTCAACAAAATCAATAGTAAAGAAAACCTTATAAAAATACCAGGAACTTTGATTTCGTAAAAATAAGAGAAAGATGTTTTAAATCAGATATGGCCTATATCTGATTTCAACACATTTTTAGTGCATCAAACTTCCTGTCAAAACTAAACCGAAACCGAAACTGTCAATTTTTCCCATTCAACTTTGAACCATAATGCTTCAGTGATAAAGTTGAAAGTCTATCAAGGAAATTTGACAGATGGTAATAGCTTGACTTCTTTACATAAAAAGAAATAAACTTCCAGAATATACCTAGTGGACCAGCAAAATGATGGTCCCTTCAACAGGGGCTTTCTACTGAACGTTGGAGCGAAGGTAGCGATCAGAGACAAGTTCCCCTGTCTCATACTACATGATGTGGACTTGATGCCTTTAGACGAAAGTAACCTGTATGCCTGTACCAATGAGCCTCGACATCTCAGTGCCATCATCGATAAATTCCGCTTCGTCCTTCCCTACAAGTCCTTAGTTGGTGGGGTGCTCGCAATCACAGCGGACCAATTCGTGGCTGTGAACGGATTCTCCAACAGATTTGATGGATGGGGCGGAGAAGATGACGATTTTTCATGGAGACTGCGTTTACACAAACTGGAGGTACTCAGGTAGGTTTTGATGTTTTTATTTGTAGATTAAGGGGGGGAATAATTGATGTTACTATTTTTAAGAATATGGACTAAAATAATAAACGAATGTGTAGGGAGATGCTATGCCACATACGTTTACGTTAATATTGATGAAAAATTACTACAATCTAATTAAGTGGATCTTAATAATTATTATGAATTAATAGAAATTTCAACCTAGAGCCTTACTTAATTTTATTCTATTCAACATTTTCTGTTGTGACTATTTTAGATACGTACGAAAAATTATCTATTCTTCAAACGTTTCTCCTCAATGGGACAATCGTACAGACGCCACCAAGCTATTCAATCTATCAAATTTCCTTAATAGATTTTCAACTTTATCGCTAATGAATATGGTTTACAGTTGATTGGGAAATTTCGACAGTCTCGTAAGATTTTAGGTAATTTTATCTTTAAACCACACAGGTTTCCTCGGGAGATGTCCCGGTACGCAATGTTGAGGCACCGACAGGAGCATCGAAATCCCAAACGTGAACACATCATAAAAGAGAATCGCAAATTGGGCAATGCTGATGGCCTGAGCTCCCTCCCCTACTCCATTGGGACTGTTAGTGGTCACCGCCTCTATACGCTCGTATCTGTAAGCTAGTAGGTAGCATTAGGAAAGTTAGGTTAGTTTTCCAATTTCATATAATAATTTAGGGTAGCGAAGATCAGAGAGGAAAGGTCTTTATACCCTGTCGAAAAGGGAGGTTCCTCCTACCAGACGGGTTGTGTTATTTCTGGCGAGCTACCAGCTACTGCCCCGACAGTTGTTGTCAGGTTCTTCTACTTATATTTATGTACATAGAATGATGTTGTGTTTGTTGTTTGTTGTGACTCTGCATTGTGTGATACAGGATTGTTAAATGTTGGTATACATTAAAATAATTTACTATAACATTATTATGAGATGTCTTTTTTGTTCCCCTTACCACTTTGAAATTTCTCTTGTACGAAAAGTACAAATTAACTCCTACATAGAAGCCAGACCAAAGAACTTTCTAGGATAATACATACAACAGATGTTAAATAAGTCGTAGAGGAAATAAATGATTCACCTAATCACTGTAATTCCTCTCTAGTATTCAATAAAACAAACAGTAGGTACAACCCACTTCGGAATCTCGATCCAATTGTGTTTGCTAATGTACACTACACTACATTATCTCACCTGTTATTTAGGAAATCCTGCTTCGAGAGAGAACTATGCCGAATAAACTGGTTAAAGTTTCTTTTAAAAAAATGTTTGGAATAATTTCCTGTTAATTATCACTATAATTGACCGTCCTTAAAATCTTTTGCATTAATAGGGAATACGCATGAAAAAAATATTTGATTTTATTATTCAATAAATATACGAAAATAGAATACTAAGTGTGAAAAAAATATTGAAATCAGTAGAAAAACAAACGAGATATAACAATTTTAAACAAGTATACCTGTCCCTCTCACCAAAACGCTATATTCAATGACAGCCTTACGGGCATGTGTAGTTGTGACGTATATTTTACACTCGGACTTCTCTTTCTTATTAGCAGTTTTGAAGCTTTATAACTTCTTGTCGATAAATATATTTTAAAAATTCTTTCATATTTATTTATTACAGCTAAAAGTGTATTAATTTAGTGAATAAAAAAATTACATGCATATTCCCTATTTGATATCATAAACATAGACAACCTACTGACTGTCCCAAATTTCCGTACAGCTCATTCCAAATCACCTATTCCTCGTACAGAAGCCGCCATTAACGCTCTCCTGAACTCAAACACAAGCCTTGATGTGTTTGCAGATGAATGGAAGATGATAATGTCAAAATTTTTGCTTTTTTGTGAGAAGATTGCATGACTGTGTAAAGTTAGTAGTTTAAATTTGAAAATTCCTATAAATAACATACAGACAGACAGACAAAAATGTTACTGATTGCATTTTTGGCATCAGTATCGATCACTTATCACCCCCTGATAGTTATTTTGAAAATATATTCAATGTACAGAATTGACCTCTCTATATATTTATTATAAGTATAGATAAAGAAACAAAATTAATGTAGGCATAATTCATCAAAGTTTTATTCAGCATACGGCGACTACACAAATTGTTTTTTGAGCGCAATTTATGCGGACCAACAGTCGAAATTGCCACACGGTTGTTCTTTTACAACCCTTGTTTAAAGGGTCCACATTCGACCCCAGTAAATCTTCTCTATCGCAGGTTCTTATGTTAACAAACGTTATTGGCTGACATTTGTTATTTACACCTTAAGGTTACGTATTAAGGTTGATATTTGATCAAACTTATAAATCAGATGAAAAATTAGTTGTTTGGAAATGTTATGAAAATATTGAGAGTGGTAATTATTGTTTTATTTGGTTTAATAAAAGCGAATATGGGAGTATAAATTAATAATAACATTTTTATTACTCTGTCAATGTTTTTTTTTAGGATTAAGAAATTAGGATTAAGATTTTTTTAATAAAATAATTTTCTACAGCATGACGTAAAATTAAACTAATTTTACGCAATAAGACAAGCTTTTAATCATACTTACTATCAAAACTACGATACGACGTAGCCCTAATTTTCTGTGTCCAATATTTAAGGGAGATAAATATAAAAATATGGGAAAAGGACCCGACGTCGCATCGTTGTTCCTTCAAATCCACAGTACCTTCGAATTAAATATATCGAATTTATTTTCTTTTGTGATAACATCGTTTGGAATTTAATTAGGTTATTAATAAAATTTCTGTATATTCCTAGATATAATTCATTTTATGTATTTAAAAATAGCATATTCTTAGATAGAAAGTATTTTTCTTATTATTCATTAAGTATGTAATTACAGTACAAGATACCCGCCTACGCTTCCAAACCGATTTGGGATTAGGAGACAATTATTTCTAGTACAGACGTCAGCACATCAAGCTACTAAAATCTGTCATATTACCTTAATAGATTTTCAGCTTTATCGCTGAAACATATGGCTCAAAGTTTTTTTGGGAAAATTTTACAGTTTCGGGTAGCTTGATGTGCTGGAATCTGTACCTAATTATGTCACTCATCACAAGTAAGTATTTTGCAAATATAAAAAACTTTTTATATTTACAGAAAAACTTCTGTTTAGAAAATATTTACCTTTAATTTTGCCTTGCCTTCATTTTAAATTAAAAAAACAAAGTTATATTGAAAATGTTAGTAACTTGTATAGTTATAAAGTTTATAATGAACTCCGTCTGAGCGATTGGACGGATTTAATAAGATTCCTTAGCCTTTTTTTTTCATATTTACTTTTAAAACCAATCCGAATGTCGAGGCTATTGTTATATGTATTTATTTATTTATTTATCCTTCTTTTATAATAGATACACCAATATAAAATACTCTCAGTAAACAAAAATTGAAGGCCAGAAACAACTCTTGTTTGTCATCTAAAAATAATTGGCTCTACAACTGTAATATTCTTTATTTCTTAAGTATTATATTGGGATACCTTTTTCACACACGCTTAGTCAGAAGCACAAAAGTCTGACCAGCCTTAATAATGGGAATAAGACTGACTGATTAACTGGTTTGAGGAGGTCAGATGCATCCTGTTAGTCCAGAAGCCGACTCCAACATAACTAGGGAAATGGCTAGGCAGTCCACCAAAATAGCAAGATCCCTCTCAAAAACAACATTCTCGATCTTGCTCGGTTCCAATAGATTTGTTCGCACACTCAGCTAGACTCGAATAATGCACAATGCACTGCCTCCAAGACTAGGCCCTGTAGGGATTTGTATCGTACGAAACAATACCCGCGTTAAGCTGGTCGCAACTTATAAGCGAATGGCGGGTACTAAGAAAAGTGATTCTAGTTTCTTTTTATGTACAGATACCAGCGCATCAAGCTACCCGAAACTGACAAATTTTACTAATCAACTATGTACTATGTACGCGATAAAGAAGAAAATCTTTTAAGAAAATTTAACAGATTTTCGTAGCTAATGTGTTACAATTTGTAAAAAATACCATGAGGTTCTAAAACTTATTTAACAGGGTCTTTTGGATTCGTAACCTAATTATAAGTTCATGGTGACCATTTTCTTGCCTAGTTATTGGTTTAATGGTTATTATAGACGGTCGAGGTGAGACACCTTAATCAGCTCACTCGAAGGAAGCGGCAATATTGTTTGCCTCATCAAAAAAATGGTAGGTATTCTTTATTCAATGGAGAAGGCAGTGGAATTAATTTGTTAGTAGAATCGTTCACCGCAAACTCTTCACTTGGGCCACCGAGAAAGCCTTAGCAAAAGGAGAATTTGGGTCACTCTGTGTATGTGAAGGTTTCTTCCAATAGATTTGCTTGTTATGCCTCAATTGCCAATAAAATTATCGTCCGGAATACGAATAGGAAGATCTTTGAGAGATTAACCTTAATAAAACTAATCTCGATATTTATGTATGATGTTTTCCCCTATATGTTGTTATTGTGAATTCTTGATAAAGTTTTCCCTCGACCTTACCTTTGTTTTTCGAAGTACATTTTTACCAATATTTGTGAGAACCGCCTGACAGTTTTATCGGGATCATAAATAAGTTTGGAGAAGAATAGCAGTGCACACATTACAACGATTGTGTATCCGGTACATGATGGTGCTGGTATCAAACCTACAAACTTCTGCAAGGTGGTTTCACTCACGTTCCTAGGAAACTGATTCCTGCACTTGGATAAAATTAGCCTATAACTACCCTCGATAAATAGGACAGGTTAGGATCTAACATTGAAAGACTTTTCTTGTGCGATCATACAAACCAACTCTTCAGCTTTTTAATATTAGTACCAATAGATTAGATTCACTCAGTGTGATCCAACCATCAATTCTGCATCGGCGTCTGTATTTCCGAGTTCTTACAACCCAAGACTTTAAGGCAAGAGTGAATAGGCTTCTTCTGGGTAAGTTCGTACCACCGTACATTCCATCCTTGCCCTCCTAGCTGGATTGAGATCAAGAGCGATCCCATGATAAATAAATTAATAAAAAAAAATCTAGTAAAAGCCCGACGGTATAGTATCCAGTGTGCGGCGGCTCTTAACACTAATAAGCATAAGTTAACATAGTAGTTGTATCTAGTACTTGACACAAAACCGATTTATCTGACACTAATCTAACAAAATCTTTTAACATGCACCCCAGTCCTACAAGCACGCTAATAACGAATCTACTTAAAGATAAGTACATGAGCTCTTAGAGTACAAACACACGACTGACACCCTAGTTAGTAGGCTTTGCATTTGGGAAGGCAGCCAGACTGCGTGTAGTTCTAGCCAATTTTCAGTTGCAAACCCTAAATTAGACAAACTACAACTTCAGGCACACAAACTGTTTAGAGCGAAATTATTTAGCTGTATTAAATTCAGCTCGCAGTTAAGTTTTTGAATTATCGCTGTGGAAACTTTTGTAATTAACGCTTAAGTGTTTATTAATAATATTGTGTAGTGTTATTAATTTGGAAATGTTGATGATTGTTTTTAGTTTCTATATCTATAATCGTTTTTGGTAATTGGAATTGAGTGTTCACATTAAGAACTAAGTCCTTTTTTTTCAAATAATAACTTACTAGGTTTGAAATGCTTTAGTAGTTGAGAGCTAGCAAGATAAAAAGAAGAAAATCCAAACAAACAGAACTAAAGGACTGTCATCAATAGAGAATGATCTCTCAACAAGCGCTTACTGATACCAGCTAAGTAGAATGAACAGACACCAATACATAAAGCGACTATTAACTGACAAATTTCCTTAAAAGATATTCAACTTTATCACTGAAGCATATGGTTCAAAGTTGACTGGGATGACAAAGTTGAAAGTAAACAAAAAAGCAATGGATAATGTTTATAAAGCTACTATTTGGAATAAAAATTACGATGATACAAAACATGAAACATAGAAAATAAAAGCAGCACTACCTTCTTTATAAATAAACCACGTTCTAGACGAAATGTTGACAAAGAAACCTAGAGACAGCCTAGAATTTCAAGTAAATCTCATAGTACTGGGAGTACTAACGGTAAATTCAATAAGCATATTCTACGATAATCAAGATAGTACAGCCGTTGGGGTGTCATTGGAAATTCTAGGAGTGATGGTACGCGAAATAAATAATAAAAGTGGTGGGAGTGTCACGGCTTTCCAGAATGTTTTCGTCCGCTCTTTGAATATAAATAGGAGTCATTTTAAAAGTATATGAAATAGTAGATGGTTGCGGTGCCATGATACGAATTTGGGAAAGTTTTGCGCACTCTATCCAAAAGTGCTTTATTAAGGGAGTCGGGCACTGCTTTAGGGTAAGTTCTAAAGTTAAAAAAACTGATTCCTGTGAAGGGTCCATAATATGTATGTACTTAGCTTTAGTTGTAGAAATTCAAATCACAATTGACAAATTCGTTAAGGTTCTACATTTATAACAGTTTTATTACAGCATTCAAATGTTTTTTTTTTAATGATCAAACGTATACGTAGGTATATACTTTACATTATACCAATGAAATGTACAAGAAGAATTACCCAAAGTGGATTCAGAATCGATTTCACACGAAACAATATCACTAGCATCCGTCTCTTTCACTCCCTTCCCAAAATCGATGGAGGATAAGGATAACGATAACAAAACACATTCATTTGCAATCATTGAACGTTTTCCTTGGATGCCTTTTTATGAAAGGTCACGGTTTCAAGACATGAAGGAATTATGAGTATGTCATGTTCTCGAAAGAAAGTTACGCTGCTATTGTAAAGAATACTCCGACGCCTAAAATTGTAGAAATGTAAGCGAAGCTATGAAGTTATTCTGGAGATAAAATCGTTATTGTGCTGTTCAGAATTTTTGTTGGAACATTTTTCGTAAAAATGTGTTCGCATTTGTTTTCCTTTTGTTTTATTAGGAGTTATTGGACAAATTGTACCTGTTTATTGAACACAGATACTGAGATTGTTATAGGAGAAAAATACGTACCTAATTGCTTGTTTTTAGGGTCATTATCATTTGTGTATATTGTATTATCATCTGGCAGCAGTTTTACTTGCTTCCTATGGAAACTATTTTTCCACACCCTGATGAAAAGTACCTTATGTGTTAATCGGATGCGGATGTATGAGTTATTTTACTGTCAAGTTTCATGAAAATGCTTTTGGTAGTTTTTGTGTAATAGAATTAAAACTACTATCTATTTGTCTTGTCTTGATTGACCTATCTCCTATATTTGTAGATTTCGATATAGTGTGATCATTATCATTATACTAAACGGTAAAGCTAATTTTCAAATATTTATTTATTTTTTATTATAAATTATAATATAGATCTCCCCATGCCAACAAAGCAACAAGAAATTTATTACATTCCCGCGAACTCAATGGTACCAAGGGTAAATATCCAACCGGCCTACATTCCTAGATGTACGTACTAATCCGATATGCCAACAGCAAAGACCCTAGATACCTAACACTCAAATCTAACACCTCACATCTTCTTCCAATACCACACTATTTTATCAAGATTGAGATATTGAATTCCTGCGCACGTCATGAAATGTACGAAGTATTTTATTACCCCGAATAAATAGAAAGAGACAACGAGATGAAAAAAAAGGGACAGATGTTACAAAAAGGTTGGGTGCTAGAATAACGTGTTGTGAAACCTTAATGTGGGTAAGTTATTATAACGAAGCTATTTTTGCGGTACTGAAATTGGAAGAATTTGTGAGGTGTGTAATTAAAAACGAAGTAAGAATTCCTCTCTGTACCTCTAATATAAATTAAGAAAGCCAGTCTAATAATAACAAGGTTTGAATACTTGAAAATAATCAGATTCCTTATCTACATTATTAACTAATATTATAAAGGTGAAGATTCATTTGCTTGCACGCGCTAATATCAGCAACTGCTGAACCGATTAGAAAACAAAATTGCGGTACTGGATAGCCTGTCTATCGAGGAAGGTTATAGTTTACTTTTTATCCGATTGGGCAGAGTAGTTCCCGCAAGCCGCCGATGAAACCGCTCGCGAAAGCGAAAGCTTGTAATGTAAACTTTCCTAGTAATATTTTTCCGTTTTTAGCGAGGTACAAATTATTTGATATCTGGTACCGAGTAGTACAAAATAGGTACTAAAACTTGGTATAGCTCAAACTTCCAAAATCTCTCTTGGTCCAGCCATCCTGACGCAGACTAAGTTTATTGTGTAACTGTGCAGAAAATCGACACCCTCATGGTTGACACAAAACTATGTAGAAACTCGTACCTTAGGTACTTGTTGGGTAGGTGATAAATTTTGATGATTTCCCAAATTCATATTGTTACAAATCAAACGTTCTACGTCATAGATCTCTCCTGAACATCTCACATTCGATACGAATCAATAAACAAAGATATTAATCCTATCGTCTCACGAGTTCAACAATCTTACTTGAATACAATATTCATTACGAGTGAAACTATCTCATGCTTCATCCTATCAAAGGCCTTTGTTAAATCGAAAATCAACGACTGAACTAGTGGTCCAATCAAATATGTACGAATGTTTCATTGGCATTCCAGCGCACCCACAAATCCTTTATCTTTTACTTCTAAAGTACATTTATAGGGTTCCGTACTGAACCCTATTTTTAGAATTAGTTGTTCATCTATCTGTCTAGGACCAAGCTGTATCTAGTGAAATATGTTTCATAATAATATTATGTATTTCTGTAGTTACTATACAAGAAATACTGAAAAGTAGAATAAAATTTAAATTTGAGGGGGGTCCCACCGTGGCCCTGGCACACGGGTACCTCCAGAAGGAACATAGTGGGTTTTAGTCAGTAAGAGTCTGACACGCCATCCAGCTGCACCCTCATGGGGGGTCATTTGATGAGGGGGTCCCATACAATAAACGTGATTTTGTTGACAGTTTAATATCTATTGGTATACAGAACCCTTCATGCGCGAATGTGACTTGCACCTAGTGGGTTTTATAAGTCTGTCTCAATTTAAAAGTCTGTCTGTCATGTCTCTGGGTAATGTCTGAACGTTTTAGTCGACCTTTTTGCGAATAATGTCAGGTTAGAATGACAAAGTAACCTCTAAGGTATAGAAAAATGAAGTGGTTGGCAGTTTTTGCTATAATTTCGTTTGTGCATAAAATTACATTATTCTTGGGAAGTTCTTAATCAGTTTTCATTTCAACCATTGCTATATCTCTATGAAATACTGGGATTTAATCTCGATTAATTATAAGGGTCTTGTTTGGTTGAATTTGATAGATTTTAGTGTCGTAATGAAATTACTCACCTACGTCCTCGTAGAATCTACGAAAATGGTTTATGTGCGAAATCCACAAATACACTCACTCAGTGAACTGCTATTAATAGATAACACAAATACTTATTCCATGCAAAACCTCACGCCCGCACAATACAAAATAACGGTCTGGCCACTCAGAAAAACGAGCCGTAAGGTAATAAAAAAAACATTTGCATAAAAAGTATCTACATTCATGATAAGCGTCATAAATAATCACCATGAAAGAGATATCATTCGCTGGAAAATTTAAACACATTTATTACATTTCACACGTTGCATGCATGTTGCATTTCAAACAAAGAATACAAAACATAGTTCATAATTCATTTTTAAGCATTTCTTTTTACCCACCTCTCGGTGTAATAAATTTAAGGGGCGCAGCAAACCGTATGTACGTACCCTTATCACATAAAAATAGCTGCTCTGCCGAGTTACCGCGCATCTGCACCTTGCCTAATGTACCGTTATATCGCGCTTAATGTATTTCTGCTGGAGAGAATGGTACATTATAGCCCTTGTGGTCGTGTAGATTTAAAATGTATATGTAGAAACATAAAGCTGTAGTTCTTTTTTATATCTACTTTAATTGGACGTGACTGGACGCCGTGATTTTTGAGAGTGCTGACTAGGTAACTGTTTCCACTAACTAGAACAAATGACTGTAATTTTAAAGCATATTTAAGCTCGGGGCGAATAGTTGGGATACAACTACGCAACTATCTTTATTTCTACGCAAGCCAGGAAAGAAGCAAAAGGTTTTTCTCCTTTTCGTGTCGTCGTGGGGTAAAAATGGGACAGAATATGAAAATATTTTTAATAAATGATCGTCATCATCATCTCATCTATAGGAAATCCACACCTGAATATAAACTTTCTTTTGTTGGAATGGTTGGAAACGGAATTTAAATTAAAAGCGTCAACGTTTGCGATAATTGTCATTATTGTATAAATCTTCAAATTGAGGCCATTATTAGCCTTTTTATCGCCCTACTATTGGAAACAGGCCTCCTCACACACAGAGAAGGATAGCGTTAATCACCACACCACCAAGTCCAGGTTTTGTCATTTAGGCCATTTCCTGCAAAATTTCTATCAATATAAAACCACATCCCTTACCTACCAACTTCTTCGTTTCCATTAATTCGTATTACAACATCGTATCTTGGCGCGCTTAATACACCGTGCCCCCAGTAATGTATTTCCACGAAGCGCTGGCTCTAAGCCCGTATGATACGGAATATGCACCAAATGCATGAACAAGAATTTTTACTAGCACAGCCTTTTCTGTGTTCCGAGTTTAAAAGAATATTTTATTTTCGACGTTTTCTGTGTTGCTTTTTCTTAGTAATCCATCAAAGATGGAATATGGAAGGTGTATTAGATATTTTCGTACACTTTTTGGGAGATCTGAAACGTTGTGGTTTAGTGAAATATGTAGATAGTGTAACGCTAAATTTGATGGAGTTATAGACTTCTGGAATTATTTTTCTAGCAAAATTTAAAATTGCGTGGGGAATCGTCAAATGATCCCTCCCGCTGAGGGTGCAGCTGCCGGGAGTGTTAGTCTTTTACTGAATAAAACCCACTATGTTCCTTCTGGAGGTCTTTGTGTGCCAAGTCCGTGGGAACAACAAGCAGCTCCATGATAAGGTATACCTAAATTCTTCTTTGCGACCTCATAGAAATTAAATTTCATCCACTTCGTATTAAAGCTTTATTTTTTCTCGTTATACAAGTACAGTACATGCTTTTAATCCTACGGGATTATACCTCCATCACCAATTTCCCTTACAACCCATATAAGCAATCTGTTTAGCCAATTTCCTAACCAAACAGAGCCTCGGATAGAAAATAAAATCTTTTGCCTAAAAATATCGCAGTACGGTAAAAACGGAAAGTTTAAGCCTTCATACAATACTGTTGAAGAGACTCTTGGGTTCGTGAACGGGCAGTAGCAACAGTGAGAAATAAACATGAGAATCGTGAGACAGGCAAGCTTATTCTTATAGTGACTAGATTTGAGAAACATGTAAACATTTTATTGGGAGTAGAAGGAACATTTAAAATGATATGAGACTGAAGGGTAGTTAAACACATAAATTTCTATAATGGTCTGATTTTCTATTGTTTTTATTTCATTGAGCGAAGTAGTACTCACGTTACGTGGTTGAAACCATGGTATTAACATAGTGTTAAGTTGGTTATCTCCCCTCCCGTCCCGTTTAATCTGCCTAACAACTTTTTTTCACATGATATTCATTTGTTCATTTTGGGATGTATCAGTTCCATCAATATATTATTTTCCCCTAAAAATTCTAATATACTGGTATTGTAATCCTTTTTGATATTTAAAGGCCTTGTGTCCATGCATATGGATTACAATGGAGTTGTATTGTGTTGATATTAAAAACGGTGAAACATTAGCAATTAAATAAAAAAAATTGTGAACATAAAAATCACCAAAGATATAAAAGAATAGTAACTTCATACAAACCAACATTGCTCCTACATTTACGCCTCCTACATTTAAATGGCCCCTTCAATTCGTACTATATCCGTGTCCAAGTTCGCGAAGATATAGTTCTGTTTTCTTTAAGTTGAGATGCTCGGATGCGTGTAAGGGGTGACTGCCATGTTTATGGAGAAGCAGTGTGTATGTAAATAATGTTTAGCAACTGAGTGAAGTGATGATTACAAACGTAATATAAAATGAGATAGCTCTTTCTTTCTTTGGAGTTAAAACAGTTTTTGTTAAATGTGGTGTAAGCTAAAGAAATGTTTTCTTTTTTTTTGTTTGTAAGATTATTTTTCAAGCGATTTCAGGAGCATTTCAGCACTGGACTTCATGAGGACATTTTATCTGACCTTACGACGTATTCCAGGCCAAATTTGCCATAGCAATGCGTGCCCAAGTCTGCCAGTCAAGTATATTTTAATCATGTACAAACGCCTGCAATATTTATATTATATCATCATCATCATCACAGCCTTTTTATCTTCCCACTGCTGGGCACAGTTCTCCTCTCGCACGGAGAAGGATTGAGAAGGAGCGTTAATCACCACGCTCGCTCAATGCGGGTTGGTGATTTCAGACTTTATAGTCCAGGTTTCCTCGAGATGTTTTCCTTCACCTTTAATCAGTCATTGGTGTCTAAGATAAACTTAGAAAGTACGTATAACTTACTTAAAGTTACATTGGTACTTGCCAGACCTGGAATCGAAACCGCACCCTCATACTCGAAAGGCTGGTGCTTTAACCACTAGGCCACCACGACTTATACTAGGCCACCACGACTTATATGTCTTAAGTCATTTTTCTATTAGTAGGTACTCAGGTTGTTTGCAACCTTCTTACCCTAAGTGTCTCAGGAACTGGTTCAAACCGCAGGCAACCGGTTATCACTCTGTATATAAACCGATCCATTAGTAATACATACGAAACATGAATTACGTATATTAATTACACCCTTGCACACAAACGTAAATGATACAGTTCTACCAAACCCTGTATTTACGGAAGGGCAGAAATTAATGCTAAGCCCTCGGGAAACGAACGGTATTATAAAACCAATAATTACTCCGTATATACAAATATTAGGTACGTCTATATCTAAATGTACAATCAACGGGATGTTTTGATAAGAATCTCTGCTTATTTCATATTTGAATGCGGAAGGGATCATGTTTTTGTATTCTTCTCTCAAGCTTGGTAAATGAAATAGATGTTATGATTTCAAAGTTTGGTATAAAGGAAAATGATTGGTAGAATTGTAACCATGTTATTATCATTATACACGTGAATCTGAGGTTATGAATTATAATGATGAATGAGATAATTGAATTAATGCTAAAAGCTACATTCCCATAGGGAAAGTGGGCGAACCGATATGCTTGCACGGGTGCATCACGACCAACTTCCATACTAATCATCATCTCCCGAGCCTTTTCCCAACTATGTTGGGGTCGGCTTCCAGTCTAACCGGATTCAGCTGAGTACCAGTGTTTTACAACGAGCGACTGGCCAGGGGCAACCAAATACCCCTTGGTTAGACTGGCTTCCAGACTAACAAAGATGTTTGACTGAAAAAATATTAAAATGTTAAATATGAAACTTACTTAAAACCTGCGAAGCGATTACACCCAAGAATCGAACTCATGACCTCGTGCCTAGTATTCGCTCCTAGATAACATACAGAATGCAAATAGGGATTCCATCATCTCTCAGCTATTCACCAAACATGTAATCTACATTAATACAACACTGATAAATTAGGTACACCACCCTATTATACATGTAAAGAGAACTTAATAGACTTCTGAATTTAGCAGTGTTATGCATATGAATATTTAGAATATAACCCCTAATGAGGTGAGGTCCTATTAAGTAGACCTTTGTGTTGAAATTTACACTGTTATAATATTAATTTTCGTTTACTTCAAGGTGTTGGAGTAGGTTGATGAAACGATCATAGAATTTAGTTCAATGAAAGGATTTGAAACTGAAGAAATATACAATCGGTAGCTCAATAAGGATTGAAGATTGTTGGTATCTATTAAGAAGCAGATCACCATTTTATACTGTACGTACTGTTTTGAAAGTCTTAAGCAAGCAATGTTTGTTATTCAACTATCAAAATGAAGAGTATAGCAATCCAAATTGCCAAATGTCTTCATCGTAATTTGGGCGTTGTATTGATAGAAAGTACAATATGAAACTAACTGTCCTCGTAGTTGCATTAGAACTTGGTTTGTCAGTAGCTCAATAGAATCTAGCTGTACAGCTAATATTTTAAAGAAAGGTAACCCCTGGCATGTCTTTCCAAATATATAGGCAGATTCTCATCAGTGCTATATTTAATCTTCATTACTTTTTCCATCTAAGTATGCCCACATTTTTCCTAATCCATCCAACGTAACATTTCATCCGCCCTGCCTAACAACTTTGAAAGCAACGTGGCCTTTAACTATTCCATTACTCGGCTAGACTCCAGTACTTATGTCAGAATAATTCATATTTCCGTGAGTCGTCCAATGAATATTAGCTGGCTAGACCAGATGAGGGTTGCGGAAAGTTTTCTACAAATATAAGACACTCGAGGGAGAGAGACAGTTTTGTTTGAAATGTACCTTTGGAAAAATAAACGTTTGTTTTTTGTTCTGTAAACGGGTTCTGAAGAGTCATAGAAGAGCTTGGTTAATGAAATGGATAAATGTTTTTGTGTACGACTGTGTTTTGTTTTTTTGTTGGATTGATTTTATAAGGTTTTATAAGCTTGTATTGCAGCAATAACAAGGGCTAAAATGATAAAGCAGAAAATATTTCAACAAAAAATAATAGATTAAACAAAGAAGTAGATTCAGATGGTAAAAGAGTTACTAGGATATTATTTTCATCTTCTGATAATTTTCGTAAATTTAAAAATATTTATTGATCATAATTTATATAACTTTTTTTGTGGGAAATCATCAAATGACCCCTCCCTCTGAGGGTGCAGCTGGAGGGAGTGTCAGACTCTTACTGATTAAAATCCACTATGTTCCTTCTGGAGGTCCCTGTGTGCCAGGGCCATGGTATCTCTTACGAACAACCCACAGCCCTGATCATAATAACCTTAAAAGAAAATCAAGTCGCTATTTTAAACGAACTTTAGTCACATACAAAGGAAGTATTAATCGAAAGCCTCAGCTTCAGCACACTTGAAGCAAAAGATGGTCAAGGTTAAGTAGCATCATCAGCATCAAAAGATGCAGATCGTGTCATTCTGAAGGTTGAACATGATTAAAAATAAAACCTCTTATTATGAACCACGATGATACAAAAAATAGGTTCTATTCTACTGTTTTTCAGTTGAAGAAGCTGACTACTATGTTTTTATTCAAAATGTATAGTAGGTATGTATATATAGGATTGTATGTAGGTAGTTGTAGGTATTTATTTATTTACGGATTTATGTACTCACACGGTAGAGAAATACAACAGGACAGAAAGAATTTACAAAGGTAATGCTTAACGGTAATGGCATGTATATGTAGTGTAATAGTAATTAATAAAATAAAAGACTTAATTTAAAACGAATGCATATTCTTCGCCGCCCTAACCCTACATACATACATATATTTACAATGTTTCCTTCATAATTCTTCATCTGAAATTTTTGAAATCGATTCTGAAAAGAATTCTACTATAACCACATATTTCTCTTTTTTTTGTATTTTTAAGTAAAAATAACGCGATAAATGTGAAGGCTTGCCTAATCTATACTAATATTATAAAGCTGAATGCATTTCTTTGTATGAACGCGCTAACCTCAGGCACTACCGAGCCTATTTATGAAATTCTTATTATTAAATACTTTTTATTAAGGTACGCGGAATGGTGCCGACACGGTGTGGGTAAAACCGCTCGCGGAAGCTAGTTATGCATATCGACTATATATTTTCTCTTTGGTTCGTACATAAACTTGTCAATAGCATTTTTAGTCCGGCACACATTCTTTAGTTCCCGTCTTTTGTGCAAAGAGTAGATGGCGACCTCTATAAATCTTCCATTCGATACTAAAGGAGGTCAGAAAAGCCACAAATCTTAGTGCAAGTGAGAGGCTCAAGCGTTAACTTGCTTGGCCCTTGTCTTCAAATATAGGGCCTGCAGAATTCCAAAAAATGGATATAATTAAAATTTGACAAAACGACAAACGGCGATGAACGATCGTCAATCGTTTTGGACGTCATAAACTAGATAATCGTTTCGCAAACATTTGAAATTCCGCTTCTTATTTTAAAATACTATACATCTTGATTTCTATATATACGAGGTCTTTGACTATCGACCCTCGTGGCACCTCATGGCAAACCACGCTGGACTGCCGAGCTCTGAGGGTTCGATTCCCGGCACATTCGACATGCGTGTGATGAGCTTGCTTATTGGCTGTGGTCTGGGTATTATAATATCTATACTAATATATAAATGCGAAAGTTTGTGAGTGAGTGTGTATGTTTGTTACCTCTTCACGGCCAAACGGCTGATAGGATTTAGATGAAACTTGACAAACATATAGCTTATGCATCAGAATAACACATAGGCTATATATTATAACGCTATTAACTAAGGGGGATGAGCAATAAAGCATTTTTTGGTCAGTTTTAACTAGACGCCATCTATATCTTTTTAATTACAACACATTTAGCAAATTTGACAATTTGACTATACCAGCTGGGTAAACAGTTATTACCTAATGTCATAGATGGAGTTAAGCTTTTCATACAATTAAACCGGGCAAAAAAAATTTAAATTTTTTTTCAGTTCAAAGTATATACCTAAACATGCTACATATGTTATTTCGACAGATAAAAATAATTTAAAGACAAAAGTATTAAGGCAAGTTTCAACCTGACGCCATCTCTAGCTTTTCAAAACAATCTAATTTGACAATCTGACATTGTTAGTAATTATAGCTGATCATAGATGGAGTTCATAGTTTTATTTTCATAAAATTAAATTATACTGAGGTGTCTTCCAGTCTACAATCATAGTCACAAGTATTAATTTTGATTATTCAAGTTCCAAGATAACACTCAAAATCGGGGACAGAAGATGAGAGAAAAAAATCTGTCTTTGAGTAAGTTAGTCATTTAAGATCAAAGAAGGAGTGCTGTACTTTCTTCATACAATATCAGTCTAGGGTAATATTAGCTAAGCTTCCAGTATACCACACGTAACAAAGCAGCATGGCTTATCAATATTTTTATTTGATTTTTACGAACGATTACTGATCAAAAATACATATGTATGACTAAATAATTCTAGAGAAAGGTCAATCTCTTGGAAACGATTCAGAAAAGAACAGATCTCTTCAAATAGGGTTGGCTGCTGTTCTGACTCTAAGTGGTCGTAAAAGGATAGGGAATAAGTAATAATCTAAGGATTGACTACGATGTTCATTACAATGTAGCCCCTTAGATAGACATCTCAAATTAGTATGACTCTTCTTTCTTCATCCATGTCCAGCAGTCATTTGTTGATATAAACTGCCTCCTAGGAAACGGTCAGCGCATATAAGGGCGTCTAAGATCAATTAGCTGTGTAGTAAGTATTTGTGTGGCCACAGGTGCACTCCCTATTTCCTTACTCTCATAGCCCGACACGGATGGCAATTCTGACACAACCGGAGAGAGATTAGGCACACGACCGATGTTTACGTATTCTCCGATGCACGGATATATCAATCACCAACTTCCAGTCTTTTTTTGAGGGATGTCGTAATATAACCTCTTCAGCTAAGGATGCAGCTGGAGGAAGTGTCACTCTTACTGATTAAAACCTACTATGTGCCTTCTTTCTTCTTCTTCTTTCCCATGTTGCTGACATATCTTCGAGGAGCGCGTGGAATAGAACGCGCCGCCGATACGGGCTGTCGTCCTTAGACGTACGTACGGTGAACCAACCAAAACCCACCACACACAGACCCACACTTACGGTGGTCGGGAATCATAGATTAAACACTAATACTAGAAGTCGTCCCTCGACACTCGGCGCCCGCGGTGTCGACCAGTACCAATTTTTCTGCTTCGGCTTGAATGAGCGGTGCTGTTTCTAAACCACTCCGCCGCCTCCTTCGCTAGCATAAGCGGCCGCTCCCATTCTTTCATGCTCCGGACCATGGCCTGGACCAGGGCCGAATGCGATAGCTCGCCGCTGTGAGGACACGGTGGTGCTCCGCCCAAGCAGAGCGCATCCCCACCGTTTGCTTAACCAACTTCCAGTCCCCGGGATGCTTTTTCAGTTTCCTAACACTCACAAAGCGATTTTGGTCCGACCTGGTTCGACCGAATCGAACCCGATAACACGTCGTGTACAGCAGTTGCTTTATGCAACTACTAGACTAGCGATAAAGAGCGCATTTTCAGTGCCTAAACCTACTTTAACGACTTCGACGCGATCGACCTGCAATGTAAGTTCGAAGTGACTACAATGTTATTTGAAGTAGTGACGACATATAATATGTACATTCTTATATACGAGCATAGGTTCAGAATGTATTCCGCAACAACAGACACATTTTGTACCTTCGAAGTTAAGTTCAATCTAAGACAAAGACCAGAGCGAGAAGCAGCGGGAGGCCACACCTGCATGTCCAGTCTTAGTAAACGACGCGTGTGTATTGTTGTGATATGAAAACATAAGTCTTCCATGATTGACACGCAAATGTCCGCCATGTAAGTTCGGCGCTTATTGTTATAGTAGCCAAATACTTTGCAAAGTAAAATCAGCTCCAGAACTGTCGCTTATCCTCGGTATAGTTAAGTGTTTTTGCGTTTTCTCTGAGAAGATAAGCCAGCTGCCCAGGACATATTAAAATGCATTCACTATTCCCTCTCTCTCATATCGATGTGATCGGAGAGAGATCAGGCGCAGGACCGATATTTACGTGCCCTCTGATGGGTCTATCAATCACCAACTTCCAGACTATGGGCTCCTGATTGACTCGAACCCGAAACCTGTGCACAGCAGTCGCGCTATGCGACTAAGTCACCAGCGAGGCAGTTATATTTCCATAGTATTTCTACACATTTTGGGCTTGATTTTATAGCTTAGTTATCATACCGTTATGTTAAAGGATACAAGGTAAACGAGTTTATCATTTTTACTACTCTAATGCCCCCGCGGACGACGTCGCGGGTAGCAGCTAGTGTATTTATAAATATGTATGTGTGTAAAGTAGTATATTATGTAATTTGTCAGTTGTGTAAGCGCCCATTACACAAGCCAATCAATAGCTTATCTTGCTAACCGACCGTGTGGTGGTTTTAGCAGATAAACTAGGCACAGAATGTAATTTGACACGATTTGAAATGGCATGATTCTTTCCTTTTCAGTGAAGTCTTAACTCACTCAGCTGCTCTCGGTTAGACTGATAGCCGACCCTACATAGCTTAGAAAAAGGCTGGGCAGATGACCTGGTAGTAATATATCTAGATGTTGTCAAAAATTTGATCCCTATTCTCTTTAACAACTAAACCTACATATTTCCATTCCACAGGCCTACTTCAACTGTCCGTCTTAAGGATCGATATTAACACTTGGATGTCAATTGATAGATTACTCGACAATCCTCTTGTCTGAATGTGAAGTGGAGTTGAGAGCTCAAGTGTGACCAACATTGGACTGTTGGACATTGGCGCGATCTTGTGTAAGAGAAATGTTAAGAGTTAAAGAGATAGCGTAATAGATGCATAAGCTTAAAATTGTAATAGGTTCTCAACTGCAGAAAAGTTTATACAGAGAATATTCCATTTTAAGCTTGATGTACGCATGGAGAATTAGAGGGTGTAACTGTACTTAGCATGGTAGGTTTGTTATAAGAACTAAAAATTATAAACAATATATTTTTGATGAGATTTTTGAACTCGCTAATTATCAAAAACATGTTAGGTACATAGTAAATCAGCAATATATACTGCCTCGTTGGTCTAGAGGTCGCAAGGTGCGACTCCTGTGCACGGGGCCTCGGGTTCGATTCCCGGTTCGGGCCGAAAGCGCTTTGTGGGTATAGAGAAACTTTCATAAAGCAGCCTGGAGTCTGGAAGTTGGTGACTGATTCACCCGTGCATCGGAGAACAGGTAAATGTCGGTCCTGCGCCTGATCGTCCCACCGGACTATGAGAGTGAGGGAATAGAGAGTGCACCTGTATCTGCGCGAATGCTTGTGCACTATAATATGTCCTGCGCAGCTGGCTGGATAGCCGACAATCGGCCTGGATGCCATCATCATCAAATCACCAGTATAATCAATGAGATTGCCCATAAAAAAATGTAACCTCAAAAATTCAATGAATTCCATACACATTTTTAGCCACAAAGCGAAAGTTAGTGAGAAAAATCAACGAAATTCAATTCAATTTTCTAGAAACTCGCCATAAATGTAAAATAACTTTTTATGGCAAAGGGACTGGGGTCTCGCTTTTCTTCTATAAATCGGACCCGAAATCGAATGGGAATTTTTCTGGCTTGCCTTTAGTTATGATAATGCTGCGGATTCCGTCGAATGAGCGAATAAATTGTTACGTTATAGTAACTATGAATATATTTCTTGGAGGTCGTGTATGTATTGAACTGTGACCAATAAATCGATCTTCATGATGGAATCCTAAAATTGTAGTTTAGGAGTAGAAGATAAAGGATTTGTAGGTACGCGCTCCCGGATAAAAAGTAGTCTATAGCCACAATATTTTTAATAGCTTTCCTTAATAAATGGGCTATGTAAACTGAAGAAAAAAAACAAGTCGGACGAGTGCTTCTTGAGATTAGCGCGTTTTTAACTTTATTAAATAAGTATAGATTTGGGGCCAAGATATAATATGTAAGGATGTATTGGGAGAAACATCAGCTAGATAATGTATAACGCTGAAGTCTTGTTTGGGCTTAATACCTACTGGAAAATAAAGATTAAGATTAAAAGATTTAATATAAACAATAGTTTATTATTAGCCATTATAAAAAAGAAAACATTTTCCTACTAAGCCGCAGAGAGTTACACCTAAAAATATAGGTCAATAATCAATAACACACACAAACCCATCAACTTTTCAAAAGCCATTTAGTTGCCAATAATAATAATCTGTACAAAAGGCTTAATCTTCCCTTAGAACCAGTACATTTGCGGTGACAGCTCCCACTTGACGGCCGGAGGTCGAAATTTCAATTTCCGCAAGGAAAAGATAAATTTTCTTGTCATTTATTGACATTTCTTTTTGCGTTGTGCAAACGTCTGCCTCACCCGGGATTGATTGCTCCACTGTTGGAAAATATAAAGGAGATATTTTCTGGTAGACAACTTTGATATTTGGGCACTGACACGGTTCAATGTGAAGTCGTTTGAAACTGTTTTGTATTCAAAGTAGGGTTATTCTTCAAATATTTCTTTGCGTGTAGCAGTTATGGTATTGAGAAGTTTCTATACAATTCCATTGATACATAACACTTCGAGATAATTCGGATTTACTATTAAATTTACAGATAAAGATTTTTTTTATATATTTTTAAGCGACAATCGTCAATCAATTAACTTAAATATGCCAGCACATTAAGCTAGTACAATCTGTCAAATTTCCTCAGACTTATCGCTCAAGCATATGGTTCAAAGTTGATAGGAAAAAATTGACAGTTTCAAGTTTTTGATGTTTTTGCATTTATTAATTCATTATTAATGGACGATTGTCGCTTAAAAATACATATAACATTTTACGTATAGTCAAAAATGTGCAGCCAAAAAATACGTCAAAATCACACAAGATGTTGAAAGCATTCCGGCAAAAAGTTAATCTGTAGGCTGAAACGATTAAGTACGCCAACTCGCGTACTACGATTGAAAAATGGCGTACCGCTCCGCGTTTCTCTGGTGATCGTTTGCATATTTAGACGACATTTGCGTTTATATCCGATTGTCTTCAATATATCGCATTGTCTTATCGGTTTTGTAATATGAGATTGTGGGAATGGATATACGCTGTCTGAATTTTCGATTGCATAAGTCCTATTGTGTGGTAGGTTAATGCTATCTTTGATTTATGTTAAGACATAGAATATAGATGCCAAAGACTCATTTACAAATGTTAAGGAGCTCGTGGCTAAGTTACATCTGCACAGGTCGATACCTAAGATTAAGCAAAGCATCTTGTCATGACGAGTTAATTTAGTGGGGTTTAAATTTGAACATCTTTAACAGCTTTAATCTTTAATCGAAGGTAGAGTGTCTAACAACCAGTCATACCAACGGGTACGTATAGTAAGGAAAATACAAAGCTCATGAGACTCATTGATTACGAAATATATCTTCTTATATTTCATGATATTTAGTGGTTTTTTCTAGATATAAGATGCAATATTGTTTAAGTATGTGGAGCTCAAACAATAATTTTAATCTGGTAACCGCTTTTTACTTAACATTATAAATTGGTACCGCAGATGTCATTAGCAATGCATGAACAATTTTTATTTACTTCATGTCAATAAATGACACAAATAAAAATGAAACGTTGACAAAATTACAAAATTGATTTGTGTCAATTTCACCCAAAAGTATTGAAATAAAGCGCATATTTTTTGACAAAATTGGATTCAATAAACAAAACACATTTAGCAAACAAGGTGAACAAGCGAACGTACTCGGGCGTTCATTTATAATTCAATTGTACACTCCCGGATTATTTGGTAAAACAGGTACAAATCAATTATTCACGGCCTACCTGCATCTACATATTTACTGAATTCCGTTGTGTAAAAGTCCCCATTTAAATTACATTAATGGTCACCCTAGTTCCATTTTTTTTACAATGGTGATTTGGTCACATTAAGCCTTACACTACCAAAGAACTGCGGTCTCGTAGATTCCAACCTGATGCGTAAACAGTTGAAACTAAACTGTAACACTTTGTGCATACAGTTCAAATTGCTTTAGCAGATTATTTTAGTTCGTAACATCCGTTTCTTTAGCCCAATTACTGTCCAAGTTGGTTAATGTATTCTTATATCTTGTCTTGCTTCAATAGTATTAATAGTCTTGTTAATAGTAGCAGTTATTGTAGTCGATGCAAAGTCTGTACCACCATAAAAAGAAACAAAAATAAATCTCACTAATCAAGTCCACACGACCCAATAATAGGTGACCTTTCCAATTTATCCTTACACCCTTTTAACCGACCTAAATTCCGTGAAGGCCCACCTTTTCCAAGAATAAAAAATAAAATTTTCAACCAGTCACCGTTGAAAACCAAAATGGCTCCAGTAATGCATTCGGCTAAACAAATTTGTTTTCCCATTTGGACCACTGTGAACGTTAGATGTTGCCATCAAAAGGATGTACGTAAATTAGTTCGCAGACGAAAAACGGAATGGAAATATGAAAATGTCAGACGCTATTAGGATTATCCCCCATCTCGGTTTTAGTGATGTTAGTTTAAAATTCCAAAAGAATCTCTTTTTTGGGGAGTGAAGAAATAATTGAATCGCTCGTGTACGGGAGTTGAGTAGCTTTTTGTGGTTTGTTTTGTTTTTATTTCATTATTGAAAATGGGCTCGTTTGTGGTCCTTTTGAAGTTAATGTACTGCGTGTTTATTCACAGAAAGTGTAGCAGATCTTTTCAATCCAAATGTTACTAAGTATAAGAGTTATATTATAAAGAGAAAGCTATACGTATAGGAGGCGTTTAAAACGCAGGCGTGGCCTTTCGCCTACCCTATGGACAGCAGTGTGTCTACCAGCGGACCATCCAGGGATGAGTTCGATACGCATTCATGAGAGAACAATTTCAAAAAGCTATGTTATAAACGGTAAAGATTTCATCATTAGAAATGAATAGGCTCCGAAACTATACAGAACCGATTCCTGATGGGAACATGCACTATTCCCGGATAAAAGGCCATATTATATCCGATAAAACCGCGAGAAACGGCTTGTTACCTAATAATCAGCTTAGAAAATGTAATTTACTTCAGGCAATTATAACGCGCCTAAGGTCTACAGTTTACTTTATTATGAAGATGAGCCGTAAAACACCGCTGTATTGCAGCGAAAAAATAATAAAATACGAATAATGCTCCGACATCGCCGCCTAGAAATATAAAGAATATTTTTCTTTCCATAATTTCCAACGACTTGATTAAGTTGCCGGCTACGTAGAAATAGGACCTACACACATCGTTGTACAAACATTGTCTCACAATATTTGTTGAACAAAAGTAGGTCACCTTAGGCGCCGCTACTTTCTGTACTTCGCATAAATTACGGTATTCAAAATGTTATTTATTATTCCACTATGCGAATAGATGCGAGCTACGCCTTTTTATGCTGCGCGAAGTATAAGAAGAATCCTATTTTCTTTTGTTTCCTTTTGCGACAGCTGCTGAAAACTACGATATTGTATTTTTTATCCAGGTTGATGTTTTTGGTATACTATTAATGAATATGGAAATATTCCAATCGATTTAATGCTGGCATGAAGTAAGAAAAACGTAGGTATTAAAATTAGATAATCATTAGATACCTATAAGAACGAATTAGATGATTCACTTCTGATAAAATCAAATTAAAATCCTTATATCTAGTTCTATGAAGAAAATTAAGATAAAGCTCACATTATTCGAATCAATGCGATACAATATGTAAACAACAAACAAATGACACTCATAAATAACGTCATTTCGTTCAAGTATTAGCCATTCGACCACAATCCGTTTGTCAATAATTTCAAAAACAATTAATACAGACGTTTTCCGTGAAATTATTCATTTGCAAGAATTGAAAAAAGAACACGTTTGTAATTTTGACCGACATAATTCTATCCCGCTGTGTGGACGAATAATAAATATGGACAGGCGTGGAATGGATTTGATTAAAAATAAAGCCACAGGGTCCCCTGTCCATTAGTGTTCACATGAGGCTTTATATGTATAGGTACGTATTTACAGTGCTGGTGCCTAAAATTGTGGCTATGATCGGTATTTTTTTTAAAAGCAGTCTTTTGTTCTGCTGAATAATATTTTATAAAAATAAAAATCACCGGCCTTTTTTTTTTATGACGAAGACCTTCCATTACGATATCATCAAACAGATCACCGATTATAATCTATACCTCCACTTAATCAGGTTAATAATGAAAATTGAGAGTAAAATAGGTTTTTCTTAACTAAAACACGTGAATTCGAGACTTATGTAAGTCCCGATCCGTCTCAATCTATTCTTACAAGTTCCTCTAACAAACAACTAATCCTCCTGGGATCGGTGGAGGGTCAATTATTTGATTAAAGGATTTATTAATCGCCAGGTATTGGCTAAGGATCTTTATACCTACTTATATTCAGAATGTTTTCAGATACATTCAAGCACATTTTTTAAGGAGAACTATTTGTCAATTTTACTACAATAAGACAAAAAAAAAAATCACAAAAAATGTAAAAAACAAGATTTACTAAAATTCCAGTTATCTTTATTTTCACACTTCATTCCAATTTACCCTAAGCGAAAACAGAAAAGCTTTAAAAACACTCTCATTTTCTAAGTAAACACATTGAATGATCAGAATTTTATATCGGTGAGTAAAAAGGGGATAACACCGCGAATTGTTCGCACTGAGTTTTGAAAAACAACGGTATCGCTTTGGAGGCCAATGGAAATTACTTTTCGAACCTGCGCCGACTTCGAGCCAGGAACGGTGGCTAAAGACAAACGAAAATAATAAATGGGAGAAGAAAACACTCCGTCGAAGTATTGAAGAAACGTCATTGGCAAATTCGTGGCGAGAATTCGGATAGGTTGAATAAGAAATTTGTCTGAAAGGAAAATAAAGACAGCCCTGCTTTTGTTTTATTACTTATTTTAGTGTAATGCTGCTGATGTTTGTGAAATTGCTGGTCATGGTTTTGTTTATCCAAAGTGCTTAGCCTAGTGCTTGTTTCAATAGTATGTATCTTGAAATTGTAATTAATTCTTCAAGTCAGCTTCAACTGTTCTGATTGTCATGATCACCATTAGTCTTTAAGTGCATAACCTAGATAAGTAGGTACTATTGCCTAGTCTTATCTCACTAGATCCGTCAGAATACTTAAGATAATTGAAAATGTATGTATTATATTGTTAGATCTCATTGAAATCTTAGAAGCATTATATATATTAGAACAATGGGAGACATTAAAGTAGGTGTATGTCAGTAATATTGTCTATATCAAATCACTTGAGGTGCCTCTGAACGCGAAGGTATCGATAGCGTAGGAAACTGTCTTTAAAATATAAGAAATAGGAGAAAATAATGAATTTGACGTTTCAGTATTCTCTATTGCACTTTGAAATTAGTGGTAATGAGATCCATTCTATTCAGTAACACTTACTAAATCTAAGGGATTTTAAATGAGAAATAAATTTTCAATCAGCAATCTTCAGATAAGAGCATGGTATAAATCCATTTAATCTGAGTTTCCTCATATATCTTTCTTTATATTTAGACGGTCATCCAGGAAACCTATTGTCTTAACGCACATAAATAGAACAGGGCACAATCCATCAAATAAATTTGGCATTATAAGGAGAAAAGGCTCATTCCCAGAATGAGATACATGTAAATAAATGTATGATATTGTATCATTTGGGTTGTTAAAAAGTATTCATCAGCATTTTGGACTAATAAATTGAACAAGTATCTACATTACGCAAATGACAAAAGAAATTTACCCTCTAAAGGATTCCTTTCGGAATTGCTTCCCTCGACTGGAAGCTAAAATAAATTAAATGCCTCAGATAAAGTTCCCGTATGACTGCATTTCTTTACATGGTACGAATAGAAAATCGTATTAATTTATATTAACGGGTACGTTACACACAAAAGCAAGGAAACGTTAATCAAGGCAAGCGGAAGGGTCACTGTCCAGTCTAGCATGATCCTTGAGCACCGCAGTTTCAGCTTCAAATGACAAGAATTTAGAACGTTGTAAAGGTCAGATTTAATTGGACTTTGTAGGGTCTGGAGGGACAAATATTTTCGCATAAAGAATCCAATTAACCCGCGACAGGTGGGCGACGCAATTTGTGTTTAACATAAGAACATGTGCATTGGAGAGCAAAAAGTTTTGATGTAAATTCAGAACGATAATCATTTGGGTACCATCCATTAAGAGCACGCGTTGCGTTGGGGTCACAGGACAATGGTAATATGTTCCTTCTGCCTTTCCGATTAGAATCGAGGCAGTGGCTTGGTATAATCCTTTTTTAATTGAAGTCATTTTAAGCAACGATTTATAGAAGAAAGCCTCAGCGTGGGTTGACAATCTCCAAAAGATTAGATGTATTAATAGAACAAAAATTGAAGTAAATAATTACATTGATGATGATCCTTATGTAAATGTAGGCAAACTTTAAAGCCGAATGCTACAAGGACTTCATACAAAAGGCCGTTCAAAAAATCCTCAACACAAAAAGGACTAGAACTTGCGCCATTTTAAAAATCCAAATGAACCGAAGAAAAAAGTTTCGCACAAAGAGCGTACAAAGAAAATCACGAGGCTAATCAAGAACCTTTTCCAAAACATTTCGCTGAAGCAACGCAATTTAGCGAGAGAAAAGAAAATATTAATAATGGAACAATAAGCAAAAGAATGGCAATTGGCTATTAAATGAGCTATTGGATTTTTCTTGAAATATGCAGTCGTTGGAGCCATAGGGTATTTGCCAATTCAGTCAATTTATTCTGTTTGTCAGTTCACAAAATGGACGAAGCATTAGGAATTTTGGTTATTTTCCACCGTCTATTTTTATGGAGCTCGGAACTTAGTTCGAAGCGGTATCTTCATTAGCTGCATTGAGAGCAATTGAAACTACGTGATGGTATTTAGAAAATGCTTGCCACTTAGACACGGCGTTAAACTTATTTTTCGATTTCCTTTGAAAGCAACGCTAGTTGTGTAACATTCTAGATTTTATAGCGATCTTCTTTTTTTTGTTTTATCGTTGTTTATCATCGTGGTAAAAAGAGAATCATTTCTTACTTCTATTGTCTTACTTCCTTAAATTTAAATTAATCTGGGAACCTAAATTTAAGTGAGATCCGGTCTTTGTCTTCACTGTATTAGGTACACTGGACTTTATTTCAGTGTATTTGTCAAGATTAACATTCACAAAATCTATTTGCTCCATATCCAATTCCTTACCGTCTCCATTATCCTCAATAGATGTACATACTAGACAATTAGTCGGTCTTTAGTTTCTAAAAACAATAGGAGCTTCCGAAACCTCTGATCCTCCCAAATTCGAGGGTTATGTTACAGAGTACAATAATGCCTTACAAACGAACGCTCAGATTAGGGGTGCGCGCATGAAAACGTACTAATTGTTTGTTATTCTGTGCTTTCTCATTGTTCTGGGATGTGTTGGAATTTGTTTCAAGTTTCCGAGAATGGTATGTGTAAGATTTTTTTGTGAGATTATTGTTTGTTTTAATTTTATCTAGTTACTAGTTAAGTTTGTTGGATTAGTTCATTAGATATTAAGTTTGTATTATAAGCTTATATGTATAAAACATTGAATTGAACATAATAAGCTGAACAGTTAGTTTCTGTGCTAAAACACGCTTATACGAACAATTTGAAAAAATATTTCAGTTTTAGATAGCCCATTTATCGAAGAAGTTACTTTCGCAAGAGCTAGAACGCAAATACCTCCAGAAGATTCAAGTCGATGTCTCCAAAAAGTCTGACGCTCCCTCCAACTGCACCCACAGTGGGAGGGGTCATTTGATGATTTTATACAAAAAGGCTATAATCTTCTTTTTATCCGGGTACGCGAAGAAATTCCGTTGGAAAGCGGGTGAAACCACTGGCAGAAGCTAGTCATCCAATAAAGCTCAAAATAAGTGTATATTTGTTCTCGTTACTCAGCCCACACATATAGCTTTCTTTACACAAGAATCCTTGGGAATACAAGTTTTTGTGCCAAAGCGGTCGCGCCAACGTTGACGTCTGAACGATTTATAGGAAACTATAGTGACCAATTTGTCAAGTTTTTTACTTGACGTAGCTATCTACAAAAATGGTTGAGTTTTATATGAACCATCATTTATTTACTTGAGACGTGATAAAGTCATATTCTCAATACTAAAACACTGAATAAAATCTTAATATAGGTATCTAAATTACATGTCATGTTGTTTGTGCGCGATGGACTAAATCTAATTGACCGATTTTAATCAAATTTGTACACCATGCGTTTCCCAGTCACTAGTTCCTCAGTGATCATGACGCTTGCAACGGTGCCAAAATATCGGGAACTCAATAAAAAAAGTACAATCTCGAAATAAGTAATTCAAATAGTATAGCCAGTAGTAGTCTAGTAGTAGTAGCCTTACATCTTAATTTATAGTCTCAATATTATTTTACTGTACATTATTTGTCTTATTATTTCTAAGTATATATTGGACACCAATGACTGTGTTTCGGATGGCACGTTAAACTGTAGTTCCCGGCTGTCATTGAACATCCTTGGCAATCGTTACGGGTAATCAGAAGCCAGTAAGTCTGACGCCAGTCTAACCAAGGGGTATTGGGTTGCCCGGGTAACTGGGTTGAGGAGGTCAGATAGGCAGTCGCTCCTTGTAAAACACTGGTACTCAGCTGAATGCGGTTAGACTGGAAGCCGACCCCAAGATAGTTGGGAAGAGGCTAGGGAGATGAGGGAGATGATGATTATTTGTCTTATTATAACAAAAATCTTTACCACAGCAACGCGTGGCCGGGTCTGCTAGTATAATGTAAAATAAAAAACTTTTAGAGAGAAATCTTAACGAGATCCCAGTACACCTCTAAAGCGAGACAAAGCCAGTATCTTTTGAACAATGTGGCACTTCACTAAACTTAGCAAAGTAATGGCTTTAAAATCTGTACAAAAATGTTGTTTATAGTTTAAGTTAGTAATTTACAGCGTCTAACTTCTCTATTTGAGGCCTTAGGTGTATAAAACTACATTGTTCTTTATGGCTTGTTCAACTACGAACTAAGATTTATCTCTCGCTCTTTACTAAAAGTGGCGAAATTACGTATATAAGTTGGAGGATTTTATATGTCATTGTTTTTTTCGGAGTGGCGTTTTATCATCAAATGACCCCTCCCGCTGAGGGTGCAGATGAAGGGAGTGTCAGACTCTTACTGAGTAAAACCCACTATGTTCCTTCTGGAGGTCCCTGCGTGCAAGGGCCACGGTAACTCTTGCGAACAAACCACCGCCGCGGCAGTACATTATTATTTACTTACACACACATTTACACTACATCTGCTTACGTCGAACTATGGATTTAATACATAAAAAAAAAACAAAAGAAGCTCAACTATTTTTATTCTAGCAGTGTGTTTATACAGCGTTAAGCCTTGTCCCTAGTAAAACAGAACTAACGTTGAAACAAGCAAAAACAACAAGACAGTCCTTAGCACAGACTTTAAATTACTATTCCTAGTAAATTCCACTTGAAGTTCTGATCCGGAAAAAAACCGTACGGAACAAAACACGTTTTCCGCATTGCCGCAGTGAATTTAAAAACTTTATTTGTACGTAGTTATTTATTTTATGTTTATGAAGCTATACCTACAGCGGAATTAAAATGTAAAATTTACGTTACACTCGTATTTTGAGTGTAACACGTAAAAATGTAGCGAGACTGCAGTTTGCAATCCAAACTTGTGCATTTTGAACATAAATTCGTGATCCCCAAGGTTTGTTTAGTATGTTTTGCCTACTTTCCTCATCCTTATGACGTGTTCCATTGTAATTTGTCTCAAAGGACTAATATAAATAAAAAAAATATATTTGTTTAAGTGTTCTATTTTTGATTCGAGTTTAATTTTGTATAGGTACCCACCTATTTTCGTTTTTTGTTAAGAGACTATTTTTTTCTAGTAATCAAGTAAGTTTTATTTAGTTCATTAAAATATTAGTGTATGGCTAATGGTCGCTACTATCGACTACGGTCGGACTAAACGCTGGTTCCTGAGCCTTAACGGTAGTTCATTTATTATTTTTTAAACAAATATGAATAAAATAGGTTATCAATGATTTTGTTTTCATTGTACATTGTAGATCACGTGAAAAAATATCACGAGTTATTTCACTCTAGCTATTTTTTTAATAAAAGGGGTAAAACACACGAAACAGGCAAGTAGGTCACAAAACTACTGGTACAAGTTCAAACGCAGCACGGACTCAGCCACACTTGAAATGAAACGGTGTCGCCGTCGCTCGCTAACTTCCAGCGTTTGTTACATCCTGCCTCAAAATAGCTGCCGAGATTTTAAACTTTGATTTGTTCCTTATACACGAGAGGAAAACACGAAAGATGTGTTGCTGATTTTCTCAAGAATTTCATCGAAATATTTTGTTACTAGAGTTTGAAAGAGATAGAGGTAGACCAAGGAAGAGATGGATTGATTGCTTGAAAGAGGATATGATTAAGAAGGGAGTGGATAGTAGTATGACGTCTGATCGAAATGAGTGGAAGCGGAAAACATATTGCGCCGACCCCAAATAGAATTGGGAACAGGGCAGGAAGAAGAAGAAGAGTTTGGAAGAGAATGTTTGTTCTATATTGAATTGTTTAACTTTTAAAGAAATTTAAAGTTCTAGCTTAATACTTTTAACATAATAATAATATTCTTCACACATTCACACTACGTTATCTAGCCCCAAACTAAGCAGAGCTTGTGCTATGGGTACTAGACAACTGATAAACAGACTTATATACTTTTCTTTTGTAAATACATAATCAATATTATAGATAGAAACACCCAGAATAAGTCAAACAATTTTTGTTTCACTTATGTGGGAATCGAACCCGCGACCTTCCGACCTGACAGATACATTCACTTATTATTATGCCAACGTTGGCCTAACTGGGCAAACACTACTAGTCCAAAAAATATACTGACGTTTTGATTAGAAAAAAATGTTAATACTCATTGCGCTTTGGTCCTTATGCACGAGAGGACTAGAAAACTTTATGCACCACATTTATAGAGGTCAAACTTTTTCTCAGCATACACGTGTGGGACGTACAAGTTGCGTTTAGTTTCTCACTCTAGCAATAACGTACTTGCATCAGCAGCAAGCTTATAAAGTTCTCTCAGCTCCCAAGTTTTCAATATAGCTAAAGTTTTTCAATTGTATACAAATTGTTTGATATTTATTTTATGTTCACTTTAGCAATGCGTTAGGATGTATCATTGGAATAAATCATCATCTCCCGAGTCTTTTTCCCAACTATGTTGGGGTCGGCTTCCAGTGTAACCGGATTTAGCTGAGTACCAGTGTTTCACAAGGAGCGACTGCCTATCTGACGTCAACCTAGTTTACCCGGGCAACCCAATACCCCTTGGTTAGACTGGCATTAGACTTACTAGTTTCTGACTACCCGTAACAACTGCCAAGGATGTTCGTATCATTGGAATAAATATTGAAGATAATTTCTATACTGTTCTTAATTTTTTTCATAGACTACGTTTTTTATGATAGTCAGAGAGAGACACTAAAAATCTCGAATTCTTGTTGCTGTTGCTAATACTACTTTCAACTATACACTCCGAAGAATAAGGTCGATAATTCCTTGGCACAAAATTTTATCGCTATACTAAATAGTTAAGACTGGTCATCCTTCGGTAGTGTCCACTAAAACAACTACTTATCGGCCACAATGACAGTGCATAACAGAAATCCAACTCGAACAATCGTTTAAAATAACAAACGCCATTATAGGCCCAAAACTCGCGTTATTGTCATTTAAGTAACTCGGTAGGCTCAAACTATTTAAAGACTGCGTTATTGCCAAGGATCAACAAGGAAAATATGCGGCTACCTACTTCGTGCCTGCCCATAATTACACCCACCATATCCTTCAGACATTCCTAACATTCGTTCCCAGTGTAATAGTGGTCTCCACCCCGTATGCGAAACGAAACCACCTTATGTTTCAAACAATAAGGTGTATATTCCCTTGTGTTTGGTGCTGTGCTAATTTTGTCCCGCTTTAAATCCGCTTTTCTCCAAATGTCTGTGTTCAGACCGCTATCCTATTCTTTTCCATCCTCTTTTATGTTATCCTAAAAGAAAATTAATTAAGTGCTATTGTTCCCTTTGAGTGCCGTTTTGTAGGCATCCGGCGATTCTTATTGTTACAGTTTACGGGTGTTATAATATGTTTGTTGCTAACTCATTATTTGGGAAACAGATAATTAATTGGAGAAAGGAGAAAATAATACAACAGAAAAATAAGCCAGAAAATCCGTTGATACATCTTATCATTTTATTGTTTTACTTTTTATGTAACGAATTGTTTTTAGTTTTTTTTTATAAGTTAGCTAAGATTGTTAGCTGTACATTAAATATGTATAAATTACGTGTCACGTTATTTGTGCGCAATGGAGTTCTTAACTAATTAACCAATTTTAATCTTTGCACACCGTGTGCTGTTTAATCCAAATTGAGTACCTTAGATCCTAATTGATAGTCGCAATATTATCCTATTACAAATTATTAGTCTATTAATATGACATAAACTTTAACCATAGCATATGCAACTATATAGACCGACAACAATTTTAGGACAATTATTATCACTGTTAAACACACAAAATGTTATATTCTAGTTGGACTTTTTCAAATACCTAGCGCAACGTTCTTATTTCAAACAAGTCTACATATTACGACTACCTACTATAAGTACATAAATTAACACAGACCTTGCTCTAAAAGCAATGGTGGAAAAAATGCAGCTCCCTCTATTTGCGCAACCCATAACGTAGTTACGACATCGACTTACTAACCCTCAGTTACCGGGGGCGGTTTGTAAAATCTTATAGCGTCGGTCTTTTCGGCCCCAATTTTGATAAAGGCCTGCGGTCCTGCTTGCTATTTGACTTATTTTCATCAACGAGCAAGAAAAAGGATTAAGTTTAAAATAGCTTCTATATGTATACAATAATGTAAAAAAGTTCTTATTTTAGGAATATTATTTTTTCATAGTAGCAGTATCTAAAAAGAGACTATTTAATATTAAATAGTCGTAAAAACTACTTCACTACTTTTAATTTAACTTCAACATTTCAAAAACACATCAATCATTAAACAACCCAAATAAATCAATTGAAACTTCTTGACCGAAAACCGAAAATGGCACAGCAAAAAAGTCCCACATTGAAACACGAATCAATGTACCCATGTCAGTCGCTGTCGCCTTTGACGAGGGCCGCAATATTAATAAAATCCCTTCGGAACACCACCAGTTTTATAGTTGAGCCACAAGTTTATATTCATACTGGGTTTTGAATTTTTTACGTGTCGGTTAAGTAAACCTATGCGTGGGACGTACCGTTGTTCTGGTGACAACGCGACGTGAGCATTTGAACAGCAATAAAGTGCCTTTGCTTTTTTTTCTTTGCGTTTATTTGTACCCCACTGCCAAATAGGGTTATCTTCTTTTGAATTAGAAACGTTTTTTTTTCTAAATCCTTCAATATTTCAAATCGCATCTCTTAGTAGGTTGTTTTAAATAAAGGTCGCATATGTATTGTTTATATCGAGGGGCATGGTAGTACCCCGGCCAAGACAAGCCAAGCGAAGCGCAAGGGCACTAACACCTACATTTTCTCGAAGTGTTCGTCTTTTTTTTGAACGCTCATTGAGTTGGTTTTCATAGTTAAGCATCGTTAAACATTAATGGAACCTTTTTCAGACTTAAAACACATTGTGAAATAATAATAAAACATTTTAACGCCTAGAAATTATTAAAATAAATACAGTACGCTAAATAATACTAACAAATCACCATAACCGCAGAAATAACCTAAAATACAGTTAGAAAGTATATACCTTTATTATTATATCCAGTAAAATATTTTCGCCCATTTTTCTTGTATAACTTTCAAACCTTAAATTGAGGACAGTCTAGGGGGGATTGTTTCCGAAAATTCTGAATAAGCCGAACCAAAGTAAGCACTTACACAAAAGCTTTATTAGTACCGCAAAATCAACTTTATTGCGCCGTGTTAAGGTATAATTTTGAATGTTATCATACGAAAGGCTACTTCGAGCTTTATAAACAAGCGTGTTCTCTTTACAAAAAATAATAATTAGTATTTGTTTACTAACATAACAAAATGTTCTATTCTATATTTGAAATTTAGATGTTATAGAACCCGACACACATACTTTATTGTAATAATATTTGTTTTTGATTAATTATTATTATTGACTTTATAATGATGTTTCAAGTTCGTCCTTAATTATTCGGAATTCGAAAAGTGGCCGAATTTTGGGAGGCAAAGATTTACTTCGCTCACTTATTGCAATTTATGTGTCAACTATGTAGTTGCATCAAACTTGTAATTAATTAATAATTCTAATTCTAAATCAAACCGGCTAAAAAGTTTGATTGGATTAATGACTACTTTCAAACTAATCTATCACCAATTGACGACCCCGATGGCGCAATGGTTACCACACCGGACTACCGTGCTAAGGGTCCCGGGTTCGATTCCCGGCACGGTCGACCTTTGTGTGATGAACATGCTTATTGGCTGTGGTCTGGGTGTTATAATTTGTATTTATAAATATATACTATATGTGTAAAATATATGTAATTTATCAGTTGTGCTGGCACTCATAACACAAGCTAATCAATAGCTTACCATGGGGCTAACCAACCGTGTGTGAAAAAGATGTCTCGATATATTATATTATACTAGCGATCCGCCCCGGCTTCGCACGGGTGCAATGCTGATACTAAAATTATACATATAAACCTTCCTCTTGAATCACTCTATCTATTAAAAAAAACCGCATCAAAATCCGTTGCGTAGTTTCAAAGATTTAAGCATACAAAGGGACATAGGGACAGAAAAAGCGACTTTGTTTTATACTATGTAGTGATAGTGATAATCATCGAGCCAACTATCGGCCGCCAATTTATACTGCAGTGGTCAGGAACACTAAAGGTACAACATGTTTACTACTATACAATTCCACTTCTTTTTTCATAAATCCTAAGAATTCTACGAGACCAACACCCACGGCGTTCAAAGGCTTTGAATTTTTAATCGACCCTTCTTTACTTTCTTCAAAAGGAAACAGACCAAACAGTAGATGCACATTTTGTTATGCTGATGATGTTTGCGAAGAAAATACATTTTTTTTTTTATTTGTACTCGTATAAGGTTTTTGTCTTTAGACGACTGGTTGCGTTTCAATTGGGTTCCGTTTGTTTGTTATTTACAATGAATGCTCTGTTATTAAATTCAGGTTGTTCTTTTAATTTTTTTATTATGAGAGTAGAGAGAGTGAAGACACTTTTTGTTTTGTAAATTTATGGGTTTTATTTTTGTCGGTTCTAAATGTATGTTTTTGTGTGCTTTATTCTTATTCATATTTTATTGGCATTTAAAAATTAAACAGTCCAGTATATTATCATGCCAGTATTACTTCCAAAGTTAGGCGGCAATTTTGTTCATCTTATAAATATTAGAGGACAAGAGTCTATTCAGGCGAATGTTCAAGTATAATTACGATACCAAAATATATCATGCCTAAGAAGTTTCAACTGAACATTGGGTGATATATCCGCAGCTATAACTGGATTTATATGATTTGCTAAAGGCGGATAAATATGTACGTCGTAAGTACCCTTTATTGATTGGGAAATAAGCCATCACGCTGTAGGTGCAGCTGTGGGGTGTATCTGACTTTTACTGACCAAAAACCACTCTTAGTCTTTCTGGAGCCTTTTCCCCTGTCCAAATTTCCTGACTGCTTTTCAAGTCACAAGTTCATTATCAAAACAAAAGTATAATTCTTAATAACCACCCTCAAGATTAACGAACGAGCTTAAAAACATCACTTCATAACACCATCAAAAGATGCTCAAATAAAGGAGTATCATCAATTACTTCTATAATAACATAATAGATGGCGTTACTCAAAACGGAAGGAATCAATTAATCCTCTGATTGTTAGCAATCAGTTCTCCTTAAACTTGCCTTGAAAGATGCGGCGCGAAAATTTGATTGATCGAGTTCCCGCAACTGTGTTCGACGAAGTTTCCTTGTACAAATATGTGTATAGATACAAGCTTTTACTTACGCTACTTCGTTTGCTTGGTTTGGATACAGGTATATACGTAGAGGACGTCCTGTATAACCTAGCTTAAACAAGCTTTTAAGAGTTTGAAATCATCCAGGGTCTGCCTGGGCTGCGGGCTGTTCGCAAGAGTTACCGTGGCCTTGGCACACAGGGACCTCCCGAAGGAACATAGTGGGTTTTAGTCAGTAAGAGTCTGACAGTCCATCCAGCTGCACCCTCAGCGGAAGGGGCCATTTGATGATGTACCACGAAAAAAAAAAAGTGTGAAATCATGCAACTGGATTGTCAGACTTTTAGTAACTAAAACCCACTTTTGTTCCTTCTGGAGCCATTTGTGTGCCAGGGCAACGGTAACCCTTACGAACAATCTCGTAAGACTGGTCCCAATTTTGCTGACTGTTCTTAGATGAGTTGTTAGTGGGGCTTGATTTTGTTTCAAATGCATCTGGTTTACGTCATACATCATTTGGAAAAATGTTCAAATATTTAAAAAGACAATAAAGCATCGTATGTTCTGAATAGATGCTACACACACCTCGGAACCTTATTTTAAACTTTGTTTTTTTTTCAATAATGTAAGTAAATGTAAACAAACGTTGACAACGTTTGTTTCCAAATAATGGTGTTAATTCGTAAATCCTCAAAAATATATTGATAAATGAAGAGGTAAAATGAAGAGGTATCACATCTACATATATACTGAAGTATATGGATGATATTTGGCAATGAATATGCAATGTAATAGAATACAAATGTGAAGGTTGTGGAAATTGTGAACATTTTCTGGCTTTGATATCATATGATTTCAATGGGAAAGAACAATAATAATTGTTCTCGCTTTCACGTGAAAGTATTTGCATTACATATTTGGATGAAAAGTTTCTGAGAAAAAGCCACAAAAACCTGAATAATAAAGAAAACACAGGGTACTGAAGTGCAGAATAACACAGCCAATTTATAAGCTATAAAACCTCATTATTTAAATAACCATAAAACATGTAAAAAAGCTATTCTTTTTCATTACCTGATCTATAAATTACAAGGTTATTAGTTGCTTCCTATTAAGTAGAAATTGCTTGTAATATTCTTCGTGCTATTGTGCTATAGTAGGTATACGTAAAAGTATTAATAGTTTCCATTTCATAAAAAAGATACTTTTAAGTAAATTTACAAATTATACTAAAATTATACGCTATCGTTTCAAAGAAGAAACTTAATTTTTTTCAGTAAATATAATAAAAAAGTAAATGATTTCAAAGTATTCAAATAAACTTGTATCCTACAAAAGGCAATACATTTACTGATTGCCATCTGCCAAGTTTTTTCCCAAGCTATGTCGGGGTCGGCTTCCAGTCTAAGCAGATGGAGCTAAATATAACTGATTAACATGGAACGTCTGCCTATATGACCTCCTCAGCCCAGTAACCTGGGCAACCCGATACCCCATGATAAGACTGGTTGTCAGACTCTCCGGCTTCTGATTACCTTAACTTGCCAAAGATGTAAAAATTACAGCCAGAGCCCGCCAATTTAAAGTGCCTTCCGAAATATGGATGAACTCGTTATTAAAAGATAGCTTTTTCTTCTTGGGAAATCATCAGATGATCCCGTGCAATGATGGTTCAGCAGAAGAGAGTGTCAGACTGACTAAAACCCACTTTGTTCCATCTGGAACTACCTGCGTGCAAGTGCCACGGATAGGTCTTAAGATCCATCAGAAAAGATGAAACACATGGCATGGCACATGTCGATCGGTCTTAGGATCCATCTTTTCTGATGGATCTTAAGATCGATCGACATGTGCGGCTGTTACTTAGCTACGAATTCCTAATTTTTACCGATTGGCATTATTGAAGGAAAAACCCTTCTTTCCCAATCGATGAATCCTCACTCGCTTACTAAGAAACACATCAAAGTATTTATAATGAACTTATATTTTCTCGATTTGTTCACTTCTCAGTATTTTTTTTGTTGCTGCAGCTGAAGTTCAGAGAAAATGTGATTGCGATTTTCTATTAATTGGAGTACAGCAAACTGAAGCCTGCATTTGTAGGATTGATGAAACCAGATACAAGGGTTCTATTCATGGAACCTTAAGGTGTTTATATATCTATCTAGATGTAAATGTATTCTATCGACATAATGACTGATTGTATTGATCGAGATAAAACCATACGAATTCTTTGTTGACTTTTTATTAAAAAACTTCTAATAAGTTTTTTTAGTTTTAATTTTCGGGAATTTATTTTATCAAGTAGTTTTGGCTTTATGTTCGTGAGATTAGGATAAATAATATGTGTAATAGTTATAATTAAAAAAAATATCTAGTCAAAGATAAGATAAAAAGTAATTTATTCAAAGAAGACAGTTTTCGAACGTCAATTTTACAAAAAAAAAAAAACAAAAACGGCCGCCCTTCACCACTTCCTATATGTTATCGTTGGGAAGAAGAAATGGTAGAACAAAATCCCGAGCAACAACATAAAATAACTATGAAACTTCCGAACGGCTTTTTTTATATATTTTTTTATTTTAATTAACAGCTTTACTGTAGCTAGACGCTAGTGATATCGTCTGATTATCTGATATGATACGGTTGCTAAATACACCTAAGCAATGTCCATACTTTTGTTTACGTACAAAATATTGTTTGCCGAACTCCACCCGAGCGACGCCGATGGCGCAATATAGTCTCATATTTTCGGTTCCGTATACTTTTACTAGTAGGTATTGATGTCATATATTCTTCTATTTACTCAGGCCGTTTGTGCGAGACCGTGATAATATTCTTAGGGCCATTTGCGAAGGAAAAAGAAAAAATATTGGCCTACCGTTTTATTAGGACGTGTGTTAGGCCAAAATATTTATCGGATTAATACAAAGCTATGTAGTATATAATAATATTGAATCCGATATTGTTATACATATACCTTTGCATAGTTTTAGGTCAAATTGTACGTTGTTTTTGTATGATTTGAATACTAAAAATATTAGTTGACTTGGCTGATTTTATTTTTTGGTGAAGTTATGGATCATCGTCATCATCCTCCTGCCCTTATCCCAAGTTTTATTTGGGGTCGGCGCAGCTGTTTTTGTCTTCCCCGTTCTTCTATCAGCCGTGGTGAAGTTATGGATATCGTTTCAAAATTGAAATAATATCTCATACATTTTTTCACTATCAATGACCTCCCTTATTGTAGGTTAAGTAGAAAGAGTATCAGTTTTAAATAACCAAATCTCATACAAATATATTCTATTCCTTATTTAGCCCTTTCACTGCCCCCATCTTCGAGTCTTTGGAACCGCACCCAAGCTTTAGAAGGCAGCCTTTCCGACCCCTTCATTTACTCAAATTAAGCATGAGTTTTATATCAGAATCGTAAAATTCGATTTGACATTCATTCTACATAATTATATATCAAGTTCGACACTTCTCATTCACTCACAAATCACATTAAAAATACACTCCAGTTTTGTTTAACAAACTACAACTACGAGTTTACGCTAACTAAATAATATATTAGTTCAAGCAATGACTAGAAACTTGTTCGACGTCTGGCCTTCACAGCACAATATGTAAACTTAGATTTGTCAACTACTAAGTTTGATAGACACACAACTATTAGTTCTAGGGTCTCTCGCAGACTTAGGCTGATCACACACTACCATGTCACATTGTGAAACACATAGCTGTCTTTTGTTTAACTGCTTACTTTACACTGCTACGCCTGGACTATGGGGTTTTTATAGCTTTTAACCCCTTTTTTTTCATCAAATTACCCCGCCGCCATTCTCCTGCCTTCATGCGCCGTCACATCTGGAGGGAGTGTCAGACTCTTACTGACTAAAACCCACTATGTTCCTTGTGGAGGTTCCTGTGTGCTAGGGCCACGGTAACTTGCGAATAACCAGCAGACCCTAGGAGGCCTCTCTGATATTGCTGAATTCTCTTCGAGAGTCTTTAACGCCTGACGCAAAAAAAGGGGTATTTTTAAGTTTGTCCGCTATGTTTCTGTCTATCTGTCTCTCCTTAGCACCTTAGGGTCTAAACGGATGAACCGAAAAGACAAGTTAAATAAGTGGGTCTTTATTAGAGGTTGTTTAGAGGTTTTTTAGAGGTTGTTATTTTAAAATCTTTAGTAATCGTTAAGGATAGTCAAAAGCCCAAAAGTCTGGCAACCAATCTTACCAAAGGATATCGCCTTGCCCGAGTTACTCCGTTTACAACACTGAACACTTTTACACTTAGACTGCAAGCCCCAACATAGGACAAGGCTAAGCAGATGATGATGTTGAGAAGTTTGATCACATCACATTCAGCTTTAATGTATTAAACGTTTGATCTTTCGTATGTTGAATAACATAAGTCCACTTTGTCTTATCTGTTATACCGGATGCCGGTATGGTCAACAGACAACCTATTTTTGTGATAGACTTTTACTATAACTGGATTTTTTCCGTATCTAGTTGGAATCAAGTTAATTCAAGTCAAAAATCTTATTGTTTATTGAATAATCTTTATTTACTTTTAACCATTTCTAAATAAATACTCAATTATAGTTAACATAGAACTTTCAACATAGGGTACTGTGATATTTAGATAAGTTTCGGTTATAATTTTAATTACAACAATATTTGTAAGTTAATAAAATATTTTATTTACAACTTATTACATTAGGTATAAAATACAACTCAAACTTCAAGTGCCACCATACATATTTTTTACACAACACATGTTCTTAATATAGTAAAAAAAAAACACTTAAGCGATCGCGGCGTTTCAACTGACTCTTGTTTAAATTTTTGTCACTAAAGCTGCACGAGATTTTGGCTTTTCTTGCTATCATGTTTCTTCTTTAGGCATTTGTAACGTGTTAGAAAGGATAAGGTATATACAATGACGTGTTTGAGAGCGATAAAGAGAACACACTCAACCATACCGGCTCCCGGTATGTCAACAGTTGCGGCGAAAATATGTTTATACCGGGAGCCGGTGTTTCAACAGACGAAAGGAGGACGATGATGAATGCTTTATTTATGAAAAAATAATTATTTTAATCAAAGCCCTAATTACCTAGCACCCTTGTCCAGCGCTCTATTGTAACCGTTAGAGCAATAATTCAAACAACTTTTGGTCCGTCAGCGAAATAAAGAATTAGGTACTACACAATAAAGAAAAAATACGGGTGTTTAACTTTGTATTGTCTGTAGGTCAAAGCCCAAAAGGATGAATGACGTCACAGAGCAATAGCCCCATTTGGATGTCTAGACCACCTTTAAGTACCCAAGATGAGTCGTACGCTAAAGGTTGGATTGTAATTTGTGCTCCTAAACGCTAGCTTAATTTAGGTCAAATCGTTAATATTTTTAATTTATTTCAAACTGTGAAAAGGATCATCATAAATCTTGTTTGATTTCACGAAAAATTTAAAAGGCTCATATAAAAGAAAAGCCACGTGGCATCGACTTGTGCTAGTCTAGATAGATATGCATTAGAAAAAAATATATGTTCAGTAATCGTGTATTCGACTACTAGGCATTTTGTGAGATTTGAAATCATTAAACGATCCCTACCGCCGGTGGACGGTGGATGACTGTCAGACCTTTACTGACTTAAACCCATCTTTGTTCTTTCTATAGCCCTTAAAAGCCAGGGATGTATCTCTTGACACCCGGCGTCCATAGCGTTTCCCAATTGTCCGCTTTAGCTCAATTATTTGGTCTATGACGCCATTGTAATTTTCTACAGATAATAATTTTACGTAAAACGTAGCTCATGAATATAAAGGGCTAGAGATTACATAAACGCATTTCACTCTGATCCTAAAGAAAAATATTTTTAAACGAGTAATAAGTACCGGTTTTACTCACTTCCCGTGAAAGCTACTCCGCGCCCCTTGATAAACTCTTCAAAGGCAATGTAACATTGAAAAAAATTAAAGCGGTCCAGTAGTTCCTAAGATTGGCGCGTTCAAACAAACAGACTCTTCAACCTTTGTAATATTAAGTATAGATTTGTTACTACATAAAATAAATATAAGAAAAAAGTTTCTATGTTAATCACACATCATTGTATTACATCGTATAATTTTTACCTTCACGTTATGAATGCCTATAAATAAAATGCCGAAAAAAAAACATCATATCGCATATTCCCGCATAAATTTGTTAACATTGTCATTCATACTTATGTAACGTAGGTGTCACTTAAGCCTTGAGCGTGTTTGAGAAAACTTACTTCAAAGTGAATAATATTTTCGTTTATACTATAATCCTTTATGAAACAGCATTAAGGATATCACTTGCAGGGAAATGTCGAAAAGGAATTATTTTTATGATATTTTAATACTGTAAGACTTTTATAGATCAAGAGCTAGCGACTGTCAGACCTCCCTTAAAGGTTCATGTTACAGTGTGTAGCAACTCTTATACAGCCCGGAGATCAAATGAAGATAAAAAAAAACGTAAGGTAATAGAATTTATTATTTTTCCAGTTGTATCCAGGTTTATATTAAAGATTACATCGATACGGACCACGTATTATGATGGCAGTAATTGTTTATCTTGTTCTGGAGAAAAAAAATATAGCTCATACCATAATATAGTGTTCATATTACAAAGCAGAATAAAATACAAAAAAAAAATAGTTGGGTTAGGTTAGGGTTTTTTTACATGTTTCAAAGTCACCATTAGTTAAGTTCGTAGATAAAAAAATGATAGCTACTGTAAACTGGATTCACACACAAAGTTTCTATCTTTATAAAATAATATGGAATGTCTGCCAGTCGCTGGCTCTCGTACTATAAGCAGATTTAATAACAATATTTTGACGAATGTAACCAAATGGACAAAAATATTACATAATACCCACTTAATTATACATAATATTCGATAGCTGTTATTATTTTTTGTTACGTACACAGAATATAACGCAATATACAAATTACTCGAAAAAAACAAATAAAGTTCTAGATTCTGAATTTTGGTTTGAAAACGTTGATTCCAATTTATTGAAAAGAGTGCTGCAGCTGTAATTGAGACCAGAAAAATCGGGTCATACAAAATACTTAAATCACATTGAAAAAAATCTAAGAAAATGAAACCTTTTTGTTTTCAAAATAGAAGTATATAGTAGATATATTATATTCCATTTTGAGGTAAGAGTTTAAAAAACCAAATTCCCTACGCTTTTGCATGATTATATATTTCTTTGTTAATTAAAATAAAGGACACATAATATATGTAGAACAGAAGATAATAAAACCAAGGGTTAAGAAGATGGTGTTATTATGAGAAAGAAAATCCACACAATTATATTTTTTCCGTTACCCACATTTCACATGCTGACGTCACAATATTTTGTTCTATACCAGTGCCTGTGTACACTCAGTACCTGTCATAATTTACAAAATAACTCCTAATGAATTTAACGTGTAGCGAGTTTCGACTTGTCTATCATAATATTGTGTGATCTTAGATTTAAGATCATCGATTTCATAATTTTCAGCTGGCTGAAAAAAATCCTTGAAAAATCTAATTATGAATGAAAACCCAGTACTCACCTTACGTACAACTCCACGTGCAAACACCTCAAATAGTCAATGTCCACACACACTAAACAAACACTCGAAAGTGAAAGGTATCATTCAATTTGGCCTGAAGTCTACACATACATTCTACAATGTACTTCACGAAAAATAACACACAATTTATAATTGAATTCGAATTATTCGAGAAGATAAACGAAATTCGGGGTGTGACAATCGTGTCAAGGTCCCTTTTTAGTTGCTACGGCGTAGACGTCCGCTCCGTAGCGGGTGTCCCGTACGACAGCCTCACGTTGCTACGAGCTACGAGGGGAGATCTGTAGCCAATCGAAGTGAAGCTGCGCGAAATGGGAGTGTGCTCGACTTGGATTTTTGAGATTATTTTACAGCGCTCCGGATTAAGGGGTTTTTGGGGACTTATTATTTTATTTATTTTTATTAGCATTTTATTTCGAGGATATGGGGTGTACTGGCACAAAATAATCCACCTTTGAATATTTTTTACAAAATATTTTTACGAAATAAGTATCATGATATTTTTTTTTCAAGGAATTAGAATAAGCTTTGTATAAGGTTTCATTATTAATCTTATTTTTGTAAAATGTGTTCATCTCATCAATAATTCTAACAACATAATTTAATACTTATTCAAATTTGCCGCAAACAGATGAAACTTTAAAAGAAAAAAGCGATATAATACTTCAATTAAGAAATAAATCGTTTATAGCCGACGCTGTCGCAGAAATAAAATTTTTCATTAAAATACATTTTTAGCTCACTAGAGCAAAATACAATTCGTTATCCTTACAAATGCATAGAAAGGAGATAACATTAAGTTGGCAATACTTCACGCATATTGAAGCGAGACAAAGCTATACTACTCACAGTAACGCATTGGAAAGGGACAGATATCGAGAAGAGAGACATCTAAAAAGGGCAAAGTTTCTTCAGTGAATTATTGAAATGAATTATGTTTTATTTTACTCATTGACTTGGCTGGTAGCTTGCCTGATCTTATTTATTTGTTCCTATTTTGAAATTTCAGACTTATTAATTAAGTTGAACTGGCGGAATTTTCACAAAGGTAAACAGAATTTAGGCGTTGATGAGGTTATTCATTTGTGAGTGTGTGTGTGTGTAGAATTTTGTGTGGATGTGTGGGTTCGAGATTTCTCTGTAAATATTTCCTTTACAAGGAAACGTCTGATCGGTGAATGAACGGTTTTCCGATGAGATTGATTTCGCAAATACCGAAGTTGCACGAGTGTTCATTTCCGAGAATTCAGAAGAAAAATATTATTTGTAGCGAAACTTTCGTTAAGATAAAATTTTCTTTCAAAATTATATGTAGGTAATTTCTTCTCGGTTCTTAAGCTAAAGCTTGTTGATAAATAATAATATATTAACTCCGTCCTTGCCCTTGAATCTGTACTTTGAACAGTATGCTGTAACCTTCAACTTTAAGGCAATCGGAGTTTTTTTTATAGTATAAGTTAATATTTGGGGTTTTGATACATTTATTACTCAAAGTATATTTCTTAGACACATCATCATCTGCCTAGTCCTGTCCCGATTATGTTGGGCAATCCGATACCCCTTGGTAAGATAACATTTTTCAGACTTTTTTGACAGCCAGGACCCACTAATTTGACGTCCGTTACGAAACTAGGAACTGATGGGCATCCATCCACGGACCAACCGCGCCAAGCGTTGCTTAACCCTATGATCGATGGACCCGTGCCGCTGTTAGATACTTAGCGACAACCTTCTCTATCAGCAAATCATAATAAATCGAAAAATAGAAGAACTTTTTAGTTTTGCTTTATTTTAAAATTATCTTTGCTTCATTATAAAAAATATTGCACTATTCTAAAATACCATGGTTCCCAAATGATTTGTTCTACAACAGAATTACAACCAACATCTGATTAAAAACATCAAAATTTAAACGTCTCCCATTGCTCTACGGTTCAATTCACACTGACGTTATTATTGTATAAGCTTATTAATGTTCCTGACAACTCGACGAAAAGGACCCCTGTAGCTTCGGATAGAATTAGGGGGTCTGTCAACGATGTCAGACATTTTTCTTATGTTCCTTTCATGATGTATGGAGCTGTCAGGTATTAAATTGTATGTCGTTTTAGATAGGTAGATAATTTTGCAATTAAGAGCCCCCGCACACAGCTCACTAAACTATCGGCCGGTAATTGGCACGAAGGTTGGTTGACAGTTTATTTTGAAGGTAATCGTAGATCTAATCAAACTTTTTAGGTAATCTAATACCTGCCGGGGCTGCGGGTTGTTCGTAAGAGTTAAAGGCACAAGAAAAACTCCAGAAGGAACAAAGTGGGTTTTAGTAAGTAAGAGTCTGACACTCCCATCTGCTGCACCCCATAGCGGGAGGGGTCATTTGATGTTTTCTCTAAGTACATACATGATCATTGCTAAGATACTATTTATAGATAGCCTTTAGCCTTTAGCCTTTAGTTAAAGGTAGGTTGTTAATTTAATTATTTATATATTGTCTCCTTGATACGACATTAGAGGTATCAAATTTATGATAAGTTAAACAAAACATGTTATTCTTATAATTTTAATACGGAACAAACCACGTTGTAATAAGCACACAATAAGTTCACACTATCAAAGTAAAAGAAGAATAGATTTCAGGGTGGAACCCGAATGTATAATCAAATCAACTTGGTTCTGCACCATGTCTCACATTACCAACTTAGTAACATCTCCTGTCAAAGAAAATTCAACCTTATCACGTTGCAATAATGGTCGTAAAGCTCGTAAATGTATGTTTGTTTGTTTGTTACGTGGAACAATAGGCCACTCGAGCTGCTTGAACACAATGTTAATGCTAATATGAAGGATGTGAGGGTTTGTTTGTACATTTAGAGGATTTATTCCCTGTTTGTTTGCATTCTATAGGATAGGATTCGATTTCTGAGATAACATTGAATGTGCGTAATAATGTAAAAGGAAGGGAATTAATAGAAAATGCTTGCAAATTGAGTTGTATTATTTATATTTTTGTGCTGGTGTGTTATAGCTTTTATTGCTATGAAATAAGGCTTATTTTTTTCTAATTAAAATATTTTATTACTTTGTTTTTTACGCACTGATCCTAATTTAGGTAAATAAAGGATTTTTCCTGGAAAATGAACCCATGTAAATAATGATGGAAGTCGATTCAGAAGCCGATTCTGAGCAAACTACTGATGGCGTTTATTCTGTTACACTTTGTATAGGGTGACTGGTAATTAGTGACTGATATTTAAACATGTGATTGTACTCATGTTTACAAACAACTTCTCAACCAGTTACCAGGGCAACCCAGTTACCAGGGCAACCCAATACCCCTTGGTTAGACTGGCGTCAGACTTACTGGCATCTGACTACCCGTAACGACTGCCAAGGATGTTCAATGACAGCCGGGACCTACAGTTTAACGTGCCATCCGAAACACAGTCATTGGTGTCCAAGATATACTTAGAAAGTACATACAAACTTAGAAAAGTTGCATTGGTACTTGCCCGACCTGGAATCGAATCCACGCACTCATACGTGAGAGGTTGGTTCTTTAACCACTAGGCCAAAACGACTCTACGAACTAACAAAACTATACGTGGATAAATATAAAGTCCGAGCTCCATAACAAGCGGCATTGTATCGCATTGCGGGCTTGTCAAAACTTGTGTTCATTACGTTACGTGTTAGTCTCAACGGGTTGTAGTTATGTAATTCTATTTGAGGAAGTGAATTATAATTATCGCGCAATATATTGTAGATAGATATGTGTTTTGGAGTGTGAAATCTTGTTAATCATCATTTATAGTTAGAAATTCTAACGAAGGTGTAATTATAGATATAGTCCTATGTGCGTGTACAGACGCCAGCACACCAACCTACCTCAATCGTTCAAATGTTTATAATAGATTTTCAACCTTATGAAAATAGTGGAAGGTTAATATTCGATGGGTAAAATGTGACGGATTCAAGTAGATTGATACTGTACGTGTGCTGGCGTCTGTACTAGAACTCTTTGCATGATCCTTAGCATGTACTAGATGACCTGTAAAAATATGGTGCTTTCGTTTTTTTAGACCTTATATACGAAGTAGTATTTTATTTTGTGCAATGCAAGCTTCTGAGAAAGAAAACAACTACCAAAAAATTCGGATTTCAAAGCTATTATATGATTATGGTACATTCCATGACTAAAATATTAGTGTTATTTAGCTATAGAGTAAAACCACAAGAATTAGAGGAACCACATGCAGTACAATCTTGAATTACATTCAGGTTAACTAAATGGAGCCTAGCTGAACTTAATGCTGTCGTCATCCAGTTTTCAATGGACCATGTCTGTCTTACGTCTGTTTAAGCTTACCTACCTTTACCTACCTAGAACATAAACAGGTAGAACACGGATGCACTGAGAACATAATACATAATTGTTTGAATTGAATTGAACATAACACGGGACGCACGTGAAACCACTTCGCGTTCCTGGATAGAAAGCCTCCATCAATAAATGGACTGTTTAGTACTGAAATAATTTCTCTAATCGGTCCAGTAGTTCCTGAGAATATCGTTTTCAAATAAACAAACAGTCTTCAGATCTACAAAAAAAAAGCAAAAAAAGAGAACTTTTAAGTACATCGCTCTAGAAGTAGGTGTCAGGAAGTATTTATTTGGACACCGACTTCTAGAGCGATGTACTTAAAAGTTTTTTTTTTTTGCTTATCAGAGTTTTAGAAGTCGGTTTTCTTTTTTGTAAAAAGTTTTTTTATTTTTAGCTTTTCAGAACTAAAGAAAAAAATTTTTTATTCATATTTCGCTAGAATGATTCAAAATATTATCATAGTCATCATCACAAAAATATAATCACTTTGTGCCTGAAATTGCAAAACAAAAAACTTCAGCCACAATATTTTCTCTAAGCTCTAAAATGCTTAGCTCTCACTACAACATAACGCCATGTTTGATAGCCCCAAATTATTCATCAGCTCATATAAATTAAACTCTTGCCGCACCATTACTCACGTGAACCACATCTGCTGCCCGGAGATGAATCCTTGGATTTATAAAAAGTTCTATGCGCGTAGGATGTGTGCTACCGTACATACTTTGAAGTAGAAAATTTCTGAGATCGAAAACCTGGGTCAATGTCCCCGAGTTGGGCTTTTTGCATCATCTAACAGTTTCTATATAGTCAAATATTTAATTTATCTATACTAATATTATAAAGCTGAAGAGTTTGTTTGTTTGTTTGTTTGAACGCGCTAATTTCCGAAACTACTGGTTCGATTTGAAAAATTCTTTCAGTGTTAGATAGCCCATTTATCGAAGAAGGCTATAGGCTATATACCATCACGCTAAGACACACGGGAGCAGTAACCAAAGATGCGGGTGAAACCGCTGGGGACAGCTAGTTAAATAATAAACTTAAAGATCATATAAATGTATATGATAGGATTTAAAAGGTATGTTTATGCTCCACATTTGATTTTAATAGGGGTAGGTCTATGTAGTGCATCTTGGAAAATAATAACTGAGTAAAGGTAAAAGAAATCTTTTTGAGAAAACCTAAACTTTAAAGTTTGAAATCGCCTTGAGCAAAGTTTAGTGATGAATTTAATTCCTTTTCTGTGTGGATGAAGACCGGTGCCATGCAGCAGGACCATAAAAAATTATATTTTTATACGCGTTCGAATTGAGAACCTCCTTCTTTTTTTGAAGTCGCTTAAAAAGGCTGATGATCACGATCAGGTACAGCGTATACGTTAAAGAATTGATTATATTTAATAGACTTCCAGCTGCAATATTCTTGTAACTCTTCAGTATCCAACAGCTTCTTAACATTATGACATTGTGCTCGTTATCGCCAGCGGATTGTCATTCTTGACGATATATTATGTATGTATGTATTGCTGCATTAGTTTTAAGGTTCATCTTCTATGTCAAAATTAAGAGTTCAAATTGTCAGATATATCATAATTTAAGCAGTACTCTTAACTGCCATACCACTAAGATACAGCTGTTCATTCCAAATCAAATCAATAGGACGTCATCAACAAGTGCAAGACCAATACTTCAGCGTGACAAGGGAACATTGGCCTTTATACATTGTTCCGTAATCAATAAATATCCCATCTAACACTTCCGAAGTTTTACAAAGAGCTAAAGGTACTAGAAATGACGTACTATCATTACTGATAGTATTGCGAAAGATGTTTTTTTTTTTACGATTCTATGGTAAAACCCTTGGCCCTGAATATCTCTTTAAATTACAAAAAAAAACCTTTATTATTTCTTATAAGTATTATGTTATTATATGGATAAATCTTGCGAACTCTGGCTATAAAGACCCTCACGTAAAGACGCCAGCACTTCAAGCAATATTTTAAGAACACAGACCGTCCACAGACTGCAAACTTGATCGGGCTTCTGATGAGTGAAAATATTTATGTTAGTGCGCACATAACAACTACTCGTATTAGGTACCTGCAAATCAAGCTACCCGACACTGTCAAATTTTCCCAATCAATTTTGATCCATATTATGCTGCAGCCATAAAGTTGAAAACCTATTAAGCAAATTTAGCTGTTTGGAGCTTGATGTGCTAGTGTCTGTACATACTTCAATCAACACAACGGTGATTAAGAACTACATAAAATACAAATAAACTTATTTTTAGTAAAAATATCATTTTAACTCACTGGTTAGTTTTTCTTTCAAATAAAATATATTTTAGCGACAAATGTAGACAAGTCACTTCTAGCATATCTAACTCCTGCACAACACTTCACAAGGGGTTGTATGTAATTAAAATTCAGTTGGGTTGTGGTTCTGTTAGCGGCATATAAAACAGAGTAGACAGCCGTCGCGGCACCCCTCTTCGCTTTATCGAGACCTGCGTGTTGCTAAATTATCGAGAATTGGGAACCAAGACATGGATCACGAAGATTTCCTTCTACTGAGATTTGGGGTGGAATATTTACTAGTAAGAGGGACTCGTGGCTAAGTAAAAGCCGCATGGGTCGATCGATTGGAAGGTTAAGCAATGCTCGGCGCGTTCGGTCCATGGATGGGTCACCATTTTATCATGACGAGCTTTTCAGTGTTCGGGAAGGCACGTTAAATTGATCCCCACTGTCATTTGTACATCTTTGGCAGTCGTTATGGGTAGTCAGAAGCCAGACAGTCTGACAACCCGTCTTACCAAGGGGTATAAAGTTGTCCAGATAACAGGATTGTGGAGGTCAGATAGGCAGTCGCTCCACGTAAAACACTGATACTTAGCTACATCCAGTTATGATTGGAAGCCGAACCCAACACTTTGGGAAAAGGTTAAGCAGATGATGATTTACTATGTAAAAAAATATTCGAAATGACAATAACTAGTAATTATCTGCCTCCTGCACATACACATTTAATTCTATCAGCCACAATTTACCGTAGCCTGTGCCTGCCACGCTGAAGGTAGCGGTTTCGATTCCATATATGTATATATGTGCATGTGCATCCTGCACCCAATGCTGGATTTTTGTCTCGCGGAATGAAAGCTAGATATTATTTTCTAACATTTATTGTAATGGATTTCCTCAAAGAAACGCCTGATTTCAAAAAGTTATCCACAATGATTGCTTAAAGTAAGAAGACACCTAACCAGTACATAAACATTTTATATTTAACCTTTCTTCTTATTCTGCTTATCCTCTGGCCCGAAGTATTTTTCATACAAATCTCTGAATTGCCTGTAGGTATCTTTAGGATCTACCTTCGGATCTGTCGTTGGGGTGTCGTATCGATGACCACAGTAACATGCATGGTCTTTGCCGCAGAAAGCCGGTTTTCCGACCCTCATGCATCTTCTAATGCATCTTCTTGCTATGTTAAGGTTCGGGCAAAAGTGAGCGATGTGGTGCCTCAGTGCTTGATGTTCCCCAGGTTCCATTTCGAAGTCCTTAGGGTCCAGATATGCTGTTAAGGAAATAACAAAATGGCTTTAAGTGTCCATGGCATTTGAGAGGTTGGCTCTTTAGCCACTAGGCCACCATGACAGCTATTGTCTGGACGTGTACATTTGTTTAGTTATTCGTTTTTTTTTGGATGACATTTCAGTCAGATGTGGATGAAGAAGACTTTGAAGGAATTTTTGTTTTGCAGTGGGACGGTGTAGGCTGGGGATAAAAATACTTGAGCATTTCAGTGCTGACTCGGCCTCATTAGGTCATTACACAGAAATACAAATAATCAAATACCTAATACATTTGCTTTTGTAACCAAAATGATAATAATGAAACAGACAGATTATCTTAATTGATTTATCGATTTGAAATGTAATTTCTATCGTATGTCGTTTCTTCAAGCGTTTACGATTGTTTGTAGAAAGACATCTTGGCTAATTCCTCAGATATGTTCAGAATCATCTTATGAAATAACTTTTTTTTTATACAACCTATGTTCTATAAGGATAATATTTTTGCGTTCACCAAAAATCTAATGATACATCTATGTATGCATTTCTAAAATATTGATCTTAAACCCGTTTAATTTTTTTACTATAATTAAACTACTCGGCCAACAAAATATGTTACATCAAACAAATTCCAAATTAACACCAAGATATAACACTTTTTTATTGTACTGCGCTGCCAATATTCTATTGTAACAATAGGTATTTTATTCTTCCCCGAAAAATACTGTTCGTGCACCAAATATTCCTGAATGTTACACAAAATATTTAGTATGCATCCTAGTACCGTATACCCATTTAAATTAGTGATTAGTGAACAACTGATTAGTGCTAAAAAAAACCTTTTTAGTAAGCATTACATTTTATAATGTGTTTTTTTTTATTAATAAAGCTACATTAATAATGCCCTAATTGGTGTTTGATTCAAATACATTTAGCAGTGCATTATCTAAAGTAAAACTAAAAAAATAAATGCTTGTTTTTAAAATTAGGTGTATTACTATTTTCACAAATTTGCAACAGTTGTTAAATAGATGCTAGTTATGACATATTTTAATGAACATATTTTGGTGCACATTCAGTATATTTGGTGGAACACAGGCAAAATTAGGTAAATGAAATGGGAATAAATTGAAGTACTTTTAAATACCATCCGTTCTATAACTCCTCTATTTGTTAACTGTAACGACAGTTCGAAAGGCGAAGTAACAACGAAGGTTTCGATACCCTGTATCGAGTTACAGCGTTAATTAACGTGTTAATTGATTGAAATTGATAGTTTTCATTCGATCAACTTTGGACGCAGGTATCGATACAACGAAATTTGAGTATTTTGGAACTCAAATTATCAGGAAACAATGTATACAAAGTTATTTGAGGAAATGGCGAAGTTTGTAATCTTTGTAAATGGGGACCGAACTGTCTTAGCTGTAGAAATGAGATCATTTATTAATAATATTATAACAGACTGTTTGTATAGACGCCAGCACATCAAGCTACCCGAAACTGTACAATTTTCCCAATCAACTTTGAACCATATGCTTGAGCGATTAAAATAAAAATTTGACAGATAGTAGTCGCTTGATGCGCTGGCATCGGTACATTTATCATTTAAACCGATTAGATTATTCTCTCATAATTATTATGAGTATCTGACAGCTAAAGATCATAACTGCTTGCTTGATACTTTAAGTTCTCAGTTTTTAAGTACTAGATTTATAAATTAAGATACGTGACTATGCTTACTTGGATTTTCTTCCTCTTCCTCGCTAATCTGTTCAAATACTTTTGCTGGTACAACTTCAGGTTCTGCACTTGATTCTTCTGTTTGTAATACTAGATCTAAAAAATACATTATACGTCAAATTACAGACGCCAGCACATCAAGCAAACCGAAACTGTCAAATTTTATCAATCAACTTTAAACCATAGGCTTCAGCAATAAAGTAGAAAATCGTTTAAAGAAATTTGTCAGCTTGTTGTGCAGGCGTCTGTACAAGGTATATTATTGTGGGTTTTAATAGACTTTCACAAAGCAGCTGGAAGTTGGTGATTTAAATCACCGTCATCGCAGACTAGCACATAAATGACGGTCGTGCGCCTGATCTCTCTCCGGTCGTGACGGATTGCCGTCTCATCGGACTATGAGAGCGAGGGAATAGAAAGTGCACCTGTGTCTGGGCAAATGCTTGTGCATTATTATATAGCTTGTGTCTTGCGTGGTTGGCTGATCACTTTACAGAGAACGGTCATCGTGGCAAGCATTCGGTCTCGCTGCCTAGACTATGGGCCTAAATAACTATATTTACTTACTATTGACAGTGATGGTATACTCTTGAATACAAAAACATTGACCCAGTAAACAAGCATGCTTAGGCCCGCACTTGTCTTGACAATACTTTGCTGTTTCTTCAGTCCTGCAATCTTCAAAATTGTCCGAAGCTTTCAGAGATTCATCTGTATCAAAGATATATTCCAGGGATAGGCCAGCAACTGAAATTTATCAAATTACGCAAGTGGCGGCCTGGTGATTAAAGCACCAGCAGTTTCGAAGTTTTATTATGTACAAACTAAGTATATCTTGGATACCAATGACTGATTTAAGGTGAAGAAAAATATATCGAAATCTGGAAGGTACTCTGAAATCATCAACGCGCATTGATTGAGAACTCGCGTTGATCACCGCTCAATCCTTCTGTGTTATGTATTGTGTGAGAGGAAGCCTGTGCCCAGCAGTAGGATGATTAAAAATATTGATGTTTATATCTTAATTCTAATTCTCTACTCTATTCTAATTTAATTTTACGAGTAGTATTTTATCATTTATCATTTAACAATTAACAAATCATTTAATTACTTACCTGCATTAACTATATAAATTAAAACTAAATACAACATTGATGTATGTCTATACGTTTTTTCAAAAGACATTATGTTTACTTTCTTGCCATTGCCATTACACTGAAGGCATTGTGAAATGAGACTGTTAATCGATTACATCCTTATTCGACCATTTCAAAAGGATTATCAATGCCTATTACTGTCTTATCTCTTGAAATTATTCTTCTAGCATATTAGGTACCTGTATGATACAAGAACGTTTTAGTTTTAGTTCGAAATATATATCGAACACGGTATTCATTCACAATATTGCCGATAGACCGATAAAAAGTGCAAAGGTCGTGAGATCGATCCCCTTCCAAAGCACTATTGAAACGACTGATAATAAGCATATTAATAAAAAAAAATACGTTGCAGACCGAGTGCCGGCAACGGCGACTGTTTTCTTTCTCTAAGGAGATCAACCAATTACGTAGTACATATAAGGTATAGTGCACAAGCATTTACGTAGAAACAGGCGCACTCTCCATTACCTTACTCTCATAGTCCGATCGGACGGTAATCTGACACGACAGGATGCCTGATCTCTCTTCGGTCGTGTCGGGTGGATGGCAGGACTGATATTTACTTGTTCACAGATGCGTAGCCAAGTTTGCAAGCAGTGATAACAAAAAAAACAACAGACTGTTTGAAGGAAAGGTAAAAAATTATAGCATAAAAAATAAATAAATGGGATACGCCAAAACATTTCAAATATATTCTCAAGTGGACGGATGATATTAATTGGATGGCCTGGTTTTATCCCTGAACCATATTCGAACGTGCGGGTCACGTAACGTAACCGATAGAGGTCAGAACATCCTGAACATACGAAACTAAGGTCAGCTTGCACGTGACAAGATCAAGACTTTGGGGACACTTCTCGAATTTGTCCGTGTTAAGAATATCGGGATTATTGCTAGAATATTGGTGGGGATATAATATTTTGATTAGTTATTGAAGATTGGTGCGTTTAGGGAATTGAAATGTTTTGAGTGCGTGCTCGATACTTGATGTGATTGCGATCTTCATCTTAGATATGAGTGTGCAATGTAAAGTTTAATTGCTCTTTAGTCAATTCTAATATTTTTAATCTGAAGAGTTTGTTTGTTTGCTTGAACGCGATTATCAAAAGAACTACTCACTGGACTGACTTTTAGTGTTAAATAACCCATGTACTGAGGGAAGCTTCTTATCCAGGTGCCAGGAGAAGTTCCCATATTTAGATTATCTTACAAACATACAAACGCCAGTACTTTTTAAGACCAGCTCTTATAACAAAAGGTCTGAATCCCTTGAGAATAAATACCATTTCAATTTAAAAATAAAAACTAAATAAAATATTTAAAAGCCACCAGTACATCATCAGAATCAATCGCGGTCAAAACCAATTAGGAAGTCGTATAAATCAGCGGCAAGCTGTCCGAAGACCAAACAGTAGAGCTTCAAAACTGGCATCAAACAATGCCAAGTTAAGTCCAATTACGGCAAAGTCTAAACGAGTCCCAAGTGGGTGAAACTTCATTTCCTTACTTATAGAAAGTGAAGTATTTCTTCTATGATAGCGGTGGTACGTGTAGAAGAGGACAGCGGTCTGAGAAAGTGGTCAATAACTTTCCGTTAAAGCCGGCCTAGTGGTTAAGGAGCCAACCTCTCGAGTATGAGGGCGTGAGTTCGATTCTAGGTCGGCAAGTACCAATGCAACTAACTTTTTTAAGTTTGTATGGCTTCGGATGGCTCGTTAAACTGTCATTGAACATTTTTACAACGAACGTTACGGGTAGACAGAAGCCAATAATTCTGACGCCAGTCTAACCAAGGGGTATTGGGTAGCCCGGGTTGAAGAGGTCAGATAGGCAGTCGCTCCTTGTAAAACACTGATACTCAGCTGAATCCGGTTATACTGGAAGCCGACCCCAAGATAGTTGGGAATAGGCTCGGGAGATGATGAGTAGACGTAATTTCATGAAGGGATTATTATATTAATAAGATTTATCTTAGTATTCTTGTTTGTTGTTTCTAGCCTAATAAATACCAAAAACTGCCTGAAGCTGCAGGCTTTGATGCAAGTTACTTGGGTAATTTAATTTCGTCAAAGACAAACTCCCATTTTTCAAAAGAATGCTATCATGATCCCATAGATTTTATAGCAATGAAAATTATGAAAATGACAATGCGTACGTATACAAAATATACATAACAGTATTGTAAACTCTAAACGTATTATATTTAAAGTGGCTCATTTACATTCTACCTCATTTTCATTAATACATAATGCAAATATTTGTTTTAGATAGTAGGTACGTCGAGTCTAATAATATAAAATGTGCCCCTCAAAAATTCAAATCGCTTTCGCTTATAAATCAGACCATACAACAAAGTAACGACGTTCTTAATGAACTCTCGCTGTAAACTGTTCCAGAAGTTTTGAACTAGTCCACTGGAGCCAAGCGTTAACATTCCTCCAACATTTTTATATGATTAAGTGTTGTATAAAACCTCATACTTACGCGTTCTTGTTGCCATATTTATTTATCCAGTGTTACACATTTAAAAAACTACAACATACTTTTAGTGTGTAAATTTTTAGTGATTTTTTTTTAAACTTTAAGGGCCAGTTTCATCGTTTACGGATAACCACTATCTACCAGATAAATTGAAAAATGGAACAGAATTTGTATGAAATTATCCAGATAAACTATCTGGAACTTATCCGTAACTGGTGAAACTGGCCGTAAATCTCAGAATAATATTTGGTTTTAGATAACGGTGTGACACTTCCTAAATATTTCATCAAAAAACGTTTTATTTATTTTAGTAGCTGTATTTCTTCTGTGGAAAATATTATTCTGCCTCTCAACTTCGCACACTAGGTACCAAGATTCTACCACATGCAGTGACTTTGGAGAGGCGTGCATGATCATCCAGCCCATACTTCTAAATAACAACCAACTTGATGACCAGTCGACCACCTACCTGCAAGGTTAACACACCTGTTGATAATCTCGGTGGGGGGTTGAAATATTACACCCCTTATGTACAATGCTGTTGTTTTAATAAGGAACTTAAGGCGAAGAGGGGTCAAACAATTTTGAATCAAACATGAAGGAGATGAGAGTAGCGCATTCCAGATTATTGCTGATGGTATTTCGTTTATTTGGAAATTAAGGAACCCTTATTTTAATGGTGAAGTACTTATTAATATAATTTAAAAATAATAATGCTTTTTTAAACCAAAGTATTTTTGCTGAAATAGGCGCTCAATAGTCAGTTTATAACCAGCGCCTACAAAAAAACATTGAGCAAATACTAATCACAAAATAATTTCCTCACATTGCCATTCCCCTTAACAAAGGAGCTTATTAAAACAGTCATCTCACCAAGAAATTGTTTCCATAAAACCTGTGGAAAGCGTTTTTAAGCCCGAGGGAGATACTAAATTGAGTTCAGTCTCCGTTAAAAGTAAAATATATGAATTGCTATCCACATAGTGTTGTTAGTACGCAGCTTATGCCTTTTTATCATCTTCGCTGGATATTACAGTTCCTTGAAGCCGTAACACATGATAATAGAGATGTTACAATGAATATCGTGTTTTGTTTGCTTGCTAGCTTGTATGGAAGTAATCAGTTTGTCTACGAACTACAGATAGACTAGACCACCGGCTACTAGATGTTTTAGGTTCATTATAATGGCCTTTTTTGAGATAGAACTTATCTAATGACCCATCCCGCTGAAGGTGCAGCTTCAGGGAGTGCCAGTCTTTAAGTGCCCAAAACCCACTTTTGTTCCTTCTTTTTTCTATGTGATCCAAAGCCGCGGTAACTCTTGCGAACAATTCCACGCTTTCCTGGGGTTCCGACGTTAATTTAATTTGATTTAATCCTATGAATATTATAAACTAACGTCAGCAGTTTCCCAATGCCCCGAGGCAACTACATACTTCGCACATAAAAAGTAGTCTATACCCTTCCCCGATAAGAAAAAAATATTCAGTTCTATCTAACACTGAATATATATTTTTAAGTCGGTTCAGCAATTCCTGAAATTAACCCGTTCAGGTAAGCAAACAAACTCATCAGTTTTATCAATATGATATTATTGAGTATAGATATTTGTGTTTTTGGATGTGTGGTCCTCAATCACACTCATCGACCTAACGGATTCTGATGATAGGTATGATGATGATGATGATGGTAGTGGCATCCAGGCCGATTGTCGGCTACGGCGGCCGTTCTCTTTTATGGAGATCAGCCAGCTGCGCAGGATATATTATAGTGCACAAGCATTCGCGCAGATACAGGTGCACTCTCTATTCCCTCACTCTCATAGTCCGATGGGACGGCAATCCGACACGACCGGAGATGATAGGTATAGCTTATACATCAGAATAGCGTATAGGCTACATTTTGTCCTTGTGAGTAAAGCAATTCGCTTGGAACATTAACCGAAAATCACGGGATTTTACACTGTGATAAGTTCCAAAAATGTGTCCTTGAGAGTTTTGATTAAAAACCACCCTACGTAAACGGTTACCTACGCAATACAAAAGTGTCATATAAGCAGCTTTTTGTTTTTGAACTCATTTCTGGTAAAGCCATTACAAATCGAGAAGCAAACAAATGGAACTTTCCAGAAGTAATTAGAACAAAACTAATTTTGGAGTCTTGAACGGTTGTCGCTTCGACAAAGAGTTCTAATGTTTGTTTGGAACTTTATCTCGAAATAATTGAGAGTTCTGTCTGTTATTTACCTTCTTATTACTTTGAATCCTCGGTCATGAATTCAGATGATGCCAAGTATGATAAGATGTAATTTTCGTCTTCCTGCTCTGTTCCTAAATTAGTTATGGTGGGGGCTATTATGTTATCCGCTTCTATTCTTCTCTGTCAGCCGTCATACTAAGATCTACTCCTTTCTCATTCATGTTACCTTCCATGCAACCAATCCATCTCCTTCTTGAACTACCTCTGCCTCTCTATTCACACGTAAGTATCCTTGATAACATGCGTGTCACACCTTCTCATTATATGCTTATACCACGAGAAGCAGTAAATTCATTTGTTTTTGTCACTGGCGCTATTTTGAGGCTCATATACATATGTATATATAATGTAGGATGACTTATGATGAGATATATTTCTAGAAAAAAAAAATGCTGTTTCACTGAAATCTGTAGTTCTCGTATTTTTTTATATATGTATAGTGACTATACACAAATAAACGAGGGCAACCAAAGCAATACAAATATCGATAAATCACATATCTTTTTTTTTTTTTTCGTGGGAAATCATCAAATGACCCCTCCCGCTGAGGGTGCAGCTGGAGGGAGTGTCAGACTCTTACTGACTAAAACCCACTATGTTCCTTCTGGAGGTCCCTGTGTGCCAGGGCCGCGGTATCTCTTACGAACAACCCGCGGTAAATCACATATCTTAAGTCAACCACTTGACGCCTTGTGCGTACGCAATGATGTTTTTCTTTCTTCATATCTGTTCTTTTAAAGGCAAATTTAAGTAAAACCCTGTCTTTATTTCTTTCTTTTTAATTTACAGCTATACTCGTATTTTGTTTATTTTATTATTACTTGTTAATAACATATGGCCCTCTAGCTTCAATGTACTCTTTCACTCCAGGGAGATTCCTAATCTTCTCCACGATAGCTGCGACTGCTGGATACTTCTTCTCCAATTCTACGTCTAAGAAGAGATTACTTGCCTCAACTATACCGCATAAGATGAAGTCGACCCATGTTAGCTGAAAATAAAAAATAATCTTAGCTATCTAATTATTATAGCTTTCGTAACAGGTAAAATAAAATATTTCAAAATCTGAATAAATATCTCAATCAATTTAAGAATAGTCCCAAGTGACACGAATTTCTACAACATCAGGTATCCCTAACCTAAGCAGGTTGTACTCAACAATATCGATAGCAGAGAAATTCAATTGATTGTTTTAAAAAAATTCCGCCCGCTCTGCTCGTCTCCGTTTTGTCTTGTTAGATCAAACCAGCCTTAGACTCAGAAATGAGAAAACAAAACAAGAGAACAACCACGCAAAACAACTATTAGTTCATAAGGATAAAGCAATGTTAAAAGATGACCTTCCACAAAAAAACCTTTATTCGTTATCACTGCCCCCTACCGCCCCACTATCTCTTCTGTTTTGCATTGACAACAACAAAATTATCGAGTCATGCAGCTTATCTATACATGGTGTCATATTCCAGTACAAGATAAGGTGAAAAATGCTCATCATTGTTACCAGTAAAAAAAATATTAAAAAAAACACAATATTGTGAAATTCAACGAAAAGCTTGTCATAACTGTGATGAATCGTACCATTATGTCATTGAATTTGGTCCAATGTTTGTGCCAATGGAAGAAAGGAAAAACCAGAATTATAGTTAGGTATTCTTTCAGAAACGCATTCTAGAACGTAAAGTAGATAAGGTCCCAATACTGCATTTTTAATTGTAATGTGAACGAGAAGATTATTATTTTTATCAAAAAACTGATAGCAGGAGTTTATATATAACTAACCTTTACAGTCAATATGAACACAAAATTCAGAACTGCTGTGCCTGATTATGGGACTTAACATTGCAAATATTTTGAATTTAGATGTCAAGTTGGAATAGGCCAATATTTTTCCTTACTAGAATGAACTCAAAACTTTTATGTATTAAAAAACATACAAGAAGAATTTGTGACCAGTATTAACATGAAAATCTGACGAGAAGATCTCAAAACATCTCGCTAATTACACTCCTTAATGTGCACAGGGTACTTTAATAACCTAATTAACAAATTTGGAAGTTCAAACTGTTATCAGTTCAGGAAGCTGTCGAAACAATTTACTCTTAGACGCGAATTTCTTGGTTACCCGTCACTGTTAATCTACAATAGCAGATTTAATTTTGTAAATACAGCAAAATATTAGATTAAAGTATACATGTATAAATATACCTATATTTATCTGTTATATTACTGCTTAATGCAGGTGCAGGTCGCTTCCAAGCGATATATGTGGAGATGTAAAGGGGAGGCCTACGTTCAGCATTGGACATCCTATGGCTGAGATGATGATGATGATTCTTCTGTTAATTTGTAATAGTGGTTGTTAAAAATAAATAAATAGTTACTGTACCTTGCCGCCAAAATATCCACCATTTTCCTTGAGATGTTTTTCAAATTTCGTGAAGAAGAAATCAATAGTTTCTTCGAGCAATTGCTTTTTCAATTCTTTCTTCTTTTCTGGATCCTGTTCTTTGGCGTATGTGACAATCTCTGAAAGAGCATAAAAACGTCATTCAACCCTCGGCCGACTTTCTGGCAAATTATCGGCCTGTAGTAATTGTAGCCGAAAGTTTGCCTGATAATTGCGTATCCTAGCAAACTATTTTGATGGCCGATACATAATGAAGAAAAAGTCTCGAATAAATGATTATTCATTTATAATTCCTATTTTGAATTCTTATGAAATATTAGAGATATTCGCAAGTCATTCTGTAGAGTCATGTAATCAAATTCTGCGAACGTTTTTCTATCCAACAACCTACATTATATGACCCTCACATACATGAGTACGTACATAAAAAAAATACTTACTCAACCAAAAATCGTAAAGAGCATACGCAACACCTTCAACCACCGCAACAACCCAGGGGTCCACTGGTATCAAGTCGGTGTCCTTAGCCACATACTTTGCGATGGCTAGAGACTGCGCGAGGATGCGTCCACCTTCTTCATAAATTGGCAACTGGCCATATGGGAGTTCTATTTTTGAAAAAAAGAAGATTATGTTGAGCAATAATTACGTAATGAGGAGATATCGTCTTTTATTTTAGCTACGGGATTTGCGACATATATTTTTTTTATAAAATTTGTTGCATCTATTGGGTTGAACTATGAGTGCGTCCAAAAAAATATCAGGCAGATCATGAAACATAGATCTAAAGCATTTTTTTTTATTTAACTCCCATTCAATGTAGGTTAGATTTAGAAAAAATAAAAAGACATGAGTACATGAACGGAATAGTCTAATACTTTCTTGGTGAACATTTAGAGTTCAGTAATTAATACTGATAGAATTCACACGTTTTAGAAACAAGAAAAGAAAACGTAACTCCAAACACAAAAACGTATAAAATGAAAATTAACTTTCGTTTTGGCGCTATTAGTAGTGGGAACACGTTTCGGGTTGTTCCAAACATTTCTGCGCGGTTTTATTTTGATAAGTTTCCCAAAACTCATCCTAATGATGCACACAGAACGAAATACTATAGTAGGATATGTACAATCTGCCTACTTGCGAATCGTATTTTGGTTTCTAAACTACCTCAAAAAAACCCCATTCTTTGAGGTAAAAAAATAACATTGGAGAAATGAAATATTATTTGAATCTTAATTTGAATTGTGAATAAAAGGAATTCAACACATAGCCAGAATATTAAACTTATCTTGTGCGGGAATCGAACCCGCGACCCTTCGCCAATCACCACATTTCCGATTTCAACTAAGACTTGCATGAATAAAGCTATTGTCTACTTACTGTCCTTAATTTCTTGCTTTATATCAAAACCATGTCTGATATCTTCAAATTCTTGTTTGGTGTAATGAAGAATATACCTTATTGGCTCAGCAAGACCGTTCACATTAAAATAATGCAGTTTTTTTGCCATTATAAACGACACACGACGACAAAAGATTATAAACAACTGTTAAATTAACTGTGTGACTTATTTAAAAAATATATTGGTAAACATGCATATTACTGATAAAAAAAGAACTAATAAAAATACGCTGATTCGCTTACTATATGGATAGAATTACTTTACAATATTTTTTGATCCAGAATTCCTATCTCAACGGTGAACAGCCATCGCCATTTTTTTTTCGTGGGAAATCATCAAATGACCCCTCCCGCTGAGGGTGTAGCTGGAGGGGGTGTCAGACTCTTACTGATTAAAACCCACTATGTTCCTTCTGGAGGTCCCTGTGTGCCAGGGCCACGGTAACTCTTGCGAACAACCCGCAGCCCAGGACAGACTGCCATCGCCGTTTGAAGTCGATAAAATCAATTGTCGTTTGTCTTTTGTTTCATAATAGAGCTCAAAATAACAAAAAACAGCACATATAATACATACATGTATGAAATTCGCTTTACCGCTTATCGAAGCCGTATGTGAATCACTAGTCATCAGACAAATCTATACTAAGATTATAAAGTTGAAGAGTTTGTTTGTTTACTTGAACGTGATAATCTCACGGACTACAGCAGGCTTAGCATGGCAACCGTAGAAACAAGTTTGTCTACCGGAGATTGGATATAATGACAGAAAAGTGACAGACTGACGTAAGATTTCTTTTGACATTTTTGAAGTAATTTTTCTTTTCTTCGATCGACGTAAGGCTATAAGTGATTATATGTGAGTTGAAGGGTCGCACCATGCTCGGGCAGAAGACATGTTGACATTGACAGAAAGACCTTTGTCTTTTCTGACAGAATAGATATAAAATCGCCATGCTAAGCCTATAGGTCCGGTTTGAAAATTCTTCCAGTGTTAGATAACTCACTGACTGAGGAAGGCTCCTTTTTATGCAGTTGCGCGGAGTAGTTGCAATGGGACGCAGGCGAATACGGCAAAAGCTAGTATCTGGATAAAATAGATGGTTTTGCAAATAGCCACTATTATCGGCTTCAGTAAATATTAAAGTCACTCAGTACATTATTGGTCAATAAACAAAAGGAAAAGCAAATATTACTCCATTACGTACTATTGGTCCCCAACTAAGAGATAGCAGAAACGCAAAAACATTCCACAACATATTGAGTTTCTTTGTTATCTCTTTGATAACAAGATTTTATTAATAAAATAAGTCACTTGTATGACAATATTGTATATTGCTTTTCCATGTGATATTGGCAAAAAAAAAATCGCGCCCAGTGGATACCCCAAAACGGCCACCGCAAACGTAGTCCTCGGAAGAGATGGCGGAACGACCTGGATGTCTACCACAGTGATTGATGGGAACACTTTAAAGATCAGAAGGTGTGGTAAGGAAGTGGGGAGGCTTTTGCCCAGCAGTGGGACAGTACAGGCTAAAGAAAAAAATCAGCAAATGAGCAGGAAGATCGCCCTATTCCAAAGAAATCAAAATAATAATGATTACGCATTCTGAGAAAAAAACCATAAACTACAAAAAATATATAAATACATATAATAGGTAAGATCAGGTTATAGTTAACAATTCAACTCACAATATCTGACTCATCAACATTAAGCCATACAAATTTTATCATTCGGAAACGTGTGGCAAAAAAAAATTCCAAGGACACAGATCATTTTGTTTTCAAGTCACTAAATTTGCCTAGTCATGATTATAAGAGCTATTCTCAAGCACATTTGATAAATTCTGTACCTATATATAGATAGGTATATATCTACTTACATAAGCACTGTATCTGGGTGAATAATTTAAAAGACTGCGAGCATAAAAAAAACAGCTGAAGGTCGAATTTATTGTTGTTATGCAGATTGTGTCTATTCTAAGGGTCCGTTTCACAATGACCGAATAGCCACTATTTACCGAATAAATTAAAAAATTTATCAGAATTTTTATAAAATGATCTATCAAATAAACTAACTGGAACTTATTCGTCGGTGGTGAAACAGGCCCTGAGAATGATGTTATGTTTATTAAAATATAGTTTTTTATCCTTACTAATATTATAAATACGAAGGTAACTCTGTTCGTCTGTCTATCAAAATTTGATGAAACGATTTAAATAAAATTTGTTAGTCACAGCCTTGTCTGAGAAAGGACATAGGGTACTATATTTTGGCGTGGGAAGTAGTTCCCTCTGTGGGCAAATGGAGCCACGGGGAACAGCTAGTTAAACTATAAATTACAGATAGGCATACTTTTTGGTTTGTTTTTTTTTTATCATTATAGCAAAATTACAACTCGTGCGCGTGGCCTCGCCGCTAACAGCTGATCGGGCGATGGCGCGCCCGAAATTAGAATCTTGCTGTAATGATAAAAAAAAAATAACAAAAAAAGTTTTTTCGGGAAACTTGTTTGTAATCATGAATACAATCACTTGTTTAAATATCGGTCACTAATTCCAGTCAATTACCACGGCTTTAATTGGAGGTAGTTTTGTGTTTATAGATAACGAGAGTGAAGAAATTTTGTACCCCGGGATTTTTATTTTGTTAATTGGCTCTACTGTGCATAACGTGGTTCACAATTTGTAGGTACATTTTTCTGTTTGAAAGGAAAAATATGACAAATAATCAATAACTTTTCTTCACTATTAAATAATAATATAAACACAATACTACCTCCCATTAAAGCCGTGGCAGATATATTTAAAACACCTTATACTCATGTATACTTAAAAATAAAGATAGAGGATTTAGAAGTTTATTAAAATAGTTAAGAGGAATAATATGCACAATTCAGTATTGACTTTCTGTTATTGTAATAACAAAAAACTAGGGAAAAAACTAGACCTAAGAGGAGGAAAGTAAAACAGGAGGCGTATTACAAAATGCGTTTTATTTCCTCTAGTCACCAAACTTTTTCTTAATTCCATCAAGATTGTAAGTCCCTCTGGCTGCAATATACTCCTTGACGCCAGGAGCAGTTGTGATCTCCTCCATTACTTTCTTAATGGCTGGATAGTCTTTCTCAATTTGTATACCGAAGAAAAGGTTACTGCCTTCAATTGTACCGCAGAGAATAAACTCGACCCATGAGAGCTGAAAATAAAAAAATATCTCACATGATTTTCAAAGTTCAACTTTGTTCTGGAAGTGATGATATTTTTCTTTAAGTTTGAACTATGGTTTCTGAGTTTTTTAATGGCAAAATGAAACTGGCGATTAGTCAGCCTCATGTTGCTAGGTAGGATTTTTCTATATGTAGTAGATTATTCGACATTAGATAAACCTAAATGATAAGCACGCAATTTTTGATGCAATTTTCCTTAAACATTATAAATCCTTTTGCAAACAATACCCCACACTGTATAGATTAGATAAAGCGTTGGTAACAAATTGAGTCAATTGTTACCAACGCTGTGATTTTTTTTATTTCAGAAAGCATTGATGAAAAGTTAATAAGAAGGTAGTCAAAAAATGCTATAGGTATTAATAATTAATGATGTTATTATATTTGTACCTACTATGATAAAATCCGTGGACGGAAACACCCATTATCGTATTAAGTTTTATCATTTTATTATGATTAATAGATACAAAAAAAATATCAGTTTTTTTTTAAAGAAACGACTTCTAAAAACACTGAAAAGCAACCAAAGTAGAAGTCGGTGTATAGAGAGGTGTAGTTGCAGCTGTGTTTATTTCACTACCGACTTCTAGAGCTATGTACTTAAAAGTGAATTTTTTGCTTGTCAGTATTTTTAAAATCTGTTCTCTTTTTGTAAAAAGCAACTTTTTTAGAAGTCGCTTAAAGGCATGTACCGCGCGCTGCGTTCGCGACACCATAATATCCATACTGCAACAAATGACGATCGGCCGTGCGTGGCTCTTGCGTTTTGATATTAGTATTAGGTATTGTGTAATATGTAATTGTTTTTGTACCTACAAAGATAAAATTCATGAATGATAATACCGATAATTGTATTATAATTTATCATTTTATTCTGATAAGTAGATACAAAACACTAAGCACCTATCTTCTTTAAACCAAACTTCAATAGTTATCGTATATGAATGTTAAAATAATATTCCGGTACACGCAACAGCCACGCCCAGCTCACGACAGCATTTTCATGCAGTTAGAAAAATGACGATCGGGACCGCGCGCGGGCTATTACAAACCGCTCGCCTACTAGTTCGCCGCTCTAGTTGCAGAATTGTACCTTTATTCTAACTAAACCGACATCCAACCATACCTTATTGTTCTTTGTTACAGTATAAATATCGAAAATTACTAGATTTTTTTTTTATTTATTTGAACGCGCTAATGTCAGTCATACTGGACGGGTTCTTTAAATTTTAACCAATCCATTTATCGAGGATGGTACAGGCTACCCGTTACCTAAGTACGCGAAGTATTTCTCACGAAACGCGGGAGAAACCACTGATAGAAACTAGTTTGTGTTAAATTGCTATGGACATATGTATATAGGTGACGCGAGTCAAAGAGTAAAAAACAGACAGAAAGCACACAACATGAAAATTAAGATGTTTATCACATCTATCACGCAAAAACCAGTGAATGAATTTTGAGGAAACTTGGCACTTGGAATAATATTTCGGGACACCTTTTTCATACACGGTCGGTTAGCCCCATGGCAAGCTATTAAAAAGCTTGTGTTATTGGTGCCAACACAACTGACTAACTACAAATATATATTCTATAATAATTACTCATATATATTTATAAACAAGAATGGTAATGCAAGTTTATCATTTTTTTTACTACTCTAATGCCCACGCGGACGACGTTGCGGGTAGCAGCTAGTTTATAAATACAAATTATAACACCCAGACCACAAACAACAAGCATGCTCATCACACACCGGAATCGAACCAGGGACCCACAGCTCGGTAGTCCGGCATTGTTACCATTGCGCAATCGAGGTCGTCATAGACACATACCTAGGCTTTTTATCTGAGTAAGAGAAGCAGTTTTGTCTTTACTCAGGTGTAGCCGCGGGCGCAAGTTAGTGATGAGTAAACTTGTGTGCGTTCTCAATATTTACCTTTCCAGTAAAGTATCCACCATTCTCGTTTAACAGCTTGTTGAGTCTCGAGAAATAGTAATCAATGGTTTCATTTAGCAGCGTGTTTAACAGTTCTGCCTTCTTTGCCTTGTCTTTTTCTTGGACACATGCGCTGACATCTTAAAATTATAAAAAAATATATATTCAATTAGTGTAAATAAACTAAGTAGGTGTAAATAAAAAAACTAGAGACTGGTTTGAAGAGTAAGTCAATTATTGGCTGATAAAAATAAATAATATATAGGTATGATAAAGTTTTATATAATAAAAAAAAAAACTAAAATACGTTGGAAAAATCTTCGCAACGCTGTCTACTTGGAGCGTGCCTAATGGGCTCGCAGCATTGCCACGTCGCGTCGCGTCGTATGGCTAATTAGTTATTAATGTTACATTTTTTACTGTCTTGAAGGTAAATACGATAAGTATTGTCTTCCGCGTATAAGGTTTTTTCGGCATCTGTCTAACCACTGTCAATTTCAAATAGTAAACATAAATAATTATGCTTGTAGGCACTACTTTGACCTTTTTGAGGAATGGTCAGCGAGTCTTAAGAAATAGTCTACATAGATGTTAAGATTTCGGATCTTTTTACACTGATATTAATAGCCTTAAAAAAAAACCATATTTCTTTAGACGACATGAAAAACTCGCACAGCCAAATAACGTTATTAATATAAATATGTTTAAAATTAAATATGCAGAGTCATCTCCAACTGGCTACATAAATAAGACGTTGAAATTTTATGATTCACTTAAACAAATAGCTAGCACATGCCTTGACTGTCAAGTTCAAGGTTAGAATGAGACAGCATAACGTTTTAGATCTGATGAGAGCTAGCCTTTCAAGGAATAATGGAAACAATACTAATATAACAATGATAAAGCGGGTAATCTACAAAAACTATGTTATTGAACTCATACTCACTTTTATTATAATCCATGATTGTATACGCAGCCTGTTCCGCAAGAGCATTCTTCCATGGGTCACTTGGTATCAGATCGGTTCCCCTCGCCACATACTTGGCGATGGCTAGAGACTGGCAGAGGACGCGCCCATCTTCTTCGTAGAGAGGAAACTGGCCGAATGGAAGACCTTTTGAAAAAGTAGTTTTTAGATTTGTCTGTCTGTCTGTGTGTTATTTATACAAACAAAAACTACTGGACGGATTTTAATTAAACTTGGTACAATTATTCTTCATACTCCTGGGCAGGTTATAGTATACTTTTCATCACGATTACTCTGGTGCTGCAAAGTTGGTGATACTAGTAACTTCACTATAGGTAGTCAAAATTTGCAAACAAATATCACAGATTGTTTTAAATAACTTTGCTGCTGTACTACAGCCATTTGCTTCATTATTATATTCAACGTTGGGCACCGTTATCACTAATTTCTATAGATATTATTTAACAGCGAGTATATCATTTTCCCCGTCAACTATGATGTCTCTAATGCTTTCAATAACTATTTATAAAACACTAAATGACAAACTAACACATCATCAAACTCGTTCTTATTCATCATCACCATGATTTCAAATGTTTTAAGAAATCCAGTGACTAGGCAATTTTTTGCTTAAACTATACCTACTGATGATGAAGATAAACTTCTAATACATGTTGACGCACTTTATTATGAACAACAGAGATATGTTCCTAGTGATAATTCTGGTAATCAAACATTGTTTTGAAACATTGGTCCTACACAGATCTACAAATAATTTATTCGGAACATTTTATCAAGGCCATCAAACTATTTTGGTATTTGTATAAACAACGTATGCGTATACGCTTGTTCTTGTCAACAACTAACCCTACTTTGCCATAAATTAATAATACTTTTGTAATGATAATAATTATTGATTAGCTCAATCTTATCTTATATCTATGTATACTCTTCGATTAAAAACAGAATCAATGCATTCATTCATAATTAGGATAGGCGTAGAATAATCAAAAATTTACAAAAAAAAAAAAAACACTTAATACTCACTTTCCTTAATTTGCGGGTTTGGCCAGGTAGTAATATCGTGTCGAAAATCTTCAAATTCCTGTTTCGTGTAATGTAAAATATACCTTAGCGGCTCACCAAGACCGTTTATATTGAAATATTGAAGTTTTTTCGGCATTATGACCTTGTTACACTTTACAACTGACGACAGCGGATACTGCTTGCGAACTAAAGCCGTCCGTCTAAACTCATCGTTTTATATTATGTTTTTACAACGGACACACAGTAGGTATTACATTCGGTCATTATTTTGCACGATAACCTGCCCGTGATTTCGCTCGCGTGTTCTTATAAAAATTTAGTATTGGAGGTGTGTCAGTTTTAATGAGAAGTTGTTGTTACACGGAAAAATAAGTATTTTTAATCATAAAAAAAAACGGAACAATATAATCCTCACATTGAAAATCTGCCATCTCTCTTCAACTATGCTACGGCCAATCCATGGACAGAAACATCCCGTTGTTAAGCGCGTAACGTAAGCAACGGGCTAGCGCATTGGTGAATAGCAGTCGGACGGCTTGCCTCTATTGGACTCTTTACGAATAGGTATGCTGCTCAGCTCATTGCTGAATTTGGTTAAGGTAAGATTATATTTATTATATACTAATATAGATGGGGATTTGGAAGTATATTGAGATAGATAGTCACTTGGAGATAATATGCAAAATTGGTTTTCTGGTTAACAAAAATCTAGGGAAAACACTACACTTAAGGGAGTAAAGAAAAAAAGGAGAAGTATTACAAAATGCTTTTTATTTGCTCTAAATATCACCAAATCGTTTTTTAATACCATCAAGATTGTAAGGCCCTCTAGCCGCAATATACTCCTTGACGCCAGGAGCACTTGTGATCTCCTCCATTACTTTTTTAACGGCTGGATAGTCTTCTTCAATTTTTAGACTAAAGAAAAGATTACTGGCTTCAACTGTACCGCAGAGAACAAATTCCACCCATGAGAGCTGAAAAAAATAAAAAATATAGGTATAATTTATGCAACACATACAAAAGTTTTTTTTTCTGAAAATATGATTTTTCTTCAGGGTTCAACAGCTACGGTAGTAACTTTTTTTGTTTTATTATGTAGTATATTTTTACCTTTATGATAAGATCGCAATATCTGATGCAAACAATACCCCGTACATCATAATATTAGATAAAGTGTTCACAATAAATCGAGTAACATCTCTCATACAAGTATTAATGGAAAGATTTTTCAAAGCAGACAAAAATGGTATAGGTGTCAATAAATTATGTAATTGTTTTTGTACCTACAATGATAAAATCTGCGGATGGTATTTCCCACTATCGTATTATTTTTAATCTGATAAGTAGATACCAAATTTGTAAGCACCCGTCTTCTCTGCACCAAAATTGACAGTAGTCAGCATATGACAATGTAATTCTGAGACACGCATCAGCCGCACCCTGCTCACGACATGTTTTTGATGCGCTTAGAAATTACGTTCGGCCGCGCGCGGCTATCACAAAACGCTCACTGTTCGACACAAGGCTAGTTGCGGAATTATACCTTTAGTCTAAGCCTAAAGTACTTCCAACATACCTTATTATTATTTCTTACGTTTAAATATTGAACTTTAGTCTGTTTTTTTTTCTGTTTGCTTGAACGCGCAGATATGACGTCATACTGGATGGGTTTTACAAATCTTTTTTTAGACAATCTATTTATTGAGGATGGTACAGCCTAACTGTTACCAGGGTGCGCGTAGTGTTTCCCACGAGAGGTAGATTTGACCGCTGGCAGAAGCTAGATTAAGATAAAGTGGTCATGAAGAAGAAGTACATTCTCAATATTTACCTTTCCAGTAAAGTATCCACCATTCTCGTTCAACAGCTTGTTGAGTCTCGAGAAATAATAATCAATAGATTCATTTATCAGTTTGTTTTTCATTTCTACTTTCTTTTCCTTGTCCTGTTCTTGGACACACGCGATGACATCTTAAAGTAATATTAAGACTTTGATTACATTCAGGGAATAATTTTATTGAGAGGAAATGAGAGATGTCTTGCGCATATACGCTTTCTTCGGCATCTAACCTAACCGGTGTCTATTTCCAATGTAAGAGGATGCTGAACACTGAATTAATTTTAAATGCAGATACTCTTTTCAACAGACTTCCAAAAAAAGAAGAGGTTTCAAAGAATAACGACAATACTGCCACTTCATGATGCAGCGGGTGGACCGATATCCACGAATCTTCTCTAAGACAGATCATCATTCCATCTTGTCAAAGGGTCTATCCTACAAACACTATGTTGTTGAGCTCATACTCACGTTTATGATAATCAGTAATAGAAAACACAGCCTGCTCCGCAAGAGCATTCTTCCACGGGTCACTTGGTATCAGATCGGTTCCCCTCACCACGTACTTGGCGATGGCTAGAGTCTGACAAAGGATGCGCCCATCTTCTTCATAGATAGGAAATTGGCCGAATGGAAGACCTTTTGAAAAAGGAGTTTTTGAATTCCACGAATAGGTTCCTCGTCAATTTTAAATAAATGTTGCATTGCAAATTTTGTCCTTATGACGTTGCGCACCGTTGTCACTTACATATTTCTATACGTATTATTTTGATCCTATGGTGAAATTATTTGAACCTGCACCTACTGATTGATGACGAAGATAAACTTCTAACACAGATACACACACTTCTATTATGAAGAACGGAGAGGATTCTTTTTCAAGTTTTAGTGATAATTATTTCGTTAATCAAAAATTGATTAAAAACATTAATGCTCTGACAAAGAGCTATAAATAATCTATTCGGTACATTTTCTCAAGCCCATAAAACTATTTTGGTATGTTTCTAACCAACATCTCCGCATTTGCTTGTTCTTGTTTCAACAACTAAAGCTACTTTGATATATTTTTTTATTATATTTTTGTAATGATAATATTGATTAGCTCAAATCTTATCTTATATCTACAATATTCTTCGATAAAAAAACTAAATCAATCAATTCATTCATAATTAAGATAAGCATAGAATAATCAAAAATCTTCAAAACAACACTTATTATACTCACTTTCCTTAATTTTCGGGTCTGGCCAGGTAGTAATATCGTCACCTCTCTGGCAAACTTACGTATCTGCATTTTTTGCGAAATCGAGATTTTGATGCAAAAGTGTACCTAATGGGGTACTACACATTGTGGCAAATTTTGGTATTGCTATCTGTAACGGTTACGGATTTCAGGTTTTCAGATTTTGTTCGCATCTGCATTTTATGTTATTACACCCATAGTAAACTAACCTAAGTCATTTAAGATGTTTCGGCGTAGCAGAATGTATATGCTTTTAGTAAAATGTGCTACAGTCAAGTTACGTATCTGGTACTATCGTAACTTTACATTGGTAGCAAATATGATTAAAAGGAGTCAGTTTACCCAAGGGAAACATACGTAACTGACACATTCGTGAATTTACATTGGTAGCAAACATGATTAAAATGAGTCAATCACCGAAGCCAAACATACGAATCTGGCACATTCGTGAATTGACGTTGGTAGCAAACATCATTGTACAGGGTCAACTCATCCGAGGGACATACGAATGTGGCACATTCGTGAATTTACAATTGTATCCAGTACTATTTGTTGAGGAATTGACTTTAACCACTTATGCGAAAATGTTATTATTCGTGAAATAATGACTTATTCGTTACTAGCTTTTGCCTTCGACTTCATATGCAGATCCTGTTGCTTATGTCAGTGACAACGGTTGTCATTGTCCGAGGATCTAAAACGTCTGGTATCGTATTCTAAGAGTTTAGCGTGGGGAAACCAACAGGTTACGCGAGACGATTCGAGACGTTCCAGATCTTTCATTTTGTAAGTCAACAGGAATTGCCCGCCAGACTAAACAAGTTTTGCTAACACGACATTCCTTTATGTTTTATGGTATAGCTGGGCTCATAGAATTCCAAAACAGGTGTTTCAGACCTTTTTTTTCGTGGGAAATCATCAAATGGCCTCCCGCTCAGAGTGCAGCTGGTGGGAGTGTCAGACTCTTACTGACTAAAACCCACTATGTTCCGTCGGGAGGTCCCTGTGTGTCAGGGCCAAGGTAACTCTGGTGAACGACCTGCAGCCCAGGCAGACCTTGGCCCTAATGAACCCCTCCTAAGGTGTTTAGGACCTTCGATTTTTATAAGTCAACAGATAGTGCTCATTGGATTGAGCAACTTTTGACAAAACGTCATTCATATAAGTGTCACTTGGCGCTTGGAATACCACAACAGGTGTTCCAGAACTTCGATATTTATACGTCTCTTTCAACTTCTAACTGAATATATATATTATTACGTTGTGTGCGTATTCGGGACGATGTATGATAATCTCGATTAGCAGTTGTCATCCTTCACTGGTTTGACCTGTTTACCTGTCAGAAGATGTGCGAATACGCTGAGAAGTCGAGCGTGATTCTATATCGAAAAATGTTTCCGATTCTTAAGGCAACATCTCAAATAGCTGTCAAATATTTACGTTTTAATTAATTTGGCAACTTTACTGGATTAAAATAAGAAATATGGCACTGTAAATGTAATATGAATTGCAATTGAAAACCCTAAATTTCATGTTGTGAAAGTTTTTGCTGGGAAGTTTGTTCCACCATTTCTTTTTCCCAGCGATAACAAAGGACAGGCTTTTTTAGGGTCTTTTGTATAATTGGCAGTCGTTACGGGTAGTCAGAAGCCAGTAAGTCTGATGCCAGTCTAACAAAGGGGTATTGGGTTGCCCAGGTAACTGGGTTGAGGAGGTCAGATAGGCAGTCGCTCCTTGTAAAACACTGGTACTCAGCTAAATCCGGTAAGACTGGTAGCCGACCCCAACATAGTTGGGAAAAGGCTCGGGAGATGAATTAAAACATGTAAATATTTGACAGCTATTTGCAAAGTTGGCAACATCAGCAATAAGTGACCGCTTCCCTGCGTTATCGGATAGGCTAAAAATAAATTAGAGTTTGTACCAGCAGAGTCAAATTTTCGATGAAATGTCATCGACAGTTAGTCCTACAGTGCTACCGCCTTCGTCTTGTGAAGATATTCTCAGTTTTTATTATTTTATAATTATACAGTGAATTAGTAATATCTTTGATTTCTACATTAGATGTTTTTATCTTCGATTTTTATAAGTCAAAAGAAAATGCTCATCAGACCAAAAACTTTTGGTAAGACGTCATTCCCATGTAAGTTATGTTGTAGCTGGGCTCTTACCTGTAATAATTAGATAGTTTTAAACCTCTGACACAAATTTTGTTTTTTAAAATAGTGTTTTTTTTTACTAGGATGAGAAATAAAGACACATTCGTAACTTTACATCACCATGCCTACAATTTAATAGATTTATTCATACCATGGCAAACTTACGTAAGTGGTAGTTTCGTAAGTTCAGCGAATATTTTTGTAATGTAAGTAACGAAAGTGCCACTTAAGTAAGTTTGCCATGGTACGAATAAATATCTTTTAAATTGTATGTATGGTGATGCAAAGTTACGTATGTGCATTTATTTCAGATCCCTGTAAAATATTGATAAACCGTCAATAATATCTAAAAGAATGACTATTTTGCAAACCAAATGTATTATCATACCCATTTCAACTGTTACTAGAAAAAAGTTATCGTTGATGTTTACTTTCAAAACGCTCTCCTGTAAAATGACGAAAATGCAGATTCGCAAGTTTGCCGTAGAGGTGACGATATCGTGTCTGAAATCTTCAAATTCCTGTTGTGTGTAATGTAAAAGATACCTTAACGGCTCAGCAAGACCGTTCAAATCGAAATATTCAAGTTTCTTTGGCATTATGATCTTTTCGCACTTGACAACTGACGACAGTGGGTACTGTTTGCGCACTGAAGCCGTCCGTCTAAATTGATCTTTTTATATTATTTTTTTACAATGGACACAGAGAGTTACATTCGGTCATTATTTTATACAAGATCCTGCCCGTGACTTCGCCCGCGTGGTCTAATAAGAATTCTGTATTTGCGATAGTATTGCATTTCCTACCTAAATATTTGTATATTGATATAAAATGACCTAAATAGATAGTAGGATCAGTTTCAAATCGTTATTTAAATATGGTCACAGTGTAAAAATGTTTAGTGACTAATTTTTTATTTCATGTAAATTGGTAAAAAAAATGTTATAACTAGGTATATTTTAGATAACTTATTGAATCAGGCGTTATTTTGCGGAAATCCATTACAATAAATGTTAGAAAAGATATCCTCCCGCCACTTACACAAGCACAAGCAAGGAAGGAAAGATACCACCCTCCCTCCCTCATGCACCTGGACACGGAGAAATGGCAGCAAGCCCTGCAACCAAGAACCTTGGTTTTGGCGGGAGGGCGGTATTGCATGTGCATCCTGCACCCAATGCTGGTTTTTTGTCTCGCGGAATCAAAACTAGATATCTTTTCTAACATTTAAGGTATATTTTAATAATTCATGTAAATAGTACCCTTTGATTCAAATATTTCCGTCATAATCGAATCGTCTGATCACCTGAAGGTACAGTCAGGAACTAAGTCCATAAAGGGAAAAATAGAAAGCTATTTTCAGTGACTTTTGTAAATCTCTGATGTCCTGTAGTCGTGGCAACTCCTTATTTTAGATTCTAGAGCTGCCAAATGTATATTATCTTTTTTGTTGATCTATACATAAAGGTCGATTCGTAATTAATTGTTAGGATCAGCGCCCAGCGCCAGCGGCAAATATTTTTAGGCGACGAATGAAAATGTAATTTAATGATATACAAATAAAGTTGAAGTCTGCTTGAGGCTGACAGGATCACGAAGGGCTCAAGAAAGTCAAGTCTAGCCTTCTGTTCCAACCATGTACAGACGGCTATACATCAAGTTATAGAAAACCAGTTGGTCTTGGATTCGCTTTATATGGTCTTTCTACAAGTTGAAAGGTCAGCTTATACTGGTTTAAAAGCTTTCATCATTAAAAAAGGCAAATTTAACTTAAATAATACTTTATTCCTTATCCAAATTTTTTTTTAATACCATCAAGTGTGTAAGGCCCTCTAGCTGCAATATATTCTTTGACTCCAGGAGCATTCCAGATCTGTTCGCAGACAGCTTTTATAGCTGGGTATTTATTCTGAATTTCGATACCGAAGAAGAAATTTGTACTGTCGACAGTGGTGCACAGGACGAACTCACCCCATGAAAGCTAAAAAAGTAAAAAATAAATTTTAATAAATTATATACGAGTATAGATAATATATTTATTGATATAGTATCGGAAGTCTTTCACACACGCTAGGTTAGCAGCCCCAAAGTAATAAAATGGTTACTAACGCTACATATTATAACACCCAGACTATAGCCAATATATATAATCATGGCCAACACACAAATATTGACCGTACCGGGAATCGAACCCGTGACCCTCAGTTTCAACAATCCGGAATGTTGAACATTGCGCCAATGGGGTCATGCCGATATAAAACATTTGTTATAATATAATCACTTTTCGTTTTTATTTTTTCAAAAAAACTTATTCGATCTGAACTTGGCTTCTAAAACAGCATAACAGTCACACGTATGAACGGAAAAATAAATCACAAATAACTTATGCATGTAGCTTTAAATATCTGACTTTAGAGCGATAAAATTATTTCACCAAAACTAGGAACGTGTATAGTGATAGTAGGCAGATTCCATGTCACATCGTAGATATTTATTCGAGATAGCAAAATATTCAAGAATAAGCTTGAAGTTTACAATATTATATCATAATTATCATATTATACATATTGCAAAAATAATCCTATAGCAACTATCTTATCTACATATTATATTGCTATCGTTTCATTTGATGCTCAATGAAGACTTCTTATCGCTTTGATAGCTTTGATTACCTGTCTATTTACGACCAAAGTGGAGAAACACGTCATACTGATAATAAAAAAAATGTTGCTTTTTCCCGCGAAAAGTATTTAAGGATATTTGATGAAAACTAAACAGTTGTATAGGATTTTAATGGGATTAGTAGTTCCCTAGCTAGTATACACCGTGATTTTTTAGTCGTCTTACAAAAGCAGCCCAGTTCAGGTATCCAATGACAATTAAACGTTCATAATAAAAAAATATGAATTTATGAGAGCAAGGCATAGTTAGAAACTCCCTTGTCTTCTGATAAATGGAGAAAGAATGATCTGCTCGACTGGTGCACTGGGTATAGGTATACTCTACCGTTGGATACGTTAACATTTTTAATAAGGTGTTTCATATTTCAAATTTCATTTTTAAAATTATTATTAATGATATAAAAATAATAATCGCATCTAAAGGTATTTTATGTCGGATACTTTAGGTGGACCACTTTTGTAAGACGACTAAAAAGTCACGGTGTATATAATACTAGTGACCCGCCCCGGCTTTGCACGGGTGCAATGTACTAAAATTATACATATAAACTTTCCTCTTGAATCACTCTATCTATTAAAAAAAACTGCATCAAAATCCGTTGCGTAGTTTCAAAGATTTAAGCGTACAAAGGGACATAGGGACGGAGAAAGCGACTTTGTTTTATACTATGTAGTGATGATAGTGATAATGGTTTTTTAATATTTACCTTTCCACTAAAGTATCCACCATTTTCGTTCAGTAACTTTTCGAACCTCGAAAAGTAGTAATCCATGTGTTCATTAAATAATTGATTTCCGAATTCTATTTTCTTCTGTGGGTCCGGTTCGTGTACCGTCGCGATGACATCTAAAAATTAAATAACAATAAAATTACTATTACATATCTTGCTTGTGGGCTGAACATCGCGAGATCACAGTTATTAGCTTATTACTAATGGGTCCTCAGGCATTGGTCCCTCCTACCATACATGCCATTATTTTTTCATGGGAAATGTCACCTAGAGGTTGTGCCAGGATCTTACTGACTAAAACCAACTATATTCCTTCTGGATATCCCTGTGTGCTAGGGCCAGAGAACAGCAGCTCCAGCAGAACTTGGCCCTACGGAAATCCTCTACTGTTACTGACTTCGAGAAGCGCGTGGAACAGAACGCGCAGCCGACGAGGGCCTGTCGTCCTTAGACTTACAAGTACTTCCTGCCTTTAGAGGACCGCCTATTACCGTTATCTTCACGAGGACACACAACTTCAGAATCAATAGCAACTATAAAATATTCCATCGTCAGTGTTTCCTTTTGTCCCACTTCAAGGCAAAGACCACTTCTCTTCAGACTATTCCAGCATTTCATCACGATTCATTCGTTATTAATGTTCAAGATATTAAGAGAATAAATTAAAAGAAAAAACTTTTTAAAAAAAGCTTTTATGGTCCGCCATATTGGATTTAGAATAACGTCAGATTATTTTTAAAGTCACTCTCAATAAGCCCTTTCATTTGATACCCATATTGTTGAAATTCATTAAAAATAACTACTCCGCCATCTTGGAAGGTCCGCCATTTTGGATTTAGAATAACGTCTTATATATCTTGCATTGTCATCCAGACTGAACGTGTATACAAAATTTCAGCTCAATCGGTTGAATATATCTACATCAAAATTGAGTTCAAAGAATCCACCGTAACATACATACACGGCAAGTTAAATAAAAGCTTTTAAAAATACTTACGTTTATTGTAATCCATAATGGAATAAACAGCAGAGTCCACTTGAGCATTCTTCCAAGGGTCACTGGGTATCAGATCTGTACCCCTGGCTACATACTTGGCGATCGCCAGACTTTGACAAAGGACGCGTCCATCTTCTTCATATAGGGGAAACTGGCCGAATGGAAGAGCTGTGAGAGAAACACATTTATGTAACTTTTCTGAGGTCGACAAAGATAAATGAATATATCCTTGACATTATACAGCTGAGGAGTTTGTTGGCTTTAACGAGCTAATCTCTGACAATACAGAACTGATTTCAAAAATTATGTTATTGTTAGATAGTTCATTTACTAAGGAAGGTTATAGGCTATTTTTATTCAGATGAGCGAAGAAGTTTCCATGGGACGCGAATAAACCCGTTGAATTAACTACAAAATGTTTGGATTATGTCATCGACAAAATCAAAAGTTCCGTCATTTTGTCCAATCCTAAGGTCGATGAAGCGTATAACATTCATTAATGACACTATTATGCCATTAATCATTAATCACCATGTGTTTGTAAGTAGCTTCTGAGATTTCTAAATTCAGACGGTTCTAAATGATGTTTTCCTCAACTCAAAGACATCGAAAATAAACTTTGTTAGTAGGTTGAAAATAGATACATGACTGTCAGTTTCTAATGGTTCCTATTAAGAACTCCATAGACGTAAACCATACGTAAGCACTATTAGAACATGTTGTTTAATTCATAGAAAAAACATGTCTTATGTACAACTATTTTTGAAAGTCATCCTGAGGTAATCTTATATGTATGGTCTTCTAGACACGTCACCGGATGACGAATGATGCAAAGGAATGCTTCGATGCGTAATGTACGGACGCCAGCACATCAAGCTACTACAATCTGTAAAATTTCCTTAATGGATTTTCAACTTTATCGCTGAAGCATATGGTTTAAACTTGATTGGGAAAAATTGTCAGTTTGGGGTAGCTTGATGTGCTGGCGTCTGTACATAATAATTAAAAAATATGAATATGTTTTTTTTATTGTTTTAATCTGCCTATGTCTAAATGTATATGACTCAAAGGTGACTGACTGACTGACATAGTGATATCAACGCACAGCCCAGACCACTGGCCAAATCGGGCTGAAATTTGGCATGCAGAATGAAAGGATTTTGATCAATTCTATCCCCAAGGGGATAAAATAGGGGATGAAAGTTTGTATGAAACTGACAATTTTAAACCGATTGGGCTGAGACTATGCATGCATAAAGCTACTATGACGTAAGCTTCCCCAAAGAAAGGATTTTGATAAATGCCTTCCCTTAGGGTTTTAAATAGGGAATGAAAGTTAAAATTATACCAAATCAATAATAATAACTACTTCTTAACGCGATCGGAGCCGCGAGAAAATCTAGTTTTAATATAATTTAGGTAGTTATAGTTCATTCAAGTTTTATATGTATGTAAGATTAGGAAGTGTTGTTGTATTTGTATTCTCTCAATAAAAAAAAATATTTATGTTTTTATTTCCCATCGATAACCTTTCAAGGTTGGCCGGCTATTTTTAAATACCTACAGTTTTTGGGTAACGATCACAACAGTTATGCGTATTATGTTTATTTGTTTTTTTTTGTTCGTTTGTTGAAAGCCATCAAATATATTATAAAATTTAATGTGACCTTCGTATTATACTTTGATAAATTATTATGTAAGCTTTTATGATAATGATAATTATTAATCTAGATAATTACTCCCAGATCCTTATGTTATTCTCTAGGGCTAACACAACAGTGTTTTCGTTGATATTTACGAGTAATTATGAAACAAGGTATACCTAACCCATGACGTCACGTCAATACGTCACACGATCAATAACATGCCTGAAAATTTTCGTTAAAACATTCTAGTACTTCACTTTCATCATAAGCACTAAACTATTGAATTTTTCGAAATTTTTCACTGTAAAAATAATTTATTATATAGGTAAGACTCACTTTCTTTAATTTCTGGTATTGGCCAAGTTGCTATATCATGTCGCACATCTTCGAATTCCTGTCCAGTATAATGGAGTAGATACCTTATTTTCTCACCAAGGCCATTGAAATTAAAATACTGTAGTTTTATCGGCATCTTTGATTCTTGACACAAGACAACTAGCTTGTGCCGATACTGTTTGCGTACTAAATTCGAGCGGCTTAAAACATCGTTATATAGGATAATGTGTTTAGAATGAGTAAACATAGACCGCTTTATATGCCGTCTCACTCATTGATTTTTTTTCACAATTATGATAGTTTTTGTCCACGCTGCACGATGTCCTGTTGTGGCATTGAAATTTGAACTTTGCCACGTCGATATAAGGTCTTTTTTTTGTAATAATTACGGGTAGAATCGTCTAATTTACTAGTTCCTGTATTTACATACATATATAATTTTACATTCTCATGATGACTAATTTTACGGTAAAAAGGTAATAATACCTCAAAATATTACTGGGATAAAGATTGGCTAAGTCTTTAGGTGCCATTTTATGTGGTGTTCTTGTAATTTAGCTTTCAGAAAAAGGTATTTGTTTTGTAGAAGATTTTCTAAAATTTTATCAAACAGTCACTACAGTTCTTTTACCATTGTCATCATCGTCATAAGCCTTATTTGTGTCGTCCCACTGCTGGGCACGAACCTCCTCTCATACGATTCAGCGTTAATCACCACGCTTGCTCAATGCGGGTGTTGGTGATTTCAGACTTTATAGTCTCGATTTCCTCTAGATGTTTTCCTTGACCTTTAATCAGTCATTGGTGTCCAAGATATACGTAGAAAATACATAAAACTTACAAAAGTTGCATTGGTATTTGGCTAACCAGGAATCGAATCCCCACACTCGTAGTTGACGGACTGGTGCTTTTACCACTAGTTCACCACAGCTTATTTTATTCCATTTTGTCGCATTTTATAACGATGATGTCAGCACGATGTCTTGCAATTTATCTGTCTGGTATGTACTCTGTGTTGCGTACACACATTATCAAGTCATCATCTCCCGAGCCTTTTCCCAACTATGTTGGGGTCGGCTTCCAGTCTAACCGGATTCAGCTGGGTATCAGTGTTTTACAAGGAGCGACTGCCTATCTGACCTCCTCAACCCAGTTACCTGGGCAACCCAAAACCCCTTGGTTAGACTGGCGTCAGACTTACTGGCTTCTGACTACCCGTAACGACAGCCAAGGATGTTCAATAACAGCCGGGACCTACAGTTTAACGTGCCTTCCGACAATCAACGCACCATTATCAAGTCCTCGGTTAAAATTACCTTACGTTAGCAACCTGTACCACACAGTAGATTCTCCTGTTCTGTGGTATTTCTCCACCAGACAATATAATATGGTTATTGACTCTTGGTTCGTGGTCGTGGCTCGTAAGACATTTCCTGATATCGGCTTTGAATCAGGCAAGTCGCAAAAAATGTGTTACACGTAGACATGGGTTGAAGAGATCAGATAGGCAGTAGCTCCAAGTAAAACACTGATACTCAGCTACATCCAGTTAAACTGGAAGCCGACCCCACCATAGCTTAGGAAAAGGCTAAGTAGATGATCATATAGATACAGTTAATACACTCAGTAGAAAATGTCCAATATGTACTGCTATAAAGTTGCCTAAGACACCAATACATTTTTTTTAAGCTATATGCGCTTTATAACTAGATCTTGAACATCAAAGACTCATTAAAGGTAAAGGAAATCCTGGACTATAAAGTCTTAAATCACCAATCCGCATTGAGCAAGCGTGGTAATTAACACTCAATCCTTCTAGGTATTGATATATGAGAGGACGTCTTTATTCAACAGTGGTGCGTAAAAAAATCTGATAATGACGATAACAAATCTTTAGAAAAGCTTCTTCCTAAGCTTCGAATCAACAAATCGAGGAGTTATTTTGTAATAAAAAAAAATTGCTGCCTACACAAATGCATAGAGGAGCTACATACACAATATGCACTTACGGTCTATTATCCGTCGAGCGAATTCATTGTAAGCATCTGACCTTGGCAACGATTACATCAATTTTTTAATCAAACAAATGTGAACAAAATTGGTGTGCAAAGTCCACGGCCGACCTAAGAGTTCAATGTTAATGCCGTTCGTTGTTATTATTTTTAGTGACGGTAGCATCCAATTCCAGGGTCAGTAATTTGGGCGGCGGGATCGTTTGAAGGAGCAACCGCGGCCTGGTACACACATCAAGCTATATAAAACTAGTATAAGCTGGCCGTTCAATTAGTAAAAGGACCATATAAAACGAGTCCAAGATAACCTGGTTATGTATAGCTTGATGTGTAGCCGTGTGTATATATATATAGCCATACTCAAAAGGCTCAAGAAGGACCGAAGATGGGTTTTGGTCAGTAAAAGTCTTCCACTGCTACCAGAGGGGAGTTGTCAATTAATAAAAGGTCAGTTTATTTTCTTTGACCAATTAGGGCCCTCGCCCACGGCGACTTTTAAACTAAACACGACGAACGCGACTAAAAGCGCGTCTGTATCGGCGAGGGGCCTAAATGCGAAAGTGAGTTTGTTAATCTATTATAAGCTGGTGAGCTGATTAATAGAAAATTCGCTTTGGTGCCATACGGACAAGCATTATTGTAAGCACGTCGAATTCCACGGGAACTGGGTTATTCTACATTATTTTGTAATGAAATTAATTAAATAATTGTTTTTCAGTATTACCATGCCAAGGCAATATAAAGAGTGTGCTAGGTGTACTGAACTAAAAAAATCTTATCTCCATTAATTATCTGCATTGTTTTAGTTAGGTATCTATTTTATTTATCACAACATAAAAATAAACTATAGATCATTATCTATAACTAAAGGAAGAATTCATGTTTTGTTTGAACGCTTAAATCTGACAAACAACTAGAGTGATTTAAAAAAAAAATCTTTTAATAGAATAGCTATTTTGACCAAAGAGCTCTCTTGATAAAAGTATAATGATTTATTAAGGAACTGTTTTGAAGGAACCAGGAGAGCACGCTGTATTCAGGTTTACCAGTCTCGCAAACAACTCGTCACGCTTTGTAGTTTCAAATGAAAACATCTTCATGTACTAGATTTCATTCTTTTGTTTCCGTCAAATTTCTGTACCTGTCTGAAGTCAGCCATCAACGCTTTCAATATTTAATTTTGACTTTGAACCTACTTTTAGGCCATATCTGATATTGAAGTTGTAGCTTCATAACTGTCTTTTAGTGACACAGTTTTGCCTTAGTATTTCTTTTATGTAGAGAAGCTACTTCATAAACGAATGTATAAAATTTCCTAGTAGGTACATCCCGGGTGATCATAATTCTCTACCCACTAAAAATAAAAACAAATTTTACCGTTTTCGCGTTTTCCTTAGCAACAGATTTGCTTGTTCATTTTGTTGATAAGGATATGGAAATAATGCCTTGCAGAACGATTGATGTCAGCTACGGCGGTCTAAGGAGATCAGCCAGCTAGGCATGACATATTAAAGTGCATAAGCATATGCGCAGATGCAGGTGCATCCTCTATTCCCTTACTGCCATAGTTCGATGGTAATCCAACACCACCGGAGATTAGGCGCGGAACCGATACTAACGTGCATGGGTGTATCAAACACCAATACCCAGACTCTTGGCTGCTTTTTGAAAGCTTCTTAAAAAGCCACAAAGCTATCTCGGACCTTCCCGGGAATCGAACCCAAGACTCCGTGCACACCAGTTGCGCTATGCGATTACTAGACCAACGAGGGAGTGTTGACATTTATTTTGATGATAGGTAGATAACAACAGCATGTTATCATACATTTAAAGATAAATGTAAGTTATGAGGTTTTTGAAGTTATTTTTTTGATGGACATGAATTCGTCAACCATCAAATTCCCCCCCCCCCCTCTGTGTTAAACGTGACTATGTGTTGGACTTTTACTTGCTAAAACCCACTTTTTCCTTCTGGAGGTCCCTGTGTGCCAAGGCTTTGGTAACTCTTACGAACAACCCGCAGCCCAGGCCCAAAACCCTACCTTAATAAAAGTTATTTTCTTACTTTCTTTTTTACCTCCGTTTCTTTATTTTTTGTTGTTAACGTTCGAGTACCTGGGCCGTACTTAGTGTTTTGAGCAATACCTCAACCCATGACTCAGATTTTTATCACCATAAGTGTTGCAAAAGTCTGTCTTATGGCTATGCGTAGAGAAATAAAAATAAAATTTTATTTTACAAACTAGGTATTTTAATTTAAGCTTAAATATATACACACAAATGTAATAATCTTATTTAAAATATTAGGTATATTCACTTCTTATCCAATTGCGCTTTTATTTCTGCGAAGTCATAGGGTCCTCGGGCCTCAATATATTCCTTGACTCCAGGCAGGTTTCTAATTTCTTTAACAAGAGCCTCCAATACGGGGTATTTCTTTTCCACTTCGACACCGAGGAACAAATTACCGCATTCAATAATACCTACCAGTATGAATTCTCCCCAGGACAGCTGAAAAAATAAAACGATTAAAAATATATAAAATAAATATAAATACAGAAACTACATTCTAAACAGTAATGAGGAAGTCAGATAGGCAGTCGTTCTACGTAGAAAGCCGACCACAACCCAGCTTGGAAAAAGGGTGGGCGATACATGATTGAAAACATTATTTAATATTTTTTCGAAACTAAAAACTTTAAGAAGAACTCCCAACTATAATATTGTGTGTAGGTTTTGCTAATCTTATATTTGGCTAAATAAAAAAATATTAAATGTCTCAATGTGAAGTTGATCGGCTTTTTGCATCGTCTATAAGTAACTATATCCTGGCTGATAAGTATTATGTTTCTTGTTTAGTGTTACCTTTCCACTGAAATATCCGCCATTTTCTTTCAATAATTTACTGAATCTTGAAAAGTAGTACTCAATGGTTTCACTGTGTAGTTTTTCAATCATCTCTTTTTGCTTAGCCGGATCTTTTTCTTGAATAGTTGGAGTTACACCTAAAACAAAAAAAAACTCATACTTAATTTCCTACAGACGGTGGCCAATCCCTTTTGCCCAGTATCATATAAAATTTTAATATTTTCTTATGAATTAGATAAATATTAATATATTTTATATAATAATTTTTATAATATAAATATATTTTTAAGCTGGACTGCATGAATAACACAGGCTGCAAACTATTGGATGGACGACAGCTTGATTGATTATTAGGGGAGCCTGCCGGGGCTACAGGTTGTTCGCAAGCAAGAACTATCGCAATCCTGGCACTCAAAGACCTCCAAAAGGAACAATATGGGAGTAAGTCAGTAAAAGTCTGACAGTCCACCCACCGAGGGTGCAGCTCGTCATTTGATGATTCCCACGAAAAAAAAACTATGTATAGATATGTAGATGTATAATCAGATATCATTTGTATAAAAAGTCCCACAAATAAATGCAAAATAAACTGTTGACCAACTATCGGGCGATAGTTGTTTAGTCTGCGAACTGTGGCGCTCTTGAGTGATGAGGATGAAGCAGTTTTACATCTTGTTAAATTGTTTTTTTTACATCTGATAGAATCATTTACTTAAAAGTAGGATTAATTCTAAAATAGGAAAGGATAAAGTTAAAATTAAAGTACTCACTTTTCCAATAATCTAAAATAGTGTACACAGCTGACTCCACCTGAGCGTTCTTCCAAGGGTCACTGGGTATCAGATCAGTACCCCTGGCTACATACTTGGCGATGGCCAAGCTTTGACATAGCAGGCGTCCGTCTTCTTCATATATAGGAAGCTGGCCGAATGGGGCAACTGTGAACAAAATAATATTTTACCTCTATAAATAAGTAGAAGTATTTTTTATTATGGATATTATTTTTATGTGATCTAAAATAGCGAATTATATAAAAATCCTCAACCTACATATTTTAGTCCCAAAGCTGATTATTTATATTTTGCAAAGTTTCAATGTTTTATAAAAAAATTGAAAAATATGTTTGAAATCTACATATATTTAGGTACTTTTGATAAACGCTTAGGTACTGCATTTCATCTTATCACGGCTCCACTATACAAATAAAGTTTAACGAATAGCGTACAAACATCACAAAATATAAATATAATCAATATGACCAATAGAATTCAGTTTTAATATTGATTTTGAATGAATAATATTAGATTTTTTATTTTCCGAAATTCGTAGAAGAACGCGGCTTTCAGACATAGCATGGGTGATAGCAAAAAGAATATGGAAGTGGACGGGCCATATATGTCGTAGGTTGGATGGGAGATGGGACAGGAAAGTGTTGGAGTGGAGACCACGAGCGGGAAAGAGAAATGTAGGGAGACAACCAACAAGGTGGACAAACGATCTTGTTAAATAAAAAAAATGTAATAAATAAATAAAGTGGCCGGAAGACACTGCATAGCCATAATACAAAACCAGCAGAAGTGGAAGAGACCTACACTCATCATTGGGTGACTAAAGGTTGAAGAAAAAGATTTTTTTGATAGATTTTCATCTTAGTATAAGAGTAATTAAAGAAAATAATTAAATGAAGTAACCAACTTTTGGATATTTTGATGACGGCATAATGTGTAAATTGAGCAGATTAAATTATGTACAGATTTTAATCCGAGTTTAATCAAAGTCTAAATACAAATTATAAAATATAATTCGTATAATTATAAAATATAAAAATTATTACGAGTATTTACGAGTAAAATCTGAATTAATATACTCTAGCCGCTGGTGTATTAAATAGACTACAACATAATTTATAAATAAAAAAATTTACTTACGCTCTTTTATCTGAGGGTTAGGCCAGTCACTGTAATCAACTCTCACATCTTCAAAATCTTGTTTAGTGTAATGTAATATGTATCTTATCGGCTCTCCCAGACCATTGACTCTAAAATACGTTAGTTTCCTCGGCATTGTGACGTTATTTTTACAGACAACTAACTGCTATGGGATCAGTTAGTGAACTAAAGTTACGCTTCTAGATTCAACGGCTATACTACTTATATACATATAACGCTCGATGATACAGCAGTTCTAGTATTATCGAGTTTCGTTTGTTAAGTTTCCTGTTTGCCTCTCCACGGATTGGACCCAATGTTGGCACCAATGTTTTTATCAATCAGTTTATTTATTCATGTTTATTTTGGGTAGTACCTACATAATATCTGCTCCAGAAGGCGTATGAATATTACGTTGATAAGAAGGTACATAATATATTAATCATATATATTCACATGTATTACTTGCACACAAATATATTAATTTTTATGCAATCAGAAATCAATTATAATTAATGTCAGCAAACAAACACAAAAAAATTAAAAAGTTAAATGTCATAATTATAAAATAGGTAACATGGAAACATAAAAATTTCATGTCATAGGATTATGAACTCGTAATAAAAAAAAATATTAGAATATAATTTGAGATCAGTGCGCATGTCAAGGTGCTTCTAAGTTGTTATCATAAAAAATAATTTATAGTGTTTTTTTACAGACGCCAGCATATCCAACTACTTACCCAAATCTTTCAAATTTTCAACAATCAACTTTAAACCATAATATGTTTCAGAGATGAAATTGAAAATCTATTTAAAAAAGTTTGTAGAGAGCCTGTTACCCTTTACTATGTCACACATGCGTTGAAATAACAGAATTTCTATGTACAAATAATGATACCTCAAGAATATAGGAAGTGTCAGGAGAAGCTCGTGGTTAAATAAAGGCCGCACGTATCGATCGATTGAAAAAATTAAGCAACGCTTGGCGCGGTCGGCCCATCGATGGGTGACCATTTTGTCATGCCGAGTTCCTTCATGTTTCGGAAAAGAGTAAAGAGTTGCTTAGGTAACTGGGTTAAGGATTTCAGATAGGTAGTCGCTCCACGTAAAACAGTGGTACTTAGCTGCATCCGGGACCCCGACATAGCTTGAAAAAAGGCTTTGTAGGTGATGGAGGTGTCAGGATTTTATACTTGAGAAAATATGACTTCAGACTGTAAACCAAACATCGATCGCACACATAGCTTTTGGGTTTTAACCTTTTGACCGCCACAGTCACGTACAGATGACAAGTCAAAAAGTGCCCAGCACGCCACGGTCCCGACTACATACACACATGACAGACTTTTAAAGTTCAAAACTAATAGTCAGTTTCATCGATATAATTCCGAACTCACTAAAGTCTGTTTTTTAGTCTCTCTTTTTCGTGCAGTGTTGCACCTACGATACCGGTTTGTTGAATCGAAACTTTTTGTCTTTATTAGACGATTTTTATTTTCATTCAAAGTTTTATATTTAAATAAATTACGTGTTAAATAAGTATCAACCTATTATTTCAAGGTAACTTATTATAAAAAACGATACCTTGATTTTTTAACGATACGTTACGATTGTGCCACATAACTATTTAAGAATTGCAATAAACTGACAACACTTGTAATGTCAATTTAGTCTACGAGATTAAAAAACAGACTTTACTATATGTAATGAAACGAAACGTTCATTTTGTTGTCCGTTGTTGTAGACATCGCGCATTGAACAAAATATAATTTTAAATGGCGGATGTTCAAATACGATTCATCTTATAACCTCATTATACATATACAATTTAGATGATAATAAAAGCTTGTCGCGCAATTTGAAAATAATCTAGTTCAGCACTCAATTTAATCCAGTACTGATAGGTAATTAAACATTGAGACACATGTCATACACATGCCATAAGGGAACAGTCTTAAATAGCGCGACAAGCTTTTATTATCATCAAATTATTGTAATGTATAATGAGGTTATAAGATGATAGTTACAATTTTTAAAGAAAGATTATTTTCTTCTTTTCAGACTGTTATAATAAAAGCTTTTTTTTTAAAGTTTCTTTCTTTAAATTTTTTTATGTAGGGAAGCAACTTCATAAACGAATGTACAAAATTTCCTAGTAGGTAGGTACATCCCGGGTGATCATAATTCTCTTCACAATAAAAAATAAAACAAAAATTCCCGTTTTCGGGTTTTCCTTAGCAACAAATTTGCTTGTTCATTTTGTTCCAACGAAGGACTGTTGATATTTATTTTGAAGATAGGTAGATAACAACATTATGTTATCATACATTTAAAGATAAAGGTAAGTTATGAGTAAGCAAATTTTTGATAGACATGAATTCGTCAACCATCTAATTCCCCCCCCCCCCCCCCCCCGGTGTGGGCACAACGTGACGATGTGTCGGACTTTTAATTACCTACATCCTTTTTTTCGCTTTCCATTGAGGGTGCAACTGGAGGGATTGTCAGACTCATGTGCCAGGGCTTTGGTAACTCTTACGAACAATCCGCAGCCACGGCAGAAAACCTTACCTTACCTTACCGTTGCTAGGAAGTTTGTTGCGCCACTTCTTCTTCCCAGCAAAAACACATAGGAAGTGGTGAAGAGTGGGCGTTTTGGGGGCTGTCTTTTGCAATTTTTGACTTTCAAAAAGTGCTGTTTTGCAGCCAAGTTTGAATAAATGATTTTGAGTTGGAGTTTATCTTAATCAAAGTTATTTTCTTACTTTCTTTCTTTTTTACCTCTGTTCCTTACTTTTTGTTGTTACCTTCCGAGTACCTGGGCTGCGGTTAGTGTTTAGAGCAATACCTCAACCCATGACTCAGATTTTTATCACCATAAGTGTTGCAAAAGTCTGTGTTATGGCTATTCGTACAGAAATAATAATTATTATTTGTCATCGGCAGGGGTCATAGTCCCCATCACAATAGCCCAAGTAGTTTTTCTTCCATAGTTAGCAATAGTTTAGCACAAACAGGGGTGAGTCCTTGAGTACATTTCCAAATTGTATACAGGGATTATCGTCGGTATTTTATCACCATTACAATGATATTAAAGTTGTCTTAAAAGGGCTTCAGGGTGTTGGCTTCGGCCCCACGTTCGCCTTCCAAAAATCCGGGACTCTATAGTCCCGTGGTCGGAAAAAGACATACAAAAATAATAATAAGTATTTATTTCAGACCAAGGTCCATATAAACAATTTAAATATAACTAATTTTAAAATAAAAAACTATTAACTATAAATAAATTAACTATTAAAAAATAAATATAAGTAAAGAATCCACATTCTAAATAAAAATTAAATTTTATTTTACAAACTAGGTATTTTAATTTAAGCTTAAATGTATACAAATGCAATAATGTTATTTAAAATATTAGGTATATTCACTTCTTATTCAAACGCGCTTTTATTTCTTTGTGTCATAGGATCCTCGGGCCTTAATATATTCCTTGACTCCAGGCAGGTTTCTAATTTCTTTAACAATAGCCTCCAATTCGGGGTATTTCTTTTCCACTTCGAAACCGAAGAACAAATTACCGCATTCAATAATACCTACCAGTACAAATTCTCCCCAGGACAGCTGAAAAAATAAAACGATTAAACATCTATAAAATAAATGTAAGTAAAGAAACCACATTTAAAACAGTAATGAGTCAGATAGGCATTCGTTCTACGTAGATAGCCGACCACAACCCAGCCAGATTGAAAAAAATAATTAATATTTTTTCGAAACTAAAAACTTTAAGAAGAACTCCCAACCATAATATTGTGTGTAGGTTTTGCTAATTCTGAATTTGCAATGTGAATTTGATCGGCTTTTTGCATCGTCTAAAATTATCCTGACTGATAGGTACATATTATGTTTCTTGTTTAGTGTTACCTTTCCACTGAAATATCCGCCATTTTCTTTCAATAATTTACTGAATCTTGAAAAGTAGTAGTCGATAGTTTCACTGTGTAGTTTTTCAATCATCTCTTTTTGCTTAGCCGGATCTTTTTCTTTAATAGTTGGAGTTACACCTAAAACAAAAAAAAAATACTCTTACTTAAATTCCTACAACATTGACTAGTCCTGTTTGCTATGTCAATAAAATTTTAATTTTTTTTCTGATATAGTTTTATGAATGCATAAATATTTTTTAAGCTAGACTGCATGAATAATATACATAGACAGCAAACTTTTGGGTGGACGATAGGTTTATTGATTATTAGAGGAGCCTGCTGGGGCTTGCAGATTGCTTGCAAGAGCTACCACAGTCCTGGTATTCAAAGACCTCCAGGAAAAAGTTCCTTCGGGAAAGTTGTTTGTAATCATGAGTACAATCACATGTTTAAATATAGGTCACTAATTACCAGTCACCCTATATATGCAAACTATACTGTTGACCAACCATTGGGCAATAGTTGTTTAGTCTGCGAACTGTGGCGCTCTAGAGTGATGGGGACATTTTACATCTAGTAGAACAAAATCGATTTTTATCCACCTGATAGAATCACCATGATATGTATAATGTTATAACCATGATTCATACTAATGTTCATACAGGAAAAGATAAAGTTAAAATTTAAGTACTCACTTTTCCAATAATCAAAAATACTGTACGCAGCTGACTCCACCTGAGCGTTCTTCCAAGGGTCACTGGGTATCAGATCAGTACCCCTGGCTACATACTTGGCGATGGCCAAGCTTTGACATAGCAGGCGACCATCTTCTTCATATATAGGAAGCTGGCCGAATGGGGCATCTGTGAACGAAATAATATTTTACCTCTATAAATAAGTATAAGTATTTTTTATTATGGATATTATTTTATGTGATCTAAAATAGCGAATATAAGAATCCTCAACCTATTTAAGCCCTAAATCTGATTATTATATTTTGAAATGTTTTATACAAAAATTTAAAAATATGTTTGTAATCTATATTTAGCTATGATGTAGGTACTCTTGATAAACGCTTAGGTACTGCATTTTATCTTATCAGGGCTCCGCTATACAAATAGGGTTTTACTAATAGCGTGCATACATCACAAAATACCTATACAACCAATATAAATTACCAGTTTACCAGTTTTAATATTGATTTTTAACAAATATTAGATTTTTTTGATAGATTTTCAACATAGTATCAGAATTTGACAAAAATAAATAAAAGAAGTAACAAACTTTTGGATATATTTTGAAGACGGCGTAATGTGTAAATTGAGAAAATTATTATTTTTTTCCATGATTTTAAAGTCAAGTCTAAACACGAATTATAAATTATAATTCGTATAATTATAAAATATAATAATTTATATTACATGTAAATATAATAATTTTTATTACGAATGTATTTACGAGTAAAATCTGAATTTATATCGTTCTCTAGCCGTTGATCTATTAATCAGATTACAAAAAATATAATAAACAAAAAATTTTACTTACACTCTTTTATTTGAGGGTTGGGCCAGTCACTGTAATCAACCCTCACATCTTCAAAATCTTGTTTAGTGTAATGTAATATGTATCTTATCGGCTCAGCCAGACCGTTGACCCTAAAATACGTTAGTTTCCTCGGCATTGTGACGTTATTTTTACAGACAACTAACTTCTATGGGATCAGTTAGTGAACTAAAGTTACGCTTCTAGATTCAACGGCTATACTACCTATATATAATCCTCGATGATACAGCAGTTCTAGTATTATCGTATTTTTTTTGTTAAGTTTCCTGGTTGCCCTTCACGGATTGGACCCAATATTGGCACCAATGGTTTTATCAATCAATCAATCAATCAATTTATTTATTCATGTTTATTTTGGGTAATACCTACATAATACCTGCCCCAGAAGTATGCGTATGGATATTACGTTGATAAGAAGGTAGGTACATATATTAATCACATATATTCACATGTATTACTTACACACAAATATATTAATTTTTATGCATTAATATTTAGAAATCAATTAAATTTAATTTCAGCAAACGAAAACAAAACAAAACTAAAAAGTTAAAAACTAAAAGATAAAAATTATAAAATAGCATGGATACATAAATTTCATGTCATAGGATTATGTACTCGTAGTAAAAATAAAAAAAAATATAGGCCGTACGGATCGATCGATTGTAAAATTAAGCAATGCTCGTTGCGGTCAGCCTGTGGATGGGACCATCTTGTCATGACCAGTCCCTTCGTGTTTCGGAAGGCACGCTAGTTGGTGGGTCCCGGCTGCCATTTGTACATCTTTGGCACGTTACGAGTAGTCAGAAAGCAGAAATTCATTTCCACCATTTGCCTGGTACCAGGAGCCTGGAAGTTGGTGATTGATTCACCCGTGCATCGGAAAGCACGTAAATGTCGGTCCTGCGCCTGATCTCTCTCCGGTCGTGTCGGACTGCCATGCCGTCCCACCGGACTATAAGAGTGAGGGAAAGACTGCACCTGTATCTGCGCGAATCCTTGTGCACTATAACATGTCCTGAGCAGCTGACTGATCTCCATAAAAGAGAACGGCCGCCGTAGCCGAAATCGGTCTGAATGCCATCATCATCATTTAAGCATGTCATATAGAGTATAAACTAAAGCGGGCCAAGCACACTTCCTTGCGGGACCCCATATTTTACTAATCGGGTTTCAGAAAAATGTGTTTTATCAATTATCATACTTTCTAAGTCTATTTATTTTTGAATTGCCAGCGGTCTGATTTCTGTTCGGTATGACTTTTAAAGGTTTATATTAGGTACCATTAATCCTGTATGACTCAAGCTTATAATCATCATCAATTTTATCCATCTTCCATGGGACATTGACTAATTCTGCGTCAAGACGAGCACAGTTAGACGGTTTTTAGCTAAATCATTCTTTGATTCGTAATAGCGGCTCTAAAATTTATTAGGTACTAGCTGTTGCCCGCGACGTCGTCCGCGTGGGCATTAGGGGATTAAACCTTCACCCCCCTTTAGTACGTGATAGCGTGATAATATGCCTATATGTTGACCCGACCCATAAGCTATATTCATGCCAAATTTGAAGCAAATCAATGCAGTACTTTTTGATATTATCCCGGACATACATACAGACAAGCAGACAAAATTCTAAAAACCATATTTTTGGCTTCTATATCAATTGTAGATCACGCCCCAATTATTCTTTAAAAAAAATATTCAATGTACTGTTTTGACTTTTCTACGATTTCATTGTATAGATACTAAGATAATATTTTGATAGTTTGTATTTCTTTCATAATTAGTATTTATCTGCGACGGCTTGTAATTAGCAATTTGACTATCCAGTTTTAAGTTAAAATATGAACATTTTATTAGTCTGTATGCCTAAATAAAATAAAAATATATACATGTACTGTGATCCACATAATCAAATGCAGCAGAATGCGCAAATGCAGCATCGTTTGTCCGATTTGCGAATTGAAGGTATATGTAGGTAGAACTGGGCGTTGCATAGCAGTCAGGGTCAATTAAAAATTATAATGTGTGGATTATTTTACGTAACTTTATAAAATCATCGTTTTAAACCTGAATTTGAAAAATCTACTGGATAAGGTTAAAGTAACAGGTGGGTGGAAGTCGTGGTGGCCTAATGGTTAAAGCACCAGCCTTTCCAGTATGAAGGTGCGGGTTCGATTCCAGGTCAGGCAAACACCAATGTAACTTTTTTAAGTTATACGTACTTTCTAAGTTTATCTTGGACACCAATGATTGATCAAAGGTGAAGGAAAACATCTCGAGGAAACCTGGACTACAACAGTCTGTAATCACCAACACCACAATCACCAATTTTTAGGAACACGTTTCATAATAGTTTATCTGGATACCAAATTATATAACCAACATTGGGATCAAAATTTGAACTCATAGACGTTTTTCTGTGTGTTTGTACTAGTATGTATGTATGTTTAAGTATATGTATGACTGTGTGATATATAATACGGGTCAGTATAAACCTTTTTATGGCATATTTTTTGTCTGTTAGTTAGTAAGTTCATAGTGAAAGGAAACGGAAGGCTGTCTGGATTTTTTAGATTCATCGAAGCATGATGATCATGTTACCTACACTATGACAATGAAAGAATATGTAAATAATACGTATTATTGCATAAGAATTAATTATTAAGTAATACTTAAGTCGAAAATTATTTATGGTACGTTACCGGGTGACAGATGTGGAGGAGTTCTTTGACGCCTAGGGTTATATAGGTTATTTTTATTATTAAGCTTTAAGTATTTTAAAAGTGTGTATATAGTTATTTTAATTGTATGTACATACATTTTTTTTTTTAATTAGCCTGTACTGTCCCACTGCTGGGCAAAGGCCTCCCACCATCTTTCCACCTCCCATCTTTCCACTTATCTCTATCGCAAACTTTACGTGGCCAGTCTTCGAGGAACCGGTCCAAATCGTCTCTCCAGCGCTTCCCCAGAAGGCATATTATACTATTAATGATTACTTGAATGATAAGCATAGTTGGTCGCCATGTTGAACGCAGGACAGCTTCATGATTATTGTAATTTTTCTAAAATATTTATTGACATTGTTTTAATTTCTTGACATTCTTACATCTATTTCTTTTTTTACACATTTGACAAGATACATTCATTGTATTTATATAATATATTTTTAGACTTTATTTTTCCGGTTGCAATATAGTAAGTAAGGTTCACTAGTTAACAAGTACTGATCGAGTATTACTTTGATGTTATTAAATTGCTTAGCAGTGAGTACGTCATGCTCCCTTTGTCGGTATTGCTTGCGGTAGCGTCGGCGGTCGGGTTGCCTCCCTCCCTCAAAAATGTGCGAGGGAGGCGATGGCTGATCCTCGCGTTATGCTCGTGAACGGGTGCTGCTTGTGGTGCCAGGTCGTCTTACTGACTGTAGCGGTATTGTTGTTTTTTTTTTTATTATTATTTTCTATTTTGTCTATTATATGTATACTGTGGTCCTGATTTACTACGTTCGCGACTTGTGTTGTACATGGTGTATTTGTTGTGATTTACATATGACTACAACAGATTAGCACATGAAGGTGGGCACTCCCTTATCTCCTATTGCCATCATATAATTGGAGGCTGTGGTTTTTTTATTTTTTAGTGATTTGTTTTTATTTTATCTGCACATTATTATAATACTTGAGTAAAAGAAAGGTATCTAGGCATAAGGTTGAGTGTTAACCTGCATATGGTAAAAATTATTTTTTTTTTTTTTGTACATCAATTATTTTTTATAATTTATATTTTGTAATTATACAAATTGTGTATATAAAATAATGTTTAAAGGTTCTTCAAACCTACAGACAGACATGTGTTGCTGGGGAGTTTGTTGCGCCACTTCTTCTTCCCAGCAAAAACACATAGGAAGTGGTGAAGGGTGGGCGTTTTGGGGGCTGTCTTTTGTAAACTTGACGTTCAGAAAGTGCTGTTTTGCAGCCAAGTTTGAATAAATGATTTTGAGTTTGAGTTTTGAGTTTGAGCTATCGTGGAATGGGCATGTAACGCGGAGGAATGGGATAATGTGAGGAAGGTTTTGTGCATGAAAGGGGATGAATATTGGGATAAGAGCAGAAGGGTGATGATGACATACAGAATATTCTCTACCTCAACAAAAGTTACATAAGTGATGCCCTAAGGCATCTGTCCTGTCGCATGGGCAGGCAATGGAGAATATAAAAAAAATATTTGCAATCTAACTAGTTTATCATTAAATATACAAAAATAGAATACTAACTGTGAAAAAAATATCGAAATCAGTAGAAAAATAAACGAGATATAACAATTTTAAACAAGTATACCTGTCCCTCTCACTAAAACGCTATATTCAATGAATTTACACTCGGACTTCTCTTTCTTATTAGCAGTTTTGAAGCTTACTACTATAACTTCTTGTCGATAAATAATATTTTAAAAATTCTTTCATATTTATTTATTACAGCTAAAATTATATTAATTTAGTGAATACAAAAAATTACATGCATATTCCCTATTCTGCCGCCATAAGTAAGAATGCAGTAATCGCATAATGGCGTTTACGAGATAAACGCAAAAAACATATTCCATATCATTTGAGCAAGATGTTCGGCTTGGTTATGAGAGTTCGGCTCTTTCACCACTAGGCCACCTCGACTTCACTAAAACTCGACTTAAAACTAAATACAGCACAAGCGCGTATTACTGCATCAAGTAATGCATTCTTTCTTAGGAAATATTTAATACTACGATTTGTCTTCCCATTGAAGCAGTTTTCATGCAAGTACGGATATTAATCATTACATAAAAAACATAATATATGTACTTCGAGTGATTTTGTTTTTATAGATTTTTTTTTTCATGTATATGCAGCTCTTGGGATGCCATTCCTGCTTACAAGTGAATATCTCAAAAATGTTGATAACTGCTTTCTTAGTTACCAGGGCAGAATTATGCTAGATAAATAATAATAAAATTTATTTAACAAACAATTTTTAATAACAAAAAACAACAAACAATTTTTAATAACAAAAAATAACAAACAAATTTTAATACAATATCATGTTACTTAAATAGCTTCAGGATTTATTTAAACTTTATTCTTTAATTTCTTAAGCTTTATAAGGTCCTCGAGCCTCAATATATTCCTTGACTCCAGGCAAGTTTCTGAGTTCTTTAATAAGAGCATCTACTGCAGGATATTTATTTTCTATCCCCGTACCCAGGAACAAATCACCAGCTTCAATAACACCTAATAGTATGAATTCTCCCCAGGATAGCTGAAAAAATAAAAAGATTAATCATCTATATATCTATACATATGATAAAATCGTAGAAAACTGTACATTGAATATTTTTTTAAAAGAATAATTGGGGCGTAATCTAAAATCGATATCGAAGCCAAAAATATAGTTTTTAGAATTTTTGTCTGTTTGTATGTATGTATGTTCGGGATAATCTCAAAAGCTACTGCATAGACTTGCTTCAAATTTGGCATGAATAAAACTAAGAGGTCGGGTCAACATATAGGCTACATATTATCACACTATCACTACGGGGGGGAGGGGGCTGAATTAATCGTACGTATAAGTACATTAAAAACGATAGCGTATTTTTTTTCGAATCTGGTATTAAGAAGAACTCGCTACTAAAGTTTAGCTTGTAGGTTTTGCTAAAACTTCTGTTTGTTTGGAAATAGGAAAAATCAAAATATGAAGTTACCTTTCCACTGAAATATCCGCCGTTTTCGTTCAGTATTTTAACGATTCTTGAGAAGTAGTAATCGATGGTTTCATTGTGTATTTTGTCAAGTAACTCTTTTTTCTTAGCCGGATCCTTTTCTAGGGCAGCTGGTATTACACCTAAAATTGAAAAAAAAAAACATACTGAAATTTCCGTAGACAGCATCTAGTCCCATTGCCACATGACAGTCTTAGGGTGTTACCACACCAGTCGATCGACTGTCGATAGATGCCACGAACCGATGCTAAAATGGAATGTTCGATGTCGATCGACAGTCTCCATCATACTAATAGCATCTATCCAATCCATTGTACCATCGATTGAAGGCGTCGATTGACGGTCGATCGATAGGTCTGGTAACACCCTAAGGCATAGCAATTTTTGTGAACTGGTTCTATAATCATGACAATTTTTTTTCCATCTGACTGTATTACTGACACCACCCGCAGACCGCAAACCTTTGGTTGGTCGATAGCTCGACAGAGTCTCATTCTCATTCTCTCAATCGTAGTTTCCCGACTATTTTCAAACTAAATTGTTGACCAACTATCGCCCGATAGTTTAGTCTACAAAATTATCAGGCTGTTTTATACTTTGTTGAACACAACCAACTTTAAACACCCGATGTTCTGATTTAGACATAGCGAGAATTTATTCTAGAAGGATCTTTGATCAGCAAGAAAATTAAATTTAATTAATAAAATACTCACTTTTCCAATAATCTAAGATACTGTACACAGCTGATTCCACCTGAGCGTTCTTCCAAGGGTCACTGGGTATCAGATCAGTACCCCTGGCCACATACTTGGCGATGGCCAAGCTTTGACAAAGAACACGTCCATCTTCTTCATATACAGGTAGCTGTCCGAATGGGATGCCTGTGAACAAAATATTGTATCTATTAAATTCAGGTCATTGAAACACAGAAGAATCCTTACTAAATAAGATTACGAAGTAACGTACGTTTGTTTGTACGTTTGTAACGCTTTCACGCTAGAACTGCTGATCCGATTGAGAAGAAAAAGGTAACGGTTTATAAACAAGGAATAGACGATAACTCCGCTAAGGGATACTACCGAGACGAGATCTTGGAATAGCGATTTTTTTAAACTGCTCCATTCTGCTTCGTATTACTATTAGGTGGTACTTTATATTCTTCAAATAAAAAATCAGCAAAATTGGTGCGAAGTGTGCCTGGGCTTCGGGATTACAGTAGGCCTGGTACACTTAACCGACTTCTCAAAAAAGATGGAGCTTCTCAATTCAACATGTTTTTTTTGTCCTAAAAAGATAGTTATTCACCTTATCAGCAATCAATGTTTTATATCAATATTTAGGTATGTTGTACTGCTGATTAACGTTAGCCGCACCTTATCTTATCACGCCTCGTTATACAAATAACATTTTACAAATAAACGTACATATATTGTTCCTCAGATAACGACCAGTAGATATAAAAGAATTTTAAAATTTCGACTTAAATCATTTCATCACAGCGTCAAATGTAATTAACTAAAAACAAAATAATTAGGTAAGTAATTAATAAAACTCTCGATACTGAGTGAAATAAATGAAATTAAATACATATTTTAATTAATCTTATTTATACTCAGATCAAGATGTTACTAGTCTTAATATTTTTTTCTTATAAACATGATTATTACTACGAATATTAAACAAATAAAAAATAGAAATAATAATAACATGATGATGGCATCCAGGCCGATTGTCATCTACTGCGGCCGTTCTCTTTTATGGAGATCAGCCAGCTACTCAGTACTCAGTACATATAGTGCACAAGCATTCGCGCAGATACAGGTGCACTCTCTATTCCTTCACTCTCATAGTCCGATGGGACAGCAATCCGACACAACCGGAGAGGGATCAGGCGCAGGACCAACATTTACGTGCTCTCCGATGCACGGGTGAATCAATCACCAACTTCCAGACTTCAGGCTGCTTTATCAAAGTTTCTCAAAAACCACAAAGCGATTTCGGCCCGACCCGGGAATCGAACTCGAGACCCCGTGCACAGCAGTCGCGCCTTGCGACTACTAGACCAACGAGGCAGTCAAAATAATAATATACTAAGACATTTGTACTTACTATCTTTCTTCTTAAGCTCGGGCCATTCACTGTGCTCAATTCTATTATCTTCAAAATCTTGTTTGGTATAATGTAATATGTATCTTATTGGTTCTCCCAAACCGTTGACATTAAAATACGTTAATTTCTTTGGCATAGTGACGTTTCACCTACGTACAACTAACTTGAACGAGATCAGGTAACGAACTAAAGCTGTGCCTCTAAATTCCACGGATATACTAAATAACACACAACGCATGATGATACAGCAGTTCTAGTGTTATCATTTTGTTTGTTAGGTTTCCCCTTTGCCCCTCCACCAATTGGCCCCAATGTTGGCACCTTGTGAATTGAAGATATAAAACTGGGCGTTGAATGGCAATCGGGCTCATCTGCCTCGCGTTTTCTCAAGCTATGTTCGGGTCGGCTTCCAGTCTTGTCTCTCGTGTTTATCGTAGAGCGACTGCCTATCTGACCTCTTCAAACCAGTTAACCGGGCAAACCGATACTGGTTGCCGAAGACTGGTTGTTAATTATGTCTTCTGAATACCCGTAACGATTGCAAAATATGCACAAATGATATCCAGGAACCAATTTATGGCAGTATTTTTTTTTATGAAACGTTATAAAAATCTGAAATTTATATCCACTGAATAATTTATAGTTATAGGTAAAATATACATACATCCTTAGATTGGTACTGACTAGTCTAAACAGCCATTGTTTATCCAATCTTCCAATTTAAACAGCCAACATTGGCATCAGTGTTGGAACCAACATGTGGAATTAGAAGTGACTCATAGACGCTTCGTTTTGGTATGTGTATAATGTATATTATACTCGTATGTGCCTATAGTGTGATAGATAATGCGTGTTGGTATTCTTTTTATGAAATATTTGATGTCGTCAATAATAAAAGGAAACGGAAGGTTGTCTGGCTTTTTTAAAATCATCGCAGCATGTTCAATTCGTACAAATGACCGCTTGACTAATCTTGCCTACTGTACTTGTATAAGTAGGTAAAAGGAGAGAGAAATACAAAAAATATAAGGAAGTAATAATGTGAATTATATTATTAGGTACATCATAATTAATATTACCTAAATACCAAAACTATTATCATTTCGTAAACGACGTTATAGAAAGGATTTTTTTTTGATAACATAAGTGAATTTTCTAAGAACCACATACAAATATAATAAAGGAAATTTCTCCAAAATATTCAAACTGTCAATTTTTTTAATATACTATAGAAACACCTAGAAACAGCACCAATTCTATACCGATAACTAACACTCCCATGTTATTGATTGATCATTATTTTCGAATTCAACATGTTATACTAAAAACATTGGTCGTGTACATACATAGATACTATTAGTATATCTATATTAATGTTATGCAACCGGAGAGTTTGTTTGTACGTTTAAAAAAACTATGCCAATGCAAATTGCCTAATTATCACGAATGGCTATAAGGTCTTTTATCCGGGTGCGCGAAGTTGCTCTCACGGGACAGCGAGTCAAACCGCTGCTGGAGTCTAGTATAATATAATGATAAAAATTATGTATTAATGGATCCTTGCTATCTATTATCAGATCTAGTTTCCATAATATGTATAAGTTCTTCTGTGTATAGTTCCGTAGCTATGGTTACGTCAAACTGTGGCCTTGATAAACAGACACTGTCTGCTACATCGTGGTACACACACAACACGTGGTGGACAAATTTTCCCAATTAACTTTGAATCTTATGCTTCAGCGATAAAGTTAAAAATCGATTAAACAAATTGACAGATTAGTAGCTTAATGTTCTGGCGTTTGTATGTACAAAATGGTTTATTTAAAACTGTATGATAATTAATGTGTTTAGTCTGTACGCCGACAATTTATTTCTAACATTTTGGATTTTAAAGAGGAATAACTAGGTACATTGACAATTCTCGTTTCTTTTAAGTATTTCAAGTACCTAGCTATCAAATAATGATGGCATCCAAGCCAAATGTCGGCTACGGTGGCCGTTCTCTGTTATTGATATCAGCCAGCTGCGCAGGACATAATATAGTGCACAAGCATTCGCGCAGATACAAGTGCACTCTCTATTCCCTCACTGTCATAGTCCGGTGGGACGGCATTCCGACATGACCGGAGGACCGACATTTACGTGCTCTCCGATGCACGGGTGAATCAATCACCAACTTCCAGACTCCAGGCTGCTTTATGAAAGTTTCTCAAAACCCACAAAGCGGTTTCGGTCTAACCCGGGAATAGAGAGACACCCCGTGCACAGCAGTCACGCCTTGCGACCACTAGACCAACGAGGCAGTCAAATGATATCATATCAGATGCGGGAAGTACCCTTAGGCCGGCAGGTGGAACTGCCGGGAACATCTAGTCATTGATATATTGCTATGCTACATATACCGTAACATAATAGACCGAAGCCCGCGAGCTGAGCCAGTAGCATATAAAAGTCCGTAATAATAATTACAATCAGAACCAGACCCTTTGCTGTCCTCCCCCCAACGACACCCTGAGCCGAGGTCCTAACCCCACAGAGGGTGCCCTCAGCGCTGTCGTTTCAGGTTTTAAGTTTTATATAAGCCCCTGGCTGGAGGCCTAATATTCTTGAGGTACTCACAGGCCTCCTAGGCTGAACTGCAAGAAGTCATAAAAAAAAATATGCCGTAACATATATAACGTAAGCGATATGATATGTTTTGACAAAACGAAGAGGGAAATCGGAATTGTAAGATAGCTCGTTACATTGTTACTCAGCATGACTTGATAAAGTAGGATATTATAGTACCTACATATACATATGAACGCAAACCTTCTCAGTAAGATAAAATTACTGATACTTTTTTAGCCATGAGAGATAAACAGGGAGATGATGACATTTTATAAATTACTGTGCAATATATGTCCTAAATTGTGACATTATTCAACATGACAACAGAATCGACGAATAATTTTAAGCCAACGAATAAATCAATATACAAATGCCTGTTATCTAGAATTACAATTCAATTACTCAATCATATGTAATTCGCGTTGCCAGCCGTACCTACTCTAAATTTCAGTATTGTACTCTTTATCATTGATAACCCCGTTGGCGCAATGGTAACCACGCCGGACTGCCGAGCTGAGGGTCAGTGGAAAATCATCAAATGAACTGGGGGTCTTGGAATCGATTTTCGGTACAGCCGACATATTTTGTGTGATGAGCATGCTTGTATCAGGGTCGGTTCATATCTAACGGAATATGCGTCGCGTATTATCGGTCACGTAACGCCAGAACTGACAAATGTATAGAAAAACACTTGATCGTTCACACTCAACCGATGATACGTTAGTACGACTGATGATACGTTCGGCGTATTTTACGTCAGATATGAACCTACCCTTAATACGTATTTTTAAGTACGTACGTATACGTAGTTTATCAGTTGTGTTGGCACCCATAACACAAGCTTATCGTAGCTTACCTTGGGCTGTATGAAAGGATATTTTATCATGTACGCATACTCTTCAATCTATAACACGAACAGAATACAGAAAAATAATATATTTTATAAAATGTAATGAAAAAAAATAAAAAATACCTGTTAAAAAAATTCAAGCATCAATAATAGTATTTTTTAGAAGTTCGTATATATATATCTCTTTGTAATAAGATATATTGTTCACCTTCGAATCAAAGTATGCAACCCAAGTAATTTTCTCTTCGAAGAGAAGTCAGCAACATTGGGGGGGTAACTAAGATTTAAGGTATTGGAGGGTTAAGGTAAGGGAGGCGGGTTGTTCGCAAGAGTTACGGTGGCTTTGGCACGCAGGGACCACCGGAAGGAACATAGTTTAGTCAGTAAGCGTCTGGCACTCGCTCCAGCTGCACCCTCAGCAGGATTCATTTGATAATTTTTCACGACAAAAAACATCTTCAAGTCATAACATTATACCTAAAAACAATAATTTAATGATAATATTGCTACTATGTTTGTATCAGTTAAAAATTCAGTAAACAACTCGGTACATGACCTGCGAAGTTCATCCTTTAGTGCACTCAAAGGGCAGTTAACAGTAAACACAATTAGGTATTTATTTATCTCTGAGACTAGAGCTTCCCCGCTGCTCCGTCTACATCGTGAACGTAGCATTCGAATTTGTTTTTGTCATTATTTGAACTATGTTTCTCGCGTCTCGTGGGCCCTCTTCCGCGCAACTGGATAAACATATAACCTTCCTCGATAAACAGGCTGTCTAACATTGAGATGATTTTTAAAATCTGTGCAGTAGTATCTAAGATAAAAGCGTTCAAGGAAACAAACTATTCAGCTTTATAACAGTAGTACCTATAGATTATTTATACCTATATATTGCCCTAGATTAGTCATGATCAGGCTATGAAGTAGTAGTTTATGAAGAAAATATCTCTCAGATTATAACTTTGCTTTTATGGTCCTACTGCCGACAGCAGATATTTTTCAAGTCCAGATTTCCTCAAGATGTTTTACTTCACTGCTAGTCAGTCGTTGGTGTCCAAGGAAAAGTTGTAAAGTTCATATACAACTTAAAAATTTACATTGTTACTTGCCCGACCTGGAATCGAACCCGCACACTCGTACTTGAGGTGCAGGCAAAAGTTAAAGATGAAAAAAACAATTAATTGCTCAATCCCATACCAACCCTTATGCTGGATTAAATATATCCATCTGTATCCACATCAAATAACCCTAATTTTAATTACAGTGTATATAGGCGTAACTCTAGTAAGATTTTCTTAGTCAAAACTTAACAAACGAACAAACAGACTTTGGAATTTGTAACAACACTTAAGACTTAACACTAACTAAAAGTTCATTGAATCCTACAAAGGGTTATTTAGATAAAACTGCAAGTATAAAAACAAGGTACTTTATTTACTTGGTTTATATTAGTTTTTGTGATTCGCGGTACATAGCAGCAAGATGGCTCCAGTATACAAACTTAAGTTCTTTAATTTCATGGGTGTTGCAGAACCCATAAGGTACTTGTTCGCCTATGGTGGTATTAGCTATAAGAATATCGAAATCGAAGATGCTGATTGGCCAGATGTGCAGAAATGTGAGTTATTTTAACAAAAAAGTTTTTGTTATTAGTTCTTTTTTATTATTATTAGTCTTTTTGGAGATAGTTGTAATATTATTATTCCATGCGCAAAAATATGTAGATACCTAGGTATAATGAATTTGTCGTAGACAGCACTGCGGGTCCTGGGCACACAAAAACTTTAGCGAGAACAAACTCCCTCCAGTTGCACCTTCAGCGAGAGATGTCATTTGATTATTATCCACGGAAAAAAAATATCTTTTTCCGCTAAATTGCTAAATTAATGTGTACACTTCTTAATCTCCATAAATTGCATCCTTTAGTTCCTACTAAAAGAAGGATCTATTAATACCCCCGCGCAAGAGCCAATAGCTTAATTCCTAAAGTGTATCTCAAATGTTTCGATCATTATTTCGAAATTAGGATGCATAGAATAAAATACTTTAATTTTGTTTTCAGCTGTTCCATTTGGCAAGCTGCCGGTATTAGAAGTAGACAAGAAGGTTCTTTACCAATCTGTGGCCATCAGTCGCTACCTTGGCAAGTTAGTCGGTTTATTTCCAACTGACGAGCTGGAAGCTGCTGAGCTTGATGCAATTGCGTTGACCGTCTTTGATTATGGAACTAGTAAGTTTCGACACTTCTGCAAGGATATTTAGAAAAAGAACGTGCCTTCAGAGAACTCAAAGATTTTGATACCTCGATCAATGAAGGGCATCTTGTCCTTAAATAATCTCCCTAAGCTTTTATTATGAACGAAATATTGACATTAATTTCGGATGCTATGGACCTCATTAGGGGCATCCCATACAGTAGTAGTCCAGCTTGTAAGTATATATAAGTTTTAAATGGCTTCTCTTTTGGCAGAGGTTCACGAATGGTACCACGAGCAAGATAAAGAGAAGAAGGCATATCTGCAGAAGGAATTAGAGGAACGCTGGTGCCCAAGGTACCTAGGTGACTTTGAAGAGATCGTTCGCCAGAAAGGAACATATTTTGGAGGACAGGTTAGTAGTTAGTTGAACTAGCAATCGCCAAGCGCAACTAAGTGGAGTCTTAGGTTCGATTCCCGGGTCAGGTCGATCGCTTTGCTAGTTTTAAGTAACTTCTATAAAGAAGCCCGGTGTCTGGAAGTAGGTGGTCATACATCACCCGTGCATCTCAGAGTATATAAACGTCGTTTTTGCGTCAGATCTTTCTTCGATCGTGTCGTATTGCCTTCCCATCGGACTACGAGAATAAGGGAATAGACAGTGAGCCTGAGTCTGCGCAACCGCTCTCACCCTATATTTATGTCCTGCGCCGCTGGTTGATCTCCAGAGAGAATAATAATGTTGAATCTTTCTTTCTAGAAATTATCCTGGGCTGACCTCTACTTCGTTGGCATTATCGAATCGATTGAAGGAATGTGGGGCTCCAAGATCCTTGAGAAGCAATACCCGTTGCTGTATACAATCTACAAGCACGTGCACGAGATTCCTGCTATCGAAACCTATGTCAGCAACCGTCCTCACTATAAATATTAAATAAGCATGGAATAAATGATTTGAAACTGTACGATAATATTTAGTTTTCTTTCATCAGATCAAAATTTAATAAAGACCTAAATTACTTTAGTGAAGAATCCTTCAAATCGCATTTTTATTTATGTTATTCTCTGTTGAGTTCGAGTTATAATAAGCACTAGATAAGAAAGGGGTCAATAGAAGTCTGGAATTTGTAAATATTTGATAACTATAAGTATGTTCATTCCCTTTTTAAGCCTTGGACATGAATGGTGAAATGCATAAGATTCTTCAAAGCATATACACGGCTGTTTGACCCTACTTACAAACACCTTTGATGTTTTATACTAGAACGTGACTCTTATCTTCTAAACGTTTTCCTTCACACTCTTAACCTATTCCATCAAAATTCAAAGCCCTCATTAACGATTCGTCAACCTATCCGAGCCATAAAGTCCAACAAGATCAACTGTCTCCCATCAAATATATGGCGGAACAATTCATTCATTATTCGTAAGGTCCAGGTGTTAGGGTCAGTATATCGTCAACAATTACTTAGACAGTGTTCCAACCACTGAAACTGTGAGCAAGTAAAATGGATCCTTTTACTACCATACCACTTAAGGGTTGTGAAGGAAAAGGCCCTGATTGGGGTCGAAGTTCAAGCGGTTTCTAAGAAAGCGAGAAAGAAGTGGAATAGTTTATATTTTCATAGCTATTGAGAACTATTATGACAAAAACTGACAGGCAGTTTTGGAAATTAAGAAAAGCTGTATAATATCTACAGACATTAAAACACATGTAATAAAAATATTTCCAAAAAAACTAAAAGGTGTCAGGTAAAGGCTGTCTACCGGGAGAGTTAGTGCCCAAGAGGCTGACAGCTTTGCCAGATGAATGGCACGGCAAGCGAAATGTATTTAAAAATAATGTATTTAAAAAATGATTTAAAATATTTATACTTTTAAAGCAATACCGTTTTGCATAGCTATTAAATATGGTCTGTGAACTCGAACCCTATTAGAATCAATGTCCAGCTTTTAAAAGACGATCTATTAACTAGTATCATAACACCTATCCAGCTTAGTGATACAAAATAAACATTGCAGATTTTAGATGTTTGTCGCCAACACTGGCAACCCACACATCGGTCGCGGCGACGACACAGAAAACCCTAGTAATTTACGGCCCAGTAGTTGGTACCGCCTAAGGAAACTGTTTATTATCGCCCAGAGAGTGAGAGTTTGCACTACACCGCTCCATCACAAGTTTTATGTGCAAACAACTTGTTTATTTATTGAAATGCTTATTGCAATGCTCTTCATGGTTTTTGCTTGTTCGTTTTTTATGACTTTTCTTCAAAACCGTATCTTGGGTCAATGGAGATTAAAAATCCTTTATATGGAACAAAGGCTGTTTATAATTCACCAGAACAAAACACGTACAAAGTTGTGAAAAATGACTGGGTAGAAAATTTTGGATCGGAGCTCTCGAAGTGACTTGCAAGTGTAAAATTTTGATGGATCATACATTTTAATATTACGAGTAATCATTATACATCTAACAAAATATATGTGGTTAACGAAAATTATCGTATAATAAGCAAATTATTATTATTATGTATTCAGTGGTGTTTGAAGCTTTGTATTTCTACCTGGGTAGTTGAATAGGTCAAAAATTAAATCCTTATTTAAATATCTATTTGGTAAAGTATGTTAAAATAATATCACTTTTTAAGTATACAACTTGATGTGAAAAGTCTGTGACGTTCAAATTTTTATACAAATTGTATAGAAAGTAACCGCTTTTGATAGTTCAATAACAGTATTGAATTAGACCACTTGTCATCTATTATATTGTAGAAAAGTTGCCTAGGTCATAGATTTTTCCCAAATCTAAGAATCAATGTATATTGTATTCCTAATATATGCCCAAGCTTAACACAGAATAATGTTTCTAGTCCAAACAATTGAAGAAACATAAATATTATTCGATAGGGTCCCATAAATTCTTGGCCTGTCCTATATTCGGCTAATCGACATCTTGGCCGATAATAGGAAGGTCGTTAAAACTAATACCCTTGTTTATTAGATCCATTATCGTAAGTAATTGGATTAGAAAAATGGGACCATAAAGACTTATGAAAATGTACCGCATGTTCTTTAATTTGTTCGGGAGTTAATACGTATATAGACCACAGGAGGGCCCCCCTTTAGGGCCAGGGTCTGCTTGGGCTGCGGGTTGTTCGTAAGAGATACCGTGGCCCTGGCACACAGGGACCTCCAGAAGGAACATAGTGGGTTTTAGTCAGTAAGAGTCTGACACTCCCTACAGCTGCACCCTCAGCGGGAGGGGTCATTTGATGATTTCCCACGAAAAAAAAATAAACGTTTATAGACCCTTTTATGTATAAACCTCCGTCATTAAGAAATGGCCTGGCTATGTAGTCGCACTGGTGTAGTCTAGTCTCTTGATGTGATTGGTCCAATTGTCCAGGAAAGGCGGTACATAGCGAGACACAAACATGCCTCGTTCTGACCACCATTGGGATCTTCGATATTGGTTGGGTGTCAAGTAATCTGAAAGTAGCAACCAGTTTCACCGACACATGTTATACTGTGTGTAGCACATTGAGAGGAAGAAAATTCTTAGATTATGTATTTTTGTATGCTAGAGTGATTCTCTAAAAAGAAGGTATACACAAATTTCATGCCACGTCACGTCTTCATCTTCAAAAAAGAAATACCAAACATACTTTTTTTCCATCATAACGCCTCAATACGGACTTTATATCTCCAACAAAAATGATCAAATATGCACCCTAAGCTTCCCTATCTATTTCTCCTCTACCACCAAACCCCATCTCACATCAGTACCCAAAATAAATTTTGACACCATTGCTTGCTTACTTTTGTACATTTTGTAGAGGAGTCGTATCAAACCGTCGATGGATATAAAACAGATTGTTTCTGTCGTGTTTGTACCTCGCTATCGGAGAATAAAGTGACGTGACATGATGTTATCGATAATGTGCTTTCAACCACAAGCAACGCAGGGGTGACAGAGAAATTTTCAATGAAAGGCTTCAAGGACAATGTATTGTAGGTACAACATTGTTCTTAGTGTCTGGACGCGCGATGAAAGCGTTTACTTGATGGCTCACGTAATTGGCTCGCTTTGAAAACACCATGTTTTCATCATGCAGATTTGCTTATAACCTTAGAATTAGGAAAAAACTGACAAATGACGATAAGAGCATAAAATAATTTTACTCATTTTCAAATAATTTTATTTTTCAATCCCGAAAAAATCAACTCTGATGCTATCAATGAATGACTGGGCAAATGACTGGCAATGAATAAAATTTCCTCACAAATAAAAAAAGATTCAGTAACTACATAGAAACCAACAAAAACTACAAAACAGATAAAACTTTATGTCCAAAAATGTCCAAGATGTACGCGTATTACGGCATTATCCGGCTTTCCGGGTGTCGCATTTAACCCGTAAACTCTGCTTAAAACTTGGTACAGTTACTCGGGGAATATGGGAGCAGCGTTTGGACCAAGCCCTTTTAGGGCATAAACTGCGTTAAGCGTGCCTCTCGCGTGTCCATACAAAAACGACCCGCGCGTGCCCATGCGCGTGCACACGCTCGTGAGCCCGTCGCGTGATACTTCCGTGCAATGGGGCACGCATGCACGCGACGTGATCACGCATCACGTTGGACGGGTCCACGCGCGAAGCCCGCTAGCGGGTGCACGCGCGTGCTTGTTCAGTTGACAGCGCTATCTCGAACCGACCGCACGCGCGTGCCCGGCCCATAACAAAAAATGACAAATTTTGATACAGAAAGGGTAATTGTTGAAGTTCAGTGTCGTCCTGCCATATGGGACCAATCAAGCGAAATATTTAAAGACCATTCATTATTATTACTTATTACTTATTCGACTGTACACCTCCAACGTCAAAATTGTACTGAGAAAACTGCGTACGCGGATGCACGCGCCGATGCCCGCGCATAAGCACGCGAACGTGCTCACGTGCGTGCACCAGAAGCGTGGCCCGCGACGTGCTCACGTGCGTCCACACGCTTAACGCAGTTTATGCCCTTATGTCACACGTTTAGCTGCATTTTAAGCTCACAGAGTTTGTGGGCGATGCGTAACTACAACTCGTAAAATAAAGAATATTTTTTCTTGCATGCTGTAACAGCTGAGCAATGTATGAATATGGTGATGGGACTTTATATTGTGATTGAAGTGGTACGTGATGTTTTTCTGAGTTCTGTGAGATGGTAAAAAGGGGTAAAAAAGCAAGTATCGTCCTCATTTCGCTTTAAAAACTGTTTGATGGATAAAAGTGTTGTTTTGAACCAGCTGGCAAAATCAATATTATTTATTAAGTAGGTACGAAGGAATTTAGTATCATCATCTCAGCGTTTTTGTCATCCCACTGCTGGGCACAGGCCTCCTCGGAGGAGGATTGAGCGTTAATCACCACACTTGCTCAATGCGGGTTGGTGATTTCAGACTTTATAGTCCGGGTTTCTTCGAGATGTTTTCCTTCACCATTAGTCATTGGTGTCAAAGATAAACTTAGAAAGTAGGTACGTATAACTTAGAAAAGTTACATTGGTACTTGCCTGACCTGGAATCGAACCCGCACCCTCATACTCGAAAGGCTGGTGCTTTAACCACTAGGCTATCACGACTTTTCGAAGGAATTTAGTAGATTACTTTAAATTGCCTTTTTTAACCGAAATCCCTTACTAACACTTAGGTAGCTATGTACATATATTCTGTATGTCTTTGGTTTTGAATAAAGTCAATATTTTAAGGCAACTTCTTTCCATCAGTTGAAAAGACTAGACAAGTTAAGGTAACTCTACACTAACAAATCACATTTACGACAGCAAACAAGGAATGTCCATTACCCAAACTAATGGCCGTTAGAGCACCAACATTGTGAAATAAAAAATCTCTGCATTTATACACCTTATTTAAGGCGTAAATAGATGTTGTTATACTTTAAAAAAATATATGGTACAAGTATAGGAGTATGTGATTTTAAGGAATGAGCATCATGTTGTGAGGATGATTTTTAGCATGAACGTGGATGGATATATAGAAAGGGGACGACCAAAGAAAACAATGGATGGATTGTGTGAAAGTCGATATGTATAGAAAGAATGTGAAGTAACTTTGTCTGTCTGTCACGCTTTCATGCCAAAACTACTGAACCGATTAAAATAAAATTTGGTAGACACACAGTATAGAGTCTGAGAGAGGATATAAACTTCTTCTTACCCGGATGCAGGAAGTAGTTCCCTGTTGCGGCGGGTGGAACATTCGGGAACAGTATTTCATCCAACACCACTTAATTCGTAAATTATTAGGGGGTAAACTGAATCACTCAACCTATAATAAAATATCGATTACAAAAACACTATGCCATATACAAATTGTCATGACCGTTACATGAGGGTCACATGAGCCACGTAACTCATATTTAATCAAGATTTATAACATTAAACACGGGTGTTATTGTTACCCCGAAATATACGGTCGGGTCGACCCCGTGGTTACAGTGACCCCGGCAGATGTTCACCGGGTTACTTGTCGCTTGCCAAATTGTAAGGTTAATTATTTTAATTTAAAATGTTTATTAACAATTTTCTCTTTTTTGGGTTTAGTATATTTTGCTGCTGAGATTTTCACGCTGGTATTTCGTATTCAATTTTTACGTGTTCTTGTTCATACAAATTATTGCTTGAAAGCAACATGCTGTATAGCTAAAACGGACTGTCATACTATCACATTTTTTATTTATATTTATTTATAAACAATATCTAATCTTGATAAGAACACTTGACCTAAAATTTTCCCGAACGCAGGTACTTGTAATAACTTATCAGCATCAAAGACAACGTAGATAAACCTTTTTTAAAAGCAACTCATGTTAAATTTTATACCTCCTACGTACATATCTGCGAATCTTCTTGACCTTCAGAGCACCGTTTTTCTTCGTCTAAGTCCTTTCCAAGATAAGCTAAAAAGTATTATCAAGACGTTCAAGTAAGATTTGAACAAATACTAACGCATATAGCATTACAAGCTCTCTTTTTGAAAACAAAGGGGACCTGAACACGCCTAAAAAGATTTCCATCCGCTGTGGATTTATAGCAAATTGCTCGCACCCACCTTCAGGCGCTGTGTTATTTCAAATGAGGGGGATTTCTTTCGTATAATTTTAAGAGCGTATTTATGGTGTTTCGATCGAAGTGCCTTATGTTTTCAAGATTATGTGGTTCATGGTATAATAATAAGGTTATTCGTTCTTAATTGTACTTTCCTGGAGTTAGCTAATATTTTTAGGTATTTATAACATAAACTTTTTCAACGTAGGTATTTTGGGGAATAATAAGTCTTTTTTATGAAGCCGTCTCAATATGCCTTTCCCTATTTTTTAATAACTTTAAGTTGACTTTATGCCAAACGAAATGAACGCATTATAATATAGGTACACTTGCGACTTTGTTACGAAAAACCGATGAAAGAAATGATAATACCTAATAAAAAAAGATTACGAGATCCTCCCGGAAAAAATCCTTAAATTCACGCAATAAAATCTAGGGGGTAGTTATTCCATAAATCATCGTCCTGCGTAACAATAAATGAAAAAGTAGAATCGGTATGTTTGGACTATTTTAAACCATAAGCGGCTAGCGATATATGCATTTGGTACGCCTATTGAATTTTGATTAGCAATGTGTTTAATTGATACATTGCATAGGCATGATGAAGGTACCTACCATTACAAACATTACTACATCGCAATGAATTACGACAGTTTTAGTGGTAAATATTTATAGGTTGCAATTAGAGCAACAATTAGGCCCGACGTTATAATTTCTTCTTATAACTAAGTGAACGAATTATACTAAATATAATTAATTTCAAGTACTTACCTACATTTAAACATGTTGTATGAGACTCATCGACCCCCACAGTAAAACCATTTCTTGAACGGTTTTGTGAGTCTTAGCTTATAAGATACATAACCTTGTGGAATAAAGATTAATAAAAAAAATAAGCATATAAAAGTTTAAGACTCTTAATGCCCTAAAATCTATATTCTGTTGTCTCTAGGGATTCGGATATCATATTGCATTAGTTCTAGGGAATACTTTAACAAGAACACCGCTAGACCACGAGCAGTTTATGCTGTGCACCTGTTTCCGCACCTCGCGGTTTGGCAGCGCTTAACACGTGGTGTACTGCGAAAGCAATAGGTACCTAGTTTATCGTCTATAAAATAAAGTTCGATATTCAAAAACGAATCTAAGGTACATACAAATTGAGCCCGCTTATCACCGCTAGCCTAGCGCTGTCAGCGTCGGTTTTCTACATTTTTTGCACAATCTAATAGCTCAAAGTCTATAAGTTCATAACTCACGTCCTACCCAACTCAAACGAGGTCAATGGGCTATGGAGGTGCTATGGGATAGGTAATTTGACATAAATCCATGGAGAGCTATCGACACGCCTTCCTCCTTCAAATGTATTGCCACTATTGGAAGGTATCTATAATATTATAAAACTGGAGAGTTTGTTTTATTTTGTTTAATCTCAGGAAATATAAAAACCGATTTGAAAATTAAACGAAATGATGTGATATTAATTGTTTAGGATCTCTTTTCCCGTTAAATTCGTTGATCTAGTAAGGGACATGTGTACACGTAAATACTTGTGCACTATAATATAATATCCTGCGCAGCTGACTGCCCTCCTTAGAGAGAGCAGCCGCCCTGACCGAGGCTGTCATTTTTATCATAATTATTCATCAAAAAATTGCCCAATATCATACATATATATACGTTCATACTGAAACGGTATCGATAGAACGTCCGCTTATAACACTAAAATGCATTCCAACAATAACTCCCAAACTTCACTCTAGTGTAAAACTACATAAAATCGTGGAGAAACATCAGGTGCCAAGCCTCATTATACACCACTAACCTACGGTCCCCACAGCTAAAAGTTCACAGGCTAAAGTTATGCAAAATATGACCCATCCAACGAAATTAACTGGCCAAACTTTAAGCTTAGTAGATAATGTTTTAATGCGACGGTTTCAATATGGTGGAGTACAGTTTGAAAATGTACATGTTTTACTTTTGTTGTGTGTTATGGTGTTAAGATATTACGTCATGTATGCTGAAGAGAGTCGTGGTGGCCTAGTGGTTAAAGAGCTAACCTCTCAAGTATGATTGCGTGGGTTCGATACCAGGCAAGAACCAATGCAATTTTTCTAAGTTTGTTTTTACTTTCTAAGTATATCTTGGACACCAATGACTGTGTTTCGGATGGCACGTTAAACTGTAGGTCCCGGCTGTCATTGACAGTCTAACCATGGGGTTTTGGGTTGCTCGGGTAACTGGGTTGAGGAGGTCAGATAGGCAGTCGCTCCTAGTAAAACTCTGGTACTCAGCAAATCCGGTTAGACTGGACCCCAACATAGTTGGGAAAAGGCTCGGGAGATGATAATGCTGAAGAGAGTTGTTGTGTATCTTACAACTCTAAGCTATAAATAACATCTAAACTAGAACTGGTAGTGATAAGGTGGGAATTTGAAAACACACATATTTTATGCAGTTTCTTATACCCTAAGACACTGCTAAAAGGAGCAGGTTTGGTTGCTTCCTTTTCTCCGTATGCATGTGCATGAGGGCAGGAGGGTGGTACCTTTCCTACCTGTGTATATGTGGTGGTGTTACGTTGCATCCTGCATCCAATCCTGGATTTTTGTCTTGCGGAATTAAAACTAAATATAAAAAAATATAAATATCTTCTTAACATTTTGGCTTACTCTAAAGTCCAAGAAAAACTCTCACAGAAACTGTGAACTTCTTGCAAGCCAAAGTCTATAATTGCCATAAATCACCTCCATTAGATCAAGAAGTTCGAAAACCTACAATTACAAGTCAAATGTTTACAATTCGCGTGTGTTAAGCCAGTATATTCCAACTACATAGTAACACATCCTGTATGCGTGTCCTGTCGGTTGTCACACCAATGCTACTTACAAACGTTTGCTTAGAATAGATGCTTGCATGCTTGTCGTACATAGTTGATGCCGCGTGCGATAGTAACTGCATTGTATGCGTCGGGAAACTAAGTTGTAAGTTAAGTGACTGCTTCGTTGGTTTAGTAGTTGCGTGGCATGATTCCTGAGCGAGGGGTCTCAGGTTCGATTCCCAGGCAAAAATTGCTTTGTGGGTTTTAAGAAACTTTCACAAGAATAGCCCGGAGAGTGAGAAAATAAACAGTTCTTCCAGAATTACATTCTTCTAAAAAAATAAAAGTTGATTTATTTCTTGTCGCGGTGGCCTAGTGGTTAAAGCACTAGTTTCTCAAGTAGGAGTATGCGGGTTCCATTCCAGACCAAGCAAATACCAATGTAATTTTTCTAAGCTATATGTACTTTCTCAGTATATCTTCGACACCAATGACTAATTAAAAAGTGAAGGAAAACATCTTGAGGAAATCTGGACTATAAAGTCTGAAATCATTAATCCGCGTTTAATATGCTATTGATAAAAACCCAGCTGTTGTAATAAGCTAAATAAGCTTAGCGGGTTAGCGAAATAACCGATCAAATAGCAGTTAGGTACGTGAGCATTTGAAATCCGTATAACAACAATATCTCATATGAGTAAAGGTGTCTACGTCCCAGAAGGTGCCTGTGGTTGAGGTAAACCCGACGCGAGATTTCCTAAACTTATTGTTTTAGATTTGCTGTCTCCGTCAACCGTACGTACCTCACAATAGGGTCTATAATTCTCCGTGTTAAACGCAAAATAACTTTGTGAAATTGCAATTGAAATTCTGCTATTACCATGTTCAGTATTCCCGTATAAATAAAGGTGAAATTCGCATAAAGGTTGAGATAAGTGATTTGCAAAATAATGACTATTACAACTTTCGTCTGACTTTGGACAGCCGTAACAATTTCGTATTGTGGGGATATTTGTTAGAAGGCATTTTATGCGTTGCCTATGCTTCATAAAAAATAATAAATAATGATACTTGTAAACGGCACTACATGGTACATACGTACTAGTACGTATCATCATCTGATTAGCTATTTTCCAAACAATGTTGGGGATAGCTTCCAGTCTGAGTGCAGCTGAGTACCAGTGTTATGAAGTGACTGCCGTTTTTGACAAATTCAACCTAGGATCACCCGTTACCCCTCGGTAAGACTGATTGTCAAACTTACTCGTAACAACTGCCAAAGATGTACAAATAGCAGCCGGGGCCCACCAATTTAACATGCCTTCCGTAACACGCAGAATCTCGTCATAAAAAGATCACCAATCCACAGACCGACCGCGTCAAGCGTTGCTTAACCTTATGAACGATCAACCCGTATGGCTATTACTTCGCTACGAGTTCCTCTACATCATTATGTATATACAGGTATATCCTGACATATTGATAAATAACAGTAATAATTAACACCTACGTGACTTTTTTATATATTCTACGGTTCATAAACGTTATCTGTTAATTTTATGGCTAAGTTTCCAACACGCACCATCTTTTCTAACGAGCTAACCATGACACGCTTTCAAATTTTCCAATGAGACACCGTTTTGAAGAAAAAGTGGCGTTTTGAAGGCCATTATAAGTGTCCCATGGCGGTAGATTACATGTGGACATGCATTCTTTATCAGTCTTTTGATCGTCCCACTACTGGGCGCATACCTTCTCACAGAAAAGGATTGAGCGTTAATCTCTAAGCTTACTTACCGCAAGTTGGTGATTTCAGACTTTATCATCCAGCTATTTAACCAGTCAGTGATGTCCAAGGTGTATAGGTGTTTAATCTTGCACCCTCATCTGAAGCCGATTTCGTATTTCTGCTGCTTTAAATTTAAGGCCATGTAGATGATTCACAGTTAACAATGTTTGAATTGATAGACATCGGTAGTTTGAGGTTTATCTGCAAAATTTGCGTCAACCCTTGATTCCGCGCCCTCTGCCTGATCACCGTTGGTACCATCCTAGTTTTGGCACTGTCTATATCATGCCATGGACCACATGCATGCATCACAGCCATGGACACAGTCCAGATTGTTGCAACGTGAGTTACCAAGAATTTTCAATTGCTGATCAGTTCACGTGGACAGATGTAACATACATTTATCAATACATTCATTTGACACTTAATAAAATATCTATCGTGCCAATAAAATGAATTGCCGTTTAAGAAACAACGCATATGCGTGCAAAGAACAAGTTATTAATATGGCATTACGTTTTTTATATGTTAAAATCGCTAATCAGCAGGCTTAGCATGGCGATTTTATATCTATTCTGTCAAGAAAAGACAAAGCTTTTTCTGTCAATGTCAACATGTCTTCTGCCCGAGCATGGCGCGACCTGTCAACTCGCATATAATCACAGGTAGCCTTATGTAAATCGAAGAAAAGAAAAATTACTTCAAAAAATGTCAAAAGAAATCCTACGTCAACTTGTCACTTTTCTGTCATTATATCCAATCTCCGGTAAACAAGACTTCTTTCTACGGTTGCCATATGGTAATTGATATTGCTTGTTTGTAGTTTTAATTACTTTTTCTTTTAACTGTGATTTTTTGAAACTCATGACTTGCAATGCAGTAGCTATTCACTTAGCTTACACACCATTTAAGACATCTGTTAAATTATTAAAGCGTTGTTCATCATCTCTTATAAAAATTAACTTGGGCACAGCAAGTTAGACTGGGTCCATAATTATTGTTCCTTTATTAGTTTGTGTACATTATGGGATGCAATAAAGTCTATTGAGTATTGAGTAAATACTTTTTTTATTAAGTTCTAATCAGGTGTTAAACAAATCATTATTTTGAGGTTCCATGAATATCGTTTTGTTTTTGATATTTGTAGAGGTACATATAAGGATATAAATTTTTGCTTGCGAGTATACTAAGGCGTCTCCCTTCCACCAGACACGAAAGATGCAGCTGGTACAGAGGAACTTTATACTAATATATCTAATATACGTTGAATATTTTCTCGGATAGTTTTGTTACACTGTAAATCTTACAAAAATCTCCTAGGTTTTGAAGTTATAATAAAATGCATCGTAAATACAAAACCCTACAATGTCATTTCTTAACAAAGTTGTGATATTCCGGTTTTGTGGTAGCACATAAAAAGTTAACATCATAGTTCAGTTTACCTTTAATATATGACTGTATACACATACATATACATAGATAGCTACCTATATAAAAAAACAGGAGTTAAATAATCCTTTTAACATAATATGCTTTGTGTTTTCCTATTTTCGTAGAATGCAAAGTTTTAAAGTGAGGTGAGTCTTATCCAAACCAAAATCAGAAACAATTTGACAATGTAATCGTAAAACACCAAGAGATGAATAGAACAACTTTTGCTATTATGGCAAGCAAATATACACCATTATTTACTTCCAAATAATTTACATAAAATTCCCACTATCTTAACCCTCAACCGTCTAGAATTTCTATGAGTACAAAAGATAAGAATAAAACAATTCTGCGCAGATTATTCCTACGGTTGGGGTTAAAATCCTTTGGTCGGACAATTATGCGAAATTAGAGAGAATTAATTCTAGCGTATCGCTCGTGTGTACTTTACGTGGTCCTATTTGCATTTCAAGTGTTAATCCCGACGCGTGATAGCAAACAATGGCGGTGATTAGCACGGCCAAGTTTTTGGGAAATATGCGTAGGTTTTTATTATCTTCTGTTTCGTTGTGGAGTTTTAGAGCCATGTCATACTGCAGATAAAATTGTCACCAGATAAATTGATCTCGTATTCAGTGTCAGATGTATGGTAGTGCCAACATTATAACTATCAAAATCAGGTATCAGGCTGGTGTTAGACCGAAAACTTTGATTGCATCTACGATTACCTTTAAACAAACTGTCGTGTGATTAGGTAACCATATCGAGCCAACAACTGTCCATAAATGTAGAAGCGTGTATGATAAGTTCGTATTTTTACATTTGTCAAATATGATTTTTGTAATAATTTTATTTGATACATTGTTATGGTTGTTTCATTTTCTATTGTTTTAAAAAATCTAGGAAAAGTCGTTAAGAAAATAAAGTTAAAATTGTTGTTTTGTTAATAATGTTTACCTAAAAGAAAACGGTGGTCATAAGTTTTTTATTACGATCTTAAACTAGTTACTCTTCATTTCCATTTTATTAATTCACATTTTACTTCGTTTACTTCATCGTCTAAAAATACCTTTCCATGCCGTGCCGATAACTGGCCACAGTCCTCACTCTATTCCCCAATTACCCGTCAAAATCTGTACTGAAAAATACGACGACAAATTGATACTTCCAACATCACTTTATTTCACAGTCACCATCACCTTCGCTCAGCAAATCCGTTAAAACAACACGATCAAGAGCTAAACCAGACGTCTATTTAAATACATCATAAATAATGCATGGCCGTCACAATTTTTTATTCCACTTTATCATAATATGGACCCTAAAAATACAGCGGGGTTGTCTCATTTGACATTCCGACAGACAATGTAGAAATAAACTAAGAGCGCTTTAGTTGCAGCGTGAATCCGTCTAGGGAAATATATTTGTTGGAATTAAACGCTGGTAACATTCCGTGTAATGGACAAGAAGATTTGAATAGGAATTTGGACCGCAACACTAGGAGTTCACGCGGATTATGTTATGCACAGGATAGGCACCTATATAAGGTCTAACAATACTAGTGCACCATATTTTTACAGGTCATCTAGAACATGCTAAGGATCATGTTTACCACAACATATTCTATTAAATTTATAATCGTAGTTGCTAAATTGTACGCGTACCGCCGATCTTCAGAAGGCGCTCGATCGTGGACCCCTAGGTCATTTAACTTTTTTTCGGGTAAACATGATCCTTAGCATGTACTAGATGATGTGTAAAAATATGGTACACTAGTATTGTTATACCCTATATGCTTTACTGTTCACATGAGACAATGCAATATATAATTTTCCCATCAGTATAACATGGCATTCTTGACTTGCATAATAAAGAAAAATAGATTTTCTGTTCCTAATAATAAAGCTGAAGGTCTTGAAAAGTCTTGAAGGTATTTACGTGGGTGGTAGGTGGGTCAAATGCAGGTAGGTATAATAAACCAACCCGCATTGAGCAAACGTGGTGATTAACGCTCAATCAAGTCGATTCGATCGATTGGGAGAGGAGGCCTGTGCCCAGCAGTGGGACCATAAAAAGGCTGTGCTGATGATAATATGCCATATTTTCTGTAGTTTCCCTTTCCTTAGTCCACTACATACCATCACAAATAGCCCAAGTAGTTTTCTTCCATAGTTAGCAATAGTTTAGCGCAGACCAGGGATTAATGCTCAGGCACATTTGTGTAATATATACAGGGATAACATCGGTTTTGCGTCACCATTACTTTCATTAAAGTTGTGTCAAATAGGCTTTAACCCCACGTTTGCCTTCCAAATGTCCAGGACTCTATAGTCCTATGTGCATGACAGAAACATACATAATAATGCTTTAAATATAATATATATAATATAATATAATATCCCTCACACATTCACACAACGTCATCTAGTCCCAAACTAAGCAGAGCTTGTACTATGGGTACTTGACAACTGATAAACATACTTATATACCTTTCTTTGGTAAATACATACATATTATACATAGAAACACCCAGACTAAGTCAAACACCCATGTTCGTGCACACAAATGTTTGACTTATGCGGGAATCGAACCCGCGACCTATAGCGTAGCAGGCAGGTTCTCTAACTGCCACGCCATCTGGTCGTCAATATATTCACTTTGTCTGAATCTTATCGTGTGTTTGTTTGTGCATGGAGTTAGCTAAAGTATCCTCCACTAGATGATGTCCTTTATACAGTGTAAAGGAAATATGTAATCTCCGTATTTTGCTCTAGTTTCTAAAACAACATCTAGTCCCAACGGTAGTGAAAGATAATAATATCTTAATAAAGGTATGTTTAAACGTACTAGAATTCGATGTGTTTAATTAAGATCTATGCTTTAAGTTTTAAATTATAGGAGGACTCTAAAAACTACTTATCGGTATCATAAGAATAAGGTTATGAAGATATGAGGAGGGGCCAAAGAGGAATGGTATCAATAGTTTTTTTTTTTTTTTATCTGTACTGATATCATAGCTAAAAAGTTTTTTGATTGTAAGTGCTAATCTCAAGAACTATTGGTATGGTTTTAAATATTATTTCAGTAATAGACAGCCCATTTATCAAGGAAGGCCCCTTAAACCGGTAAAACCGTTGGCTGAAGCGAGTATCTTAATAAATTTAGTAGTAGAATAAAAACTAGCAGCATTTGGCAGCAATCAATAATGTTAATGACGCTTAGTTAATCATTTTAGCCAATAAATTGGTGGGCTACAATCTAACATCATAATTTATGCTTCATGCTCTCTCCTTACGGATTGAGTAGAACCAATTAATTTATAAGGCTTTGTGTCGAATTTCATACACGCTTTACCAAACAGAAGTTGTATAATAATAATTGTAAGTGGCGAATCCATACTTGTTTAAAAAGAAATAATTTCCAAAGATTATGACGGTCATTGACCTCTTTTTAGCATCTGCATTTTGGCTTCTAATATTTTTAATGGCATTTTGGGTGAAAATTCTAAATTATACTAGGTGAAACGGAAAGGGGGTATATATCGTACTCGTAAAACTGTTCAACCTTAAACAGAAAAAAATACCAAATTGGAAAAAAAAAACATTTTAAATGTTTAATAGAAAATATTGTACGAAGATTCGCAATTCTTTTCTTTCTTTATCGAATTGCTTATTTTCTATTGAAAATTGTTCAGTTTTTCGAGTACATTGACATCCCTTTGAAAGAAAGGGGGTATCCCTTTCCGTTTCACCCTGTATAGTAACTTGTACTATGTAACTTAATATAATAAATAATATAATAAACGCCTTAAATATGCATGTTTTGAAATAATTTTTCCGTTTATTTACGTAATTAGATACACTTTATTACCGGAATTTAAAATTTATGCTCTGCTGTTTATTTGAAAATAAAAATTACTACAATAATATCGCATACAATCTTTATGGTCAACAAATAATGCAGGTTATAAATAAAATTTTAATTAAAATTAGGTAGAACTGAGGTTCTGTTTATGAAATTTATTGAAATACATTTATAAAGTGTCGCATGCAAACACTAATAACTTTTATTAATTAACACCCAGTAAAAAGTTTTTAATTAAAATATGATTAAACTAAAAGTTATCAGCCAGTCAGTTTTGAATCTAAATTAAAAATCTAAAGTCTAATTAACTTAATGAGGTTGTACGTCAATTTATTAAGGGCTGTAGTTCGCGAGATTAAAGTCGTAAAACTGAAGTTATGACCGTAATGACATTTACCTTGATATTAATAATGGCGTCACACACGAGGTTGTCGCCATGTGGAATGTCGACAAGGCTATCATCGTGCCGATTGTCGTTACGGCCAATGGTCTTATAGCCAAGAGCCTCGAACAACATCTGAAGAGGCTCTCGTTAGGCGGCTGGATCAAGGGATTGATACAGAAGGCAGTACTCCTTGAAACGGCACGAATTGTGAGGAGGTTTCTGTCTCTGGGACCTTAACCACCGATAGCTTCAGCCCTGTTAACACAACTGTTTTTATATTTTTGTACGACATCATATTATAGTGCACAAGCATTTGCATAGATACACTGTTTTTATATGTTTACACGTCATCATATTATATTGCATAGATACAGGTACAAACTTTACTCCCTCACTCTCTTAGCTTGATGGGTTGGCAATAAGACACGACTTGAGAGATCAGGCGCAGAAACGACATTTACATGCTCTCCGATCCATGTCGCACGACTTATGCGTGTCGTATGCGTTTAGACATAATCAGCTTTTAGAAAAGATTCATCATGTACAAACAGGGCAAAAGCAAAAAAAATAATTGCGACTAAACTATTGCTCCTCTTTAATTGATTTTTGGTACAGAGTTTGAAAATTGTACCTAGTATAGACGGTTAAAAGGAAAGCCCCTCTGTCGTATCAACTTTGTATTATGCTTATATACGAGTACATAAATAAAATGGTGTGATATTTTACATAGTCCGTATTTTTTACCTAAAAATACCTCAACCTAAGTTATTCATAGTCCAACCACAGTAAACAAAGCATTATTATGTAATATTTTTTTTTGGGTTGCGCTACCAGGGCATGAAATTCGCTGCGGATTTTGGCCAGCAATTTGAGGAAAATACCCCTGGGCTTGTATTTTAATTTTGTACTTATTTGCAGCGGTGCCATAGGAATTTGGTTAGAGCAAGTAAACAGTGGAAAAAAAATCTATATTAGACACTAATTTCTGAAAATTGCAATCGTGACTACCCCTTTGGCGCAATGGTAACCACACTAGACTGTCGCGCTGAGAGTCCCGGGTTCGATTCCCGGTACAGTCGACATTTGTGTGATGAGCATACTTGTTGTCTATGGTCTGGGTGTTATAAATATATGTATGTGTGTAAGGTATTTGTAGTTTCAGTGGTGTTGGTACCCATAACACAAGCTAATCAATAGCTCGGGGCTAACCGACCGTGTGTGAAAAAGGTGTCCCGAAATTATACTATTTTAAGATGAGTTTTAAAATGAATTGATAATAACTGATCTGATCATTCACGATTTTCATTTTATTGCAATTACACTGCAAGCCATATTGTACATTCATTGTATATAATATTTACATGAAATCGTAGTATTTCCTCTCGATATCTGATTTTCATTAAAACCGATATAAAAATCTGCAATTTTTACACAAATTGCCCGCGGCCTCCTGTCGTAATCCTGGCGGACAGCGAAACACACCATTTTATGCAAGTATTTAAAATTACCAGACCGACTTTATCAGGCAAAGGGAATTAACTCCATTCTGCCAGTTCAAAAAAAAAAGAAATACTTTTTGTTTTATTCTTTCAGTACGGTTGCCAGTGGGCAGTGAAATTTTAATTAGGAAAGTTATTTCGCTTATTCTCCTTTTTCTTGGTCCTTTGCTCTCGATTTTCGTCGTACTTATTTCGACCTTAACCCACAAAGTTATAGTTGATTTTTGCTTGCAGAAAAAAAATTCACCCCACTATAAAATTTTATCTGTTGTATTTTTAAAGGCAAACGTCAGTACGGCACGGTTTATTTCGCAATGTCAATGCTTTGAAGTTCGTAAGAAAGTTCTAAAGGGCACTTTTTGGATACTGGGTGTACTTGAAGAAGGGACAGTCAAAACAAAGTCTGGAGACTTATTGCATCACTAAATATGATTAGAATCTTGTTCTATTTCTGTCAATCTCAAATGTCTGAATGAGTTATTTTCACGTATTCATGTATTTATGCGGCTCTTAATAAGTCAAGTGTTTCGTATATATGTATTTTTGTATATGAAACATTAATGAATTGAAATCATCATCATCCTCCTGCCCTTATCCCAAGTTTTATTTGGGGTCGGCGCAGCATGTTTTTGTCTTCCACGCTCTTCTATCTGCCGTCATCTCACAAGTTACATTCTTTCTAGCCATATCAACTTTCACGCAATCCATCCATCGTTTCTTTGGTCGTCCCTTTCCTCTATATCCATCCACATTCATGTTCAAGACCTTCCTCACAACATGATCCTCATTCCTCCGCATTACATGAATTGAAATGAGTATTCGAAATGAATAAGGTATGTACAGCACATCAAGCTACCCGAAATTGTAAATTTTTTCCAATCAACTTTGTACCATAATATTCTTGAGCGATTATATTGAAATTCCGTTAAGGAAATTTGACAGATTGTAGTAGCTTGATGTTCCGGATTCTGTACCTTATTCTAGGAAAACGCGTGAATACTTCAAGTTCCGTAAATTAAGGGAAAGAAGACTTTTAGAGTGAAAGGACAGCGATCCTCTTAGTTCTCTTGATAATTAATTCCAAGAAAACATAAAACCTAATTAGTACGTGGGTGTTTTGAAGCTTCTATTTATACACATATTGCGTTTATTTTCAATAAAAGAAAAGCAATTTTTCACTGTTTTTTTAAACGCATAAAATAGGTTTCATATGAAAAATACATATCCCTCAGTTTATCATTTTGATCGCTACAGTCACGTATACATACATACATAGATGACAAGCCAGTAAGTGCTCAGCACGCTACGGTCTACGTGAAAGACTTTTAAAGATCAAATATAATAGGCAGCTTTAATCGATATATTACCGCACTCACTATATTTTAGGTATTTATGGACGAATTCTTGGCTTGGCGCTGAGGACACGTCTTTTTTTTTCAAAAAGTTAAATTCCGATTAATGACATAAACGAAAAAAAATATTGGCATGTTTATCTTGCTACCACTACTTATTAATCTAGATAACACTATTGACCTACAAATTACATCTAAAAACAAGACCGAAGACATACAAATAGTTGAACATTCTTTCCTATGGTTTCTAAGTGCACACTGCTGAAGAGATTCCTCCATAATTGCATTATTGTTGCACGTGTCATGCATGCAGCAACCTTAGAAGTTTTGCTGCTTGCATTTTTGTAAAATTATTAAGTAGTCTTCAATGGTGAATATTTTGAGCTTTCCTTGAAGAAGAGCTAAAAACATTGATTATTATTTCCAATATTTGATATTTTTTACTGAGAAATCATCAAATGACCCCTACCACTGAGGAAGCCGCTGCAGGGAGTGATAGACTCTTACTGACTGAAATTATGTCTAACACAAGCCAAAGCCACGGTAACTCTTGCTAACAACCCGCGGCCCCAGCAGACCTCAGCCCTATAAACTCCCCTGAAAATTCCGAATCAAATGACCTCTGTCACTAGGTGTAGCTAGAGGGAGTGTTAGACTTTTACTGATTAAATCCCACTTTTGCTAAAAGCCCCGCAGCCCCGGCTGATTTAATTATGATGGCTGATATAAGATGTGCCTTGGCAATTTAATTTAGGTATGATCTTTTTTCTTCTTAGCCTATACCGTCCCACTGCTGGGCAAAGGCCTCCCCTAAGTCTTCCATATATCTCTGTCTTAAGCGTGCTGCGGCCAATCAGCGAGGAAAGTGTCAACATCGTCACGTTAGCGCTACCGTGGTCTACTTCTAGGCCATCTTCCATCCTCAGGAATCCGCTGGGTGGTGATCTTGGCCCATCCGACAGATATGACCAATTTATGAGCCTGTTCCATTAAATATAATCCCTGAAAATTGTAAATTAAGTATTCACATTATCATCATACATACTGGTCCGAATCTAACAGCATTATCTATATTAAATCGCGATCCAGCATCCATATATCAAGTGTTAACAAATTACCCAATTAATGTTGCGTAAAGTGTAATTAATGCACGCTGCACGTTAATGTTATCAACAAATAACGAGGATATAATTATTTATTAGCTTTATATCATAGTGGTGGATAATTACATGTATTTTCTTTACAAATAACCCGATTATTATGCACACCAGACTTATCCAGGGTACCGTATCTACAGAGAGAGCCTGCGATCTAGAAGTCGACTAGCGCTCCTACTGTGCACGGGGTCATCATCTCCCGAGCCTTTTTCCAACTATGTTGGGATTTAGTTGAGTATCAGTGTTTTACAAAGAGCGACTTCCTATCTAACCTCCTCAACCCAGTTTTCCGGGCAACCCAACCCCCCTTGGTTAGACTGGCGTCGGACTACCTGTAACGACTGCCAAGTCATTATTGTTACTGTATCTACAAAACTATTTAAAACAAAACTGCCTTGAAAAAAATCGCACGGGTTTCAAATATTTATGTAATGGAATATTTCAAATTCGCCTTACCTTATGTACCCTTTCTCAAAAAATCATAATTTTCTCTAATAATCTAATAATCTCTAATTTTCGTAATCCGTAAATATGCATATTCATATAACCACACAAACTGCAATCAACGCTTATTGTTATGTAATAACATACATACGGTTTCACTAGTGCTTATTATACACAAACCAATCCATTTTTTCAATAGTCATGGCGGTGGAGTTAAGCTTAAGTTAAATATGCAAGTACGGTCAACACAAAAGGTAAGTATACATTGCTACAATTGTCTTTTTACTGTCCCACTGCTGGACACAGGCCTCTCACACAGATAATGATTGAGCGCTAATTACCACGCTTGCGTAATGCGGATTGGTGATTTCATACTTTATAGTCCAGGTTTCCTCGAGATATTTTTCTTCACCTTTAATCAGTCATTGGTGTCCAAAATATTCTTAGAAAGTACTACAAGTCAACTAAGATAAGTTACATTGGTACTTGACCTGGAATCGAACCCGCACTCTCATACTTGAGAGGCTGGTGCTTTAACAACTAGGCCATCACGACTACATATTTTTACTATAAAGAAAAAAATCTGAAATTCAGAACAACATATTCATATTTTAATTCAAGCAAAGTTTAAACCTACATATAATAGTTATTCTTACATTGTTATTCAGTGTTTAAGAGCAGTACCCTTACACAGCACCTTTGTGGCTTCAAACTCAAGGTCGTAACCTTTAGCTTCTCGTGAACAGGTGTACTTTAAATTAGGTAACAGTGCACTGTGTTATTAGCGTCTTTTTTTTCGTGGGAAATCATCAAATGACCCCTCCCGCAGAGGGTGCAGCTGGAGGGAGTGTCAGACTCTTACTGACTAAAACCCACTCTGTCCCTTCGGGAGGTCCCTGTGTGCCAGGGCCACGGTAACTCTTGCGAACAATCCGCAGCCCAGGTAGACCCTAGCCCTAATGGGCTCCTCCTGTGTTGCTGACATCTCTTCGAGGAGCGCGTGGTACAGTACGCGCAGCCGATACGGGCCCGTCTTCCTGGGTCCTTAGTAGGGCGTTATTAGCATCTTCAAACTTATTAGTGTTACATTAGCCTGTCTTGATAATCAGTGCGATACGAATTTTTAACTAGGTATTTCCTTTGCGTATTAATGTGTGCATTTTTCACTGCTGCTGACTGTACCTCGGCGCATTTTATCAAATCATTGTAAAAGCGTTTTGGGTATCATTCAAAACGTCATTTTGACAGTTTGTTACTAATGATAAACTTTCTTATTTTTACTTGTATTATAATTTTTTGTATAGTGATGTATGATTTAATGCGTTTGTCTAAAGTTATGTAAATACAATAAATCTAATATTTATCGGACCAGCAAGCGCAGCGTAGGACGTCCAGCAACAAAATGGACAGACGACCTTATAAAGGTCGCCGGAAGACGCCGGATGTAGGTCGCTTCCAACCGGTATGTGTGGAGATCTAAATTGGAGGCCTATGTTCAGCAATGGACATCCTATGGCTGAGATGATGATGATGAATATTTATCGAATAACACGAAATGACAACATTATTTTTTTATTATTTTCTAAAAAATAATAAAAAGAGAGTTACTCTTTTGTTTCTGTCACGACTTCGAAGTCAAATGGCTGAGCCGATTTGGATGGTTAGAATTAAATTTTAATATCTAAACATACAACGTATACGATTCTTAGAAGTGAAAAGCAAAGATTATAGACATAATGGTATCGGTTTCTATAACAATTACGTACATGATCGGATTATTAGACGTCTTTTAGTACAACTTTTTCTCTATAATGTAATTGTTATAATTATCTAGTCACGTTTGAAGAAAGATAATTTGAACTAAAGCGTCTAACATTGCGATGGTCTGTCTTTCATATTTTTTAACAATCGGGACTGAATTGCGATGTGTTCAATAAAGCACAATCGACCTACCTCAATCTGTCAAATTTCTTAATAGATTTTCAACCTTATCAGAGTAAGGGAAGGTTAATATTCGATTGGTAAAATTTGTCAGTTTCGAGTAGGTAGCTTGATGTGCTGGTACTTGTACATATTTCATCAAAACAAAAATCTTCTACAATATTAGTGAAACAATATACACCTCATTTTCAATACAAACTAGCGTATCTGTGTCAAGTGTTACGTCACGCACACAACAAACGCATTGTCCATCTTCTTAACACGAGCGGAACAATAAAATTAATTGCTATGTAACATCGATTGCTCTCGTTCTAACGATTTATATCGATTTTATCTCGATAGCGAATCGCGTTTTACATACATCATCGCGTGGCTGGTACTGGTTACCAAAAGCAGGATAAATTAAGAAGGCTAAGGCCTTGTCAATTTTAATAATTAACATCAAAATGCTAAATTACTTTTACTAAAGTTGGAAGTAAAATGTATATGTATGTGTGTGTCTGTTTAAATAAGCGCGACACAGTCATTCTGTGCGGTCAAAATCTTAATATTATTAGGACACCTTTTTCGCACACGGTCGGTTAGCCCCATGGTAGGTAAGCTATTGATTAGCTCGTGTTATGAGTCCCAACACAACTGATAAACTAATTATACTTTACACATATATATTTATAAATACATTTCAAATTCCTATTATAACGCCCAGACTGCTCAATGGAAGTCTCTTAAAACCCATAAAGTGAATTCGGCCGAATCGAGAATGAAACCTAAGACCTGTTCACAGCAGTCGCGCTATGCCACTACCATCAACGAGGCAGTTAATAGATAAAGAATATTCGAATCATTTTCCTATTATATGATGAAATGGATTGGAAAGTCGAAATCATTTTTCAGCTCTCGCTGACATTAACAACTACAAACAAATATCTGCAAAGGAGAAGACACTAGTGTCTTTTAAATTATTATTTTCCTCAATATACCTTTTGTCTTCCAAGTTTGAGTGTCAATTGTACCGTTACGAGCTATTAGTTACAATTATCGAGTATACATAATTGCAAACTGACGGGAAAAGTCGAGAAACAAAACAATGCAATTTTTTATGCCGTCGCGAGTATTATAGTCTTGTTACTGTTTTTAACGCGGTGTCCTGCGTGAGCGACGAATACGGTGCGACGCGATGCTACACGCGATAAGCGTCTTACGTGATTTTGGTCATTAATACTTGAATCATGGAGAAGTACCGTACAATATTTGCTCGAAAGTACAGACTTCAAATTTTCCCAATCAACTTTGAACTTTATGCTTCCATGATAAAGTTGAAAATCGATTAAGGAAATTTGATGTACTGGCGTCTGTACATAGATAGACTTCTTTTCAAATGTCTTAAAAAACACAGAAAGAAAACGATTATAATATTTTTACAAAGTTATCAACGCAATTAATCATTAACACTTTCTGAATCAGCCATTTCATTGTTCGTGGTGACTCGTCCCGTCGCTCTCAAAACAAGTGAACGTTGCATCTCGTCTCGCCGCATACTGTCACATAGGCCGGGTATACCGCTGAGTTGATCGCGTTTGTAGCCTCGCTTCGCGTTCGTCGCTCAAGCAGGACATCGCGTAACTGCATATATTTATAATGGCGAGAAATAGTGTTATTGAGATTGCTTTTAACCTGTACCTTTTATTAATTAGCTTAACGGAGTATCCATGTGAAACCAGTGCAGCCTGTGGGAGGTTATGTTCGGTACTGCTAGCTAAGATGAAAGGAAGTCTCGATATTCTATGTTGTTGTTTTTATAGCTGCTGTAGGCTAATATCAGTTCAAGCTATAATATAAAAAAAAACTAAGTGCAAACTACGAGAACAGCTGAACCAGTTTTGTCAAGTTTTTTCAGGATATTTATTGAAGTATGATTCTTCAGAAAATAAAAATAATAACAACAAAAAGAATAGTTAAAGAATCGACTTTTAGACGGTACGTGAATAAAAATTTACCTCAAAATCCTTTCCATTAACTCACTCCTGTATACGTCACTTTTTTTCGATTACTATAAGTGGCACAGGTGTTTAGTTACTCTCATATTATTTGTTCTTCTTCACATATACTTAAAACCTAAAAAAATAGTGTAAATTAAAATAATGCATCAAAAATTCGTTCGTATCGCTATAGCGGGGTTCGTACCCAAAATGCTGACCGCATTGACACGTTGTAGGGCAATGCAAATTCTATTATTGTATCGAATTCATAACTTATAAATTATCTTTATATTCAATAATAACTTTTCCACACAGACTAGCAAAATTAACACCTACATAAATGACAATACAAGTTTTATTATTTGTATTCATAATTTACAGAACCATATACATCGTTGATGTGTTTAGAGCCGCAAAACTGGTCTTTTGCCGTTCTTAAGGACCAGTTGTTAAATGCTAGAATTAGTAAGCTGCCGGATTGGCGTTTCAGAGTAGAAACTAGTAAGATTATGTATTTCCTCACTTAGAAAGTTAATAGGATTTCCACAGCTTAATTATAAACTAAAAGTTGGGATTGCTTTAATATGTTTGTAGTAATCTATACTTATTAGTAGTTATATAATACGAATACAAAATATATTTTGTCAAAACTTAAATGTAAAATGGCTTAACAAATTTGGATAAATTCGTTATTAAGAACAATTCAAAACGTGGCAATGCAGCCAGCCTTTTGGGCACGGTCCCCACTGACAGCGATGCGGATGAATTTTTTGATGCATTATTTATTTTGTCCTTATTTATCTTAATTACATTACATACGTAGGTACATAACTACATTCCATACTTAATTAAATTGCTCATCCATACTTTAGTATGTAATTTCATTTTATGTCTGGACTTTAAAAGAGACTATGACCCTTGATTTTGTTTCGGCGTTTCTTCTCAAGGCAGTCAGTTAGGAAATGCCGACATCATCTTGGATTTTTTTATAAAAAAAATTATTGACGTGTAAAAGTGTTGATTTCAACCTATTTGCAAAATAAATATCATTTATCATACTATATTAATAATTCCCTTCAAAAGTTATAAATAAACATTGTTTTTTTCCCTTAATTAAGCAAATCGATTTCTGCTATCGTTCACACCGGGGTGTAATAACGAGGCGTTATCTAATAAATAATCTGATTAAAGGTCGGTAAATATATTGTTTGATTAGTTTTATTATTGGAATAGGTTACACAGTAAAGGGCATTGTATTAATTCAGTATATTCCCTAGTTTTATCTGATAAGCTGTGCAGCAACGCATCACTGGGGCTCCGAATTTGGTACAGACACCAGCAGATCAAGGTACTACAATTTGTCAAATTTCCTTAACAGACTTCTAACTTTATCGCTGAAGCATATGGTTTAAAGATGATTGACAGTTTTGGTTAGCTTGATGTGCTGGCGTCTTTTCCACTTCAATGTAATGTTATTATTTACTTCCTTCTGTCAGCGCTTTTGCCCATGATACGTAGGAACTACCTTACTCACCCGGATGAGGAGTAGCCTAAAGATTTCCTCAATCAAAGGGTTAACCTCCACCGAAGGAGTTCCAAAAAAAACAAGTAGTTCCTGATATTAGTGCGTTCAAGTAAACATACAAAGTCTCTTCAGCTTTATTCTATTGAAATATAATTTATAAGTTCTCAAATTACCTGGTTATCTGCATTCATTTTGTTTGGATAATCAAGGACATATTTCATGGTTCTAATATGATAATCAATACACCATTTTAAAATACTTATAGTGAGATATGCAGAAAGAAAAAAAAATACTTCTTTCTGTAGTGATTAACATGTATCTAAGTACATTTGGTAGGTAGTAAGATGAAGAAATTAAGAATACTACATGCCTACATACAAGATACATGCAAAAAAACATAACCCTTCACAGCAAACGGGCAAAACACATTTTTATAGTGTGATCTGAAGCGTTGAAAAATGATGTATGTAGGTCTATACCTTCACTAATAACTCTATTATTAAACCGTTACAGTACGTAATAAAATATTAAACAACGGTTAATTCGTACTATAGAGATGAGTGCTACATCTTGTACATCACATTTGTCCACGCTGTAGAGCTAAGGGTCCCGAGTTCGATTCCAGGTACGGTCGACATTTGTGCGAAGAGTAAATCACTACATAGTATAAAACAAAGTCGCTTTCTCTGTCCCTATGTCCCTTTGTATGCTTAAATCTTTGAAAATACGCAACGGATTTTGATGCGGTTTTTTTTAATAGATAGAGTGATTCAAGAGGAAGGTTTATTTATGTGGTTTATCAGTAGTGTTGGCAGTCCTAACACAAGCTAATCAATAGCTTACCTTGGAGCTAACTGACCGCGTGTGAAAAGATGTTCCAATGCTATATACTCGTATAATAAACTACATACTAATTACAGTACTAGAAAAACTCGACTGTTATTCACACTTACGTAACACAAACTACATAAACAGTGTCAAAACGAGGACATACGGCGTAACAATAACGTTTACGCTAAACATTAATTATGCTAGAATGTATTACGGAAACAAAACAAAAGATATCTGGGAGACTGTTATGCAAAAATTCGGAAGTGACACACTAAAAACGGTAGACTGTCTTGCTTTCATGCAAGATCAGTGTTCTCTGTTTACAAGCGATTATTATCCTCATTCCAACAAACCATTGGTACTTGCACTTTCGAATCTACGCGAATGACTAAGTAAGTCTGTAAAACTTTCTCTCCGACATGTTACCAATAACGTTCAAGAAACTAATGGAGCTTCTTCTGATCTCCGATTTGTTTTCTTCCATTTTTAATTTCATTTCAAGTGACGTCACGGCGATTGTACTGCTTCGATGCCGACAGTCATTTGCGTTCTAACATGAGACCAACGCGGCCGCATTCGCCGTTCATAGCAATACCATAACTGCTAAGTACGCGTGCGCTGTGTGTTACGCGAAAATCTCTTCGGTATTTACGGTGTCGTTGTAACGTTAACGCGCGCGTTTGTAGTTTTCCTATCGTTTTGTGCCGCTGATAAGGGATTTTGTTTTACGTTTTTCTGTTGTGACTGATGGCGGATTGTGAGAAAATTGTGGCGTTTGCAGGAAATGGAGTGTCATTAGCGTAAAAGGTAAGTTAAGGCGCTTTTTGTTTCTTATTAATGATTGTTTTTGTTTTGTTTGAAAAAGATCGTTGGTAAGACTGGGAGTTGTTGTTGTATCGAAGTTTACGAAACGGCTTCTTACTGAGAACTGTGTACCTATTTACTTTTAAAAGGAAACTTCGTGTTTCGAATTACGATTGTTGTTAGAGTTATTGGTAACATAAAGTATAAGTAAATCTTTTACAAATGCTTCTTGAAATAGCTTTTTTTTACATAAAGACGAAAATAGCCGGTCAAAATTTAATAAAATATTACTTCAAGAAATGCCGTATATTTTATTAGCCGTTTGTAAAAATGTTCTTACAGAAAAAAAATATAGGTTCTATCACCATAAGTTTTTCTGATTAGAATATATTTACAATCTCAAGAGTTATTTTATCTGGCTACCAGAAGATATACATCTGCGATGCTCCTTTGGTGATCACTAGTTCATAAAATAAACTTATCATAAAAAAAACACCAATTTATTACCGTATTTTTTTCCAAATTAAAAAAAGAACATTTCGACCTAACAACCACCATCATTGATCCTTTAAAGAGCCCTTTTAACCAAAGGGTAACTCTACCTCAAGGCCGCATTCCTCCGCGGTATGTAAGCACACACATACTCGAGGAATTTGACCAACATCATTACAGCAAGGGGATATACTTACTTAGGAAGGAAAGGTTTATTACTGACTGTTTAGTGTAAAACAATTGAAAATTCGCCGCCCGTGAAGTGGGTCGATGCAGTTATATCGTATCTATAGCATCATATCAGTCATGGACCTATATAAGGAAAATCTTCAAATTTCAAAAACCTAAATTATAGAAAATCGTGCAGGGAGCTAGAATTAAGAAAACGCTAGACTCGATGGAAACCTTACCTGATTAATAAAACATAAAAAATAACTATTTCGAGTCGACAACATATGTAGGTTATTATATCAGGAAAATTCGGATTGCCGAATATTTTGCTTCAATGGTGCTGACTGACAAATAGACGATACGATATGATTAAAAAGGGAGTGGATAGTAGTATGATGTCTAACAGAAATGAGTGGAAGAGGAAAACACATTCCGCTGACCCCAAATAGAATTGGGAACAGGGCAGGAAGAAGAAGGTGCTGACTGACAAATCGTAGTGCATACGGACGAAGTCGCGGGTGAACGGCTAGTATAATTATTATTTGTTAGTTTTATGCATAGATATATACCTGAACAATTCCTGACTTATCCAGATGGAAATAAACAGATCAGACAACATCGCTTCGCTTCTAAATATTGTTTTTGGGTTTTACACTTCTGTGATTGATCACTAGTCCAAGGTATATTCTTGCTCAATTAACTGGGTTGAGGAGCTCAGATAGACAGTCGCACGACATAAAACACTGGTACTCAACTGCATCAGGCTAAGACTGAAAGCCGACCCCATCGAAGCTTAGGAAAAGGCTAGTCAGATGATTCATTAAAAAAAACATGGCATAGTGATAACACCAGGAAGAACTGATAAAGATCAAACATATCCCTGTTTACCAAAAATCAATAATTTCCATTAACATTTTACACTGTATTGCAACAAAACATTAGCGCAAAAAGTAAATACAGATTAGTTTAATCATGTTATCGTGACTCCGCACTGTAAACACTGTACCGTGAACAATTTACGTATAGGTTCGGTCCACATTGAAAGCAACGTGATTCGATGATATTTAACTATTAGCTACTATAGTATCCATTTATAATGTCTACCGTAGAACTACGACCATGAATAAAGTCATTAGTGACGATGAAATTACTAGGCAGATTATAGAACAGACGCCAGAATATCAGGCTACTACAATCTGACAAAATCTATTACATATAATAAAATCATAGAAAATTCAAAACTGTACATTGAATATATTTTTAAAAGAATTCGATATCGAAGCCCAAAATATAGTTCTTAGAATTTTTGTCTGTTTGTCTGTATGTCCGGGCTAATCTCAAAAAGTAATGCATGGATTTGCTTCAAATTCAGCATGAATATAACTAAGAGGTTGGGTCAATATATAGGCTACATATTATCACGCTATCACTACGAGGGTGAGGGGGGTGAATGTTAATCCTAATGCACACGCGGACGACGTCGCGGGCAACAGCTAGTTATCTAATACATTTTCAACTTTATCGCTGAAATATATGGTTCAATATTCATTGGAGAAATTTGTCAGTTTCGGGTAGCTTGATGTGCTGGAGTCTGCACAATACAAGTGAGTTATCGGTGCCATGGTTGGCCTTCAAATGTTCAGGCTTGTAATATCATCAACTGCGTTCTTCTAAATACACTATAATAGTATTTGATAACTTCACACAGAGTATTACATAATTTTTCAAATTCAAATTCTTTATTTGCAGAATATGGGTAAGTCAACAAGATGTTCTAAAATGAAATTATAAATCGCCATAATCAGGCTCACGCCATGCAAATTTAAATACAAATTAGATACAGAGGACTTCAAACACATTATCATGCAGACATATAAAAAATAAAAAATAGTCCGTACAATTACTTAAAAGTCAATCTTACACTAATATTACAATTATCTTATATCATAATTAAAAAAAAAATTCTAAGCTAAGTAATGCTTTTCCTAAGTATTTTGTGTTCATTGAGTTTATTTGAATATGGAATGACTGCCTACATGATCTCTAGTCTAAGTAGGCGAATAGGTTTGAATGTTGAAATTAAAACAAATTTAATCGCAATGTTTACAATATTTATATGTCTAATAGAGTTAGCGAGGCCGTATACGGACTGCTCGAGCGGTCGGCGTCAACTGCTCGAACGGTCGGATGTTGACTGCTCGAGTATTCAGTTATTGGTTCGGTATATCGGTTGGTTTTTCTACCACAGTTAAATGCATTTTCTTACCGGATGGAGGTCCGAGAGCTGTCGACTAGCGCAGTCAACGGCTCGAGCAGTCGGTGTATGCCCCGCTGCCGCTTGTGCAGTTAACGGCTTGAAGGGGTCGCGACTGCTCAAGCTGTCGTGTGTACGGCAGGGAATAAATACGGTAGGGACTATATTTCACCGCGCGGTCGCGGCTTCAAGCATTCCTAACTGCTTGAAGCAGTCCGCGTTTGGCCTCGCTAAGAGACTTATATTTATGTGTGTTAATTGTATCAAACTAGTGAGGTGTGTCCCGGACACAAATACACACACACACACACATTAACACCAATGACATATATAAATGCAAAGCCAAGGTCACTTCCCGAATCTTTTCATACTAGTTCACAAACGCCATGATAAAACACATTATATATATAAGATAATTGTCATTACAATAAACATGATGGCAGGCGGTCACGATTGTTGAAGCAACTCGTTTTTTTGTAACTATATGTACCTACTTAAGGTTGAGAAGTCAATGAACTCTGCAATGCCATTACCTAATATGAATTTAACGTAGTAATTAGGACTTAGCTCAAGAAATTCTTACCGTGAATTGAATTAACATTATTGATTTATGAAATTTCAAAGGTTTTTTAAACTATTTATTGTATAAAATCCAATGTAACTCCAAAGGATTTAAACTCATCCTTCAACATGATACAAGGACCTTATCTATGTTATTAATGACGTTGTATATCAAAAAAGTTTTCACATACTATTTATCTTTATTGATTAATTTAACATTTCATATCTTTTCTTTCAAAATTAGGTAAAATTCACATTGTTAAAATCATTTATTTAATGAGGCTTGAGGGCCGAGCCTTCAGCCTCATTGGGCCATAGAAATGCAACACAAAAATGTTCAATAACAAAAACCAAAACTTAAGACAAGACATCCTACCAAAATACCGCGCATCCAAACACTCAATACCAATTTTATTCAAAATAATGTAGGAACATTTTTCTACTTATAGTATAGGTATAATAGTCCCATTTCATATTCCTGCAAAATATTTAAGCAATAGTTAACTAACCTAGAGTACCGCAAGAGCTGCTGAGAATGTCATCAATATAAAAACTGAAAACATTCGTTCATAGAATACAAATTACTGCACATTCACTCTTGAGTCCAACAGTTCATTCATTGATTAACCAAGACATTTTCTTAACCAACAAGGAAATAGTCTCAGATCATACTTTCATCATGGCACCCTATTCGCTTTACCAAACTCTTTATAGTTTAAAACACGATTGGTCAAGGTTAGTCTGGTTTGAAATGGTATTGTGTCACTGAACTATAAGGCGAAATAAACTTCTATAGACGGACTGTTTACTTAATTGAATAGAACCTTTTTTATAGGTCCACTTTGTTGTCTATTAGATACAATAGGTCGGTAACAATAGATGAGACTATGTAAGCATATTGTTGATACAATTCTGTTGCAGCTACTTCTTTCGTCAATTATTACACAATAACATATTAATAATACTCACACATTCACACAACGTCATCTAGTCCCAAACTAAGAGCTTGTACTATGGGTACAGGACAACTGATAAATGGACTTATATACTTTTCTTTTGTAGATACGTACACAAACATATGATATAGAAACACCCAGACTAAGTCAAACACCCATGTTAACGTACACAAATTACACTTACTACTATTATTTATCATCTGTTCGCTATTTTGCGTGTTAGGGCCATTATTTTGGGATAGAACGGTATTTTTATTGACACGTATTTCTAGGGTGTTTTCAACTATGTTTGGGTCGGCTTAAAGTTCATCTACAACGTCTGAGTGACTACTAGTATTAAACATTTAGCAACTGCTTAAAGAACTGTTCTCCTAAATCAACAGTACCCCATGGTAAGACTGGTTGTTTGTTTCTGGCCTCCAAATACCCGAAAAGACTGTTAAATAACAGCCCAGACCCTCAATTAAAGGTGCCTCGATATGACATAGATGGTCAGTCATCTAACTATCAAATTCAAATTATCACCTCTATAACAAAGATTTTAATATCTTCTTATAAAGGAAACGTTTAACACTGCTAAACAGACCGAATATAAATAGATTTTTAATATAATAGATATTTTATGTTCCGGAAAATATTTCTAGCGTCTGAACTTATTTCTTAAATTGTTACATCAATGCCTTATCGTTATTACATTCTAATTATTTACCAATTCTGTCTAGATATTATCTTCGGCGTATTCAAGTGTCATTCACCTCAATAAGATTGACACAGTATTTTGTAACTGGCATTATTATCTAGACTAATCTTAAATAGTAACAATAGATGCAAAGAATTAATCAGATGTAGTCCTATTTAAGAATTGAATCAATAATTTAATAATATTTAGAGACTGACATATCGTGACCATAGTATTTAAGAACTCCATACTTAAGTAAAAGTCAAGATATTTTTTTTAATCTTCATAAAAGGTATTTATTTAAATTATGGTAATATAAGTGATTATCGTTGGCTTTCTACTGTATAAGATTTAATTTCGCTTGTACGCATAATTTTTTTCTATGCATAGAAATCATTATCATAATAATAGGTACACCATTATTTAAGGTAGGTAATCGTATTATAAAAATTGCAGATACATATATGAAACTTAATAAAAATCGTCAATTTTCAAGAACACAAATATATGTTCGTGACTCTTTCACATAAAAACGACTGGACCAATATAAATAAAATTTGGTAGATACAGTCTAGAAGCCTGTGAAAGGAAATAAGGCTACATTTCATCCAGGTACGGAAAGTAGTTCCTTCGGGCGGTGCTATATAAAAACACAGTACAAAATACAAATACATTTTGTTTTTAAATATACGAAATCTATTGTCATAAAATCGAATCATTACGATTACCAATGTAATAATTTAATAAATAAAAAAATAAGCATAAAAAATAAAAGTTTATAATAAGCAAAGAAGCGACAATATTATCAATAACTCTGGTACACTTAATTACAAAACCCTCATAAGCAAGTACAGTTGCATGCATTAACATACTTTGTACCGGGCGGTCGGTCGGCTACCTACTGACAGTATTTTACTACCGTTAAGTTAAGGTGCGCTTGCGCCTACAATGATGGAGTAAAAGATGTACCAAAGTAAATTTCCTATCGACCGTTGATTTCTATGTTATTACCAGGTGAGAATATAGCATGAATTCAGGTTTTAAAAACATAATTTGTAATTATTAGATTAGATACTTACTGAAAAAAAAACATGTAAGTAAAAAAATATTAGCTATTTGATTTTGAAAACGCACTGAACCTAAATAGCCTTAGGTGCTGGTCTCTGGTAAGGTAAGATGCAGTGAAACCACCAGCTTCGTCGGTTCACTTCGTCGGTGATTAACTGGTTTGTATTTTCAACGCGCAATTCCCTATCACAAGAAAATTTATTTTCTTAAAAGGACATTCATAAACGTAAAATTGATAGATATATTAGTTATTGAAATAAAATAAACTTTGCAAAAGAAATAAATCAAAATTCAAATACAATAAATAGGTATTGGCGGTTGTCTCAGGAAGTATTTTTTTCTAACGGTACAGGTGACATAAGAAATGTCTATGAATGGTGATCTTTTTATAATAAGTATAATGTTTATCAGCAAAAAAGTATATGTTTATCAGAAAATTTCAAATAGTAGCTGAATATAAACATGTTTTGAATACCCGTAGTAAATTGTGATAATAGCCTTATTGACTTGGACGGAATAGCCATTATTTATGACTGAGGAAAAAACTATAAAGTTGTTTGTCACTATGTTTAGACTTCAGTTTTTTCTGTCTTTTTCACCGTTTCGTAGATTTTGAGACACAAAAAGGCTTATTATGTAAGTCCTAGTCATAATTTTTAAAATACATATTTCATAACTTTTAAAGGTTCCTCAATAGATTTTATTAAACAAGATTATTTTGAAGCGGAATCCCCCATTGGTACTGTAGACATGTAGCCTCCTTACATCTCACATTATATTTTGTAACAGGCCGGAACATCAATTAAATATATGTAGAATAGTTTTAAGAATAAAGTAGTTAGTAAATAGTTTGACACTAAGTCGCCCGTCAGCTCCCAAATAACGAATACAACTTGAAGTTAAATATTAATCTTTTTAATCTAATCAAGATCCCAAAAACGGTACCTGGAAGCCTATATCTTCTCAAGAAGAAGATATGTTTCCACAGTACGGTGGTAACAAAGTAATATTATTACAATTTGAGTATTTTTTATGGTTTACTGGTCTTCTTCGTGTCATCTTTAAAGAGGAATTTTGCAATTACATTCATGCTACAAAAGCAATTTTTTTTTTTAATGAACGTCACAATAAAAAATACTCAATCGATTAAAAGATCCGATTTCTCGATACAATCAAATCGATATCGGAATCGGAACTCGTTTTATGTAACCATAAATAACAGTTTATGTTCATACGACACGAAAATATCGTTAATAACAATACGAAACGAAATAAGTGTATATTTATTGAAATTGGTGTCCATGAAATTCAAGCCGGTCGTAAAAGTGGGTTGTATTTTGAAATTACAACTGGAGAGAGAAAATTATAGTAATTAAACGAGAGGAGAAATAAAAATAAAATATTATGTACACAAAAAGTATACATTTATCATTAGCCTTGTACTATTGTCCCAATGCAGGGCACAGGCCTCTCCTCACACGGAGAAGGATGAGCGTTTGTCGCCACGCTTATCGGGGTAGATTGGCGATTTTAGACTTAAAAGTCAAAGTTTCTTCAAGAACCGAGCGTTCGTCCAAGAGGAGTCAGTGCGTCGGAAAATTTTTCCATGTATTTAGTAATTCACATAAAATTAAAAACGGTTTTTAGATAATTAAATAAAGTTAAGCTCAATAATCTTTGTGCCAATTATGCAACACTAGTCATAATAGGAAAAAAAGACTTCTTTTTTTTGTTTATGACTCCTCGCAGGTCAACGTGGGAGGACTTAACCAAATATTATTTTACAAGCATAATATTTTTACACGCAGCTACGTAAATGCATATTTTTATACATACATTATGTATGATTTAAGTTATGTTTGATCAAACGACGTTTGATTAACGAAAAAGAGCTAAGTTTATCCATCACTTAGGCTTTGTCAGCCTAAATATGTAGCGGAATGGTCGCGTTAGTCATCGCTGCAGCGTCCGATTCAATTCGGCAGACAGGCAGCGAACCATATTGGATCTAGGATATAGAGCCACGGAAAATACAGACGGTCCAAAAGTCTAAACAAAAAGGTTCATCTGAGGTTAGTATTATGTATTACCAAAACCTAGAGGACTTTTTACTGCATAGAAAGTCGCCGAGAGAACTGTTTTCATGACCCTATACATAAATTATGTAACACATCATTGGTCTATCAGTCTCATAGGCGCAATTGCTGTGCACGGGTTCTCGGGTTCCCAGTTCGGGTTAATATTGCTTTGAAATATTTTCAAAAAGCAGCCCGCAGTCTGGAAGTTGGAGTTTGATACACCCGTGCCTCGGAGATCACGTAAATGTCGGGCCTGTGCTTAATCTCTCATCGGACTATCAGAGTGAGGGAATAGATAGTACACCTGTGTCTGCGCTAATTTTTGTGCACATAAACCAGTATAAACAAGTTGACTAGCTTTATAGTTTCAATAGATGATAATAATAATATGCGCCCGCAGAACGATGAACGCATCAATTGGAAAATAGACGAACCTTTGCAATCCACGAGTGTAAATAGGAGTCTACCGCTAAAGGGTGTCAAATGGACAGAATTTGTGAATTCGCATTTGTGATATACAAAAACTAGCTTAACATGGACATTACCAGTTATTTTCGACTAACTATAGCCAGGTCTCCTACCTTGTGACGTCACACGCAAAACTGTTACCACATTCCGTGTTGTGAAGGACTATTGTCGGCTCTGCTTTGACACAAACGGAGTTGGGTTTCGAAAGTGTGAAACATGGTTTTGCCCGATATTCTAAGTTTAAAAGTGTTTGTACAGTCGACCACAAAATATGTTTAATGGATTCATTTACGAAATTGTTACTGAATCAGAATTAAGTGTTAAAATCTTTATTGTTTTAATTAAACTTAGTAGTATTATCAGTGCTTTATAATGTGTCGGACGCACGTTTGCCTACAAACACATATACTTAGTGCCTATTTTTTTGCATACCTATTTATAAAAATATCGACGCAATTTTTTGTATTCAATAATTTTTAAATCTTGCGTTACGTCGCTGACTGTACAAAATCCCTTCTGTGGGTTGGAAAAAAACAAACAAAGAATTAGTGCAATGCGGATTGTGGAACACCGTTACCCCTTTGACACAGAGCGGAGGTGTCAAAGTATTTGGAGTGTGCGGTGCGGTCCTTCTAAAGGTATGTTTACAGAATAGACTTTTCTCGTCCTGTGAAACCTAAATCATTTTCACCAAAGTTTATTTTAAAAAATAACGTAAAATTACTACATACAAATTTTCTTTGCAATCCCGTTCTTGCCATTTAACTTTACTAATCTGAAGCTTGCCACTTGATGCCTTGCGCAGGCGCAGAAGTGATATTATATTCATTTTGAATACTAAGTCACTAGGAGCCAAGTAGCTTTAAAGGTACCAGTTTTGGGTACCTACTTTTATGAAGTCATGGTGGCCTACTGGTTAAAGCGCCAGATTCTCAATTATGAATATGTGGGTTCGACACCAGTTCAGGCAACTGAGTTATATGGACTTTTCTAAGTATGTATGCACAAATATATACAAGCTATTGTCTTATCTCAATACATATTTGCGACAGCTACAAACGCAACATTTTGAAACAATGAAAAGTAGAACGTCTACACAATATTTCAATCAATTGTTCTTATTTCATTGTTAAATTTCAATGGCTTGATTATTATTAATACTTTTGATGTCTCACACTTTAATTCAATAAGGTGATGTACATAATGACAGTAGGTATGAGCATTGTATTCAGTGTTCTAGTGACCTAAAACTGTGGCATTAATCATCTAAGTCTGCTGAAATATTTTACAGTCGTGGGAGTAAAATATGAGTAGTAATTAACCTTTTCTTACTATTTACAAACTTATTTATATTCTGCAACTAACGGCTGGTGTCACCAATTACGTATAAGTTCCAGATTATAATTTATCTGGTCGACAATTTCATTCAAATTCTGTTCCATTTTGGATTTTATCTGGTAGATAGTGGCTATCCGTAACCGGTGAAACTGGCCCTTAATATATTAAAATTAAAATAGTGTTCCTTTTTCAAACTTTGTTGTTTTCGTTGACAAAATGTGAAAATATTAGCCACGGAAACAAAACACTATCGGTATTCCAGCTTGAGCAATGAGACTTCATAAAAAAATAAATTTACAGATTGCAGTAGCTTGATGTGCGACGCCTATACTTTAAAGAAAATTAATCTATTATTTTATAGTATCGAATTGGTTAGCTTAGAAAACGGAATTGGAATTAGGTACCTATTTTAGGGTTTTTGTTCCATTTCCTACTTCTGTAATTTTTTGTCATTCTTTGAATTCATATTTTTTTATTTATGTACTTTGTTAACAATCTATTATTTGTTTAGTTCGTTGAAAGTAATTTACGGAGAGACAATATATAATATATTTTAAGAATTAGACTAATGTTTTTATTTAGAGTGTCAAGGAAAAAAATAACTGTTAGGGAAATTATTATATTATCCCGAAATAAGTATAAAATTTCTTGTGGTAGAAATATTTGATCCAAAATTCATCACTACCGTGATACTTAAAGATATGTTTAATGTTCTAATTAGAAATTAACGGATTTCTTATACAAAGATGAGCGGTGCACTTGAAATTGGACTCGCACTTTCCTTTTTGTGAATTCGATATCAATATTACCTTGTACTGACTTGATTACCGTTTTCGCATCTGATGAGAGTCATCAATGAAGAAGTTTAATATAGCGCCTTGTATATATGGAGATAATGTATTTTACGTTTAATGTTAGTCATCATCAAGGTCAAAGAAATTAGTCAGTTTGTAGTTTACTAGGTAATCGCAATCCTACGTCATCATCATTATCATTTAAGTTAATTTTCCAATAATTTTAGTTTTTTTTTTTCTTCATTTTACTATTGACATATAATACCTATATTTTTGTAAATGCTGGTTAACCAGTAATTGGCAACTGTGTCAGATTCATGCTTATTATAACCATTCACAACTTTTTTTTAATTAAAAAAATCATCATCAGCCTTTTTTTACTGTCCCTCTGCTGAGTACTGGCTTCTTCTTATACAGAGAAGGGATGGGGGTTAATCACTACACTTGCTCAAAGCGGATTGATACTTTCAGACTTTAAAGTCCAGGTTCCCTCAAGACGTTCTCCTTCTCCTTTACTCAGTCATTGTAGTGTCGGTTGCTGGGGAGTTTGTTGCGCCACTTCTTCTTACCAGTAAAAACACGTAGGAATGGTGAAGGGTGGGCGTTTTGTCTTTTGTAATTTTTGACGTTTAAAAAGTGCTGTTTTACAGCCAAGTTTGAAGAAATGATTTTGAGTTTGAGTTTGAATTGGTGTGCAAGACACAGTTAGAAAGTATATATAACCCAAAAAAAGTTACATTGGTACTTGCCTTAAAAGGAATCAAACCTGGTGCTTTAACCACGAAGCCACTCCGTTACTTGACTTAAGTAGGTTGATGTGCTGGCATCTGTACATGCATTGCAAAGGTAAAGTGTGCGTCAACTAAAAAGTTTGTACTATCGGTCGATAACTAATAAATATAAAAACAGCGATATAGGAAAAAATTGCAAGCAAACAGATTTTATAAAATAAAAACACAACTATGAAATTGCTAATCTGAAATTGAAAACGCAGAAATTATTTTTCAAATCAGTCCAGTTCACTCTGAGAATTAGCGCTTTGAAACGAGAAAAACTCTTCACTTTTATAATTGCGTAAAGTACATAAAATCGAATTGCATTTTCTATATTTGCAAAGAATCATTTTACTTAATAGTTCCCAATTGACCGTAAAAGCGTGCACACAAGCTATCTCAATATCAAGGTAACTTGTTATTGGTATTCACTTTATATTACATCTTTAAATATTTTATAAAGTTAAAAAGCATAAAAATATCGAAGATGTTTTATGACGATTTAACTGCCTTTGTAATACTTTCTGATTTTTATTAAATTACTTTATTTTCTGAAAATCATCAAGCTTTATTTAGTGTAGGTAACTGTGACTCAATCAAGATTATCAAGATAAGAGCAAAAGCCCCAGCAATAATATTAGTTTCTAATAAATCTTTTTTTTTCAATACTTATATCCAAGCTAAATAAAAACTAGAAGTAACAAGACCGCCTGACTATTCTATTCTACTTATTTAATCAGTCTACACAAGCTTTCATTCGCAATTTAAACTTAATAAAGTCTTGTTCTAAACTCTTATTATCATTTTCTTAATCTTGTTTGTCGTCTACACTGCTCTTAAATAGAAAGAAAATCGTGGGAAAACTGCTCTAAGCCAAGTTTTGCATAATTGCATTGACCTTAATAACCGTAGTTTGTAAAGTTTTAAATATCAATGAGGTTTTTTTTTATGCACTTTTAAGAACGGATTTCGTATCTAAAGTATGCTGACAAAAAAACTAAAATTAGTTACTGCTTAAAATGAAAAGATTATATTATTACTTCTTAGAGTTTAGTTCACTTAATGTCGTTAAGTGATTTAAAAAATAGTAAACGATTCTCAGACTTACCTAAAATGCATAAAAATTTCACAAGAATCAGTCGAGCCGTTTCGGAGGAGTATAATAACGAACATTGTGACACGAAAAAAAATTAGGGCCGAGATCAGCCTTGGCACACAGGGACCTTCAGAAAGAACATAGTGGTCAATAAGATTCTGACACTCCCCCCAGCTACACCAACCAACAGGAGGGGTCATTTGATGACTTCCCACGAAAAAAAGCCTCGGATTTCTGGATACATCCTTTCTAAAAGAATATGGATATATAAATAGGCCATAAGGTTTGCTGAAGGCTCGTCTCATTATTACAACCAACGCCCACGGTTATATTATAATTTGCTGAAAATCCCTCGAATAAAAATTATTATCTGTTTTTCACTCAAAGCTAATTCAATTATATTTCACAGCTACGTAAATAAATAGCGACACAAACAGACGAACAACAAATTCAAATGATTCCTTAACTTAATAAACGTAATTGCACCTTCATTCATTCATTCAATCAGATCGTTCAATTCAATCTGACATCTGTCATTATTTATCATGAATTTAAGAACGGATTGATATTTGCGAAATCACGTAAATTGGTGTTGCGTTCTGTGAAATTATTTAATGTAAAAAATGTAGACTGAAATTATTGCGAATGTATTCGTGATTTGGTTTTGTAGGTACCGATAAATGGTGGTTTGGTGCAGCCAATTATATTGTATAAAATATTTGTGTAACACTGTATTACGAGTACGTAACTCATTATCTTTCTTAAACTTTATCGAATTGTTTTGGGGTCGGCTTCCAGCCTTAACCAGATGCAGCTGTGTACCAGTGTTTGACTGCTTGTCTTTCCTCCTTAACCCAGTTACCCGGGCAACCCGATACCCCTTGGTAAGACTGGCTGTCAGACTTTGTGACTTTATAGTGGCTGCCGTTCAAATGATACGGTAGGCCGGGACCCACCAGTTTAACTCGTCGTGAAACAAGATCCATCCATCTACGGAACGACCGCATCGTGTGTTGCTTAACCTTATGATCAAATGACTCGTCTGTCTATTGCATGGTGCCGTTTTATGTAATCAATTATTAATAGCTACTTTGTCAACTTTTTTAAAATAAAGGCTGTTATGTAAATCCTAGAATATCAAATATTATTAATGAGTAGTATTAGGTTCTATAAATCAAATAAATCATTTCATTTCATTTCAGAAATTTCATTTCTATAAAATTTTAATAATCAATAAAATTAATAATTCCTCTGTTGTCTACTGCCAGTTATATAATTAAGACATTGATTTATTACTTTACATTTTTGAGCGTATATAACATATTTTTCTTAAAAGTTAACTTTCACATTTAACGTCTGGAATGATAATAAATATTTACATTAATCTAATGTTACATATATGGGACAATTTCGTTCTAGTAAATAATGACGTCGATACCAACTGTCAGCCACCTTTAAGGAGATTAGCCAGCTGCGCAATTTTGACGGACCCGCGAATCAAACCCAAAACCCCGTGCATAACAGTCGCGCCAAGCGACTACTAGACCAATGAGCCAGTCATCTTAATGTAATAATACGACTCCGTCCGCATTTTTTTTTTACAAGAAAGCATTATCTATGCTGACTATAGCTCAAGGTAAATTCTAGATGCATTTTATACAATATTTGTATTTACTGGAAGATGGAACGCTTCGTACTGTACCGTAGTGAGAATACTAACGGGAATTCAGAGTGAGTAACCTCTTTACGTCTTTAGCAAATCTGTATTGAGCGTCGTGCCTACTTGAATATTAATCAGATGTGAGATTTCAATTGTTTTTTCGTTAATTGCATTATGGATTTGTATGTATTTATGGACATTTGTCTCATGACTGATTAAAGGTGAAGGAAAACATCTGGAGGAAACCTGGACTATAAAGTCTGAAATCACCAACCCGCATTGAGCAAGCTTGGTGATTAATGCTCAACCCTTCTCCGTGGGAGAGGAGGCCTGTGCCCAGCAGTGGGACGATAAAAAGGCTGATGATGATGGACATTTTTATGTAACCTTTATGCATTTACAGACAAGCATATCAATTTACTACAATCTGTCAAATTTCTTTAATAGATTTTCAACTTTTATCCCTGAAACATATGTATGGTTAAAAGTTGATTGGGAAAATTTGACAGATTGGAGTAGCTCGATGTGCTGGCGTCGTGAAGTGAAACATTTAATTTTATCGGTTTTCAAAAGCCAAAGCAATTAGGCAGGTATTTATGAAGTACAAACTATGAATCATTTTTTTTAATTAAAATTTATATTAGCCCCTCTGGACTGCGATTGTTTTAATCAATAAAGATTCATAAATGAGCCGTTAACAAAATGTTTGCAATGTCTCGTCCCTACAATTTTTAACAGTCCGCAAACATTACCCAATTAGCGAAGTTTCTTACAAAAACAACAATAAAAAAATAGGACACTACCTGCACAACTTTGGTCTAGACATTGACAGGTCATCGACCCGACACCTGACGGCTATCGACCTTTTATACAACTGGAGTAAACAGTACTGATCAACCAACACTTTCTTGGAACAAAAAATTGCATCAATGCTACTTCATAGTTCCTATTTTAGATTCGTTAAAGCAATGATCGATTTAGCGCCTTATGCTAGTCAGTATAAGTACGAATTTCCTCTGTCAACATTATAAGTGTTTTCTTTTGTTTCAGATATAGATAAATACTACTGTTTAAGATATTTAATACCTATGAGTGTTTTCTTATTAGCACTTAAAATAAAATAAAATGCGCCTATAAAGGCCTGCATCTGGCAGTCATTAAGCTCATGCGTTGACTGACTTTCTGTATCATATTCAATAGAAGATTATACTGTTTTAGTTTTCCTAAATGAATGAAGAAAAAACATTAAAAATATCACGGAGCCCTAAAGATCGTAGAACCAATAACAAAATTATCAAGAAAAACATAGAAATAATTAACTGAAACTCTTATTTTAATTATTACTATAAGTTTACTGTCAGTGGCTTCTAAGTTTATTACCTCAAAATTAATTATACTGTAGTAGATTCGCGCTATATATCATTAACCTGAAAAATGTTTTTTAAATATAGAACGGAGTACCAACGCCAACACATAAAGCTACTACCAATGTTTGAAATTTCTTTAATAGATTTTCAACTTTATCTCTTAAGCATATGATCTAAAATTGATTTTGTAAATTTGACAGTTTCGAAGTGCTAGCGTCTGTACATCAAACCTCTTTCAATCATACAAAGCAATAAATAACATCAAGTTTTTTTAAAACAAAAAACGTTCAATTCAAATGTGTTATAATTTATTACAACAATGATAACGCGAGGTGCCGTGCGTGTGATATTGCAATGAATAATTCAATAAATTTTATAAGTATGGTTAATTAATCCCCTGCATTACGAGTATACGCTGAAGTGATGGCCAAAGGTGACGAATAGTTTTAGGAAGCTAGTAAAGAAAGAAACATGTTTTTTAATTCATATTCACATCTTTATAAGTTAAGTTAGGTTACCTACATTATTTTTTTTCTCTGAGCGCTTAAAAACGCATCTGAAAGTCCTGTTTTCTTACTTGTCTTAGTCACTACTAAATCACGGTTGAGAAAAAAGAGTTCAAAGCTGGCTTCTAACAGTTGAAAGCAAAAATACTTTTTGACGCCTCTGAACCCACGCAGGGTATAATTTGTCCCGCTTCGTAGACTCGACCGTATAGAGTCACAGCTTAGTTTCTAATACACAAATGTATTTATTACATGAATAACAAAATATTATACCTTTTACTTAAACAAGGAACAACATGATAGTTATACATATATGTATATCCCTCTTCCTGGAACAGAAGCCGCCATTAACGCTCTCCTGAACTCAAACACAAGTCTTGATGTGTTTGGAGATGAATGGAAGATGATAATGTCAGAATGTTTGTTTTTTTTGTGAGAAGATTGCATGACTGTGTTAAAATTAGTAGTTTAAATTTTCAATATTAAATAGTATAATTGGCTTCGGCCATTTTATTTAATAAAGTAAATAATTCTCGAAAAATAATTAAATATTAATAAAATATGTTTGCTTAAAATAAACAATTGGTCAGATTTACTTGGGAAATATGATAATTTGACCCTTAAAATACAAAACTGTAGCCTCTCAATTGGAAGTAATTAAGATAACGATATTGCGATATTATCTTTCTACTCGACTTTTATAAAGTGACGCTTTTTAATAAACTTGTCAGTCAATAAGGAAAAACCTCTAATAATGTTTATCTAAATACGTCTATTAGAGAATACAAAAAGCCGACAAAGCAATTTTACAAACAACAATATAAAATTTCACTTTCCAATCATAACATTAAAAACAGTGTCTCATTCGATTCGCTCTAATTCCCAATCGATAACACTCAATGAATCGATTGAAAATCAATCCGAGCTTAAATAGAGAACGTAGATTAAAAATATAAATTAGAGGTCGACTAACGCAGATGCGAATCGATAATGCAAATCGAGTAGACTCGACTCAATTGCATCGAAAATCGAGTTACGTATAGCTTTTATAGAATATTGTTAGTGTCTGCCGGTTCGTATATTTATTAGATAGTTTATTTCGTGTCAGCGTGACTCTATTATTCCGATAGTCGTTAATTAAAAAAGCAATTTGTTTTGTGTGGCTACATCTCTGTTCTATTGATTTTAAAGATCTTGTTGTTAAAATTATTAGTGGGAGTTTTTATGGTTACTAGAATTTTTAATTAATCGTTTTTAATTTGTGGTTATTTTAAAACAAATATGACATTAGTTTAATAAAATATTAAGCCGTCATAAATAAACAAACCATTAATTTAGTATGTATGTCTCAAGCAAGTAAGTAGTAAAAAGTCATGGTGGCCTAGTAGTTAAAGCACTAGCCTTTTGAGTATGAGAGCGCGGGTTCGATTCCAGGTCAGGCAAGTAAAAATGTAACTTTTCTAAGTTATATGTACTCTCTAAGTTTATCTTGGACATCAATGACTAATTAAAGGTGAAGGAAAACATCTCGAGGAAACCTATACTATAAAGTCTGAAATCACCAACCCGCATTGAGCAAGCGAGGTGATTAACGCTCGATCCTTCTCTGTGTGAGAGGAGGCCTATGCCCAGCAGTAGAACGATAAAAAAGCTGATGATGATATCTCAAGCAAGATTGTAATTGCTAGTTATCGATATAATTTACCCGTCAATCGGTCGGCGCATCTCTAAAAGAAATTCGTCAGCGGGTAATTAAGCCAATGCCTTTTGAGGTCACCCAGAGAAATGAGGACTAAAAATCTTAATAAAGCCAAGACAATAATGGATAGTAGGTAATAGAACCGACACCTTCACAAACCGAATCTTTTATGAACGAACCTTTTTTCACCAAAGGTTTTTAATTAAGTTCCAATATGACGGATTTTTGATTAATGAAAAGAAAGTCGATGAGCTTTTAATATGATCGTTTGGTAGGGCCGAATATTGGCCTTCTTATCTTCGATATATTATGGGCTTAATGTGGGCGGATAATTTGCCATTTGTCGTATAAGGCACCTTGATGAAAGTTACATTCATCCATTCTAAGAATTTCTTCTAATGAAGATTCCTAAAAAGCATATCATCTCACTACCTAATTAACAATTGATTTGCAATTTTTATTTTTTAAGTCGGTGTGATGCGTATGGTTATGTGATAGAATTTAAGTTTATAGATAGCAAATACACTGTTTTTCTATTAAAGTCATAGAATACCTTTAATCAAAACGATACAGAATATCTAAGAATTAACAAAAAACAGATCTTATAATTTTCCTACATTTTAACAGTGTATTTTAGTTAGGGCCTGTGATGTTAGTTCTAGTTAGTTTATTTGGTAGATAATTTCATGCAAATTCTATTCCATTTTTTAATTTATTTGGCAGATAGTGGCTATTCGGACATCGTGGAATCGGCCCTTAATATTTCAAAAAAAATATTTTAATCGCTTAACAAATTACATAAACAATTGAACAATAACAATGGAACAAGAAAATACATAAATGTACCTATTATTATTATTATACGGATTACAAAATAAAATATTGCAATCGGAAATATTATTATCGTCATTACACGTTCTGGCTATTAACGTGGACAGCAAAATAATGACTAAATTCATCACGCTATGTAATGCGAACGATTTGATTATAAGTGGAGGAAGTTTTAACACATTATGTTATGACGGAATTAAGCGCTTCATTTTTCTATCTCTCTTTACTACATGTGATATAAAAACAGCATACTTTTCTTTACTACATATATACTTCATGTATTTGAGGAGCTACTAGCTAAGTAGTAGCCGCACGCGTCTATCGATCGCACGGTTAAGCAACGCTTGGCGCGGTCGGTCCGTGGATGGGTGATCATCTTGTCATGATGAGTTCCTCCGTGTTTCGAAAGGCACGCGAAATTAGTGAGTCCCATTTGTTTATCTTTGGCAGTCGTTACGGATCGTCAGAAGCCAGAAAGTCTGACAACTAGTCTTACCAAGGGGTATCGGGTGGTCCGGGTAACTGGGTGGATAAGGTCAGATAGGCTCCACGTAAAACACTGGAACTCAGCTGCATCCATTTAAGATAGGAAGCTGACCCCAACTTAGCTTGGGAAAAGGCGAGGCAGATGATGACTCCATGTATTAGAACTAGATATTTTATTGTTTTTGACTTTAAAAAAAATACTAATTTTCCATTCTGTGACGACTGAACGACCTTTGCGATAGCGTGTTTCAAGAAACATGGCGGGTGCAGTTAATCCACTAAACGCACAATTAATTTCCATATCGTAAATTCAATTTGCAATCATCAAAATGGACGCATACGTTTGTTAAAACTAAGAGATTTCAATAAATTTAAAATGGTTCGCTTATTTTCATTATGATAGAACATAATTACGGTTTTGAATGAATGCTGAATTGACTGTCTGATTGACTTGCACACATGTTATACACAGCACACGGGTCTTATTAGCGATGAAAAATTTTAAAGGTATATAAGCTGCCTCTACATCTCCCGACGTTTCGCCCGAATTTCAATGACCGTTGTCACTGGGTGGTGGGTGTAGGTACTGACAGCTAGCGGCGTTTCCGTGAAGTGCAGGGTTTCTTTTGATGATGACTCTAAAGACATCAGATATGTATCTACGCAGTACATATTATAGCCCACATGCATTTACGTAGAACAGATGTTCTATCTATTACCTCACTCTCACCCGGCTACCTCGACCCCATGCACAGCAGTCACCCCATGCGACTAATAGGCAGGTACTATAAGGCAGTTCAATCACGAGGTAAATTCCGATATTGGAGTTTACTTAATAACATTAATTTCAGTGTTCAGCCATAGATAAACCGATTAAGATAATTACAAATTAGGAAAACATGGAGTTGTTTCAGAAAGTATTAAGTATTAGTTCTTTCATAAAGTCGATGAAAATTAAGTAATTTCCTTAAGATATCTTCCTTGCATTACTCAAAACCAGACTATTCACATACCGAAACAATATTATTCCTATAAACTCGCAATTAATGAGACACAAAAAACAGCATTCATGTATTATCATAACAAACATAAATAACTGAGATGGTTTTCCGACATTTTTCTCGAAGAACATAATTATCTAAGTAGGTACAGATTCACGTGACCGTAACGGCGCCGGCGCTTTAAAATCGCTGAGGAATTTTATATACTGAGTGAAGTATGCACTCAGAGTAATCTAGGTATCTACTTCCAATATAAATATTCTGTGGTACACAGGCACACAGGGATCTTCAGAAGGAACAGAGTGGGTTTAGTCAAAAAGAGTCTGACACTCTCTCCAGCTGCACCATTAGCAGGACAGGTCATTTGATGATTTCCCACGAAGAAAAAGAAAGGTATATACTATAGACATATAGTATAGAAGAAACAAAGTATATACCTTATAATATACTTATAAAGTATGTACTTTTCTTAAAGGGAGTGTTAGACTTCTACTTAAATGGAGATGTTCTATGTAAATGTTCACTTGCTTAACCAGCTAGGATGTCCCTCAACTGCGATTGTTTAACTTGTTTCTCCCTTTTCAGTTCGTTAGTTAAGATTTTTCATGTAGGAGTGTTTTTGTTCATAAATATTAAGTTTTTAATTTTTCGCCTCTTCTTGAAGCATCTCCTGTAGGTATCATGACATTTTGCGTGGTGTATTTACACCAAATTACATTTATACTGACCCATTTAAGAAGTTAAGTTATAGTTTTGATAAAGTTACCATACTTGGCGGTAACTTCAAAGTTACCGTAATTGTAACGGCCTCTAATCTTGTGTGGTAATAACCATATGCTGTAACAGCTAAACAGTACTTACACAGCATCGATCAATTGCATAATTATCTTCCGCCTAGGCCTGCATAGCCTTTCTCTAGGCCTAATTACTAGTAGATGGTGATGATAACAACACAAATTGAAGATGTGGGCTTAGACCCCACAAACTGTCTGAAACTATTTACCGATCTATTCATACAACTCCATACTTACCTAAGATCCAGAGAAAGTCAACGGCGGACCAAAATTTTCTGGTTTCCGAAGGGTCTTGATAATTACTTTAATCATCATCTCCCGAGCCCTTTTCCCAGCTATGTTGGGGTCGGCTTCCAGTCTAACCGGATTTACTTGAGTACCAGTGTTTTACAAGGAGCGACTGCCTATCTGACCTCCTCAACCCGGGCAACCCAATACTTCTTAGTTAGACTGGCTTCTGACCACCCGTAACGGCTGCCAAGGATGTTCAATAACAGCTGGGACATAATTACTTTACCTTATTACTTTAATGCACAAAAATAATACGTATACCTAACAAATTTGGAACAATGAACTTAAAAGAAAAGGCAATAGAGATGAATTTGGCTTATTCAAAAGCTATCCAATAGAACAACAAAAGCGTTGTACTCCGATCAGATTAATTGGAATTAGAGGATTAGAAAAGAACAAATCATTTGAAAAGAATAAAGCGAACGAGAAATGTATTGTTGTAAGGTTTATTGTTCTAAGATTAGTATTAAGTATCAGCTACTAATACCTACTAGAAACCTTTCGCACCAATCTCCAAGCAGTTGATTTTGTAACTGCAAGGTCAAGCTGCTTCAGCCGCGGTCAGACATGAGATGGGTTGCCACAGCTTAATCAGTTTATCTCGACAACTTACTGGGAGTATTTTATGACAATGATTTTATGTTTAAATACACACGCCAGCATATCAAGCTACCCAAATCATAAAAAAATCCCAATAAACTTTAAATCATATGCTTTAGCGATAAAGTTGAAATTCTATTGAGGAAATTAGACAGTTTGTAGTAGGTTGATTTGCTGACATCTGTACATAGTAATTATTGTAGCAGGTTTATGTGGTTTTATTTTTGAAGTTCTTAAAGTAATCCTCTTAAAATTTCTTCTCATCAACTACGGTAAAGCTTTGAGATTCCCTGGAAGCCTCTAATGAACTGCTATAATTTTCCTCCTGGCGAGATTTTTCCAAGAACACACTCCAAGGTCAAGATGGTTCACTCTAGGAACGAAACCTAATCAAATTGGGAAATAAGCTAAAATAAAATCCACCACGTCTTCTTTTTCGAACCCAGTTAAAAGCAATTAGCAATAGGAGCATTGGTCTATGAGAGAAATTCTCTTTAAGTAATGTCACAGAGTGCAATGACCCCAGTCAATGAGGCTTAACGATAATAAAAATGAAGTACTGCTAAACGTACCAGTTTGCGGATTATCGTAATTTAGCATATTCATTAGATGTACTCAAGTGAGTTCAATGATTTTAATATTTACTTGCGAAAATAAAATTATCTCCGTATTTAAGTAGACACGTTAAATTGGTTATCATTTTACGTCTAATAACATACCTAAATTCATAATTCTGGGGTAATTTGTTTGTCATTAGGGGTAATCAGAACCCAGACGGTCTACAAGTCTTACCAAGGGGTATCGTGTTGCCAAGATAACTGGGTTGAGGCGATCAGTTTAGTTGCTCCATATAAAGGTCTCAGCCGCTTTCAACCGAATCCAATATGTTTACTTTGGAAAAGACTAGGCCGATGAATTATCTTCTGTTTTATCTCTTTCTATAGTAATATAAGGTTGCTTCGAAGCATCGATACTTTTCTTTATTTTAGTTATGTATAAATCTTTCAATTGTTTCAGGTATATATCAGCAAACAAGACTTCGTCAACGGTTTTGAAAAGTCTGTAAAATAATTCTTTATCATGATCATCAGCAACTGTCCCACTTGCACTGCTTATTCTGTTATAAAGAAGGAATGAGCGTTTATAACCAGGCTTGCTCAAGGCGGGTTAGTGATTTCAGACGATTGTGTCCAGGTATCCTCAATTGTTTTCCTAAACCCTAGAAAGATAATCATGATAATATTGTGTAGTACGGAAAAGATACTCTTCCGTAAAATTGACGCATATTGTGTTTTATTTACGAGTGAGATGGCCTGTCTAGAAAGAAATAGGTATAATCCGAAAACGCATGACTTAATTTCACGCAGACTATCTTTTAAGTTAAAAGGGTTAACTTAAAAGACTGAAATACTCCTTATTTAAAGTAGGTTATCGTAGAATATTGTACTATTGAAGAATATTTATCTAGCCAATTCTCAAAACATCATAGAAAATTATTCCTATCTAGGTTGTTTGATTTACTCCGTTTATTAAACATACAAAAATATTCGTGAGAATTTTCTTCATGAAAGACATTAGCGATACCTAAAGCTTTGTACGTGGATTAGTTCTATCAAGAAATATATTTCCCACATTACAATTAAATAAACACGTAGTACTTATTGAAAAAAGTTACCACACTGAGGCAGGTTAGCTGATAATCTAAATATACCTACTTAGAAAAAGGATATACCTTTCAACTTTTCAAATCTTTACATATCAAAAACAGCCAGCAAATGGAAAAAAATGAGTTCAAAGAATCCACTGAAAATACATACATACAACGCAAGTTAAATAGAAGTTTAAAAAAGACATGAAGACTTTTTGTAGATCTCTGATTTCGTGTTGGTGAAAATTACAAAAGAAAAACGTTTTTGATTCCTTTGACCCCGATTAACTTTTTTCCTTTTATAGAATCGATGGGGTCATTTATGATGGTGTTTTAAAAATTCCACCCATAATCCAACAATTTGCAACCTCACTTCTATTTCTTGGTCTACTAATTTGGTCCGACGATTAGTCTTCAATACGGAAACTGGTTTTGAAATGATAAAAAAAAATCTTATAAGTGGTTATGATAAATATCCATGGCGTGTTACAAAACAACAACTTATCCACAATCATGTAAACAAAACAAAACAAAAAACAAACGACAACAATAAAATCGTGAACATCAAGTTTTTATCAAACAAGTTTGACAGTACACGCGATGCTCTAAAACCGAAAGTAATTACTGATGCATTATCAACCTTATTGACTTGGTAATAAGGCACACGCATTCCAAGAACATGATATAACATTGAGTAATTGTATAGAGAACGGATTAATTGGTGATCCTTGATTGGATCTGTTGATTAATCTCGTTTTAATTATGTTGTAATTGTTCGTAGATGCTGTTTTCACTGTATTTAATGCTTTCCTGGAAAACTATTGTTTGAGATTTAGTTAAGACAATGGCATTGATGATTAGGTACTTATTTATTTCGTAGAATAGCTCGTGGATTTGTAACAGACGTATAGAGCAATCAAAGGTCAAGCTGAGAATTCTCATTTAGTTATTGTTCCCGTCTGTTATTTGTATATCATATCTTTGACAGATTACAGGTAGTCAATCAGGAGGAAGAAGTTTAAACTCATAATTACTCCAAAGCATTTTTTTAAATAGGATAAAAAGCTCGTCTTAGTGGCCTAGTGCTTTTAGCACCTGTGTGTGTGCTTTTGAACCCCAACGGTTCAAGTTCAGGTTAGGCTAGTACCGATGCAACTTTTCTATGCTATGTGTACTTTCTAAGTATATCTTGGACACCATTAAAGATGAAGGAAAACATCTCGAGGAAACCTGGACTATAGTTTAGGTAAAGTCTGAAATCACCAATCAGCATTGAGCATACGTGCCGATTAACGCTCAATTCTAATTCGTGAGGCTGATAATGAGGATAAAAAAATATTAACTCCGAACATCAAAAGTACATAAAACAATCTTCAAAACGCCGCTTTCACCATCTGCCATAGATGGGAAGAAGAATTATGGCAAAAAAGCTCCACAGCAATGTATTAATTACTGTCTCCCTGATAATATTCCTTATCAAGGGTAAACTAAAATACTAGTAGGTTCTCAACTACCTCCATTTGGAAAGCCGATGATGACGAACATAGGTCAGATCGCAGTCTAAACTGTTATATAACTATCGGAGATTGCTATCTAGAAAGAAACTCAATGAGAAGTCACGTACAATAAGACGTGGAAGGTTAAAATGTCGTGAATCATCATCAGCCTTTTACTATCAATCTGCAAGGCACAGGTTTCTTATCATACAGAGAAAGAATGAATGACAATCACCGCTCAAGGCGTCCAAGCCGTCTTTTAAAGTCCAGATTTC